>HG992020.1:12956815-14358349 GCA_905220435.1 Amphipyra tragopoginis | reverse complement strand
ACCCAACCTAACCTGAGCGTGACCCAACCTAACCTAACCTGAGCGTGACCCAACCTAACCTAACCTGAGCGTGACCCAACCTAACCTAACCTGAGCGTGACCCAACCTAACCTAACCTGAGCGTGACCCAACCTAACCTAACCTGAGCGTGACCCAACCTAACCTAACCTGAGCGTGACCCAACCTAACCTAACCTGAGCGTGACCCAACCTAACCTAACCTGAGCGTGACCCAACCTAACCTAACCTGAGCGTGACCCAACCTAACCTAACCTGAGCGTGACCCAACCTAACCTAACCTGAGCGTGACCCAACCTAACCTAACCTGAGCGTGACCCAACCTAACCTAACCCAGTTCCCCCCTGACTTGCGTGGCAATCGGATCGTTTTTGTTGTCGTTCCGCAAACAAAAATTCATAAAAGTGGTGAAAAGTGCTCCGATTTCAACGAAACAAGTGTTGTTGTGTGGGGAAAAGTTGCCCCCATCCTCACAAGTGAAATTTGAAAGCCGGATTGCAGTGCAGTGTTGTGAAACAGCTGAAAAAGCCTAAATTTTGAGGTTAAGTTCTCAAGTGGAGGACACTTCACGCATTTGTGGCTGAACGAGAGCGAGGACCCCCTGTTTTTCTTTTAGAAAACAGAGGGGAACAACTTCCCCTTTGCTCCGGCACATTCCGAAGACACCTGGATTCAAGAACAAAGAAGTTATTCAGGAAAAAACAAAAAACACGTGTCCTGAAAAACCACAAAGAGAGGCGGTAGCTGCCTGAAATTTTGCAGTACGCAAGAGGCCTACAGGAGGGAGCTATTTCGAGAAGAAAATAAATTTTTAATCAGGTACTTTTTATTTTAAAAATCATTGAAAATTGAAAGTTTGGGCACTTATAAGTCCTGAAATATTGACAAATTTTAAAATCTTCAACTGCTATCCCCTGCGCGCTCAGAAGAAGAAGACATCCCGAAGATACCAGATTTTTAGGTTTATTGGTTTAGTAGATATAATTAAAAAACTGTGAATTCTCTAATATTATTTATTTTAATAGGAAAATCTTAAAAATTTTAAAAAATTAATTTCGTGTTATATTGTGTGTAATTTACAGATTATTAGGTATTTTTTGCAAAATTTTTGGACAAGCGGTTCCAAAGTTATTGAATTTTTTGTTATTTTTTGGTATAAAATAGAATTAAATAGATATAAATTAATTTTGACAACGGGATTAACTTTTTTAGGTGTAAGGTGTATAGTTTAAGCCCAAAGTTGCGCTCAATAACATTAATATCAACGGAAATAGCTTTTTTCAGCCATTTTGGTTTCTTCGGTTCCAACACTAAGTTGCGAATATCTCCGAAGTTATTGGGCGTAACAAACTCGGATTTTCACAGTCTTTAGTAGAATATCCGAGGGAACATTTCAAGATCATTTTCAGGAATTTTTCAGGCCAAAAATTTTTCAGCGCTGAAACCGGTCTGGGTGTGCGCGGAGGATCGGTCCCGTAACCACATCCAAAACCGCAGCTCTCTCCGACAAACGGCTGCGGAGCTACAGCCAATTAAAGCAGGCATTTGACAGCTCGGCGGCCATCTTGGCAAACTTTGACGCCACGTAGCTCCGGAGTTAGTGGTCGTAGAGAGTTGCCGTTTCCACACTATTGTGTGGGGAGACGGACTCGGTCCGACGCGCCGGCTTTCAGGCGGTTTCAGCTGAAAAATTTTCAGGATCCTGAAAGTTGTCCCACACGAAGGAGTGGGTCGGCCCAGTCCAGGGGAGCCCAAACTCGAGGTTTCTGTGACCATCCGAAGCCGAGATAATACCTGTCAAAGTGGTACTTTGACAGCTGCGCCGCCATTTTGGCTAAAACTCAAACCCTTATATCTCGGCAACGGGGGGTCGCAGAGCGACGGGAGTTGCTCTCCGGGATTGGTCTACTGCTGCCCTTGCGGGTGGGCCAGCTTTCGGGATTTTTCAGGAGCTGAAAAATTTTTGTCCTGAAAAGTTCACCGGTGCATGGACCTCGTCGAGCACAACAAGATAAGCCCAAGCACGAGTGGATTCGGCCTATTGGTTGCGGAGTAATCGAGTTTTAACCAGATCTCTGGCCGCCATCTTGGTGAAAAACCAAAAACTTTAACAGCGATTGCTCCGGAACCCTTAGGACTAGGTGCATGGTGTTTGGGTTTGTTGAAACGGGCTCGGCGAGCTCTATCCAGTGGTGCTATAAGTAAGACTCTACATAGAGTTTTAAGAGTTTTTTGCTCTACAGACCGCATTTTTCACGACCGAAAGCGGAATTTTATTTTATTCCCTTTCGTTTTCATTGTACAACGTTATTTTTAAACTGCACATTGACTGTGTGGTCTCCATTTACAGAGACCTTTGATATTGTACAACTTGTACATTATACGCTTTTATTTCTTTTAATTGACATTTTTATATTTGACGCGTACCTCCAACATGTTCGGACATAGGACCCCCCTTAAAAAGATGGAGGGTGAAAAATCCCCCACTAACGCCAAAACAACCGCTCAGAGCGTTAGACGTAGCATAGGAGAGTGGGAAGCAGCTAGAGCCGATACTGCGGACCCCACCCCTCTCAGCCAAATAGAGAAGACGTCGCAGGCCGGACCTGCTAAGACATCAGGCAAAACAACACAATCGCAGGAGACCAAAACCCTCCCTACGCGCAGAGCTTCGGTGGAGGTCCTTGTATCGCCAAAAAAGCACTACGCAGATAGGCCAGCAGAGGCAAGGGCCTGCCTTAACAAAGCAAAGCTACATCTGAGCAGCTCCAGAAATCTCAAAACTGAAATTAAAAACGGGATCACGGAGGCACTGGAGCGACTCTTTCAGTTGGTGAAAGAGGCAGACAAGGACGCAAAGGCCAAAAATTCGGGAGCGGGTGCAAACAAAACTGATAAGACGGAAAAGGAAACTTCCACTTCCACTTCTACCGATGTCACCTTCTCCATCGACCAAAACCTGCTAGCAGCACAAATTGAGCAACACTCAAAGCTGCTGCAGGAAAGCAAAAGGCAAATGGAAGAACTCAAGGAAACAATAGAAAAGGACAGCAGAGAAAGAAAAGAACCTGCCACCTACGCGAGCGTAACGACGACTCACCGCGGAAAGCCAACAGAGGTGCGAAGTACGCTGCATTCGATCGTCGTTACCTCGAAGGACGACAAAGAGTCAGGGGATGAAGTGCTAGACAAGGTAAGAAAAACGGTGGACGCTAAAGAGGGATGGGTGACAGTGGAAAGGGTAAGGAAGGCGAAGGATAAAAAGATTATCATGGGTTTCGCGACCAAGGAAGAAAGAAACAAAATTAAAAACAAACTTGGTAAAGAAAGACCGGACCTCAACGTAGAGGAAATGATAAACAGAGACCCGCTGTTGATTCTCAAGAGCGTCCTCTCGGTGAATTCAGACGAGGACATATTAAAGGCTCTGAAAAACCAGAACAGGGGTCTCTTCCAAAACCTTGAAAAGGACCAGGAGAGGGTTGAAGTGAAGTACCGGAGAAGGACCAGGAACCAATACACCAGTCACATTGTGATCAGCGTGTCGCCAACAATATGGAGACGTGCGACAGAAGCCGGTTTCCTCCATGTAGACCTCCAGCGCGTCAGGGTGGAGGACCAGACTCCACTGGTCCAATGCACGCGCTGCCTGGGATACGGACATGGCAGGAAATTCTGCAAGGAACCGGCTGACTTGTGCAGCCACTGTGGCGGACCGCACCTAAAGACAGAATGCGCTGACTGGCTCGCGGGCGTCCAACCCAAATGCCAGAACTGCACTAGAGCTAAACTAGACCACGCTGATCACAATGCCTTTAGCCACGACTGCCCAATACGGCACAAATGGGACGAACTGGCCCGGTCGACCGTGGCGTATTGCTAAGGGCACCCCGGGAAACCCAAACTCCTACAAGTTGATTCAGGCCAACCTCCAGAGAAAAAGGCTGGCGACAGATGAGCTTCTGGCAGAAGCCACGAAGCGAGGCGTCGCCATAGCACTCCTCCAAGAACCTTATGTGGGCGGAACCAGAACGATGAAGAATCGCAGAGGCGTCCGGATCTTCCAGAGCACTGACGTAAGAGATGGGACTGTAAAAGCTGCAATAGCAGTCTTCGACAAGGATCTAACAGTAATACAGTACCCAAACCTCACAACAAATAACATCGTTGTTGTGGGGATTCAGACCAGTGCCTGGAGGATCACGGTGGTATCCCTCTATTTCGAACCAGACCAGCCAATAGAACCATATCTGGAGAGACTGAAATTGATTGACGAAAAGACGGAGTCAAAAAGGTGGATCATTGGAGGAGATGTTAACGCCAAAAGTACCTGGTGGGGAAGCCTGACTATCGACCATAGAGGCGAAGAAGTAGCCGGGGCTCTCGACGAATTGGGCATGAACATACTCAACAGAGGGGAAATTCCGACCTTCGATACGGTCAGAGGCGGCAAACGCTATTGCAGTCATGTCGACATAACTGCCTGCTCGACGGACATACTGGACCTGGTGGACGGCTGGAAGGTAGATGAGGGTCTAACGAGCTCAGACCACAACAGTATAGTGTTCCACATCAAACTTCAGAGATCCAAGGGCATTGAAATCAACAGGACAACACGGCTCTTCAACACCAAGAAAGCAAATTGGTCTGAGTTTCGTCAGAAACTCAGCCAATTGCTAAGCGAACACGAATTAACGGAAGCCAAAATTGAAGAAATTCCCTCGGCTGTCGAACTGGAAGCAGCAATCTGCAAATACAGCGAGATAATTAACAATGCGTGTTTGTCATCAATGCCCTTGAAGAAAAATAACGAAGAACTTACCTTGCCGTGGTGGTCTGAGGAACTCCAACAGATGAAGAAGGCGGTAGCCACCAGGAAGCGTAGAGTCAGATGCGCTGCACCGTCCCGTAGATCGAAGGTCGTCGAAGAATACTTGAAACTGAAGAACGAGTATGAACTGGAGGCACAAAGGGCTCAAGTCGAGAGCTGGAAGAAATTCTGCGCCACGCAGGATAGGGAAGGAGTTTGGGAAGGGATTTACCGGGTTATAGGAAGGACTAGAGGAAGAGAAGAGGACCTGCCGCTGGTTAAGGATGGGGAAGTCCTGGACGCAAAGGGCTCCGTGAAGCTATTAGCCGACACCTTCTATCCTGAGGACTGCACGGATATGGACACTCTGCACCACCGCCAGATAAGAGAGAAAGCGAACACAGTGAATGTTGATGAACAAGATGACCTGTGCGAACCAACATTCACAACGGCTGAACTTATGGCGGCATGCAGGTCCTTCAACCCGAAGAAGGCCCCAGGAGCTGATGGCTTCACGGCCGACATATGCTGCCACGCTATCGCGAGTGACCCCGGGGTGGCTCTGGCCCTTCTAAACAGCTGTCTGAAGCACCACCACTTCCCCGAGATCTGGAAGGTGGCAACGGTTGTAGTCCTGAAGAAGCCGGGGAAAGAGGACTACACAACCCCGAAGTCGTATCGGCCAATCGGCCTTTTGCCGATACTTGGAAAAATTTACGAGAAGATGCTGGTGGCCCGCCTCAAATTCCATCTAATTCCGAGGATGAGTACTCGCCAGTACGGATTCATGCCACAAAGGAGCACCGAGGACTCCCTCTATACACTAATGCAGCACGTAAACAGCAAGCTGAAAAGCAAGAAAATTGTCACAATAGTCTCATTGGATATAGAGGGAGCCTTCGATAGCGCCTGGTGGCCGGCAATAAGGGTCCGGCTGGCTGAGGAAAAGTGTCCACTCGGTCTGAGGAGGGTCATCGACAGTTACCTCGCGGACAGAAGGGTCAGAGTCAGGTACGCCGGAGAAGAGTTTGGCAAAGCCACAGGAAAGGGATGCGTCCAGGGCTCCATAGGAGGGCCATTACTCTGGAATTTGCTGTTGGACCCGCTCCTGAAGAGTCTAGAAGCCAGGCATGACTATTGCCAGGCATTTGCGGACGACGTAGTGTTGGTTTTCGATGGTGACACATCGTTGGAGATCGAAGGACGTGCGAATGCCGCTCTCGAACATGTTCGAGCGTGGGGAGTCAGAAACAAATTAAAATTCGCACCACACAAAACGAATGCCATGGTTGTTACTAATAAGTTGAAGTACGACACCCCGCGCTTGAGCATGGGCGGGATCGACATCGCAATGTCCGACGAAATTAAGATACTGGGTGTCACCATCGACAACAAACTAACGTACAACAAGCACGTCGCAAATGTATGCAGAAAGGCAATAGACATACATAAACAATTAACCAGGGCAGCAAAAACAAGTTGGGGCCTCCACCCGGAGGTCATTAGAATTATATATATGGCCACAGTAGAGCCCATAATATTGTACGCCGCCAGCGTGTGGGCACCGGCCGCCGCAAAACTAGGAATTATCAAGCAGCTGGGAGCGGTGCAACGTGGGATTGCGCAAAAACTGTGCAAGGCGTACCGTACTGTCTCCCTAAACTCTGCGCTCGTGCTGGCTGGAATACTCCCTCTCGACCTTCGGATTCGAGAGGCAGCAGCATTGTATGAAGCCAGGAGGGGCGTGCCTCAGCCAGCACTTGCCGGCAGAGAGGTGGAGCAAACCGCGTCGGCAATGGATGCCCCACACCCTGCAGAGCGCACCGAGCTGCGGATCGTCAGCCTGGTAAACCAGGAGCAACTCGATGCCCAGAGCGGGATCGATGTTCGTATATTTACAGACGGGAGCAAGATTGGGGGTCGGGTTGGAGCGGCACTATCCATATGGACTGGTGACGTCGAAACCAAGACCCGCAAACTTGCTCTACCACAGTACTCCACGGTTTACCAGGCTGAACTCCTGGCAGTTTGTGTAGCGACCAGGGTAATCCTGAAGCACAGTGCGCAGTCGTTTGGAATCTTCAGTGACTCCATGGCGGCCCTCCAAACCATACAGAACCATGACCGACACCACCACCTGGCAGCAGAAACGAGGTCAAACCTCAGGAAGATATCTGGACAGAGTAAGATAGTGACCTTGTTCTGGATCAAGGCTCATGCTGGTTTGGAGGGGAATGAGAGGGCCGACGTGTTGGCAAAGGAGGCCGCTGGAAATTCCAAACGAAAGCCGGACTATGACCTGTGCCCGGTTTCGCACGTCAAGCGATGCATCCGAAAGGAAACGCTTGACGAGTGGAACCGGCGATACAAAGTTGGGGAAACAGCCTCAGTCACCAAACTCTTCTTCCCGGATGCGGTGGCGGCGTTTAGAGCCATAAGAAAGTTCAAAATGAACAATATAGTTGCGCAAATTATGACGGGGCACGGCGGGTTCTCAGCGTATCTGCACCGTTTTAAGTGTAAGGGGAGCCCGTCGTGCATATGTGACCCTGCAGAGGCCGAAACGGTTCCGCACATTCTTTTCACGTGTCCGGTCTTCGAAAGACAACGTTTTGATGTAGAACACCAATTAGACACTACAATAAATGCCGAAAACACGCCGGCGCTAATGTCGGGCAAAAATAGAGACGATTTTTTGAAATATTGCACGAAAATATGTGAAATAGTCATTAAAAGAAATAAAAGCGTATAAGAAAAAATGTTTACACGATATCATGCAGCATATTGATGTTAAACATTACTATCAATGATGTATAAATAAATGTAAGCAATGTTTTAGAAATAAGAATAGTTGTATAAGTTGTTGTAAAAAATCAAAAAGTATAGACATGTAGCAGTAGTAAATAAGGTATTAACATTATAACATTAGAAATAAAGTGGATATATGTAAAAGTTACTGTACAAAATTATAAAGTTTGTTTTAGAAATAAGAATAGTTGTATAAGTTGTTGTAAAAAAAAAAATCAAAAAGTATAGACATGTAGCAGTAGTAAATAAGGTATTAACATTATAACATTAAAAATAAAGTAGATATATGTAAAAGTTACTGTACAAAATTATAAAGTTTGTTTTAGAAATAAGAAAAGATGTAAATTAGAATAAGGAAAATTGTAAAAATAAAAACAAAGTGGTGTCGTGTTGTATCCCCAAAATAAAGGCTACAATGAAATAAGATAGAAATAGGGAGTAGAAGGGCGTCCTACCCTTAAGTAAAAAAGATGATGAATGCTAGAAAGAACAAGTATGAAGAATGAAAGTACGAGAAGCATATAAGCGAGAACTGGAATGAATGTTATTAGCTAAAATAGGCTCCGATTACGTTGGAGGCATAAGAACAGGAAAAAAAAAAAAAAAAAAAAAAAAAAAAAAAAAAAAAAAAAAAACCTAACCTAACCTGAGCGTGACCCAACCTAACCTAACCTGAGCGTGACCCAACCTAACCTAACCTGAGCGTGACCCAACCTAACCTAACCTGAGCGTGACCCAACCTAACCTAACCTGAGCGTGACCCAACCTTTTTTTTTTTTTTTTTTTTTCGGGGTGGAAATCCTCATGGATGTCCTCCGCCCTGGGGCAGGCGGAGGGGTCTGTCAGACTCTTACTGACTAAAACCACCCCGGTGTTCCATCTCACACTTAGGCCGGGGGCCGCGGGAGCAGTACATTCGTCCGCAGCCCCCAACTAGTGCCGGCCCGCATATGCAGACCTCAATCGCGGGGGGGAGTGAGACTCCCCCTGTGTCATCTAGGAGGCGCGCGTGGAACACTACGCGCCACCGCCTCTGGTCCATTTGGATGGGGGAGGCGGACGTCCCCAAGTCCGCCGCCCCTGGACCCGTTTACGGGGGTTGGAAGAGGGCGTTATCCGCCCTCCGCCGACGCCCGGTGCGCCTTCTGCGGGCTGGAAGAGTGCTTGCACTCTCCCTCTCCCTTTCCGCAGTCTCCTTCTGCGAGATGACACTTTCGCAGAAGGACATCACCGCGTCCCAGGACTCTGCACTGCCGACCATAGAACGAACCACGGCCGGCAGCGACAGGTCGCTCCCCACCTCAGAAACAAGGGCGCGGCGCGGCTCCTCCCATGCAGTACATTCTGCCAGCGTGTGCCGCGCCGTGTCCTCTCCACAATGGACGCAGTGATGACACCGGGCGTCCGGCTCCCTGCCAATGCGACACAGGTACTTCCCGAAGCAACCGTGCCCCGAGAGCACCTGCGTCGCCCGAAACGTCAGGGAGCCGTGCCTCCTCCCGAGCCAGAGATCGAGCACCGGCCGGATCGCCTCAATGGTGACGAGGCCGGCGGTAGGGCGTGAAAGCCTGTCCCGCCATTCCGCCACTAAGACCTGACGGAGCTCTGACCGACGCAGCGTGATCTGTCGCTGCACCAGTCTTTCGCCCCGCGTCCGCGCCTCCTCGCGCCACCTGTGAAGTGACGCAAGGCTTTTCGCCTCCAGGTCCCAGGGCGGGGATCCGGCCAGTGCACAAGCCGCCTCGTAGGAGATCGTGCGATAACCCCTGATGACTCTGACGGCCATCGCCCTCTGCGGTTTTCGCAGTATTGCGATACTGCGGGCCGTCAGGTCGGGCGTCCACACCGGGGCGCCATACAGGGCCATCGATCGCACGATCCCCACATACAACCGCCTACAGGCGGTGCTCGGGCCCCCCAAATTGGGAAGCAGCGTTGACAGCGCGCCCGCCGCGCCCAATAGCTTGGGCGCCAGCCGCCGAAAGTGGGGGCCGAAGTCCCACCGGCTGTCGAGCACCAATCCTAGGTACTTCATGGTTGGCTCGACAGCAATTCGAGCCCCCCCGACCACGATGTGTGATCCCGGCGGCGGCGCCCGTCGGGGGCCATGGAAAGCGATGGCCTCCGACTTGTTTAGGGCCACCTCCAGGCCTAGGCGCCGTATGCGGCTCACGACTTGTGAGACCGCAGCCGTAGCCAGCAACGCTGCCTCCCTGTGCGAGCTCCCCCGAGCCGTGACCAGCGTGTCGTCCGCGTAACACGTCAGGGTCACCCCCCGTTGGAGCTCGCCCCTCAGCACCCAGTCGTACCCGATGTTCCACAGGAGCGGGCCCAGGACCGAACCCTGTGGAACACCGCACGACATCTCGCGCTGGTCTCCGCCGTCGCGTCCCCTGAAGGTGACACACCTTTCCGCCAAGTAAGCCCCAACAACGTGACGGAGGTAGGGAGGCACCCGATGGTAACGCAACGCCTCCCTAATACAGCTCCAGGGCAGGGTGTTGAAGGCATTGGAGATGTCCAAGGACACCGCCAGCACCACCCCGCCCCTGGAGACCGCTTCCTCCGCCAGGACTCTCACTCGCATGATGGCGTCGATGGTAGAGCGCCCATGTCGGAATCCGAACTGACTGTCGTCCAGGTCCGGCCCCTCTCTGTACAAGTGGCCAACGAGGCGGTCTGCGATTATCCGCTCGAATAGCTTGCCCACCTCGTCTAGCAGCACTATGGGCCGGAGCGTGACCCAACCTAACCTAACCTGAGCGTGACCCAACCTAACCTAACCTGAGCGTGACCCAACCTAACCTAACCTGAGCGTGACCCAACCTAACCTAACCTGAGCGTGACCTAACCTTTTTTTTTTTTTTTTTTTTTTTTTTTTTTTTTTTTTTTTTTTTTTTTTTTTTTTTTTTTTTTTTTTTTTTGGGCGAAGAAAATGCCTGTCGCATACCACGTCGTCCGGGGAGACGATGTGGTTATGTGGGGCTTGCACCCACTAAAAACTCCGCCTGTGCACCTACTTTCGCCTTGATGGGTTGGCCGCGAGAACTGCTACGCATGACATTCGCGACCCATCCAGCGTGGCCCACTTCTGGGCTCCCTCTTCTTTGCCCGCCTCCAGGCACCCTCCTCCTTCAGCGATGTCCGGGTGCACTGGGACATCACCACAACTCTAGGGACCATGCAGCGTGAACGATAGATTCCCCGATCTATCGTCCGCTGGCCCCTCTTATGGCGGCATTAAGTCGGCATTTCGCCGCCTGCGCCGTCCTGCCCTCCTGCGACGAATCGGGTCAGCGAGAGAGTCTGCCTCCCTGACCCGCTCCACCGCTTCCTTCTGCGAGATTACGTCCTCGCAGAAAGACGCAACTGCCTCCCATACCCTTTCACTGCCGACCATAGCCCTGACAACGGCCGGCAGCGACAGGTCTTCCCCAATTTCTGCCGCCAAAACACGGCGCTGCGCCTCCCAGGCAGGGCACTGCTCGAGAGTGTGCAGGGCCGTGTCCTGGCTGTGCCCACATTGGTGACACATGGGAGTCGCCTCCCGTCTTGCCACTGTGTGCAGGTATTTGCCAAAACAGCCATGCGCCGACAATACCTGCACTAAACGGAAGGACAACGTCCCGTGTCGCCTCCGTACCCACTCCTCTAGGATTGGCTGGATAGCCCCAACTGTCCAGTGACCGGCGCTTGGAGTCTCCAGCCTTTCCGCCCATTGCCCCATGATGGCAGTCTGCGCCTCTCTACGCCACCTCATCACTACTTCAGGCGGCGGACCACTCCCGCTCTCCGCCCGAACTTCCACACTTTGTTGGTAAACTTCGGCAAGCACTCGCGCCTCCAGATCCCACGGGGGCGTTCCTGCCAATGCGAACGCCGCTTCAGCTGAAAGAGCGTGACCTAACCTAACCTAACCTGAGCGTGACCTAACCTAACCTAACCTGAGCGTGACCTTTTTTTTTTTTTTTTTTTTTTTTTTCGGGGTGGAAATCCTCATGGATGTCCTCCGCCCTGGGGTGGGCGGAGGGGTCTGTCAGACTCTTACTGACTAAAACCACCCCGGTGTTCCATCTCACACTTAGGCCGGGGGCCGCGGGAGCAGTACATTCGTCCGCAGCCCCCAACTAGTGCCGGCCCGCATTTGCAGACCTCAATCGCGGGGGGGAGAGAGACTCCCCCTGTGTCATCTAGGAGGCGCGCGTGGAACACTACGCGCCACCGCCTCTGGTCCATTTGGATGGGGGAGGCGGACGTCCCCAAGTCCGCCGCCCCTGGACCCGTTTACGGGGGTTGGAAGAGGGCGTTATCCGCCCTCCGCCGACGCCCGATGCGCCTTCTGCGGGCTGGAAGAGTGCTTGCACTCTCCCTCTCCCTTTCCGCAGTCTCCTTCTGCGAGATGACACTTTCGCAGAAGGACATCACCACGTCCCAGGACTCTGCACTGCCGACCATAGAACGAACCACGGCCGGCAGCGACAGGTCGCTCCCCACCTCAGAAACAAGGGCGCGGCGCGGCTCCTCCCATGCAGTACATTCTGCCAACGTATGCCGCGCCGTGTCCTCTCCACAATGGACGCAGTGATGACACCGGGCGTCCGGCTCCCTGCCAATGCGACACAAGTACTTCCCGAAGCAACCGTGCCCCGAGAGCACCTGCGTCGCCCGAAACGTCAGGGAGCCGTGCCTCCTCCCGAGCCAGAGATCGAGCACCGGCCGGATCGCCTCAATGGTGACGAGGCCGGCGGTAGGGCGTGAAAGCCTGTCCCGCCATTCTGCCACTAAGACCTGACGGAGCTCTGACCGACGCAGCGTGATCTGTCGCTGCACCAGTCTTTCGCCCCGCGTCCGCGCCTCCTCGCGCCACCTGTGAAGTGACGCAAGGGTTTTCGCCTCCAGGTCCCAGGGCGGGGATCCGGCCAGTGCACAAGCCGCCTCGTAGGAGATCGTGCGATACCCCCTGATGACTCTGACGGCCATCGCCCTCTGCGGTTTTCGCAGTATTGCGATACTGCGGGCCGTCAAGTCGGGCGTCCACACCGGGGCGCCATACAGGGCCATCGATCGCACGATCCCCACATACAACCGCCTACAGGCGGTGCTCGGGCCCCCCAAATTGGGAAGCAGCGTTGACAGCGCGCCCGCCGCGCCCAATAGCTTGGGCGCCAGCCGCCGAAAGTGGGGGCCGAAGTCCCACCGGCTGTCGAGCACCAATCCTAGGTACTTCATGGTTGGCTCGACAGCAATTCGAGCCCCCCCGACCACGATGTGTGATCCCGGCGGCGGCGCCCGTCGGGGGCCATGGAAAGCGATGGCCTCCGACTTGTTTAGGGCCACCTCCAGGCCTAGGCGCCGTATGCGGCTCACGACTTGTGAGACCGCAGCCGTAGCCAGCAACGCTGCCTCCCTGTGCGAGCTCCCCCGAGCCGTGACCAGCGTGTCGTCCGCGTAACACGTCAGGGTCACCCCCCGTTGGAGCTCGCCTCTCAGCACCCAGTCGTACCCGATGTTCCACAGGAGCGGGCCCAGGACCGAACCCTGTGGAACACCGCACGACATCTCGCGCTGGTCTCCGCCGTCGCGTCCCCTGAAGGTGACACACCTTTCCGCCAAGTAAGCCCCAACAACGTGACGGAGGTAGGGAGGCACCCGATGGTAACGCAACGCCTCCCTAATACAGCTCCAGGGCAGGGTGTTGAAGGCATTGGAGATGTCCAAGGACACCGCCAGCACCACCCCGCCCCGGGACACCGCTTCCTCCGCCAGGACTCTCACTCGCATGATGGCGTCGATGGTAGAGCGCCCATGTCGGAATCCGAACTGACTGTCGTCCAGGTCCGGCCCCTCTCTGTACAAGTGGCCAACGAGGCGGTCTGCGATTATCCGCTCGAATAGCTTGCCCACCTCGTCTAGCAGCACTATGGGCCGGTAAGCGGACGGCGAGTCCGCTGGGCGCCCCGCCTTCCTGAGCAGGACCAATCGACCTGTTTTCCACTGAGTGGGAAACTGGCCCCGCTCGAGGCAAGCTGAGAAGAGTCCTCTCAGTTGGGGCTCCAACTCCTTCAGGGCGAGGACGAGAGCGCGGCCGGGTACTCCATCGGGCCCCGGAGCAGTGTTTTTGGCCCGGAGCCGCATCACGGCCGCTCTCATCTCCGGTTGTGTCACCTCTGGGACGCTTACGCTCTCAGGCTCTGGGGCTGTGTGCGGAGCCATCTGCGGTGGCCGGTGCTCCGCTCTTGCAGGGAAGAGGGCTGCAACTACATCTTCCAGCAGCTGGGGCTGGAGACTCTCCGTAAGTGGGGGGGCCCAGGGACGAAGTTTCCCTCGAACCATACGATAAGGGCGCCCCCACGGATCCCCGTCTAGAGTCTCCAACAGCTCCTCCCAAGCTCGCGTCTTCGCTTCGCCGATGGCCAGCCACAGAGCCTTCTTTGCCGCGCGGTACACTTCGTACAGCGCGGCTTCCTCATCAGGAACCCGTCGACGCCTCCTCCGGTACCGAGTGTACGGGCGCCTAGCCGCCACGCATGCGACGCGTAGCTGCGCAATCTCGGCAGACCACCAGTACACTTGGCGCCTCGCGGATTGTGTATGGACCCGGGGCATGGACGCATCACAAATTTGCATCATCGCCCCGTGGAACCACTGCGCCTCCTCTTCGACGTCGACGGGTCCGTGTGACGCCGACTCCCGGAACCAGGCCTGGACAATAGCGGCCTCCTCGAGAGCCTCCCTGTCGATGTGCCTAAGCACCCAGCGCGGACCGTCTCTTTGCGGGGCCGATGGGCTGCGGCTGCCAGCGGTCTGGGTAGAGACGTCAAAACGGATATAAAGATGGTCCGACAACGTCTCCACCCCCACGGCAACACGCCAGCCACCAACACGGTGCGCAACAGCAGGGCTAGCGAACGAGACGTCCACTATAGACCCGCCCCGCTGCCGCACGCACGTGTAGACCGAGCCCCGGTTAAGGACGGCCAGGCCTGTCGTGATCGCCCACTCCTCCAGCACCTCACCCCTAAGGTCGGTAACCGGGGATCCCCAAGCCGCGGATTTTGCGTTGAGATCCCCGAGTAGCAGCACGGGGCGAGGGTGGTACCGGCCCACGACGGCTCCCAACTCGACAAGGAAACTCTCGAAGTCGGCGAGACTCTTGTTGGGCGAGTAGTATGCCCCGATGACAACTATGCCATCTGCAAGAGCAGCTACCCAACAGTGACCTCGGGTAGCGCTGACAAGAGTCCCGCCAATGATGGCCACCAAACCGTCAAGGTCCCCCGCCCAGTTATCTCGGGCGGGGACAGAATACGGCTCAGCAACCACAGCCACATGGATCGACCACTCCGCCATGCTCTGGAGCAAAAGGTCCTGAGCTCTGGCAGAGTGGTTGATGTTGCCCTGGAGGAAATGGTAAGGTGCCATTAATGGCACTCCATTCCCTCCACATCTCCTTCCCTAGGCCGGGAGTCGGCCGAAGGGCTGCTGGGCTGCGGGGGGGGTGCGGATCCCCCGGCAGTCCTGGTCCCCTCCGTTTTCTTGCGGTTCTTCCCCCGCTTCTTTTTGCTGGTGGTGGGGCGGGGCGCACCGCAGCACTTCCCGCCTACTATGTGCTCCGCGGACTTTCCTGCAGCTGCACAAACACTGCAGTTTGGTGCCGCGGAGCATTGGGCCGCCTTGTGGCCGGGCCGACCGCAGCGATAGCACTGATCGCCGCGGTCTATGTCGGCGGTGCACCGTGCACGGACATGCCCGCTTTCCAGGCATCGGTAGCACCGCATGGCCCTGGGTTGCAGGAGCTTGACCTCCGCCGCAACCCATCCCACCAGCAAACGCCCACTGTCGGTGATCTTATTCGCCGCCGCTACCGGGCACCGCACAAAAATCGTGCCAAGCCCGTCAGCGTCGCGGCGAATTTCGCCCGCCCGCATATTTTCAGGCGGACACCCGCCGCTTTTGGCAATGGCCGCCACTACCTCCTCTGGAGTCACGGAGTCGTCCAGCCCTTTGACGAGCACGTCGGCCGTCTTGATGGGCCTCGACACCCGGATGTCCTCTGACTTCAGGGTCTCCCGTAGCTTGGCAGCCAGGGTATCCGCCTTCTCATCACTTGTGGGACCCGACAAGTGAAACAGCCGCGCTCCCGTGATGGCTGTTTTGAACCGGAAGCCATCCGGGGTGCCAAGGTCAGGGAAGTTGACCTTGGCCCTCGCCTCAGCCAGGACCGCCTTGTAGGTGACGCCCCTTTCTAGTGCTCCAGGCTGCAGTGTAAGCACTACAGCCGCGGAGCGTGGGGCGTGGATCCTGGCCGACTTCCGGCTATTTTTGGCTGTTCGGCCCTTCCTCCCCTTTCCCTTGCGCTTCTTCTTTTGACCGACCGTCGTCCAGCCGGCCTCAGTGCTAGACCCGGCTACGGTCGCAGGTTGCGCGATGTTGCGGGGGGTCACCTCCACGGGCTTCTTGGTCCCCTCCATGGGCGCCCTGGCCCCCTCAGCGGGCTTCTTGGCCCCCTCAGCGGGCTTCTTGGCCCCTTCCGCGGGCTTCTTCGGTCCCTCCGCGGGCTTTTTGGCCGCCTCAGCGTACCCTCTGGCCCCATCCTTGGGCTTCTTAGCCCCCTGCAAGGGCTTCTTGGCACTTTCTGCCGGTTTTTTGGTGCCCAGCGCGGGCTCCGTCCTCGTGGACTCCTCCTTCCTCCGTTGGTCCGCTGCGAGTGGCGGCCGGAGGATTTCGGCTGGGAGGAGCCTTGGCTCCAACGCCTCGAGCCGGGCATTTATCATGCCCCCGACTTGGAGCGCGACAGCCCGCACAATTTCGGCAACCTAACCTGAGCGTGACCTAACCTAACCTAACCTGAGCGTGACCTAACCTTTTTTTTTTTTTTTTTTTTTTTTCGGGGTGGAAATCCTCATGGATGTCCTCCGCCCTGGGGTGGGCGGAGGGGTCTGTCAGACTCTTACTGACTAAAACCACCCCGGTGTTCCATCTCACACCTGCGCCGAGGGTCGCGGGAACTTACGACACTTCCGCAACCCCCGGCTGGTGCTGGCCCGCCGCAGCGGGCCTCCTCGGGTTAGCGGGGGGAGTGAGGTGTTAGACTCCCCCCGCGCCGTCTAAGAGGGGCGCGCTTGGAACACTTCGCGCCGCCGCCTCGGGTCCTGATGTGTGGGGGGCGGCAGACTTCCCCAAGTCCGTCGCCCCTGGACCCATTTAGGGGGGCTGGAAGAGGGCGTTGTCCGCCCTCCGCCGACGCCCGGTGCGTCTGCTGCGGGCCGGGTGAGTGGAGGTGATCTCCCTCACCCTTTCCGCATCCTCCTTCTGCGACATGACCGTGTCGCAGAAGGACACCACCGCGTCCCAGGACTCCTCGCTGTCGACCACGGCCGACAGCGACAGGTCACCGCCTACTCCTGAGATGAGGGCACGGCGCGGCTCCTCCCAAGCGGCACACTCTGCCAGCGTGTGCCACGCCGTGTCCTCCCGGCAATCGCCGCAGTGGTGACACCGGGCGTCTGGCTCCCTGTTTATGCGACACAGGTACTTCCCGAAGCAACCGTGCCCCGAGAGCACCTGCGTCGCCCGAAACGACAGGGAGCCGTGCCTCCTCCCGAGCCAGCGCTCGAGCACCGGCCGGACCGCCCCGACGGTGGCGAGGCCGGCGGTAGGGCGTGAAAGCCTGTCCCGCCACTCCGCCACCAGGGCCTCGTGCAGCTGCGACCGACGCAACTCCAACTGTCGCTGCATCGGCCGCTCGCCCCGCGTTCTCGCTTCCTCGCGCCACCGATATAGTGACGCGAGTACTAACGCCTCGAGGTCCCAAGGCGGAGATCCGGCCAGTACGCAAGCCGCCTCGTAGGAGATCGTGCGATACCCCCTGATGACTCTGACGGCCAGCGCTCTCTGCGGCTTTCGCAGAACAGCGATGCTGCCGGCCGTCAGGTCAGCCGCTCAGATCGGGGCCCCGTACAGGGCCATCGATCGCACGATCCCCACGTAGAGCCGCCTGCAGGCGAGGCTCGGGCCCCCCAGATTGGGAAGCAGCGTTGACAGCGCCCCAGCCGCGCCCAAAAGCTTGGGCGCCAGCCGCTGGAAGTGGGGTCCGAAGTCCCACCGGCTGTCGAGCACCAATCCCAGGTACTTCATGGTGGACTCGACAGCTATTCGGACCCCCCCCACAATGATGTGGGATCCGGACGGCGGCGCCCGCCGAGGGCCATGAAAGACCATGGCCTCCGACTTGCTGAGGGCCACCTCCAGGCCAAGGAGCCGTATGCGGCTCACCACCTGTGAGACCGCAGCCGTCACCAGCAACGCTGCCTCCCTATACGAACTCCCCCGAGCGGTGACCAGCGTGTCGTCCGCGTAACACGTCAGGTCTACGCCCGGTGGGAGTTCCCCCCTCAGCACCCAGTCGTACCCGATGTTCCACAGGGGCGGGCCTACGACCGAGCCCTGCGGAACACCGCACGACATGCGGTGCCGGTGTCCGCCATCACGTCCCACGTAGGTGACACACCTCTCCGACAGATAAGCCCCAACGATGCGGCGGAGGTAGAGAGGCACCCGATGGTAACGCAGTGCCTCCCTAATACAGCTCCAGGGCAGGGTGTTGAAGGCGTTGGAGATGTCCAAGGACACCGCCAACATCACCCCACCCCGGGACACCGCTTCCTCCGCCAGGACCCTCACCCGCGACACAGCGTGGATGGTGGAGCGCTCATGCCGAAAGCCAAACTGGCTCTCGGCCAGGTCCGGCCCCTCCGTACGCAAGTGGCCGGCGAGGCGGGTAGCTATTATTCGTTCGAACAGCTTACCCACCTCGTCCAGCAGCACTATGGGCCGGTATGCGGACGGCGAGTCCGCAGGGCGCCCCGCCTTCCTGAGCAGGACCAGACGACCAGTTTTCCACAAACTGGGAAACTGGCCCCGCTCAAGACACGCCGTGTAGAGTCCTCTCAGTTGGGGCTCAAGCTCCTTCAGAGCGAGGGCCAACACGCAGCCGTGAATTCCGTCGGGCCCCGGAGCCACGTTCTTGGCCCGGAGCCGCATCACGGCCGCCCCCATCTCTGCCTGTGTCACCTCCGGGACGCTGATGGCGTTCTCGTCCGTAGGCTCCGCGGCTGTGGGCAAAGCCATCGGCGGCGGAGTGTGTTCCGCTCTCGCCGGGAAGAGGGCTGCGACTACCTCCTCCAGCAGCTCAGGTTGGAGACTCTCCGTAAGCGGAGGCGCCGCGGCTCGAAGTTTCCCTCGAACCGCGAGATAAGGGCGCCCTCACGGATCCCCGTCCAGAGTCTCCAACATCTCCTCCTTGGCTCGCGTCTTCGCGTCGCCGACGGCCAGCCACAGAGCCTCCTTCGCCGCGCGGTACACCTCATACAGCGCGGCTTCTTCGTCAGGGACCCGACGACGTCTCCTCCGGTATCGGGTGTACTGGCGCCTCACCGCCACACACGCGACGCGCAACTGCGCGATCTGCGCGGACCACCAGTACACCTGGCGCCTTGCACTCTGTGCGTGGACCCGGGGCATGGACGCATCGCAGATTTGCGTCATCGCCCTGCGGAACCACAGCGCCTCCTGCTCGACGTCGACGGGTCCGGTCGTTGCCGACTCCCAGCTCCAGGCCTGCACGATAACGGCCTCCTCGAGAATCTCCCTGTCGATGCGCTTACGCGCCCAGCGCGGACCGTCCATCCGCGGGGCCGGCGAACCGCGTCCGCCAGCGGTCTGGGCGGAGACGTCGAACCGGATGTAACGGTGATCCGACAACGTCTCCACCTCCGCGGCGACACGCCAGTCGCGGACACGGTTCGCAACAGCGGGGCTAGCGAACGATACGTCCACTATAGACCCGCCCCGCTGCCGCACGCACGTCTGGACCGAGCCCCGATTTAGGACGGTCAAGCCAGTCGTGACCGCCCACTCCTCCAGCACCTCGCCCCTGGCATCGGTCACAGGGGATCCCCACGCCGAAGACTTGGCGTTGAGATCCCCCAGCAACAGCACAGGGCGAGGGTGAAGTCGGGCCACCACGGCCCCCAACTCGACAAGGAAGTTCTCGAAGTCGGCGAGACTCTTGTTGGGCGAAAAATACGCCCCAACAATGCCAACGCCGTCCGCGAGGGCGGCAACCCAGCCGTGACCTCGGGACGGGCCGACGAGAGCCCCGCCAATGATGGCCACCAAACCGTCTAGGTCACCCACCCAGTTATCCCGGGGGGGGACAAAATACGGCTCGGCGACCACAGCCACGTGAATCGACCACTCTGCCATACTCTGGAGCAAGAGATCCTGAGCTCTGGCAGAGTGGTTGATATTGCCCTGGAGGAAATGGTAGAGCGCCATTAAACGCAATCCATTTCCCCCTCTGCATCAACCTCAGGCCGGGAGTCGGCCGAAGGGCCACCAGGCTGCGGGGGGGGTAAAGAGCCCCCGGCAGCCTTGGCAACCCCTGTCTTCTTCCTCCTCCTCTTCTTTTTTTTCCCCCCCTTGTTGGTGGGCGCGCTTCCACAGGCGTTCCCGCCCGCTATGTGCCCCGCGGACCTCCCTGCAGCTGTACAGAGGCTGCAGTTTGGCGCCTCGGAGCACTGGGCCGCCCTGTGGCCGGGCTGACCGCAGCGATAGCACTGATCGCTGCGGTCTACTTCGGCGGTGCATCGTGCCCGGACATGCCCAATGTCCAGGCATCGGAAGCACCGCAAGCCCTTGGGTTGCAGCAGCTTGACCCTCGCCGCAACCCACCCCACCAACAGACGCCCAGCGTCGGCGAGCTTGTTCGCCGCCGCCACTGGGCATCGCACCCAGACTGCACCGAGCCCGGAGGCATCGGTGCGAATGTCGCCAGTCCTCACGTCCGCGGGCGGACATTGGCCGGCTTTGGCGACGGCCGCCACGACCTCAGCCGGGGTCGTCGAGTCGTCCAGGCCGTCGACGCGCAAGTCTGCAGTCTTCATGGGCCTGGAAACCCGAACGTCCTCCGGATTGAGGACCTCCCTCAATTTGGCGGCCAAAATGTCCGCCCTCTCGCCGCTGGAGGCACCGGACACCTCGAGCAGTCGCGCCCCCGTAATCGCCGACTTCAACTTGAAGCCGGACGGTGTGCCAAGGTCGGGGAACGCGACCTTCGCTCTGGCCTCTGTCAGGACCGCCTTGTAGGTGAGGCCCCTTTCTACGGCTCCGGGCTGCAGTGTGATCACTACAGCCGCGGTGCTTGCGGCTCTCATCCTAGGCGGTCCCTGCGCCTTCTGCGTTGCCGGTGCCGGTGTTCCAGCGGGTGCCGGCGGCGCCGCCTTCTTTTTGCGGCGCCTCTTCTTCTTGACGACCGTCGTCCAGGCCTCCGTCAAGGGCCCGGGCGCGGTCGCCGGAGGAGGAGCGGCTGGCCGGGAAGTCGACGCGGATGCCCCATCCGCGGACTTCTTCGGCCCAGGCCCCTCCGCAGGCCTCCCAGGCCCCTCCGCGGACTTCTTCGGCCCCTCCGCGGGCCTCCCAGGCCCCTTTGCGGGCTTTCGAGGCTCCTCCGCCGGCTTTTTGGCCTCTTTTCCAGGTCTGGACGGCTCAGCCGTCCCGAACGCTGGCTCCGGCCTAGCCGGCCCCTCCTTCCTCCGCTTATCCGCAGCGAGCGGTGGGCGGAGGTTTTCCGCCGGGAGGAGTCTCGCCTCAATGGACTCGAGCCGGGCGCTCACCATCGACCCACATTGCACCATGCAGATGCGCGCGATCCTCTCGATCTCCGCATCCGCAAGTGTATGGGCCGACGATGGAGCCGACGTGGTCGGCGGCAAAGCGGTGACCGCGGGGACTGCTCTCTGGGCGGCAAACTGCCGCTTGAGGTCCTCCAACTCGGATCGGAGACGGCCGTTCTCCTCCCATAGCTTCGCCGTCTCCTCCGTGCTCGTACGATTATGGAGGACCTCAACCGCCTCCTTAATGGCGTCCGCCGCCTCCTTCAGGGCGCTCGTGAACGTGCCCTTTAGGTTGCCCGACTTGGTGGCAACCTTCAGGACGACATTCACGGCGTCCTGGACCTGGCGATTGAGCTCAACCGCCGGTACGCTCTCCACGGCAGCCATCCGGGCCAAGCGTCGCTCTCGGGCCTGTCGGGTCAGCTCGCTGACCTCGTCAGCTGCGACCGCCTTACGCTGCGCCCGCTTGGCCGCGTTCGCCCCCGCCTTGTTGGACCCCAATAGGGACACTGAGGAGCTCTCACTCAGGTCCGCCATTGTGAGTCCGGGGTCACTCTCCACGCTTTCCGCCGGAGCCGGCGTAGCGGGCCGAGATAATGGCACGAAGCGACCTGCCTTGTCGCGCACCGGCAACCGAGTGGTACCTCCGCCCGCCACCGCGCGACCTCTCCCTCTGAGTGCCGTTGGCACTTTCGGAGCCGATAGGTTCTCCTCACTCGAGGAGAGGCCCATCGACCCCGAGTCGTTGCTGCGCAGGCGCTTCCTCCTTCCCGCCTGCACAACATTGCACAGGCGCTCCAGGTTCACCTGGAGCACCTTTTCTTGCTGGCCGGCGCAATCCTGTGTCTCCACCTCAGAGTCGGTAGAGACACAAGAGCGCGCCGGAGCGGAATAACCGCCAGCGCCCCCCCCCAGACACGGTGGGGCCGCCCTCAATAGAGGGGCGGGACTCTCCCCCCCTCGACACCCTCGATGCAGTGTCCGAAGACACCGCACCCACCTTTTCATCAGTTTTGTTACTTTTTATCTCCATAACTAAACCCACGAGTATGGGGGAAATAAAAAGTCGATCCGGGCAGAGACCCCTGTACCCGGACAAGCCTACATACGTCAGGAGGTCGGCTGGTATCCTGACGGGACCTGCACTCGCGACTGAATGTTCCGAAGAACTTGTAACTGTCAGCCATCCATCCCCTCGCCGTGCATCGCAACTTGGGATTCAGTGAAAACTTTATAGAGTTTCGCTCTTGGTCCAGGCGGTTAAGCCGAGACCCCCGGTCCTCTCAATGAGGATTACGGGTCGGGCCGAACGGTGGTCTGCATCAGACCGTGTCTGCCAGCCAACTACTGCCAGCTGACAAACCCGTCGCCCCTGCAAGGCTCGATTCTACCACGCCCTCTCCTAGATGAGAGGGCGGAGAAGAGCCTTCCCGTGGCCAACTGGCCACCCTCCCTTGGTCAAAATTCGCCACAGACAATAGCTCGCGAGAGCTATTGCCCGTGCCCAGGGTGCACCGGCCCGAGCAACTGCTGTTCCCCCCGGACGTATCCATAAGGGACCAGCAGCCACCAGGCACACGAGGAGGTTTCTGACCACGCACCCCAGCGTGACCTAACCTAACCTAACCTTTCCGCATCCTCTTTGTGCGACATGACCGTGTTGCAGAAGGGACCACTGCGTCCCAGAACTCCTCGCTGTCGACCATGGACTCGACCACGGCTGACAGCAGCTGACTCGCGCAGCTGCATCCGGCGCAGCTCCAAGTGTCGTTGCATCTGCCGCTCGCCCCGCGCCCTCCGTATTTCCCTTTCCGAGTCCAACTGGCGACACCGTTCTTGTCAAATCCACACGCCTTTGTGTGTGTTACTAGGTACACAAGTCAACCAAAACGTGCTCAGCTTGCGTCAACTGAGCACGTTTTTGCGATCAAGCAACGTTAATAGAGGTTTTACAAAACAATGTGCAATTCAATTCTCAATTCTTTATTCAATTCAATAAACTTACATAATAACAATTTTAAATTTGGCACTAGCTCCCACACTAGGATTCCCTGTGTCGTGGAAGCTAAGCAAAATTAATAGATACAAATACAATATTACTACTATTGAAGACTACAAATTTATACATACGAATACATACATTCAAATATAAAATAAACATACATAAACTTACAATAAAAACTACTACTAATATACCTATATTAAAATATTACTAAAAATATTATTATATAATATATTATTATTATTGAAGTGATGACGGCGTCGTGTTGCGCTGCGTGGTGTCACGTAACCTTCCGCGAAAACGTCGGTATACGACACCTTTCGGCCAAAAGTCTTCCTTCATGAAGATATCTTGGTGTTGAGTTGGGAACCGCACCACAAACGACTTGAAGTTAACGTTATGACGCGACTCCAACATTTCTACTCTCAAGTTCCACTTCGTCTTAATTCTGATATACTCCACGATCTCCTCAACCTTCGTGGAATAATGCAGACGAGAAACGTACAGCTGCGTCGACGGTATTGCAGGACGCAGCAGCATATTCGGTCCTGTCAGTCCGGTACCACATTGATTGCGGCAAGCCGGCTTCCTTCGCTTCTTCTCCACTGTTACGAAGCCCTCCTTGTCTGCGTGCTCTTTCCTCTGGACTGCAGGCACGTTACTCTGAGCCGGTTTACTATGACTCTTTGATTCGGTCTGTTGTTTTTGCTGCTCCTTTTGGATGGGAGGTTGTGCAGCAGCTGCTGAGTAAGCACGGCGAGGTGTCGACGCGCTTACTTGTAACTTCGTCTCTACGGCGGAAGAGGCGGGACAGGCGGGGCGAGGTAATGCATCGCTCGCAGTGACGGCAGCCGGTGACGATTCCAATTTCGCTGACTCGAAACTCGACTGTGTGTTGTACGCTCCACGACGTGTGTTCACCTTTGAACCGTACTCAGGTGACCTACATACTGCTACAGTGTTGCGTAAGTCCACTATATCAGCACGTAACTCACCGATGGTGTTTTGAGACGCGTTCAGCTTGAACTCCATCTCTGCCATGCTTGCCTTCAGGGTATTAATATCCTTCAGCAAACTGGTAACGTCGACGTGGTCCAAAGTGACAGAAAGCAGCCTCTTTGCCACGAAGGTCGGCACGTCGTCCGGGTCGGTCTCCTTCAACACCTGAATTATGTCTTGAAGACTCCTCTCTCCCTTTTCATCCCTCCTGCGGGACGGCATCCGGTCAGCCATGTCGAGTGACTCGTACAGTAGCGTCTTTGCAATGCGAATCTCGTTTTCGGTATATTTCGAGGTGCACAGCTGCATGACACTTACTTCGTCCATGACGTCCTGTTGATGTTGCAGGAACGCCAGTAACTCGTTGACAATGAGTGTTTTCGAACCCATGATGACGGCGACAGCTAATGCCGTGCAAAGCGCGAATTAAATAATTCGTAACGTAGAGTGAAGCGCGACCGTTTCCGAGCGCGCATCGCACTAGGCCAATTAAATTAACATATCAGTAATATCTGTAAATGTCAGTAATATCTACACTTGTCAGTAATAACTGCAGAGGAAATAATTATCTGCACATGTCATCAGTATATCTGCAGAGGACATAAATATCTGCACATGTCAGTAATATCTACATAGGTCAGTAATAGCTACACAGGTTGATAATATCTGCATATATCAATTATATCTGCACAATAATGCGAGTCCTCGTCATCTTTACTTTAGGTACTTCCCTTGTAAAATGCACCGACGTCTAGGTCGAATTGGACTCGGATTTTTAGAAACTGCGGCTGGGTTCGACGTTGTGTTTTGTGTACTACCGGACAAGTTACTATCTGATGCCATAGTAGTCACACTTGATGCAACGACGGATGTAGACGAAGGATCCCCGCTTCAATTCTGACGACACGTTTGGTGCAGTGGCTAAGCGATTGGCTTCTGCGCTACGGGTCGTGGGTTCGATTCCCACACGGAACAAAAATTTGTATGGCCTACAGATGGTTGTTCCGGGTCTGGGCGTTTGTTTGTGAGATTTGTGTCTGTAAACGCACCCACGATACAAGAGAAATCTTAGTGTGGGGCAACGTTTTTTAAAAAAAGAAAAAAAAAAGAAAAAAGAATTCTCCCAGTTAGACACTGTAGCTTCCGTATTAGCAACCGGCTTATCAGTAGGTATTACTAGAAAAACGTTTAGTCAGCGGTAATAATTGGTTGATATGCAGCTTCCACTCATAATCATCGGACACGCGTACTTTATAGGTGAGTGGAGCATCTCTCATAACTACAGTAGCCGGTGCCCATTTCTCAGCACGATCACGATAATCCCGCGCCAGCACCTGATCACCTGGCTCAACGTGACGCTCAGCGCCGGGCCGCGACCGACCGGCACGCCCCGCGGATGCTTCCACCTCGCTCTCAGTTGAAGGTCTATGGTTGAAGGTTTAAGAACGTCCAGGCGACCTCTTAATCACCTACCAAACATGGCTACAGCTTGTAACGAAACGTTACATGACTAATCATGTTTTATTAATTGATGTCGTTCAAAAACCTTAAAACTAAATTAATTAATCAAAATCTATCCTTAAAACTAAATCTAAATAATATTTTTTTTAACTATATCAATATTTAAAAATAAAGGAACACATTTACGATAAATTAATGTTCGTTCTTTGAGTGTTATGCATTTCCGAACGCGCGGCGCATCTAGTCGTGTGGGGAGTTTTTTCATAGCCTTTTAAGGTCATACGTTTGCGCAGCTCGGGGCAGTCACTACTAAGCTGAACCTGAGTGCACGTATCATTATTCCGAAATCGCGTCCCGTTGAAGCGCCCTAGCCGAGACGGACGTAATAAGTTTAAATTAATATCTAATAGTACATATTTAAAAGTGTAGTGTTTTTCCCGAATTTGGGAACTACGGCCAGGTTAATACTGCCGATTAACCTACAACAAGTTGCGGCATACGACGAAAGGCATCATCCGTGGCGTGCTGAGGAAGTTGCCACGCTGCACCTTCCCGCCAAACTCGCCGTACCCTCGTGCAGCCGCGCTGCCCTTTTCCGCTACACTCGCCGTACCATCGTGCATCATCGGCCAACCACCATCTCCGGCCTGGGAGGACTGCTGCTGAATTTCTGCAGGGAAGTCCCTTTCACTGCAGGTGTGACAACAGACGGCCGTACACCCACGACCTCACAAATTTGTGTGCCTCCGCATAGTCGCCATTAAAATTTTATTGTACGTTTTATTATTGGACACACTCGTTTTTTTTTTTTATTAGACACCGTCCTAATTATTAGGTGGCTATAAAACGGGTGGAGGTTACAAGCTGGCGCTACCCCAGTAGTGGCGTGTTCACAGTTTCAGTATTGAAATAAAAATTTTGAAATCGCCGTTTTGACGTCAGTACCTTCGTGTACTGCTTTTTTCATCGCTCGTTTAACTAATTTAACCGCGTTTTCGGCGGCCCCATTGCCGGCTGCTGATAGGGCGCACGGACGGACGGACGGACAGCGGGGTCTTAGTAATAGGGTCCCGTTTTACCCTTTGGGTACGGAATCCTAAAAATACCTAATGCCTATTCCCTCAAAGCGTAGGCAGAAGAGTTTCGTCATGACGGTATTTATCATCACCACATAGTATAAAACAAAGTCGCTTCCCGCTGTCTGTCCCTATGTATGCTTAGATCTTTAAAACTACACAACGGATTTTGATGCGATTTTTTTTTTTTATTCAGGCATCAAGGCCCATAGAAAATTATACCTATTACAATATACCTAATACAATAATTCTAAAAATAATATAGGTACAAGGTTAGTCGGAAAGGGGGTACTAATCCGAAGCCCACAATAAAGTATCGCTGATGACTGTTTAAAAGCAAGTGTTAAAATTTCAAAATTCGATACATTTTTTTCCAAATAAAATGATTTTTATTTTAGTTTTTTTCAAAAATTCTTCATCCCTGCTTTAGTTACAAATTTAGAAAATGGTGCTTTTAATTCATGACCCCAAATATGACCTAAAATGTAAACACAGCTGATCGTAACTGGGGATAGATATATTTTAGAGATATTTTTTTGAGATTTTTTAACAACTGTTTCTCTTAAACTATTGAGTTTTGGGAAAAGTAGTTGAACAAAAGTTATTGTTATCGGTAGCGGGTAGCACTGGGCAATGTTGACAAGAGAGGGTAGTCGTCGATATGGATCGGCCCACCCGAGGTTATAAAGGCGGTGGTCATTCGACGAAGCGGGAGGATTCCGTGTTGAACAGCTGAAGAAGTCTGACCTTTTATATCTGATTAGCTTGTCCTTATTTTATGATCTTGTAATAATTGTGTAAAGTAATATACTGTGATCTAGTTAATGTTACTAATATTAACCCAAATACAAGTACTCTCAGTGGTGGAGAGTCTATGTTGGTTTTATTTACTGTGTTTACCTTGCTCGCAATCCTGACATACCGATATTAGCTAAAACTGTAATGATAGAATCACCCCTGAACGATTATATTGTTATGTCATTTACATTATTCATTATTATATGTACTTTAACACCCTTTCGGATTAGTACCCCCTTTCTGACTAACCTCGTACATAAACAATATGCCTAATTATCTAAAAATTACTTCACACGTAAAGTCGGTGTCGTGTGTCGCGCGGTGTCGGGTATCCGGCCTCGGAATCGCCGGAACACTACACCTCTCGGCCAAAATTCTTCCTTCGTGAGGGTCGACAGATGTTCAGTCGGCACCCTCACCACAAACGAATTGAAATTCACGCTGTGGTGACATTCCAACCGCTCGACCCTCAGAGTGAGCTTGGTCTTGATGCTGATATACTCTACAATCTCCGCGACCTTTGTAGAGTAATGCAATCGGGACACGTACAGTGGCGTCACCGGTACAGCAGGACGCAACAGGAAGTTCGGCCCGCTCGGTGCAGTACCGCACTGGTTGCGACAAGAAGGCTTCCTCTTCTTCTTCTCCACCTTAACAAAGCCATCTTCATCGCACGTGTCTTTTTCTGGACAACTCTGTGGCAGATCCTTGTGCGTTGATTCACAGCGCCTCTGCTTACCCCCTTTAGCTTCTTGCCGCTTGGATTGCGATGTAGCAGGTTTGCTAGTGGTGACAATAGCAGCATAGGCACGTTTAGGGGTCGACGTACCTACACGTGTCGTTACCTTTGCCGGTGTTGAGGCAGGGACGGCGGCGGGACACGATGCGTCGTACACAATATTGGCAGCCGGTGACGTAACTTTAATTTTAATTTTTTATTTAATTTTAATAGAGTGATTCAAGAGGAAGGTTTATATGTATAATATATACATAATATAGTAGAGAAAAACGCGGAATACGCGATAAACGACATCCACGCGGGCGATGCCGCTGGTGACCTCTAGTTGTATATAATATAAAACATATAATAATGTATGTAATATTTATTTATTTATTTGTGTATTTAAAGTAATTAATTTATTGTTTCCATATTTAGTCTGCGGGCACGAAACTTGCGTAGTGTTGCACCGAGAACTGCCCCTCTCTTTTTTCTTGCACTTCATGTCCATCCAAAGGTTGCCTGGAAGAAATCGCCTAGTGCGATAAGACCGCCCATTGTACATCCCTATTTTTTTAAGTAGTAATGTTCCTTGTTTGTTTTGTGTACAGAGTATTGTATTGTAAAGAGTATAAGTATCGGACGTGTATTTGGAGCCTATGGGAACATTGTCATTGAACTATTAGTATTTTTATTAGTTAAACAAACTGGTTGCAAAATTATTAGTATTTATTAGACATAAAAATAGTAGGTTAACGCATTACGTAGGCAATCTGGAACTACAAAACCTGTCTGATTCCTGTTCGAAATCCTGGGTTAGATTTAAGTAGTGGTCGGGAATCTGGTGGTATGAAGCTTTATTACAGAGATGACTGAGACAGACCGAAGTCGAGTACGGCTAACACCGCCGCCATAATAACAGCAAGGAAGAGAGAGATTACATAGGTATGATTGGTACGATTAATTGAAAGAAATTCTCATATTAAATGTATGGAGGGAGCGAAAGACCAGTGGCATGCCTTCCATACAAGCCGAAAAGCCCGGCTTTATATCAGGAATGCGAGATAAATAAAAACAAAAAAAAAATCCTTTAAAGTAGTATTGAATCATCGTGTCTCATAACAACTGATACCTACAGTAATAAATAAAATGTTTAAACTCCGCGCGTAATATAGCGAGCTTCCGTGTGGTGCTACGTTGCCAGGTTTACATCCTAACTTATAATATTATAAATGCGAAAGTAAGTTTGTTTGTTTGTTACCTTTTCACGCTTAAACCACTGAACCGATCATCCTGAAATTTTGCATATACGTTGTCAGGTGTACAGAAACGGACATAGGGTACCTTTCATCCCGAAAAAAAGTACTGTGCCCGAGGAAAAAAACAACAACGTTAATAGATGGCGCCACGTGTCTTTCGAATTATGATTGAATTATATTAAAGAAACTTTAGTAGTGTGTTAAGAGTTTTTTTTATCATAAATTATCGCGAGCGAAGCCGCGGGTAAAAGCTAGTAAACAATATTTTTCGCGTCGCGCCTCGGCCGGCCTTCGTAACGTTGCCAAACCGCCTGCAAGATCTTGCATTTCGATCGCAAGCGCTGGCTTCTTACGCGGCTTCAGGCGCCAATCACTTTTCCTTCAATTTCATTGAAAAATGGTGTATAGATGTTCGAGTGCATAATTATACTTAGCTAATGTGTAAAAGATCTAAGCATACATAGGGACAGACAGACAGCGGGAAGCGACTTTGTTTTATACCTACTATGTAGTGATTTACTATCACTGTGACCCAAAAGCCTAGGCTTTATGCTAGTATTTTTGAGGTCCGTTGTCATTTTGTCGTTTTATTTAAAATGTCACGAACATCTGTCAGTGTTGCCAGAACTCCTGATTTTACAGTAGATGTCCTGTTTTTCCAGAATTTCTCCTGTTCTTGTTTTTCTACACGAAACTCCTGTTTTTCTTTGAAAATTAATTATTTGCATGAAATGGAATGCCACACGTTACACGGTGACAGTACCTACACATCATTGAGAATGTACCCAATAAATACAGAAAGAATTGGTTACCTCGTAATTGGACCACTAGAGATGTTTCTGTAGCAACAACAAAATCTCACGTATTTAAATCCCGATATCAACAAAGTGTGCGCGAAGCAAGCGCCAAATGATAATACCAGTTTTTGCATGTTTTACACTACTAAATTTAAAGAGCATTTACTTTAATGACCTCGTAGTACTACCGCTGGGGTGCATGAAAAGAGCCTCCACGAGTGACGATACTTAAGTACGTCCGGTGCACCCTGGGCAGTCAGCCCCGCTACTAACCTTGCTGACTGGCTAATCTTTTCAGCACAGCATGAGCAATTTTCGTATAGCTCGTGCTGACATGAGAGAAGGAGAAGACTACCGCTGAAGTCCTAAAATAAACGTGTTATTGTTGAACGAAGAAATTAATTAAAATAAAAAGAAGGCCTTTGCTTTTAGTATGCATCGTTCCTAAGGTAACAGTACGTACAATACTTATTTTAACGACTATTTTATAGGAATATTGATGAAAAAAAAATGTAACTTTTGCAGTAAAAATGTAACTTTTCAAAAACAGGGCTCTAGTCTGTGGCATGCTGGCAACACTGTTGTATAATCTATGGCCATTAATAAAATATTCGGTCGGTTATCGCTCGTAATTATGTACGCGTGTCAATATTTCAATAATAAGAAATAAATAATGGTATCGGTGCCGGTGTGTGTTCTGTGAGAGCAGTGTTCGCGCGATGAGTGGCTCGAAGTACTTCGTGTGGGGTTCGGGCGTGTGGCGCGAGCTGGACATGTCGTCGGGGCGCGTGCTGGGCTGGCGGCGGCGCGCGCGCTTCGTGTTCGTGCGGCGCGGCCGGCTGCATGTAGCGCGGCGGCGCGCTGTGCTGCGAGCGCTGCAGGCCCTCGCCGCGGGACAGCCCAGCGCCGCCGCCGATGGGCCGCGGCTCTCGCATCGCAGGTAAACATCGATGTCACAAACAACACCATTGATGCATGTTTGTCAAGTGTCATGTAATTTTTGGCGCGTAAAATGGACTGTTGATCGAATGGAAAGATTCCACTGTACAAATTTTGACACTATCAGCCCCCAGGTTGGTGAATGTAGAGCAAGCCTTATTAACATGTTCAGTCCTGGTGGGCAAGTTGTATAGCTACCTCGCCACCTGTGTTGTGAGGAAAGTGTACATTGTATGCAGATGATGTAGTTGTTTGTCAACTGTATGTATGTGTGTGTCTGTCATTACATAGGTAGAAATCAACCACGATAACACGGCACGCCCCTCCAACATCTGTGTTCAATGTGTGTGTGCATATGACAATGAGTCACCATGTTTGTATTTGATATTTAGTAGATTTACCATAGTGACCGCTCACCGAGATGCGTTGTAATTGTTTCTCACACATTTTGACTTGCAGTGTGAATGGAGTTGTGTGCCATGCTATGGTAGTTGTTGTATCTCCTGCTCACTGTATGTACCACTTCCCAACATTGAAGCCTTGTTGGACTTTAACAATATTAGTGTTTTTAGACTGCGTCTTATTGGATTACATTCAAAGCATTTTTTTTGAGCAGACAGTCATCAAAAATGATAAATCAGGTGCAGTATTGTTTGTACATCATATCAGCTCAGAGCTCCACACCATGACGCCCACTGCACCCGGACGCCTGGGAGTGGGTGTGGGTGTGGGCTGCTTACAACTCACTTCAATATTGCTTTGATCACTACACTTGACAATTGTGAACAGATATTTCGTTGTTTTATTATACCAGTGGATAGTCTGTTGTGTCATCACCTTCTTGTCTTTACTCCAACATATTAGTGTTTGTCGCAGCATGTATTTTTCTTCCATACATCTCTATTAACCATCATCTCAGTAGTCACACTCTTTCTAGTCATATCATCTGTTACATTACCCATCCACATTCATAGTCAAAACTTTCCTCACAACGTGTTCCTCATTCCTCCTATCTCTGTATGTGTATCTTCTGGATAGATCCTCTTAGCACCAGTAACACTTAGGATTTGTATTTGTATTAAATATCACAATAACTATGATAAGTATCTTCAGCACTTAAAATGTGATATTTACCATGTTTTTTATTTGTTCTGTGTCCAAATAGATCAATAGTAATTAGCAGAACAGATTTCATCCACACGCACACAGACATACTGCACCCACACATTCACATACATTCATACGTACAGTCCACTATTGCGTCTATTGCTTTGTAATAAGTTAGTTCAAATAAATTAATCTTTAAGTACATAAAGACATGTTTTAACCCTTAATTTGCAGGGTGAAAAAAACTCACGTATAGTGCAGGGTGGAGACCAAGGGACTCCCATATTTCAGAGTGAAAAAAAAGTTATTTAATTATAAAAGTACAAAAACTTATTATTACTTGGAGGTAACTTAAGTATCTAATAATCTAAATTTAACTTAACAATTAAGATAGCTTGAAAAGTTTCCTTTTTGTGCTTAAAAATTACGGCTTGTCTCAAAAATCACAAAAAAATCGGCATATCAACTTTAGGCTTCAAAATCTCCACTTTTTAACAATAATATGTTTGATTTTTAACGTTTATTTGATAAACATAATGGTCTTCGTGACAAATGAAGCATAAACTCTTCAAAAATCGAAAACACAAAAAAACGTGCAAGGTACTTATCCATGGTACGATTTACACACTGCCTCCTACATACTTTCTTCGAAAAAGCTAAACATATTGGTTTCCAATATGAGTTGCAAACAAAAGCTGTCTTCTTTTTGAGTTTCTTTGGACAAAGGAAACAATATTTACGTTGTTTCCTGGGTCATTTCTGTGTTATCCAGCTCAACCAGAAGATCTTCTTAAAGAATCTCGGATATTGTGAGACAAGTTGGTCTAGGCAGTCATGAGTTGTGATTCATTCAGGTCTTTGTTCATTTCAGAAACTAGTCTTGTCAGTTTGGTCTTCCGTTTTAGGACTGATGAATCACATAAGCGTTGGTTCCACACATGTCGAAAATTCTGAATATTACTGTCATTCCAACGGAACTTTTTTGTAACGTACAGTGTAGGGTGGAGTCCGAGGGACTCCACGAGTCTCGATTACTTATCTTTGCGGGAAGCGCCCGCGCTAGTCCTACCACCACCACGTAGGCCGCACCACTATCGGAAGCTACTAGAGCGTACAACACTGTATACGCGCTAAAACAAAAGTTACGAACAAAATAAGTTTCACGTGGAGTCCCTGGGACGTACCCTGCAAATTAAGGGTTAAATCAACAAAACAAAAGTTATCATCACCCACAAACAGATATAGACCTTATTATCCTGAACATTCTGAGTTTCTGATATGTGGGCACTGTAGCACCATTTTCATGGATTAAAGGCGTATACTTAAAAGAAGCAGGTAACCAGCGCCGACCTACCGGCGCCAGCGCTTATTGATACTGGTGCGTGCAGGTAACCGCTACATAAAGGAAGCAGGTGGAAGCAAGCAGGGGCTGGCATTTTTTATCAAAAACACGCGTTGTTCCCTTGCAAATACAGCAACAAATGACAGCCTACCAGCGCTGATTGCAGCTGGTCGGAACTTGTCGGCGACATTCGGGGCTCGTCGGCGCTGGTTCGCCACACAGTATAGAGACTACCCGCGCCGACTAAATGCGCGGACCAGCACCGACAAGCGCTAGCAGATCGGCGCCGACAACCCGCTTTCTATACACGTATACACACTAAGTAAAGTTATTGCGTGTGTTTATGAGTCGACAAAACAATATACCTTCTTGGTACATTTTACCATGATGACATAACGTCACTCACAACTTGATTCTGTTTACAACATAAAAAAACTCCTTGCGTCTGCTCTGCTAATGTTTTTTATTATGTGTTTGGTTTTTACACAATAAAACCACTTATAACTATGACAAGCTGCGTGCTGTAAAACTATTGAATGCATGATGCCCTCAAGTCTGTCATAAATGAAGGGGGATATTACACTATCATATATTTAGTATCATAGATCTATGAGTCATAGCTTTAAGACAATGTACCTAATATAGGCATAATATGTCTATATCACATTGTCATATTATGAATCATTACTTCATATAAAGATCTGACTCTAAAAGACTGGCTACACGCTCCGTCTTACCTGCGCAGTCCAAAACTGCACAAGCATGACTGTACAAAAAGACGGAATACCGTACAGTGGCGACACGTGCAGATAACATCGTGCAAACTGGACTGTGCAAACCTCATAGTGTTTTGAGAGCTCGTCACGTCACAATGTGCAACTTCCTACATTGTGTTACATTATATTGTGTCGTTGAATATAATTTTGCCGACTGAAGCGCAGCTTGAATGCCCGGCCACACGCTGCAAGCCAAAAAGTCCAATCTTCAGCATGTCAACGATTGCACAAGCCGCGCTTTCGGGCCTGCGCGAGCTACCGTCTAACCGTCCACACGTGCGGTCTTACCTGCGCAAACTGGTTTCTGCAGGCATGCTCGCAGGCAAGACAGAGTGTGTAGCCGGGCCATAAAGGAGAGATATGATCCTAGAATTATATGATAGTGTAATATCCCCCTTAGACATGTGTAACACTAGCGCTTGCGAAAGTATGATCCTTATAAATGTTTGTAACTATTATCCATTATTTGTTAGTGCAACGGGTACATTATTGCACTGTTTTTGCAGCAGTTTGGTAGTAAGCGCCAAACAGCAGAGACACGCGCTCCCTCCGGCGGTGCCTGCCCCGTGGGAGCATCACCACTGCTGTGCACACTTCAATGGGTAACTATTATTACTTTGTTTCTCTGTAATACTATGTTGATTAACCCTTTGACCACCACGTCAAAAAAGCAAAAGCGTGTTCTCGGTGCCAAGCTACGATTTCATCCTTCAAGTCTGTCATGTAGTCGTGACCGTGGCGTGCTGGACACATTTTGCTTTGTCGTGTATATATGACTGCGGTGGTCAAAAGTCTAATCAGAAAATAATACAGAATTATACTGAACTAGTGGTCGCCTGCAGCTTCGCCCCCATGGATGTCGTTCATCGCGTAGATATTTCGCGGTTTTTAGGATAAAAGTAGCCTACGTCCTTTTATCAAAATCGGTTCAGTGGTTTAGGCGTGAAAGCGTAACAGACAGACTGACAGAGTTATGTACTTTCGCATTTATAATAACAGTAGGGATTAGAAATATGACCAGTTCACTTATATGTATTCACATCTCATCCCATAATTTAGCCTCCACGAGTGACAATACTTCAGTACGTCCAGCGCACCCTGGGCAGTCAGCCTCGCTACCAACCTTGCTGACTGGCTAATCTTTCCATCACGACATGAGCTATTTTCCTATAGCTCGTGCTGACACGAGATTTTAACTATGCCAAAAGAGTGTTGACAGACGTTTTCTGTTATTCACTAATAGTTCACTGATTAGTCAACTGATCCACTGAGAGTCAAGCGAATTGCCACGCACTGCTCTGTAGCAACCATTCTTTCATCCAATAGGATGCAAACATCCTCTAGAGCAGGAGTATCCAAATTATGGTTTGCGAGCACCACACATCCAAATAGGTGTGCTCATCAACACTATAGTATGTTAGTATGTTGAGCTAGCTAGCTAGTCTCCGCCCTTGGGAGTTAGTAGAGAAGTCAGTATGGCCCTTAGGCAAAACAGTTTGAAGGCCCCTACTCTAAGGCCCAGTATCCAACAAAGCGGAGAGGAGAGATGTCTCGATCAACCAATAGGATTGCGTTATTTTCAAATCTCTATGCTTAGCTTCAACTCAATACGAAATCCTATTGGTTGTTTACGAGACATCTCACCTCTCCGCTTTGGTGGATACCGGCCCTAAAGCATTGAGGCGGTATGTTATACAGCTGATCGTAACCAAACTCATATTGAGAAGCATCACTAACAACATAATTCATTACAGATGCATTAACAACAACAAAGTCGTAAATCATGTGGCTGCATCCGCTACGCCGCTTGTAGCTTATGCTACGTGTGCTACGAGTGCTACGACTGCTACGGAGCCGCAGAAGAGGCGCGAGACAGGCACTCAGTGCGATCACACCGACGCCGGCACTTCCACGGAGCGCGCGCACGCCATCACTATCAACCTCACGCACGCGGTCAGAACCAAACCAGACTCCAGCTCCGGAGAAGACTTCGTCAACACACCCAAACGGAAACTAGCGCACAAACCACGCAGCAACACTTCTGAAGTCAATTCGTTACTAGGCAAACAGAAACCTGCAGAGACTACTGAACCTTTTACGTTGGTGACTCGAGAGAAGCGCGCACCGCCTAGCACTGACGATGTACGAAGTAAACCCAGCGAAGAGAGACGCAACAAGGCGAGGCCGAAGAGTAAACAGCGTCCAGCTGTTAGCAAAGACAATACTGACACGACATCGACACACGAAGCTGCACCAACTAGTATTACTGTAGGCAACACTTCGCGCGACAGACGAGTGTGGGACGAGGGCGACGGCGGCGACGCGCGCGGCGCCGTCTGCAAAGAACTGATCATTTCTGAAGGCGACGTAGCCGTGCTGCGGGGATTCGTGGCGCGCACACGCGCGTCCGCTCTTGAGCGATTTGACGCGGACGACGCGTACAAGCGGGCTTTGTTTTACGCGATCAATCCGCTGGTGGAGGTGGAGCGGTGCGCGCGCTTGGAGCGGTTGTTGCGCGAGCGTCACGCGGCGGCACTGCCGCACTTCGCGGCGCGGCTCGGTCTGACGCCGCGCTCTGAGGGCGTCCGTCCGTCCAGCTCGTCCGTTACGTCGTCACCGTCCCGCTCTCAGCGACGTCGCGCTGCCGCGCGGTATAAAGAGAGAAGCTCCTCAGATGATACCAATAAGGTAACTAAACATTGCTTGGTTTTACGCTTTTGAATATTTTGAAGATGAATACATGAAATTGATCAACACGAAGAATTAATTTTATCTCATTTTTTATTATTTATTTATATTTTAAACAATATGAGAATTGGTAAGTTGGCAAGAATAGAATCTAACGATTTCGAAGGCGATGTTTCTAACTGAGGTACTATTTAAACGCTGCGCGCTGGCTAACATGCAAATAATGATTTTACAAAATTGATTGTAATAAAATAAAATTACAGAAAAAAGCGTTTTAATTTCAAGGAGAACAAAGAAGCCAAGCATACGACAACAAATAAACACCGAACTGAACGAAACGCCAAGTTGAAGACAGCTGAGCGGAACGCTACAGCTAGCGAGCCAGCGCCGCGGCTAACTCGCGCCAGTGGCACTCGCCTGGGAGGTTCTGAACGCAGCAACAAAGAGACGAAGCTTGTTAAGAAAGCTGTGGAGGCTAAGGGCGAGGCCAAGGAGAGTGCGGCCATCAAAGACACTGACGACAAAGTTGTAGTCATCAAGCCAGCGACAAAGCCACCAGTCGGCGTACATACTATCAGCAAACGGTGAGTAGCGCACTAACAGTTCAGTTGAAGTGCTTATTCACTGATAGAGATGGTTAGGATAGCAACATCGTAAAGCTGTTAGTACAACAAGCATGCCACTTATTATATAGGGTGACTGGTAATTAGTGACACATACTTTAACACATGATTGTACTCATGATAACAAACAACTTTCCCAAAGAAACATTATTATTATTCAATTTTTTTCATTTAAAATTTATTAATTAACCGTTACGGAATGGACGCGGCTCGTAATATGGAATTTAATTTTTTGTTTTTTAAATAACGTTTCTTTGGGAAAGTTGTTTGTTATCACAAGTACAATCATGTGTTAAAGTATCGGTCACTAATTACCAGTCACCTTAATACTTATGACTACATCAATTAATTAATTTAAAAACTGTTAATTTTTCTGATAGAAGCTTACATTATCATCAGAGAGCGGAATCAAACAGCAAAACAATTAAAATGTAATTATCTCTATTATAATTTACGAGTAAGGTCATTAAGACCTTACTCGTTAATGATAATATATCTGTTCTTCCGTGTATTCATAGCTGTTAAAAATGTTGATAGCTAATAATAATAATCTTTATTTCTCTTTCACAAAGGTCAGTCTTAAGAACTACAAAACAAAACAGTGTTAATTTACCTTTGTGAGAGACTGGCATCCGCACTAGGTTGCCCTGTCTAACAGATTACCAGGCCCCCATCATACTTTGGACAATCGTTATTTGAAAATTTTAAGCAGGAAAAATATTGAAATAAGGACTTATTCTATACAATCACATGCATGTTTGAGTTATGTGTGTCATGGAGTGGAGGGGAATGGGGGTGTGTTTTTAGTGTAGTGTTGTGTGTAGCTAGAAAAAAGTGTAGCTATAAAAAATAATGATCTATCTCTATTACATTTCAATTGTTTTGCCATTAGATTCTGTTCTCTGATTATCATCCGTTGAGTGTGTTATCTACCTCTCTCTATATCTGTGACTCTTACCTACCCCTCGCTGTTGACGCAGGAGCGAATTTGTCACTAACATTTCAGATTCGCAGATGCTATTTTCATATTACATTATCTCCCAAGGCTTTTGATACTGTTGACTACAATTTGTGAGCGTCATTTAAGATGAGTCTCAAATGACACCATTACTAAATTCTGGAACGACGAATTCTTAAATTTGCCAGCTTATTTACTAGAAATCAAACAAATTCATTTCCTTGGGATCTCTGTTTAAGGTGGTGCTGGGCGGGATACCCCAAGGCTCTATTTTTGGTCCCTTCCCGTGCCTGGTTTAATTATGATCATTGTATACAGTGCATCCGCGATCGGCGCTAAGGAGTACTCGAACCTGGAGGACCACGCGATCGTCGCGTGGGTGAGCGGCGGCTCGCGCGCCTCGCTCGTGAACGGCAACCGACTGTGGCGGGAGCTGCAGGAGCAGTACCACCGGCTGACGGGGCAGAGTGAGTCACGTGACTAGCTAGTGTATGTAGTAGTGTGTACTGTCGTGTGTACTGACGCTGGCTGGTCCTCAGGTCGGTCGTGGCACTCTCTCCGTAACCGCTACCTGCGCTACATCCTGCCGTCGCTGGGCGCGCTGCACTTGCCGCCCGCTGACGTGTCGCGGCTGCGAGCTGCCGCCGCCACCGGTATGTATGCGGACAGGCAACATATGAGCGCTAGTTACTTTTAAGCTAAGTATCCACTCGAGGCAGCCTCAGGCCCGGTATCCACCAAAGCGGAGAGGAGATGTGAGCTGTATAGGGTTTTCGCGTTCCCGGCCTTTTTGAATTCCCGGGAATCGGGAATTTTTTCTTTTAATTCCCGGGAATTCCCGGGTACCCGGGAATTTTCATGTTTTTTGTATAAATATAGTTTTTCTCGTATATTTCAACATTAAACTTGTGTAAGTACTTTAAACATGATTAACTGTCTAACAGAAGTACCAATCGACTTTTCTTATTAAAATAAAAAATCTTACACTTATTTAAAAAATTTAACTACGAACAGTTACAGTCATTTATTGTGCGACGTCGCGAGTTTCTTTGATGAAAAAAAGTCTTCTCTTCATATAATATGGCAAAATATTACGGAATAACAATAGGGTGAATGACTATAAAGGATGTTACCAAATTCGTGTAATACCTTAAAACGACATGATCTACTACTCGTGTAAAATGACCAAGCACGGGATTTAGCTTGATTAAAAATAAATAAAGTTTTTTTTTCTAGCGGTAGCGATATGTGATCGAAACAACCAGCTAATAAGGTATAAATAAAAATTGCTAAATGAAAAATTTATTCGTTGGAACTTTTCGACGCCACTCATCAATGAATTAAACCACGGTGACACAGCTGGCTAGCACGACTAGCACGAAATCGTTCTTTGCAGTCGGTTAACTCGGGGCGCTAAAAGGGCTCGAAAATAGAACTTTTTTTTTTGAAAAAACTGTTTTGTATTTAAAATAAAAACCATTTAGGGTTATTCTGTGAGTAGAACACGCAGTTTGAAGGAATTACACGAATTCGTTTACCATTATAAGTCGCGAAATTACACAAAAGATAAGTATTGTGAATAGTTTCTACAAATGAAACATTTACAAAAAAAAATCAAGCGTTTAGAATTTGTTTACTAGACAGAGACAACACTACAGTGTGCTGACATCACGATACATTTACCCCATTCTAAGTTCACACCACGCTGTACAATATCCCAAACAAGAAAGAGAGACAGAAAATGCTCTAAAATCTTCGGAAGCCTGCAGACCCTTCATTTTTCATCATCACTTCTTCATTTCAAATAATTCCCGGGTACCCGGGATTCCCGACAAATAATTCCCGGGTCCTAAAATCCCCAAATTCCCGGGAATTCCCGGTTCCGGGTACCCGGGGCGAAAACCCTAAGCTGTACGTAGCGGAGATGTGAGCTGTGAGAGCTCGAAATCAGTCAGTTCCGACTACACATCTCCGCTCTGCCGCGCCGCTTGTTCTCTCGTGGCACAAAATTCTATAGAAAAATGAGACATCTCTCTGCTTGATCTATTTCCACCGAAGCTAAGCGGAGAGATGTGGAAATAATGAAATCTGATTGGTTATTCAAAACACATCTCTCGTCTCCTCTCCGCTTTAGTGGAAAACGGGCCTCGGGTTGAGCGCAACTGGAGACGGCATGCCTCAACCCGAGGCATGCCGCGGCCACGAGCTAATTCGTGGCCGCGGGCCAACCCATATTTTGTCGGTTTTTTGGTGCGCTCAAAAGAGCCTCAGTCTGAGCCGTGCGTATAGTGGAGACAGGCGCGTTGCCTCAATGGAGCTCGACAACGATACTACTTCCATGCTGCTTCCTCTTTTGTATTGTTTTTTGTTGTATTCCGTTTTTTAGGGTTCTGTACCCAAAGGGTAAAACGGGACCCTATTACTGAGACTCCACTGTCCGTCTGTCACCACTGTATCTCATGAACCGTGATAGTTAGACAGTTGAAATTTTCACAGATGAATGATGAAAGAATATACTTTATTGTACATCAAAATTGTAACACAGCTCTTATTCAATATCATATATTGAAGGGCACAATGGCGGTCTTATTGCTGATAGCGATATCTACCAGACAACCTTTGGATGAACAGGAAGACAATGAATAAGATAGAGGGGATGATGTCTTTTTGTTGCCGCTATAACAACAAGTACTAAAAAACAGAATAAAATAAATATTTAAGGGGGCTCCCATACACCAAACGTGATTTTTTTGCGGTTTTTGTAGATAATGGTACGGAACCCTTCGTGCGCGAGTCCGACTCGCACTTGACTGGTTTTTTTAATAGTGTTAATGACTATTAAAGCAGCAGCTAATCTACGCGCGTCTAGCGCTTTTTGCTCCAAACTGGATCGCGTCGCATCACTTTGATCTCCAACGTGCCTCGACCCTCTGCCTCAAGTAGAGGCTGCTGTGTACACAACACGTAAATACTTGATATTGTCGTATAGGTGCCATAAAGCGGAAGCAGCGTCAGATGGAGGGCCAGCCGAGCCAGGCTGCTCCCCGAGCGCGGCGTCAGTCCATTTTCAAGGAGGTGCCGGTGAGGAGCGCCTCCAACAGGAAGGTGCCGGCGCCGCAGCCCTCGCCCCCCACTGATGTGGACACACAACCTACTGATAATGATGATAAAGGTACGTACCTGCTGCGACCTACCACCTAACAAGATGGTAGGACTCACAAGATTCGTGACGTCACATCTAAAAATTCAATTATCAATGCACAAGCGCTCATCATTAACACATTAACGATCAACTATGAAATGAAGATTGCTCATAGTATGTACTCTCGACTCTTTTTAATTCCGAAAAATATTTAAATAGCTAAAATAAATATTTATTTAATCAAAATGCTTTTAAGGTTGATAACCTCTGGAAGACGCCGTTCGACGTTTTCCGCGCCTGAGTAGTTTTGTTATTTTTCTAAAATCATCATTTACAAAAACGGTGACTATAATGCTGTTGTATACTCGTATATGTAAAACATGCACATAATATCCCTTTAAAATACAAAATATAATTTACGCCGATCGGCGTCATCAGCCTATGAATGAAAATTTAAATTACGCCGTTGTGAGTGCACCGAAACAAATGGTTTAAGTAAAGGTATTGTATTAAAGTAATTTCCCTCAGGTCCGTCATCAAAAGCGCGCCGCTCGCTCCGCTCTAACGCGCGCGAAGAAGACAGCAAGAAAGCAGTTCCCGCTCGCTCGCCGCGCTACTCTGAGGTGACGCGGCGTTTTGCGGCACGTCACCGACCATCACCACACACGTCGTCAACGTCATCACCACCACTATTAGCGTCATCATCTTCATCATCATCGTCACCATCACCGTCACCGGAGCGTGTCGGCCTGCGCTCTCGGAGGCTGTTCAACCCAAACTGTAATATTTGACGATATAACATCTGTTCGGAACAATCTCGTCTGTTGAGCGTATGTCTTATTAGAATTAGTTTGGAACTATGATTGTAAACAAGCGCGTGGAACTTGTCTACACGCCTCTAGTTGTAAGTAGAGTCCGTGTTTATACATACTCGAATCGTGTGAACAACTACTCTACTAACTATTGCTCAACTAGATATCAATACGGTTTAGAACACATATTTTGAAATCATAGGCACTTGTCCCACTGCGAACGATGAGCGAGAAGCGAGTAGAACTAGAAACGAGTTGGCGAGAAGCGAGTGTGTAGTTCCGATAGTTTTGTCGCTGGGCTATAAGCGAGTGTGTGAGTGCGACGGACGATTACTCGCACCACTCGCAAATGACCGCTGGTTGTTCTCTCGGCGTGAGTTCTGATCGCCAAGATCGCCAAGATGATCGCCAAGCGAGCATCGCTGAGCGAGTATATCTTTGATAGCTCTTGTCGCTCAGCGACAAACTAATGGAGCAAGTCCTCGCCGACAGTGTAAACAGTCAGCGATCAACTATTAATATATGCATCTCTTTTGTTTACACGGAATGTATTTATCTATTTTACGTTTCTTGAGCGAGAAAATAGTCGATAGTTAGTCGCTTCCTCGCCGGCGGTGGGACAACTGTCATAAACACGCACTCTACTAAAGACTGGCGACGAGTAAACGAACATTAAAATAAAAATATCATTAGTTTAGTTGCATTGCTAATGTGTATGAGGAATATGGGGGCCCGCATATTAACGAACTTATTTGTATACAAATAAATGATTAAAAATAAAATAGAGCAACTATTGAATATACAAGGGTAGTCAGGAAGGGGGTACTAATCCGCAGGCCACCTACTGTCACTGATGATGGTTTAAAGCTTAACATTTCAAAAATCGATAATTTTTATTTTCATGCTAAATAATTTTTAATAAAGTTTTTCAAAAAAAAAAACGTTCCTACGTTACGAATTCAGAAAATTGAGATTTTAATTCGTGACTCTAAATATGACCTGAAATGTAAACATAGCTGAGGATAGATTGATTTTAGCGTATTTTTTATGTAATTTTTGAACAGCTTTGACATTTGGGGAAAATGGTAGAAGAAAAGTTACTCGTTATTATGGGTACTGGTACACCCTTTCGGATTAGTACCCCCTTTCTGACGGAATATTCCGGTCTGTCCCCCTGATCTGTCACCCTCGGGGGACAATCAGGAATAAAAAAATCGATCTATTCCCCTGTCACTAAGACGAACGGACAGATCGAACGAATTATTTCTGGTCTGTCCCCTGCTGTTCTTTAGGGGGACAAATAGAAATAAAAAGTTTCGATCTGTTCCCCTGTTACCGACGAGGGGACAGATCGGAATATCCCTTTCTGACTAACCGTGTATAAAAATAAAATAGTGCAACTATTGAATATAGTGCAACCAACATGTTTGTTATAAGTCGCGACTGTTAATTGTGTTGTTATATGAGAGCCTACAGCAGTGCACGTGTACGGGCGATACGTGTAACATAGCTAGCATGTTGTAAGTGTGGAGCATGACTTATTAATTATGTGATATCTTCAAAGAAGAGTGTGTTATGTTCCGTTTTGTTTACTTATCTTGTAAGTTGTACAATGCAATGCATGCGTGCTGCCTGACGAGAGATGCCATCGTGTCTTTATTGTTATTATTGACCCACTGCTGGACAAAGGTCTTCACCTTCTTCTTTTCCACTATCAATCTCCTTCCCTGTCTACTGCCATAATCTAGATATATTCTTTAGATAGTGTTATGTCATTTCTCTAGAAAGAAGTCCAGTTTATCTCCGCCTGGGATTGACTTACACAATTATCAACTTAAACTCCATGATTCAAAGTTGATTTTAACATGAGAAAAGCGGCCCAAAAGGACTTTTTTTTTATAGCAATTGAAACTGAGCCGCGTATAGTGGAGTTAAGGTTGCAAAGCATGATAATTTAAAGTAACTGATAGTATACATCAACTACGATAAAATGACACGCGCCTCCAACATCTGTGTTCAATGTGTGTGTGCATACGACAATGTTTGTGTTTGATATTTAGTATATTTATTGCTCGACTAGTGCATAATTAAAGTTCGCGCTCCACAATACACGTGTGTCATTCATACAAACCTCCAAACGGTACCATACTGTTAATTAGCGACGTCAAATCTGTGGAGCGACTGTAACATGTTATTGTTTAAGTTTGTCCTACAGTTGCAGCACACATCTGCGTTGAATGACGCGTTGTTAATATTGTTTCTCACACATTTTTACTTGCGTATCATGTTATCGAAGTCGATCTCTATACGAATACGGGGCTCGCATTTGATGTGACGTTTCATAGTAATATGTTGAACAGTATCGCGACACGCGCCGCGTTAAATGTATTGTTAGTAGTTACTTGTTGTAAATGTTGTTGACCGTCACCGTCAAGTGGACACACTTCAACGACCAGCATCGTTGAACTTGTTATTAAATGTATGTATGTACATTAAAACAGGTTGTCACAGAATATGTATAGTCCGGTCATTACAAATCCTACATATTGGGTGTAAGGGACGGTGTACTTACCGAAAAATTATTCTGAATCGAAAATAAGTGTTTTTTTTCTCGAAATTTTCCGAATTTCCTGGAAATTGCTAATTTGCCTGTTTTATTGTATTTCAATACGTGTTTTGGCAGGTAAATAAACAGAGTGAAATAGTTCATTATTTTGAATTGAAAATCCGTGGAAAATATCAAAGAAATCTTTCGAATTTTCCGACTTATAAAAAAATACATTTTATTTTTGTAACGTGCTGTTTGCCCTAATAGTATTGCTTATTTTACAGCAGAGAAATGTAAAATTAGTGAAAAGAAAAATCGGAAAAGTCGGAAAATTCCGAGCAAAATTTCCACTTATTTTCAATTCTGTTTCAGTTTTCGGTACACCGTCTCTTACACCTGGTTATTATAAATGCGAAAGTAACTCTGTCTGTCTGTGACGTTTTCCTCCTAAACCGCTAAACCGATTTTGATGAAACTTGGTACAGAGATAGTCTGGAACCTGGAGAAGGACATAGGCTACTTTTATCCCCAAAAATACGGAATACGCGATAAACAACATGAACGCGGGCTCTAGTAGTTTTTTTTTGCCATTTTTTTCATTATCTCATACATATCAACTAAATGTTTAGCTGACATAAATTATGTTAAATTCAAAGTTGTTCTACAGTCAACACTTTGTTTTCGTTTACTATTGTATAAAGTAATGATAAGTTATCTATGTGTAATGGTGGTTGCAGTGTGTCCAGCGTGGGCCACTGTGTGGCGCGTGTGGCCGCCGACTGATCGTAATCTCTGTAAGATCATCATCAATCTGATATAAAAATGATTATCTAAAGATTATGAATATATTTTCAAATAAACGGTTTATTATATTTTATTGTTTTATTTATGAACCAGAAGCACAGTACACACTTACAGTACTACATAATATCACGCATGTATTCCCCGAAGGGTTAGCAGAGTGTATAGTACACCCACATTTCGCTGTTTAATTACGTTTCAAGTCTCATGTAATAGGGGCGAGCCTATTGCCATCAACCGGGCACAAATCCAAACTCCGGGCTGCTACTGAAAAATTTCATACGGAAAAACCCAATAGCTAGCCATACCCGCACGGATCTGCCGAACAGACGTGCCTGGCGGGCATATCCGAGCGTGTATGGTGAGAACAGAGACGGATATACCCGCCGGATGCCTGCCCGCTACCCGTGCTCAAAACGACCGGATTGGGTACGGGGAAGGCAGGAGTGCCAACTGTGCGTGTGTGCGTAGCGACGGATGTGCCCGCCGAATTGCGCCTCAGTCGCGCACTAATCACGGATCCGATCTGAGTCGCACCCGGCGGGCAAATCTGTACGTATGTGGCGAAATCACGGATCGGATCCGAGATGCGCCTGTCGGTCAAATCCGTGCGTGTATGGCTAGCTAAAACACTGCCCGACCAGGGGATCGAACCCAGGACCTCAGACTCAGCAGTCGCGCTTGTGACCGTTAGACTCAATTTACACCGCCGCGGAATGGAATGGAAGCGACGAAATTGTACATAGCACAATGAACTTTATAACAATTGTATAAAATACAAACTAAATACGAGCCAAAAAAGATCGAGCAATTAAGCCTTAGACCAACAGGGGCCTAATTCTCCTAAAATAAATTGTTGCCAAACGCAAACGAACCACAACCGTCATGCAGTTTTTGTTTTCGAAAACTTTCAAAATGATTGATTTTGTTTTTTGTCAAACAATTCGACAGCTTTTGAAATTGAGAACTGTCTGAATGAACGGTTCGGCCTTTGTTCGGTTGTGATTTGTCAAGATTTATTTTAGGAGAATTAGGCCCCAGTCGAGAAATTAAAATCCATACAAGATAATTGTATGCATCTATTGTTTTTAACTGAGAAATAGACAAGAAAGTCGTACCATGTTATAATGGATCAACTGGATGTTAACAACTACTGAACTAGACGAGAGCATTCTCCTTAAGGCGTCGTCCTAAATGAGTACAGTCGTATAAACACATGCGACATCGTCACACGACAAGATCAAATATACAAATCTCTTAGTACGATGGGTTTGATCGTGCAATCAAAGCTACAGATCTCTTTTGAGTGTCCTAATTGGTCACACGTCATCGCGCGAGCACAGCAATGCGACGGCATCACACGATATAATAGGGCATCCATTGAACCATCGCACGATCGTAAAATTCGAAATCGTATCATTTGCTCCTAAGATAGATAAGGTATAGGACGATGCCTGACTTACCTATAGGGTGAAGTCAGACGAGCGTAATTTTCGCCGCGCAAAATGAGTCAGCGTAATTTTTTTTAAGGATTTTAACAAACTCATTTTGCGTCATCGTGTGGCACGAATCGTGATATTGTATAGAAACTGAAATTGAGCGACTCAATTTACGCAGCATAAATTACGGTCGTCTGGCTTCAGCCATGTTTTACTGATTGTACATGTTGAGGTATGTATGAAGGGAAGTGTAAATAAAACTCATATTGGGAGTGGTAAGGGACACGTTTACTGTGTCTGGACACATACACAGACTATGCTATTACACACATATACACCTGTTTGGCACAATTGTCACTAACACTCTGAACCTCACTTATATTATTACTATACACAATACACTTTACTACCGCCTTCTGAAACACTCATCTATTTCATATATGTTGTCAAATCTCACGTCAACGAATATTATTAGTTCACTAAAACACTTACAACCAATCACATCACTTGATATGATATTTGACAACTAATTAGTTAATATTTGCATTGATCAGTCTTTCAGAAACCGGGGTTTAGTCGAATCACAGTCTAGCTATGTCTCGGTCTATACGGTCGGTCGGGATTATGTCCCGAGTTACTGTATTGCAACTCGGGACATAACATTCGGGCTGACGCGTTCTAATTTTAAATGCAGTTGATTGTTTGTCATTTAAAGCGCAGTTCAGACTACGCTATAATATATAGCGTATAGCAAATATTGTATAGCACAATGATATCGCTCAGCATACATTTTATATGGACACGTTCACACAACGTTATGGTATAAAATATTGACTTGCTGTACGCGATAAACTTGGACGATTCTCAAAACTATATCGCACGATACTCCGGTCCCCGCTTCACCCCACTTCTACCCCGTCCGTCGACTGCTGGATCGCCGTCAAATACGGTTTGCGATACAGCGTATAGAGTGAACGCCATGCTACATAGTTATAGCTTATGACCAGTGATCGGAGTAGGTAGATTGATTTTTGGTACTTGTATCATAAATGCACACAGAAAGAATAACATGGATAAGCCATTTTTCCGGAAAGTAATTCCGGTATTTCCGGATTCAATTAAATAATGTTAATGTTTTTAGTGAAATTATTACTACTCAATTCAGAATTTAAAGGAAGGTATCAAAACTAAATTAATTTAATCTGTTGAATAATAAAAACAATCGAATTCCGATCGAAGCATTAATACATTTTTATGCACTCTACGAACCAAAGTAAACGAGTCAGCTACCTGGCATGTCGTCGGCGAGCGTACGCATTGTTTTGATAACCGGTTAGTGCACCACCCATGATCCTTTGTTCTAATTGATCGTCGGGTTGTGTCAAATATTGAAAGAGTGCCGTTAAAAAAAAAATGAAGAATATAATATTGCTCATTTTAAGTTCCGTTTTTTTTAATAATCATCCAATTCCGAAATTTTCCGAAAATTACGAAATTCCGGAGGAATGTCCATATTAATATATACGTTTCGGATCAATGACCCCAATTCAATCTACCTACTCCGATCACTGCTTATGACGCAATATGCTTTACTATATACCGAAATAGTATAGCGTCTGAACTGCACTTAAGATAGTTTGAATTAATTATTTGTGTAATGCAGCGCACACATCTAGACAACGAACGTTTGTAACTTGACGAATCCAGTTTCATTATGTTTGTAGCGGTTTTAAGCCCGTTCGTTGTCGCTGACCGATTGTTTGGAGCAGACATGACTATTGTGTTCGCATGTACTATTGTTACACACTACAAGTCTGAGCGCGCACTTTATTAGTGTCCATAGTTTGTTGTGTACACTGCTATTTACACTGCGAGTGTGTGCAGTGTGTGGTCACCAAATATTCACGCACACCTACAGTCCTGGTATTTAGCTGTCGGTTCCACATTACAAATTCCGTAAAACACGTCCCCCCTTATTACAAAAGATGGTCTAAGGTAAACCTAGGTTTAAAATATACCCATCACTTTCTTATGTCATATAACAAAAAGAGACAGTGCAATTTTAAAACCTAGGTTTTTCTTAGACCATCTTTTGTAATAAGGGGGGTTATGTCCCGCATGTTCGTCTGAACAAAGTGATCCAGCACCCTGATTCAGAACGTTTCGTTAAATTAGTTTATTTCTCTTTCGTTACGATAATCGTAAAAGCCAAATAACAAACCGAATCGACAGCTGACTTAGGGGCCGTCCATTAATCACGTGATGTTTTTTTAGCATTTTTTAACCCCCCATCATGGAGTTTCTTGCCGGCTCTTCTCCAAAGAACCTACCTTTTGGAACCGTGCACCTAGTTTTGACGTTTGACGAGGAGCTCGTGGCTAAATAATTACAGCCGCATAGACCGATCTTCCGGGTTAAGCCACGCTTGCCGAGGTTGGTCTGTGGATGGGTGACCATTTACCATAGCGAGTTTCCTCCGTGCCTCGGAAAGCACGTAAAGCCGTTGGTCCCGGCTGTCATTTGTAGATCTTTGACAGTCGTTACTGTTGGTCAGAAGCCAGAAAGTCTGACAACCAGTCTTACCAAAGAGTATCGTATTACCCAGTTACTGGGTTGTGGAGGTCTGATAGGCAGTCGCTCCATGTAAAATACTGATATTCAGCTGCATCCGGTTCGACTGGAAGCCGACCCCAACATAGTTGGGAAAAGGCTAGGCAGATGATGACATAGTTTTGACGTTTTAAAAGTGCCTGTAATCTGGTCTATTTGAAATAAAAAACTTTGACTTTGACCCCCTCCCCCGTGGTGATACGTGGTGAGGTTTAAGACTACCCCCCCCCCCCCCCACCCAAAATCACGTGTATTTTTAGTACCTAAAAAGAATCTTAAAATTTTTAGAATATTATCTTTTAGGCATAAAGTATAATCTAATTTTATTCTGAAATTAAGGACCATGATAAAAATGTCTAGACAGAAAGGTTGCAGGTTGTTTATGACTGGCATAAAAATTTTCGCTTTTCGGTTTAGAAATCGCGCGTTTGACGAAAAAATAAATACACGTGATATCTTACTACATCCCCCCTCCACCCTTGTGATATTTTTGCCAAACCCCCTCCCCCCCCTTTCGAGCCTCACGTGATGGACGGCCCCATGACTGCGTGTACACCGCACGTCCGTCATCCGAGCGCCGTCATCTCGGCTACAGAGATTGTGAGTAGTTCCGCGCGACCGCTAGAACTCCGCAGAGATCGTGACGGACCGAAATGCCGGTAATACAAAACGCGTCTGCTCTTGTCCACTACATCCGAGATTGACTGCGCCGGTGCACGGATTTCTATCTTGTGTTGTTGTTTTGATAGCTTTTCGCCAATGGCAATAATCATGTTCGAACAGAACTCTCTGATTATTGTAATGGGTAAGTTCCGTGTAACGTTAAACATAACGCAATAAAAGGTCTGTTGAACCATCAGTCATTTTTTTGTTTACGAAAACTGTTAAAATGATTGGTTTTGTTTTTTGTGTCAAACATTTTGACAGCTTTTGAAATTGGAAACTGTCCGAATGAACGGTTCTAGAACGGTCCCTGGCTATACGCAGCGACTGACACGCACTTATTGTATTAATGGCACACCGCGGTATACCGTGTAGCCTTCTGAACTTACTTGTGCAAATTACAATTTGCGCAAATAACATTGAGTGTGTAGCCGACTATAAGAGCGGTTACGCACTGCATCCGATCTGAATCCGTGAAAATACGTTCCGAAGTAGTCATACAACTATTTGTATGGTAGTTTACGCACTAGATCCGACTTCCGTCATCCGTGAGTCTCCAATTCGGAAGAAATATTGACGGACCGAAGTAGCCGTAGTACTGTTTGTATGAACGCTTTCGCATTACCTCGGATTCAAATCGGACATATGCCAAAGATGGCTCTGAATTGCTTGGATTTGGATCAGAGATCGGATTAGTGCTTAAGCAATATCCAAAATCGGTCCGAGATTTTTAGACTAGTTCCGTATTTTCATGAATTCTGATCGGATGCAGTGCAAAAAGCAATATCCGAATTCGGTCCGAGATTTTTCATCCCTATTTTCACGGATTCGGATTGGATGCAGTGCGTAACCGCTCTAAGGCCGCAAGTCCTTCATGCGCAGCCGCATGGAGATACTAAGGTATTCATCCGTCGTCGATTGCGTCGAGGAACGTTTCCGCAACGCAACGCGTATTTTCGCAGAGGTCACCTCTGGAGGTGAGAGGTCAATAAAAGGGGTATTTTGATTGTACTACAGGACTATGAACTAGTACGTCTATGACGACTTTAGTTGGCAAACAGTTTATAACTGAACCAAACTTTAAACTGTTTTTATTCAAGTTCAAAAGTGTTCAAACAAGCTCCAACACCTTGATGGTGCCTTGCGAGTTAGCCGCTAACAGTACGTGTCTATCAGAGCTGCGCCGCCAACACACGGCTGACACGAATTCAGAAGGCTCTTCATCTCGACGCTCGCGCTCCAAGAAGCCTCGCACGGCATCGAACCTATACGCAAGTAACGGACGAGACAATCCCGAGTAGTACACGTACAGAGCATTATTCTCTGATCCACACGCGACGTACTTTCCATCTGTAGCTAAACCAACAAAGTTCTTCTCGTTAGCGTGACCAGTGAAGGAACGCACGCATCTAGGAGACTCGACGCGCCAGAGCTTCAGAGCGGAATCTGTGGAGGCGGAGACAAGAGTGCGCGCGTCCAAGAACTTGACGTAGGAGACCGCCTTGCGATGGTCACGGAACACTGCGAGGGGGGTGCGGGGGGCGCGCAGGTCGTAGTAATGCACGCAGTGGTCCGCAGACCCGAACGCGAGGTGACACGAAGACCGCGGGTTGAAACGAACGCAGCAGACATTGAATTTCGCCTCTAACGTGGCTACAGAACGCTCAGCGTTTAAAGCCCACAATTTGACGCGCGCATCATCACTCCCTGACGCTAATAATCGAACGTCGGCGCGATTGAAGTGCACAGACCAGCATCGCTTGTCGTGCTCGTGCAGCGCGCGCGTGCGTTGTCCCGTACCTGCGTCCCAGACGCTGACAGTACCTTCATAGTCGGAAGACGCGATCACGTTCTTGTGATACGCATTCCAGGAGACGCACGATATCTTATGCGAGCACTGCATCTCAGCGCAAGGATAGTGAACGTCGACACAATCTCGGACGACGCTTTCGTATTCAAACACTTTGATCCGTTTAGTGACTCCTGCGATCGCGAAGAACTCCTCGTCCTTGTCGAACTCAATGGTGGAGACGATGGTGGAGTAGTTGATGGCGTCGCTGCAGTAGGAGAGCGTGGCGAGCGGGCGCAGCGCGCGGTAGCGTGTGAAGGCGAGCAGGTCCTCGCGGAAGGCGTCGAGGCCGCGCGGGCGGAGCGCTGCTCGCGTGACGCCGGTCTCAGCGGCGGTGATGTCGCTGGGGGACGCTTGGGAAGGTTCGGGTGCTTCGTCTGGTGCTCGTTGGTCGCCACCTGTATATACAAAATTACGTTAGCCTAGCGGTTGAATGCGTGCCTTTCAGGCAAGAGAGACCTTCTAGAGTTCGATCTCGGCTCAGAGCGGTTACGCACTGCATCAGATCCGAATCCGAGAAAATACGTTCCGAAGTATTCATACAACTATTTGTATGGTAGTTTACGCATTAGATTCGACGTCCGTCATCCGATTTCTCTGTCACTCGTGAGTCTCCAATTCGGAAGAAATATTGACGGGCCGAAGTAGCCGTAGTACTGTTTGTATAAACGCTTTCGCATTACTTCGGATTCAAATCAGACTTATGGCAAAGATGGCCTCTGAATTGCTTGGATTTGGATCAGAGATCGGATTAGTGCGTAAGCAATATCCGAATTCGGTCCGCGATTTTAGGACATTAGATCCGTACTTTCACGAATTCGGATCGGATGCAGTGCGTAACCGCTCTTACAGTACACCCTCATTTCGCCTTTAAGTTTAAGTCCCATGTAATAGGGGACGAACCTATTGCCATTAGCCGGGCACAAATCCAGACTCCGGGCTGCTACTAAGAAATTTCACACGGAAAAACCCAATAACACTTTGCTCGACCTGGGGATCGAGAACTCAACACCTCACGTTTAGCAGTCGCCCTTACGAGCGTTAGACCAACGAGGCAGTCAGTCAGATCATCATCATCATTCAGCCGGAAGATGTCCCACTGCTGGACATAGTCCTCCCCCAAGCATCGCCACATTGGACCGGTCCTGTGCTTCTCGCATCCAGCGGATTCCCGCGACCTTCACCTTCACATCGGTCCACCTTGTGGGAGGTCTACCCACGCTGCGTCTTCCGGTACGCGGTCGCCACTCCAGGGGGCTTACTCCCTAAGCACGAAGTCCTTGGTTTCGGCCTTAGTTACGAGCGTTTCCTACTCCCTATCACTTACGGACATACGATTATTTCGGGGCCCGAACTAAGAATGAATGACAACACGATTTGACAGTTGTCCCTACTACCGATGTGTTTTTGCCCGTCCGAAAAGTTGAACTTGACACTTGTTTTGTTCACTCGTACGTAATGGACTACTTTCGGACGGGCGACTAACTTCGTTGACGGACTTAGAGAGTAGGCCCCCAGAACCTTGCAATCAATCAGATGTATAATAGTGTATATGCCTTGCCGAGGTTGGTCTGTGGATGGGTGACCATTTACCATAGCGAGTTTCCTCCGTGCCTCGGAAAGCACGTAAAGCCGTTGGTCCCGGCTGTCATTTGTAGATCTTTGACAGTCGTTACTGTTGGTCAGAAGCCAGAAAGTCTGACAACCAGTCTTACCAAGAGTATCGTATTACCCAGTTACTGGGTTGTGGAGGTCTGATAGGCAGTCGCTCCATGTAAAATACTGATATTCAGCTGCATCCGGTTCGACTGGAAGCCGACCCCAACATAGTTGGGAAAAGGCTAGGCAGATGAGATGATGCCTCACCGTGTGTGGCTATGGTCCTGGTGTCACTGGGCCCCTGCGGCACGTGGTCCGCCTCCGTAGCAGTGGGGGACGCGCCCGGCACCGGGGGAGCCGGGGGGGTCACGGGGGGAGGGGCGCACTCCGCGGGGGTGAAGGCGGCCGGCGCGGGGGTCACCGCCGACGAGCCCGGGAAGTACAACTCGTCCGCACGATGCGCGAAATAGCACTGGGGAAGGAAGTACACTTGTTGCTTACAACTAATATTACGAGACACAGAATTACATTAAACACGTGTGTTACAATATTATTAACGTTTATACATACTGAACATTATGTTATTATGAATACTGTAGATGTTCTTGTGTATTTTTTGAGAACGCAGAGTGGTACCTACTTCTTGTTGTTTTAGCCCGTTGAAGAGCTATAGGTACAGTCAACTACATGTTATTTTTGTTTTCTGATAATCCTCGTCGATACCCTTCGTCCTGGGAAGGTGAAGGATTATGCCAGACTTTCACCGCCAAAGGTGTTTCTTTTCCTAACCTTTAGCTGGGGTCACGGGATTCGCAGCTGAATGTACCGCGACCCCGGCAGGCCTCTCCTTCGGTGGGGCCTTGCCCCACGTCCTCCTGAGAGGCGCCTTCTCGGGCCTGTTACTGATCAGGCGACGGGTCCCCTAACCCGTCGCCCGCAGGCCACACACTACGGTGGCCGCAGATCGTTACGCGGTGCGTCTGGCGCGAGAAGGAAGAGTGGTGGCTGCCTCTATCTTCCCCTCCGCTCCCTCTTTGGTCGCCCTCACTTCCTCGCAAGAGGCGACGGCTTCCCATGCACTCTGGCTCCCGACTATGGACAGAACCAACGGCCGGAAATCCGTCGACACTATTTTTTTTTTTTCTATGTAGGGCTTACAGCTAATACAACAGAAGAAAGATGGAAAACATAGTCATCTGCAAGCCAATAACAAGTCCTCACGTTTAGAAACATTATGAAAATAAAAAAATACGTTGAAGAGCATACAGTCTACCACTGCTAAAAATTAAGTTATTAGAAATAATATACAGGTATTTGCTTACAATGTGACACCAACAAAAAAACAAAAAGAACCTGGGTTAAAATAATCGCCATCACTTGAAAAAAGCGAGGCTTAAGCACCTTTTGGTTGAGTTTACACTAGTTGTGAAAGCATCCAGATCATGCTGCTTGCAAATTTCATTAAAATTTCTGCTTGCGCGCACAATATAGCTGTTCGAACGCCTATCGTTTTATGATGAACGAGGTACACAGATGGGCGGATTGAAGCGTAATGTTTTACCAGGTACGTTAAAATACAATTTTGATAAATAAGGGTCTCCCTTGTTTTACCGAAAAGAAATTGCCAAATTATCACTTCCCAAACAAATTTTCGCATAATTTCATTTGCCAAATTATTACTTACCAAAAAATCTCTTTACAAATAATTGTTACGAAAACCTATGTTTGGCAAGTGAACGTTTGAACAATAACTTGTTCACCAACTAAGTAGTACTTTTACCATTTTTTATCTAGTCAAATATTTCAGTTGGTATAACATATTTTACGCAAAATAAAAAATATTTTTCTAGCACTCGCCGCCCGCTGCCGCGGCACGCTCGCTTCGCTCGCTCGGCTCGTGCGTTGTATGGTCACAGTTCTAACCTAACCTAACCTAGCTGTTTCAACTTAAAAAACATTTATGCGTGTTACAATAATTTGACTAAATGTTTATTGTCTAAAGATTGTTTGCTGTAATAAATCATTTGATTAAAGACCAAATGCCTTAATGATATTATCCTTGACAATGTTCTGCCAAGTAAACATTTGACCAAATGAAAATGTGCGTACTAAAATTATTCCAAATATTACATTGGCATAAAAAAAGGTTGCTAAAATTTGTTTGGGTAATGCAAATTTGGCAAAATCTTTTCGGCAAAACGGCAGGATCCCGATAAATAATACTGCTACTATAAATAATACTAGCTACAGCTAAGCTCTCCACGAAAACATTTTAATAGCACTGAACTAATATTTATATTGTTCTGTCGCGTTAGCACGAGCTATCTTCACCTGATTGTGATTCTGTAAGGTTGGTACAGTGAAGTAAAACCGTGAACCTTCACCGAGTCACCGTGGTGGAGTGAGTGTCCAGTAGGAGTGTGTGTTACCTGCACGAAGTCATCAAAGTGCGCGTGCAGTCTCCTCCAGCGCGCAGCGAGCGCGTCCCCGCCGGGCGCGGCGCCGCCCGCGAAGCTCTCCTCCTCCGAGCCGCCGCCCAGACTGCCGCCTGCTAAACAAAACACATCACTAAAGACCTCTCTCTACACACCAAAGCCGAAAGGCTTTACCCGACGGGTTATTGCGGCCAACTAACGCGAACTAAGCAAGCAAACATTACGCAAAACAAGCCCGGCGGCATAACCCGCCGGGTACCAACGAACTTAGTCGAATAATCGCACTCGCCCCCGATTCAAAACCTTTTCGATAAGTAATTGTCGACCGATTCGGTTTTTATTTCGTTCTGTCTACGATTTGAATACCGAGAGAAAAAGAGATAGCAATACCGAATAGTTCGACAACTGACTTTTTGAATCAGGAGGCTGATGGTAAATGTAGACAGGGTCTATGATGAAGCACACGAGTCCAAATAACAAAGATATAGATGGCCTCCCCTAATACCCCTCTGGCTCTCACATACACTTTAGTAGCTAGCCAGGCGGACCGTATAGATCATACCACGTCGCGTGCTGTGCTTTATATCATCTTACAACACGCATCCTAGCGTACAGTAAGGAAGTTTATTATACGTGTAATGTTATACAGCATCATCATCATCTGCCTAGCCTTTTCCCAACTATGTTGGGGTCGGCTTCCAGTCGAACCGGATGCAGCTGAATATCAGTATTTTACATGGAGCGACTGCCTATCAGACCTCCACAACCCAGTAACTGGGTAATACGATACTCTTGGTAAGACTGGTTGTCAGACTTTCTGGCTTCTGACCAACAGTAACGACTGTCAAAGATCTACAAATGACAGCCAGGACCAACGGCTTTACGTGCTTTCCGAGGCACGGAGGAAACTCGCTATGGTAAATGGTCACCCATCCACAGACCAACCTCGGCAAGCGTGGCTTAACCCGGAAGATCGGTCTATGCGGCTGTAATTATTTAGCCACGAGCTCCTCAATGTAATGTTATACAGCATTGGCAAATTATTATGTAGGTTTAGCGGATATGCCGAAAAATCACGAGGACCTTCATGGAGAGGTGAACTGACCACCTCAACCTCAAAAGATCGTCAGGTATGTTAAAGTAAAGTAAGGTAAGATTAATAGTACAGTAGTAGGTTAGAGGAATATTATCATAATAGGAATAAATAAAGATGTTTCAAAGAGCCTTATAACAGTGGCGATTTGTGAGCGAGTTCAAAGCGAAGCGAGAGCGCAGCGGGCTTGCCGCGAGTTCGCAGCGAGAACGAAGCTGACTCGCCGCGGATTTGTAGAGAGCGCGCGGCGAACACACCACGAGTAGCACCGTGGACGCCATGTTATACCTACCTACACTCTCGTGCCCGCTGCGCGCAGGCGGCAATAAAGTTGCGCGTCTGCGGCGTTTTGCTGCGCGCTCGCTGCGAACTCGCGGCGAGCGCGCTGCGCTCTCGCCTCGCTTTAAACTCGCTCGCAAATCGCCACTGTGATGAGACCCTTAAGAGCGATTACGCACTGCATCCGAACCGAATCCGTGAAAATACGTTCCGAAGTAGCCATACAACTATTTGTATGGTAGTTTATGCACTACATCTGGCATCTGTCGTCCGATTTCTATCCGTCATCCGTGAGTCTCTAATTCGGAAGAAATATTGACGGACCGAAGTAGCCGTAGTACTGTTTGTATGAACGCTTTCGCACTACCTCGGATTCAAATCGGACGCCAAATGGATATGCCAAAGATGGCCCCTGAGTTGTTTGAATTTGGATCAGAGATCGGAATAGTGCGTAAGCAACATCCGAATTCGGTCCGAGATTTTTACTCTAGATTGGTATTTTCACGGATTCGGATCGGATGCAGTGCGTAAAGCAACATCCGAATTCGGTCCGAGTTTTTTATATCCGTATTTTCACGGATTCGGATCGGATGCAGTGCGTAATCGCTCTAACAGTGCCGTAAAAGACTAACATCCTGTAATTACAATAAGGGGCCTTCTAATAAGGCGACCAAGATTTAATTTTTTTGTGTTTAGTTTAATCAATGATTCCTGTATGTTGTGGTATCTGTGTAATAATTATAAGTAGCGGGTAGGCCGCAAATAAACAGTTGGTTCGTTGACTTGTTGTTTCCCTAGTGAGCTCCCGAAATTATCCTTTAAACACTACTGGCGACGAGGAAAACTGTGCAAAAATATCACTAATAGTTTGTGTATCAATAACCCTGATTGTCAAGTGATAATAAAATGCCGATCGGAAAGATTGAACAATTCGATTTATCGAACAAAAAATGGTTGGCATACATTCGACGCGTGGAACAATTTATAATGCTCAATGAAATTAAACCAGGATTACAAGTGGCCACATTAGTGACGTTAGTGGGCGAAGCCACTTATGATCTGATGTGTGATCTTTGTGCGCCGGACAATCCGGAGACCAAAAGTTTTCAGGAGCTAGTGAACATAGTTGGCGACCATCTCGAACCAAAGCGCTCTGAGATAGCTGAGCGGCATGTGTTTAGAATGAGACGTCAAAATAGCGGTGAAAGTCTGAGCGATTATTTGCAAGTCCTCAAACATCTGGCCAGTACGTGCAACTTTAAAAGTGGTCTCGAGGAAAACCTCCGAGACCAATTTGTGTCTGGTCTTGTGAGCGATGACATGAGATCGCGGCTGTTTGCCGAGCCGACACTGACGTACAAGAGGGCGGTGGAGTTGGCCTTCGCACTCGAAGCGGCTGACCGGCACGCTCAAGCGAGCGGTACGTGCAGCGGAGCAACGCCTGCGGCATCAACGAGTTCCGGAGCGACCGAGCCGATGCACCGGCTCGCGATGGGACGTGGAACGGCGCGCGCTGCAACCGGCAGCAGCGGCAGCAGCATCGAACGATCGCGCTCCTCCGCAGCGCCCGTGAACGTGACACAGCGCGCTCCGCAACAGTCTTGTTGGCGGTGCGGAAAGGGTCATCGAGCAATCGTGTGTCGTTTTAAAAATTACTCATGTGACGTTTGCGGGCAGAAAGGTCATCTCAAAGCGATGTGCAAACGAAATCCCCGTCAGGGCGAAGTGCGATCGTCGGGGGGAGGTCAAAATTATATTGATAATAGTGACAGTGATTCGGATTTAGATTTGTATAATCTAAATGTGTATAATAATAGTGATAGGCCATACAATGTGTGCGTGAAAGTTAACGGTAAGGCGATAACGTTCGAGTTGGACACTGGCAGTAAGTTGTCTGCAATTAGTACTTGTTCATATGATGCACATTTTAAGGCATTACCGCTTATCTCTAAGGATGTTTGTTTACATTCTTATAACGGCACTCGGATTGAAGTGGTCGGTTATATTTTAGTTAATGTGGAGATCGGGACACACTCGGCGAGAAATTTAAAACTATTTGTTATTAAAAATGGTGGACCTCCTATAATGGGTAGGTATTGGTTGAGTAAATTAAATATTGACAACATTAAAATTACCGAAATGATGATGAGTTTATCAGACGACAAATTAGTCGATAGCTTGAAAAAGGAATTTCCCACCGTGTTTGCCCCGGGTCTTGGAACATGTACCAAGCAACTTTCATTAAGACTAGGCGACATGACTCCCGTTTTTATCAAAGCGAGATCATTACCGCTAGCATTACGTAAACCGGTTGAATTAGAGTTACAACGACTCGAGGCAGAGGGTACTATTCGTAAGGTGGAGTACTCAGATTACGGGACACCAATTGTACCAGTAATTAAGAAATCGGGTGAAATTCGTATCTGTGGCGATTATAAAATGACAATTAATCCAAAGCTAATTCGCGACCCGTACCCTATGCCACGAATTGAAGAGTTGTTTGCCGCCTTAAGTGGCGGCGAACTGTATTCAAAAATCGACCTTACACACGCGTACCAACAACTATTTTTAGATGACAATTCACAGGCTTGCAGTGCGATAACGACACATATAGGCACCTTTGTTTACCTGCGTACTCCGTTCGGTTTGACGTGCATTCCAGAAAAATTCCAAAAATTTATGGAAGAGACACTAAGGGGATTGAAGGGCACTGCAGTGTTTTTGGATGACGTGGCGGTCACAGGTGCCACCAAGTCCGAACACGTTGCTAATCTAAGGGCTGTATTATCTCGGCTGCGTGAGGTCGGTTTGCGAATTAAACTTAAGAAGTGTAGTTTTATGAAAGAAAGCATTACATATTTAGGCTTTATTATTGATAGACAGGGTTTGCATCCAGACCAAAACAAAATTAAAGCAATTGTGGATGCACCCCCACCAGAAGATTTGACTCAGCTGCGATCATTTCTTGGTATGATAAATTATTATGCCAAGTTCATACCGCAGCTGAGTACTATATTACATCCGTTGCATAGTTTATTGCGTAAACAAAGTGTTTGGGTCTGGTCAGCAGATTGTGCAAAGGCTTTCCAAGAAATCAAAGCAGCTATTCTAAGTAGCAAGGTTTTGGTGCACTATAATCCTAAACTACCTTTAGTGTTAGCCGTTGATAGCAGTTCATATGGCATCGGCAGCGTGCTATCACATCGTTTTCCAAACGGCGACGAGCGCCCTATTTGTTTTGCGTCACGTACGTTAAATGCGGCTGAACGATCTTATAGTCAGCTAGATAAAGAGGCGCTCGCGATTATTGCTGGTGTGATCAAACACCACCAGTATATTTATGGTCGCCATTTTATAATAAAAACCGACCATAAGCCATTAACTTTTATTTTTGGCCCAAAATTTGGATTGCCGCAAACGGCAGCAAGTAGGCTGCAAAGATATGCCACCAGGTTGGCATCCTATGACTTTGAGATTGAGTTCGTCAAATCGAGCGAAAACTGCAATGTCGATGCACTGTCGCGACTGCCGCTGCCCTATGAACGTAAATATTGTGATGATCTGGGTTCGGTATCATATCTTAATTATGTCGAGGAATCGATTCCAATCAGTGCAAAAGAAGTGATTTCATGGACACAAAAAGACAGCGTTTTAAATAAAATTAAAAATTATCTTATCACAGGCTGGCCCTCAAAAATAACATCAGAGTTTGAAAAGCCCTATTTCAACCGAAAAGATAATTTAGTTTTGGATCGTGGTTGTATTCTGTATAATCACCGAGTAATTGTGCCGGAATTTTTGAGAAAACCAATTCTTGCCGAACTACATCAAGGACATTTAGGGGTAGTTAAGATGAAAAATATAGCAAGGAGTTACGTTTACTGGCCTACATTGGATGTCGAAATTGAAACTCTCGCGAAAGACTGTAGTGCATGTCGCCAGCAGCGTGATGCACCCCCACGTTCCTTACTACATCCGTGGGAGTTCCCAGCACGCCCCTGGCAAAGAGTGCATGTCGATTTCGGTGAATTTCAGGGTAAACATTATCTCGTTACTGTGGACGCTCACAGTAAGTGGATCGAGGTGCAGAAAATGTCGGGCACAAACGCCACGGCGACTATAGGTAAACTCAGGGAATTATTCGCTCGTTTTGGTCTTCCCTCACAGGTAGTGAGCGACGGTGGTCCACCTTTTAGTTCGGCAGAGATAGCATTTTTTTTTAAAAAAAACTTCATCACTCACACGATTACTAGTCCCTATAGACCGGCGGGTAACGGAGCGGCTGAGAACGCGGTGAAGTTAGTGAAGCGCGCCATGAAGAAGGCTGCGCACGAGAGGGTTGACGTTGATATGGCAGTCACAAATTTTTTATTCCAATATCGGAATTGTGAACACGGAACTACAGGCGTTGCGCCGGCTGAGGCAATGCTCGGCAGGCGGCTCCGTGGTAGGTTGGACGTGCTGCGTCCGAGTTCCGAGCACGCCAGCGAGGAAGCGGCGGCCCGCGCCGCATGCCATAGGCCGGGCACCGAACGTCACGCCGCGCTCGGCGACCAGGTGCTAGCGCGAGATTACCGTGCACGCGCGGACAAGTGGGCGCCGGCCGTGGTCACCGCGAGAGAGGCACCGCTCACATATCGAGTGCGTTGTGAAGACGGTAAAGAGTGGAAAAGACACATTGATCAATTGCTACCGGTTGGGAAGTCTCGTTCCACTTTACGGCATTCCGTGTTCACACCCGATGACTCAGATCACGTTAATATAGACGATAAATTTGAGGACGCGATCGGGGACAATAATACCGATAGCCAGGATAGGAAAACGGAATTTACGAAGTCTCCAAAAATTATTTTTAATGCACCACAAGTCCCAAATCAAGAAGTTCAAATACCGAAACCAGGTCAGTTTTCTGATAGCAATGAGACTCCTGACAAGTCAAGTATGCGCTCAAAGCGCGCGTGTACTTTAATTAAAAAGAAGTATAAGTACTAATAGCTATTTATAATTATCTACTTGTTAAACTACTATAAGTACAGATTGTTTTGCTAACCAATGATATTATATACAAAATATCATTGTTGCTAACTATGAATGGATACCATGTGTGTTTTTAGTTCATTTATATGTTTATCTTTGTCTTGTATACACTACTACAAATTATGTATAGACTAGTCGGTATTTGGCCCTAGTTTTGTTTTATATGTTTCACTCAGGTATATTGTTTTTTTTTTTGTATTAATTTATTAGTAACTTAAACCTATAAAATGCACAAGTAGTCACGAAAACTATTATCCTTGTAACTATGTATTATTCCTATTAAACTATAAGCAGTTAATTTGCTGTGAGTATTGTATTCTTGCATAATTTACTTAACAGTTGTTTTCACAACGATTAAAGTGAATAGAATAATTAGATCTATAGGTACTACGTATTGTAATTCCAAATTAGTTTTTTTTTAGGAGGGGACGTGTGGTATCTGTGTAATAATTATAAGTAGCGGGTAGGCCGCAAATAAACAGTTGGTTCGTTGACTTGTTGTTTCCCTAGTGAGCTCCCGAAATTATCCTTTAAACACTACTTATGTAAGGTGTACTGACCATCGACATGCGCGGCGGTGTCGCCCACGCTGCCGGCGAGGTCGGCCAGCTCCCTCTTCAGTGCGAGCACCGCGTCTTGTTAAGTGATCCCTGTACTGTACAGTATGTAAGGTGTACTGACCATCGACATGCGCGGCGGTGTCGCCCACGCTGCCGGCGAGGTCGGCCAGCTCCCTCTTCAGTGCGAGCACCGCGTCTTGTTAAGTGATCCCTGTACTGTACAGTATGTAAGGTGTACTGACCATCGACATGCGCGGCGGTGTCGCCCACGCTGCCGGCGAGGTCGGCCAGCTCCCTCTTCAGTGCGAGCACCGCGTCTTGTTAAGTGATCCCTGTACTGTACAGTATGTAAGGTGTACTGACCATCGACATGCGCGGCGGTGTCGCCCACGCTGCCGGCGAGGTCGGCCAGCTCCCTCTTCAGTGCGAGCACCGCGTCTTGTTAAGTGATCCCTGTACTGTACAGTATGTAAGGTGTACTGACCATCGACATGCGCGGCGGTGTCGCCCACGCTGCCGGCGAGGTCGGCCAGCTCCCTCTTCAGTGCGAGCACCGCGTCTTGTTAAGTGATCCCTGTACTGTACAGTATGTAAGGTGTACTGACCATCGACATGCGCGGCGGTGTCGCCCACGCTGCCGGCGAGGTCGGCCAGCTCCCTCTTCAGTGCGAGCACCGCGTCTTGTTAAGTGATCCCTGTACTGTACAGTATGTAAGGTGTACTGACCATCGACATGCGCGGCGGTGTCGCCCACGCTGCCGGCGAGGTCGGCCAGCTCCCTCTTCAGTGCGAGCACCGCGTCTTGTTAAGTGATCCCTGTACTGTACAGTATGTAAGGTGTACTGACCATCGACATGCGCGGCGGTGTCGCCCACGCTGCCGGCGAGGTCGGCCAGCTCCCTCTTCAGTGCGAGCACCGCGTCTTGTTAAGTGATCCCTGTACTGTACAGTATGTAAGGTGTACTGACCATCGACATGCGCGGCGGTGTCGCCCACGCTGCCGGCGAGGTCGGCCAGCTCCCTCTTCAGTGCGAGCACCGCGTCTCCCGCGTCTTGTTCTGCTGACGTGTCGGGCGCGTCCCCCGCCTCCGGGAGACGAGCCAACCCGACCGCACCTGACAACAAGCAAATTATTACATTTAAGATCATTCACTTTTAAACACTGACCTCTATAATTACCACTGGACTGGCGGCTGTCAAAGTGCTTTTGTGCCCGTTTGATAATCGCCATTTTGGCGCTGTTAGACGTAGCGAATGTCTGTGGTACTAAAACTAGTGATGTCGACATCAGCGAACAAATATCGATACAAAAAAAACTCTTGATAATAAGTGTTTACAGTAAATAAACGTAGTATCATAATTACCTACTATATTATATTAAGGTGGGAGCGTACTGAAGTATCGATTTTGCCTAAGAAAAAGGAATGATGATTGAATTACCTTCGTTTTTATTAAGATTCTCATACATTAAAATAATGTGCATTTTGTAGAAAAAATACTATTACCTATTATTGAGCCAGACTGAACTAAATACATTATTATTTAAAACCTCTGAAAATTTTACCGATATATCGATATTTTTTCCTCGTGATATCGAAGTCGATATTGATATTTTAATAAATATCGATACATCGTTATATCGATATATTTTTTTACTTCCGACATCCCTACAATATACTTCAAAATTAGTTCTGTGGACACACGCTAGCCCGCTATTGGCGCTTCAAATTGGCACAAAAAAATTGCTGTCAAACTTACGGAACAGCCAGTCCAGTGGTAATTATATAGGTCAGTGCTTTTAAAACACAAGCTGAGCTTGAGCAGAAAACTTTAACAGATAACATGAGATTTGGTATTGTAGCCGTGAAAACGTACAATACCATACAGGCTTATTTATTCTAGGCCTAAACTGACGGACAAATATCATGATTTGGAACACGAGGTTGTCGACATGTGGGATGTTGACTCAACAGTCATTGTGCCGATAGTAGTTACAGCCAATGGCTTAATAGCCAAGAGCCTCGACCAACATCTGATGAGGCTCTCGTTAGGCAGCTGGATCCAGGGTTTGGTTCAGTGCGCGGTACTTCTGGACACGGCGCGTGTTGTTAGGAAGTTCCTCTCTCTGAGGCCGTGACCGCCGATAACTTGGACCCCGTAGCCGATACCGGTGGGCTACTATTTTTTTTTTATGATGTTTATTTAATAATATGACGGCGCGTCGAGAGAATTGGCTTGACGACGCCAAACTTAATTGATTCCTGGACGAATGACATCTACCAGATGACAGCAGTCAATGTCGACTTGACGTAACACCGAGGACTGGGGAGGCGGCCCGCAAAAAGCTAGACAGATAACGTCAGAGCTATCGAGCAAAACCCCGGTGTTGATTATTAATGGTGATCATTATTAAGATAACTAAAGTGATTGGGATTGGATGCATGTGCGTTCGCGCCCCACGTACTCGGTGGAACGTCGTCTATCTTTGTGCATCATTTTATTTGTGTTAGTCAAAGTACGACTTGTAATTGATATCAAAGACTTTAATTTGCTTCTCCTCGCCCGCAAACCCACGCATAGTACGATGGCTGCTTCTGATAAGGACAACCAAATGCCTTTAAATATAATTCATAAGTTTGTGAAATTAATAAACGATTATTGTGTATTAAAATAATAACGTACCTTGCTTCAAGTCTTTAAGTACAGTAGCCACATGGTCCATATCCTTACGCACCAGCGCAGCCTCCCGCGCCAGCTGCTCCAACTGATGCGCTCTGTGCTTGTGTAGCTGCGCGAGGAACTCGTACAGCAAGCGATGATGAGCGGCCGCGCACTCCGCCTCAAGCAACCTCTTGCGGCGAGTGAGGAGGTCCAACATGGCGTCTACATCAGCGAGGGGTAACCTCCTGGCTTCGGCGGCGACGAGGGCGCGGACACACGGTCCTCGTGGTTGAGGGACCGTCTCGTGTCGCGCGCGCACTCGCCGCCGCGCTACTAACTCGTTGAGCAAGAAGTTTGGAAAGATGTGGTCGCGTGATGCTAGGGCTGCGCCGCATTTTGGACAGCGCCGGTGGAGTTCTACCGCCTTGGAAGAAAAGAGAGATATATTTTATTAAAATAAGTTTGACTTAATTTAACACAATATAACACATGCAAAACTCAAATCGCGTTATGACAGGTTCTTTTCCGCCTTTAGGCGCGATTGGTCCAATTTGCGATTAGTCCAATGGTAAAAAAAAAAAAAAAGTTGGTCCAAAAAATATATTTCCAAAGTAAAACAAAATAAAACATTTTGGTCACATATTTTTTGGACCAACTACTTGAATTTATACATTTTTCTTCGCAGTTGTTCCAATTCCCATTTAGTCCAATGCACTAACCGCGAATGTGAAAGGTGATTTGGACTAATCGCGAATTGGACCAATCGCGCCTAAAGAGAATCCAAGTAGCAAAGTTATAAAGTCCCTATACCGCTCTGATTCTCCCATACACACGACAGAACACAGTAAACTGCTTGGCCCTGATTTTAATATGAGCGAGGATGGTAGCTAGTCGGACTGCAAAGATCCTACCACCAAGCAAATATCACATATCATATTATTGACTAGCTTTTGCTCGCGGCTTCGCTCCCGTTAATTTACGGATCCCTAATTTTTTGATCCCAAAATATAGCCTATAGCACTCAGGGATAACGTAGCTTCCTATTGGTGAAATAATTTTTGAAATCGGATGAGTAATTTCGGAGATTACCTCCTACATACAAACAAACAAACAAATTCTACCTCTTTATAATTATAATAATAATAATAATAACTAGCTTTTGCTCGCGGCTTCGCTCCCGTTAATTTACGGATCCCTAATTTTTTGATCCCAAAATATAGCCTATAGCACTCAGGGATAACGTAGCTTCCTATTGGTGAAAGAATTTTTGAAATCGGATGAGTAATTTCGGAGATTACCTCCTACATACAAACAAACAAACAAACAAATTCTACCTCTTTATAATATTAGTATAGATAATATAATAATATAGAAGTTAGTATAGAAGTATAGATCTTAGACAAAGTATGTGAACTAGACAGAACCTTTTTAAAATGAATGTCATTCTACTTTTTGTCTCTTTTGTTCAAATGACAATTATGAATTAAGAAAAAAGAGATAACCATAAAATTTTGACTCCGTCTTAAACGTCAAAATTTACAATTGCGAGTCAGCTTGGTATAATGCACTATACCAAGCTCTTACATAGTTTTCATCGAATTATTCTTCTTTTGGTGCCATTGTGACCTAAGTGAGTGTGTTCATTGCTTGCTCCATTAAATATGGCTTGTGTTGCAGTCGGCTGTAAGAGCCGTATGAGTGTTTTAAGTGAAAATAATAGCAAGTTATCTTTCCATAGGTAAGTTATCGACACTCATTTTTACGAAAAGACTATTCCCAAATGCCGTTTTAAGCCAAATAGGTTTAGTATTAGTAATCACTAAAAGTTTTATCAAGTTTCAGTAAGCATATACAACGTAGTTTATTCAAGAAATAACATTGTTGTATTTTACAAAGAGTTTTTGGCAGATCATCTACCTTTACTCGCACAAGTAGGGAAGCTCCACAATATCGATATTTTTCTCAGTCGCTTTATATGTTCACTTTAAATATTTCTATATAAAAGTGAATGCTTAAGATAATAGTAGAAATATAGTTAGGTATAAGTGCGAACATCATTATACAACATTTATATAATTTATAATGTAATTATATAATGTTTTTTTTTAGATTTCCTTTGGAACCAAAAATCAGATATAAGTGGGTACGTAATCTTGGAAGACAAAATTGGACTCCTTCACAGTACCTACTCAAAATTATGTTCACTCCATTTTAGAGTGGATTGCTACCGTGAAGGTTACAAAAAAAGAACTCTACGTAGTGATGCCGTACCCACTTTATTTCCAGAACAATCAATATCAAAGGTACATAATTATAGTGATCATACGTTTATTTTACATGGAATTCAATTAATATTTAAATGTATAAGTATGTATGTACATTTTGTTTTGTAAGCTATGTTATTATTTATTAGGTTTAAGGTTGTAGAATGATTCAATTATATCAATATCTTAAGTTTTAACTTCAATTTAACAAAATAGTTATAAGGCTGCAGACACACTGAACGTATCTGGCGCAGCTCATGATTCGTCGCATAACGCGTATACATATAAATTCTTTTACGCGTTGTACGTTGATAAGCCGAGCCTAATGGGGCCTAGAACGAGTAAAGTTTCGAGCGATGTAAAGTTAACCAGGTTCGGCGTATTTTCAGCGGCTACAGCCACACTTACGCGTGCGTCGCGTATCTTGCGCCGCGTACTGCGCAAGATACGCTGAGTATGTTTTGGCCCTAAGATTTCTAAGTTGGTAGAATGATTTGTATAATTTAGTTAATTAATCAGTTAGGATCAGCTAGTTATTGGAGGCCAAAATCAAAAATCAAATAGTTTGTTAAAAACAGTGTAAAAGCCGTAAATTGTAAATACGTAATAAAAGTTTTGAAATTATTTCTAACAAAACAAAGGTATAAGACTACAATATTAATGTTATTAAGTACCAACATTAACAAAATCATGGATTTTTGTTTTGTATTGTTTTGTAAATGGTGATCTTTAGATTTTGCGTGATGAATTTACAAACAGGAGACAGACGTACTTATTGATGATGACAGATGAAAGCGGTGGTCTATGGTGCCATATCTTTTTCCCAACCCGACCTGCTTCGGTGGTTGCAATTCATCGAATCTTTGCGCGAAACGATTTATAACAATTCTCGAAAACAACTTTTAGACATGGCTCAGAAGCGAAATTTATAATTCTTCAATAAAGTCTTCGCTCTTCTTGAAGAAGAGAACGACGACGCTTCTGCCCCATGCTTTAGCTCTCCCAGTAAAAAGGGCATAGTTAAACTCGCGCGCGTTTGTGTGACGCGTTTGTTTTAACCTAATCTAACCGATTCAGTCGGGGTGCCTTACATAAGTAATCTACGACCAGGTCGAAACTACCGCTCGCCAGCCACCGCCGACAGCCGAGTCGTCATAATTCTAACTTTACCTAACCGATCTGTCGGAGTAGGTTGCAGTCCGTTAAAAATTTATTTAAATGAGGATAAATTAGTTTAGTTAGCATCCCCCGCCGAGTGATTGGATACGCGTAGGCGCGTGTCTTAAAGCGTTCTTGCGTTCGAATATTACATGGCAAACCATTACTTAAAAAATTCGAATACCTTAGCTCTTACTATTAGAACAGTAAAATGAGGCGAATACTCGAATATTTGAATTGCATGGACAACCACTACATAATGATAGGGTTATTCAAGTATTTGACCACTGTGACTACAATGTTATTCCTTGAATTTGACGTTCAATTCTGCCTTTCCCAACTATGTTGGGAGCAGATTTAGCGGCTAACGCTAAGCGTATTTTGCGTCGCGTATCTCGCGCAGTACATGGTGCAAGATACGCTAAGTGTGTTTTGGCCCTTACATGCTCTCCTAGGCACGGGTTCCTTGAAGTTGAAGATTGCTCATTGTAATCTAATTTTTATATTTTAAAATGTTTCTTATTATTTTGGAGTAAACGTGTTTGATCAAATGCTATCTGTTTTAATTTGTACTCACCTTTGTTATACCCCAGTCCTCTAAATATAGAAGAGTGATTGAGTAAGTAGATACCTACCTATGCATATAGCAAATTCCAGTGGTATGTAACCCGCACATAAGCAACATCAAAATGTGAGCTTAAGTGTTACGCCACACGTCTTCTAAGCATAAGCACAACACTGCGGGGACACAGGCCTCCTCTCTAGAAAGAGGGGATTGGGCTGTAATACACTGCGCAGCCCCAATGTGGATTGATGGATGACACATGTATTCGATTTTTTGGATCTTGGACATGCCGTTTTCCTTTACAGTTTTAAGAGCAGTGACAAAACAAATTACACAGTGCGTGCCTGCCTGGGTTCGAACCCGCGATCTACAACTCGGTAAATTCAAATTCAACGTTTTTTTTTCTTCTAATAAGCAGAGTACATGCATTTAGGAAATGTCTCGACAATTTAGTTGCACGGTTCCAAAAAGTAAGTCCTATGGAGATGAGCCGACAAGAAACTCCATGGGAACCGTGGCGCTGGCGCCGTTACTTCTGGACCACCACTGCTCCAGTGTGCTAAGCGTTAAAACGATAGTCAACTACGATACGCCGTTGGTTAATTATCATCATTCACGTCGTGTGCATTCTTAGTTCTATTGTAAACTGTATTTAGTTTGAGTGGTTCTTTAGTTAAATTAATTACGTATTTTATGAAAGGAATTTTTACATTTTGAAAGGCGTTTTTGAATAGTCACGTCGCTGCAAAAACGTTTCAAATTCGAAAGTCATTAATTATTCAATTTTAAGGAAATAAATATTTAATGTATCGATACCGTCCCTAGATTATTCTGCCTCATCTCTAATCATACATATAAATGCATTCAGGATCTTCAACTCATATAAGCTTCATTTCGTTTGACGTGTACACTCATGACAGCAAGTTCGTCTCTTTTTCCCTCGGATTAATTCTCATTAGAGTGAAGAGATGAACTAGAACAAATTTTTCATTTTAAAATGTTCCATCTAGTTACATACTTGATCTTAGGTATAGATAATGTGGTTGTAAGGGGAGGGGCACTTCATAAAGCTTACTCATTTGTCACCTACTTTCTGATAAGTGACGCGACACAACAAAGATAACTATCCAACTTTCTAGAACACTTCAATATTTTATATTGTTTCTGTCTATCATTGATTTGATCTTCAGACCAATGGTAGACAGAAGCGTCAAGCACTCCGAGAGGACTGGCTGGACGGTCAGAGTTGGTTGCTTTTGTTGACCCTAAACCAGGGACTGAATTACCGAAAAATTACGATATGACGTCATACCTACTTAAAACGGTTTACCAAAAATTCCGGTATCCAAAAATATCAGTATCACAATATTATAATGATTAATCGAAATGTATTGGTTAAATAACGGTATCGATATTTAACCGAAAAAAAAACGATTACGGCGTATACAGTAAGTAAATTTTCAAGGGCGGAAAATAGTACATTTTTTGATGGTCAGACTTGTTGATATTTTATATTGCCACGCCCCGCACCCCACGCTGCTTAGCCGGCTAATTCAGAGTATATCGGTACCGAAATCAAAAATGTATTGAATAACGAAAAGGGTTGAGAAAATGATATCGTTACTTTGAGCTAGTTATAATATACTGATATTAAACAACAGTTTTAAGGCCCCACCATACATCATTCATTCCACTTTTGGGAGAGCCTTTTAAGCAGCAATTGGCTGTAAACCTGTTCATTTACCTTGCTAATACACGCATAGCAGAAGGAGTGTCCGCATCGCGTGACGTACGCCTCGTCGATGAGCTCGAAGCAGACCGGACACAACAGATCACAGTCCTTGTCTTCTAGCGAGCCCCCCAGCCCGCCGAGAGCGCCCACCCCGCCTGCGCCCGCGCCGGCACCCGCGCTCCCGCTCGCCGCGGCGCCCGACATTGTGAGAGGTTCTCTATGGACATACAAACAAGTTTAATAACTAGCTTAGCTAGCTTAATGTTAGCTGGCAAGTCACTTGCACAAGTATTTTTAGGTTTCCTGTATCTTCACAAGCTACTTACATAACAAATAAAAAAAAAATGATTAAACTTTTGCAGTTTCTGCAATTTAATTTCCTCCAATTACTTTCAAAGAACAGCAATGTTGCTGTAACAGGAGAAATGTTCTGTTTACCCCATCAGGGATTACAGGCATGAATATATCGATACCTCTGGGCTCAAAGGGCTTATAGCACATCTTTGGCATAATGACATTTTCACATTATAACGAAAATTCTTTTTTTTTTTTTGTTTTTTGCTTCTCTTGAAAACCCATGTTTTGTGCTATACTCCCTTTGAGCCCAGAGGTATCAATATGTATGTATGTGAAACAAGTTCTCTCACTCTCTCTTTCGAAAACCACTCACAAAATGATGTTTGTTTATACAAAAGTGACATCGACTGAAAATATGACATCCACAATACTGCTGTCCTATGTTTAAAAGGCTGTTAAGTGATTAAACCTAATTTTGAGTTATGAGCAAAAACATAGAAAGTGTTGTCTCTAGAAATTCTGAAGACATACAGATGTTTTTGATTATATCAAATTATTGGGCTACTTTAAGCTCATTGTATAACTTTTAATGAGTTACAGGACTAATACAGTTTTTAAAATTAAAGAGTTCTTTTTTGTCATGCTTTTTTTGAACTGAAATTTGATCATATGGTATGGTATGGTGTTATATGATAATGTCTCAGTAAGTCTCTGGATCTCGTAATTGACAAATGTTAGAAAAATACGGACCAGACTGGTCGATAGAGAAAATGTTGCACTTTTATGTAGTTTATACAACTCTAATTTGACAAAATGTCACTTCACAGTCTTTTAGACATGGAACGGCAGAATAGTTACAGTAGTAGTTTCAAATGAGTTATTTTATAAGCTGACTGCAGTACAGCCCACCGGGTCACTAGCACTAAGCTTCTTGGGGGAGATACAATATTTTAATATCTTACACTAATAAAATCTCAGTAAACTTTTTGTGTGCATTGTTTCAAACTCAAACATTACTTACTACTTAAAACTGTTTGGCGGTTTGAGTATTTTTTTGTGACCTACACAAATGTCCGGCTGATTGGTGGCATCGTGCATCGGGTCGTTGAGCTCCCTAAAATAAAGTTGCGCTACACGATGTCTGATGCATGCGTGCCGTCAGTTGGGACAGGTCAACTCAAACCTGCTATGGCTCTTTCCTCAAAAGGCCATTCCAAACGTTGCCTTACATTGTTACACTCACATAGTATTATACCACAATGTCTGGACTTTAGAAGAGACCTTGACCTCTGAGTTTGTTTGGCTTTTCTTCTCAGAGCTAGTCAGATAGGAAATGCTGGCACCATCTAGTCTTAAAAAAATATTACATTGACTTGTAAAAGTGTCTGTAACAGATTTATTTACAGAAATAAATATCATTTACTGATCCATTGTTTTATAGAGCAGTGATCTGCAAAGTGTGTGCCGCAGCACACTGGTGTACCACAGTCGTAAGTAGGTGTGCCGTGGAAAAATGGCAAGTTTTGTCAGAAAGTTATGAAGACATAATACCTACCTACTCCACACAGCAGTCCTATGGTGTACCTCTAAAATTTACAGATTTTGTAGGTGTATCTTGAACACATAAAGTTTGCAGAACACTGTTCTAGAGTAGACTGTGTAGACTCACTGTTAGTGGTCAGCAGCGCGGCAAACACCTGTTATTACGCCTCGTGAGCAACCAGGACATCAGGACGCGCGTATTTTTAGCGAACAATCGATACTTACTGACCATAACATGCACAATTAAACTCAGGTGACCTAAATTAAACAGAAGCGGCAACACGTACATGTTATTGTTGGGAGCGGTGAACACGATGCTCTGAGTAGCATGCTCAGGCGGACTCGATGCCCGCGGGCCTTTCGCGGTCTTCACACCTGACTCTCATAAGCCTACGACACCGCCCCGGCTCAAGAGGGGCAAAGTCCTCCACCACGCAACTTCTTCACTTGAACTGTAGTTTACACTTAATGTTTCACACACAAAACCCCTACCAACACCAAACCCCATCATTTAAAATTACGATTTTATGCATTTTACTATGATTTTTTAACAACACTTGCTGTCGGTCCACTTTGACGTTTGACACTATAAAATTGCCAGTATAAATATTTTAATTAGGTCAGTCCCAGTCAGTCCCTGGCTGACCCGGGGTCAAGGACTTGTAAATGAGGCCACTTCAAAGGTCACGCCCTATTTTAATGTTAAACGTAGAATAAAAAGAAAATATACCTGTAATTTATTTTTTTATCAATTATTTTGTTATTGATTTCATGATTTCTTAATAAATAGTTAAATATTTACTTGACGTGCAGTGACATCTTGCAGTTATTTATTGAACTACCTTCTTAACTGTTTGACCGACACAGATACACTACGAACTGTTTGACTGACAGATCAAACGCCATTTTGCTATTATTACAGAAGGTTGCATTATCTGTTCGTCAACAATGTAAAGTGAAATGTTTGTTCGATTTTTATAGTGAATGTAATGTGAAGTTAAGTTTTAACCCTTGGAATAAAATCTAGGGTTATGGAGGAGTCCAACGAGGAGCTCAGGGTCGTTCCCGGTAAGCTTAGTGCTTAGAAAATAATGCTCGAAAATGTGAGTGTCTGTCGTGCGAGGTCGTGTAATGTTAGCTTTCCCGATTTCAGAGCTCTACTTTCTGATAGCGAAATTTCTATCGGGCGGACCCCTGAAAGAGACTGCAAAGGTAAATTGGCTCCGAATATAATCACATAATTGTCCTGTATGGTTTCGTGAGCTAATTATGACCGTTTTTGTTGCAGACTTTGCTAAAAGAGCTCGAGACTATAGAGGTAGGTTTGAGCTTTTCCTAGTGCCGGGTTTGAGCTTATATTGTTGTTTTGGTCGCGAACGCACGTGGCTGCGGCTGTCAAACTCGCTGAAACTTCGCTGAAAAGTTTTTGTAATGTTCGCGGTCGTTGCAGGTGCTGCCCCGACGACTCGACTGGGAGGGACAAGAGCACGCCCAATCCTACGATGAATTGGTAAGTTTAGCGGACTTTTGTGCTGAAAACCTTGTTTATTTACGTTTTACTGAGAGTTTAGCGACGAGAGATACGTAAATTGTGCGAAAACGACAAAATATCCTAAATTGTGTTATGCATCAAAATGATCGTGTAAATACGGTGGAATATCGTGAAAAATGTTTTTGTGGTGTTTCAGTGATAAAATTAATGTTTTTGGCTAATTTGCGAAAAAAATGTTATATCATGCACTATCGAGAAGGAGCCGTGTCGTAATTAGAAGTATTCCTGTCTCTTTTCTTTACACGCTACGGTGTTTACGTCGCATGTGCTATCTCGTTTTATCGGACGACTGCAGTAGCTCGCGGTAGTGATTGGCTCGCTAGAATCCGACAACAGCCGAACTAGTACGAGTTCCGCCTGACGTACACTGGCGCCATATTTCGAATCCTTCACGCACACGCGCATTTGCAATACCGATCTGCATTATTTTTTAATTTTAAACTAGTACAAGAATGAAATGTTGAATTATATAATTTTTCGGAACATAAATAACATTTTGATAGACACATTTTATCACTGAACATGACAAAGCAGAAAAGGATGTATTGAATAATATTGTGCAATCTTTGTAGATTTATTTATTTAGAGCTCACACATTTGTAGATTTCCAACATTAATAATTTTATAATTAGGTTGTAAATAATTAACAGGGAGTGGAATCATGGCAAAACAATTGAAAGCTTTGAAAGAAAAAATTGAGATGGCTCATTATTTTTTATTGAGTATTCAAGCTATCAATACTTTTTAGTATTGAACTTTATTAGGTACTTAATTAACTTAACAAATACTTTTAATTTTTATTCTGTACACATACAAGGTGTAACATAAATAACGCACAACCTCGGGGTCACTGTACTCACTGTTATGAACAACTTTACTATGGGACTAAACATGAAATCCCGAAAAAAAAATCAGCTGTACATTTATGTTCGCGTAACTCGTCAAAAAGGTAACAGCAAATTTTTTTTTCGCGATTTCTCCTTTGGTCCGATAGTAAAAGTTGTTCATAATGATGAGTACAGTGACCCCGAGGTTGTGCGTTATTTATATTACACCTTGTATGTGTACAGAATAAAAATTAAAAGTATTTGTTAAGTTAATTAAGTAATAAAGTTCAAAACTAAAAAGTATCAATAGCTTGAATATTCAATAAAAAATAATGACCCATCTCTATCTTCTGTCAATTGTTTTGTCATAAGATTCCGCTCTCTGATGATTAAATATGAATTGAACCAGTTAGTTGCTGAATACAAACACTAGAATAATATACTCTAATGAATTCATAATTCATCATCATTCATTCATTTTTAACCGACTTCAAAAAGTCTTTTCAATTTGGTTGTATTGTATGTAATTTTTTTTTATGTTTGTTACCCCTGAACTCCTTCATTTATGAACCGATTCGAAAAATTCTTGATTTGTTTGAGAGGGTATACTTCCCGTTTGGTCTCATGAATTTTATAGAAATTGATTCAGCGATTTTTGAAAAAATCAACAAAAACTAAAAAAAAATACAAAAATCGTATATAGACGACGTTCTAGTTTTAGTAGTGGTCTGAGAACTTGTACACTATTGTAATAGTAATTTGTGGCACTAAAAAATAATAAATAAAAATAATTAGGGATCGAATAATCAGATGCATATTTACCTAAACTTCAGTTTTAGTTACGAAAGTATGGAAGCGGGCGGCGTCTTAAAATATATTTTTTGTGAGAAAAAACCCGGGATGCCAGGAACACTGGGAATGCATAACAGTCGGGTGTATAATATGGAAGCGACATCTTACCGTGATTTATTTAAAAAAAACTCCAGGATTCTTGGATTGCATATATATCTATAAAAGTAGAAGCTGACTGACTGACTGACTGACTGATCTATCATCACACAGCCTAAACCGCTGGGGTTAGAAACTTGAATTTTTGACAGTAGGTTCCTTTTATGACGTAAGCTTTCACTAAGAAGGTATTTCTCGAAATTCAACCCCTAAGGGGGTGGAATAGGGTATTTAAGTTTGTATGCAAGTCCATTATTTTTGAAGTAAGAAGCATGAAATTAAATATGAAGGTTTCTGATAAGAAATAAATGTACACGTATTTGAGCGTTTTTGGAAATTCTACCCCTTTGGGGGTGAAATCAATGTTGAAAGTTTATATGAGAAATCTGGTACTTTTGAAGTAAGAAGCATGGAATTAAATATCTAGACTCCAGGTTACAAATAAACATATAAAGGGGTGAAATGGGTTATTAACGTTTGTATGAAATTCCAGGGGTAAATAACTTGAAATTTGGCATAACCACTTCAAAATAAGTAATTAATAGAAGCCGGACTTTTTAGATATTATAACTAGGTACACCTAAAAAAGGGGTAAACGCGGGTTTAAAATTTCACGCAAGCGAAGCTGTGGGCAAAAGCTAGTTTAAAATTAATGTTTAACCATCAATGCAAATATGTGTATGTAGAGTGTAAGAAGAAGAATGGTACACACCATTCTTCTTCTTACACTCATACATAAATTAAAATAATTGTCCTGGAACCGCGGGGTGTTTTCGATACCTACAAAAGCGCATTCCTTATTAGCCAACATCTCAAGTTTAGGTGAATATGCATCCGAATATCCGATCTCTAATCGTAATGTAGATAATATTGATAATGACTTGCTAACTGATATGGTGATGATATCAGGGTGTAACATGCACTCATAGTGAACATACTGACACAGTCATCACACCTGCTAGATAGATAGATGACTGCAGTTTGTTGTTGATAGTGCACCAGAATATGCTGCTGTAGGGTGACACGCACCTATTAGTATAGAGGTTGTGGTGTTTACTATACCAGCAACCTTAGCCAAAAATGCTTGACAAGCAACTGTTGAACCATGTCAACAATCATTGATTTTATTAACCGACTTCAAAAAGGAGGAGGTTCTCAATTCGTATGAATGTTTTTTTTTTTTTTGTGTTTGTTACGCGATATCTCCGCCAATTATGAATGGATTTTGATGATTCTTTTTTTGTTTGGTAGGCCATACTTCAGAGGTGGTCCCATATAAATTTTATTGAAATTGAGTCAGCACTTTTTGAAAAAATCAACAAAAACAAAAAAAAATATACACAAATCGTATGTAGACGACGTTCTAGTTGTAGTGCTGGTCCGAGAATTTGTACACTATTGTAATTGTAATTTGTGGCACTAAAAAGTATAAAATAAAAAAACTTTAAAAAAGTAAAAACCGACTTCAAAAAAAAACTAAACGGAGTAAAATAATTATCATTTAATAAAACTACCAGTTTCAGAAGTCGGTGCATTCAATTTGTTTCAGCGTAGAACACCGACTTCTGAAAGTGGTAGTTTTATTAAATGATAATTATTTTACTCCGTTTAGTTTTTTTTTGAAGTCGGTTTTTACTTTTTTAAAGTTTTTTTATTTATTTACTAGTGACTGAACTGGTTGTTGATCCGGGCCGGTCACTATATTGTATTAACCCATAGATACACCAATTCTTTTAAAAAACTTAGTAAGGAGTTCTCATTTGACCCATTTGTCACTAATGGGGCATTTACACGGGTCAATTTTAGACGCGCGGCAAGTCACCAGTCGCATCGCTTGTCACTTGCGGCCTAGTCGAATAAATGCTCCATAGTAGTGACACGGCAAGAAGGATCCTTAAGTTTTTCAATTAAAACACGTCACAGTGTACTTGATTTTATTTTGAGACTATACTATTGAATTGTAATTGTTTTGCTATCAAGTGTTCCCTAAGTTTCTGTTTTGATGTCTGTTGCTAGTCGTGAGAACCTATAATTGGCTTTATGTCACTAACTACAATTACTCATTCAAATAAGAAAAATAAAAAAATAGTATTATTTCAAAAATATGTTTTCTTATTCATACTTTATCTAATCAATCGCTGCAAAGCTGACACATTACTTGGACGAAAACGGATGATTGGTAACTGTGTGGTGTAGCAAACATGTATGTACATATTTAAATCATGTTTTAAATATTTTAATAAAAATGTTCATTACATGTTATTGGTATCACAACTTGCTTTTACGTGTAAATGAGAAGTAAGACTGGAGACATTACTTTTCAAGGTCAATCCCTTCCGGATTACATGCGGTAGATTGGTTGCAAATATTGCAATGCGTTTGACAGGAAACTTGAATGTGATAACCCATAAAATAACTTTGCCGCTTTGAAACCAGGCTTTCAGCATTCTATTCCTCACTTCAGAGGGGCAAAGTTATTTACGAATTCGACGAAACATAAGCCACGCACGATACGCTCAGTGTGTCTGCAGCCTTAGTGTCTAAACACACTATGCCGAAGATACGTGACCGAAGTTCCGCGGCTGATTTTACATTCCGACGTATTCGGCTGATATGACACACCATAAGTGCCGAACTTAAGGCTCATTTACACGGAGATAGTTTCTCGAAGCGAGTCTCATGCTATCTCTGTTTTCATCGTAGAGAAAGACAACGACAGAACGAGTCTCGCTTCGAGAAACTATCCTCGTGTAAATCGGCCATTACGCGGCAGAAATTCAATTGCACAAACTTGTGGGCGGAGACGCCGGGCGCGGGCATGCCTGCCTCCCGCTGCTACCCGCCCCGGACCTTCGTCGGCAATCTAACCGAACTTCGGTCGCGTATAATGTGTACTCTACAGAATACGTTGCCGCCGAATTGTCACTGAAATTACGCCCGAACGAAGTTCGGCTGTACGCTATAACGCAACGTAATTTCGGCATAATGTGTCGTCAGTAATTCAAATAGCTTTGCAGGCGTAATCATGCCGAACTTCGGTCGCGTACCTTCGGCATAGTATGTTTAGACATTTAGGCCCTGCGCAGACGGCACACTTTTTGTGCGATCGAGTCTGCGGCGCACAAAAAGTCTGCATGGCGCGCAAAAAGTCGGTCGCGGATTTTTCACAGACTCAACGCACACGACGCACATCTTCGATCATTTTGTCGGCAGAGCTGTAGGGACGTAGACGCTATGGAAATCGTGCAGAGATCGCGAAGTATTATTTTGTACATGAAGTACAGAAAAAGAAGAAGAAATAGAGAATTTTGGGTACATCCTATTTTCTTTTTAAATGTCTATCATGATATTCTGCCTTAGAAGTATAATAAATTGCTGGTCTGTTTTGTATTTCTTGAATTAACATAGTTACATCGACCTCTGGCGCCATAATAATAGATCGCGTGCGTTACGTCCACCCCTAGCAAATGCATATTGCCGACTAAAGTGTGCGCCGTCTGCGTTAGCGCGCGTTGAAGCAAACGTTCAATTTTTTTCACACACTTTTTGTGCGGAGCGGCGCGCCGCGGCGCGGTGCGGTCTGCCCGAATTACACGGATTATTTGTGCGCCGGACTTTTTGCGCGTCGTGTGCGTTACTGCATATAATTGCATAGGTTCTATTTTCACAGACTAAAAAGTGCGTCACGGATAGTCTGTCGTCTGCGCAGGGCCTAAAAAGTGCGTCACGGATAGTCTGTCGTCTGCGCAGGGCCTTATACTCGCAAAGTTGTTGTGTAGGAGTCAACATAATATGTGTTGTGTTGTAGGAGTCGCAGCACTCGGACGTGTCGTGGCGGCGCCTGGCGTCGGTGTGCGAGCGCGCGCTGTGCCTGGCGCGTCTGGCGCCCACGGCCGCGCTGGACGCGCCGGCTGACGGCGACCGGCTGGCGGCGCGACTGTCGTTGCTCAGCGAGTCCCTGGTGCGACCCAAGCCGCTCTACGCTTCACATAAGCAGGATCATACCATTGGTTAGTCTTACTATATACAAGGTTAGTCAGAAAGGGGGTACTAATCCGAAAGGGTGTTAAAGTACACATAATAATGAGTAACTTTTGTTCTACAGGTTTTCCCAAAAGTCAATAGTTTAAGAGAAACAGTTGTTCAAAAATCTAAAAAAAAAAGTCTCCAAAATCCATATATCCCCAGTTATGATCAGCTGTGTTTACATTTTAGGTCATATTTGGGGTCGTGAATTAGAAGCACCATTTTCTGAACTTGTAACTAAAACAGGGATGAAGAATTTTTAAAAAAACTAAAATAAATCACCACCATCACTACCTATCGATATAGTTATCTGTTTGCACCTTTATATATATTTATACATTGCCTTTTTATATTATATATTACTGTATATATATTTATATATGCTTCATATAAAATATGTTTATTGTATATAGTATTTATTTATTTGTGTTTTTAGTTTTATTTAAAGTATTTAATTTAATGTCTCTTTAGTTATTGTTACACCGAGAACTACCCCTCACTTTTTTTCTTGCAAATCATGTCCATCCAAAGGTTGTCTGGAAGAAATTGCCTAGTGCGATAAGACCGCCCATTGTACATTTCTATTTTATAATAATGTTTCTTGTTTATTTTGTGTACAATAAAGAGTATTGTATTGTATAAATATCATTTTATTTGGAAAAAAAATATCGAATTTTGAAATTTTAACACTTGCTTTCAAACAGTCATCAGCGATACTATAAGTGGGCTTCGGATTAGTACCCCCTTTACGACTAACCTTGTATATTAACAGTACGCCCGAAATATCTTGGCCGCTCTGAACTTCGTGCAGGTGGTTGCAAGGTCCTGCAAATGACTTTTTACTAACAATATACAGTGGTAATTTGAGATGGGGCATGAAGGGCAGCTACCTTAACCATTGTACAGGAAAACGTTCTTAGAAGACCACCCCTAACTTTTGGAATAATTTCAATCGGCGTTCACAGATTTTGAAAAAAAAGTAGTTAGCGAGAAAAAGGGCTGTTTTCACAAAAGTTTTCATGATGCCAATCGATCCTATTTCCCATACGGATCAAAAGACTCTTCTGGACCAACTGAGGTTGGAGTACTAGAAAAGTCAGAAATCGCAAAAAACTTATTTGATATGGCGTCATAAAATCATTGTGGCTACAGGAAAATGTTCTTAAGAGACTGTCCATAATTTTTGAAAATATTTCTTTAAGGTAGCTGCCCTTCATGCCCCATCTCAAATTACTACCTAAGCAATGTTTATTTGATAGTTTTTACAGTAACTGCCATCTTCTTGAGTATACATGCGCAAAAGTTCGGAAAGCCTACGTTCAGGGCGGCACACGTATCAGTCGTACTGTAACTTTACTGGGCATGGCGTAACATATTGGAAAGTGATATGCCACACAGAAGTCAGGGTGCAGCATCACTGTTACCCTGCACCATTGACACTGCTGCCACCAAACTACATGGTCGCTAGGGTGACAATTATTCTGTCGCGTTCGTGTCACCTTGTTCTGCCTGAGCAGAAGATTAAAAAAAGCATCATATTTAGTGAACTTACTGACTGATGCTAGCTTTCCGAAAGATGTTTTAGGAGTACAGTCAGCATCAAATATATGTATAGGAACGAACATACTGTTCAAAATTATCTGAACAACTGAAAAAAATAATGATACAAGAGGTGTTTCAGAATGAATACATTACACGACAACTGTCATACTAACAAGAATTTTATACCATTGGATAATGTTTAATTTTTTTAGTTGTTTAGATAATTACTAGCGACCCGACCCGCCCCGGCTTCGCACGGGTGCAATGCTTATTTCTCGTAAAAAGTAAAGGATAAAAAATGGTTATTGTGAGTTATCCTTATGAGATAGACATATACCATAGCGGACTTTTTTGTAGACCTTTTTAAGGTGTACATTATTTTGATCTATCTTGTAGGGTACAGCCAGCGTTTGCAATGTAAGCGCAAAAAAATGTGTTTATTTACGACATCACATTAGAAACCTCTAAAATTATCAGTGTTTCTCTACTATATTATGCATGTATTATACAATATAAACCTTTCTGTTGAATCACTCTATCTACTAAAAAATATCTGTTGCGTAGTTTTAAAGATCTAAGCATACATAGGGACAGACAGCGGGAAGCAGTGATGAACAGTCTGTTCGTCCCGATATATTTGATGCTGGCTGTACAATGTACACATGTGATGTATCTTCGATATTGTTTAGTTCGTCGCCTGGTGTCCCGCGAGCTGGGCGTGGGCGGTGCGGCGGTGTCGGGGGGGCGCGGGGGGCAGGCGATGTTCCCGCCGCGCATGCTGGCCGGCCTGCAGCTGCAGCGCCGCACGCTGGGACATCTGTCCGCCGTCTACTGCCTCGTGTTCGACTGCACCGGACGATACGTCATGACCGGAGCTGACGACATGCTCGTTAAGGTATCTAACACATTATTTAGACTTAAATGTAATAAGGTTGGCTACCAGTTCAACTCGTTTTACTGTCGGTCTTACTGTAGGAAATCTATAGCTCGCATTCATTTAATTGGGAAAATGCAAAGAAGGTCCCTCCACACAATCACACACACGCATAGACACACACACACGCATAGACACACACACACATAGACACACACAGACTCACGCACAGACACACACGCACGCAACTTCAAAAAAACTTCAACTTCAAAACTCATTTATTCAAAATAGACTAGAATTACTTAGTTCTTTTTGAACGTCAAAATTATATACATCAAAGACAGCCCCAAAAAGCGCCCTCCCTTCACCGCTTCCTAGTGTTTTTGCTGTGAAGAAGAAACGGCGCAACAAACTCCTCAGCAACACATATCTGTCTGTCAAGTGAATAAATTAATTGAGTCTATACAAAGCAAAAGGTAATATTAATTACAATAGTGAAATATGCAAAATGCGGATTATAGAAAAGGTATAAGTAATACAATTCTGGTTGAATTGTAACAAAACGCACGCACACACACAGACACACACATACACTCACGCACACACACAGACACAGACGCACACACACAGACACACACGCACACACACACACACACCCACACACACATACTAGCAGCATAATTAAATAATTTTCTTTTGTCTTATTTTTATTCACCATAAAAAATATTGTTCCTGTTTGAACTTTATTGTAGGTATGTTAAATAACTATACTATGTTCCACATTAGATATTATTATTAGCATTGTGCCAATTTATCTGTTTGAAATCGTTAAATTCTTCTTCTGTCGCGTTGGCACGAACTATACCAGAATAGCTCATGCCGTGGTGAAAAGATTATCCAGTCAGCAAGGTTGGTAGCGGGGCTGACTGCCCAGGATGCGCCGGACGTACTGAAGTATCGTCACTCGTGGAGACTTTTCATGCACCCCAAATCCCATCGTTAAGTTCAAAATGATGTACTAATTAAATGTCTTACACGGGCTCAGTGCATGGAAATAATATTACTTTTCTTTCAACTACGTAGTAATGTTATCATTAATCGCTACAAAACCGATCACAAAATACGTATTTTCTGCTTAGAAGCAAAACAGTGCAGAAATGTTGTATGAAATTTCATTACTGCACTGTTTTTCATTAGTGCAGTTTTTAATTTTTTATTTAGATATAAATTTACCACAGAGGTTTAATGTCTCCCGTTAAGTTTAATATTAAATGTATGCATTCTTATGCATTAGACCAAAAATATACTGGCTGAAAACAAAAATCGGCTGAATAATACCGACATGGTAAAAAAAAAAAAAAAAAAAATGGCGCGCATTTTGTACCATTGTAAAACTTTGATACTTTTTATTTAGCAACAAAAGTTTAAAAAAATGGAAATAGATAGCGATATGAATTCAAGTCCAGAAAGTATAAAAACAGCTGCAAATGAAATTGTTAATAACCTTTTGCCGCAAAAGTCGCAGGATAACCTTGTTTTCATTAACTTGAGTTTTTTATTTTGAGTAGGTATATTTTATCACGGTAGGTAAATTGGTAGTTGAAAGAAAAGTAGATTACGCACCTTGCTGAAGTGAGTGATTAATGCACTCGTGCTAATTTAGTGCCCTCGCTAGCGCTCGGGCACCAACATAACACTCGTGCATTAATGACTCACTTTGCGCTCGGTGCAACAATCTACTATTTCTGCTTCCCAAGATACAGGTTTTTCGCCTAGTTTGGGAGACAGCAGACCATTATTACACTATGCCTTGCCCTAAAAACGTCCAATAAACAGTGTTTTTTTTTCGGCGGTATGTGTGACTTAATGTGTTGTTATTTGTCGTAGGTGTGGAGCGCTATAGATGGGCGCCTCGTAGCGACGCTACGCGGCGTAGGCGCAGAGATAACAGACGTATGCGTGAGCGCAGACGGAGCGCTAATAGCGTGCGGGTCAGTGGACCGGCTCGTGCGCGTGTGGTGCCTCGCCACGGCCGAGCCCCGCGCCGTACTGGCCGCGCACGCCGGCACCATCACCTCGGTTAGTAATGTACTAGATCAGTATAGCGTGCGGGTGCGGGTGCGGGTCAGTGGACCGGCTCGTGCGCGTGTGGTGCCTCGCCACGGCCGAGCCCCGCGCCGTACTGGCCGCGCACGCCGGCACCATCACCTCGGTTAGTAATGTACTAGATCAGTATAGCGTGCGGGTGCGGGTGCGGGTCAGTGGACCGGCTCGTGCGCGTGTGGTGCCTCGCCACGGCCGAGCCCCGCGCCGTACTGGCCGCGCACGCCGGCACCATCACCTCGGTTAGTAATGTACTAGATCAGTATAGCGTGCGGGTGCGGGTGCGGGTCAGTGGACCGGCTCGTGCGGGTGTATGTTACTTGGTATATTCCCTGCAGGTGCACTGGGCTCCCCCCGCGCGGCGTGACGTCCGCTGGCTGGCGTCCACGTCGACGGACTGTTCGGTGGCGTTCTGGACGTGTTCCCCGGACGGTCACTTCCTGTCGCAGCCGGTGCAGTACGTGGAGCGCATGCGTCCGGGCGTGTGTCACATGATCTGCGCGGCCTGGTCAGCTGGCGGCGCCTTCCTGGCGGCCGGCAGTGCGGACCATCACGTGCGCATCTACACAGTAGAGCACGAGCCCGGGGGACCCAAGAGAGTGAGTATTGCAACGAGTATTAGAAATATTTATGGAGTGAAAGTACCTAAAAAAATTTTTTTTTTTTTTTTAAACTTTGCCCCACACTAAGATTTCTCTTGTATCGTGGGTGCGTTTACAGACACAAATCTCACAAACAAACGCCCAGACCCGAAACAACCATCTGTAGGCCATACAAATTTTTGTTCCGTGTGGGAATCGAACCCACGACCCGTAGCGCAGAAGCCAATCGCTTAGCCACTGTACCAAACGTGTCGTCCAAGTTGTTCACAATGTATGTGAGTTAAACCACAAAATATATAATGGTACAGAAGAGACACTTCGCGCAACATTTAATAGAAATAGCGACTCTCGCTACTAAGCAACAAAGTGCAATTCAGCTCGCATAAAAGCGCTCAGTGCCTAACGCGATATTCACCTAAACGTTGCCGCTCTCTTCTAACGCGCAACTCTGTCGCTGTCTGGCGCGGAGTGACGCGCTAGCTGTGGCGCTAGGGTTGTCGGCTTGCCGCTGCTACTATAATATTATATCCATCGTCTATCTACCTACTTGACCACGTAATCTATCTTATGTTTGATGCGTATGATTGTCAGCAAAGTAAAATAAATACCAATATAATTTGAAGAAGCATTTACTGTAGGTATTTCTTACCATCTCTAAAGTCCCTATTATTAAACTTCAGTGTTGCAAAGATTCGAAATCGAACAAACAATTTTAATAGGTATATTGTCGGAAAACATGGACATGATGCAGTAAAGTTGATGTTTTTTAGCAGCGAAAGTAATGTGTTTGCTGGAGTTTTTGTCAAGAGTCCTTCAAAATTATTCAAAAATGTGGTTTAAAAGTTTTAAAACAAGTTTTAAACCTGTACAGTTATTTGCAATCTCGAAATTATAATGTTGAATTGAAGTGCGCGAGTAACAAGCATGGGGTGGCCCCGACTGATTTGTAACTTCAAGTTACAGCGCGCTGTAGGTGCTTATCGCGGTAGGGATAGGCGAGTGTCGGAGGCCTGGTTAAACACTTAATTTTTAATTCAGTTTTTTTATGAGAATAAATGAATGAGATCATTAGGTATCTACTTTAAATGTTTTTATTCTGTCAAAGAGTACTTAGATGCACGTACTTTCTAAAATATTATATTTCATTCACTGTAATAAGTTTCACCAATTCAAACTTTATTGTGAAAAAAGTTACTTAGCTGTTTTATAAAATATTGCATGTCTGATGTTCAAATATTCATGTAATAAGATTCTAAGTGTTTTAGTATTATTTTAACGCTTAATTTTGTATTAAATTAACCTTTAATTTGCACACCTTTGTATGGTTAAATGCGGCTACTTTTGTGACTAATGTAGAACTGTCTTTACCCATGTTTTTTGCAAATAAATATATTATTATTATAAAGTAATTTTTCAAGATAAAAAAAAAATCCTTTCGTGCTCCTAGATCCAAAACTATTGCGTTTACAGTGAACACCTACATAACTGGGCAGGTCAAAAATCAAAATGGCTACCATTCAGAGGGAAGAGGTTATTTTTGACGATGAAATTAAGTGTTTAACATGTTGTTACATATACTATACTAGCTTTAGCTCGTAGATTCCCTTGCGTGAAATCCCTTAGTTCATCCCTTAGGGGTAGAATTTTGAAAAACCCTCAAACACGTGTATGTTTATTTCGCACCAAAAGCCTAAATTATTAATTCCATGCTTCTTACTTCAAAAGTACCAGGTTTTATAAAAGTAATAATATCCAGGTGTTGGAGACACCAGTACACGACGACGCCGTCGACAGCATCGCGTGGGCGCATCGCGGACTACGCTTCGTTTCTGGTAGTAAGGTGCGTTCATAACGAGATATACAGGGTAGTAATTTGTGATGGGGCATGAAGGACAGCTACCTTAACCATTGTAGCTACAGGAAAACGTTCTTAGAAGACCACCTCTAACTTTTGGAATAATTTCTATCTGCATTTAAAGATTTTGAAAAAAATGTACAGTCAGCGAGAAAAAGGGCAGTTTTCACAAAATGTTTTCATGATGCCAATGTTTTTCCCACAAGGATCAAAATGTCTTCCGAACTAACTAAAGTTGGAGTACAAGACACGTCAAAAACAAAAATACAAAAAAAATTGCATTAAGTTACGAATATACTGTTTTTTTTTTACTTTCGATAATTAAAATATTTTCAAAAATTATGGACAGTCTTCTAAGAACATTTTCCTGAAGCTAGAATGGTTAAGGTAGCTGCCCTTCATGCCCCATCTCAAATTACCTCAAGATATTTTTTTATTTCAAAATCCTCCGTTTTTCCTTTTGTATGTATAGTAAAGAGTTATTTGTTGTTATCTGAGTACATAATGTGGTGGACATTCAGGACGGCAGTGCGGCTCTGTGGACGCTGCACGCGACGCAGTGGCGCCACGTGCTGCTGCAGCCTAAGAGTACGCAGCAGGACGGCAAGCGACTCAAGGTAACGTTATTGTATTACTTTATTATTTCAAATAAATATTCAGAGTAAATCCTATCTATCATTTCCTAATAAATTATCGTTGGGAGAGCCGGGGTTGCAAACCTTCAGATTTAGCTAGTTTTACATAGATATTAATAACTAGCTGTTCCTGGAACTTCGTCCGCGTGGAAGTCGGAAAACAACACTGTGTCAAAACAATTAAACAATGTATATGTTATACTCCATTTTTAAATCTAATCACATTTATTTCCAGTAAGGTTACTGCTCATCACTCGCACTCAATAGCGTGATAATTTGTACCCTATAAATTGACTCGCTCTATAACGGTAATTTTTGACAAATTTCAACTAAAACTGTTCAGTAGTACTGGCGTAAAGCTCAAACATACGAACAGACAGAAATTGTAGAAACTTCTGTTTTGACATCAGTATCGTTCCTAATTACTCGTTTTAAATTTTAAAAAAATATTTAAAAAAATACTCAAAATACAGTTTTCGCTCTGTTACGATTTTATTATATGTATGTATAGGTTATTAGGACATGACAACTCAAGTCCTCTTTGGTTTCCATATCAAAAAGAACCAAGAATGTATTGCTTACTGTACCAAATTTAACACAAAATTGTTCCCGTAAAGAAACCAATATTTTGCCGTAGATGCCATTAACGAATAAAAAAGTCAGTAACATAGATTAATTTATAATAAGTAGACTGCACTGACTCGTAGTTTCAACTAGTCATACAATATGAGAACGGCGTGAGAACTAAATATTGTGTGAACAAGATTAACCAACGAGATAACGCTGTATGACACCTAAGAGCGTTTGTGTACTGCGTCTGAACCGAATCCAACAAAATACGATCCGACAAAATAAGATTCGACAAAATAAGGTCCGACAAAATAAGGTCCGACAAAATAAGATCCGACATAATAAGATTCGACAAAATAAGGTCCGACAAAATAAGATCCGACATAATAAGATTCGATAAAATAATGTCCGACAAAATAAGGTCCTACAAAATAAGGTCCGACAAAATTATGTATGAACGGTTGTGCACTAGTGATGTGCCGAGTCGGCCATTTATAGTATTCGAATACTTTAGTACTCGTTTTATAAAGTAGTCACAACTCGACTCCCTGACTCGAATCTAGTATTCGAGTTGTTGTTCAGGTACTCGAGTACTTCACAGCATTCAAGTACTCTAATGTTCTTACTTCCAAAACCCCAAGCAAAAATGAAAAATGAGTCATAAAATACAAATCATTTTTATTGAATAATCAATAAAAAAACAAGTAGTAATCTGTATTTTTCGGATGATAGAGAGAGGCCCCGACGAATTGACTTTATCAGCAACAACATAAGGTCGCGGTTTAAGTATTCAGTTCAGCATTCGAGTACTATGAATACTCGAAATCTTTGCTCGAGTCTTGAGCATTCCAATGCTTAAATTCAAAAACTCTAGTACATGAGTATCTACAAGGTAATTTGTTAGTACTCAGGTCTATCTGACTCGGCATATCACTGTTGTGAACTGCATTTGATCGGAATATCATAGATTTGCACCCAAATTTCCGCGAATGGTATTTTCTGTGATCCGCTAGTAATATAGTGCTTGTAACTATCCGCTAATAATTAGCGTCGGATTCGGTTCGGAAGCGGTGTACAAACTGTTGAGTGCGATGGTACGTGCCACAGATGACGATGGTGTGCTGGGACTGCAGCGACGCGTTCGTGATCACGGCCGTGTCCGACAACACCATCCGCGTGTGGTGCGCGCGCTCGGCCGCGCCCGTCCGGACGCTGACCGGACACCGCGACGAGGCCTACGTGCTGGAGGCGCACCCCTTCCTGTCCGGCGTGTTCCTGTCCGCCGGACACGACGGACAGCTGTTCGTGTGGGACGCCAAGGCGCCCGAGCCGCTCGCCAAGTTCCACAACAGGATCGACGGTGAGTACATACGTATACTCACTCAGAACTCTTCTTCTATTACAGTACCCCAAGTGGGATTTTTTTACGTTACTACTCTAGTTGCGTCACGCCAAAAATGTATGAAAATTTAGGCAGCGTCTCTGGCGGCGAATAGCGTCACTAAAAATTTAGGCAGCGTCTCTAGTGGCGAATAGCGTCACTAAAAATTTAGGCAGCGCCTCTAGTGGCGAATAGTGTCACGAAAAATTTAGGCAGAGCCTCTAGCGGCGAATAGTGTCACTATAAATTTAGGCAGAGCCTCTAGCGGCGAATAGTGTCACTATAAATTTAGGCAGAGCCTCTAGCGGCGAATAGTGTCACTAAAAATTTAGGCAGAGCCTCTAGCGGCGAATAGTGTTACTAAAAACTGGTTTGACACATCATGGTAAACTATTCGTTACGGAAACGTGTAGTAAACTACCCAACTCACACTTGGGGTACTGGAGTCTGTACACGCACGTTACGCTCTGGTATTAAATCCAATATCAATGGCGTGGTTTAAGATCGTTAAAGATGGCGAGCCTATAGCCATTGTACGAGCACAATGATGGTGTTAGGTTTGTCGTCTCTTATGACTCCCTAGCCGACCGAGGAGAATTGTATTCTTAATTATCTCGTCCCTTCACGGAGACGAAATTTATAATTATAACTAGGAGTCGGATGCGGGCGTTATTGGCCGAAGTATTTTATATAGAATTTTATTACGCCGAAGTTATGTTTTCCGAAGTAACGCTTTCCCTAATTTGATTTTGTGGCGAAATGTTTTCGGCCAGATAAGAGTTGGTTAAACTTATTTCGGTATTCCAAAAGAGAACCGTAGAAATCACTGTTGAAGTGTAAATAAATAAGAGTGCGAATTGCCAGAATTTATTTGCAAGCTGTCAAAGTCATATTATTTCTTGAGACCAATAACATAATATATGCATTGAACAGTCAGAAATTAAAATTAAAACACTCCAAAATGTAAATTCGTGTACTCCACCTCTTCCAAGGTCACGGTGACGGCGCGATCTTCGACGCCAAGTGGGGCGGAGGCTCCACTGTAGCGGCCACCGACTCGCACGGACACCTGCTACTGCTGGGGCTCGGCAAGGGACACCGGCTGTTCTCACAACTGCCGCCCGAACTGTTCTTCCACACCGACTACCGACCCGTCGTGGTGGACGCGCTGGGGGGGGCGCACGACGAGCAGACCGACACCCCCCCTCACCTGCTGCCCCCTCCGTTTCTCGTGGACGTGGAGGGAGCTCCGCATGCTCCGGAGTACCAGCGGCTGGTGCCGGGGAGGGAGAACCTGGCGCTGTCGCAGTTGATACCTGCAGCCGATGCTCCAAGGTCGAGGATTGATGCTATGATTGAGGCGTTGGCTGTTGCGGGGGGGAGGGAGCCGAGGGGCGTGTGGAGGGGAGAAGGTTGGTGTCTATGAAAATTGTTTTAAAATGAATAATGGATGCTTTTGTTTTTTTTAATGTTAGCGAGCGCATAGTCGAAGCGCATTGAAGCGTTATTTTGAATCTTAACATTGCAAATTCACCCTTATCTCCACAACGAATTGCACATATTTCTTCTGAGATAAAAAGAAGACGCGCGAATTTGCGCGTCTGAGCGCGACCAACGCTGATATTGCACCCAAGCGCCTATTACGCGAACCATCGCGTCGTCACTCGACAGTCGGAATCGGAAACTGACCTGTGTCGTAGTTGATCACTGGAGCAGTATCTAAAAGCGTGCGAACACGCGCGAATTCACGCGAATACGCGCGCATTCCTGCAACTTCGCTTTAATTGTGTCACAGTTTAGACACTTTAAATAAAACACCTTTACTGTAGAATATACAGGGTGTAAAAAGACCCATCACATAGCCGAAATCTACGCACTCTGTACATCAAACTAAATTACGTTGACCAAAAATAATTGCTGGGAAACGACTTTTATTTTCTGGCATGACAAAAAACGCTTTTTTTTGTAGCGCGCCAATTATGGTTGTGGCGATGCCGCGCGTTTGCATGCGTACAGCGGCCACACAGCCGAGCCAAGGCGGTCGTGTGCGTTTGATATTCATTGCGTTTTTGTAACTTCAAATGCGTAATTTGTTAGGAAAAATTGAAATTTTTGAGAATGTTTGTATGGAAGAAAGTTTAGTATTATGACTTGATAATCGCTTTTTGGAAAAAACTAAAAAAAAAAGTGTACTTTGACCTTCAATATCTCCAAAACCAATGATTTCCCAGGTATGGTTTGTTCGAAAAAAATGATCCCAACGATGGGTAGAATACGTGGTTTTCGTTATCGTTAAGGGTCTTTTTACACCCGATATTTTGATAAAATCAGCTGCTTACATTTACAATATTTTGTTTATCCTAATGTACAGACAGCTATATAATATTTACGAATCGACTGAACAGAGCGCGCCGACACGTCTCCTTGCACTGCTCCCGCGATGTGTTCCTCGTATGAGCAGGACAGGTATCTGCGCGAGCGAGATGGAACAACGTAAATATACCACGCGATCTGCGCGCTGGCCGCAGTGACGAGCGATGCTTTGCATGATGCGGTTGTGATGCGTTACACTCACAATTGTGAAGAATTTGACGCTTCGATGCGCATCGACTCTGCGCTAGTATGAATTGACCCTTACTATATTGTTTGTTGTAGGTGTGAGATACACGGCCGGTAGTTGGCAGCGCGGGGACCCGTTACTAGTACCACAGTGTACACGACCAATAGTGTCACCGCTAGCGCCTGCCGCACAAGAACATATACATAAGACGTGGTTAGTATAAATAAACAAATACAGGATGTGTTCGTGTAATTCCTTAAAACCACATGACCTATTACTGGTAAACCTAGATTAATCCTGCACGGGATTGAGAATGATTAAATAAAATTTAAAAAAAAACCTTTTTTTTCTTGCGCTTTCGGTAAGTGATCGTATCTAAGTATACAGAGGTTTCAATAAAAAAAAGAGTTACAATTTTTTTCTTTTATACAATTTTTTTTCTTAAATACAATTTTTTAAACATTTCTTTTTTGATATTACATTCCGATGCCATGCATAAATAAATGAAAGCATGGCGACACTGCAGGCGGGCATGACTACGGCGATATCTCTCTGTGCAGTCAGTTATCTCGGGGCGCTAAAATTACTCGGAAATAGAAATCGAGGATTATTTTTGAAAATCTAATCTAAAATATAAATCTGAAAAAAAAAATAGTGCTTGGTCAATCAGTGTCACCAGTACATCACGCGGTTTGAAGGAATTACATGAATTCGTTTACACCTTGTACCATAACAGACTAACTTCATAGTGTGATGTAAGAATTTAATTATGATTCCTCTCCCCTCAGCTCGGAACTGAACGCTCTAGAACAGAGCTGGTACCGGCGCGAGATGCGACGCCGACCGCTCATGATCAGCACGGCGCCAGAGGGGGGCGGGGGCCCGCGGCGACGGGCGGGGCGCCGCCCCCGCGCCACCTCCCGCCCCCGCTGCGCCCCGCGCGTGCGCCGCGAGCCCGAGGAGCCGCCCGAGCCAGAGTCCGCCGAGTGCAGCGACACCAGCGACGAGTGGGTCCAGCGCACCGCACCGGGGGACCGCACCACGCCCGACTCCAGGAACACCAGTCTGGACCTGACCGATACGGACGAGAGGTACGTTGTTAACTAGTGGAGTGCGGCGACACCAGCGACGAGTGGGTCCAGCGCACCGCACCGGGGGACCGCACCACGCCCGACTCCAGGAACACCAGTCTGGACCTGACCGACACGGACGAGAGGTACGTTGTTAACTAGTGGAGTGCGGCGACACCAGCGACGAGTGGGTCCAGCGCACCGCACCGGGGGACCGCACCACGCCCGACTCCAGGAACACCAGTCTGGACCTGACCGATACGGACGAGAGGTACGTTGTTAACTAGTGGAGTGCGGCGACACCAGCGACGAGTGGGTCCAGCGCACCGCACCGGGGGACCGCACCACGCCCGACTCCAGGAACACCAGTCTGGACCTGACCGACACGGACGAGAGGTACGTTGTTAACTAGTGGAGTGCGGCGACACCAGCGACGAGTGGGTCCAGCGCACCGCACCGGGGGACCGCACCACGCCCGACTCCAGGAACACCAGTCTGGACCTGACCGATACGGACGAGAGGTACGTTGTTAACTAGTGGAGTGCGGCGACACCAGCGACGAGTGGGTCCAGCGCACCGCACCGGGGGACCGCACCACGCCCGACTCCAGGAACACCAGTCTGGACCTGACCGACACGGACGAGAGGTACGTTGTTAACTAGTGGAGTGCGGCGACACCAGCGACGAGTGGGTCCAGCGCACCGCACCGGGGGACCGCACCACGCCCGACTCCAGGAACACCAGTCTGGACCTGACCGATACGGACGAGAGGTACGTTGTTAACTAGTGGAGTGCGGCGACACCAGCGACGAGTGGGTCCAGCGCACCGCACCGGGGGACCGCACCACGCCCGACTCCAGGAACACCAGTCTGGACCTGACCGACACGGACGAGAGGTACGTTGTTAACTAGTGGAGTGCGGCGACACCAGCGACGAGTGGGTCCAGCGCACCGCACCGCACCGGGGGACCGCACCACGCCCGACTCCAGGAACACCAGTCTGGACCTGACCGATACGGACGAGAGGTACGTTGTTAACTAGTGGAGTGCGGCGACACCAGCGACGAGTGGGTCCAGCGCACCGCACCGGGGGACCGCACCACGCCCGACTCCAGGAACACCAGTCTGGACCTGACCGACACGGACGAGAGGTACGTTGTTAACTAGTGGAGTGCGGCGACACCAGCGACGAGTGGGTCCAGCGCACCGCACCGCACCGGGGGACCGCACCACGCCCGACTCCAGGAACACCAGTCTGGACCTGACCGACACGGACGAGAGGTACGTTGTTAACTAGTGGAGTGCGGCGACACCAGCGACGAGTGGGTCCAGCGCACCGCACCGCACCGGGGGACCGCACCACGCCCGACTCCAGGAACACCAGTCTGGACCTGACCGACACGGACGAGAGGTACGTTGTTAACTAGTGGAGTGCGGCGACACCAGCGACGAGTGGGTCCAGCGCACCGCACCGGGGGACCGCACCACGCCCGACTCCAGGAACACCAGTCTGGACCTGACCGATACGGACGAGAGGTACGTTGTTAACTAGTGGAGTGCGGCGACACCAGCGACGAGTGGGTCCAGCGCACCGCACCGCACCGGGGGACCGCACCACGCCCGACTCCAGGAACACCAGTCTGGACCTGACCGACACGGACGAGAGGTACGTTGTTAACTAGTGGAGTGCGGCGACACCAGCGACGAGTGGGTCCAGCGCACCGCACCGCACCGGGGGACCGCACCACGCCCGACTCCAGGAACACCAGTCTGGACCTGACCGATACGGACGAGAGGTACGTTGTTAACTAGTGGAGTGCGGCGACACCAGCGACGAGTGGGTCCAGCGCACCGCACCGCACCGGGGGACCGCACCACGCCCGACTCCAGGAACACCAGTCTGGACCTGACCGATACGGACGAGAGGTACGTTGTTAACTAGTGGAGTGCGGCGACACCAGCGACGAGTGGGTCCAGCGCACCGCACCGCACCGGGGGACCGCACCACGCCCGACTCCAGGAACACCAGTCTGGACCTGACCGATACGGACGAGAGGTACGTTGTTAACTAGTGGAGTGCGGCGACACCAGCGACGAGTGGGTCCAGCGCACCGCACCGGCGGACCGCACCACGCCCGACTCCAGGAACACCAGTCTGGACCTGACCGACACGGACGAGAGGTACGTTGTTAACTAGTGGAGTGCGGCGACACCAGCGACGAGTGGGTCCAGCGCACCGCACCGCACCGGGGGACCGCACCACGCCCGACTCCAGGAACACCAGTCTGGACCTGACCGACACGGACGAGAGGTACGTTGTTAACTAGTGGAGTGCGGCGACACCAGCGACGAGTGGGTCCAGCGCACCGCACCGGGGGACCGCACCACGCCCGACTCCAGGAACACCAGTCTGGACCTGACCGATACGGACGAGAGGTACGTTGTTAACTAGTGGAGTGCGGCGACACCAGCGACGGGTGGGTCCAGCGCACCGCACCGGGGGACCGCACCACGCCCGACTCCAGGAACACCAGTCTGGACCTGACCGACACGGACGAGAGGTACGTTGTTAACTAGTGGAGTGCGGCGACACCAGCGACGAGTGGGTCCAGCGCACCGCACCGCACCGGGGGACCGCACCACGCCCGACTCCAGGAACACCAGTCTGGACCTGACCGACACGGACGAGAGGTACGTTGTTAACTAGTGGAGTGCGGCGACACCAGCGACGAGTGGGTCCAGCGCACCGCACCGCACCGGGGGACCGCACCACGCCCGACTCCAGGAACACCAGTCTGGACCTGACCGACACGGACGAGAGGTACGTTGTTAACTAGTGGAGTGCGGCGACACCAGCGACGAGTGGGTCCAGCGCACCGCACCGGGGGACCGCACCACGCCCGACTCCAGGAACACCAGTCTGGACCTGACCGATACGGACGAGAGGTACGTTGTTAACTAGTGGAGTGCGGCGACACCAGCGACGAGTGGGTCCAGCGCACCGCACCGGGGGACCGCACCACGCCCGACTCCAGGAACACCAGTCTGGACCTGACCGATACGGACGAGAGGTACGTTGTTAACTAGTGGAGTGCGGCGACACCAGCGACGAGTGGGTCCAGCGCACCGCACCGGGGGACCGCACCACGCCCGACTCCAGGAACACCAGTCTGGACCTGACCGACACGGACGAGAGGTACGTTGTTAACTAGTGGAGTGCGGCGACACCAGCGACGAGTGGGTCCAGCGCACCGCACCGGGGGACCGCACCACGCCCGACTCCAGGAACACCAGTCTGGACCTGACCGATACGGACGAGAGGTACGTTGTTAACTAGTGGAGTGCGGCGACACCAGCGACGAGTGGGTCCAGCGCACCGCACCGCACCGGGGGACCGCACCACGCCCGACTCCAGGAACACCAGTCTGGACCTGACCGACACGGACGAGAGGTACGTTGTTAACTAGTGGAGTGCGGCGACACCAGCGACGAGTGGGTCCAGCGCACCGCACCGGGGGACCGCACCACGCCCGACTCCAGGAACACCAGTCTGGACCTGACCGATACGGACGAGAGGTACGTTGTTAACTAGTGGAGTGCGGCGACACCAGCGACGAGTGGGTCCAGCGCACCGCACCGGGGGACCGCACCACGCCCGACTCCAGGAACACCAGTCTGGACCTGACCGACACGGACGAGAGGTACGTTGTTAACTAGTGGAGTGCGGCGACACCAGCGACGAGTGGGTCCAGCGCACCGCACCGCACCGGGGGACCGCACCACGCCCGACTCCAGGAACACCAGTCTGGACCTGACCGACACGGACGAGAGGTACGTTGTTAACTAGTGGAGTGCGGCGACACCAGCGACGAGTGGGTCCAGCGCACCGCACCGGGGGACCGCACCACGCCCGACTCCAGGAACACCAGTCTGGACCTGACCGATACGGACGAGAGGTACGTTGTTAACTAGTGGAGTGCGGCGACACCAGCGACGAGTGGGTCCAGCGCACCGCACCGCACCGGGGGACCGCACCACGCCCGACTCCAGGAACACCAGTCTGGACCTGACCGATACGGACGAGAGGTACGTTGTTAACTAGTGGAGTGCGGCGACACCAGCGACGAGTGGGTCCAGCGCACCGCACCGGGGGACCGCACCACGCCCGACTCCAGGAACACCAGTCTGGACCTGACCGATACGGACGAGAGGTACGTTGTTAACTAGTGGAGTGCGGCGACACCAGCGACGAGTGGGTCCAGCGCACCGCACCGCACCGGGGGACCGCACCACGCCCGACTCCAGGAACACCAGTCTGGACCTGACCGACACGGACGAGAGGTACGTTGTTAACTAGTGGAGTGCGGCGACACCAGCGACGAGTGGGTCCAGCGCACCGCACCGGGGGACCGCACCACGCCCGACTCCAGGAACACCAGTCTGGACCTGACCGATACGGACGAGAGGTACGTTGTTAACTAGTGGAGTGCGGCGACACCAGCGACGAGTGGGTCCAGCGCACCGCACCGGGGGACCGCACCACGCCCGACTCCAGGAACACCAGTCTGGACCTGACCGACACGGACGAGAGGTACGTTGTTAACTAGTGGAGTGCGGCGACACCAGCGACGAGTGGGTCCAGCGCACCGCACCGCACCGGGGGACCGCACCACGCCCGACTCCAGGAACACCAGTCTGGACCTGACCGACACGGACGAGAGGTACGTTGTTAACTAGTGGAGTGCGGCGACACCAGCGACGAGTGGGTCCAGCGCACCGCACCGCACCGGGGGACCGCACCACGCCCGACTCCAGGAACACCAGTCTGGACCTGACCGACACGGACGAGAGGTACGTTGTTAACTAGTGGAGTGCGGCGACACCAGCGACGAGTGGGTCCAGCGCACCGCACCGGGGGACCGCACCACGCCCGACTCCAGGAACACCAGTCTGGACCTGACCGATACGGACGAGAGGTACGTTGTTAACTAGTGGAGTGCGGCGACACCAGCGACGAGTGGGTCCAGCGCACCGCACCGGGGGACCGCACCACGCCCGACTCCAGGAACACCAGTCTGGACCTGACCGATACGGACGAGAGGTACGTTGTTAACTAGTGGAGTGCGGCGACACCAGCGACGAGTGGGTCCAGCGCACCGCACCGCACCGGGGGACCGCACCACGCCCGACTCCAGGAACACCAGTCTGGACCTGACCGATACGGACGAGAGGTACGTTGTTAACTAGTGGAGTGCGGCGACACCAGCGACGAGTGGGTCCAGCGCACCGCACCGGGGGACCGCACCACGCCCGACTCCAGGAACACCAGTCTGGACCTGACCGACACGGACGAGAGGTACGTTGTTAACTAGTGGAGTGCGGCGACACCAGCGACGAGTGGGTCCAGCGCACCGCACCGCACCGGGGGACCGCACCACGCCCGACTCCAGGAACACCAGTCTGGACCTGACCGATACGGACGAGAGGTACGTTGTTAACTAGTGGAGTGCGGCGACACCAGCGACGAGTGGGTCCAGCGCACCGCACCGCACCGGGGGACCGCACCACGCCCGACTCCAGGAACACCAGTCTGGACCTGACCGACACGGACGAGAGGTACGTTGTTAACTAGTGGAGTGCGGCGACACCAGCGACGAGTGGGTCCAGCGCACCGCACCGGGGGACCGCACCACGCCCGACTCCAGGAACACCAGTCTGGACCTGACCGATACGGACGAGAGGTACGTTGTTAACTAGTGGAGTGCGGCGACACCAGCGACGAGTGGGTCCAGCGCACCGCACCGGGGGACCGCACCACGCCCGACTCCAGGAACACCAGTCTGGACCTGACCGATACGGACGAGAGGTACGTTGTTAACTAGTGGAGTGCGGCGACACCAGCGACGAGTGGGTCCAGCGCACCGCACCGGGGGACCGCACCACGCCCGACTCCAGGAACACCAGTCTGGACCTGACCGACACGGACGAGAGGTACGTTGTTAACTAGTGGAGTGCGGCGACACCAGCGACGAGTGGGTCCAGCGCACCGCACCGCACCGGGGGACCGCACCACGCCCGACTCCAGGAACACCAGTCTGGACCTGACCGACACGGACGAGAGGTACGTTGTTAACTAGTGGAGTGCGGCGACACCAGCGACGAGTGGGTCCAACGCACCGCACCGCACCGGGGGACCGCACCACGCCCGACTCCAGGAACACCAGTCTGGACCTGACCGACACGGACGAGAGGTACGTTGTTAACTAGTGGAGTGCGGTGACACCAGCGACGAGTGGGTCCAGCGCACCGCACCGGGGGACCGCACCACGCCCGACTCCAGGAACACCAGTCTGGACCTGACCGATACGGACGAGAGGTACGTTGTTAACTAGTGGAGTGCGGCGACACCAGCGACGAGTGGGTCCAGCGCACCGCACCGGGGGACCGCACCACGCCCGACTCCAGGAACACCAGTCTGGACCTGACCGATACGGACGAGAGGTACGTTGTTAACTAGTGGAGTGCGGCGACACCAGCGACGAGTGGGTCCAGCGCACCGCACCGGGGGACCGCACCACGCCCGACTCCAGGAACACCAGTCTGGACCTGACCGACACGGACGAGAGGTACGTTGTTAACTAGTGGAGTGCGGCGACACCAGCGACGAGTGGGTCCAGCGCACCGCACCGGGGGACCGCACCACGCCCGACTCCAGGAACACCAGTCTGGACCTGACCGATACGGACGAGAGGTACGTTGTTAACTAGTGGAGTGCGGCGACACCAGCGACGAGTGGGTCCAGCGCACCGCACCGCACCGGGGGACCGCACCACGCCCGACTCCAGGAACACCAGTCTGGACCTGACCGACACGGACGAGAGGTACGTTGTTAACTAGTGGAGTGCGGCGACACCAGCGACGAGTGGGTCCAGCGCACCGCACCGCACCGGGGGACCGCACCACGCCCGACTCCAGGAACACCAGTCTGGACCTGACCGATACGGACGAGAGGTACGTTGTTAACTAGTGGAGTGCGGCGACACCAGCGACGAGTGGGTCCAGCGCACCGCACCGCACCGGGGGACCGCACCACGCCCGACTCCAGGAACACCAGTCTGGACCTGACCGATACGGACGAGAGGTACGTTGTTAACTAGTGGAGTGCGGCGACACCAGCGACGAGTGGGTCCAGCGCACCGCACCGCACCGGGGGACCGCACCACGCCCGACTCCAGGAACACCAGTCTGGACCTGACCGATACGGACGAGAGGTACGTTGTTAACTAGTGGAGTGCGGCGACACCAGCGACGAGTGGGTCCAGCGCACCGCACCGCACCGGGGGACCGCACCACGCCCGACTCCAGGAACACCAGTCTGGACCTGACCGATACGGACGAGAGGTACGTTGTTAACTAGTGGAGTGCGGCGACACCAGCGACGAGTGGGTCCAGCGCACCGCACCGCACCGGGGGACCGCACCACGCCCGACTCCAGGAACACCAGTCTGGACCTGACCGATACGGACGAGAGGTACGTTGTTAACTAGTGGAGTGCGGCGACACCAGCGACGAGTGGGTCCAGCGCACCGCACCGCACCGGGGGACCGCACCACGCCCGACTCCAGGAACACCAGTCTGGACCTGACCGATACGGACGAGAGGTACGTTGTTAACTAGTGGAGTGCGGCGACACCAGCGACGAGTGGGTCCAGCGCACCGCACCGCACCGGGGGACCGCACCACGCCCGACTCCAGGAACACCAGTCTGGACCTGACCGATACGGACGAGAGGTACGTTGTTAACTAGTGGAGTGCGGCGACACCAGCGACGAGTGGGTCCAGCGCACCGCACCGCACCGGGGGACCGCACCACGCCCGACTCCAGGAACACCAGTCTGGACCTGACCGATACGGACGAGAGGTACGTTAATCTGTGCTCTGCGTGTCTCGTGATTCGAAATGAAGATCCCATCAATTTCCGTGACCTTCAAATAAATACCCTTGACATCTGTTTTCCTTGCCGATAGTGTACAAGTTTCAAGACCCCCATACCTATGCATCCAAGAAAACTGTCGCTGGGATTATTTAACCGTGGAGTGTTTATACTTGCCAAATGTTCGAAATATTTTCAAAAATTATGAACTGTCGCGTAAAATCATTTTCCTGTAGCTACAACGATTAGGGTAGCTACCCTTATAACTAACCCATCACAAGTGAGATTTTTGCGATTTCTAACGGTTCTAGTACTCCAACCTCAGGTAGTCGTTATGGGAAATGGATTGGCATCTTAAAAATGTTTTGTGAAAACTGCCGTTTTTCTTGCAGACTGTACATTTTTTTCAAAATCTGTGAGTGCCCATGGAAATTATTCCAAAAGTTAAGGATGGTCTTCTAAGAACGTTTTCCTGTAGCTACAATGGTTAAGGTAGCTGTCCTTCATGCTCCATCTTAAATTACCACCCTATATACAAGCTGAATTTTTGGTCGTCAAGTTTTTCTGATGGCCAAATCCGAAAGTATAGGGAAAAGCGAAAAATAGTCAGAGGAGTATTGGGGACAGTTTTGATAAAAACTGTGTACCTACATAGATTTAAAAAACAAAAAAAAAAACAATTTTCTTATCCAGTAATCCGGTATTATTAAATTGTTGATTAATAGTGAATATTATAATTTGTCTTAGCTCACATAACACTGGAAGTAAAAGTGACAGGTTAGTTGTAATATTTACATCAGGGCTGTCCAGACCGAAGCCACTTATGGACCAATTATAATTATGAGATGCACTGGCGGACCTTGCAATTATTTATTTTCTTAGACTGAGCTGACTCACTTGTTTGTTTTTTTATTGCGATACGATTTTTAAGTATACAATACTCAAGAAAAAACATCGCTTAGCGGGTCTCGCTAATATTTGTCACTAGCCGTGGTTTGGTCAGCCCTGATTCAGACCATTCTGTTGACTTGCTTACAGTTGTTGCTTGTGACGTCAGAAGCAAGTAAAAATTGTACTTGCTTGTGGTGTTTTGCCAATTTTAAAAGTGTTGTATCTTCGTCAATTTTGGTTTACGTAACAAAAGAAAAAATACGGTTCAAATATTTTTTGATAATCTAACTGACGGACTACCTAATTAGATTTTTTCACTCAAATTCCCTATTCTCGATTTTTTTCATTATACAGGGTTATTGGTAAAACATTAACAACCTCTTAAGAGGTACTCATCATTATGAACAACTTTTAATATGGGAAAAAATATGAAATCGCAAAAAAAAACAGCTGTTCCCTATTTAGAGGCTTCGTAGTACTATTAGCCCTCTATAATATAATATTACTCTGATTTTTATAAATTAATTCGGAGTTGGTAAATGAAAATTCCACAGGCGATTCAGCAGTATATTTATCTATGTCAGAAGTGTCATAATTTGTTTTACAAAGACACATGTTTTAATCGTCGAATTTTAATATTGGAATGTCTCGCTACACCTACATTTATGTTCTACAAATCCCTTAAGAGGTTGTTAGTGTTTTTTTAATAATAATAATAAACTTTATTTCGGGTGGCATAGACCCATAGAAACCTTAACCTAGTATACAATTAAAATTCCAATATAATTCAATCATGATTCGAAAGACACGTGGCGCCATCTATTATCATTACTGTTGTTTTCCTCGGGAACAGTACTTTCTTTTACCTATAACCCTGTATTGTAATTTATTGTATTACGTTGTACTTTTTTTTTCCCTCATTTTTCACCCTTTTAGCTTGTCCTCAATACATGCACCTTATATAGTAATATATGTTTATTATTTTGTATTCAGTTCATCATCGTCGTCTCAGTACTCTGACTGGGAGGCGGGCGCTGCGCTGGCGCCGCCTGCGCGGGCGAGGAGACGACCGCTGCCTACCAACCGGTACGTTTATTACTTACGAACGATTCAATATACACTGTGCTTATGTTTATCAATAAATAGCGGTTACGATTATAGGTTATACTAACCGCTATGCAAAAAAAAATTGAAAATTAAGCTTTTTATGTAATTTTTTCTGTGGCTTTTCTACATAATGATAGAATGGCTGAACAAATTTCAATAAGTAATAGCCATCTGAAGCCGGGTCCGCAGCGCCAATTTTGCTAGTAAAACTGTTAGGCCACGCCCCTATTCGGTTAGCAAACAATGTTATCCTGTTTGCAAACACGAAGAAACGGCGCAGCGGACCCGGCTTAAAATGTACCTACATACGTTTTATTTCAGATGGTTGAGTAGGCACCTACATATAGCTTGACCTCTATACAGGGTGTAAACGAATTCGTGTAATACCTTAAAATCACATGATCTACTATTGGTGTAGATTGATCTCGCACGGGATTTAGCTTCATTAAAATGAATAAATAAAATACTTTTTTTTGCAGCGGTAATAGTAGGTAAGTGATTGTATCTAAACCGCCCTTGGATTCGATAAAAATATAAGCAAACTTTTTACAAAAAATATTTTTTATTTGAGTGAACCACTCGACGCCGCACTTAAGTAAATGAAAGCACGGCGACACTGCTGGCATAACTAGCGCGATATCGCTCTTTGCAATTAGTTAACTCGGAGCTCTAAAATAACAAAGAAATGTTTTTTTTTGTTTTGTTTTTTTTGGGACCCATTTAGTGTTCCCATTTGGGGTTAAGGTACAATTCCGTGCATCGCGGCCGATGTAGCCGCGCGCGATTGATGCGACAATAGTCAGAGTATGAAAATGTATGGCGCGTCCCGTCGTACGTCTGTCGTTAGCTGCACGCGTCTGTTACAGACTTCGGAAGCGGTGCCATACATTTTCATACTCTGACTATTGTCGCATAAGCCGCGCGCGTCTGCCACACGCGATCGATCGCGCGCGGCTACATCGGCCGCGATGCACGGCATTGTACCTTTAGGGATCACGCGTTTTGAAGGAATTACACGAATTCGTTTACACCTTAGGCAGTTGTCCCACCGCCGGCGAGGAAGCGACTAACTATCGGCTATTTTCTCGCTCAAGAAACGTGCAATAGATATACATTCCGTGCAAACAAAAGAGATGCATATATTAATAGTTAATCGCTGACTGTTCACACTGCCGGCGAGGACTCGCTCCACTAGTTTGACGCTGAGCGACAAGAGCTATCAAAGATAATACTTGCTCAGCGATGCTCGCTTGGCGGTCAGAACTCACGCCGAGAGACCAACCAGCGGTCATTAGCGAGTGGTGCGAGTAATCGTTCGTCGCACTCGCACACTCGCTTATAGCCCAGCGACAAAACTATCGGAACTACACACTCGTTCCTCGCTGCTCGCCAACTCGTTTCTAACTTCTAGCTCTACAAGCTGCTCGCTCATCGTTCGCGGTGGGACAAGTGCCTAATATAGTATTCCATCTTATGTACGCCAAAGCTCATGTAGGTATGGATGGTTGAAGCGAAATGATGTCCTTTCAAATTTGTCATGAGCTTCGCCCCAGTGCCCAACCGATCCATTAGTTGAGCATGTTTCAGTTACAGCCCCAGCACTGTAACCAGTAAGCGCACCGAGCGCGCTCCCCCCGCCCCCCCGGCCCCCGCCAGCTCGAGCCCTCCTATGGGCGCGAGTGTGGCCGCGCCGGGCTCCCCCGCGCAGGTGGAGGAGCTGCCGGACGCGTACCGTCCCGGCGAGTGGCTGACGGCGGTGTCGCCGCGGAAGGCGCCCTACCACCCGCAGATGGGGGACCAGTGCTTGTACTTTAGACTTGTGAGTATATATCGAGTGTGGCCGGGCTCCCCCGCGCAGGTGGAGGAGCTGCCGGACGCGTACCGTCCCGGCGAGTGGCTGACGGCGGTGTCGCCGCGGAAGGCGCCCTACCACCCGCAGATGGGGGACCAGTGCTTGTACTTTAGACTTGTGAGTATATATCGAGTGTGGCCGGGCTCCCCCGCGCAGGTGGAGGAGCTGCCGGACGCGTACCGTCCCGGCGAGTGGCTGACGGCGGTGTCGCCGCGGAAGGCGCCCTACCACCCGCAGATGGGGGACCAGTGCTTGTACTTTAGACTTGTGAGTATATATCGAGTGTGGCCGGGCTCCCCCGCGCAGGTGGAGGAGCTGCCTGGAATTTATGTCCCAAGCTGCCGTACGGCAGCTTGGGACATAAGCTCTGCCCCCTTCACCCCGCAGCCCCCGCACGATTGCTCTGCGACAATGTTCTAAGTTGACCGACTGTAAGGAGTAAGATTTAGGTAGACTGTGGTATTACGGTCTCTCGGATTAGCAATCTGTGTTACTGTTACTGTCATCAGTAAGAGAGGAGGCAGTATATTAAGTAATGTTGTTTATTGTCAGGGTCACCAGCGATACTTCGAGGCGGTGGCGGAGAAGGACGTGTACAAGGTGAACCCACGAGACAAGCCGTGGGAGAGGACGCACGTATATGTAAGTTATATTAAATTACTTAAGCTAAGAACAAACTATTGGACGCGTCCATCAGACGCGGCTGATAGACGCGGCTTAAGCTGAGAACAAGTTATCGGACGCTAATTGAATTCTAGCCAAACTATAGGTCGTAAGACGCGGACGTAACCTTGAGTCGCCCTTGAACGTTCAGACGTTCGAAGTTCGAACAGAATCTAGCTGAGCACTTCCCGAGTACCGTTCACAGCGCTAAGCCGCGCCGCGGCTGATGGACGCGTCTGATATTTTGTTCTCAGCTTTAGTGGTGTGCACGGTAGTCGAGACGGCGTCTTCGGACGCCTCGCTTCGGTTATTCCATAAAGGTTTGTCAATCGAGAAACATAACAAGCAGCGCTAGTGAGAACGAATTTATAGAAATAGCAGCAGCAGCATTATGATGTCCTCCAAAAAAAAAATGAAAAGTAGTCATGTCGCGAGCGCGGTTGGTTCGCTTGTGACACTCGAAACGTCCGCGGACACATCTCGTGCCCCGTTCACACCGTCCGCGGACGCACAAACATCCAGCCGGCTAGATTCTGTTCGGTCGTCTGAACACTCAAGGGCGACTCAAGGTCTCGTCCGCGTCTTACGACCGATAGTTTGCACAGTGTAGTATTAAAATATATTGGCTAGGTTTCAATAAGCCGCGGCTGATGGACGTGTCCGATAGTTTGTTCTCAGCTTTAACGTCTTACATTTGGAAATAGGTCTTATTTTCGGCAACAGCATTCTAGAATAGTCAGCATATTTTTATGGTTACCATATTATTATTTGATTTGGGAATTGACCGTGTTTGTGGGGTGAGCGCACCCGAAAACTAAGTAGATGTTACTTATGAACAATCTCTACTAATATTATAAATGCGAAAGTAACTCTGTCTGTCTGTTAAGGTACAATTATCGCAGCCGCGCGCGATCTATCGCGTTTGGCAGACGCGCGCGGCTGATGCGCCAATAGTCGAGAGTATGAAAATGTATGGCACCGCTTCCGAAGTCTGCGACAGACGCGTGCGGCTAACGACAGACGTACGACGCGACGCGCCGTACATTCTCATACTCGTGACTATTACACGCGCGGCTACGACCGGCCGCGATGCACGGAATCGTACCTTTACACTTTCACGCCTAAACCACTGAATCGATTTTGATGAAACTTGGTACAGAGATAGTCTGGAACCCGAAGAAGGATATAGGCTACTTTTATTGCGAAAATCACGAAATATCTACGCGATAAAACTATATCTACACGGACGAAGTTGCGGGCGACTTCTAGAGTGCGAGCAAGATAACTCTGCGCGCGACTGAGGGCGTGCTAAACGTTGCCATGATCGCAAAAGTTCAAATTACCGCTTTTCAAGTTAACTTTTTTAATTTTCCCGTTAAATATTCCTACAATCAGGTAGTTCTACTATCAAAATTGATAAAACGTCACACACTTTGGTCGACCATAATTAGTTCCGATTTCGGCCGCGCGCAGACTTATCTTGCGCGCACTTTAGTACACTATTTTTCTTTTTAAAATGTCGTTGACATTTGACACGGTGTTGTTGGTTACTTGGCAGGAGTGCGAGCTGGTGAAGGTGGTGGGCATCAAGTACGTGATCAAGCCGCCGCGCGTGGCGTGCCTGCGCCTCGCGTGCTCGCTGGACGCGCTGCGGCCGCGCTCGTTCACGGTGCGCTACCACGACATGCCCGACGTGATCGACTTCCTGGTGCTGCGCCAGCAGTACGACGCCGCCGTGCAGCGCGCCTGGGGCGCCGGCGACCGCTTCCGCTGCATGATCGACGACTGCTGGTGCGTAATGTTGTGTTGTAAGAGGTGGTAGAGTGCGCGATCAGACATAGGCCTGTCCCAAGCATCGCCACATCGACCGCTCCTGTGCTTCTCGCATCCAGCGGTCCAGATCATCGGTCCACCTTGTGGTCGCCTACTCACGCTGCGTCTTCCGGTACCCGTCGCCACTTCAGAACCTTTCGTCCCCATGCAATGTGCCGCCCACTGCCACTTAAGTTTGTCAATTCTTTGAGCTATGTCGGTTACTTTGGTTCTCCTGCGGATTTCATCATTTCTGATATGATCTCGCAGGGTAACTCCGAGATAGCCCTCTCCATTGCCCTTTGGGTGATCTTGATCCTTCTTATGAGGCCCATTGGAGGGTTTTTGCGGTGTAACTATCGTAGTAAACTTTGCGGTGGAGCGGATGCTTTCGAGCCGTTATGAGCGGTGTTTACGTACACTATGAAATTGATGAGCAATCGCCGAAGGAGTAGGAATGGTAAAGGATAAAGGAACCAAGCACTTCTTCGGCAGCGTACGTAGGTATGAAGTTTGAATATGCAATGTCCAGTCCTGTGAAGTTTCCTTAAGTGTATTGCACTTCATTAGAGTCTATAAACACTGCACTCGTTATTATTATAAGCGGGGAATATTAATTTTGCGGTTATAGAAAAAGTTTTGCGGAGCCGGCTCTAACGCGCGTAAAGAATATGTAAGTTGTTTAATTTTTCTTTCGCAAGTGCATAATGGCGCTACTTGCTATGACAGCTGAAATCCATGCTCCTTCTCTTTCTGCCGTAGGGGTCAGGGTAATGTGAGGGAAAGGGAAGGACACAGGAAATAGACGAAAGCTCATCCAATTATAGTGTACTTACCGGAAATAAGAAGTTAATTTGACTATAATAGTCACAGATAATTAATTAGTGTTGCGGTTTGAAAAGTATTAGGATATTGAATTGATTTGGCCAAAACACCCATTGTGAGCGAGCGCACTCGTTGCCGGTGCGCTGCCGCTTGTGGCGTCACGTTACAGAAGCATGTACAAGACGAGGCATGTTGCAGGTGGACGGGGCAGGTGCTGGAGAACGCGGGTGCTTTGGGCGCGGACAGCGGCGCGGCGGCGGGGCTCTCGGGCGCTGGGGCGCAGGCCTGGGCCAGCGCGGCCGCCGCGCACTTCCTGTCGCTGCGCGTGCGCTGGGACAACGCCGAGGTGGAGCGCCTGTCGCCCTGGGACCTGGAGCCGCTGGACCCCGAGCGGCTGCCGGCCGTGCCGGGCGGCGCCGTGGCCGTGCTGCCGCACGAGCTGGAGGCCGTGCTGTACCGCGCCGAGGTGCCCGAGTGGCCGCCGCGCGGGGACCGGGCCGCGGCGTGCCGTGCTATAGCGCAGCACATCGGGTGCGTCATGTCGCTGTCGGCCGCCGAGGCCTTCGTGGCGCCGGTGGACCTGCAGCAGTACCCGGCCTACGCGCGCGTCGTGCCATACCCCATAGACCTCGCCACCATACGCGCGCGCTTCGAGAACCTCTTCTACAGGTAATTAAACACATTATTACATATCGATACCCTAGTTCACAATCATATTAATTTCATTTTTTTGACAATGAAATTGTTACTTTATGATTTGTACACTATCGTCCTAATTACACCACCTTTTTCACGTAATTAGTATGATTGTGAATTAGATAAAGATAAAGATATAAATAAAGAATCATTTATTTGGACACAGCACAAAGAGACACAACATGTGAAAAATGTGATATAAATAAAATTTTAAAAAAAAGTCTTGAATTAGGGGATCGATATTAGTTCTGCTTAACCGATAACGCCCCGAACGCCCCGCCGTCGTCCCAGGACGACATCCGCTTCAAGCGACTTTCAACTCTAATTACAACCCAAATTAGAGCTCAGTCGCTTGAAACGGGTGTCGTCCTGGAACGATGGCGGAGCGTTACCGATTAATAACGGTTACTGAAAGGTTTAAGGTTTAAAAGAAACAATTGTTCAGGAATTACTGAGATATACAAGGTTGGTGAGAAAGGGGGTACTAATCCGAAAGGGTGTTAAAGTACCCATAATAATGGACAACTTTTGTTCTACAACTTTCCCCAAAAATCAATTAATTTAGAGAAATAGCTGTTCAAAGATTTCACTAAAAATACGCTACAACAACCCTATCATCAGCTGTGTTTACATCTTAGGTCATATTTCGGGTCACGAAACAGTATAGGTACAAATAAAAATGGCCGACTTTTCCCCTCGCAATTGCAACTTTGTAAGATTACCTTACAAAGTTGCAATTTAAACGAACAAAAAAATTGCGCAGACACGACAGTTCGCAATAGTATTGTACCTAATAATGCTCTGCATCTCAGAGTGTTTTGTGTTAGCGCTGTTAGACTAATATTTTATCGGCTTATTATTATTAACAACTGACTAACCTGAAATTAAGGTTCCCTGTACCTACTTACTTAGAATATCTGTAATAACAGATGAAGAACCGTCAACTTGTCTATCAAAGGCTTGGATCACAAAAGCACGTAATTATTATTATGCTCTATTCTACATTAACAACTATTCCGATGCATCAGCAGCCAGTACAATAAGTAAGTTAATATCACAAACAATCCGAACAAAACAAACCTTAAAAATTGACCAATAATCTTACCGCACGATGTCGCTTCTGCAATACGTGGTCTGTAACGCCGACAAAGAGACGCCGCGGCGCCAGCGGCAAATTCAACTAGACTCTTTGTTCCGGCCGCTTGCCGCTTTAGTGTTGTGCAAAACTCAATTTTATAATTTTTTTTGGGAATGCGCGTACATGTTACGTACGTAGACCTGTCTGTCAGTCATTTAGTAAGACTAACAAATTAATGATTATTATCGTACGTAATAAACGTGTGTGTAGGTACTAAGAAATGTACCTATGCACTATCTTTTGAAAGCGCATGAACTCGACGAGATAGATTTATCGATTTCCGTAATTGACCGTATTTCGTAAGTTATTTTCCTTTTTGATAAAAACTTTGCGAGCATTTAAAGTTCCATCCTCTTCTTAAAATAAATCAGTTTTTTCAGCATGCTATTGCTAACCTAAGATCTTAGGCTTTAAATGTGTGTTCGAATCCCATATTATTATGATGTAGTGATAGATCCCCGTGACAGAAAGACACAAAATTTAAGGAATTTAAAAAAAGTTATTGAATTTGAATCCATTGTCAAATTCTCCGGAATATCGCGGGATTAAGTTTTTGGGATAACGTTGCACATCTCTAAAAGTGTTATAGCCTAAACATTTTATCCGATATTACTCGTATTATTGTAGGTAAGATTTCTTAGTCGCTTGCAACACTTCCCGGAATACAGTCGATAATTTTGATTGTTTACGCGAGTCGTGTTTTAATTTTTGTTGTTTTTACACGGAGGTTGACGGAGTACCAAATGAGGAGTGTTATAACATGGTGATGTGTAACGATAGTTGTGATGCCGTGCTCTCAACAGCCCATGAATTGTCCGGCAAAGGTTTTCGGTCTAGTATTCGAGGATTGTGTTGTGATCCAGCTAGTACAGCGGCGCGGCGCCCGCGCCGGCGCTTCGCTTCTTTTCGCTCGCAGCCCTAGAGCGTACTGGGATCAGCAGTTCCCCATGTAGATCGGACGTGGCGTTCCTGTAGCCTGGCCTCCTCGCTCACCAGACCTGATTCCGCTGGACTTATTGTGGGGTCACGTGAAGTGTATGGGTTACGCTGCGGACTACAGCAATGAAAACAAGATGGGGTAAAGAGTAACATCTGCGTTTGAGAGCATGAAAGACAATCCGCAGATAGATGTTACGTAATGCGATCGCATCCGTCCGTAGGTACCTACATCGCCACGCGTCTTTGTGCATCACGCGATAAGGGCGGCAGATTGATCCTATTTTGTTTGTGATAACCAATAGTGCTTCTTGTGTTCCAATTGGAAATGAACCCTTTTCGTAGTGTCCGTGGTGATAGATTCATTTGTAGGTAACGTAAGTTCATAAAACTAACAACCGAAAGTGCTTGTTTCATTCGGAATTGAACCCTTCTTGTAGTGTCCGTGGTGATACGGGGGATACATCCATGCGTAGGTAGGTTAGGTACCTACGTACTTACATAAAACATTAATGACCAAAGTGTTTCTTGTGTTTCAATTTAAAATTAAGACGACACGTGTGTGACATTTTCGTTGGCAGAGAAAGCGTCGACATCAGAAATGGTAAGTTTCTAGGTAATAATCATAATTATGTTCAAAAACTTCCGCTACACGCACACATACACAGTATCATAGTAACCTACGATTTCGGCGGCAGTCGTAGGTACGTAGGTACAGCTGGCGCTTTGTATTTTACCGCCCGCGCCGCACCGAACCGATAGGCTTATAACAAAATTAGGGTTGCGGAGTTTTTGAAATAAATAATATTTATTTACTTTTGTATGGAAATAAAAACATACGAATTTAATTTTTTTAACACATGCTATAAAACAGTCTTCAGTGATACTATAAGTGGCTTTCGGATTAGTACCCCCTTTCTGACTAACCTTGTATAGAGCCAAATAATACAAGTCCACACAGAGCAACCATCACAGCAAGAGAGAGTGACAGCAAGATACATACGTCATTTTCAAATAACGAATACATAACATTGACATATTGCGTTTACTTATAAATCCAACAACAGTTAAGCACTGCATCCGATCCGGGTCCGTGAAAATACGGATACAAAAAACTCGGACCGAATTCAGATATTGTTTTTCGTACTGCATCTGATCTTAATTCGTGAAAATAAGAATCTAGAATCTATAAATCTCGGACCGAATTCGGATATTGCTTACGCACTAATCCGATCTCTGATCCAAATCCAAGCAATTCAGAGGCCATCTTTGGCATATGTCCGATTTGAATCCTAACGGCTACTTCAGTCCGTCAATATTTCTTCCGAATTGGAGACTCACGGGTGACAGAGAAATCGGATGACGGACGTCGGATCTAGTGCGTAAACTAGCATACAAATAGTTGTATGATTACTTCGGAACGTATTTTCACAGATTCGGATCGGATGCAGTGCGTAACCACTCCAAGACAATGGTACTCGAATTTTAACCTACTTTCATCCGATCGAACTAAAAATTTTACAGGATGTCCCGAAACAACGTCAAATTGAGAACAATTAATACGGTAGTTTGTGATGCCAGTTTTTATATACTTGTCGCAGAATCAACACAGAAGCACAACTTTTAGAATGACTATTGATTATTGTTAATGTAGTAGGACGCCATCTATTGTCGGAAACGTCAAGCAGTGTGCTTGGGTGAGGTCGGTGCGGGGCGTGGCATGTCTTGTTTGACGGTTGTCAGTAAGCTGTCAGCTGTCATTCTTTTTGACATTGGATGCATTTGATTTGAGTGAATTCACTTTGTAGTGAGACACGAAGGCGAGAGGTCGTTTTGCCAGCCTGCACCGAACTTACCGCGTTTCTGTACTTTAATCTATTTCCATCGGTTTGATCATTAGAGATTTTATTATTTTGTTATCGAGAGTGAATAAATAGAGGACTATAATCAGTGTTGTGACTATTATTTCCTGCCTACACCAAGTCGAACTTGGACTCTGATGACGAGGTACCCCCAATGGGTGAACTATCCTCGTTATACTAATGTACCATTTACGGCCGGTTTATGAAACGCGTGTCAAGTACCGAATTAGCTGACATTCTGTCACAATTTTTATTTTATTTTTCCAACCTATTTTGTCCCACTGCTGGGCAAAGGTCTCCCCCATAGCCTTCCACTCATCTCTATGCATTGCCTTCTCTGGCCAATCTCCCATAAACGACTACGTCATCACGCCAGCGTTTCCTAGGCCTCCCTCGGCGACGACACCCGTCTTCCAGCACCCACTGCGTGACGACTCTGGTCCATCTGTCTTTATGCATTCTGCATACATGGCCCGCCCAATCCCACTTCAGTCTTGCAGACTTATGGCTTATGGCCCACATCGGCGGTTTTTTTTTATTCGTCTGGCCACACCTGACAATATTCGTTCGCTTCATTCTATAGATTTTTAAGCTTCATTCATTTATATGCTGCGTGGCATAGATTTCTACAATAAAGTGTTTTTTGTTTTTGTCTAGCGCATATCGCTGTCTCTTTCGTTTGAGAGCAAACCTGGAATGGTGACTTATTAGTATTTTCATGACCAGGTCATGAAAATGCTTATAAGTCACCATGGATGGCTGAAAATGAGGTCTAAATCTAAATCCAAGATGACGGCCACGAAAATTTGCAAAGTAGTCACCATGGGTGTCTATTCCATGGTATTCGGGTGTGCTGATGCTGAAAATTTGGTTAAAACCTAAATCCAAGATGGCTGCCGTGAAAACTTACAAATTAGTAGTCATGTGTGTCAAATCCATGGTTTAAAAAATTGTAAAATTGACGTCAAAACCCAAATTCAACAAGGCCGCCATGAAAATTTATTAAATAGTCGTCTTGGGTATAATTTTCATTATATGACTTGGATTTCGACCTCGTTTTCGGCACCAGCGGCCCCAAAAACCATGGATTTAACACCCTTGAAGAGATTGGGAGTTTTTATTGCCGCCATCTTGGATTTCGATTTTGACGTCAATTTTAGCCTCAGCACACCAGAAAACCATGGATTTGACACAATGACGACTGAATGAATGGATTTGACACGTTTACAGTCGAAATTAACAGGTGTTACGTAATTTTTGCGATAATTTTCTTCTCAGAAACTGGGTGTTAAAAAACATTTTATAGTTAGATTTATGAGGTAAAATTTTATTTATGGTTACTTGTAACTAGTTTAACATGTTAACTGAAACTCGAACATGATTAAAGACAAAAAAAGACTTTACAATCAAAAACTGCCCTATCATTTGTTCCCGACTGGTCATTGTTAACTTGGGACCAGGACACGAAGATGATGATGTTGATAAATGACAATACAAAGTGGTGATATTATTGACCTGATGATGAGGCTGGAAAGTGCTCACGGGAACTCTGCATGACATAAATAGTACATTTTTTAAGGTTAGAATGATCTTGCACAGCTAAACGTGTCCCTGGAAGTATGAATCAAATCGAATAGGGGCGTGGGTAAGGTCAAGGTCATTTCAAAACTTGTAGTAGTAAAAACTCGAGTAAAATTTTTGCCAGACCAAAAAAGCCTTTGCAGTAAATGTTTTTTCTTATTGAACACATGTTTTCTAGCTGCGTAAAAGTACTACCATAAGAAAGGCCTACTGTTCGAAAAGTCCTGAAAAAAAATATTATAGCTCTGATAGTTTTTTTATGATATTTTTCTATGCGAAGAGATCGAAAAAAAAAAAAAAACAATAATTGGTTATAACTTTTGAACCGTAAAAAATTGCACCGACATTCTCAGGGTTAAAAAATTTGGAAATGACATTGTCCACGCCCCTATTCTATTTGATCTATACTTCCAGGGACAAACTATATATTGAAATTCTTTGGTTGTTTTTAAAAGAAATGAATTGCAAATAGTTCCTTTCACAACCGGTTCCATGTGTATAGTTTGAGTAGGTATAAGTACGAGAGAGCGTGAGGGCGCGAGTAAGTGAGGGTGTTTTTTTTTTTTTTTTTTTAATCTTTTTTTATTTAAATTGGGGTATTTATCCATGTGGATACGCCAACCCCATCATGCCTTATGCTAACTATCCGACATCAGGTATCTTATTAAATAAAACTAAAATTAAATAAAAGTTTGTAAAAATTCTAGTCAACGAAATGAACCAACTGAGGGTGTGTGTGTGTGTCTCTCGCTTCCGGCCGTGATTCTGTCCATGGTCGGGAGCGAGATTGCGTGGGAAGCCGTCGCCTCCTTCAGCGAGGAGGTGATGGCGACCAACGAGGGAGCGGAAATGGAGAGAGAGGCAGCTGTCACTCCTCTCCCTTCCCGCGCCAGACGCACCGGGTGACGGAGGTCGGGCGACGGACGGTCTCTGGCCACCCTAGTGTGTGGCCTGCGGGCGGCGAGTTAGGGGACCCGTCGCCCGATCAGTAACAGGGGGTCTACTCCCTAAGTCCATCAACGAAGTTAGTCGCCCGTCCGAAAGTAGCCCGAAACGTAGGAATGAACAAAACAAGTGTCAGTTCAACTTTTCGGTCGGGCAAAAACACATCGGTAGTAGGGACAACTGTCAAATCGTGTTGTCTTCATTCTTAGTTCGGGCCCCGAAATAATCGTATGTCCGTAGGTGATAGAGAGTAGGAAACGCTCGTAACTAAGACCGAAACCACGGACTTCGTGCTTAGGGAGTAGACCCCCAGGCCCGAGAAGGCGCCTCTCAAGAGGATGTGGGGCTGGGCCCCACAGTAGGAGAGGTCTGCCAGTGGCTGACGGATCGAGGCCTGCCGGGGTTGCGGTGCATGCAGCTGTGAATCCCGCGACCCTGGCCAAGGGTCAGGAGAAGGAACACCGTGGGATTTTACCCGGTAAGAGCCCGGCATAATGGTATCCATTAGGATTTTCTCACGATAAAAAAATGGGTTTTTTGTGTGAGATTTGCAACTAATCGGTAATAGTTTGTCTTAAACTTTCATTTAACTTGTCAGTAACATTGTTTGTGTAGACGCGCCGCGGCCGCGCAGTTCGACGTGCGCTACCTAGCCAGCAACGCGGAACAGTTCAACGAAGCGCACTCCCCCATAGTGCGGCAAGCTCGGCTGGTGACGGACCTGCTGCTGCACATCATAGCGCACTGGCGGGACGTGGACGTGCTCGCCAAGTACCACGAGCTGGCCGCCTCCTACCACAGCTCCGACGACGAGCCGCTCGTCGCACCCAATAAGGTAACGTACTGCTGTGCTGTGCTGTGCTGTGCTGTGCACCGTAGTATAGTATAGTGCGGCAAGCTCGGCTGGTGACGGACCTGCTGCTGCACATCATAGCGCACTGGCGGGACGTGGACGTGCTCGCCAAGTACCACGAGCTGGCCGCCTCCTACCACAGCTCCGACGACGAGCCGCTCGTCGCACCCAACAAGGTAACGTACTGCTGTGCTGTGCTGTGCTGTGCTGTGCTGTGCTGTGCACCGTAGTATAGTATAGTGCGGCAAGCTCGGCTGGTGACGGACCTGCTGCTGCACATCATAGCGCACTGGCGGGACGTGGACGTGCTCGCCAAGTACCACGAGCTGGCCGCCTCCTACCACAGCTCCGACGACGAGCCGCTCGTCGCACCCAACAAGGTAACGTACTGCTGTGCTGTGCTGTGCTGTGCTGTGCTGTGCTGTGCACCGTAGTATAGTATAGTGCGGCAAGCTCGGCTGGTGACGGACCTGCTGCTGCACATCATAGCGCACTGGCGGGACGTGGACGTGCTCGCCAAGTACCACGAGCTGGCCGCCTCCTACCACAGCTCCGACGACGAGCCGCTCGTCGCACCCAACAAGGTAACGTACTGCTGTGCTGTGCTGTGCTGTGCTGTGCTGTGCACCGTAGTATAGTATAGTGCGGCAAGCTCGGCTGGTGACGGACCTGCTGCTGCACATCATAGCGCACTGGCGGGACGTGGACGTGCTCGCCAAGTACCACGAGCTGGCCGCCTCCTACCACAGCTCCGACGACGAGCCGCTCGTCGCACCCAACAAGGTAACGTACTGCTGTGCTGTGCTGTGCTGTGCTGTGCTGTGCTGTGCACCGTAGTATAGTATAGTGCGGCAAGCTCGGCTGGTGACGGACCTGCTGCTGCACATCATAGCGCACTGGCGGGACGTGGACGTGCTCGCCAAGTACCACGAGCTGGCCGCCTCCTACCACAGCTCCGACGACGAGCCGCTCGTCGCACCCAACAAGGTAACGTACTGCTGTGCTGTGCTGTGCTGTGCTGTGCTGTGCTGTGCACCGTAGTATAGTATAGTGCGGCAAGCTCGGCTGGTGACGGACCTGCTGCTGCACATCATAGCGCACTGGCGGGACGTGGACGTGCTCGCCAAGTACCACGAGCTGGCCGCCTCCTACCACAGCTCCGACGACGAGCCGCTCGTCGCACCCAACAAGGTAACGTACTGCTGTGCTGTGCTGTGCTGTGCACCGTAGTATAGTATAGTGCGGCAAGCTCGGCTGGTGACGGACCTGCTGCTGCACATCATAGCGCACTGGCGGGACGTGGACGTGCTCGCCAAGTACCACGAGCTGGCCGCCTCCTACCACAGCTCCGACGACGAGCCGCTCGTCGCACCCAACAAGGTAACGTACTGCTGTGCTGTGCTGTGCTGTGCTGTGCACCGTAGTATAGTATAGTGCGGCAAGCTCGGCTGGTGACGGACCTGCTGCTGCACATCATAGCGCACTGGCGGGACGTGGACGTGCTCGCCAAGTACCACGAGCTGGCCGCCTCCTACCCAGGGACTGAATTACCGCAAAATTGGGATATCTTAATTTAGCGGTATGACGTCATATCGATTTAAAACGGATAACCTAAAATTCCGGTATCCTAAAATTCCGGTATCCTATAATTCCAGTATCCTAAAATTCCGGTATCCTAAAATTTCTGTATCGATACATTTTGATACCGAAATTAAATGATATCGAATAATAACGATTAACCGAAATATATCGGTTAAATAACGGTATACATATTTTAACCGCGCGCTCCATAGGTCGATAGTCAAGACGTCGCTCATCTCTGTTATTGTTGTTACTTACTAGCGTTAGCATCATAATTCGAACTACCTACTCAAAAACAAAAGTGAAAACTGAAACAAGTAAACGTACAAAACTATAAAATGATTAAAAGAGTAAGTTTTATTAAAAAAATATAATAATATATAACTAGCTTGGCTCGTATGTTTGTTTGCAGATCAACGCGTAATTTTTTCGTCATTCTTGATGGACAGATTAATAGACTAAGTATACACTGTAGGCAACAATTTTTTTTATCGTGTTACCATCCTCAATGATTCCCTCCGTCCAGGGAATGTGAAGGGCTATACCGGACTCTTACTGGCTAAAAACCCAGGGTGTTTCTTCTTCTGATCTATGGCCGGGGTCGCGGGATTCACAGCTGTATGCACCGCAACCCCAGCAGGCCTCGGTCCGCCAGCGATTGGCGGACCCCTACTTCTGTGGGGTCTGGCCCCCATGTCCACACGCGCGGAACACTGCGCGCCGCCTTCTCAAGCCTGTTACTGGTCGGACGACGAATCGCCGAGTACTAGCATGAGACATATATGGGGTGAAAGAGGACATGTCATTTAACGTGTCATGCTGGTACTTGATGAGGTAGGGTTTGCCAACAGGGCCCGCTCAGTCTGTAAGTACTGATTCCTTGTTATGCTTACGATAACTCTGATGTTAATTAGTTTTTTTTTATAATTAATATAATTGTGACCAATGTAATTCTATCCACGCCACATGCGAATTACGCAACACATCGGTGTTGTAGATGACTACAGCAACAATATCGACAACTCTCATAGATGACAGTTCCTACATCGCGCTATCATGATTTAACACGCAGATATTATAAATACAACCTCCCAACATCAACCGTTGGGCAGTAGCCCGCCAGGCATAAGACTCCGCCTGGTTGGAGGATCCTCCCGTTGGATGGAGGAACACCACACCTCGTTCCTCCACATAATCAATAAGAAGGCCTACGACTCGTTGCCACATATGTACATGGCTCACGAGGGTGCTGGAAATGTATAAAGTAAATACAACTTTATGCGCCTTCCTGACGTCATGTATGGGGCAATGGAGGACGGTCCTTCGCTATCCAGGATATCGGCAAATTCAAGGGATAGGAGAACCAATCAAATTGAGCGGGGTATATTCCAGGGCGATAGTCTGAGCCCGCTGGAGTTTTGCCTGGCCTTGAACCCTCTAAGCACACTGCTGGAGGGGTCAGGGTTAGGCTATCGATTGAGAAGAGGTGGTCAGGTAATATCCCACCTCCTTTACATGGATGATCTGTAACTCTTTGTCCCCAACAATTTGCAACTGCTGGAGTCACTGAAGGTAACTGAAACTTTCAGTAATTCCATCAGGATGGAATTTGGTGTGGACAAAATAATGTGCAGTCCACGCATGTAAAGCGAGGGAGGATTATGGAATCCGTGGGAACCCCCGACTCTCGGATTCCATACACCTTAGATCCCTCTTCTTAACAGAAACCTACAAATACTTGGGCATGCCGGAGGTGTTAGGTATCAGTGAGGCTGACATGAAGCAATCGTTAAAGGAGCGCTTCTATGGCCGCCTGAAAAAAGTACTTAAAAGTCTTTTGTCAGGCGGAAATAAGGTGCGCGCCTTTAACGGTTGGGTCATGCCGGTCTTGACATACTCCTTCGGCATACTCAAGTGGACTCAGACCGAACTTGACGCCCTGGATAGGAGCGTCCGTACGCTGCTGACTGCATATCGAATGCATCACCCACGCTCATCGGTAATGAGACTGTAAGTCCCGCAGAAGTGTGGGGGTTGAGGCTTTTTAAATGCTAAGACCCTCCATAACCGCGAGATATTCAGTCTCGGGGAGTACTTCTCCCAAGCCGACGTGGGGATGCATCGAGATATAGTAGCAGTGGACAAAGGACTCACCCCGCTCTCCTTGGCTAAAGAGAACTGGCGCAAGACTGTAGTACTGCATACCAATGGCCGCAAAGATGTATGGCGGAGCAAAGAGCTTCACGGATGATTTTACCGGGCCCTTCATGGGCCCGATGTAGATTTCCTAGCGTCCGTGGCCTGGCTACGATTCGGTGACCTCTTCGGGGAAACCGAAGGTTTTGTTTGTGCAATTAGGGACGAAGTTATGATGACGAACAATTAAACAAAATATATTGTGAAGGACGCTACGGTTGACATCTGTCGGGCATGCCACTGTCCCGGTGAATCTTTCCGACATATTGTCTCTGCTTGTTCTCGTCTTGCTAACGGTGAGTATTTGCACAGGCACAACCTCGTGGCTAGGATTATCCACCAGCAACTTGCTCTAAGATACAACCTTGTGGATGCAGAAGTACCATACTACAAGTATGTGCCCGACCCAGTTCTCGAGAATGGTCATGCCACATTGTACTGGGATCGATCTATCATCACTGACAGGACTATTATAGTCAATAAGCCTGATGTAGTGGTGAGAGATCGATCAGAGCGCCTCGCAATGATTGTTGATATCCCGGTTGATATGATATGAAGATGATATGAAGAGAATCTTGTGAAATCCGAAAATGATAAAAAAATCAAATATCTTGATTTGGCACACGATTTTGTTTACATGTGGGAGATTGACTCAGCAGTCATTGTAGCTATAGTCGTTACAGCCAATGGCTTAATAGCCAAGAGCCTCGACCAACATCTGATGAGGCTCTCGTTAGGCAGCTGAATCAAGGGTTTGATTCAGAAAGCGGTACTTCTTTTTCAAAGTTTAAAACATGTAATCAAATAATAGAATTGCTGGTTAGAAATAAATGTAAGTGATTGCGCGTTTCCTTTAGAGTCACCGCAGACCACAGACGTTCTATCCGCCGATAGTTTGGTCGGCTACCGCACACACTTTTTTTTTTCGGGATTTTTGTCCTCATGGATATCCTCCGCCCTGGGGTGGGCGGAGGGGTCTGTCAGACTCTTACTGACTAAAACCACCATCTCACACCTGCGCCGGGGGTCACGGGAACTAACGATACTTCCGCAACCCCCGGTTGGTGCCGGCCCGCCACTGCCTGGGCCTCCTCGGGTTAGCGGGGGGAGTGAGGTGTTAGACTCCCCCCGCGCCGTCTAAGAGGGGCGCGCTTGGAACACTTCGCGCCGCCGCCTCGGGTCCTGATGTGTGGGAGGCGACAGACTTCCCCAAGTCCGTCGCCCCTGGACCCATTTAGGGGGGCTGGAAGAGGGCGTTGTCCGCCCTCCGCCGACGCCAGGTGCGTCTGCTGCGGGCCGGGTGAGTGGAGGTGATCTCCCTCACCCTTTCCGCATCCTCCTTGTGCGACATGACCGTGTCGCAGAAGGACACCACCGCGTCCCAGGACTCCTCGCTGTCGACCATGGGGCATGGACTCGACCATGGCCGACCGCGACAGGTCACCGCCTACTCCTGAGATGAGAGCACGGCGCGGCTCCTCCCAAGCGGCACACTCTGCCAGCGTGTGCCACGCCGTATCCTCCCGGCAATCGCCGCAGTGGTAACACCGGGCGTCCGGCTTCCTGTTTATGCGACACAGGTACTTCCGAAGCAACCGTGCCCCGAGAGCACCTGCGTCGCCCGAAACGATAGGGAGCCATGCCTCCTCCCGAGCCAGCGCCGCTCGCACCGGCCGGACCGCCCCGACGGTGGCGAGGCCGGCGGTAAGGCATGAAAGCCTGTCCCGCCACTCCGCCACCAGGGCCTCGTGCAGCTGCGACCGACGCAGCTCCAAGTGTCGCTGCATCGGCCGCTCGCCCCGCGTCCTCGCTTCCTCGCGCCACCGATAAAGTTACGCGAGTACTAACGCTTCGAGGCCCCAAAGCGGAGATCCGGCCAGTACGCAAGCCGCCTCGTAGGAGATCGTGCGATATCCCCTGATGACTCTGACGGCCAGCGCTCTCTGCGGCTTTCGCAGAACAGCGATGCTGCCGGCCGTCAGGTCAGCTGCCCAGATCGGGGCCCCGTACAGGGCCATCGATCGCACGATCGTAGAGCCGCCTGCAGGCGAGGCTCGGGCCCCCCAGATTGGGAAGCAGCGTTGACAGCGCCCCGGCCGCGCTCAACAGCTTGGGACAATCGCGCACACTAGGCCAACTATCTTCTTCCATTCCTCTTCTTCCTACCTTTAATTATTTTAATTGGTCTAAGATCGTTTAAATTAAAGTAAAATAAATAAACTAAACAGTCGGGTGAGTGCGCATACCAGATACCAGTTGAGTTTGAAGGCAATCGTGTAGCCCATCGAACTTTTTTATCGGCCGATACTGAATCGTTATAGTCTGCGCACTTGCAAACATCTTCATACTCGTTATAAAACCGACCAAACTATCGGCCGATAGAAAGTCTGTGGTCTGTGGGGGCTCTTATCTGTGATAAACAGCCAGTAATTAGACATGTTGATATGTTTGTGTCTTTTTACCCGACTGCGCGACAGCAAAGACAGCTTTATGTTTTTCACGCGTATCTATGTAACTATGTATCTAAGTATCTATACCCTCGAAGCATCCCAACGGCTGGATGGATTTTAATGTATGAGGGCGTTATTATTCTAAGGTATGAGGTATCTATCGATTCGTCTAAGTCGTGGGATGGTTATAGACTAGGTTTAGTTTTTATAAAAACAAAATGGCGTCCGAGGTAAAAGAAAAGGTAGTAAAAAAAAAAAAAAAAAAAACGTACCATAAGTTGTGGGGTATCGCTGAATAGATCTTTTAAAATTAACGTGATGTTTCCTTGACCATTTTACAGCTTTAAGCTCCGTTTAAGAATTTGTGTAATTCTGACCTCAAAGTTGTGTAGGATCTACATTGCGGATTAGAGCGATTGATGGTAGGTATATTATACGTGGTGTCTGTAGATAGATTTATTTAGGCCTCATTACAACGGTGGGTAATTCAATTAAAATAGGTACAATACATTAATAAAATAAAAGTAAAAAGAAGTACATAAAAAATTCAATTAAAAAAATCTAAAAACCCGCCTGCATAAAAAGCGATTACTTACAATGTCAGTTCAGTACTCGAGCGACGAGATTGTTATTATTAGGTATAGTTGCGTGCGTCGCCGTAGGTAATTTAGAAATTCGATGTATAACGGTACCGAAATAAATATGGGTTAAATAACGGTATAAAAGAAAAGGGTAGAGAAAATGGTATCGGAAATTTGGGCTGGTTAAATACCGAAATTTAACAACAGTTTTCAGTCCCTGCTCCTACCACAGCTCCGACGACGAGCCGCTCGTCGCACCCAACAAGGTAACGTACTGCTGTGCTGTGCTGTGCTGTGCTGTGCACCGTAGTATAGTATAGTGCGGCAAGCTCGGCTGGTGACGGACCTGCTGCTGCACATCATAGCGCACTGGCGGGACGTGGACGTGCTCGCCAAGTACCACGAGCTGGCCGCCTCCTACCACAGCTCCGACGACGAGCCGCTCGTCGCACCCAACAAGGTAACGTACTGCTGTGCTGTGCTGTGCTGTGCACCGTAGTATAGTATAGTGCGGCAAGCTCGGCTGGTGACGGACCTGCTGCTGCACATCATAGCGCACTGGCGGGACGTGGACGTGCTCGCCAAGTACCACGAGCTGGCCGCCTCCTACCACAGCTCCGACGACGAGCCGCTCGTCGCACCCAACAAGGTAACGTACTGCTGTGCTGTGCTGTGCTGTGCTGTGCTGTGCACCGTAGTATAGTATAGTGCGGCAAGCTCGGCTGGTGACGGACCTGCTGCTGCACATCATAGCGCACTGGCGGGACGTGGACGTGCTCGCCAAGTACCACGAGCTGGCCGCCTCCTACCACAGCTCCGACGACGAGCCGCTCGTCGCACCCAACAAGGTAACGTACTGCTGTGCTGTGCTGTGCTGTGCACCGTAGTATAGTATAGTGCGGCAAGCTCGGCTGGTGACGGACCTGCTGCTGCACATCATAGCGCACTGGCGGGACGTGGACGTGCTCGCCAAGTACCACGAGCTGGCCGCCTCCTACCACAGCTCCGACGACGAGCCGCTCGTCGCACCCAACAAGGTAACGTACTGCTGTGCTGTGCTGTGCTGTGCTGTGCTGTGCTGTGCACCGTAGTATAGTATAGTGCGGCAAGCTCGGCTGGTGACGGACCTGCTGCTGCACATCATAGCGCACTGGCGGGACGTGGACGTGCTCGCCAAGTACCACGAGCTGGCCGCCTCCTACCACAGCTCCGACGACGAGCCGCTCGTCGCACCCAACAAGGTAACGTACTGCTGTGCTGTGCTGTGCTGTGCTGTGCTGTGCTGTGCTGTGCTGTGCACCGTAGTATAGTATAGTGCGGCAAGCTCGGCTGGTGACGGACCTGCTGCTGCACATCATAGCGCAAACACTATTTAAACAGGTTAAACGTTTCTATGTGAAGTAACAGAGAGCACACAATAGTTTGTTCCCACATAGTATGAAATAACAGACTATTATTTTTTGTAACAGGTTTTTGGAACGGTTATTTCCGTGGAACAGGAACAGGCGTAACAGATACGAGATTGTACCTGTTACTATCCACTCGTAGTGTAAGTGCACAGGGTTGGTAGTCGCTAACGGTTGTTTGCTCCACAGTCTCGCGGCAGAGGAGCTCGGCCGCGCGGCGAGTGGCGCTCGTCGTGCGCCAGCGTGCTGACGGAGCTGACGGCGTCGGCCGACGCGGAGCCCTTCAGGCAGCCCGTGTCGCCCGAGCAGGCACCAGGTAACACTACTCCCGCAGTGTACATATCGTAGGATTTTGGTCTCATTTTCGGCATCAGTACCACCTAAAACCATGGAAATGACACCCATAAAGATTAATATTACATTTTTATAGCCTCCATTTTGGATATGGATTTTAACCTCATTTTCAGCATCAGTACCCCCATAAACCACGGAAATGACACTCATTACAATTAATTTGATTTTTTTATAGTCGCCATCTTGGATATAAATTTTAATCTCATTTTTGTCATCAGTACCTCCGAAAACCATGGAAATGATACCCATGACAATTAATTTGAATTTTTATAGTCACCATCTTGCATATAGATTTTGACCTCATTTTCGGTGTTAATATCCCCGAAAATCATGGAAATGACACCCATGACGACTAATTTGAAATTTTTGTAGCCGCCTGTTAGGATTTCTATTTTGACCTTATTTTCGGCTTCAGCATCCCAGAAAACCATGGATTTGACACCTATGACGACTAATTTATTAATTTTCATGTCCTCCATCTTGGTATCGTGGTGACGAAAATGAGGTCGCGGCGTGTGGTCACCACAAAACTTTCGATGAATCTTGAAAATTCTCATGGCCGCCATCTTTATTTTGTGAACCGACCTCATAATATTACCTTATTTAAAACGCGATTATTGTACGTTGTAGTTGGTATGTTCTCTCTTATGAACTATGTATTAATCACTTGTATTCGAAATCAGAAAACGGAAGCCCTGGAATTTATGTCCCGATCTGCAGTATAGCAACTCGGGATATACTCTGCAACAATGTTCTACGTTGATCGTGCCACTACTGTACTGTAGCTGTAACGTAACGTTATACTGACAGACTACGAGCGCGTGGTGGCTCGGCCCATGGACCTGGGCACGGTGCGCGCGCGGCTGGCGGGCGGCGAGTACAGCACGCCGGAACACTTCGCGGCAGACGTGCGACTCGTGTTCGCTAACAGTCGACTGTACAACACTAACAAGAGGAGTCGGGTGAGTCACATATAATATTATAATCAGAGATCGGAATAGGTAGAGTAAGTGTCTAAATATACTACGCCGAAGATACGCGACCGAAGTTCGGCATGATTACGCCTGCAATGCTTTTTAAATTACCCGCGACACAGCAGGCTGAAATTACGTCGCGTTTTACCCATATAAAAACATAGACGACGCCGAAGTTCGGCCGCGTAATTTCGGCATGGTGTGGCGCCACACTAAGTATATTTACCTAAGGGTGGATATTCGAACTTCTTTAAAAAAAGAAAAACAAATCATTGTTCTCCTTCGTCGTTAACATTAATATTAGTTTTAGATTGTTTTTATTTTCGTCTTATTGCTTGACGGCAGTGGTATAGTCTGATTGTTCATTATTTTTGAAGTTTGAAACATCTGCATTTAGAACTTTGGGATGATGATAATGACGTTCTTATTCTTTACAAATATTATTCTAATAATCACCCCTAAACTTCGAGGAAGGAAGTAACACAGGGTGGATAATACCTCCTCTAAAATCCCGAAATAATTATAATGACGTTTTAATCCGGGGATTTAAAAACCACGAATTATTTATTGGACTTTATTCATATGAAGAATCAAATTGCATTTTTTAGGGTTCCGTACTAAAAGTATTAAATTAAAGAGCTTTATTTTACATGTTATATACATTGTTTTACATAGTAGGATCATATTACGAGCATTTTAAGGTACTTCCTCGAAGTCAGTGGCGTGCTCTCCATACATGCAAATAAGCTCTGCATACCCTGCAGTTCCATACATAATACATGCCCCTCTAAGTGATAAGTGATAAATTAACTATAATTAAAAGAAATCATGGTAATTTAGTTTTCACGCCATCTATTGCTTTTTTTGGAACTAACTCGGAGCGGGGAATACCCGCCGCATGCCGCCGCGACCGCGCATTGCAGCGCCTCCCGTGAGCATAAGCTGTACTACGCCTTGCTTATTCTTCATACAACGCATCTCGTGTAGTACACAGCAAAAGAGTGACTGTGTGAGTGAAAATGTGTGCTTGTGTTGGAGTTTTGGAAGCATAGCTTACATTGCAAACCGTCCAAATTGAGAACCCGTAAATGCACCGCGGAATTGTTGATTGCAGAGGGTCGTCTTATTTTAATCGGATTAACCAAATGATTCATTCGTTCGTATTAATTAGTTCGTAACGTAATAAATTGCAAAGTTTTTTCGCCTTATTGTTTTTTTTTGGCGCAAGTGATTGACTATCGAGTAATTATTTAGGAAGTTTATTGTAAAAATGGAAAATTATACCTGTGAGACCTGTGCTGGCGAAATGTGTTTAAATAAATTAAAATCGGCCGCGTTTTCACGTTATCTTTTGAGGACACAGTTAAATTGATTGCAAAGGGAAGGCGTGTACCCGGGTTGGATTTAACTCAAAGAAAAGGTAATAAATACTACTCGTTATTTTCATAAAATGTTTTATGCTGACTATGTTGTTTCCCTTGCATTTTGTTTATAAATCAAGTTAAAAATAATGTTTGGACCTAGCGGATACTCAGATTTAAATAATTTTCACAAAGCGGCTGCTAAGCATGATTCTTCAGAAAAACATCTAGAATCCTGCTTAAAAGTTCCAAACTTTTGATAAAGGTAGAATAGAGACTAGTTTGAATAGCCAGTTAAAGTTAGATATTGAAAGCACAACGCAAAAGACGACAGAAATAGAAACATCTTCAAACGGTTGATTGATGTAGTTTGTTTTCTAGGTAAATCTGAATTAGCATTCCGTGGTCATGACGAACCCAGCTTTTTTTTTGTGCATACCCTGTCTGAAATCTCTGTGCACGCCACTGCTCGAAGTTTAGGTAAATGTACTCTACCTATTCCGATCTCTGATTATAACACTGCTACAGAGTACTTCTATGGTTTTCGCGTTCCCGGACTTTTTGAGTTCCCGGGAATCGGGAATATTCCGGTCTGGCTCCCTGATCGGTCCCCTCGTCGGTAACAGGGGGACAGATCGAAACTTTTTATTTCTATTTGTCTCCCTAAAGAACAGCAGGGGATAGACCATTTCGTTCGATCTGTCCGTTCGTCTTGGAGACAGGGGAACATCGATCGAGTTTTTTATTCCTGATTGTCCCCCAAAAGTGACAGATCAGGGGACAGACCGGAATATTCCGGGAATCGGGATTTTTTTACTCTTAATTCCCAGGTACTATCATTAGGATTCTTCAAAGTCTATTACATTTCAATTGCTGTGCTCTACAGGGTCCATAATTGATCTCATTTATATAGTTACCACCTAAGTACACATCAGTGGCGAAAGGTGAATTTTCTTAAAAGGGAAGCCGGACCAAAAAATGCTTACCTTGCTCAATTGTGATGCGTGAATTCCAGTAACTGCTCGTTTCGAAAGGGAAGCCGAGAGGAATCGAGTTGTATGGAGCCTTTGCCACTGGTACACATTATGGTAACGCAATAAAGATATTGAGTATTGTTTTTCCATTAGGTTCCGCTCTCTGATAATAATATTGCTACATATACAAGGTTAGTCGGAAAGGGGGTACTAATCTGACTGTTTGAAAACAAGTGCTAAAATTTCAAAATTCGATATATTTTTTTCCAAGTAAAATGATTTTTATTTTAGTTTTTTCAAAAATTCTTCATCCCTGCTTTAGTTACAAATTCAGAAAATGGTGATTCTAATTCATGACCACAAATATGACCTAAAATGTAAACACAGCTGATCATAACTGGGTATAGATAGATTTTAGAGTTTTTTTTTTGAGATTTTTGAACAACAATTTCTCTTAAACTATTGAATTTTGGGAAAAGTTGTAGAACAAAAGTTATTCATTATTATGTGTACTGTAACACCCTTTCGGATTAGTACCCCCTTTCTGACTAACCTTGTATACAGTAGCTACATACATGATAATCTTATAATATGTGTTGTAGATCTACTCGATGACGGTGCGTCTGTCTGCGCTGTTCGAGGCGCTGTGGTCGCGCTACCAGGCGACCAACACGCGCGTCGTGCGCCGCGTCGGACGTAGCGCTAGAGTCAACCGGACCACGAGGCGCACCAGGAGGACCGCACGGGGGAACAACAGTCAGTACATGTTATTATTAGTAGATCTACTCGATGACGGTGCGTCTGTCTGCGCTGTTCGAGGCGCTGTGGTCGCGCTACCAGGCGACCAACACGCGCGTCGTGCGCCGCGTCGGACGTAGCGCTAGAGTCAACCGGACCACGAGGCGCACCAGGAGGACCGCACGGGGGAACAACAGTCAGTACATGTTATTATTAGTAGATCTACTCGATGACGGTGCGTCTGTCTGCGCTGTTCGAGGCGCTGTGGTCGCGCTACCAGGCGACCAACACGCGCGTCGTGCGCCGCGTCGGACGTAGCGCTAGAGTCAACCGGACCACGAGGCGCACCAGGAGGACCGCACGGGGGAACAACAGTCAGTACATGTTATTATTAGTAGATCTACTCGATGACGGTGCGTCTGTCTGCGCTGTTCGAGGCGCTGTGGTCGCGCTACCAGGCGACCAACACGCGCGTCGTGCGCCGCGTCGGACGTAGCGCTAGAGTCAACCGGACCACGAGGCGCACCAGGAGGACCGCACGGGGGAACAACAGTCAGTACATGTTATTATTAGTAGATCTACTCGATGACGGTGCGTCTGTCTGCGCTGTTCGAGGCGCTGTGGTCGCGCTACCAGGCGACCAACACGCGCGTCGTGCGCCGCGTCGGACGTAGCGCTAGAGTCAACCGGACCACGAGGCGCACCAGGAGGACCGCACGGGGGAACAACAGTCAGTACATGTTATTATTAGTAGATCTACTCGATGACGGTGCGTCTGTCTGCGCTGTTCGAGGCGCTGTGGTCGCGCTACCAGGCGACCAACACGCGCGTCGTGCGCCGCGTCGGACGTAGCGCTAGAGTCAACCGGACCACGAGGCGCACCAGGAGGACCGCACGGGGGAACAACAGTCAGTACATGTTATTATTAGTAGATCTACTCGATGACGGTGCGTCTGTCTGCGCTGTTCGAGGCGCTGTGGTCGCGCTACCAGGCGACCAACACGCGCGTCGTGCGCCGCGTCGGACGTAGCGCTAGAGTCAACCGGACCACGAGGCGCACCAGGAGGACCGCACGGGGGAACAACAGTCAGTACATGTTATTATTAGTAGATCTACTCGATGACGGTGCGTCTGTCTGCGCTGTTCGAGGCGCTGTGGTCGCGCTACCAGGCGACCAACACGCGCGTCGTGCGCCGCGTCGGACGTAGCGCTAGAGTCAACCGGACCACGAGGCGCACCAGGAGGACCGCACGGGGGAACAACAGTCAGTACATGTTATTATTAGTAGATCTACTCGATGACGGTGCGTCTGTCTGCGCTGTTCGAGGCGCTGTGGTCGCGCTACCAGGCGACCAACACGCGCGTCGTGCGCCGCGTCGGACGTAGCGCTAGAGTCAACCGGACCACGAGGCGCACCAGGAGGACCGCACGGGGGAACAACAGTCAGTACATGTTATTATTAGTAGATCTACTCGATGACGGTGCGTCTGTCTGCGCTGTTCGAGGCGCTGTGGTCGCGCTACCAGGCGACCAACACGCGCGTCGTGCGCCGCGTCGGACGTAGCGCTAGAGTCAACCGGACCACGAGGCGCACCAGGAGGACCGCACGGGGGAACAACAGTCAGTACATGTTATTATTAGTAGATCTACTCGATGACGGTGCGTCTGTCTGCGCTGTTCGAGGCGCTGTGGTCGCGCTACCAGGCGACCAACACGCGCGTCGTGCGCCGCGTCGGACGTAGCGCTAGAGTCAACCGGACCACGAGGCGCACCAGGAGGACCGCACGGGGGAACAACAGTCAGTACATGTTATTATTAGTAGATCTACTCGATGACGGTGCGTCTGTCTGCGCTGTTCGAGGCGCTGTGGTCGCGCTACCAGGCGACCAACACGCGCGTCGTGCGCCGCGTCGGACGTAGCGCTAGAGTCAACCGGACCACGAGGCGCACCAGGAGGACCGCACGGGGGAACAACAGTCAGTACATGTTATTATTAGTAGATCTACTCGATGACGGTGCGTCTGTCTGCGCTGTTCGAGGCGCTGTGGTCGCGCTACCAGGCGACCAACACGCGCGTCGTGCGCCGCGTCGGACGTAGCGCTAGAGTCAACCGGACCACGAGGCGCACCAGGAGGACCGCACGGGGGAACAACAGTCAGTACATGTTATTATTAGTAGATCTACTCGATGACGGTGCGTCTGTCTGCGCTGTTCGAGGCGCTGTGGTCGCGCTACCAGGCGACCAACACGCGCGTCGTGCGCCGCGTCGGACGTAGCGCTAGAGTCAACCGGACCACGAGGCGCACCAGGAGGACCGCACGGGGGAACAACAGTCAGTACATGTTATTATCACTACAGTTACAATACACTCACCCTCGGATTATGAAAGGGTGAACAATTTCATTTAATCTGTTACTAAATCTCATCATCATCATCATCTGCCTAACCCTTTTCCAACTATGTTGGGGTCGGCTTCCAGTCGAACCGGATGCAGCTGAATATCAGTATTTTACATGGAGCGACTGCCTATCAGACCTCCACAACCCAGTAACTGGGTAATACGATACTCTTGGTAAGACTGGTTGTCAGACTTTCTGGCTTCTGACCAACAGTAACGACTGTCAAAGATCTACAAATGACAGCCGGGACCAACGGCTTTACGTGCTTTCCGAGGCACGGAGGAAACTCGCTATGGTAAATGGTCACCCATCCACAGACCAACCTCGGCAAGCGTGGCTTAACCCGGAAGATCGGTCTATGCGGCTGTAATTATTTAGCCACGAGCTCCTCTGTTACTAAATCTCATGCTAATGTGAAAATGCAATTAGTGTGATTGGTGGACCTTTTTTTTTGCGTGTTGGAAATCCTCATGGATGTCTTCCGCCCTGGGGTGGGCGGAGGGGTCTGTCAGACTTTTACTGATTAAAACCACCTCGGTGTTCCATCTCACACCTGGGGGTCTACTCCCTAAGCACGAAGTTCGTGCTTAGGGACGCGTTGCGAGCGTTTCCTACTCCCTATCACCTACGGACATACGATTATTTCGGGGCCCGAACTGAATGACAACACAATTTAACAGTTGTCCTTACTACCGAAGTATTTTTGCCCGTCCGAAAAGTTAAACTTGACACTTGTTTTGTTCACTCCTACGTTTCGGGTTACTTTCGGACGGGCGACTAACTTCGTTGACGGTTTTAGGGAGTAGACGCCCTGCGTCGGGGGTCACGGGAATTTTCTATACTTCCGCAACCCCCTGCTGGTGCCGACCCGCCACAGTGGGCCTCCTCGGGTTAGCGGGTGGAGTGAGGTGTTAGACTCCCCCCGTGCCGTCTAAGAGGGGCGCGCTTGGAACACTTCGCGCCGCCGCCTCGGGTCCTGATGTGTGGGGGGCGACAGACTTCCCCAAGTCCGTCGCCCCTGGACCCATTTAAGGAAGCTGGAAGAGGGCGTTGTCCGCCCTCCGCCGACGCCCGGTGCGTTTGCTGCGGGCCGAGTGAATGGAGATGATCTCCCTCACCCGCCCCACATCCTCCTAGGACACCACCTTGTCGGAGGACTCCTCGCTGTCTCGCATAGACTCGATCACGGCCGACAGTGACAGGTCACCGCCTACTCCTGAGATGAGGAGGACACGTTTGGTGCAGTGGCTAAGCGATTGGCTTGTGCGCCACGGGTCGTGGGTTCGATTCCCACACGGAACAAAAATTTGTATGGCCTACAGATGGTTGTTTCGGGTCTGGGCGTTTGTTTGTGAGATTTGTGTTTGTAAACGCACCCACGATACAAGAGAAATCTTAGCGTGGGGCAACGATTTGTTTAAAAAAGAAAAAAAAAGAGAAAGAGGGCACGGCGCGGCTCCTCCCAAGCGGCACACTCTGCCAGTGTGTGCCACGCCGTGTCCTCCCGGCGACCAGTACCCCAAGTGTGAGTTTTTTTCGTTAACTACTGTAGTTGCGTCACGCCAAAAATGTATGAAAATTTAGGCTGTGTCTCTAGGCGCACCGTTCAATTAACGCGCGAATTGTAGTTAGCGACCGGTGCGCCTAGAGACACAGCCTAAATTTTCATACATTTTTGGCGTGACGCAACTACAGTAGTTAACGAAAAAAACTCACACTTGGGGTACAGAAGTCGCTTGTGCGTCGCCATTGTGCGGCGAGTCGCCGAGTCGCCCGGGCGACCGGTGACCAAGTGCGTAAACACATATTTAAACTGAAAATCACAGTCGCCGTCGACCAAGTCTCCGGCGACCAGTCGACAGTGCGTAACGGCTCTTAATCAGTAGTATACCAATGGGTAGGCGCGACAAAAATGACAAAAAAAACATTTCATCGCGACGATGGCGCGATACTGACCCTCCGATTATCTTTTCTCAAATTAAATATAACTTTTTTTTAATTATTTTTTACAGAAGAACTAGTAAACGGCACGTCACACCTGGCCGACTCGGGCAGTTCAGACTCTGAAACATTAGCGGCGACGTCACGCCGCGTGCACGCGCGCACGTGCGACGGAGACGCGCGACTACGCAGCACGAGGGACGCGCGCGACTCCTGGGACAGCGACGCGCCGCTGCACGTGCACAGGAAAGGTAACGAGACTGCACTGTTAGACATAGGCCTCTCATCAAACATTAGCGGCGACGTCACGCCGCGTGCACGCGCGCACGTGCGACGGAGACGCGCGACTACGCAGCACGAGGGACGCGCGCGACTCCTGGGACAGCGACGCGCCGCTGCACGTGCACAGGAAAGGTAACGAGACTGCACTGTTAGACATAGGCCTCTCATCAAACATTAGCGGCGACGTCACGCCGCGTGCACGCGCGCACGTGCGACGGAGACGCGCGACTACGCAGCACGAGGGACGCGCGCGACTCCTGGGACAGCGACGCGCCGCTGCACGTGCACAGGAAAGGTAACGAGACTGCACTGTTAGACATAGGCCTCTCATCAAACATTAGCGGCGACGTCACGCCGCGTGCACGCGCGCACGTGCGACGGAGACGCGCGACTACGCAGCACGAGGGACGCGCGCGACTCCTGGGACAGCGACGCGCCGCTGCACGTGCACAGGAAAGGTAACGAGACTGCACTGTTAGACATAGGCCTCTCATCAAACATTAGCGGCGACGTCACGCCGCGTGCACGCGCGCACGTGCGACGGAGACGCGCGACTACGCAGCACGAGGGACGCGCGCGACTCCTGGGACAGCGACGCGCCGCTGCACGTGCACAGGAAAGGTAACGAGACTGCACTGTTAGACATAGGCCTCTCATCAAACATTAGCGGCGACGTCACGCCGCGTGCACGCGCGCACGTGCGACGGAGACGCGCGACTACGCAGCACGAGGGACGCGCGCGACTCCTGGGACAGCGACGCGCCGCTGCACGTGCACAGGAAAGGTAACGAGACTGCACTGTTAGACATAGGCCTCTCATCAAACATTAGCGGCGACGTCACGCCGCGTGCACGCGCGCACGTGCGACGGAGACGCGCGACTACGCAGCACGAGGGACGCGCGCGACTCCTGGGACAGCGACGCGCCGCTGCACGTGCACAGGAAAGGTAATCACACTACTAAAGGATATCACTCGGTAGGCTGTATAATCGTCACAGCGTCCATAACGCTCGCCTCGCATACACTGAACGATGTTGCTGAGAAAATCGATTTGTTTTCTTCTCTGAATTAATTTACAAAAATTACGGGTTTTATTAGGTATAGGGTGTATTTGGGTGCTACCATACCAATCGATTGGAATATTCCGATCTGTCCCCCTGATCTGTCCCCTCGTCGGTAACAGGGGAACAGCAGGCTTACTCTCGACAGTATCGAGTTTTGACTCGAGTCGACTTAGTGTCATTTCTAACTCTTGAAATCGACAAAAGCGCACAATTGTGCACCGGCTCGAATAAAAGCTAACTACTGTTTTTGATATTTGTTAGTTTTAAATCAAACCTCAGCACGGTCGTGCAGTTTTGTCGATTTCAAGAGTAAGAATTGACACCAAGTCGACTCGATTCCAAACTCGATACTGTCGGGAGTAAGTCTGCAGATCGAAACTTTATTTATATTTGTCCCCCCTAAAGAACAGCAGAGGACGGACCAGAAATAATTAATTCGATCTGTCCATTCGTCTTGGAGAACAGATCGATTTTTTTATTCTTGATTGGCCCCCGAAGGGGACAGATCGGAATATTCCAATCGATCGATAATGGATCGATGGTCGATCGATGATAGGTTGGTCTGAAAAAGCCACCATACCTATCAATCGACGTTGATCGATAATATCGATCGATTGGTGTGGTAGCACCCTTTGAATTCATGTAATTCTTTTAAACCGCGTGATCTACTTGGTGACATGGATCGACCCCGCATGGGACATTTTCAGATTCAACAAAAAAAAACATAGAGTTCTGTGTACCTAAGTCATTTTAGCGGCCCGAGTTAACTGTTTGCGCAGAGCGATATCGCGCTAGTCGTGCGCGCCAGCTATGTCGATATGCTTTTTCATTCATATCACATAAAATTACTTTCTTGCTGATTTTTTTTATTGAAACCTTACGAGGTGATTTAGATAAAAGGTCACTCACAGACAACACAAAAAAAAGTTTTTTATTTTTTTATTACAGCTATATCCCGTGCGGTGTTAATCTATAGTCCAACAACAGATCACGCGGCTTTAAGGAACTACACGAATTCGTTTACAGCCTGTATATTAAATGTGTCATGTGTTGCATAATTAAGAACACCCTACCGCATTGGGAATATCTTGTAATGGTAGTTGTGATTGTGATAAATAATTAATTAGCTGTGTTTCATCATCATACCAGTCTGTTTAATGTCTAATATTACTGACTATAATATATGTATTATGTTATCAGGTAAAGGTGTTGGTAAGAAGAGTAAGAGCAGTAGTGCGAGTGCGGAGCCTGTGCCCTCCACCAGCAGAGCGCCGCCAGACGGTTAGTAAACTACGTTTTTATATTTTAAAGTTGTTGCCTTTTTCCCTAGTCGTACATAATAGTGTGGAGGAACGAGTTATGGTGTTCCTCAAACGAAAAGGGAGTATCCTACAACCAAGCAAGTTTTATGTCTGGCGGGCTACTGCACAACGGTTGATGCGATGATTGCGTGTTTAATCTTGATATCGCGATGTAGGAACTATCATGGCGTCAACTTTGAGAGTTGTCGTTATCGTCGCTGTAGTCGTCTACACCAGCGGTGTATTGCGTAGTTCACATGTGGTACTAATATTATCACGATCAATTTATTTCAGAATGTTACCTCCCAGTGAACGGGTCAGTGGACGCGGCGTCCTCGTGGGAGGGCTCCGGTGAGGACAACTCGTCGGAACACTCCAACATCGAGGTGGTGGAGGAGGAGCTGCAGGACGACGAGGTGGAGCTCACGTACGATAGCGAACATAGGAGAGAACATGTGAGTAAAACACCGAGACTTGGTGTGTGGGAGAGTGAAGAGAATAAATGATGGTCAACTTGTGATATTACCACGTAGCTCGTGGAGCTCGTGGCTAAATAATTACAGCCGCATAGACCGATCTTCCGGGTTAAGCCACGCTTGCCGAGGTTGGTCTGTGGATGGGTGGCCATTTACCATAGCGAGTTTCCTCCGTGCCTCGGAAAGCACGTAAAGCCGTTGGTCCCGGCTGTCATTTGTAGATCTTTGACAGTCGTTACTGTTGGTCAGAAGCCAGAAAGTCTGACAACAAGTCTTACCAAGAGTATCGTATTACCCAGTTACTGGGTTGTGGAGGTCTGATAGGCAGTCGCTCCATGTAAAATACTGATATTCAGCTGCATCCGGTTCGACTGGAAGCCGACCCCTACATAGTTGGGAAAAGGCTACGCAGATGATGAACTTGTGATATTACCACATACTTGCTTAATGCGTATTAATTATTATAATAAATTTGTGTATAAATCAAAGTAGGTACGATCAGAATACCACCGCTAATCAGAGTGATAAACTACGGCGGCCGTACACTTACCAGCCAGTCGGCGGCAAGAACTGCAATATAGTGATCTGTGAAGTGTTGGCTTTCGTCCAAAATAAAATGGACGTAATGGATGAGGAGAGTTTAATTCGATTGTGTGTATCGGCATTCTCTGCTGAAGATATCGAATCTGCTAAACGGTTACTTTTTGATTCGATTAGCACTACGAGGCGCAAAATTTCACGTCGAAAAGATGGAAAATCGCAAAGAGATCTCAACGATATGATCGTAGTCCTGAAAGAAGTGGATCCGGAAGAAGTACCTATTTTTGTGGCTAAGGAGCTGCAAAAATTACCGCCCGTCACATTCGACCATATAGACGCTACAAGACTGCTCAAAGATCTGTTATTATTGCAAAACGACCTGAGAATTGTGAAAGAAAGCTATGTAACAATAGAACAACTGGATGAGTTAAAAGATAAACTTGTGAATTGTAAATATCAATACCCTAACAGTTCGCAAAATATCAATCTTCATAGAGGCGGTACTAGAAGAAAAAGTTTATTCGAAACTAACGCAGCAATAGTTGACCTACCTCAATGTGCAGAAAACATTCAAGACGCGCAAACGAATGATGACGAGTTGTGTGAGAAGCTTTCATCTTTGTCGCACGCCTGTAACGAAGATACGTTTGTCTCGCTCCCTCAAGAAATGAGTAAGCGCGTGGAGGCCAGTACCGCAGTTTCGACGCGTGGCGCAAAGCGTGTGGAGGCCTGCACCGCGGTTTCGACGCACGCACAATGCGTTGGGTCGGAGCGCTCGCCCGCTCGGTCTCGGTCTAATTCACTAGCGATTAGTGGTGGCGGTGGCGATGTGCAAATTCACTTAGAAAATAATGTTCCAGTAGAAAATGAGTGGAAAGTAGTGGAGAAGAAAAGGTCACATTATCGATTTGCGGGGTGTAAAGGAAAAGCTACCATAGAGCCTAATAATAAATTTCGGGCGGCGGACACTAAAATCCCACTCTTTATAACAAATGTTGACAAAGAAACGCAAGAAAATGATATCGCTACATATATAATGTCAAAAACCAAGACAGAAGTGATATTGAAGAAAATTGATATGAAAAAAGACCGAAATTACAACGCTTATAAAATTCTTGTACCACAACAGAAACTGGACCTATTTTTAAATGACGGTCTATGGCCAGAAGGTATATCCTTTCGCCGTTTTATATATTTCAAGAAAAACAAGGGTCAATATGAAAGTACAAAATATACGAATGGTGAAAGTAAACAAAACAGCAAATAATGGATGCACAAATAAATAATAATAAAACTATAATAGTTACTTTTAACTGTAAATCGTTGAAAAGATCAGTTGATTGTGTGCGAAGTTTATGTAAAGAGGCGGATATCATAGCTTTGCAGGAGACGTGGCTGCTTCCACATGATATAATTTTCCTTGGAACTATTGATCACGATTTTGCATACACCGGAACTTCAGCTGTTGACACCTCTGCGGGTATACTTAAAGGCCGACCGTATGGAGGAGTGGCAATATTATGGCGCAAGAGTATGTTTACGGAGGTGTCAGTCGTTGAGTGTACAAACCCGCGGATCTGTGCAATCAAAGTGTTATTAGATGGTCGTTCTTTTCTTGTGTTTAGTGTGTATATGCCAACTAACTCATTGGATAATTTACCGGATTTTACTGCTTGCTTTGGTGAGGTATGTGCTATTGTTGCCAATTATTCAATAGAATCTATCTTTATGTTAGGGGATTTCAATGCTCACCCGGGGGAACTATTTGGGGACGAATTAAATTCTTTATGTGCAGAGAATCAGTGGACATGTGCGGATTTAAACATACTAGGCTGTGAATCTGATAACTATACGTTTATTAGTGATGCACACGGATGCACGCGTTGGCTTGATCACTGCGTGGTGAGTCATTCTGCTCGACAAACAATAACCCGTATCTCAGTGCAATACGATTCTTATTGGTCTGATCATTTACCTCTCATTATTGAATGTGAATTGAGTAGTATTATACGTAAAAATACATCGGACTCGACTAGTTTTATTAAGAATAAAGTGATATGGGGTGTGAGAACAGATGATCAGATAAATGAATATACTAAACTTTGTAATTCTAAACTTAAGTTAATCGATTTTCCGGATGAATTTAGACAGTGTTGTAATAATGTTTGTGATAGTACTGAACACAAATGCAGGATAGACCAATTATATAATGATATCATTACGGCACTGTGTGATTCAGCTATACACAGTTATAAAAAGGCTGCAAATGTTTGTAGACGTAAGCGTTATATAACGGGATGGAATAAATATGTTCGTCAGGCCCACATGGAGGCAAGACATAAGTTTTTGTATTGGGTTGCTCATGATAGACCGGGACAGGGTGTAATATATGAGGAAATGTGTGAAAGTAGAAGATTTTTTAAACGAAAGTTGAAATGGTGTCAAGACAATAAAGAGCAGGTTAGAATGAACGTTATTGCTGAGCATCAGGCCTCGAAAAACTTTAGTGATTTTTGGAAAGCGACTAATAAATTGTGCCCTAAGCCCGGCCTCCCTGTGAGCGTGGAGGGTGTGAGTGACAGTATGGGTATAGCGGAATTGTTTGGGGAACATTTTTCTGTGAAATCACTGCTGGGTCCTTCCAAGTCTTCCGCCGATGCTGGGCCCGTTGGGACAGGTGATCTGTTTGTTGTGACCGCAAAGCAAATTCGTTGCATTGTGAGTAAAATGTCGAGGGGTAAGTCGCCTGGGCACGACGGACTCAGCATCGAGCACTTGAAGTATGCAGGGGTACATTTACCGCGAGTTCTGGCAATGTTTTTTAGCGTTTGTTTGAGTCACTCGTACCTTCCTCCTGACTTTATGCGAACTGTTGTCATACCTATAGTGAAAAATAAAACTGGTGATCTGTCACAAAAGAGTAACTACCGGCCGATTTCTTTAGCTACAGTGGTAGCGAAAGTATTGGACAGTGTGCTTGATACGGAACTTGGAAAACACCTAAATATACATGATGCTCAGTTCGGTTTCCAACCCGGACTTTCTACTGAAAGCGCCATATTAAGTCTTAAGCACACTGTACAATATTACACAAAGAGAAGTACACCTGTGTATGCATGCTTTTTAGACCTGTCAAAAGCTTTTGACCTGGTGTCCTATGACACATTATGGCAAAAACTAAAGAAAACAGGTGTGCATACGCAGGTTCAAAGGCTTTTTCACTTCTGGTATGCTAACCAAGTAAATAGTGTAAAATGGGCTGACAGTCTCTCCACTGCATACAGGATGGAATGTGGAGTGAGACAGGGTGGTTTAAGTTCTCCAAAGCTTTTCAATCTGTATGTGAATGAGCTGATAGTTGAACTCAGCAACACCCGAGTCGGGTGTTCCGTTGATAACGTCTGTATGAATAATCTCAGCTACGCGGACGACATGGTGCTGCTGAGTCCAACTATCGGTGCATTAAGGAGACTGTTAGCCATTTGTGAAAACTATAGTAATAGCCATGGTCTGAAATATAATACTCTGAAAAGTCAGTACATGATTTTCAAGGTTCCTGGTAAATGTCCATCAAGTGTACCACAAATTAAGCTGAACGGAGTCGAACTGAAGAGGGTTCATCAATTTAAATATCTTGGGCACTTTGTTACTGAGAGTCTTGATGATCAGGTCGATATAGAAAGGGAGCGAAGGGCTACGGCTGTTAGAAGTAATATGCTGGCCCGTAGATTTGCTCGTTGTAGTAATGATGCAAAAATTACTCTGTTTAAAGCATATTGCCAAACATTCTACACGAGTAGTCTATGGGTCACATTTACTCAGAGGTCACTAAACACCTTGAGAGTCCAGTACAATAATGGATTCAGGATGCTATTGGGATTGCCTCGCTTCTGTAGTGCATCTGGCATGTTTGCGGAGGCGAGGGTGGATGGTTTCCACGCTATCATCCGCAAACGTGTTGCCTCTCTGTTAGAAAGAGTACGGGGTAGTACCAATGGCATCCTGAAGGTCATTGCTGACAAATATGACTCCGATGTTATGAGGAGCTGGTTGAGAGTGCTGGTGAAATAGACCTAATATTATTATTTAAGTATAGCCTCTTTCTTCATTTCATTTAATGTAAAAACATAGATTAAGCTAATTGTTACTAATGGATCTTGGTCTGAAATAAACATATTATTATTATTATTAATTGTATTTTTTCACAGCCAACTTCATACTTAAGCTGCATAATCATTATAGGCGAACTCCTAGTGAAAGTCAAGGCAAGGCTTCTCTTTTTATGTTTAACTTATATTGATAATGGTATGATTGCAGAGCGGCGGCAGTCGAGGTCGCGGCACTCGCAAGCGGCGGCTGGTGAGCTCGGACAGCAGTGTTAGCATACGACACAGACCCACACCCAGGGCGAGACATAGACCTGTTAAACGGTAACACATACATTATAGTTATACACCGTGGGCCCCAGCTACCCGAAAATTTTTAACGACGCCTTTCTGATGCTATTATGAGTCAAAAGTTTTATCAACGAAAGTCTAATTCAGACATTTTTTTTCTGTACTTAATTTATCTATTATCTTTAGTACTTCCTTGTAAACAATACCGTAGGTTGAACTGGCAACATTTATAAATTATCGTGTGTGGATAAGAAACTTCTCACTTCACAACCCTCCCCGATAAATAAGACATATGGCGAGAGGGGTATGGTATGACAAAAGTCGCAACGCCGCGTTCATAGGACTTGTTACCATAGATATTTTTCGATTTGTAATTTTTCGTAAACAACGAATATTTCGAAAATTAAGCTTTTTTCAACAAAGTATATCCTAGCTTTTCTTCTCCAATTAGGCATCGGAACCGAAGGTTAAAATCTTTGGGGTACCTCGGGCCCACGGTGTATATATAACAACTATACATTTTGCTAACGGTGACTTCCCACGGTGCGTGATATCGCGCACCGCGATGCACAAGCTCGCACCGACGCACCATGGGAACAGGCTCGTCTGCGATAACGCGACGCATACGGAGCAAATGTGTCGTATCCGCCGCGATTCAGTAAATTCAAAAGTGCGGTGCGAGTATTTTCTGCTTGGTATTTTGGGATGACAAAATAGCTTCGAATCACGCACCCTCATAAAACGTAACTTTACGGATGATACCACGCACAGCCGCTGGGCGATATTACGCACCGTGGGAAACCATCTTAAGACGTAACGGTACGCACGTATCACAAGTTATTCCCAAATTCAAAAGAGCCTTGAAAATTAATGAATTCGCCAAGGGTGTCATTTCCACGATTTTCGAGGGTTCTGACACTGAAAATAAACTTAATATAAGTACCCCTGAAAACTATAGAAACCCATGAACAATGTTTTAACTTGAATTTTTTTAATTATCTTTTTGATTTGACCGCCATCTTTGTTTTGTAAATTGAGAATTGACGTCGTGTTCTCCTAGTTCATTAATAGAAAGTGATTATAATACATCTTCTTCTCTTAATGAATTCCTAGGAACTATTTAATTTCCATTCGATTAATTAGAAAGCGATGTCTCTGAAAGTGATGTCCCGAGCTGTAGTACGGCAACTCGGGTCAATTTTCGTCCACCTCCACAACGGAGGGATGCGATAAGCAGTGGAACGAGCTTGTTTTCGATTGCTATAACATAACGTCCACATTGACTGACGAGATTAAGATATCGACGCTTGAAAGGCAAAAATTACCAAGCGATATGTTGGCAACTTTGCTACACTAGAGCATTATAAAGTTTTTTTTGAAAAAAAAAAAGTAAAAAATCACCTATTTGTCATAACTACTTGATTCCAACGAATTTTTAATGCAGTTTAAAGGTTTAATAAACTGGCATTTAAAGATGATGAACTTAAATAAAACTTTAAAATGCTCTAGTGTCAAGTTGTCAACATGTCGCTTGGTAATTTTTCCCTTTCAAGCGTCGATATCATAGGACTGCTTCGTTTTTTGGCTATAAACTCATTAATTTATAAATATATATTTTGTTTAGTATCCGGGAGCGGTTCGAGGAGGCGTCTTCATCATCGACGACGTGTTCGGAGGGGTCCCAGGGGTCGACGCGGCGCTACGAGTCTGACCGGTCGTACCGGCCGCGGTACTCCACGGACGACGACGCGCCGCTGCACCTGTACCGCACCAGGACGGAGCCTGCGCCCGCAGCACCACGAACACCCTCCAGCCACCCGGTCAGTATACAGAGTGTAAAAAGACCCATCACACAGCCGAAATCTACGCACTCTGTACATCAAACTAAATTACATTGACTAAAAATAATTGCTGGGAAACGACTTTTATTTTTTGGCATGAAAAAACGTTGTTGTTTGTAGCGCGCAAATTATGGTTGTGGCGACGCCGCGCGTTTGCATGCGTGCAGCGGCCACACAGCTGAGCCAAGGCGGTCGTGTGCGTTTGATATTTATTGCGTTTTTGTAACTTCAAATGCGTAATTTGTTAGGAAAAATTGAAATTGACCCTTGACCAGAGTCATGGCATTCACAGCTGCATGCACCACGACTAGGCTTGCCAATCGTCCCGCGAGAGCCGGGACGTCCCGTTTATAGAGCTTTAGAGAATGCGTCCCGCGAAAGACGTGTGCGGGACGCCAATTGTCCCGTTTTATCATACCTACGGCTAAACCTTCGGGCAGAAGTCAGAATTTAGTGAACGCACGTTTTGTTAAACTAGAAGAGTGGAGATCGCGACCGCGAGTCTCGCGTCGAACGAACGAAAAAATAATTGTATTTTTCGCCCCTCTATACTTTGACCCTCTTATTACAAAAGATGATTTAAACCAAGACTAAGGTAAACCCTGGTTTAAAATATACCCATCACTTTCTTGTCATATAACAAAAAGAGACGGGGCTATTTTAAAGCCTAGGTTTTTTTTAGACCAACTTTTGTAATAAGGGGGTGACAGTCGGGTTCCGCTTTTTTTGCCACGTCCCGCATTTTGACTGTCAAAGTTCTGGTAAATTCGTTCATAAAGGTTGGCAAGCTTAACCACGACCCCGGCAGGCTTCGGTCCGCCATCCCCTCGCGGACCTCTCCTTCTGTGGGGCTTCGCCCTATGTCCTACTGAGAGGCGCGCGTGAAATAAGGTGCACCGTCTTCTCGAGCCTGGGGGCCTACTCCCTAAGTTCGTCAAGGAAGTTCGCCCGTCTGAAAGTATCCCGAAACGTAGTTGTGAACAAAACAAGTGTCAAGTTCAAGTTTTCGGACGGGCATAAACATATCGGTAGTAGGGACAACTGTCAAATCGTGTTGTCATTCATGTCGTGCTCCGAAATAATCGTATGTCCGTAGGTGATAGGGAGTAGAAAACACTCGTAACTAAGGCTGAAACCATGGACTTCGTGCTTAGGGAGTAGACCACCTGTTACTGTTCGGGCGACGGGTCCCCTAACCCGTCGTCCGCAGGCCACACACTAGGGTGGCCGGAGATCGTCGCCCGGTGCGTCTGGCGCGGGAAGGGAGAGTGGCCTTCGCCTCTCTCTCCCTCTCCGCTTCCTCTTTTGTCGCCATCACCTCACTCTCGCTCGCGACCACGGACAGAACCACGGCCGGAAGCGAGAGGTCACCACCGACTGCAGCGAACAACCAACAAAATTTAGTTTATTCATATCACTGTTCATATTAAAACAATATAATATCCTTAGGGTGCCGGCGTGTCACTGCGCGCTCGTCGCTCACAACGTCAGTACAACGAGGACAGTGAAGAAGATTCCGTGGCCGCCATCAGCAAGCGGTTACAGCACCACCACCACGCACGAACACACCACGCACACGTCGCCAGGAGAAGACGACACCACGCTGAACAGGTAACAATAAATAATGCCGGATTTAGAAGGGGGGGGCAACCTGGAGCCCATACCCCGGGCAGCAAATTCAAACTTGGCAGACGAATACACATTCCTTGCAAAAATATTAAATACAAGGTTAGTCAGAAAGGGGGTACTAATCCGAAGCCCACTTATAGTATCGGTGATGACTATTTGAAAGCAAGTGTTAAAATTTTTTTTTTTTTTCCAAATAAAATGATTTTTATTTTAGTTTTTTCAAAAATTCTTCATCCCTGCTTTAGTTACAAATTCAGAAAGTGGTGCTTCTAATTCATGACCCCAAATATGACCTAAAATGTAAACACAGCTGATCATAACTGGGGATAGATAGATTTTAGAGTTTTTTTTTTGAGATTTTTGAACAACTGTTTCTCTTATACTATTGACTTTTGGGAAAAGTTGTAGAACAAAAGTTATTCATTATTATGTGTACTGTAACACCCTTTCGGATTAGTACCCCCTTTCTGACTGACCTTGTATACAGCGTGGTAATTTGAGATGGGGCACTAAGGGCATACCTTAACCATTGCAGCTTATAGGAAAACGTTTTAATGAAGCAGATCATACTTTTTTAAATATTTGCTTACAGACTTGGAAAAAAAATACAGTCATCGAGAAAAAGGTCAATTTTCACAAATCATTTTTATAATGTCAATCATTACTATTACCCATAATGATCAAACTCTCGCTCTAAATACAGGGTCATTGGAAAAATATTAACAACCTCTTAAGAAGTCATTGTACTCATCATTATGAACAACTTTTATTATGGGAACAAAACTGAAATCGAGAAAAAAAAATCAGCTGTAGGCCTAACACGAATTTTATGACGTATGGTAACGTTAACGTAACGTTAATGTAAGTGAATTTTGAATTGGAAATACTCGTTTCGCACATAACTTTAATTGAATTGAAAACTTTATTCACATCTATGTATGATACGAATCATGCTTGTCGCATATATTTAAACCAAAATGCTATAAGATAGTTTTATTTTCGATTGAAAATTCACTCACAATGAACGTTACGTTTACGTTACTATTCGTCAAAACTTTCATGCTAGGCCTACTATTCCCTACATTTTAACGAGTTATGCGAACATGTACATACAATGTAGGGAACACGTTTTTTGGCCACACGTATAGGTAAGATCGTGCAAACCGAACTGGGCAAACCTCATACCTCTGGTTTCTGAATTGAAAATTCTAGGATAAGCAGTACTTAAGTAACACTTGAGTACGGAGTTGTCAAAAAAATGACGGATTTTAAAGCATTTTTTTGACAACTCCGTACTGAAATACTACATAATATAAGTATATAAAGAGACTTGTACTGACTGACATTTCATTCATCAACGCAGAGCCTAAACTACTAAAGCTAGAAATATGAAATTTGGACAGTAGTTTCCTTACGTGACGAAAACATCCACTAAGAAGGGATTTCTCGAAATTCAACCCCTAAGGGGGTGAAAAGGGTAATTATCGTTTGTATGCAAGTCCGTCATTTTTGAAGTAAGAAGCATGAAATTAAATATTAAGGTTTCTGGTTAGGAGTAAATGTTCACGTATTTGAGCGTTTTTGGAAATTCAACCCCTAAGGGGGTGAAATAAGTGTTGTAAGTTTGTATGAGAAATCTGGTACTTTTCAAGTAAGAAACATGGAATTCAATATTTAGGTTACTGGTCAGAAATTCTATAATGTAAAATCTCACGCAAGCGAAGCTGCGGGCAACAGCTAGTACTACATAAGTATTGCTTATCTCGAATTCTCAATTCAGAAACTGGAGGATAGTGTTTTGAGAGCTCGTCATTACATCACTCATTGTGTCGTCGAAAATAATTTTGCCGGACTGAAGCGCGGCTTGAATGACCGGCCACACGCTGCAAGCCCAAACTGCGCAGTCCAATCTTCAACATCTATCAATGATTGTGCAAGCCGCGCTTTCGGTCTTGCGCGAGCTACCGTGTTGCCGTCCACACGTGCAATCCTATCTGTGCAAACTGGTTTGTGCAAGCATGCTCGCAGGCAAGACGGAGCGTGTAACCGGGTCGTAACAGATATATAGAGGGATTCCCCTATACCCCTCTGGCTCTTAAATACACACTCGTGAACACAGTAAACTGCTTGGCGCCGGACTTTAATGTGAGTGTGGTAGCTAGCCAGGCGGACCGTATAGATCCTACCACCAAGTTTGTCATGGTTTGGTTAGGATAAATATCTTCTTTTTTTTATCTTTTTTTTAAACTTTGCCCTACTCTTGGATGTCTCTTGTATCGTAGGTGTATTTACAAACACAAATCTCACATACACAAACGCCCAGATCCGAAACAACTATTTGTAGGCCATACAAATTTTTGTTCCGTGTGGGAATCGAACCCACAACCCGTAGCAAAGAAGTCAATCTCTCAGCCACTACACCAGCATTTGACAGCCATTTTGATTGTAATATTAATGTTCACTTATTGTCCATCAGAGCGCGAATGCGGAGGGCAGCGCGGGCGCGTCGCACACGAGCGACCACAACTACTTCAACGGACACGCGACCACACACAACGGTAACAGTAATGGTACGTACATACATATGTGTCGTCCGTCAGAGCGCGAATGCGGAGGGCAGCGCGGGCGCGTCGCACACGAGCGACCACAACTACTTCAACGGACACGCGACCACACACAACGGTAACAGTAATGGTACGTACATACATATGTGTCGTCCGTCAGAGCGCGAATGCAGCGCGGGCGCGTCGCACACGAGCGACCACAACTACTTCAACGGACACGCGACCACACACAACGGTAACAGTAATGGTACGTACATACATATGTGTCGTCCGTCAGAGCGCGAATGCAGCGCGGGCGCGTCGCACACGAGCGACCACAACTACTTCAACGGACACGCGACCACACACAACGGTAACAGTAATGGTACGTACATACATATACTTAACTAAAGTACAGACAATTAAATGTTGTATAAAATATAAAGCCTCGTATCCACTAGGCAACAATTGACGCGAAACGTGTGACGCTCAACTTGTTCGGCAACATTTCCAGATGACGCGGAACATGACGCTGAAAGAATTAGTATGCATGAGTTTGTTGCACGTTGTCGATCATCGTATTGTTACATATTGAGCAACGTGTAGCGTTTCAATGAGGGTTGAGGGTTTTTGCGAAAATTTACGCCACTAGTTGGCGCCACTTTGGCAAGAGGTCTCCCAACCCAATAATCTGCGCTGTCTGGCTGAAACATCGCGTAAATATGGTTTTATTAAGAAGTTCAGTAAATTAAATAAAGGCTCCATTTACATACTTTACAATGAAATATACCAAATTAAATGTAACAAATACTAACAAAGTTTAGTGCTATGTACTTGCACTTTTTGATCATAGAACACTATAAAATACTTACGTTTCTCTAACACTGAGTCTTTCGGCAGCTCGTAATCGTCTTTACTGAAGTGATCTTTGCATATAAGACTATTATTTGTAGGCGTTTTAAACCGATCTCTACGAATGGCTACAAGCCATTGTTTTAAACGTATTTTATTCTTAGGAAACTTATGACCTCCCGTTTTTTTTGAGCACATAGGAACTGCACAACATTGTGGCATTTCGATTTTGAGAGAATATCTGTTGTACTTATTTAATTTTATTAAAAAATACAAAAAAATGAGACACAAAAATATAGGCGTTCTGACACTTTTGACAGGTTTCTGGACCTGACGTCTCAGTGCTGCCGCCTAGTGGGCGTCATTTCAGAGAACCCTCATTGTTGTCTAGTGCATACGAGGCTTACACAAACCTTTGATCATGAAACATACTTTGCTTTAACACATCCAGAGTTCACTACATGTTTCATAGAGCTGATACGCAAGGCTTAATAGTAAAAATTAAAAAATCTATAGTGGCTTGCTGCATTGAAATTTAGGTGGGCGACTGGCGGACCACATCGCGGTGAGAGTGTTAGGTGGCATGTGGTGAGGTGCCGTCTAAATCTGTTTGGAAATAATTTCACTTATTTTGATAACTCTAATATTATTATTCAATTTTCTTTCTTGTAAAGGATAACAATATTTTTTGTTAAGTCTATTTGGTGATACATAGTATCAGCGCGCAATTATAGGTGTAGCGCTTAACTGAGGCAGTGGCTGCGGTATGTGAGCGGCACGGGAGGGGTGACATATGACCACGTGTCCGAACTATCTCGATATACACGTGTACAATATAATGAACATATCTATGAACATATTTCTCTACTACTAGATAATGAAAGTGATTCGAGCCATTCATACAGTGACGGTACAGACAGCGTTAAGGAATCTGATTAATTAAATTTGGGATTTATTTGTTGTTTCAGTTGAAAATATTAATAATTATAAAATAAGATATTATTGTAACTTATTTTTTTGTTTACATTGTCACGCGCAATTATATTAATTCATTTAATTTATTAAGTATACAGACGTAAATATGTTCATAGATAGATAGATAGATATACACACATCAAAAGTGTCTAGGGATCAACATATATTTTTGCAATAACTTTTCTCCTGATTGATATTAATTAAAATTTTCTTTAAGGATTCATCAAATAAAGTGTTTTCGTTTGTCACAGTAACGATAAACCAAGTCACCTTTGCATTAATAAAGAAATTTGCCATTTTCCTAATAAAGGGATTTTTGACATTTGAACCACTAACACAAAAGTTCGAAAAAAAGACTGAAATAACAGTTTTCTTTAAAATTTTATTGGGTAACTTAAACAATTAATAATCCGTGTTTCTACCGCGAACACTAACAACACAAGAACATCGGTTTGGCATACTCAAAATGAGTTCATCCAAATCACGCTGTGAAATGGCCGCCCATGTTCGTTGCAACAACAAAAAAAGGTCTTCTTGCGACTGGATACCCTCCATATTCGGCAGAGCTCTTCTCTGTAGCATATCCCATGCATGCTCAATCGGGTTCAAGTCTGGCGACTGAGCAGGCCAGGGCAGGACATTGATGTTAGCTGCGGCGAGAGTCTGTCTTACAACTCTTGCGGTGTGCGGTCGTGCATTATCATGCATTAACTGAAATAAGGGACCGATTTGCGCTTGTAGAGGAACGATGACGTCTGATACAATCGTCTCAGCATAAATTTGAGCGTTGAGGTTGCCTCTGATCCAAATCAACTCAGTTCTTCCGCCGATCCAAATACCCGCCCATACCATGATGGTTCCACCACTATAAGGATGGACTTCCTGGCAGGATTTTAATCGCTGTTGGCGTCCAGGGGTTCTCCAGTGTCGTATACGTCTTGTATCCGGTCTCATACCAAAACGAGACTCATCAGAAAAGCACACGAAACGCCATTGTTCTTCTGCCCAATTTCTGTGTCCAAGAGCCCATTGATATCGAATCCTACGATTGTGCATTGCTATAGGTGGTACCCGTAGCGGTCTTCGGGAATGAAGGTTCACTTCATGCAAGCGGTTTCTGACTGTTTGGTCGCTAATTAAGTTCCCTGAAGAGTGATGAAGCCTCACGGCTAACATCATGGCGGTTATTGTTGGAGCTCTTCGAGTTAAGATTTGAATGTATCGGTCTTGTCTCCGTGTGGTGCAGCGATACCGTCCTCCATGGCGCTCAGCCACGGTACCAGTGCTTCGGTAACGTGTCCAAAGTCGACTGATAACACTCTGACTTGTATTCAGAGCTAAAGCCACAGTACGTTGCCGGGAACCAGCTTCTATCATTCCCACGGCTCTGAGCATTTCTTCCCTGCTTAAATGACGTCGCCGCTCCATAATAACGTTGGTTTTAATCAGTAGTAGGGAAACAGTAGCACTAATAATGTCTTCAATGCGTTGTATGTTTTTATATTGACAGCTGATTTTCATCTTTTACTCGAATTTGATTCACAGTTCCTGATTCAAATTATGAAATGCACCAAAAAGGATCCATATAAATTTATAAAATCATAAATTTATTACAAAGCCACATCTCAATCTCAAGAAATCCGCATAAAAATGCTTGATCCCTAGACACTTTTGATGTGTGTACTTTATTGTACACTTAAAGAAATAAAACAGAAGGAATACAGGTAATCAAGAACAGTACAAATGGCGGTCTTATCGCATAAAGTAGTTTCTTCCAGACAACTATTGGATGGAAAGAATTGTTAAGAAAAATATAAAGGGCAATTTGCAGCGTACAAATTTATAATCTAATGAAAAATCGGGAATCAAGAAAATAACTAGATATAAATAAATAGTATAACACAATTAAATACATATCTTAAATATATATACAAATATACCTACTTACATACTCAAATAAGATATATACATAATTAATTATATATAAGTATAGATAATTTAAAAACTACTATAGAGCCAAATAATGTTCCTTCACCATTCCTTTGAAAGAGACTAACGACTGAGCACGCCTCACAGACACAGGCAGTGCATTCCACAAGCGTACGGCCTGGACAGTAAAAGAATGATAGATATGTTCATTATATTGTACACGTGTATATCGAGATAGTTCGGACACGTGGTCATATGTCACCCCTCCCGTGCCGCTCACATACCTCAGGCACTGACTCAGTTAAGCGCTACACCTATAGTTGTATATATTTCATGATCATGCCTGTCGTAGCGTATTTAATTATCATGACTATATTTATATCCCTGCAGGACTCGTTATCTAACAACTAACGGACACACAGCGTCCTGATCGAAGGTAGAACTACTGTAAGAACAGACGAATGATATAGCAGAACAAAGAATGCGTGATATTATAATGAGGTGGTATTGTTGCAGGCGCGGGTCCGGGCGGGTCTGGCGGGTCGAGCGGGGCGGGTGCTGCGCCCGCGGTGTCGATCTCGTCGCGCGGGCGCGTGCGCAAGCTGACGGCGAAGGCGCGCGGGCTGCTGCGCGACTGAGACAGGGCACGCGCACACCGCGCGCGCACGTGCCTCTAGTGTACTGCCTACTGAACTACTGCAGGGTACGACCTGAACTAACTGTACATACATCCGAACCGTTCTATATCAAGTGATTGTGACTCTAATGATGGTTTATTATTTATAATTGATACATAACATCGACCAAACTGACCGGTGTACTGAGTTATTGCATAATATCGTACAGTGTAACAACTACTATAGTTACATCACGTACAGTACAACCATTGGCGTTTCTAGGGCTATTTCTAGGGGGGACCTGGTACCGTATTTGATTGAAATTATTTTTGTGAGAAGTGTCTAGCCTAGAATTTCGGATCAATCAACATCCTAGGGAGGGCACTAGATCATTCTAAGATGGACACTGCCCATTTGGCCCCACCCCTATATACGCTTATGAGTACGACCGAAATGTTTTGACCGCCTTGAACTTGGTGCAAGTTATTGCGCAATCCTTTTTTTTTAGAAACTGACTATTTTTAAACAAACTTCATTTAACAATTTCTAGAACAATTGAAGCGTTAGCAAAAAAAAGCTAAGCGTAGACAAAGGTATTGTTCAAGAAGGGAGACTTCGAAGACCTTTCAATGAGTTATTTATTCGTTTAAACGTTTAATAAAAATTAATTACAAAATATGTCATCGTATGCGTGAAAGAATGTGTGTCAAATTCAAACGTTTCTTTCTAAGGCCTCCTGCAGCTGTCAGATTGCCTTCTCCGTTGTTCACAAGATGGCGTTGTGGTAGTAGAGAGCGCGCGCGGCGACAGGTATAATCTGCCAAAATTAAAAAGTATTTAATTTTTATATTAACAAAGGACTTAACTGATGATCTGTGTCCTATGATCGAAACACGGGTATTTTAATTATTTATGAAATTACAAATAGTTACAAAGTTCAGCAAAGCTGTTATCTGCAATTATAATTAACTATTTCAAAATGCCCATTACTACATTTTTAACTATTTGCTAGTTAACACCTTTGTCTACTTAACGCTTCAATTATTTTCTCTTTGAGTATACATATCGACGCTTGAAATGCAAAAATTACCAAGCGACATGTTGACAACTTTAAACTAGAGCATTTAAAAGTTTTATTTAAGTTCATAATCTTTAAATGCCAGTTTATTAAGCCTTTAAACTGCATTTATAATTCGTTGGAATCAAGTAGTTATACACAAATAGGCGACATTTTAAGTTTTTTTAAAAAAAAACTTTGAAATGCTCCAGTGTAAAATTGGCAACATGTCGCTTAGTAATTTTTGCCTTTCCAGCGTCGATATGCAGAAGTTTGTAGAGCCTATGTTCAGGGCGGTCAAATTATTGAGACTGTACTGTCTAATGTCGCGTGTACTCCTACTGTGTGTATTTCAAACAATCAAGACTGATATACGAACAAGTCTGCCTCATACACATGACAACGCACTGTTCACTCTGATGAGAGTCACTCATTCGAGACCATCCAGAAATTACGTCACACGTTAAGGGGGGGAGGAGTCATAAATGTTGTGACGTCACATTTCAAAATCTAATATATCTAAGTATTAAATGGAAATAAAACTAATTTCGGAACTGCTGTCTTAATTTAATAATTTCTAGATGTAAAACTGTAAAATATGTGACGTCACACGGAGGGGGGGGGGGTCTCTCACAAATTTGACGGCAGACGGGGGGGGGGGGGGGTAAGAAAATCATAAAATTCGTGTGACGTAATTAATGCACGGCCCCTTCATAGCGAGATATCAAGACCACTTACTAAGCAGACTCCTATACAGACATTCAATCAATGTAGTGAATGTGAACAAAATTAATTTAAATGTAAGTATCAGTACTTGTATAATAGTTTGAATAAGAGCGTTGTACGTTATTATAATATTGTACAAATTGTTGTTGATGGAAAACCGGTAATGTATTGTACTTTATACTTATAATCAGGGACCGAAACCGGTAAAAATAAACAAGTATTTTTTGGTTATAATCCCTTTTCACTTTACCGGTAACTATGACGGTTTTTTTTCAAAACCGGTAAGCGAAATGAATATAACTTCTATGTTACTCATGCCGTGCCTCATTATTGTAAGGCGCGAATTACATAGAAATGGCGTAACGTGCAGACGCGGCGCAAGCGTGTAGATTTCATACATTTTGTAGGAAAAAAAATTGAAGCGGTACTGTGCGGCGTCTGTGCCGCGCCTGCCCCTGACGCCACTTCTATGTTATTGACGCCCATGTAGCCGATGCGGCGCCTTTGTCTATCTACCTAAAATACGGTCGTGCGCGAAACAGCGAGCCGAGAAGCGCCTCTGCTCTCACATTATAGGTTACAAAGCGGTTACCGAAATTTTACCGGTAGCTATTGTTAAAGGTTCGCTTAGATAAACGAAACGGTAACAGTCAAGTCTTCAAAAAAAGACTCGTATATAGAATCGGTTATCAGATAACCGGTTAGGTTTTATGATTTTACCGGTAACTTGAATTGTAAAGGTTACCTCAGAAACGGTAATGAATTGGTAACCAAAAACAAAATTTCTTTTATAATTTGAATCGGTTACCAGATAACCGGTTAGGTTCTGTACCGGTATCGTAAGTTTCCGGTTCCTGGTGACAGTACCAGCAGTGAGCGAGTCGTCGCGTCCTGTCTTGTGATATTAATGTGTATAGTAGTTACATCGTAAGCTCAACTATTGTTATACTTACTATCACCTGTGTTTGTATCAATCGAGGAGGCAAGGAACAAAACGTGTTAATTTCATTTTAGTACAGAAATCAGAATAAAAAAAATTACGAGTAGAAATAAACTACGATAACTTGACACTGCTAGTAAAAATGTGTGAGAAACAATATTAACAACGCGTCATTCAACGCAGATGTGTGCTGCAACTGTAGCACAAACTTAAACAAAAACATGTTACAGTCGCTCCACAGATTTGACGTCGCTAATTAACAGTATGGTACTGTTTGTAGGTTTGTATGAATGACACACGTGTATTGTCGAGCGCGAACTTTAATTATGCACTAGTCGAGCAATAAATATACTAAATATCAAACACAAACATGGTGACTCGTTGTCATATGCACACACACATTGAACACAGATGTTGGAGGGACGTGCCATGTTATCGTAGTTGATCTATAAGCCTGTTTGTCTTGTAAATGTCACTTTTTGATCTGAAAGCCAATTCTCGTAATTAAAAATGATCAAAAAGTAGTTCCGATCTAGTCTCAATCTCATAAATATGACAAATAGTATTCTTGTTCGTTAACCTTTTCAACGCCAATCACTTCTATACAAGTTCGAGATTTTCGTGCCCTCAGCGTACTTGATTAGAAGTAATAATAGTATAAAATAAATTTATTAACAAACAACGTCAAACGTGAGATTATATTGAAATGAGATTGAAAGTTGACTGAAGCCAAAAGGATCTTCCGGTTACATTATGTACTGAGCCATTTTGACAAGTTGGAATTCTCATATAATTACTTCAATATTAATAACTAGCTTTCGCCCGCAGCTTCGCTTGCGTGAAATTTTGAACCCGTGTGACACAATGACGATTTTCCATATAAACTTTCATCCCCTATTTAACTCCCTTAGGGGTTGAATTTCGAAAAATCCCTTCTTAGTGGATGCCTACGTTACAAAAGGAACCTACTGTCAAAATTTCAAGTTTCTAACCCCAGCGTAGTAGGCTGTGCGTTGATAGATCAGTCAGTCAGTCAGCTTCTCCTTTTATATGTATAGATTAATTTTCATTCATTCAATATTAATATACTTCAAATTAATTACGAGATTTGGGCTTCAGAATACGACTTGGAGATGCTATTTTGTCCCAGAAGTTGGCATTTTTTAACGAAGGCTTACGCGTCGAGACAAAAGAGTAAATAACACTTTTTGTTCCTGAGTTCTTCATTTGTCATCTTATTATTGTCACATCGCTTCTGCAATACGTGACATAGTCTCTTAGCTCAATACACTAAATCAATGTTCATTTCTTTCATTAGGCGTAAATACACACGTCCGACAAGTTTGGATGTATCTTAAGTTTTAGACAAAATGTTTTGTAGGAATAGTAATCTCACGTCGGATGAGTGCAACATGCCCTCAAGATATGATTCATAGTTAACTAACTACTTCTCTTGGTCAGTCAGCAAGGTTGTTAGCGCGGCTGACTGCTCAGGGTGCGCCAGACGACCATGGACAAGCATCCCTACTAATATTATAAATGCGAAAGTAACTCTGTCTGTCTGTTACACTTTCACGCCTAAGCCTAGGCGCACACTACGCGACACGCGACAGCTCGGCGACTAGACGCGACGACAGGCTGCGGCCGACAATTTTCATAAATTTTGTTCAAAGCTACACTTGGCGTCAGAGTCGCGGAGTCGCGTCGACAAGCTAGGGGAGTCGCGCGCGCTCGCTACTTGTCGCCGCGTCTAGTCGCGCTGTGCACGCGCACACACGACGACAAACGCGCGACAGCGCAGCGTCAGTCTCGCTGTGAAACAACACGGCTGTCTCTCTCGAATACTCTACTACTAATGATCGCTTCCTGCACGACGTCTGTCGTAACGACTAGTCGCCGACGCAAGCGACAGCTCCGCGTCTAGTCGCGGCGACAAGTCGCCCAGTTTGCGATGGCCCTAAACCGCTAAACCGATTTTAATGAAACTTGGTTCAGAGATAGTCTGGAATCCGAAGCAGGATATTGGCTAGTTTTATCCCAAAAACCGCGAAATATTTACGCGATAAACGACATCTATTGTTAATATGTCGTTTTGTCTATTTTTCCATCCAAAGATTGTCAGTTGACTCTGAATCATATCACACATAAAGGTATGTTAAGAACAATGTTAATTTAATAATAATAAAATGTAAATATTAGACAATTGTGAGTTATAAGTACTTAACGCACACGCGTACATTAATATAAATAGCTACACTAAATACATAAGTACACAAGTTTAACTATGAGTGATAAACAACCTTCGTTAACTTATGACAGCCGTACGTCTGGTAGGAATGATTAGCTATGTCTACACCAGGGGCCCAATTCTCCTAAAATAAATCTTGAAAAATCACAACCGAACCAAGGCCGAATCGTTCATTCACACAGTTCTCAATTTCAAAAGCTGTCGTTTGACACAAGAAACAAAATCAATCATTTTGAAAGTTTTCGAAAACAAAAACTGACTGACGGTTGTGGTTCGATTGCGTTTGGCAACAATTTATTTTAGGAGAATTAAGCCCCAGTGCGCTTTCATGTTAAATCTTTGTTGAAGCGGTATATTTTGTTCCATTTGGCTTCTCTGAGTTTGTTATCGCTTCTTCTTCTTCTGTCATATCAGCACGAGCTATACGAAAATAGCTGATGCTGTGGTGTAAAGATTATCCAGTCAGCAAGGTTGGTAGCGGAGCTGACTGTCCAGGGCGCGCCGGACGTACTGAAGTATTGTCACACGTGGAGGCTCTTTTCATGCACCCCACATCGCTATATCTTATCGCTCATAGTAATTGTATACGTTTGTATTTTGTGTATTATAAGTAATTGTTAAGTGCCCCCTAGTGTAGTAGTGATAAGGTAGCGAGTTCGGACCCGGGTCGGTTAATACTGTTAATTTAGGTGTATTATTTTTGTATTCAGTTAGCAGATTGAACAAGGAACGGAAATAATGTAATAGTCACGTTTGTTATTGTGTGAAATGTCTTGAGTCAGTATTAAAGTTTCAACTTTCAGGTTGCACAGGTCAACTTTCAGGTTGCACAGGTCAACTTTCAGGTTGCACAGATCAACTTTCAGGTTGCACAGGTCAACTTTCAAGTTGCACAGGTCAACTTTCAAGTTGCACAGGTCAACTTTCGAGTTGCACAAGTGAACTTGCGCAATAAAACTTGCTAATGGATTTGACTTTTATTAAAAAATACAGATTTCTATGAAATTAATTTCCCAAAAGCCATGACTCTCACTCCACACATATTATAAAAGTTACTATTGAACAGAAGAATGTCAGTAAAATGATGATAATGCTTTAAGTTAAGTGCTTCTAGTATAATAGTTAATTGAGTACCTGCGCTTAGTTTAATTTGACCGCAGTTATCATAATTTATGATATTATGTATTATACACGTGGCAATTGATGCATTTTACCCGACTGCGGTGAATGTACGAAGCAATCCAATTATTATTATGAAGTGATCCAATTTATTTGACTCAGAATATCATAACAAAATAATAAATATGTTTTTTTTGTTCAATAAAAGTTAAAGATGTTTTATACATTTTAACAAGCAATTTTTTATTTACCGGTAACCTTAACGGTATTTTCCTCAAAACCGGTAACTATTTTATAAATAACAATTGATACAAAACGGTAACAAATAAATTGGTTACTTAAAATATAGGTTACCTTTTCTTGAATCGGTAACTTTTTAGAATCTGTTACCTTTTTCTGAATCCGTTACCTTTTTTTTAATCAGTTACCTTTTTTGAATTGATTATCAACGTAAAGGTAACATATCATTATTCTATACGGGTACCGATAAGGATTTTCGGTCCCTGATTGAAATATGTTTCATGTTATTGGTAAAGTAATTCATCTCATTCGGATTGGTTGTTATAATGCTGCCATATGGTTCAGTATTGCGTTATCTTTCCTATTACAGCATTCATATCATACATGTATTATTTCGTTATAAAGTGTAAATATTCATAAAGGAGGTCAGTAGTATTTTTATAACTTATCTATAATTTTACTAATCTTTTTTTTAAATAATGCAATTTTTCAACCATGGAATGGCAACACCGCAGTCGGCTTTTTATTTTATGACAACATTTTTTACAATAAATTGATGCGATGATATTTTTGTAATCTATCTTTAATTGTTATGTATTATTTTGTCATTGTGATATGAAGTATGCAACGAGCAGAGTGGCAAACCTTAATAATTAATAAGTGATGTATCAATTATTAATAATTATTATCAATGTGTGACATGTAGGAACAAAATACAAATACGCACAAAGTATTACTGTATAAGTGGTTAATATTATCAACTTTACAAACTGTCTGATGAACAAACCCTCTTAATTTTTCTATTTTTAGGAACTCCTTCGCCCCCCTTATTACGACATATTGATGCTCCCACACCGCTGCTATAAATGTTTGTAAACATTTTCTAACACTAATACTACTAACAAATGTTAGGAAAAGATAAAAATATCAGATAAAAATAAATAGTATTTTAATAGGTTTCGGGCAGTTTTATTTCTAATTTTTTTATTTATATTTGTTCAGAAAATGTTTACTAATGTTTGTAAACATTTTTAACAGCTGTGTAGGAGCACCTCATGGTTTAAATCAAGTTAGGTTAAACCCAGATTTATATTAAACCCATCACTTTCTAACGTTATGTAACAAAAAGCGATGAGCTTATTGTAAAAATTGGGTTTTATTTTAACCATCATTCGTATTAAGGGGGGAAGAGTATAGTCGGGGCATACTGTCATTACTGCACCATATTCGGTTATCGCATGAAAGACGACAAAGGCAAAGCCAAAAAAATATTATTAATATAATATTGTCCTTGAAACGCACTCGCCCCGCCTTTTGTCTTTATTCAGAGTTCAGCCTATTGAACAAAACGTTTCGATAAGTTGTTTGTCAACTGTTTCGGCACAGTAGACATAATTATAAGCTAAATCAGTACCTCAACTTACTATAATCTCATGAATTGAAACACTCACACAGACACGCTCTGTATACTGAGTAGTTTTTTTGTTTTTGTATGGAACTGTATCCCGAAAATACCTTATTTGTCTTGTTACAGTGCGTGTCTGTGTGTGTGTGTCAAATCGGACGATTGTAGGTAGTTGAAGTACTGCTTTAGCTTATATGTCTACTGTGGTTTCGGTTTGCATACGATTCTCATAACGAGGGCTTTAACTTGAGTTCTTATTGTCAGTTAGGCGTGCCATACACTTAAGCGGATTATATTCGATTCGGCAATTTGTCTATAAAAGGTTTTGTTGTTCTATAGAAATTGTCGAATCGAATGTTCCGACCCGCTTGTGTATAGCACGCCTTACAAGCTGTCATTTCACAAACAAAGCTTACTACTGGCAACTAGAGCTCATAGTGAAACCCCCTATTAAATAGAATCCGAAACTACTCTTGTAAAGTTGATATTATCACAGAAATCCGTGTGTTAATGCAATGTTATAGTGAATAATAATATATAGTCCGTTTTTTAATCCCTCACTTATTTGACAGCCACAAATGTCAAACTTTGAAAGTTCAAGTTTGACATTTGGTTCTGTCAATTCAGTCACAGATAAAAAACAGACTTTAGCAACAATTTTATAATTATTCTATATTACGAACAGTGATTCAATACAAAAGTGTTCTTGTACAGTTTTTATACCATTGACTTTATTTTGACAAGTGAGCTCAAATGTTCTGCTAAGTTCTGCTTGAGAGAGCTCAGCCGTGCCGAAGCAGAAGCGTGTTTAGCAATAATTGTAGTATAAGTGTTGTTTTACTATGTGCCCGCGGCCCAACCCGCTCAGTGTACATTGTACCTATGTATATACGTGTGTGTGAGAATGTATGCACGCCTGTGACGTCATATGTTGTGTATGTGTTCGTCTCGGTGACGTTGTGTTGATACCAAACTGAATAAAATGATTATTTTGTAAAATATAAGCTGTTTCATTTGTTAGATTTTTCCATCATATAGTTTACTAGCGACCCGCCCCGGTTTCGCACGTGTACGTTTTATAGCTTAAAACCTTCCTCTTGAATCACTCTATCTATTAAAAAAAACCGCATCAAAATCCGTTGCGTAGTTTTAAAGATCTAAGCATACCTATGGACAGACAGTGGGAAGAGACTTTTATTTTTTATAATGCTTTGCCCCACCCTAAGATTTCTCTTGTATCGTGGGTGCGTTTACAGACACAAATCTCACAAACAAACGCCCAGACCCGGAACAACCATCTGTAGTACTTTGTTTTATACTATGTAGTGATGAGTCTGTGTGGGTAAATTGAAAGCAAATTCTAGTTACCTGTCAAAGGAAACCTAATCCCTAGAAGGAATAGGAACTATCAACGAAGAATGTTCGAGCCGTTCATGACGAGACTACGTTGAATTGAGTCGTAAGTAGTAATACAAGGTACCGGCCAACCTGCCTTTGCCCACGTGGGCAAAGTGGGTAAAGGCGTCAAAACTAATAAAATTAAAACTAATTTAAAAATGTATTTCATTTCAACTATAAGCCTCGTTGGTCTAGCGGCCGCATGCGCGACTGCTGAGTGTAAGGTGTTATTATGCCGCGCAGTCTTATTAGGTGTTTCCGTGTGGAATTTCTCAGCAGCAGCCCAGAGTCTCGATTTGTGCCTAGTTGATGGCAATATGCTCGCCCTCTATTACATGGGATTTAACCATAACGGTGAAATGGTGTAATATACACCTCTGCCAACCCTTCAGAGAATACAGGTGTGATGATGTTATGTTATATGCCAAGTCTATTGGTGCATATCGTCAAAGGTGATCCTAATGCCTTCTTGGCGATTCAGATACTTAATTATTCTGGAAGGGCATCAGCGATCTATCTGTTTATGCTCTAAGGTTAAACGAGATGATTGCGGCACTATCTATCATCATCTACTATCATTCATTGATAAGCCCACATTCAGAAGTGGACATTTACAGGCTGACATGATAGTAAGCTCAAAAACTTCGTTATCAAGTTTAAAAACGCATGGGTAATTAGAAAAAAGACTGACAGCTGTCACTCACATTGGTAGTTGACACACGTCAAATAGTGCGACGTCATTTTTTGATCCACAAACGAAACGAAATTACAAAAACATTCTAGAATTTATCCAGTAAAAGGTTAATTACTCAAAGTTTTTAATTGTAATTCTCATACATTGAATCTCAATTATTTAAATATATTCATAACATTCACTCACTGAAACGTTTCAATACAACACAGAACCGTAGCGTTGTTGTGTGGGAAGTGAGTTGTGAATTGTGAAATATCCTGTTTTAGGAGCGATATCGAAGGTTTTATCTCTGACATGGACACGGAAGAAATAATGGCAGAAGAAGAGCCAATGTCGAGCAGCATGATCAACCCGATCAGCTTCGGTAAGATGACAAACTCTATACTTAATACTTTATTAAAAATAATGTTTTCAGAAAACTTTCTGGAACATGTAAACATTCATATAAACACTGCTTAGTTAGCATTTTCCTTTTCTTATCTTTTAATTCCGCCCTTGAGATGACACTGACCTAATAGAATTGACTGATAATTTAGAAACATCAAAATTAATAATAAATTGTATGATTGTTGATGTGGCAGACAGTTTCAGTCAAATTAATCAGAATCAAATCAAAACTTATTTATTTGAACTAGACTCATAAAATTAGTCAAAATTAAAGATGAAAATCTATTAAAGAAATTTGACAGATTGTATGTGTTGGAGACTGTACATTTTACTTCTGAAATGATACTGCAGCATAATATTTGGATTAATATTGTGTAATACACCCAACATGTTATTCCATATAGAACCAAGCTGTTTTCCTTGTAGCATGAGTCATCTACATAAAACACAATAATATGTAAATGTGTAATCATAACATACTAACACAATGCAGTGAAAACAACTGCTTTATCATTGCATTGTCAATTATTTCAGTAAAACACTTGTTCAGTTGTTAGAATAGGTAATATAATATAACTTGTTAGTAAAGTTGTTGATAACAAAGGAGAATACACAAAATAACCCAGAATTGATTAGAACAAGACATTTGCCAAATTGTTCACTGTAATGTTATTCCATTTATTCATTAACTAACTTTTGCCCGCAGCTTCACTTGCATGAAATTTTGAACTTGTTAAGTGACGATTTTCCATACAAACTTTCATCCCCTATTTAACCCCCTTAGGGGTTCAATTTCAATAAATCCTTCCTCATTCCTTGTCCACATTATAAAGGGAACCTCTGTGCAAAATTTCAGCTTTCTAGGTCCAAGGGTTTGGGCTGGGCGTTGATGAGTCAGTCAGTCAGGACTTTTCTTTTTATTTATATAGATAGATTTATTATACAAAATTATATTTTAAAATATTTCTATAAAAAAAAACATTCTAACATCGGGAACAGGGCAGCCAGCTACCGCTGGTCAGGGCCTCAATGAGAGGAACTTCCTAACAGCGCCGTGTCGAGAAGTACCGCTTTCTGAATCAAACCCTTGATCCAGCTCCCTAACGAGAGCCTTATCAGATGTTGGTCGAGGCTCTTGGCTATTAAGCCATTGGCTGTAACGACTATCGGCACAATGACTGCTGAATCAACATCCCACATGTGCCAAGTCTTGATATTTAATTTCTTTATCTTTTTTGACTTTCAAAAGGTTCTCGTAATGGAACAGTGATATAATATCTCTTTTCAGTCACGGCTCATCTTCCTTGCGGAAGATGTCCGGTCCTTTGGAAGGCATACACGGGGACACAGGTCCAACGCGCAGAGGCCCCTTTGAGAACTTTAATCTAAAATGGGGTGGGGCACCAACCGGGGGCTATCCACGGCTGCACTATTGGAGTACAGTCATGGACCGTCCCAGGTGGGTGCAAGACTATTGCAAAATGTGGTGAAAAATGTCTGGTCTATGGGAAGGGGTGTTAGGTGGACTGATAACCTCTATTGCCGGAAGAAAACGGCGTCTGCCTTTCAACATTTAAAATTGAAATTTATTGGCAGACGGTGACTCGCCAGCTCACTAGCTGGGCCCCCTGAAAAGCCGCCAGTACATAGGCGAAGGGGGCAACAGACGTGTGAGCGGCTAGGGGTGTAGAGAGGTGTGGCCCCGGTTTCGCCGTCGCGGGTCTAAAAGACCCGGAGTGGGTTTCCCCGCTATTACGCCTTTAGACTGATGTAATATTATTATTATAATGGATAGTATAGAATTTATATACCACAATACCTGAACTCACAATAATATATACTACTCACAATGCCTGAAAAGAGACCTTGACTTCTGAGTTTGTTTCGTCTTCTCAGAGCTAGTCAGATAGAAAAAGCCGGCGCCATCTAGTCTTAAAAAAAAACATTGAAAAAAAGTCTGAGCAGAATTGTTCATAAATAACCTGTATGCCTGCATTTTTTTACTATTAAACGAAATGAAAACGTTTTTTTTGTTAAGTTCTAGTAAGTGTTAACATGATGCCTAAATAGACTGTATACTATTTAGTTTACTATATTTATACTAATCTTTCTCTTAATGTTTCAGGTCTCCAATTCCTAGCGTCATACGGCTGGTTCCTCGTGGGAGGCGCCGCGGCCGCGCTGTACTTACTACACAAGCTGCGCCCCACTCTCGCCAAGTGGCAGCAAGCCAGAGAGGATGCTGTGTATCATAAGAGTAAGCAAACAGTCCAGTGACACTGTTCACCATTATTTACTTAGATTTTTCCCAACTATGTAGTACTCAGACTAGAATAGATGCAGAAATGGAGAAAAAACAGCCAGGCCAAAATGGGAGTGAGCCGGTCATGTCGCTGGAATGCACCCGGACAGGTGGGCAAATACCGTTACTTACTGGACGCCTGAAGGAGGACATCGCCGTCGAGGTCGACCTCGGCGTAGGTAGCGTGACGATCTAGACGTGTTTGCGGGGCTAGCATGGTCAGAGACGGCACAAAATAGAGATGTTTGGAAGACAAATGGGGAGGTCTTTGCTCAGCAGTGGGATAGTCAATAGGCTAGTAAAAAAAATGTTCATTTAATTTTTCGTGATTTACAGCTAGTACGTGGCGGCAATATTTCATAGGCCTAGGGCAGCAAACGTATCAAATCCGCCCCTGCATATAGCCACAAGTTCTCTGTTTTTGTTAACATTTACGTGTTAATTTCAGATCCGGACCTAGCTCTCGCTCGTATGGAGGCCATCCAGCGCGCGCGAGAGTTACAACAACAGAAACTGTTGGAGGCCTCACAGAGAGCATTCGAACAACAGAAAGAGGTGGGTAGTTATTGTAAAATAACGAAATACTATGGTGGCGAATGTGATCAAAACAACGACATTCCCTGCTGGCAGTAGTGATGTTCAAATCCACTATAAACTGTAGACGTGTTATAAACTATAAAATATATTCATATAGTCTGTTATTTTATACGCTATCATTATAACGCGGTGTTACAAAACTCTGGCGCAGTCTGAACGCGGAGACGCTATAATTTTATTTAACAACACGCTAAACGGACTTGATGATGCGCGGTAAATGTTTTCTCGCAACGCGCTGTACACTAAAGAATATAATAATACTTCATTCCCTTACGCGCTGTTGCTAGTCGCTACGCTATCTTGCTATCTCGTTCTGGCCCCGCTATGCGCGTTTAGACTTTTATTCATTGAGTAGGTTGAGGCGTTATAATATAGCGCGAAGTCAGAGCCACAATAGAAAACGCTATAGGCTATGTACACATAGTCTGTTATATTTTGGCGCTATACGTTTTATTAACCACCACTAGCTGGCAGCCTACGTAGCAGTCTGTGGCGAGACGCGACGTAACAGGTATTTTTCGTTGCATCGTGTTGCGTCGTGTCGTATCGCATCGTGTCACGTTTGTCCCTTACGCAGGATACCTCGTTAGGTCTGAGTCAGAACGCGTTATACTCATAGAAACGACTTTTTAGCGTTAGAACACTGCATAATTAGCTCTAAAAGAATACGTATACAAATTAAAACTCATTATTATCATCAGTTAGTTGTCAGTTACCGTGATAAGATAATGGTTGGCCCACAAATTGAATAAATCTTTTAAACCAAAAATGTATAATATTTTAAATAGAGATAAATAAGGTACCAAATACAAATCATATATATCCGTGATTTGGTCGCGCCATTATGACTTTAGCCGTCACTGTACAAACTGATTTGGGCGTCTGGAGCAACAAGCACGTGGAGTTTTATTTGAGAATCACTATACAAGATTAGTCGGAAAGGGGGTACTAATCTGAAAGGGTGTTGAAGAATCCATAATAATGAATAACTTTTGTTCTAAAACTTTCCCCAAAAACAATAGTTTAAGAGAAATTCCTGTTCAAAAACCTCAAAAAAAATACGCTAAAATCTATCTATCCTCAGCTATGCTGCCGTCATAAGGAAGAGTGCAGTAAGTGTAACTTTTGAACATAGAATTTTGAACCTTAGTGTTGAGTTACGCAGACGCAAAAGGTTAAATATTCTATGTTCAAAAATTGCACTTACTGCACTCTTCGTTATGGCGGCAGTATGATCAGCTGTGTTTACATTTTAGGTCATATTTCTGGTCACGGATTAGAAGGACCATTTTCTGAGTTCGTAACTAACTAACATTTGATAATAAAAAAAATATCGAATTTTGTAATTTTAACACTTGCCTTAAAACAGTCATTAGTGATATTTTAAGTGACCCGCGGTTTAGTAGGGGGTACTGACTAACCTTGTATAATGAGTATGGAACCCTATTTTATACACGACAGGTTCTTTACCCATACTCTAAATATTGATAATTTGTTTGTTAGCGTGAGGAGCGCAAGCGCGCGGAGATGCTGGAGCGACTGGAGAAGTACGGCGCCGCCGCCGGAGGACAACGACTAGGAGAACGAGATGACGGTGAGTACATGAGATGCATCTTATACACAGACAACGAAACATTTTACCCGGATAGAATATAAAACATTCCTCACAGCACGCTGGTAATAGACGCGTGTTGTAACATTATACAAAACACAGCACGCATAGTGGTAGGATCTATACTAGGGAATCCAACCCCGCATCAAAATCGCGATCCCGCACGCATGCGGGATTGAGCTTTTTTAAATATTCTTTTATTTTAAGTAGTTATTTAAAAAAAAAAAACTTGCTATGAAAACTTTTATTACAAAAATAATTGAATCGTACCTTTTCACATCACAAGTAAGAGGCAAATGACGCAATAACTTTATTTGACAATTAACCACGCGCGAAGATAAATCCCGATCCGTGGGGGAACCCCTAGTCATAGAGTATTTGAATTGACATTGATTACGTTCCGTTCAGAAAAAAGATTCACACAAATTAAAATTCAATTTTTTGTAGCTGTTTGTTAAAATCTGACAACTAAAGTATTTTCCATACGAATGCTAGAAAAGTCACGCACGTGTTTCATTTGGAAGTTGTTAAATCACTTATTAATGAGGCTGTGCTGGGCCTTAAAAATAATCAGAACGTCATCTGAGCTCATTTTTTTTTCAATCCCGCAAACCTGCGGGATCCCAGCATGAGTAATTTCAGATCCCACAAAAAAGGTGCGTGATCGGATTCTTTAATCTGTAAGGTCCGCCTGGCTAGCTACCACCGACACATTAAAGTGTTGTCGAGTGTGTATGTGAGAGCCAGAGGGGTATAGGAGAGTCCTTCTTATATTTTTGTTACTTGGATTCGTGTGCTCCATTTTAGACCCTGTCTGCGCTTAACACTTATCAGGTAAAACCAAAGGTAAAACAGTAAAAGAATTTAAAAAATAGATTTCCACTAGCCACGTCCCTCCAACAGTCTTCAATGTGTGTGTGCATATGACAACGAGTCACCATGTTTGTGTTTGATATTTAGTATATTTATTGCTCGACTAGTGCATAATTAAAGTTCGCGCTCGACAATACACGTGTGTCATTCATACAAACCTACAAACGGTACCATACTGTTAATTAGCGACGTCAAATCTGTCGAGCGACTGTAACATGTGACTGTTTAAGTTTGTCCTACAGTTGCAGCACACATCTGCGTTGAATGACGCGTTGTTAATATTGTTTCTCAGTGTCTTTACACAGCTAATACAACACTCATGCGCAAAAGTGTTTTCTGCATGGCTCCTTTCATATACCCGTAATAAATTACCTAAGTTATTCTTTGTAGTGACTACCTTACTCAATTCATGTCCCAACGTGCACAAGTGGATGTCATTTATACTGACTACAGTAAAGCTTTTGATCGTTTGGATCACGCAATATTATTAAGAAAATTACTTAACATAGGCATCAGAGGAAACCTTTATAGGTGGTTCTCATCTTATGTTGAAAACAGGTGTCAAACTATTGTCCTTAATGGTTTTTCATCCAGGGCTATGTGTATTCCTTCAGGAATACCACAGGGATCGCTGTTGGGACCTTTGCTGTTCAATATATTTATTAATGATATCTCCTCGTGTTTCGTCAACTCTAAAATCCTTCTGTTTGCAGATGACATGAAAATATTTAGTCAAATTAAAACCAGCGATGACGCAATTCGTCTCCAGAGTGATCTCAATCGTTTTCATAATTATTGTGTCGTTAATAAGCTTGACTTGAATATCTCCAAATGCTACACTTGTTCCTTTACTCGCAAACCTAATCCTATTCTTTTTGATTATAAGCTTGAAAATGCCTCGATAGCCAAAGTTAACACTATCAGAGACTTAGGCATCACCTTTGATTCTAAACTTCTTTTCGATTCACATATAGATATTATTGTCAAAAAAGCTTCCAAAGCACTAGGCTTTATCTTAAGATTATCTGCTGAATTTAAAAATATCAAAACTCTTAAAATTCTCTATTGTGCTTTTGTTCGCAGTCACCTGGAATATTGTTCACAGGTTTGGAATCCGAATTATAACATTTATATAGATCGCATCGAAAACATTCAAAAGAAGTTTATGAGGTACATACAATATAGATCCAAAACTTATTTACCCAATTATTTCAGCCGCTGCAAGAAATTTCATATTCTTCCACTATGTGAGCGCAGGAAAATAGCGGATTTAGTATTTTTGTTTAGTTTAGTAAATGGTTCAACCGACTGTTCTGAGCTATTGAACAGTATTGGGCTACGCGTACCATCTGCGTTGTTACGTAAACATAATCTTTTACATATTCCTGTGGTACGATGCACTTATAGGCAAAACTCCTATATGATAAGGGCGAGCAGAACTTACAACGCAACGTGTCAAAGCGCGGAAACTGATCTTTTCTACACTAGTATTCCGAAATTAAAAAAGGCAATGTGTGAACATTTCTTTGATGCTAATTAAGAGATCAATAGATAAATGGAAAAAACCTGTGTAATTAACTGTGTTCAAAGTTTCTTTTTTGTGTCTATCTGTTCTACTCTCGTTCTTAACCGTGAAAACTTGTTATTGGCCATCATGTAATACTGTGTGTGATAATTTTGTTCTAGCTGTAAGTTTTCTAGAGAAATAAAATAAAATAAAATAAGTGTTGGAAAGAATTGCTTCTACGTTTATTTAAAAAAAGACTTCGTAACTTTTTAGCAGATATAGCATATTAAAACATAGCGAGTTCTTTTCTGAAAAAGAACATATTTTTGATGTTACTTAATGTAAAGTTTCTGTTTTTTGTTGTTTATAATATGTTAGGGGCCGTTCAAGTATTACGTAAGCACTATAGGGGGGTGGGGGGTCTTTGTTTTGCTTATTTTGGATGACATGGGGGGTAGGGGAGTCTAGATGATGATTACGTCATCGGTAGTTATTTACTTTTTTACACGAATGGCAACAACCCTCACATTGTCTATGCTTGAAAAGTTTGATAAGTTCGTAAGATTATAATATTTTTGTCCCTTACTCTATGTTGAATACTGTATCAGTAAAATCTAATCTCCTTCCTAAACCTATTTTCTTATTTTTAAAATTCTAATTATAATGTTATAATTATAATATAAAAAGAAATACATTTATAATTGAAAAATGTTTACGTAAGCATGGGGGGAGGGGGTAAGAGCTTTGCTTACTTTTGCTGACAAGGGGGATGGGGGGGGGGAGTAAATAATTGTAATAAATCTGCTTACGTAATATTTGAACGGCCCCTTAGATAGTTTTAGTTAGAATTTTTTAGTGTAATTTTGCATGCCTACTGGTAAAATATGGCCGAACCTATTTTTTCTTTATATGACCATGTACTGTATGTACCCTCTATTTGCAAAATAAAATATCTTTATTTGTATCTCACACATTTTTACTTGCAGTGTCAATGGTAGAGCGTAGTATCTATCTCTAATTAAATCTTTTTTTAATTCAACAGACTACATGCCGCTAAGCGCGGGCGCATCCACTTCATCGTACCGACCACCCAAGAAGTCCAAGTGCGGAGGCGGCGGCTGCGGACGATAGTCTAGCCAACCTATCAGGAGTCTATCCGACCTACTAGGCCCCTAGCCATCCATCAACACACAGACACATTTAGGAAGAATCATACTACGAACCGAGTGCAACAATTTATATCACTAAAGCCATGTATTCATTTGTTTATAAACAATTTCAGAAACAAGTATCTAGGTGTTTCTGAAACATTAAACATGTTGCAGTAATCACTATTCTCTTCTCGAGAAGAAGAAAAAGAGAGAGTAAACATTATGATAGTTTTTGATGGTGAATTTAGTTCTAGAAACATTTACGAATGTTTCAGAAACTGTTGGCAACTTGTATCTGAAACATTGTTTAAAATTCAATACATGACTTACCCTACATTTAACATAATATTATTATCTTTACCAATAAAAAACTTATAATTTTTTCATTTTATTAAACTGAATTTCAATACATCTGTGTGGTTACTATTGAAAATAATTCAGATTTATCGACATTGCAATTATGAGCGTTCATTCTTTTGAATGCAAAACAGACGCCAAATTGAATTAAAATTGTGAAGTATTTTTATTTTTTTCAAAATATACGTATTGTTTCTTGGCTGTCTCTAAGTCATGTATTCACTTGTAAACAATGTTTCAAATAAAAGTTGCCAACAGTTTATGAAACATCACGTATTAAATAGAAACAATGTTTCGGAACTACGCCATCAACAACTGTCAAGTATGAATCAATGATTCAGAAACGTGAAGATTGTTGTTTCTGAAACAATGTTTTAAACAAATGTTTACTAACATTGGCTTTAATTCAGAATTTGATGAAAGATCGAAATATTTTCAATAGTATCCCTAATGTTCCTTTATGTAGGTCTCATAGTAATAGTAATATTGTTAATATGTTAACAAATTAATAATATTATAATTTATAATACAGTGAAGTTTATACACACGTATTTAGATAGTCTCGTGTACTTACTTGTACAGTCGCGAACTTAAAATGTTTACCACCTAAAAAAGGTGTTAAGGGTTTGAAATCATCAAATGACCTCTTCCGCTCTGAGCGGAGCGGAAGGGAGTGTCAGACTCTTACTGACTAAAATCCATACGTGTTCCTCGTAGTGCCCTTTACGTTCCAGGGCCGCGGTAACTCTTTAGAACAAATTCCGCAACATGTTTACCACCCTACGCCCTTTAATTGCTTGCAAATTACTTTCTAATAAGGTCGCTCGGTCGCTCGCAAAAAACTGACAGGGCAAAGATATTTTTTTCTTAATTAACATAATAAGATTTATTTTAGGTAGCATAGAAAAGTAAATCAATCTATTTAGTAATGGCTCTTAAACCAAGTTGTACGTGATTTTGCAAAATCACACAATTGTATTATTTTCACCCTCTTATTGTATTATGAGGGTGATTTCGCAAAATAACGAATTTTGAAAAAAATTACAGGGTTTTTTTTCCTAAAAATCTGTCGGGCTTGCCCTAACTTTGAACCCTAGGCACGCCACTGTGTATACTGCTCCATGCAACACCTGCTTTTACGTGGGACTCGGAGGACTTATCTTATGTGAGCTGAGCAACCTGAGCATCCACATTCTATTGAAGAATCTGCGCCTCCCTTGTGCCAAAGTGAGACGCATTCCGGTGCCCGATTTCAACGGTTTATTCCCATCTGCCACCTTCGACTTTGCCACCGGGGTGGTGGCTGGCACTTATTTAGTGTTATATACCTCCTTTGTTTATTCCCATCTGCCACCGGGGTGGTGGCTGGCACTAACTGGTAGCGTTTACGACCCCGGTGGTGAATGGCGTTTATTCCCATCTGCCCCAGCTCCAGTTCATTTCTGCTTTCCTGGTAGTTTTAATAAATAAACAATTAGGGCAGTTAAATTTTAAAACGTCTATCGATGTATTATCATTTATTACGTATGCTTTCATGCTCTTCTCTGTTTCATCATGGTTGCGTAGATCTTTAAAACTACGCAACGGATTTTGATGCGGTTTTTTTAATAGATAGAGTGATTCAAGAGGAAGGTTTTAAGCTATAAAACGGGTCGCTAGTTAGAAATAAAATGACAAACAGATAGCTGTAAGGAAGGTAAGGTTATGTTAGAACTGTGACCACTCAACGCTAGAAACGATTCGCGCCTACTGAGAATGACCACCTTACTATGGCCAATCTTACAATTGTTTGATTGGCCTTACTATGCCAATTTAACTGCCCTTATTGTTTATTTATTAAAACTACCAGGAAAGCAGAAATGAACTGGAGCTGGGGCAGATGGGAATAAACGCGCTACTAGTTAGTGCCAGCCACCACCCCGGTGGCAGATGGGAATAAACAAAGGAGGTATATAACACTAAACTAGTGCCATTCACCACCGGGGTGGTAAACGCTACTAGTTAGTGCCAGCCACCACTCCGGTGGCAGATGGGAATAAACAAAGGAGGTATATAACACTAAATAAGTGCCAGCCACCACCCCGGTGGCAAAATCGAAGGGGGCAGATGGGAATAAGGATTTCAACCCCTTCTCCCTTCTTTTCAACTTCGTCTCCTGCCCTAACTACACTTACGAATTCGGATCCTGGCTATTCTTTACCGTCATGACTAAATGCGCTTCAGCCGGTCTGTTTGCTGCCGCCGGTTTCTATCAAATGGCTGTGTGGGCTATCGGCAAACACCGTAACTACAAGAAGGAATTCGCTGACTACCCCAAGGGACGTAAAGCTATTTTGCCTCTTATTCTATAAGCATTGTATATGTATTAGGTATTGAATGCGCAATGCGATTCTTTGAAACTACCTGGTGCTACATTACAACATCTAATTCCCTCTGCCCTTTTTTCTATCGGACGGCCAGAAGCACGAAAAAGTGCCATCGGTTCATGGTTGATATACCAAAAACCCGAACGAAGCGCTTTGATTCCACTTTCATCGTGAAAACCGCCAAACAGTGGAATGCGCTGCCCGAGTGGGTGTTCCCCGACAGCTACAATCTGGGTGTCTTCAAGTCACGAGTGAATCGGTTTCTTCTGGGCAAGCGTGCTCCATCGTAGACCGCATCATCGCTTAACATCAGGCGAGATGGCGGACAAACGCAGGCCTTGTAAAAGATTTAAAAAAAAAAACTTTTATCCAAAAAGGAGTTCATAACATCAGAAAGTGATTAATAGCCTTTTTGCTATAAGCAACGCTTCACAATTTAAAAAAAGTAATACTTATGCAAGTTGATATGACATCTTAAACCTTATTGCGCAGTGTGAGAAGGAATCGAATTTGAAATCTGATAAACATTTTCAGTTTGCGACTGTACATATTTTAAATTATGTTGCATGTCAACTCGCGTGTCGTTCATATTTTAATAAATATTAATTGGATTAACTGTTCTGTTGTTTTTCTTGTTATAACCTACTTGTAGAACCTACCCTAGCACACTCGATACTTTTAGCATTGGCGAGTCGCTGGATGCTGTGACTGAACACTCCACTCTGCACACATTTGTACGCCAATCGCAGCGATGAAATGCTTCAAAACCACAAACAAGTCCAGTCAAAATAGACATTTTTCTTCGGAATAATTCGCATAGCAATGAAAATTGGTGCAGGCCTTAATGTGACTTTAATTTCATTATGCCTTCTTATCGGGTACTTATTGCAATATCTAAAATTAAAAGTACTAACGTAAAATAACCTACGTTAAAAATCCCTAAAATCTAAATACCTAATGTTTTTAAATACCTAAGCAACTAAAACCTACAGCCTACAGTACGAATTACCTAAGTTTAAAATACTGATTGGACTAAATATCTAATGTTTAAAACATCAACAGTTATTACACCTAAGTTTGATACACCAACATTTGAAATACAAAATGGTCAAAATACCTACAATGATGCATCACTTGCCTAAAAGGCATAGTCGGAGTCCCGCTTCGCGGGGCTCAAGTTTATAAAAAATAACCACGAAGGGGATGGCGGGGTCTGTGTTTGCCGGTATTTTTCATTTTGGTCAATTAACGGTGAGGTAAACCGATTTAAGGAACTTTGTACATAGGAATTTCAAGTTTTAGCTTTATGAACTTCAGTAACATATCCATTTGACATTTTAAGCTTTCAGTATTTTGAATATAAGTAAAACAATCGTTAGGTTTTGAACGTAGGTTACTTTACGTTAGTTCTTTTAATTATAGATATTACAATACGTACCCCTTCTAATCTTTTTGCAGAAATCTCAATTTGCCTTAGTCCCAGAATGCCTGAAATTTGAAATGACTGAATTTCCCAATGTCTGAAAAAACAAAAGGCGAGTGATGTACAGTTAGATATCTATTGAATAATTATAAGACTTTACTTATTTTGGAAACTGAAAAGGGGCCTCAGGGTGCACAGCCGTTGGTTGAACGTGAAACGTAAGTGTAAGGTAGGTACGCAGGGTAGAGTAAGGTAAGTGGATGATGATGAAAAAGGTGATCCCACACTATGTCGCTGAGGAACTTGAAAAAGGTAAACAAGTAACAGGGATTTTCCTTGATCTGGCCAAAGCCAGATACAGTGATAGTGATTTGATACAGTGTCCGTTCCTATCCTAAATAAATTAGAGGCACTAGGAATAAGAGGCACCCAGTTAAAACTCTTCACGGACTATTTACAGGATCGTTACCAATGTGTCAAAATAGGCGACATCATTATCGCGGATATGCAAGATCCGCCTTTTGGGATTCCTCAAGGAAGTATCCTAGGACCTATACTTTTTCTGGTACACATAAACGATCTCTGTAATTTAAATCTAGACCACAGCAAAATAATTTCTTATGCAAATGACACTGCTTTAATTTTGTCTGCTGACTCCAACACGGAAGTTCATGATTACGCACAGCGAGGCTTTAATGTTGTAAATAACTGGCTTAAACACAGCTAACACTGAATGCTGAAAAGACCAAATTCATGAAATTTTGCTACTTATCAAAGTAAATAATAGCATGTGCTCAAAAGTAAATAATAACTTGTGGTCAAAGTAGGTAAAATAGCTTGTGGTCAAAGTAAATAATAACTTGTGGACAAAGTAAATAATAGCTTGCGGTCTTAAGTAAATAATAGCTTGCGGTCAAAAGTAAATAACAGCTTGTTGTCAAAAGTAAATAATAACTTGTGGTCAGTGTAAATAAGAACTTATGGTCACTGTAAATAATAACTTGTGGTTAAAGTAAATAATAGCATGTGGTCAAAGTAAATAATAACTTGTGGTCAAAGTAAATAATAACTTGTGGTCAAAGTAAATAATAGCTTGTGGTCAAAGTAAATAATAACTTGTGATCAAAGTAAATAACAACTTGTGGTCAAAGTAAATAATAACTTGTCGTCAAAGTAAATAACAGCTTGTGGTCAAAGTAAATAATAACTTGTGGTCAAAGTAAATAATAACTTGTGGTCAATGTAAATAATAACTTGTGGTCAAAGTAAATAACTTGTGGTCAAAGTAAATAATAACTTGTGGCCAATGTAAACAATAACTTGTGGTCAAAGTAAATAATAACTTGTGGTCAAAGTAAATAATAGCACAATGGTCAAAGTAAATAATAACTTGTGGTCAAAGTAAAGAATAACTTCTGGTCAAAGTAAATAACAACTTGTGGCCAATGTAAACAATAACTTGTGGTCAAAGTAAATAATAACTTGTGGTCAAAGTAAATAATAGCACAATGGTCTAAGTAAATAATAACTTGTGGTCAAAGTAAAGAATAACTACTGGTCAAAGTAAATAACAACTTGTGGCCAAAGTAAACAATAACTTGTGGTCAAATAAATAATAACTTGTGGTCATAGTAAATAATGACTTGTGGTCAAAGTAAATAATAACTTGTGGTCAAAGTAAATAATGACTTGTGGTCAAAGTAAATAATAACTTGTGGTCAAAGTAAATAATAACTTGTGGTCAAAGTAAATAATAACTTGTGGTCAAGGTAAATAATAACTTGTGGTCAGTGTAAATAAGAACTTATGGTCACTGTAAATAATAACTTGTGGTTAAAGTAAATAATAGCATGTGGTCAAAGTAAATAATAACTTGTGGTCAAAGTAAATAATAACTTGTGGTCAATGTAAATAATAACTTGTGGTCAATGTAAATAATAACTTGTGGTCAAAGTCAATAATAACTTGTGGTCAAAGTAAATAATAACTTGTGGTCAAGGTAAATAATAACTTGTGGTCAGTGTAAATAAGAACTTATGGTCACTGTAAATAATAACTTGTGGTTAAAGTAAATAATAGCATGTGGTCAATGTAAATAATAGCTTGTGGTTAAAGTAAATAATAACTTGTGGTCAATGTAAATAATAACTTGTGGTCAATGTAAATAATAACTTGTGGTCAAGGTAAATAATAACTTGTGATCAGTGTAAATAATAACTTGTGGTTAAAGTAAATAATAGCATGTGGTCAATGTAAATAATAGCTTGTGGTTAAAGTAAATAATAACTTGTGATCAAAGTAGGTAATAATAGCATGTGGTCAAAGTAAATAGTAACTTGTGGTCAATGTAAATAATAACTTGTGGTTAAAGTAAATAATAGCATGTGGTCAAAGTAAATAATAACTTGTGGTCAAAGTAAATAATAACTTGTGGTTAATGTAAATAACAACTTGTGGTCAAAGTAAATAATAACTTGTGGTCAAAGTAAATAATAGCATGTGGTCAATGTAAATAATAGCTTGTGGTTAAAGTAAATAATAACTTGTGATCAAAGTAAACAATAACTTGTGGTCAAAGTAAATAATAACTTGTGGTCAGTGTAAATAAGAACTTATGGTCACTGTAAATAATAACTTGTGGTTAAAGTAAATAATAACTTGTGGTCAAAGTAAATAATAACTTGTGGTCAAAGTAAATAATATCTTGTGGTCAAAGTAAATAATAGCATGTGGTCAAAGTAAATAATAACTTGTGGTCAAAGTAAATAATAACTTGTGGTCAAAGTAAATAATAACTTGTGGTCAAAGTAAATAGTAACTTGTGGTCAATGTAAATAATAACTTGTGGTCAATGTAAATAATAACTTGTGGTCAAGGTAAATAATAACTTGTGATCAGTGTAAATAATAACTTGTGGTTAAAGTAAATAATAGCATGTGGTCAATGTAAATAATAGCTTGTGGTTAAAGTAAATAATAACTTGTGATCAAAGTAGGTAATAATAGCATGTGGTCAAAGTAAATAGTAACTTGTGGTCAATGTAAATAATAACTTGTGGTTAAAGTAAATAATAGCATGTGGTCAAAGTAAATAATAACTTGTGGTCAAAGTAAATAATAACTTGTGGTTAATGTAAATAACAACTTGTGGTCAAAGTAAATAATAACTTGTGGTCAAAGTAAATAATAGCATGTGGTCAATGTAAATAATAGCTTGTGGTTAAAGTAAATAATAACTTGTGATCAAAGTAAACAATAACTTGTGGTCAAAGTAAATAATAACTTGTGGTCAGTGTAAATAAGAACTTATGGTCACTGTAAATAATAACTTGTGGTTAAAGTAAATAATAACTTGTGGTCAAAGTAAATAATAACTTGTGGTCAAAGTAAATAATATCTTGTGGTCAAAGTAAATAATAGCATGTGGTCAAAGTAAATAATAACTTGTGGTCAAAGTAAATAATAACTTGTGGTCAATGTAAATAATAACTTGTGGTTAAAGTAAATAATAGCATGTGGTCAAAGTAAATAATAACTTGTGGTCAAGGTAAATAATAACTTGTGGTCAATGTAAATAATAACTTTTGGTCAATGTAAATAATAACTTGTGGTTAAATTAAATAATAACTTGTGGTCAAAGTAGGTAAATAATAACTTGTGGTCAATGTAAATAATAACTTGTGGTCAAAGTAAATAATTTGTGGTCAAAGTAAATAATAACTTGTGGTCAAAGTAGGTAAATAATAGCATGTGGTCAAAGTAAATAATAACTTGTGGTCAAAGTAAATAATAACTTGTGGTCAAAGTAAATAACAACTTGTGGTCAAAGTAAATAATAACTTGTGGTCAAGGTAAATAATAACTTGTGGTCAAAGTAAATAATAACTTGTTGTCAAAGTAAATAATAACTTGTGGTCAAAGTAAATAATAACTTGTGGTCAGTGTAAATAAGAACTTATGGGCACTGTAAATAATAGCATGTGGTCAAAGTAAATAATAACTTGTGGTCAAAGTAAATAATAACTTGTGGTCAATGTAAATAATAACTTGTGGTCAAAGTAAATAATAACTTGTGGTCAAGGTAAATAATAACTTGTGGTCAGTGTAAATAATAACTTGTGGTTAAAGTAAATAATAGCATGTGGTCAAAGTAAATAATAACTTGTGGTCAAAGTAAATAATAACTTGTGGTCAATGTAAATAATAACTTGTGGTTAAAGTAAATAATAGCATGTGGTCAAAGTAAATAATAACTTGTGGTCAAAGTAAATAATAACTTGTGGTCAATGTAAATAATAACTTTTGGTCAATGTAAATAATAACTTGTGGTTAAATTAAATAATAACTTGTGGTCAAAGTAGGTAAATAATAACTTGTGGTCAATGTAAATAATAACTTGTGGTCAAAGTAAATAACTTGTGGTCAAAGTAAATAATAACTTGTGGTCAAAGTAGGTAAATAATAGCATGTGGTCAAAGTAAATAATAACTTGTGGTCAAAGTAAATAATAACTTGTGGTCAATGTAAATAATAACTTTTGGTCAATGTAAATAATAACTTGTGGTCAAGGTAAATAATAACTTGTGGTCAAAGTAAATAATAACTTGTTGTCAAAGTAAATAATAACTTGTGGTCAAAGTAAATAATAACTTGTGGTCAGTGTAAATAAGAACTTATGGGCACTGTAAATAATAGCATGTGGTCAAAGTAAATAATAACTTGTGGTCAAAGCAAATAATAACTTGTGGTCAATGTAAATAATAACTTGTGGTCAAAGTAAATAATAACTTGTGGTCAAAGTAAATAACAACTTGTGGTCAAAGTAAATAATAACTTGTGGTCAAAGTAAATAATAACTTGTGGTCAAGGTAAATAATAACTTGTGGTCAGTGTAAATAATAACTTGTGGTTAAAGTAAATAATAGCATGTGGTCAAAGTAAATAATAACTTGTGGTCAAAGTAAATAATAACTTGTGGTCAATGTAAATAACAACTTGTGGTCAAAGTAAATAATAACTTGTGGTCAGTGTAAATAAGAACTTATGGTCACTGTAAATAATAACTTGTGGTTAAAGTAAATAATAGCATGTGGTCAAAGTAAATAATAACTTGTGGTCAAAGTAAATAATAACTTGTGGTCAATGTAAATAATAACTTTTGGTCAATGTAAATAATAACTTGTGGTTAAATTAAATAATAACTTGTGGTCAAAGTAGGTAAATAATAACTTGTGGTCAATGTAAATAATAACTTGTGGTCAAAGTAAATAACTTGTGGTCAAAGTAAATAATAACTTGTGGTCAAAGTAGGTAAATAATAGCATGTGGTCAAAGTAAATAATAACTTGTGGTCAAAGTAAATAATAACTTGTGGTCAATGTAAATAATAACTTTTGGTCAATGTAAATAATAACTTGTGGTTAAATTAAATAATAACTTGTGGTCAAAGTAGGTAAATAGGAGCTTGTGATCAAAGTAAATAATAACTTGTGGTCAAAGTAGGAAAATAATAGCATGTGGTCAAAGTAAATAATAACTTGTGGTCAAAGTAGGTAAATAATAGCATGTGGTCAAAGTAAATAATAACTTGTGGTCAAAGTAAATAATAACTTGTGGTCAATGTAAATAATAACTTTTGGTTAAAGTAAATAATAACTTGTGGTCAAAGTAGGTAAATAATAGCATGTGGACAAAGTAAATAATAACTTGTGGTCAAAGTAGGTAAATAATAGCATGTTGTCAAAGTAAATAATAACTTGTGGTCAAAGTAAATAATAGCTTGTGGGCAAAGTAAATAATAGCTTGTGGTCAAAATAAATAATAACTTGTGGTCAAAGTAAATAGTAGCTACTTATCAAAGTATTTACTTTTAAGTAGCTATTATTTAATAGCTTGTGGTCAAAACTATATTAATTTATTTATTACAACTTACAGCTATTATTACAGGTAAAACCGAATGCAATAGAGAAGCAAATAATTTTTTAATATTTTTTTTTTTGTTTATTCTATAACAAATATTGTAGCGTGAACAGACCGTTAAGTAATAAATTAATAATTCTGACTAAAAGGTGTTACTAGTCAGTGATTGCTGAAATGTTACATCAATTACAGGCAGCTCCACAACGTGTAATAATTGGAAAGCGCATCGAGCGCTGCGGGTGACCGCCGCGACGAGGATTACGATATTAAACTACGTTGGACTACGTTGACGACAAAGGTGTTTGGAAATAACTCCTTCTGCACATGTGGCTTCTCTGGTACCTCATTAACGTCGTATGTGTATGTCTATTAACTAACCACATTACGATTAGCTTTTTTTTTTTATTACTATCGTTACTCTCAAGATATCTTTATCTTACTATACAGTGATTTTCTTTGTAATGTGTTTTGATGACAATTAACGATGTCAGTTGTTTTATATAGTTTAGCGTCCTTTTACCTTTTGTAAATGTGAGAGCTTTGTAGACTTGCTAGATGCCTGGATACCTAGTTAATTTCTGACCATATTTTTCATTTTGTTTTTTTGTGTGGTTCCTGCTCTTAAGTCTACTTTGCTCTCTCATATCTAAATCATAACTGTACCCACTGAAATTGTTAAAGATATGGATTTTAAAAGAGTAACCATGTAGTTTCTTGCCGGCTCTTCTCCATAGGAAACGACTAATTGGAACCGTGCACCTAAATTCGACTTTTCATAAGCGCCTGTAATGGTTTATGTGAAATAAAAACTTTTGATTTTGAAACGACTGGGCTATGACTACACCTTATGTTAACTATCCGACTAGTTAGAAAGTAAAGGTTTTTGAGCGCAAACCTTCCGATTATTCCGAACCTGACGCGAAATCCTAACCCGGTCGCGGGTTAGGTTAGGAACTCGAAAAAAATGATAATATTTGTTCCGAACGTAACCCTCTTCCTAACCTGGGGCCTAATTCTCCTAAAATAAATCTTGATAAATCACAACCGAACCAAGGCCGAACCGTCAGTTCTCAATTTCAAAAGCTATCAAATTGTTTGACACAAAAAACAAAATCAATCAATAATAATAATAATAATAACCGGGCAACACTGAGTGTCACACACGTCTCAAATTTTCTCTTCATCAATATTTTAATTAAATTATATCCGAAAAGTCTGAATACTACTCACAACTAAAACACATCAAAACTATTTCAATACTACATAATATAACTGGAAATAAATGGCTGAAAAACGGAAAAATACAGAAAAATATTTTGGTAGACGCAGGTGACATATGTCACCCACCGAAACAACACCCACGATGAAGAAAATAAAAAGATAATGTTGACAAGAGCTCAGGCCCGAGCAAACGCACGCCCACCACCTCCGGACTCGTCGCCGAGCTCCGCCTCGCAGCAGCAGGGATTGGATCCAGCCTCACCCGCTGCTGCAGTAGCGTCGAGCTCCAGCGACGAGTACTACTCTCCGCCGTCGTCGCCACCACCTGCACGTCGACGGGGAGGCACCCGGCCGCCGGTCGGCTTAGGACTCCGAGGCCCATTGGCCTCTGACGGGGTCCCCGCTCCCGGTGGTATAGTGCCGCGCATGAAGTGGACACGGTCAATTAATGAAAATGTGATGCGCGCGTACTATGGGGCTACAGAGGGGGGAACTAACCTGACCGCGTACCGTGGTCGGATGCTCTCTCTGTTTCAGGTGCTTGAGCCAGCTGTCAACGTTTCGGCCCAGCGACTGTCGGATCAGGTGCGGGTTATCCAACGTGGCCACATGTTGGATGACACCGTGCTTGATAGGATACGCTCTGAAGTACAGGGTAGCCCTGTTATCTCTCCCTCACCGCAAGTTTTGGAGCAATCACAAAATCTGGCCGCAACATTACCGCGGCCTAACCGCGCTGATGAGGAAGATGATGACAGGGCTACAAACGTAAGTACCCAGTGCAATGAAGAATTGAGGAGCGCTTTGGAGGACGCGATGCGGGAGTACCGGTTCATAAGACCCGACCTTAGGCCTCGCATACCCCGTTTGCCCATGCACAGAAAAAACCGAGCGCTGGTGTGTGCCTTGGATTCGCTGCTGTCAAATTATTTTGATGGCAGCGAAGACCTTAGCGATACTCACTCGATCCTGTACTGCGCGGCTGTTGCGGCATGTCGTGTGGCTCATATCAAGTTTACAGATAATGAGAGAGCCACACGACCGAAAAACGCCGTACCGGCTTGGCAGTGCAGGATCGAGCGCCGTATTGCCGAGGCTAGGGCACTCATCGGCAAGTTGGTCTGCTTTAGGGAGGGCAATAGTCGACCGAGAGTGATGCGCTTTGTGAGACGAGCATTCTCGGGGACTGATGTCAGCCCTCGAGAGTATATGTCTCGTGTCACAGAGCGCATCGACTTCCTAAAGCAGAAAGTCTATGCATGGGCAAACCGCATACGAAGGTATAGGCGGCGAGTGGACCGGTATACCCAGAACCGCCTCTTCCAAAGCGACGAAAGGTGGGTATATAGAACCTGGGAGCGACCTGATCAACGTGTGAGTGACACGCGCCTACCGGATGATGACGTCATGAATGCATTCTGGCGCAATATCTGGTCGGTGCCTGTCGCTCACACTGAAGGTGACTGGATGCAGGAGGTCCAGCGAGCATGCGAACCGATTCAAGAAATGGGGGACATAATTATTAGTCCCCAAGACGTCGCCAGTGCAGTCCGTCCAATGTCAAATTGGAAATCCCCTGGCCCGGACGGACTGCACAACTTTTGGTTAAAGTGGCTGCGCAGTTCGCATGCTTGTTTGGCCTCACAATTCCAGTCATCTTTGGAATCTGGGTCGCTTCCACAGTTCCTTACTACAGGAGTTACCCACCTGCTCCATAAATCAGGTAGTACCGCGGAACCAAAAAATTATAGACCGATCACGTGTTTACCGACGGTCTATAAAGTTCTTACATCCATTCTGAGAGCAAAGATTAATAATCATATTGATAATAATTCGATCATGTCTGCTTCTCAGAATGGATGTAGGAATGGGTCCCGCGGTACTAAGGAGCTACTCCTCATTGACATGGCCATCAGCCAACAGGTTCGCCGATCCCGAAAGGATCTGTCGACATGTTGGATAGATTATAAGAAGGCCTACGACTCGGTGCCACATACATGGCTCATGAGGGTGCTGGAGTTGTATAAAGTAAATGCAACTCTATGCGCCTTCCTGACGTCATGTATGGGGCAATGGAGGACGGTCCTTCACTATCCGGGATGTCGGCAAATTCAAGGGATGGGTGAACCAATTAGGATTGAGCGAGGTATATTTCAGGGCGATAGTCTGAGCCCGTTGTGGTTTTGCCTAGCCTTGAACCCTCTAAGCACACTGCTGGAGGGGTCAGGGTTAGGCTATCGATTGAGAAGAGGTGGTCAGGTAATATCCCACCTCCTTTACATGGATGATCTGAAACTCTTTGCCCCCAACAATTTGCGACTGCTAGAGTTACTGAAAGTAACTGAAACTTTCAGTAATTCCATCAGGATGGAATTTGGTGTGGACAAGTGTGCAGTCATGCATGTAAAGCGAGGGAGGATTATGGAATCCGTGGGAACCCAACTCTCGGATTCCATACACCTTAGATCCCTCTCCTCAACCGAAACCTACAAATACTTGGGCATGTCGGAGGCGTCAGGCATCAACGAGACTGACATGAAGCAATCATTGAGGGAGCGCTTCTATGGCCGCCTGAAAAAAGTACTTAACAGTCTTTTATCAGGCGGAAATAAGGTGCGCGCCTTCAATGGTTGGGTCATGCCGGTCCTGATGTACTCCTTCGGCATACTCAAGTGGACTCAGACCGAACTGGACGCCCTGGATAGGAGGGTCCGTTCGCTGCTGACTGCTAATCGCATGCATCACCCACGCTCATCGGTAATGAGACTGTACATCCCGCGGAAGTGTGGGGGTCGAGGCTTTTTAAATGCTAAGACCCTCCACAACCGCGAGGTGTGCAGTCTCAGGGAGTATTTCTCCCAAGCCGACGTGGGGATGCATCGAGATGTAGTCGCAGTGGACAAAGGATTCACCCCGCTCTCCTTGGCTAAAGAGAACTGGCGCAAACCTGTAATATTCGATACTAATGGCCGCAGGGAGGTATGGCGGAGCAAGGAGCTTCACGGACGCTTCTACCGGGCCCTTCATGGACCCGATGTAGATTTTCTAGCGTCCGTAGCCTGGCTACGTTTCGGTGACCTATTTGGGGAAACCGAAGGTTTTGTTTGTGCAATTATGGACGAAGTAATGATGACGAACAACTATAGAAAATATATTGTGAAGGACGGCACGGTTGACATCTGTCGGGCATGCCACTGTCCCGGTGAATCTATCCGACATATTGTCTCTGGTTGTTCTCGTCTTGCTAACGGTGAGTATTTGCACAGGCACAACCTCGTAGCTAGGATTATCCACCAGCAACTTGCTCTCAAATACAACCTTGTGGACGCAGAAGTACCATACTACAAGTATGTGCCCGACCCAGTTCTCGAGAATGGTCATGTCACATTGTACTGGGATCGATCTATCATCACCGACAGGACTATTGTTGCCAATAAGCCTGACATCGTGGTGATAGATCGATCGGAGCGTCTCACAATGATTGTTGATATCACGGTTCCGCATGACGAGAACCTTGTGAAAGCCGAGAAAGATAAAGAAATTAAATATCAAGACTTGGCACACGAGGTTGTCGCCATGTGGGATGTTGATTCAGCAATCATTGTGCCGATAGTCGTTACGGCTAATGGTTTAATAGCCAAGAGCCTCGACCAACATCTAAAGAGGCTCTCGTTGGGCAGCTGGATCAAGGGCTTGATACAGAAAGCGGTGCTTCTGGACACGGCGCGCATTGTTAGGAAGTTCCTCTCTCTGAGGCCCTGACCACCGGTAGCTTGGACCCTGTTCCCGATGCCGGTGGGCTACTATATTTTTATATTTTTAAATGTTTTTTTTATTTTTTTGTATTGAAATATTTAAAAATGTAATTTTATATGTCTTTGTAAATGAATAAACGGAATAATAATAATAAAGATTTATTTGTCTAAACATGTGTATGCATACAGAAATATTATAAAATGCATGCAAGATGGTACAATGGTTTTATGTTCAAACATGTTTGCCACATTTTATGGCGTACAAATATTTAATGAATTTATGTCAAATTATATCAATGGCATGTAATACTATAAAATTGTGGAAATTGAGACATCACTAAAGTTTACAAGGAATTAATAATATAAATTCATACAATTAGGCAAATATAAAATATTGTAAGTTTATGAAACAGTGTACGTTGATTAAAAAAAATTATAGAAAATAACAAGTTATATAATAATATCCATTAAGAACTCGTTGACATTATAGTAAGCCTTTAGTACAAGATATGATTTTAGCTTTTTTTTAAAGTCTAAATCGTTCAGTCCTTTCCATTGCTTAGGTAATTTATTAAAAATGACAGGTGCCATGCAGAAAGCACTCTTGCGCATAAGTGCAGTTGTAGCTGTATGCAGACATAGTTTGGTGTGGTCACGTCTGTTTCTGATGACTTTGTCATTCAAGCTGGGGAATAGTTTCGGATTCGTTTTTACGAATACTGCTATTTCTAATATATATAAAGATGGCAATGTCAATATTTTATACTTAGTAAAATAGGGCTTGCAACTGTCTGTTATTTTAAGATTGAACATAGATCGGAGACATCTTTTTTGTACTTTAAATATGGTTTCTTTATCCGTAGAGTTGCCCCAGAAGATAACGCCATATCTAAGGACGGATTCCACCATTCCGTGATAGGCCGTTAATAATGTTTTTATATTAATTACTCGCGACAGTGAAAACAGGGCATAGGAGCTACTACTTATTCTTTTACACAAGGTGTCAATATGGGCTTTCCAGTTTAAATTTCGATCAATCGTAAGTCCCAGAAACTTCGTAACATTAATTGTATCAATCGTAGTATTATTATATTTAATGTCAAGATTATTATTTAATATCAACGCCCGTTGGCTAAAGTGCATTATGAAAGTCTTTTTAATATTAATTTTCAAATTGTTATTATCTAACCAGGTAATAATATTATTTAGAGTCCTATTAATGTCATTTTGGTATAGTTCTTTAGATTTACATGGTATGGTTACTGTACTATCATCCGCAAAGAGCGTCATAGGATATTCAGTGCATTTAGGAAGGTCATTAATATAAAGCGTAAAGAGAAGAGGTCCCAGTACGCTCCCCTGGGGTACACCGTGAGTAACTTTACGTTCTTCTGATAGGTATATCTCTTCACGTTTAGTCTGTACGTTAATTTTAGGCCCGTATTAATAAACGTTACTCAGCCCAAGAACTCGCACTTGATGACAATGTTGAGGTCATGATCGTATTAATAAACATATAATCTACGTACTCAAGTTACGGCTTGGTTTTACGTTATCAGCTGAGTGATGGACTGTGTAATAAACGAAACTCACCACTTAAGTATCAATAGATGGGGGTAATCGAGATGCTTAAATCTGAGTGTAGGCAGTCCGTGACTTGAGGTCGTGATTAGTTGCACGAAACATGGAGTTTGAAAATATTTTGGGTGAAATTAATTATTACGATGAAATGGAAGTACTATGACGACATTTTCGGGCGGTCAAAATCAAAATTCAAAGATGGCGGCTGTGAAATTTTACAAAATATGCGTCATGGATGTCATGTCCCTGGTTTTAGGGGGCGATGATGTCGAAAATGAGATCAAAGTCAAAATCCAAGATGGCGACTGCGAGGTTTTACAAAATATGCGTCATGGGTATCTTTTCCATGGTTTTCGGGGGTGCTGATTTCGAAAATAAGGTCAAAGTCAAAATCCAAGATGGCGACTGCGAGATTTTACAAAATATGCGTCATGGGTGTCAACGGTGTAATTTTACAACCATGGAAACGACACCAATGACGCATATTTAGTAAAATTTCGCAGCCGCCATCTTGGATTTTCACTTTGACCTTATTTTCGAAATCAGCACCCCCGAAAACCATGGACACGATACCCATGACGCATGTTTTGTAAAATTTTACAGCCGCCATCTTGGATTTTGACCGCCCCCGCCCTCTGGAGGGGAAACGTGTGAGATAATATAACTTTAAAGTTTTAACAAAATACAAGTATTTCTATGACTTACGACATAGGAATAACGAAATGTGATGAATGTTTACTAAACTTCGGTCTATCCAAGCCATCAAGTACAGCGCCTTGAGGTGTGTTTATTAATTAGCAATGATCTTGAGATGCTGACATCGTAATAATGACGTATCAAATGATAACGTACTTGAGTATGTAGTTGAGGAACGTTTATTAATACGGGCCTAAGTCACTTCTGTTTTTTGAATTCTATTTTGTAGATAAGATTGCATGAGATCCAAGACCGTTCCTCTAACTCCATAGGAATCGAGTTTTTTTAATAGTGTTTTATGTTCTACATAATCAAATGCCTGGGTCATGTCGCAAAATATCGCACAAATAGGTTTAGTTTTATCGACATTTATCATAACCGTATGCAAAAAGTCATATATAGCCATGTTTATTGTTTTATTTTCTCTAAAACCTTTTTGTTCATTACAAAATATGTGATTCCTTTCTAAATATGTATTAGACTCTTTGTAGATGTACTTTTCTATTATTTTTGAGAATATTGGAATTAATGATATTGGCCTATAATGTTCCAATAATTCTTTATCTTGTTTTTTGAATAAAGGTTTTATTATTGATATTTTTAGCGCGTTAGGAAATACACCTTCTGTTAAACATAAATTAATTATGTGATTTAAGGGATTACATATTTCACATGCTACAGCTTTAATTACATTTGTGCATATGCCATCATATCCAACACTATTTGTGTTTTTTAGTCCCATTATTATTCTAAATATATCATATGGTACACTCACTTTGAAAGTTTTCGAAAACAAAAACTGACTGACGGTTGTGGTTCGATTGCGTTTGGCATCAATTTATTTTAGGAGAATTAGGCCCCTGACCGGAAGTATAGTTCCTATCATAACCCGAATTGCGATATAGAAAGGTTTTCCTTGATCTAGGTGGCAACTCGTCTGCAAATTATTTCGCCCGCTGCAGAGACGATCTTAAAACAAAGATTCCGAGAGAGAAGGAGGTTTCCGATAAAGAGTTTCTTTCACAAGTTCGACCCAAAGTGCATTACACAGCCAAAGAGTGTTAGGACATCATATATGGATGGGTAGTATTTAAACGATCGAATATAAATTCAAAGTAAGGGTGTCAAAAATACTCATTATGGCGTACTGAAATACTAAGTGGGCGAAAGACTGAGGGCGAACACAAATATTGAAAACGGCGACTTAAAATTACGAATTTGAGGTACTAGTTATTCAGAACGATCAGTATAATAATTCTTAAGCGAACAAATTTCACTCACATTATTGTTGTATGTTTGTAAGGTTGTTTGGGTTTCCAAAGGAGCGTCAACGGAGCCCCGCTGCGCTGGGCTCCTATTTCTGTCCGCAGGGTTTAAAGTAACCTAACACGAAGTGGATGACGGGGGCTTCGTTCGCTCGCTTCGAACCTAACCTATCCGTGTCGGGGTAAGGAAATGTATATTTTCGCCCACTCAGTATTTTTTTCGCCCAAATTAGTATTTAATTCGGACACTTAGGGGGTGCAGACAGTTCTAACTACTGCACCCCACCCTTTCGCCACACTAGTGTGTGGCCTGCGGGCGACGGGTTAGGGGACCCGTCGCCCGACCAGTAACAGGCCCGAGAAGGCGGCGCGCATGTGTTCCGTGCGCGCCTCTCAGGAGGACGTAGGGCAAGGCCCCACAGAAAGAGAGGTTCGCCAGGGGCTGGCGGACCGAGGCCTGCCGGGGTCGCGGTGCATGCAGCTGCGAATCCCTCGACCCCGGCCATAGGTCAGGAGAAGGAACACCGTGGGTTTTTAACCGATAAGAGTCCGGCATAACCCCTCGCCTTCTCCGGGCGAAGGGGTTATATCCAAGAAAAAAAATGCAGAACAACAGCGGTCAGAGAAACGCGGTCACACTACAATCAACGTAGTACATGTCGCAAGACTGCTCACTGTTTCTTTAATGAGCAGTCATTGTGACGCACTGCTCTGATTAAACAATTGATCAACTTGATTTATTGATTACGTGTTTGTAGTACTTGGGTATAAAAGTGTCAGCGATGTTTAATAATATGTATGTTAGGTTCAATGAACAAACGCGTATCGACCGAAATAATTGACTAAAATTGAACTGGTTGTAATCAGTGTACTATGTTATACCTATTAGTGTAATATAACATGATACAAAGCAAGCCAGTACAGCGAGCACAGTTTGAGACAAGGATATTAGCGGAAGACGTAACGTAAGTGTCCAAACACACTATGCCGAAGATACGCAACCGAAGTTCGGCGGCTGATTTTATGTTCCGAAGTATTCGGCTGATATGACACACCATAAGTGCCGAACTTACGCGGCAGAAATTCAATTGCACAAACTTGTGGGCGGACACGCGGGGCGAGCATGCCTGCCTCCCGCTGCTCCCTGCCCCGGATCTTCGTTGGCAATCTAACCGAACTTCAGTCGCGTATAATGTGTGCTCTACAGAATACATTTCCGCCGAATTGTCGCTGAAAATACGCCCGACCGAAGTTCGGCTGTACGCTATAACGCGACGTAATTTCGGCATAATGTGTCATCAGTAATTCAAATAGCATTGCAGGCGTAATCATGCCGAACTTCAGTCGCGTATCTTCGGCATAGTATGTTTAGACACTAAGGCCTGAACTGCGTTAAACAGACGCCCGCGCGGTTCCATACTTCCTGAAAAAAGTGCTCTGTCGCGGGGACTTGCGCGGGCGTCCGTTGCGGAGAGGCGGGTCTCGCGCTTGCGCAATGGATCCCGCCTCCGCGCAACGGAATCCGTCGCAGGGGCACTTGATTTAATAAACGGGCTTATTGGCTGTCGTTTTTTTTTGTAAGTCTTCGTTTTTCTATGTAATAATATATTTAGTTCTCCATCGACACAACTGTACATGCACAACGTTAAAATTGAACAAGCGACACTACGTAAATAAAATAATCCGGGCTCCGCGACGGGGACCGCCGCGTTCCCGTGGAGCCCACCCGCGTGACCAAGCGCGTGGACACGCGACGGTTGTCCGTCGCGGGCGCCCGCTTAGGGGCCGTCCATTAATCACGTGAGGCTCGAAAGGGGGGGAGGGGGTTTGGCAAAAATCACGAAATATCACAAGGGGGGAGGGGGGGTGTAGTAAGATATCACGTGTATTTATTTTTTCGACAAACGCGCGATTTCTAAACCGAAAAGCGAAAATTTTTATGCCAGTCATAAACAACCTGCAACCTTTCTGTCTAGACATTTTTATCATGGTCCTTAATTTCAGAATAAAATTACTTTAAGATTGTTATAAGGTACTAAAAAATACACGTGATTTTGGGTGGGGGAGGGGGGATAGTCTTAAACCTCACCACGTATCACCAAGGGGGGGGGGGGGGTTAAGAAATGCTAAAAAAATATCACGTGATTAATGGACGGCCCCTTAGCGCAGTTTCAGGCCTTAGAAGCTCGCTCCAAATGTTAAGTACATTACGATCGAATGTTGAACCTTAACATAAACAGTCTGCAACAATATCGGTCTACAGACGAATTTTAAACCATCAGTAATAGCCAATTTGATTATGGATAGAAGGGTTACATGTTGAATAAATATAAATTAAGCAAGCAACTCCGTTCCATTCGCGCTCCGACGCTCGCTGAGGACGGACGTGCCGCAACTCGCGCTGCGTACTTTCTCGACGTGCTCGCTCACGAATATCGCTACGCCCTGCCGTAGTGTTCTCCACTTCACGAATATAAGTTCAAAAGCTGCCTTTTTCAAGGCGGTGGCTGAACGCCTATTTCTTTGTCAAACGCGTGTGCCCCTTCAGGGAAAATCCACAGTTTCGTGGTCCTCGGCTGATACTTTGCAGTGTTAACAAAACCGAGCGGGTGTTGACCCAATACACCAGCTGCGCCCCTTCAGGGCAAGGCGAAAATTGGAAGGAGCTAGTACCACCGGCCTTGGGGGGTCTCCTAGTCGACGCTAGCTCTAACCCCGTTCTCTCCCATCTAGCACTCTCTAGTATTGCACCTCACTAGAGACTTAGGAACCCGTTCGCACAATAAGACTGGCGACGGGATTACAAGCTTAGGGCTCACCAATAGGCACTCAACCTCCCTGTCTATACCCGACAGGGAGGGTTTTCACACACCCCGGGCCCATCCAACCCGGGGCCGCGTTTTTAAATTAAATTGTTAGGATCAATAGGCCGTTACTAAAAATAGTCGCGTACATGTGCGCGCCGCGTTTTTATTAAGCTTATCCTCCATTTTCACACACGGCTCAGGCATCTTTTCCGAGATGTCTGACGCTGTGTTATTAGCGTTCTTCCGGGAACTTTTAAAGGACCCCGAATTTATTGCCAAATACGGCGCTCGAATTCCTAGTAGTGGGCCCATAAGGCACACTACTAATCCCTTGTCGCCCACCTGCGATAACGACAATGATTATTTCGGCGAAGGAGAGCCATTGTTCGACGAGAACAATGGCATTCCGAGCCTTTTATCGCTTCCGCCATTCTCTCCCGGTCCATTGTCTCCGCAGACAATAGAAATTCCGCACCTGCACTCTGCAGCTGCGGGTTCTGAGAACCAAAATACCCCTGCCCCGTCCCTCCGCCATGTTCTTGAGATGATGTCATCCATGGATACGTCAGAGCCCCACTCCCCTGAATCTGACATCGAATCAGAATCCTACTCGTCTGCTTCTTCCTCCGAAGGCTATACTACCGTAGCCGGAAAGGGGAAAAAGCGTGCCCGCAAATCCAAAGCTGCCTCCTCCAGCCAAGTCCCGGCCAAAACCCCCAAGACAACCGTTGCGACCCCCGCGTCGGCTGCCTCCCATAGTCCCGTCCCGACTACCTCCCCGCAGGCCAGTCGTCCCTCTTCTCCCCGTCCCGTCACCGGCTCGAAAACCTCGGCTCCGAGGAAAGAGCCCTCTCCTCCGCCTCTGTACATTCAGGACAAGGCGAAGTGGACAGATGTGTCCAAGATGTGTGTTGATCGCAAGATCAACTATCTTAGCGCCCGCACCACCCAACAGGGCATTAAAGTCTTAGTACCCACCTCCAAAGACTTCCGCGATCTTACGCGTATGCTCAGAGAAAAAAGTGTGTCGTTCCACACTTTTGCCCTTCCTGATGAACGACTTATCAGAGTCGTTATCCGCGGCATCCCCAAGGAGATTGACTCCGACGCCATCCTCAGCGACCTTAAGTCGCAAAACATCCCCGCCTTGGAAGTCCACCGTATGCACCGCGGCCGCGGTGGCACCCCCTACGACATGGTCCTCGCAGTATGCGAGCCTTCAGACGAGTCTAAGGCCGTCTATAATATTAAGACCTTATGCCACCTGTCTGGCATAAGCGTCGAGCGCCCCAACAAGTCCGGTCCCCCTGGTCAATGTCACCGTTGCCAGCTTTATGGCCACTCGCAGCGTAACTGCTATGCGAAACCCAGGTGCGTCAAGTGCCTGGGCGACCACGGCACTAGCGACTGCGAACGCCCAAAAGATAGGTCCCTATGCCTTGAGCCCCCTAGTTGCGTTTTATGCGGCGAGTCTGGTCACCCGGCGAATTATCGCGGGTGTGCCAAGGCGCCAAAACAGCGCAACCCTAAGCTGGCTAAACGCTCAGCCGACCGTCACCAAAGAGAGAGTCCCTCCACGGCTCCCCCTCTTTCTTCCCAACTCCCCGCCCGCCTCAGTCCCCAAAGGCCGTCCCCATGGAACGCGCTGAACCATCAGCAGGCGTTCCCCGCCTTAAGGCCCACTACCCAGTTGCCCCAGCAACAGCAACCAACCACAAGACCCCCAATCCCGGCTATCCCCGCCCTGATGAGCTCCACTATCTCCGCTCCCACTATAGTGCTAGCTGCTTCACAGGCTGCACGTAGTTCCCCAACATCACAGACTGCCCCCGCACCCACCCCCGCACTCGCCCCCAGGCCAGCGCCGACAGCGGTTGCTCCCTCCACTTCCCTCTCGTCCACTAAAGTGCTCCTTAGGGACACGATCCCCAGCCTTATCCAAACCCTCTCCTCCTGCAATACGCAGTGGGCGAAAAACATAGTCTCCGCTTGGAACGCCTCTCAAGGCGATCCAATCGCTCGCATCAATGTCCTCTGCGAACTAGATGACATAGTCATTTTCCTCATCCAATAAATTCCAATGGATACAGAAAGCTGTAGAATTAAGCCCCGATCCCTTAAATTAGGCTTCTTCAACGCTAACAGCGTTAACGGTCAACGAGATGAGATCGCAATCTTTTTGCGTGATTATCAAATTGACATCTTCTTAGTGCAGGAAACGTTTCTCAAGCCCCACAACAGGAACCCTGGAATTGCTAACTATAAATTAGTTCGCAACGACAGGACCCGTAGTAGGGGCGGTGGTACTCTCATCTACTACAAACGTTCCCTGTACTGCACTCCCTTAGACCCTCCTCCTGGTCTCCAATTCCTGGAAACTTCCATATGCAGACTAGGCATGACAGGACACCAGCCGATCACAATCGTCTCGGTGTATAATCCTCCCTCCAGTAATAAGATCCAACTCCGGAGCGATCTTAAAGCCCTCTTTGACCTCGGTGGAGGTTCCGTTATCATAGCGGGCGACCTCAACGCCAAACATCTCTCGTGGTGTTGCAACTCCAACAATCACGCGGGTCGTAACCTCGAAGAGTTGAGCCCGGAGCTCGAATTCGACGTTATCGCCCCGATGTGTCCCACTCACTACCCCCATAACCCTGACCATCAGCCCGATGTCCTCGACATAGCGCTTCTAAAGAACGTAAACCTCGGTCTACGCTCTATAGAGACGCATGAAGAGCTAGACTCCGATCACCGCCCCGTAGTCCTTCACCTAGGTCCCCGGGGTGGTCCCCCGGATCCTGGTCAACCCGCCCCGACCAAAACTGTCACGGACTGGGGAAAACTAGAGGAGCGCCTCAAGTCTTCCTCGTCCGTTCACTTAGATTCCATCCCCGACGATATCATTACGATCGCCGACACGTTGGGCGCGATCGACTCCCTCACCAGTCACGTACAGTCCGTGGTGAACGAGTGTTCACGGCAGGTTCCAGCGGTGGACGAACACTGCTGGAAGCTGCCGGACGATGTGCGCGAACTGCTGACGGAGAAGAACGCGTCCATCCGTGCCTATGACTCTTTTCCCTGCGAAGCTAACCGCGTCCATATGCGTTCTCTACAGCGTGCTGTAAAGAAACGTGTACGGGAGGTTCGGGAAGCCCGCTGGGACAAGATGTTGAGCGACTTAGAGCCATCCCATCTGGCCTTCTGGCAATTGCAACGTAATCTGAAATCCGATTGTGTAGCTTCAACTCCCCCTCTCAATCGTCCGAACCAAAGGCCGGCCTTTGAAGACGACGAAAAGTCCGAATGTCTAGCCGACAGTCTAGAAGCCCAATGTACTCCCAGCACCCAACCCGCAGACCCGGTCCATCTCTCCAAGGTGGATCGCGAGGTCGAACGTAGGGCCACCCTCCCACCCGATGAAGACCCCGACGACCCCTTACCCCCCATCACCGTAGACGAGGTCCACACGATAGTGAGGAAACTCAAACCTAGGAAAGCCCCCGGCTCAGACGGTATCACCAATAAGGTGATCAAACACTTTTCCGCCCCGCTCATAGTCCTCATGACCGCCATCTTCAATGGCGCTCTGAGTAATAACATCTTTCCGCAAGCTTGGAAACAAGCCACCGTTATCGGTATCCCCAAACCCGGCAAACCCAAGAGTGAGCCCACTAGTTACCGCCCCATCAGTCTTCTCAATGTATTTGGGAAAATCTATGAGCGTCTCATTTATATCCGTTTAAAGGATTTCGCTGACTCCCGTAAACTCATCCCCGACGAACAGTTCGGTTTTCGAACCCAGCACTGTTGCATTCGACAATTGCACCGCATAGTCGAACACATTAGCTCCCGTTTTATGCGCTCGTACAAAACGGGCATGCTCTTCTTCGACGTAGCGAAAGCCTTCGACAAGGTCTGGCACAACGGTTTATTATACAAACTGTACCAATTCAACGTGCCGGACCGTCTCGTGCTCATCATTCGAGACTTTCTGTCGGATCGCTCCTTCCGCTATCGCCTAGAAGGCACCCTCTCGTCCCCTCACCCCATCCGCGCCGGAGTCCCTCAGGGCTCCGTGCTATCGCCCCTTCTGTTCACGCTGTACACCAGCGACATTCCCAAACGTGGCTTGGCCAAGTTGGCTCTCTTCGCCGACGACACGGCTATCTACTATTCCGGTAGGAGTCTCGATAGCATCTCTCGAACCCTTCAAACCGCAGCCAACGCCCTCGGGGTCTGGTTCCGGAAATGGAGAATAGAGGTGAATCCCGAAAAGAGCGCAGCCGTTCTTTTCGAGAGACACGGTGATTCCCACACCCACATCCGTCCTGTCCTCATGTTCGGCAAACAGATCCCTTGGGAGATGAAAGCCAAATACCTGGGGGTTATCCTCGACCACCATCTGAGTTTCCGAGACCATATCAAAGCGGTGCGCGCTCGCGCCGCTTTCGCTGTCGGTCGCCTCCACCCCATCCTTAGAGCGCGCAGTAAATTGTCACTTAGAAATAAGCTGAGAATCTACGTGACGTGCATCCGCCCCATCTTGACTTACGCTAGCGTCGTGTTCGCACACGTTAAGCCTTGTCGCTTCAAATCCTTCCAAACCCTCCAGAATCGAGTGTTGCGCAGAGCCGCGGCTGCCCCGTGGTTCATGCGTAACGTCCAACTCCATCTCGATCTAAAAATGCCAACCATCAGGCAATACCTCAAACGCATTTCCAAGCGTTACTTCGACAATGCCCCCCGCCATCCGAACCCCCTAGTCGCCGCAGCGGCCGACTACAGTCCCTCTCTCATAAGTAAAGTTCGCCGTCCCAGGCACACACTTTTAGAACCTGACGACGAAATAACCCTCCTCCAGGAGGCGAGTAAATCGACCAGCACACTACACAACGTCCGCCGCCGTCCGGCATACCGTCCTCGCCGACGAGGCCCGTCGCGACGTCCCACCGCCGCCGGTCACGATCCACCGAGCTCTCCCGTCGTAGAGCCGGTCGTCTCTTCAGACTCCGCAGTCACACCGATAATTCAGCCCTCATCAAGCTGTCTCCCCCCCCCTATGTCCACGCCAGCAACGCCCTAAGCCGAGGTCCGAGTCCCACTAGGGGTCGCCCTTAGTGCTGTTGTTGCAGGTAGTCATGATGTTAGTGTAGTACAAGTAGTTAGCTTAGGTTAAGTATTTTACTTCCCCCATTGGCTGGAGACCCTTCAGGTCTCGCCAATAACTGCCCGGTTACGTAGAAACCGTCCCCTAGGACGACCTACAGCAGTCCAATAGAAAAAAAAAAAAAAAAAAAAAAAAAAACAACTCCGTTCCCAAGACGACCATCTGACCCAAGCTAAGGGCGCGTTCCCACTTTGTCGTGACGACAGATAATCGTGTAGTTCTAAGCACATGAGTAGATTATCTACTCATGTGGTTCTAAGTGTCGTGGCTTATATGTTTAAATAGAGGTGTTCACATATAGAACGACACGATTTACTGTCGTCTACAACATTTTTTGCAGTGACAACAGATTGTCATGACAGTGGGAACGGCTAGCACGACAGTCGAAAAACGATAAAAAATCATTACGACAAAATCGTGACCACAAATCTATCGTAGCCACGATAAAAATATCGTCTCGTCGTTTACACGTGTTTTCCCTTCCCCCTCAACTCAGGAGCCTAAACGCACTACTGATCTCCAAGAAAACGTAGAGGCGACTGTAGATTTGTAGCTTGCTAATGATGTGTAAACGACAAAGCGACTACCGTGAAACGATAAAATGTCGTCGCGATCCAATGGGAACAGCTAGATACGATAGTCGCTAAACGATGAAAAAAATTGACGACAAACAATCGTATTAATGGGAACAGCTAGAGACGACAGTCCAACGATAAATTAATCGTTAAGACATAGTGGGAACGCGCCCTAAGGCCGACATGTATGGCCGGCTTTATAAAATAAATATCAAGCTAAGTATAATAAAATAAGAGTATTCAAGGGGTACTCACGATCACGATTATCTCCTCGGGCTGATTTACACGACGCCAGTTTCTTGAAGTAAGATTCGGTTCTGTCGTTGTTTTTCTCAGCGAAAAAACAGAGATAGCATGAGAGTGCAGACCAACATGTATACACGTAGTGAAATTATAAACTGCATTAACGAAGGAGTTGTAATGGAAAGCTTGGAATATTGTTTACATAATATCTACGAATGCATACGAATATATGGCATTTAAAATATTTCGTAAATTCAATCGGTATTTAGGGCGAAAATCACTTGAATTTCGCTACATGTATACATACTAGGGTTTTCGCGTTCCCGGCCTTTTTGAGTTCCCGGGAATCGGGAATTTTTTCTCGAAATTCCCGGGAATTCCCGGGTACCCGGGAATTTTCATGTTATTAGTACAAATATAGTTTTTTTCGTATATTTCAACATGAAACTTATGTAAGTACTTTAAACATGTTATATTGATAAATTGTCTAACATACCATTCGACTTCTCTTATTAAAATAAAAAAAAAATATACTCATTTAAAAAAAAAACTAGGAACAATTACAGTCATTTATTGTGCGACGTCGCGAGTTTTTTTTTTTGAAAAAAGTCTTCTCTTCTTTAAATATGGCAAAATATTACGGAATAACAATGGGGTGTATGACTATAAAGGTGTAACCAAATTCGTGCAATACCTTAAAACCACACGATCTACTACTGGTGTAGAATGACCGAGCACGGGATTTAACTTGCTAAAAATAAAAAATAATAGTTTTTTTTGCGGCTGCGATATATGATCGAAACTTAACCAGCTAATAAGGAATAAACAATAAAAATGCTAAATTAAAATTTTATGCGTTGGAACATTTCGACGCCACTTATCAATGAATGAAAGCACGGTGACACAGCTGGCTAGCACGACTAGCACGAAATCGCTCTTTGCAGTCGGTTAACTCGGGGCGCAAAAAGGCTTCGAAAACAGTTTTTTTTTAAATAATCTATTTAAAATAAAAACCATTTAGGGCTAATCTGTGACCATTAGATCACGCTGTTTGAAGGAATTCGTGTACGAATTCGTTTACATCCCGTATAATTTCATTATGAATCTCGAAACTATTACGAAAAAAATAAGCATTGTGAATAGTTTCTACAAACGAAACATTTACAAAAAAAAAAACAAGCGTTTAGAATTTGTTTACTAGACAGAGACAACAGTACTGTGTGCTGACATCACGATACATTTACCGCATTCTAAGTTCACACCACGCAGTACAATGTCCGTTTCACGCGAGAGAGACAGAAAATGCTCTAAAATCTTCGGAAGCGTGCAGACCCTTCATTTTTCATCATCATTTCTAATAATTCCCGGCCAAATAATTCCCGGGTCCTAAAATCCACAAATTCCCGGGAATTCCCGGTTCCGGGTACCCGGGGCGAAAACCCTAATACATACTGGTGCTCGTGACTGTACCTAAATCAGCCTTAATTCTTGAACTATCGTGGAACAATTGTCCTCACTAACACCGCGGATTATGTGTAATCGAACCTTCGCGTAAAATCAGTAATCAACGCGGGCGCAATAACCAAATTGATAACTGAAAGACACTCGAATACCGCCTAGAATACCGGCGATCGACTGCGGTGACTGAGTGTACACGAGCGAATGTATTACTATTACTGATAGATATGACCGGCCGTCGAAAATAATCGAAACGAATGCGGGTAGTATTTTTTGTTTCTACCTAAAAATTACATACGTGAGACAATTTTATATTATTTCTACCGAAAAATGGTTTTATTTGCTTAGGGCTAATTTTTCAATCGTCAGATATCTTTTATCTGGGGAATAAGTTTGACGTTTTGACAACTTTCGTATAGAATATATGTCAAACCATCATATTTATTCTTTGGATAAAATTTATCTGACGATTGAAAAATCGGCCCTTAATTAAATTAATTAAATTAGGCACATAAAACAATTAGTAATATTGGGAATTTTACAAACAAGTTTAAAGTACTTTCATTGCCATCTAATAAGAAAAATAAGGATTAACAAAAAAAAATATGCTGTAGACATAAACAAAATCTTAGTTCGATTTTCGAATTACTTATACATATACTTCCCTATGGAAGAAAAGAGGCGTTTTCTGCAGTTTTTTAGAGAAAAAAATTATACACTTTCAGAGCATGAGTGATAAAATAACCAAGGGTAGAAATAGAAAGAGATCAATTTCACTACAGATATTTTGGTGCCCGAGCGTAGCGAGAGCGACTATGTATTACTTTTATCCGAAATTAATATACTGCTTTTCATTCCAAATGTGAGGAAAGTAAAAATACAGAATATTATGCAATCATACAAAAAAAATGTTCCCGCTGACGACTGACGGTTGTTGTAATAGTTATAACCAGTGATCGGAGTAGGTAGATTGAATTGGGGTCATTGATCCGAAACGTATATATTAATATGGACATTCCTCCGGAATTTCGTAATTTTCGGAAAATTTCGGAATTGGATGATTATTAAAAAAAAACGGAACTTAAAATGAGCAATATTATATTCTTAATTTTTTTTTTAACGGCACTCTTTCACTAATTGACACAACCCAACGATCAATTAGAACAAAGGATCATGGGTGGTGCACTAACCGGTTATCAAAACAATGCGTACGCTCGCCGACGACATGCCAGGTAGCTGACTCTCAGCTCTCTGCTCATCTATCATGTCTCAGCTCTGACTCAGGTTACTTCGGTTCGTAGAGTGCATAAAAATGTATTAATGCTTCGATCGGAATTCGATTGTTTTTATTATTCAACAGATAATTACTAAATTAATTTAGTTTTGATACCTTCCTTTAAATTCTGAATTGAGTAGTAATAATTTCACTAAAAACATTAACATTATTTAATTGAATCCGAAAATATCGGAATTACTTTCCGGAAAAATGGCTTATCCATGTTATTCTTTCTGTGTGCATTTATGATACAAGTACCAAAAATCAATCTACCTACTCCGATCACTGGTTATAACTAAGCCAATGTAGGAAGGCAAAGATCCTGAAACCATACAGCCTTAACTCCGACTGAACGAAATTCAGTTTCGAATCTTTATTCTTTTTGAGGTTTTTTTTTATGGTTATTTATTATTCCGACCAGATAAATGATTTCGTTTTGTTGTTAACCTAATCAAATAAGTACCGTTAGTATCAATTAGTAACGTTAGATATTTTATAAAAATAGGTTCCATTGCCATTGAGTACGAAAAGTGAGGATTAGAAAAAACCTGAATAATTTATGTCTAGTAGACAGAGTATAAAGTAGACTTTAGTTCGATTTTCAAATTACTTTTACTGCCCTAGGGAAAATAAGACGCACTTCCTTCCCGCTTTGGAGATAAACAACGACACACTTTCAGAGCATGATGGATATAAAGTGGTTTTATTTTGTTATTCACTTAATTAAATGAATCAATTAGGATTATTAGGAGTTTTACAAAAATGATAAGGTTGTATTCAGTAGTTACATTGCCACCGAATAAGAAAACAAAGCATAAACAATTATAGCATGAGTTATGAGTTGATGGTGATGAGATAAGTGTCGTTAGTGATGTCTCATGTGCCGATGATGATGACTTATGTGTCACTAGTGATGTCTTATGTGCCAGTAATGATGTCTTTTGTGCCAGTGATGATGAGTTATGTGCCAGTGATGATGAGTTATGTGTCACTAGTGATGTCTTATGTGCCAGTGATAATGAGTTATGTGTCACTAGTGGTATCTTATGTGCCAGTGATGATGAGTTATGTGTCACTAGTGATGTCTTATGTGCCAGTAATGATGTCTTTTGTGCCAGTGATGATGAGTTATGTGCCAGTGATGATGAGTTATGTGTCACTAGTGATGTCTTATGTGCCAGTGATAATGAGTTATGTGTCACTAGTGATATCTTATGTGCCAGTGATGATGAGTTATGTGTCACTAGTGATGTCTTATGTGCCAGTGATAATGAGTTATGTGTCACTAGTGATATCTTATGTGCCAGTGATAATGAGTTATGTGTTACTAGTGATGTCTTATGTGCCAGTGATAATGAGTTATGTGTCACTAGTGATATCTTATGTGCCAGTGATAATGAGTTATGTGTTACTAGTGATGTCTTATGTGTCAGTGATGATGAGTTATGTGTCACTAGTGACGTCTTATGTGCCAGTGATGATGAGTTATGTGTCACTAGTGATGTCTTATGCACTTGTGATGATGAATAAAATCACTAGTGATGTATTGTGCGCCAGTCATGATGAGTTATGAGTAGGCGGTGATGTCTTATGCGCCAGTGATGATGAGTTATGAGTAGGCGGTGATGACTTATGTGCCAGTGATGATGAGTTATGAGTAGGCGGTGATGACTTATGTGCCAGTGATGATGAGTTATGTGTCACTAGTGAAGTTTTACGTGCCAGTGATGATGAGTTATGTGTCACTACTCATGTTTTATGTGGCAGTGATAATGAGTTATGTGTCACTGGTGATGTATTATGTGCCAGTAATGATGGCGTATGTGTCATTACTGTCACTAGTGATGTCTTATGTGCCAGTGATGATGAGTTACGTGTCACTACTGATGTCATATGTGCTAGTGATGATGAGTTATGAGTTGATGATGATGACTTATGTGTCACTAGTGATGACTTATGTGCCAGTGATGATGAGTTATGTGTCACAAGTGATGTATTATGTGCCAGTAATGATGAGTTTTAAGTGAATGGTGATGTCTTGAGTTCTTATAAAATTAGATGAAAGGTATCTTATGTCCGTTTCTGTACACCTGACAACGTATATGTAAAATTTCAGGATGATCGGTTCAGTGGTTTAGGCGTGAAAACATAACAAACTTTCTTTCGCATTTATAATATTAAGTTAGAATTCTTTGTATGGTAACGCTTTTTAGGTAGGTAATATAATTTCACCCAATTTCATATGTACACTTCATAGGGACTCACATCACACTGCATGACGTAGGCACGTTATATCAATCTTATATAAAATAACTGCTATAATGCACAATAAATACCGCGGTACTGATACGCTCATAAATATTGAGCGTGTGTTGTCCCTCAGGGAACACTGAGTATTTTATGTACAGCAGTAACGCGCGGCCGGGAAGCCCGGGTAGGCCGGGAGTTGATACTGTATACAACCTATTTAGACAGTAGATAGAGATGAATGAAGGACGCCCTAGAAGGACATACATCGATGTTATTGGTGATGTTCTTCAAAAAGGACAGGTGCGTATTACTCTCAACTGACGCGTATGACAAGATGTATGAACGTGGACGAAGCGAAAGGAGTATGTAAGGATCGTAGCATGTGGAGTTCTACAGTTTCTGCCTACCGTCATGGGAAAAAGGCGTGAGTTTATGTTTATGTTAAGTGTTTATGTCTAAGGGCTAATACCGCAGCGTTTGGTGAAACATATTTCGTTTTATATCTGTAATCATAACTTCAAGTGAGTGACTACATCCTAATTACCTTCAAGCTGCATTTGGTAGTTGCATAGTTTACAGTTGCGAGTGTATGAGCAGTGTACTTGTAGTTATACACATGTTACACACGTCATAGTAACGCATGTAGCACACGTTATAGTAATGCAAGTTGCACATATCACAGTAATGCATTTGGCACACGTTATAGTAACGCATGTTATTGTAACATTATGTTGAACACGTCACAGTAATGCAGGTTGTACATGTCACAGTAATGCATGTTACAGACGTCATAGTAACGCATGCTGCACACATAGCAGTAATGCATGTTGCACGTGTCACAGTAATGCATGTTGCACGTGTCACAGTAATGCAGGTTGTACATGTCACAGTAATGCATGTTACAGACGTCATAGTAACGCATGCTGCACACATAGCAGTAATGCATGTTGCACGTGTCACAGTAATGCAGGTTGTACATGTCACAGTAATGCAGGTTGTACATGTCACAGTAATGCATGTTACAGACGTCATAGTAACGCATGCTGCACACATAGCAGTAATGCATGTTGCACGTGTCACAGTAATGCAGGTTGTACATGTCACAGTAATGCAGGTTGTACATGTCACAGTAATGCATGTTACAGACGTCATAGTAACGCATGCTGCACACATAGCAGTAATGCATGTTGCACGTGTCACAGTAATGCAGGTTGTACATGTCACAGTAATGCAGGTTGTACATGTCACAGTAATGCATGTTACAGACGTCATAGTAACGCATGCTGCACACATAGCAGTAATGCATGTTGCACGTGTCACAGTAATGCAGGTTGTACATGTCACAGTAATGCAGGTTGTACATGTCACAGTAATGCATGTTACAGACGTCATAGTAACGCATGCTGCACACATAGCAGTAATGCATGTTGCACGTGTCACAGTAATGCATGTTGCACGTGTCACAGTAATGCAGGTTGTACATGTCACAGTAATGCATGTTACAGACGTCATAGTAACGCATGCTGCACACATAGCAGTAATGCATGTTGCACGTGTCACAGTAATGCAGGTTGTACATGTCACAATAATGCATGTTACAGACGTCATAGTAATGCATGCTGCACACATAGCAGTAATGCATGTTGCATAATGTCACAGTAATGCATGTTGCACATGTCATAATAATGCATGTTACTGATGTCACTGGATTGCATGTTGCACACGTCATAATAATTCATATTGTACACGTCACAATAATGCATGTTACACATTACACACGTCAAAATAACGCATGTCAAACACGTCACAGTTACGTATGTTGCACACGATTATTATAACTAACTTACAAATCGTTCTGAATCAGAGGGCAACCGAACCGACTGACCTTTTTGAAGGACATTAGTAATTTGGCATGGGCGCCTTTCTGGGCCTTATTTTAGCAATTTAACAAAATCTTAAGCCCTTTGAACATCGGCTTTAAAGAATTAATTTCGATTACTTAAGTCTTTAAAATTGTATGTTTAATACTAAAGGTCGCTCGCGGCTTCGTCTGCGTGGATTTTTTCGGGATAAAAGTAGCTTATGTCCTTCTCCAGGTTCCAGACTATCTCTGTACCAAGTTTCATCAAAATCCGTTCAGCGGTTTAGGCGTGAAAGCGTCACAGACAGACAGGTACTTTCGCATTCATAATATTAGTAGGGATTAAAACCAGATCATTTTGAAAATCATTTGTAAGTAGTAGCTTAGCAAATAAAACCCGACGGTCCGGTGCGGTGGTAGGTAACGCCATCTTAATGCCGTCGCCCGCGGCCACGGCGAGGACGCAACACAGAATGCGAAGCGTTATCCCTATACTTTCATGATCGCCTGGTAGGATAATAAAATTGTAAGGACATTTTTAGGGTTCCGAACAGGACCCTATTACTGAGGCTCCGCTGTCCGTCTGTCTGTCCGTCTGTCACCAGGCTGTGTCTCATGAACCGTGACAGTTAGACAGTTAAAATTTTCATAGATGATTGTATTTCTGTTGCCGCTGTAACAACAAATACTAAAAAAACAGAATAAAATAAATATTTAAGGGGGCTCCTATACAGCAAACGTGATTTTTTTGCTCGATATTGATAACGGCAACTTGTAGACGCTTGAAATATTCACAGAATATTTAGTTATGTATTCACTTTAAAAATAAATAATTAAACTAAAATAAAACTAATATTTAAGGGGGGCTCCCATACAACAGACATGATTTGGTTGCCGTTTTTATACAAGGTTAGTTTTAGTATATACTAAACCTGAAACTAGTTTGTTCAGAATTACTAGGAGAATCGATTGACATATTTTTTACACCACTTTTTTTTTCATAAATTTGAAAATTTGTTTCAGTAGTTTTCTACCCATAACAGTTGACGGGAATAGACACCTTGAGGCTTAAGACGGTCCTCTCGGTTAGTTTCCGTGTATTAGACAACCCCTGCATAGCACATCTCAGGCATTTCACACTTTTTTAGGGAACTTAACGCGACATAAACTAAGGTGTAACTTGGAGATTTACTAAAAAAAAACACATATTCAGGCAGTTCTGATGAAAATCTTGTTGGGGTGTCTCGGTTTTCGTATAAAGTAAAAATAACGTTGTAGATAATGGTACGGAACCTTTCATGTGCGACTCGCACTTGGCCGGTTTTTTATTTTATTTTACTCTTTAAATACTAATAAAAAGTAAGTTCAAAAACTAAAACCCAACTACTGAAAAATGAATGAAACAAGAAAATATTATCACCTGAAATTGTTAGCCGTGGTCGTGTTCCCCCTACCCTAACAAAACAATACATTCTAACAGTAGTAGGCGATCATAAGCTTTAGAGCAAAGTGGCATACGACCACGGGACAAACAATTTCAGATGATAATATTTTCTTGTTTCATTTATTTTTCAGTAGTCGGGTTTTAGTTTTTGAACTTACTTTTTATTTAAATTCAAACTCAAACTCAAACTTTTTATTGCATTCATGTGTACATTAGATGTTATATTTATGTAGGTACATATATAGTTTCAACATGAAACCCGGTAAGGGCACAGCAACATACTGTTATTAGGTGCTATACTAGTAAAATTATAATAATAAAATTGTAGAATGGTAATAGTAATAACAGTTATTAATAATAATCTACGTATATCATAATAAGTAACATTTTGATTAGATGAATTGTATTGCAATATTATTAATAAATGATGATTTAAATTATTTTGGGGTTAGAATATATATAAGTATATATATTTAAAATGTGCTAATTAAGCTCTTTCATTTGATACCAAACACGGCTTCATTAATACATTTTTTTTTACTTCACGTCTTTATGTACTCTAGAGGGCGCCATATTCAATTTGATGTGACGTCACACATCCTATAACCAGCGGACGATCAAAACGCTTCCAACAATCCCTCATTTGTCAAATTATGATGAGTACTTTCGAAGTTAGTAGGGAACAGATGAACATACATACATACCGGTCAAAATCATTTACCCTCCCTTTTGCTTCGCCGTAGTCGGGGAAAAACTAGCACGTAATCAGTTCACTAATGATTATTTAATGATATCCTTCATGAATAACTACTTTACATATGTGTGCATGTTTTTTTATGTAATAAGTTGGCAAACACACCGACACACGGCCCATCTGATGGTAAGTAGTTGTTAGCACCTTCTATATCATCGCCTCACAGTGTTCCTCACACGGTTCCTGTGTTCACGCGGAATAAACGGGCAAAACTAGACAACTATTTTATTTTTATTTATTTATGCTAAAACGGCTTCAATAAGCCAATTACATTAACATAACAGACCAAAACAAGTCATAAACACACTAAATAACACAATAACGAAAATATAACAATTACAAACAAAACAATTATAAACATTATGTCAAATCGTCTTGCTTTCACAGAAGCTCAGACGTACTTACGTTTCTTCTTCACAGCATAAACACTAGGAAGCGGTGAAGGGAGGGCTTTTTGTGGGCTGTCTATTGTAAACCTGACGTTCAATAAAAAATAAAGTTAAAAAACTATAACCCGACTACCTACGTAAATAAAAAAGGGGTCTAAAAAGGACGAAACAAGAAAATAATTCAAACAGAAATCGAGAAATTCATAGGTACAAAAATGGTCAAGGTAGAGCCTGGTCGCACTTACTGTATACCTACTATGATTATGTGGGTGCCAAGAACACCTCCATTAAACCACAGTAAGTGCGACCAGGCTCTACCTTGACCATTTTTGTACCTATGAATTTCTCGATTTCTGTTTGAATTATTTTCTTGTTTCGTCCTTTTTAGACCCCTCTTTTATTTACGTAGTCGGGTTATAGTTTTCTAAACTTTATTTTTTATTAATACTTTTCCGTTTCCCGATCGGGCATATAGGTACACTAGCCGTGTAATATCTACATCGTCGCATTCTAAGAAAGAGTATAGACCGCGGCACCAATAGGCACAAATAGGACTGCCGCGTGAACTGGACGACCGCATATTTTAAACATATATTTTGATTTAACAATATGAAATACGAGTATATACTCTTGTAAACCTTGAACTAAAGGTACTTTTTAAAAACATAGACACTGAATCACAATCAGTTATTAAGTTATCACAACAAAGTTAATCATAAAAAGGGAAAATAGCAAAAATATCGGACGTTCCTCAATGGCGGTTATTTTACTTACTACCCTAGAGCGCATGCGCGTGCCGCTCTTTTTAACCTGTGGTACACATTTTTCCAATGTTGCCAACACGGCCTCTCCTGACAGGAGGCCGTCCTTGGACTCCCTCCCTCGTTCAGCATCGTTAACTCAACATCTGCAGCTCGGCCTCCAGCGGCGCCGGCAACATGGAGCTCAGCGCTTGAGAGCAGCTCCCCTGGTGACACTTCAGCAGGATGAGACTCCTCATTTTCAATGTCAGCACTGCATCTGCACAAAACACTTACAAGACCGACCACGCGGTTATGTAAATGCACGAGCATTTATAGCAAACATAAATCGTTATACAAAAAATACACACAAAGTTATCTATCGGGAAAGAGGCACTACGTGAAGCGTATCCCGTCACACAACCAAGCTAGAGGCACAACGTGAAGCATAGCTTAGCAAAAGATCAAGACAGAAGCACGACGTGAAGCATGTCTTAATAACCATGAGACAGAGGCACGACGTGAAGCGTATCTCAACACACAACCAAGCTAGAGGCACGACGTGAAGCATAGCTTAGCAAAAGAACAAGACAGAGGCACGACGTGAAGCATAGCTTAGCAAAAGAACAAGACAGAGGCACGACGTGAAGCATGTCTTAATAACAGCGAGACAGAGGCACGACGTGAAGCATGTCCCCACACAAATACATTATAAAGGGAAAGAGGCACTACGTGAAGCGTATCCCAACTATTATACACACCTGAGAGACAAAGCAAACCCGTCTCTAAGTAGCCAACCAACTCACCATTACAGTAAGCAGCACACACTTCAGGAGTCCATTCTCCCCGCCACGGGATCATGTACTCCGACGCTACATGCGTCGACTTCCCGTAGGATCCAGCCTGGAGCTACAGCTCGTAACATCTTTGAGGTAGTATCTTCACCACAAGGTATGGGCCGCGCTCGAGTTCAGCTTATCAGTTGACTGCTACATCTATTCCCGCCAAAACATTGAGAGCGGAATACTCAGTCGTCCTGTGTTTGGTCATGTTCTGTAACATCAAGTACAAAGTAAAGTTTCCACACAACACAGCACTCGGCCATTCCTATTCCGACCACTAATAATGATTACAGTCGATGCAAATCATATTGAGCACCGTCCGATATTCTTTACATGTTGTGTTACAAACAAATCAGTGGGCACGTGAGATAGAATCACGAAGATCCTATCCCACTTCTGATCTTGTATACCTTAAACTAAAGGTACTTTTTAAAAACATAGACACTGAATCACAATCAGTTATTAAGTTATCACAACAAAGTTAATCATAAAAAGGGAAAATAGCAAAAATATCGGACGTTCCTCAATGGCGGTTATTTTACTTACTACCCTAGAGCGCATGCGCGTGCCGCTCTTTTTAACCTGTGGTACACATTTTTCCAATGTTGCCAAAAATACATATTTGTAATGTGCTCGCCAAGATATCTTCGCTCTTTTGATACCAAACACGTGATGATTATCTCAATTTAATTTTTTCGAGGTTAGAATCTTAGGTTTCAATTCCGTCATATAAAATTTTGATAAAATTTATATAGCCTATGTTACCCGGGCCATTATTACAAATCTATTGACACCTCATTCATTAAAATCGGTTCAGTAGTTTAGGCGCTACGGTGGAACATACAAACATACATACTTACATACATACTTAGACGTCCAAAATCATTACCCTTCCTTTTGGCTTCGCCGTAGTCGGGTAAAAAGAACTAAGTAATTCTAGTCTATTTTGAATAAATGAGTTTTGAGTTTGATACACATATTACACTTTTGAAATCGTTTGGAAATAGATCAACGTTCGGGTTGGCTTCCATTAGGCTACTGAGCGCGGACAGAACGCGAGGAACAATGGATGATGCGCTAGCCACTGTGCGGCATGCAGGCACGGCTAGTAGACGATGCTTCCGGCTGCGGAGATAGTTACAAGGAGCGTAAAGACGAATCAGTTCACTGAGGAGATCAGGAGCATCTGTTGTTCCCCTACATACTTTAAGCATGATGTTCAGCTGGTCATATGCTCTTCTGGTTTCTAACATATTATATCCTAGACATCCTAAAATAAATTTTGTTGGATACAAATATAGTTATCATCCTAAAGTGGATTTATAGAGGAATCTTAAGAACGCTTTTTGGACCGTTTCGAGTAGAAGTGCATAAGTAGCTTCACATGGATTCCAGACGCAGGAGCTCGCCTCCAAATGACATGCTCGTTTCGAAAATCTCGTGAGTTTCTGAGAACAAATCCAAGCCTTTTAAAAGACTCTTTGGCAACGGTAGCGATGTGATCATGAAATGTCATCTTCCGGTCGAATACAACACCCAAGTCTTTCATGGTGTTCGACCTTGTTTTAATAATGTCATTTATTTTGTATTCAAAGCTAATTGAGTGCCACATTCGACCAAAAGTCATGACAAAGCACTTAGTGGAGTTGAACTCCATTTTATTAGTTACTCCCCAATCATAAACAGCATTTATGTCTCTCTGAATAGCCTCACAATCTGATACACTGTTGACACAAGCATAGAGTTTTAAGTCATCCGCATACAGAAGACATTTTGTCGGAATATCAGTCAGATCATTAACCATCAGGAGAAACAACAAGGGCCCGAGGATTGAGCCCTGACTCACACCAGAACGAGTGTGGTAGGCACTGGATTCATAAATTCCTAGTCTTACAAACTGCTGGCGATCACGGAGGTAATCAGCCAGCAGTCGTGGAAGGCCAGGGCAAAATCCTATGGCGCTAAGCTTTGTGAGTAAAATGTCATTATTGACCCGGTCAAAAGCCTTATGAAAATCAAAGTATTAGTACCTACGAATGTTATGTACCCAACAAAGGCTTGATTTCAGTGCCTACAAAATAATTTCGCATAGCGGCTCTATTATTATTATAAGTACCTATTAGTCGTGATAAAATAAAACCGGCAAAGTGTGTGTCGGGCCACGTGCAGTAATAGGGTTCTGTAGTTGCACAATAATGCGGACTAAGAAGAGGGCTTAGTAATTTTTCAATGGAATTTGTACGAAATTTTTACTTTTCCGGTTGGTCGACTCGTAAACTTGTAAAACCAGCTTAGCTTAGTTTTCCCTTTAACTTCGTTGTGTATACTACTACCGTGATTTTTTTCACATAGCCAAAACTAACCGTTTAGCTGGCAGGGGGGCGGGACACACACTTGACTGTAACAAAAATTAGCACTTTAAAACTTAATATTTTTCAGAAACGGATCCCTTAATCGAAAAAGTGTTTTCACAAACCCATAATATTTTTGAAAGGCCTTTCCAACAATACTCCCACACGATGAGGAAAACGAGAAAAAAAAAATATCCCCACGACATGAACAGGAGGAAACTTAAAAAAAAAAATGATTTTATTTCACCACTTTGTCGGCGTGATTAAATCTATATCCATGCCAAATTATAGCTTTCTAGTACTAAGAGTTTCTGAGTTAAGCTGCGGACGGACGGACGGACATGGCGAAACTATAACGGTTCCTTGTTGACTACGGTAACGGAATCCTAAAAATTACCAAATATGCATTCCCGACGTTCTCAATATAAGGACGATGTGTAAAAAAACAACTATAAAAGATTATTCCCAGAATATTAGCTTAATGTAATAAACGTATGAAATTCTGTAATTAAAGAAAAATATATTAATTCGTAAACTGGTTGGTAGGCTAATTAAGAGACAATGGTGCCGATTCTGCTGTGGACAAACTAAACTTAATTTCGGCTATTGCCATCTTTTTCACTCTAATAAAATAAGAAAGAGACATACGTAAATAAGAGCTGTCAAAAGTTTAATTATAAGTTCCATACAAATTTAGACGACATTTAAAACGTGTCGACTTAAAACACGGTGAAGTTCAAGGCGTAAACTAATTGGACATCTCTAACTTAGTTGTTGTCTATCACCGTCCTTTTCTCGCGCTATCTGTTAGTAAAAGATAGCAATTCTCTAATTTTAGTTTAGTTGGTGGACAAGAGAATCGGCACCATCGGTTTTTCTTCAGACCACTAAGAAGGCTAATATTAAAGGACATAACTCAATGTAAAATTAATTATTTGAATAAAACTGTACCCCAAATATGAGTTGTGTAGTTTACTACACGTTTCCGTAACGTATAGTTTAGTATGATAAGTGTCAAACAAATTTTTAGTAACGCTATTCGCCGCTAGAGGCTCTGCTTAAAGTTTTAGTAACGCTATTCGCCGCTAGAGGCTCTGCATAAATTTTTAGTCACGCTATTCGCCACTAGAGGCTCTGCTTAAATTTTTAGTAACGCTATTCGCCGCTAGAGGCTCTGCTTAAATTTTTAGTGACGCTATTCGCCGCTAGAGGCTCTGTTCAAATTTTCATACATTCTTGGCGTGACGGAACTAGAGTAGTAACGTAAATAACTCACATTTGGGGTATTGGTGACACAATTTTGGATAGAATAGTTTTTCCGGAGTTGTTGTTGAAAGAACGGCGATTAACAAAAATAATTTATAAGGCGAATGTCAGTGGAAACGTAGAGGACGCCCTAGAAGGACATACATCGATGTTATTGGTGATGTTGTTCAAAAAGGACAGGTGCGTAGTACTCTCAACCGACGTGTATGACAAGATGTATGAACGTGAACGAAGCGAAAGGAGTATGTAAGGATCGTAGCATGTGGCGTTCTACAGTTTCTGCCTATCCTCATGGGAAAAAGCGTGAGTTTATGTATGTACTAGCTTTTGCCCGCAGCTTCGCTTGCGTGAAATTTTGAACCCGTTAAGTGACGATTTTCCATACAAACTTTCATCCCCTATTTAACTCCCTTAGGGGTTGAATTTCGAAAAATCCTTCCTTATTCCTTGTCTACATTATAAAGGGAACCTCTGTGCAAAATGTCAGCTTTCTAGGTCCAAGGGTTTGGGCTGGGCGTTGATGAGTCAGTCAGTCAGGACTTTTCTTTTTATTTATATAGATTTCCAATATGCAAGGTATTTTTTTTGATATCCCATAACTCTAGGGTATGATTGAGACCATATCAAAGAACCAACTGGCATATGAATTATTCTTCAATCATCATTTTTTTTGTTTTCATTTTTCATACAAAATAATTCGACAAAGTCACGATTATTAATGTAAAACACCCTTACGTGAAATATGACAACGTCGCATTTTCTTAGCTTTAAATATGAATGTTTGGTTTGAATAAAAATTAATTACTCTTATTTATCAATGAAACTTAGATACCTGTAAATTAATTATGATTGATTAGATCTTCGAAACTATGCATTTTTAGACCACCTATTCTAGGAGATTTTGTATTCTTTTACTTAAATAATATAACCCTAGAGTTATGGGATATCAAAAAACACACGTTGTATATGTTGAATAAATACAATACATAAAAATATTATGCAAGTAAATAGAAACCTAATTAAACAGAAAACAAATTCGCAAGTCGAATCAAATTAAAAAAATAATTGCGCCGAATATTTCCTAACACAAGTAGGGTGACAACACCACATCTCGTCTCACAATTAACATTATTTTAAAGAATTTTATCTTCATTTAGCGAATTATTAAAATGATAATGTCATTGACATGTTCTTATATTATGCTGTTATTGTTCGATAGATTCCCACGGGCGTAACAATAACCTTTTAGATCGCTATTATATCGCTTTGTTTACGTTGGAAATAGTAAAATTTTAAACAATCATCTGTCATTATACAGATGATGGCCCGCGGCGCTGCTCGTGAACGTCACGGTCATGGACACTTCCTGTTACGCTTTTTATACATATAAATGTAGTTAGCCAGAGGTCTGGGCATAACGGGCAGCGTTACTAGTGCAATAGGACTGTTTGTTTATCCCATTTACTGTGTGTGTTTATTACGGGAAGTACTATTTTTTTACGGGAAACCTAACAACCTGACTTTGCAGGTTTTTAATGCATGACATGTTATATTTCTCTTAAAACTATTGACTTTTGGAAAAAGTTGTAGAACAAAAATTATCATGGGTAATTTAACACCATTTCGGATTAATAAGAACTCCTTCTCCGACTAACCTTGTATATTGATAATTTGATTTTAATTTATTATTCTATACATTTGTGTTCCGTATTTTTATTTCGAAAAAAAGGTGTCTAAATAAATAAAGAAATAGGCTTACCTATTTCTTTATTTCAGATCTTGATTTTAGCCAAGCAGTTTTGGAAATATTTAGGTTTGTTTTTTTTTAAGCCGGATCTATCAGTTTTTATTTTGGAGTCAAAGTCAAAGCATTTATTTCAATTAGACAATTTACAGGCACTTTTGAATAGTCGAGAAAAAAAAAGAAGTTACTGCCGCGTTCCAAAGTGTAGATTCCTATGGAGACTAACGGGCAATAAACTCCATGGTTACTCTTTCTCATCAAATATTTACAAAAATTTGGTTACATTGTGAATAAGAAAGTAAATGTGAGAACAATATAAGATATATGCTATGCTAACAGGAGATTGAGCCATCTATAATGGTGATGGAAGATAGATAGTTCAGGATGAAAAACAGAAGACGTTTGATTGACTTTAGCACTTTACAGGCCGCTGCTAGATAAAACCCTCTCCAAAGTTGAACCAGAAGTTACAGTATCTTGTTATTGAATATAGAGTCGAGTTTCGAGTAGGTACTTGTCCGCCTACGAAGTTATTCTTCTCGAGCAACTGTCATGACTTGCACATTCAAAGTTTTTTGCCTCCCCAGCAATCCAGTTTGAAGATAACAAATGTATGAAAGCTATTTTAAGTTAGTAGATCGAATGGTAGTTGATGTTGCGTGTGTTGGCCGTTCGTGGCGCTGTGAGCACCTTAGTACCCTCGACCTTGCTCCGTACATGGCACCGGTCGCTCGCCTGCGAGGGGTGTTACACAGCTGATCTACATCACCCTTAGGCTTAGGCATACGTCCATATTTCATAAGCCCCGCTCGACAAAGTCGCGGAGGTCAGACGAGCATAAATAAAATAGTCGGAGAGCTGCCTGCGCTCCGCATCCGCCGCGAAGCCCTACCGTGGAGGGGCTGCCCGGCAGCCCGAGTTGCTAATACGCATCGACGCAATATCCTTTGTAAGACATGCTACGTCCCGCTTACGAGTGGAGCGCGCGAGAGGGACGGGGCGCTACGGTTGACACGAAGAAGCCTAGCTTAGCGTTCCGGGCGTGACGTCACGGGGGCGCGGGGCACCGCGGTGCGGAGGGGCGCGGGGTGGCGCGGCGCAGCGCCGGCAGTGTACGGCCGGCCGCAACATCGCGCGGACGGGTGCACGATGCGTGCACGGTGAAAAAAACAATCGCGATGCTGTTTGAGAGTCCCAACGCGAAACTGTTCCCGGCGTTCAACATCCCGCCGCCCGTGAGGCTCAGGTGAGCAGTGTGTGAAGTGGTGTTCCGTCGACCACCGCACGTTGTGTTCAAGTGCCAGTGTTCTTAGTTTTTGCCGAAGCCATAAAAAATGCCTATAAAGTGTTGTTATGTACGGCGGGCGCGCCGCAGCCGCGACAGTGCGTCTGTCCAGTAACGCTCCAGCGACCGACGAATGAAACGTCGATACGACGTCGTCGCCGCTCTATATTTTTTTCTCACAACCGACCATTATTGTGTTCCAAGTGATCTTAATGTGAAATATTTCAAATTTAGTGATGTATGGCGCACGGTCGTGATCGATGGCGTCTCGTCTCTACCTTGACATCCGAGACAAACGCATCGGAAACTAACGTCTACTAAAAATAGTATTAGATTCCGTTCAATTGCCGACTGATCGAGACAATCGATTCGCTCGTGTCAGGGCTGAGTTCAAGTCGAAACGGGAATCGATTCTGATTGCTTTGTGTTGCAAAAACACGAGAAACGTGAGAGAAAACTGTTGCTTCGGTTTCTGAATGTTTCTCAATTCAACTTTATAACTTCATGCTTGACTTGGACCTTGTTCCAATATGTATTGGTATCAAATAGTACGCTTCTGCACATAAATCGTTTCGCATGGATCGATGTCTGATGTCGCCGTGTGCCGGCAGGTTCTTGGAAGAGTATCGAGTCGTCACCGTGTCGGTCACGTCGCGTCGCTGTAAACACGGCGGCTTCCTGTTGCGCCGAGCCGCATAGCTCAGCTATACAGGGCTTAACTTAGTTGTGCCAGAGCAAATCGTTAGAACACTGCGGTTGGGCAACGCTTCGTGCGCCCACCGTCTGTTTATGTATTCCTAGTAATTTTTGCATTTGCGAAGTAAGTCTAACTGGAAGTACTACTTTTTGGCGTAATTACAGATCATTGATTATCAAATACGCATGCTGAACGTAGTAATTGCACCAGAAATTAAACTTGTACCTTATAACAAGACTCCTAACAACGGCTTATTTCTGCATCTTACAACAATATTCCGTGTACGATCACATCTAGGACTTAACCGTGCTCCTTTCGAGGTCGTTTACCCATCACGCCCAGCATATCTAGTTTAACAATCAGGCCCATAGTTATAATCATTATAGTATACAATAATAGGAGTATAACCGGCTCCCTCGTCCTCTACAACCCAATTCCCTCATATGGCTAAACAAAGCCGTATTCCAAACCACTTTTTTATTGTTTCGTTTTGCTAACAAACGTTTGGTTTGCTTTGTATACGTTTTGTCAGAAGGGCCGGTCGTAAAACTGTAGAGAGAGCTAATTCACAACGACCCTTCTAACTACGTATAATCGAAACAGTTGGTATTTACGGTCATATCTTTGAGGCATCTACTTGTTAGACCCTACTTCGAACTTAGAAAGTACGTATGAACGTCAAAAACTAAACTATTACGAGTGGTGCTCACCGGCATAAATTCTTTGGTTAAACGGCCTTTTACACGAGAAATGTTCTAGAATTTTACCTAAACTATTGTTTAATGTTGGTGAACAGCAGCCTAAGTAGTAAAAAAGAACTCTTTCTTTAATCTTATTATGATTGTTAGTTTAAGAGCCACTAGACTACGATCACGAAAATAATTTTGTAGATTTCAGAGCTTCTCTGTCTAATCATCCATTTTTGTTTCTAGAGTTATCTGTACAACGCAAAATCGACCGTAAAAACAAACTAATAATTCTAATAGCTCGACTTTGTGTAAAGGGTTTCTGTAAACGTCAAATTCGTGTGATTTTCGGTGAGATTTTGACGTTTGCATGTCAAACTTTGCCAGAAGCGATCCCAAAATTGAGCTCCAAATTCTAATCTAAGTTTGTCATCAATTAATAATTTGTAAGGACTCGCGCAGAATACGAAAGTCCTTTTGTGTGAGATTGAAACCATTTTGTGCTCTCTTTGTTTTAAACATTCAACTTTGGACTGTAAGATATTTACAATTGTTGAGGTCATTTGAGGAAATACGAAAAACAACATTGATCTCAAGTTTCTTCTACTTGGTTGTTTACTGATTGTATCTTAACATCAGAATGTGTGGTAAAAAACAAATGAAACAAAAAACTGCTTTTAATGTTTGTAATCTTTCGCGATTTGTAGACATTATAAAATACAGCGGTGCGAGCATGATGGATCTTTTTAACGAGTCGATTCGAAAAATTCATCTATTCTAAACGTCAAATTTGACATAAGATATAGATAAAATGACATTATTTGTCGTAAAGATCGCTCGCACGGCAGATTTGGGTCTAGTCACGTAGAAACTTAAAAGGCACTACACCTTTTTTATCCCGACGTTTCTCAATACTTAATACTTCTTTTGTTTCCAACTAACGCAGAAAACCATACTGAATAAAACTGTACATATCCGACAAGTAGGTGGTTCACCCTACAAAATGTTGGCATAGAATTATTATTGACATCAAACAGCTAATTTTGGAATACACATTTAATAAATGTAATCCCGAAATACCGAGTGATGGGAGGTTCACCCTACAATTTTAATATCGTAGTAAAATATTATTTTCTTCACAATTTTTTCTAGATACTTGGAGTTATTTATAATATTTTTATTTGAAAAAATCAAAACTGACATTTACCTACTTCACTACGTAGTATAAAACAAAATCGCTCCCCGCTGTCTGTCCCTAGCTTAGATCTTTAAAACTACGCAACGGATTTTGATGTGGTTTTTTTTAATAGATAGAGTGATTCAAGAGGAAGGTTTTAAGCTATAAAACGTACACGTGCAAAGCTGGGGCGGGTCGCTAGTTCGTTAATAAAATACTAAAGGTCGCGGATGTCGTTTATCTCTTATTTTTCGGGATAAAAGTAGCCTATATCCTTCTCCAGTTTCCAGACTATCTCTGTACCAAGTTTCTTCAAAATTGGTTCAGTAGTTTAGGCGAGAAAGCGTCACAGACAGACAGAGTTACTTTCGCATTTATAATATAAGTAGGGATGAGGTCTACTCCCTAAGCACGAAGTCCGTAGTTTCGGCCTTAGTTACGAGCGTTTCCTACGATTATTTCGGGGCCCGAACTAAGAATGAATGACAACACGATTTGACAGTTGTCTTACCGATGTGTTTTTGCCCGTCCGAAAAGTTGAACTTGACACTTGTTTTGTTCAGTCCTACGTTTCGGGCTACTTTCGGACGGGCAACTAATTTCGTTGACTGACTTAGGGAGGCCCCCAGGAACGGATGACTCTTGTAGAACAATCGTGTAGTAGGACAAAGAAAAAAGAGATCAGATCAATCACTTCGCATAGAAAAAAAACATTAAAAAAAAACTATCAGAGCTATCATTTTTTTTCAGGACTTTGGCGAACAGTAGGCCTTTCTTGTAAAATACTTTTACGCAGCTAGAAAACATGTGTTCAATAAGAAAAAACATTTACTGCAAAGGCTTTTTTGGTCTGGCAAAAATATTACTCAAGTTTTTACTACTACAAGTTTTGAAATGACCTTGCCCACGCCCCTATTCGATTTGATCCATACTTCCATAGACACCCTATTTAACGAATGCTCACCCATCCATAAACTGATCGCGACAAGAGCTGCTTAACTTTGCAAATCAGTATTATTATTTCCTGTGTTTGCTACCTAACTAGACCGATTTATTCGAGCAATATTACGATTGCCTAATAACAATTCAATAAGCATTGGTTTTACCGCATACATAATATGTGCGTAAGTGAATGTATCCGCGAACGAAGTACTAGGAACGCATAATACCAGGATGCTATTGCTAAACACCGAGTTATTAAAAAAAGGCGTGTTTTTTATTATTAACTTGCGTAAATGAAAATCACTGATACTTGAAAGAAACCAGTTTATAATACCAGAGTTTGCCTACAATTTCATGCATTTTCCTCCGGTTTCTGAATTGAGAATTCAAGGATAAGCAGTACTTAAGTAACATTGAGTACGATATTGTCTTTTTTTTTTTTTTTTTCTATTTGACTGCTGTAGGTTGTCCTAGGGGACGGTTTCTACGTAACCGGGCAGTTATTGGCGTGACCTAAAGGGTCTCCAGCCAATGGGGGGGAAGTAAAATACTTAACCTAAGCTAACTACTTGTACTACACTAACATCATGACTACCTGCAACAACAGCACTAAGGGCGACCCCTAGTGGGACTCGGACCTCGGCTTAGGGCGTTGCTGGCGTGGACATAGGGCCCCCCCTAGGGTCTCCCCCGAGACAGCTTGATGAGGGCTGAATTATCGGTGTGACTGCGGAGTCTGAAGAGACGACCGGCTCTACGACGGGAGAGCTCGGTGGATCGTGACCGGCACGGAATTGTCAAAGAAATGACGGATTTTAAAGCATTTTTTTGACAACTCCATACTCAAATGCGTCTTAAGTATTGCTTATTCCGAATTCTCAATTCAGAAACCGGAGGATTCTCATTTCATTCAATTTCATTGTGAAAACCGCCAAGCAGTTGAATGCGCTGCCCGAGTGGGTGTTCCCCGACAGCTACAATCTGGGTGTCTTCAAGTCACGAGTGAATCGGTTTCTTCTGGGCAAGCGTGCTCCATCGTAGACCGCATCATCGCTTAACATCAGGCGAGATGGAGGTCAAACGCAGGCCTAGTAATAAATAAAAAAATAACTTAAAAAAAAGTAAAACCGACTTCAAAAAAAAACTAAAAAGAGTATAATAATTACCATATTATAAAACTAACAGTTTTAGAAGTCGGTGCCTTCAATTATAGTGTAAAAATTGCACCGACTTCTAAAACTGTTAGTTTTTTAATATGGTACTTAATTATTTTACTTTAAGTAAAGTAGTAAGTTTTTTTTAAAGTTGATTTTTAGTGGTATAAACAACTAGCTTTTGCTCGCGGCTTCGCTCCCGTTAATTTACGGATCCCTAATTTTTTGATCCCAAAATACATATAGCCTATAGCACTCAGGGATAACGTAGCTTCCTATTGGTGAAAGAATTTTTGAAATCGGATGAGTAATTTCGGAGATTACCTCCTACATACAAACAAACAAACAAACAAACAAACAAACAAACAAATTCTACCTCTTTATAATATTAGTATAGATACACAAACGTGCAATTACAGCAATCCCGGGTAATTTGCTGTTATCCACTGAAGAGTTCCATTGTCAATCTCTGAGGGTCTTCATCAGATCTTCACCAAATTAAAATGGGACCATTTCGGAAGAATACTCTTTCAAACAAAAAAAAAGAATTTTGTAAATCCGTCTTTACATGACGGAGTTATGCCCGAACATACATAAAAATAATTACATCATCCACATAGCAGTAATCAAAAAAATGCTCACAAAATAAAAAGTACTGAACCAAATCGGATAAAATTTTTATGGGACCAAATGGCAAGTATACTGCATCGAAAAAAAAAAGAATCACACTAATCGGACTAGAAACCTCGGAGTAATCGGTGTACATACATCAATAAAAAAAATACCGACCGAATTGAGAACCTCCTCCTTTTTTTGAAGTCGGTTAAAAAATAAAGAAAACTGTTCAGTCGTATTCGCTTCAAAGGACCATTTTCGTGACAATAAATCTGATGATAAAAATTCAGATACCAGGGCATCATAAACGCAATGTTATGCTTTAGTGGCGCGCACAATAGCTACAGAAAATACTAAATAATGGGAACTATATTTTCTATCACCAAAATTTATATTTGTCATCAAGTTGTATCACCTAATAAATAGATCTATCGCCACGAAATATTTTCGTTCTCAGATAAACAAAAATTGTTCCCAGGTATGAATTATCAAATTAATGTTAATATATGTGTAAAATAAGAGATCGATAACCAATAAAATTATATTGCATTACATGAATATAAACTTCGTTCTTATAATAACAGTTTTGTTACTTAAATAATAGCTCTGTGCTCAGAATGGTAGATCTGTCACCAAATAAATCGATTATCGATCCCTGACTGCGACTCCTTTTTATTTGATATTTTGTCACCAATACAGTAGTAACATTTTATTTCGTTCAGATATTAAATTAATAGTATTCGTTACCAATTTAATACATCAATTTATAATTTTAATGAAAAAATGATCAAAGGGGCGGAGACAAATTGGCGCGCTTTAAAAATTGTTAAGTTGCCTAAAGAAGTAATACTGACGTATAGTGACGATGCTTTTAAACACTACGAAGTACCGGCTGGTAAGGCAAACAAAATACAAAACTTTGAAAATACATGGACTGATTTTGATGAATACAAAGTCCAGTGGTTCAGCAAATGGAGAGTGGATCTACCGCACAATATTGATTGGATGCATGGGAAATGCAACTGCCCTGCGTTTTACAAGAAATATATGTGCAAACATATTATCGGATTAGCCATACGCTTAAAGCTGGCCAACCCCCCACCAGAAGCAAAAAATGTGCTTATCGGCCAGAAAAGAAAAAGGGGGCGCCCTTCGAAATCCAAACCAGCGCTGATTATTCAGTGATTATTGTTTTTTAAGAATAAATATTGATTATTTTAACTTTAATTAAGTGTTTTATCTATTATTCTGCTAGCCATAAGCCAGCTATTTTAAACCAGCGCGTTCAGTGGTAATTATTTTAAACAATAAATATTGATTATTTTGACTTTAATTGTTTTATTTACTACTCTGCTAAAATTGTTATTTAAATATAATTTTATACTACCAGTGGAAATTTAAAAGCTTGGGAGTCTAGTTAAGTAGCAGAATCTTTTGGTTGAAACGATGATGACAACCCTAATTTTTTATTTGAACTTAATGCAATTTTCTAGTAACATAATATGATTTATTGGTGATCTCTTTAAATTAGTTTGCTTAAATACATATTAGGACACACCTATTATAATACATACAAAAACATTTATTTGGTACTAGACCTTATATCTCAGGATTTTAGGTGATTTATTGTGGAACTGATTTTGCATTGTTTGGTGACTACATTTTGGTGACAGATCTACTATTTGGAGGACAAACCCTATTATTTAAGAAACACAAAACTAATTAAATTGGTGATAGCTTAAATGATACCCCTAAATAATGGAGAGGATTGCATAAACAAAGGTGTACAAACGTCCAATAGGTGATTGTTCTATAAATGTGGAGGGCACAGTTCATTACATCATAATAATTGAAGAAATATCATTACAATACATGATCATTATCTAAATATAAACCGCGGGCAAGAGGTATCCGAAAGATTTTATTTAACCATCGATTCCGATGCCTAATTGGAGAAGAAAAGCTAGGATATAGTTTGTCGAATAAAGCTTAATTTTCGAGATAAGTATAATTTATGGAAATTCACAAGTCGAAAAATCTCTATGGTAACAAGCACTATGAACACGGCGTTAAAACTTTTGTCATACCATTGCATACCTCATTCGCTGTATATTGTTTTTTGTCGGGGAGGTTCGTGAAGTGAGAAGTTTTCTTATCCACTCACACGATCATTTTAATGTTACCAGCTTTACCTAAGGTATTGTTTACAAGGAAGTACTTGTGGCGGCATCTATCTCGCCACATGCGAACTATCCTACATCGCGCAATCAAGATTTAACACGCAGATAATATATAATAATATACAACCTCCCAACATCAACCGTTGGGCAGTAGCCCGCCAGGCACAAGACTCCGGCTGGTTGGCGGATCCTCCCTTTGGTTGGAGGAACACCACACCAAGTTTCTCCACATTGGTAAAGGTAATTGATTTATTTTGTTCCGAAAAATAAAATACCTAGTTAAATTGACTGAATTAGACTTATTAATATGTTGATATAAAATTATTGACTCCTAATACCATCAGAAAGGCGTGGTTAAAATAGTTTGCGTACTTCGGGCCCACGGTGTTAGAAAACCTTATCGAAACTACGTAAAGACATTACGAAAATTCTTCTCAGATTTATGAATTCCTGGTACAGCTTAACACTACTTCCTATTTAGTGGACGCTTATTATGTCCAGCAGTGGACGTATTGGGGTCGAAATATTTAATCACATCCCAACATAAAACAAATCGATATGAAACTGGTATTTTTTTCTTTTTACTGAAATGTGCTAAAAAACATTACGAAAATTCTTCTCAGATTTATGCCTTCCTGGTACAGCTTGACACACCACCTGGTCAGTGGACGCTTATTATGTCCAGCAAGCAGTGGACGTGTTGGGGTCAAAAATATTGCTTTCTCATCAACTACAACGAACCGATCAAAAGCTAGGCTTTTTATCATTAAAATTACAGAAATATGGTGCAATATTTAGAAGCCATGATGACTAATGAATTATCAATTTTTCACTATAAAACAGTCGTTAGGTTCTCAAGTTTATGAGTTCAAAAGACAGGTGTGGCCCCGGTTTCGCCGTCGCGGGTCTAAAAGACCCGGAGTGGGTTTCCCCGCTATTACGCCATTAGACACTTCCACCCCCGAGCATATAGCTCTGGCGGCTCCCCTCTGGCCGGCCGATAAACGCAAGCCAGAGTTGAGAATCCTGCAGCGACTATGTTCTATGTTAGGAGATGTGGTTTCCGCACTTACCTAGTCCTTTAAGTGGACCATTGTACGTGGGCCATGGCGGCCGTCATTCCAGCCAGCCCACCTCCTTCCAGAAATAGATTAGGGCTCTCAGTCCGCTCAGAACATTTGCGAGTGATTTCGGTGCACCAAGGGTTGTTTCTCGTATTCGGGTGACCCCTGTGCATTCCAGGAGCACGTGTGCGACCGTTTCTTCGGTCCCCATACATGCTCTGCACAGAGGGCTGTCCGTTATGCCTATCGTGTGGAAATGTTTGTTTAGTGAGCAGTGTCCGGTTATCGTTCCAGTCACCATTCGCAGGCTGCTCCTGTCCAGGCGCAGCAGGCGCCTTGTCAGTCTGCCATCTATGAGTGGCATGGCCTCCTTGGATTGCTTGCAGCCTCTCTTGGGGTTCCACTCCAGCCAGCTAATAAAGGCAAACATTTATTATTATTATACCGCGGGTTTAAGAGTCTCCACGAGTGACGATACTTTAGTACGTCCGGCGCATCCTGGGCAGTCAGCCCCGCTACCAACCTTGCTGACTGGCTAATCTTTTCATCACAGCATGAGCTATTTTTTTACAGCTCGTGCTGACACGAGAGTAGAAGAACCATGCGTTTAGCCATCTCTTTTTCTCCAATGTGATTGATTTCGACACTTTCTGTAACTGAATTTAAAACAAGTAAAAAGTAAACATAATAAAAATGTATGTCAACAGTTTTACTGATCGGCAGAACTCGTAAAAACGACGGAAGGTTTAACGGGTTCACTAGTTTTTTACGATTATTTACTTCAACATGCTACTTTGACGCCCAGAATATATTGACAGGCGGACAAGGGAACTGTTTATATTTACTATTTCCGTTTATTCATTGTAAATACTTATTAAATTATATTTTTAATAATGTTATACAATACACATTTAAAAATATAAAAAAATTGTAACCCACCGGCATCGGGAACAGGGTCCAAGCTGTCGGTTAGGGCTCCAGAGAGAGGAACTTCCCAACAATACGCGCCGTGTCCAGAAGTACCGCTTTTTGAATCAAACCCCTAATCCAGCTGCCTAACGAGAGCCTCATCAGATGTTGGTCGAGGCTCTTGGCTATTAAGCCATTGGCTGTAACGACTATCGGCACAATGACTGCTGAGTTAACTTCCCACATGTCGACAATCTCGTGTGCAAAATCAAGAAAAAAATAAATGATTACGTCGCGTTTAGGGTTATCATCCGTCCTGATTTATTCGGACATGTCCGGACTTTCAGCCTTTCATCCGGACTTTGTCCGGCTTTTTAATTTGTCCGGATTTATGGCTTAGATGGAAAAAAAAAAAATGTTTAATTTTCGCATTAAATTACTTAAAAATAAAACGAGTATTAAATCAGTCTTCAATCTTTATTAAACTACATACAACTAGTGAATCAGTCTCATTTCAATTTAAAACAATCAATTATTTCATTTTGTGATTAAAACGACTGGACTTTTTTTGGATTGTCCGGACTTTTTGGCAAATCTTCAGCTGTTTGTCCGGACTTTACAAATTTCGAAATGGTAACCCTAGTCGCGTTTGACCTAGTGGCATCAGATGAAATAATGAGATTTACTGAAAATGAACATTGTATGTGGTGAGTGAAGGCTGCGAGATTTAAAAAAATATGCACAGAATATCTGATATTAATTTTTTTACTTAGTTTTTCTTTAAATTTCAAAAAATCCTGACATTTGCAGTTGTCCTGTTTCCCTGACAAAAGGGCCAAAATTCCGGACATGTCAGGAAAATTTATGTCGCCTGGTAACTCTTGTCGCACCTCATGATAAGCGCAAACAGGGTCTAAAGATGGAGCACACGAATACAAGTAACAGATATATAGAGGAATTCCCCTATACCCCTCTGGCTCTCACATACACACGACAGAACACAGTAAACTGCTTGGATCTATGAACGTTATTGTCGTTTTCTTCGGGGACAGTACTTTTTTCGGGATGAAAGGTACCCTATGTCCGTTTCTGTACACTTGACCACGTATATGCAAAATTTCAGGATGAACGGTTCAGTGGTTTAGGCGTGAAAAGGTAACAAACAAACTTACTTTCACATTTATAATATTAGTTAGGAAGTTAGGATTGGTGCGATAAGAAAATAATAGAGAAAGAAAATGATAGTCTCCTTGACTAATTTAAATACTAGCTGTGCCCGCGAATCCGTCCGCGTGGAAGTCGGAAAACAATATTGTGTTGCAATAACTAAACTTTCAACTTGATAACTTTAAATTATAATATCTTTTGATTGAGTCAACCAATTACAATGAAACAAAAACTAAATGTTACTCAAAGATACGTACAATATTTTTTTATAAAAGTCAACATCATTGAGTCAGTAATTATTACGTGATGCGTGTTCAAAAAAAAAAATCGACAAATATCGAAAAAAGATCGAAGTAGATTCTATTCATTATCCTTTAAATCCACGCATTTTTTTATATCCACCAGCAATACTATAACGTCAGTACATACTAAAAAAAATCACAACGAAAACAAAACACTTAAGATAAAAAAAAAAACGTAAAAGCAATGCTTACTGTACATGCGCACTTGTCTATCAATTAGGAAAACACGACAACATCGTATTTAATTTAACCTATCTACGATACTATTTTGGTTTTATACAGGCCGTTACGAATTTTTCATGTTTTTTTTTTATTTTTTTGGTTTTTTTTTGCTTATTTTTGTTTTTTTTTATTTATTAATGATGTAGATAAAAAAAATGTGCTTAAGGGAAGTTATTTAATTCCCTGTATGTATATATAGATAGATATTAAAGTTCATAATAATAACTCCTTCTCAAAATCACTTGTAGATTGACATTACTGAAGCCATGAGCGTTGATGTCGATCAAAGTCACTAATAAAATGTAAACACCATTTTGTAAACTTGTAAACGTAAGACCGTTCGTTTACAGCCGATATTAATAACCGAACTCAATCCTCTTTCATATAACATTAGACAAAATTGGTCCACCAAGACACAAATATCTTTTGAACCAATTTCTTCAAATAGTTTCAGTTAATCTTGATTGATCGTTCAATAAAAGGTTCATAATAGCATAATACTGTGTTGAATTTCGGCTGGAAGCAAACATGTTGCTTATTTCCTTGCCTAAATGGGTCATATTTGTCTAATCCCTAATCTCTTCTTAATTATAAATGCGAAAGTAAGTTTGTTTGTTTGTTACCTTTTCACGCCTAAACCACTGAACCGATCATCCTGAAATTTGGCATATACGTTGTCAGGTGTACAGAAACGGACATAGGGTACCTTTCATCCCGAAAAAAAGTACTGTTCCCAAGGAATACAACAATAACGTTAATAGATGGCGCCACGTGTCTTTCGAATCATGATTGAATTATATTATTAAAGAAACTTTAGTAGTGTGTTAAGAGTTTTTTTTTGTTATAAATTAACGCGAGAGAAGCCGCAGGCAAATGCTAGTAATATTATAAATGCGAAAGTAACTCTGTCTGTCTGGCTTTCACGCCTAAACTGCTGAACCGATTTTGATGAAACTTGGTACAGAGATAGTCTGGAACCTGGAGAAGCACATAGGCTATTTTTATCCCGAAAACCGCGAAACATCTACGAGATAAACGACATTCACCAGCTCAGCTCAGAGCTCCGTATTATAAATACTTGAAACAAGCAGCCTAACTACTAAGTACTACTGACTATTATTGTAACAATAATGGGCACTTCTAATGACTGTTATCAAAGATGTGTGCGTATACACACACACACACATAGTATGTTGATAGCCAGCACTACAGTTTGACACATAATAAAAAGACATGTTAAGAAGGTCTACTTCATACATGAAACCGAACTAGTCATAGATAACTCATTTATTTTAAACGAGTGTGAGTGAGAACCTCATTTTACCTCGTGAGGCAGTCTTTTTTGGACTGCTGTAGATTTTCCTAGGGGACCATTTCTACGTAACCGGGCAGTTATTGGCGAAACCTGAAGGGTCTCCAGCCAGTGGGGGGGGAAGTAAAATACTTAACCTAAGCTAACTACTTGTACTACACTAACATCATGACTACCTACAACAACAGCACTAAGGGCGACCCCTAGTGGGACTCGAACCTCGGCTTAGGGCGTTGCTGGCGTGGACTTAGGGGGGGAGACAACTTGATGGGGGCTGAATTATCGGTGTGACTGCGGAGTTTGAAGAGACGACCGGCTCTACGACGGGAGAGCTCGGTGGATCGTGACCAATATGGTGAGGTACTCACGATGCACCCCTCATTTGAAAAGAGGATAGCAGCTCAGGAAGACTGGTGAGCAGTGGGTTCTCTTGTGCGCTATCGTGTGCCACCACGCTGGGTAAGGGAGGAAGAGAGAAAGGGCGCCGAGTGCGAACGAACACTCTTCATCAAATATTTGCACCCCTATCACTTACTCACTCGCTCATCAGTTAAATACACACTCGCGCTTAAACAAATAATAAATTGAGGAATTAGATGCTGCGGTTCAGAGTTGAAATACGAGTAACTCCCTCATTTTTCATTTTGAGGAACTCCAGACATTGGGCAATAGAACTTATTGGTTATAACAACGACACGGGGTCTTCTTTACCAATAATCTATACAAATAAAAAAAAAAAGTCCTGACTGACTGTCATCAACGCCCAGCCCAAACCCTTGGACCTAGAAAGCTGAAATTTTGCACAGAGGTTCCCTCTATAATGTAGACAAGGAATAAGGAAGGATTTTTCGAAATTCAACCCCTGAGGGAGTTAAATAGGGGATGAAAATTTGTATGGAAAATCGTCACTTAACGTGTACAAAATTTCACGCAAGCTAAGCTGCGGGTAAAAACTAGTCAAACATAATCATTATAATGGTAGCACGTCTGATCCTTTCTTTCGTGAATAGCATAGCATCTGCAGATATAATTAATAGGAACAATTTGTCAAAAAGCCATTTGTAAGGAAAACGGTTCGTGTTTTAGGAACATGTTTGTAGTGGATCTTCTGCATTAATTTGTGTAGTTGCGTCGTTTAGTAGTAGAGTGCAATTAGATAGATTGTATTGATTCGGCAGTGAGTGGACGACGAACTGGCCAGATTCTTGTTATGTTACAGTTATTTAGCCAAATGAAGCGCTCGTAATGGTATTAGTAAGAATAATAGATCGACCAGAGCGTCGCACAATGATTGTTGATATCAGAAAGAAAGAAAAAATATTTATTTGCGCCGATATGACACACAAAAATAAAAAACTATACACAAAACCACAAAGAAACTTGGGAAAAATACGCGTCACATCTACGCAAAACGGCCATCGCTCAGCATAAAGCTATGATTCGTGCGAGACGGAGCCACAGCGCTGGTGCACACTTGCACAGTGAAAGCCGGCGTTGACGTGATGACGTCCACCTGTGCAGCAATTAAAAGGATATAAATAAATTAAATACAAAAAAAAAACAACAAATAAATACGCAATAAAGGAACAATCGAAGACTGTGAAATATAATATTTTTAATTAAGTAATATGGCAACGTTTTGTTGCATCGACATCGTCGCTCACGCAGGCATACGTCGTACTTTAATGTATTATCTATGGGCATTACGTTCTCTGTGCGCGCAACTGTCAAATATAGACCACTTATTTTACGTAATATCTACGCATTATCTAATTCGTATCACGGTCCCTCATGACGAGAACCTCGTGAAAGCTGAGAAAGATAAACAAATAAAATATCTTGATCTAGCACACGAGGTTGTCGGCATGTGGGATGTGGACTCAGCAGTCATTATTCCGATAGTCGTTACGGCGAATGGCCTAATAGCCTAGAGCCTCGATCAACACCTCAAGAGGCTCTTGTTGGGCGGCTGGATCAAGGGCTTGATACAAAACGCAGTAACTTCTCCTTGACACGGCACGCATAGTGAGGAGGTTCCTTTCTCTGGAGCCCTGACTGCCGGTAGCTTGGACACTTTTCCCGATGCCGGTGGGCTACTATTTTTTTAATATTTTAAATGTTTTTTTTTGTGTTTATAGAAATATTTAAAAACGTGAATTGACATGAATAAAGAAAAAGAATAAACATTTTCCATTTTTCGTAATTATCTTTTTAATACTTACTTGTATTTTTCGAGATAATAGATACTTTTAATAAAATAATGATTTCTATCAGACAACTAGGTACTCTTTTGTTTATACTTTTTAACTATCTCTAACTATAAGTCTCCTGTGCTATAGTATCTGTTACCTTAGTCCAAAATGGCGCCGTCCTGGTGACAGAAAAATTCTGGATCCTAGGCCCCCATAAGACTGCAGATCTTTTTTTAGTTGTTCCTGACAATTCGCTTGGAGCTATTCAACCTTTGCATCAGTTGGCATAAACTTTCATTGTTTTAAATCAATTTTACACTAATTAAACCGTTCTTTACCATGTAGAGTTCTATTGAAACTTCTACATATCTTAATTCATACAGCAATATAACTTACCGCATTTACTGAAAAATCGGTTAATTTTCTGCTGATAACAGAATTGAAAATTAACTTCGTTACTATTTATTTATAGATTCTTAACAAACTAAAACAGTGCGAAGGTCCTTGTTAGTAAATTCCTTCCTGAAAAGTTCTGGGTTTCATTCTTAGCTTACTTTAAAATAAATGTAAGTATTAGGATTTTCTAATCAAGTCATGATTTTTCTTGTCACTCATTGGACTACGTCAGACAACAGTATTTAGCCAATATACAGCATAATTTTAGTGAGATCATTAATATTAATTATTTATACTTCAAGGAGTTCTGCGAAACAGCCAAACGGAGCTCAGCAGATGTTTCCATATGTCGGACAATGTATTGGCACTAACTGTGCTTGTAACAATTATTTGCGTACCACACCTGCTATCCTGAGGGGGATGGCAAATGTAGGTGGATACATTCGTAAATCAATGATTTGAAAAACGTTGTATTAAAAACAAAATTCATAGCCTAGGAGCTGGAGTCAGTTTCCCTTCCTCGCTGGGTGAGGGAGGGAGAGAGACACGGCGCCGAGTGCACGATCGAACACTACTCAACAAATATTTGCACTCCTATCACTTAAGGTACTGACAGACATGCTCATATTTGAGCATGCTTAAAACTATAGCATGCTCTGCATCTGTTCACATTTTCTAGCAATAAGCATGCTAGTTTTGAGCTTATTCCTAAATAAGCACGATCAAAGCAAACAATCGGACAGACGTGCTATTAAACGCAGATTCTCGGGCAAAATGGAAGCTTTGCCAGAAAATACAAATCAAAACAGTGGTTCTCTACAGTTGCAAAGATATTATAGTGTCAGTTCTATTGGTACAGAATTAAATTAAATAATATTATTACTTACAACGCAATTGTTTAATAAAAGAATATTTTACCAAAAAAAAGGTAAATTTGGGTTCGTAACTGGATAAATAGAAGAGGAACCCTTGGAGCAAGTTATCGATTGTTGGCATAGATGCGAGACGAAGATGTCAACAGTATTAATCGATAAATAAAATCGATACTAGCATGCTCATAAGCAAACCTGTTCAGACGCGCTCGAAGCACGCCCCCTTCCACCCGCGTCTCAGGTAGCACGCTCGAAAATCAAACGACTGTTGATTTTTGAGCATGCCCGAAATAAGCATGCTCATTACTAGTAACGCTTAACACACATGCTACCAAGAAGCAATTGCTCATTAATGGGATGCTTTCGTGCTAGTAATGAGCATGTCTGTCAGTACCTTTACACACTCACTCGCTCATTAGTCAGATAAACACTCGCGCATACAAATAATAAATTGAGGAATTGTATGAGATGGTACAAAGTTGAAATACGAGTAACTCCCTCATTTTTCGTTTTGAGGAACTCAAACGAGGTAACTCACAAGTCAGCTACGAGCTCTAATTGCTAGTCACTTGCCAGTTGTAAGCTGTAATTTAACTGTGACTGGCAATACAGCCAGGGGTAGATTTGCTACGTTGGCTGCCCTAGGCCTATGAAATATTGCCGCCCCCTACTCGCTGTAAATCACGAAAAATTTAATAAACTGGAGACGCTATGGACATATTTTTGAGTTTTTACACTCGAGTTGTTACATTTGAGTTGAGTTTATTGAGTTTGAGTTGGCGGATAGGTTCACAGAAGGTGGGACTACTAAAAAATAAAAACCCACCAAAGCCGCCCCCTAAATTCTGCCGCCCTAGGCCCGGGCCCTACCTCCGGGAAATCCGCTCAGAGCTCATATTAAACCCCTTTAACCTGCGAATAGAATTAGGGAGTACCAGGAGTTCATAAGCTTAAGGCCATATTCTGTTCCGTGTCCAGCGTGACGCTGTACGCAGCGATGAATGCTTACAATGGAAATGCACTATAAGTCGTCTTTGAGTGAAGATCTCGGCAATGCAATTTGATCATTTTTATTTCATCAGGACGAAAGTACTATACAAGTTTAGTTTTAGTATACACTAAACCTGAAACTAGTTTGTTCAGAATCACCAGGAGATTCGATTGGCATAGTTTTTATACCGCGTTAAATCTTGCATTTTTCAGTTTTGTTTCAATAGGTTTCTATGCATAACAGTTGACGGGAATAGACACCTTGAGGCTTGAGATGGTCCGCTCGGTCAGTTTCCGTGTATTAGACAACCCCTGCATAGCACATCTCAGGCATTTCACACTTTACTAGGGAACTTAACGCGACATAAACTAAGGAAAACTTGGAGATTTATTAAAAAAAATACATACTCCGGTAATTCTGATTAAAATCTTGTTGGGGTGTCTCGGTTTTTGTCTATACTAAAAATAGTATTGTATAAGAGAGCCGCCCAATGCGAAATTATTTAGTAGGCACTGAAATTAAGCCTTTGTTGGGTATATAAAATTCGTAATAAATATAATTGACTAGCTTTTGCCTGCGAATTCGTCCACGTGGAAGTCCACAGGAACCGTGCAATGAGCAAAATGAATTCCCGAGGATTTTACAAGCCAACATATAGTGACTTCTTTCAGACGCCTGACGCCGTCAGCGCCACGGCATCAGGCGTTTGTAAGACAACGGCCTTAGCGGGTTTAACCAGACAATAAACCTTACTCACAAATACGTAAAAAAGCATGTTTTAGCATACACATCACGAAGAGGCAAATGATTTCTGCGAAGGTTACCAAAATAATGTCTTTATGTCAATACTAAGAGCTTTGAACAAAGAGAAAATGAATTTTGTGACAAAAAAAAAGTATATCGGTAAATGTTGAAGTAAAACGTTTTCATGTTGAATATTTTATAAAGACAGAGACAAAGAAACGGTAAAAATTATACCGTGGGCCTGAGGTACCAGAAAGATTTTAAACATCGATTCCGATGCCTAATTGGAGAAGAAAAGCGAGGATATAATAATAGGGAAATTCACGAGTTCAAAAATCTCTAGAGTCTAGCCATATGATCGCGGCATTGCGACTTTTGCACACCTTGGTCATAATTAGAGATCAGATATTCGGATGCATATTCACCTAAACTTGAGATGTTGGCTAATAAGGAACGCGCTTTTGTATCGAAAAATCCCGCGGTTCCGGGACAATTATTTTAATTTATGTATTTTTTTTTGGTTTATCTAACACACCAACCACACCATTCTTCTTCTTACACTCTACATACGCATATTTGCATCGGGGGTTAAACATTAATTTTAAATAATAATTATGCAATCCAAGAACCTTAAATTTTTACCATAAATTAAATTTCTTTTTAAATATCTGTAAAATCTTTTTAGCTAAACAACTTTTATGTTAACAAATTGTCATAATTGTAATGACTCGCTGCACGTGTTGGGTAACTGTAAATGTAGTGGGTAGTTGATTGATTAATAAATAAATAAAGAATCCCGGAGTTTTTTTTAATAAATCATTTTAAGAAGCCACTTCCATAATAAAAATTAACTTTAGGTAAATATGCATCCGAATATCCGATTCCTAGTCATAACAAACACTACTCGTCATGTTTTGTCGGGAATGTTCGAGAAGTTAGAAGTTTTCATAATTCCACTCACACGATAATTTTGCCAGCTCAACCTAAGTTATTGTTTACAAGGAAGTATTCAAGTTAATTGATTTATTAACTTTAATACAGAAATTTCTGATAATGTGCGACTGGGAAACCTCCAGACTCTCTCTAAGATAGCCTGCGACTTAGATGCAGTCCTTTCCAATTTGATGTTAGAAGTAAAAGATACCGATGACGTCTCTAGACGTCTTGGCGAGAGTGTGCCCGCGACTTAAGAATTTTTATAACAGAAAATCTAAATTTTACTTTCAAACCAATCTTAAAAAAAACAATGCACTTTTAAAACCACCTGACTCGAACGTAGAACCACTAGATGAATGAAGTGCTAAATAAATCAATGAACGCGGAGCTCTCACTGTGTTCACTTAGAGATGTTAATTCGTTATCAAATTGCACCTGCTAACTCAATTATTAGACAGGTGGTCCAATCAGCAGGTGAAGATAACGCGCAATAATTATAATTTAATCTTGATATTGATTTCACAGTTCAGAATATGCTATAATAATATAAGTACAAGGTGTAACATAACCTCTTAAGAGGTCACTGTACTCATCATTATGAACAACTTTTACTATGGGACCAAACCTGAAATCACGAAAAAATGTTCCCTACATTTTGACAAGCTATGCGAACATACGCGATAAAGGAGATGTTTGATTTTGGGCCACCACTATGTACAGTATATAGAAAAATAGGAAAAAAATAGAGGATTACCATAAAAATACAAATAAATTAATTTGAAGAAGCGTACAATTGTACTGGAATTATTATTTGGGGACGTTTTTTAATATGTTAACCTTTTTTTCTGGTAGCCATGACAGTTGTGTTTGACATTAACATGAGTTTGACAACTTTGACAGTCCTAGGTTTCGTGATGTGTGTGTGACACAATCGAGTACAACACTTATATTTCTATTTCATTATAATTATAACGAAATCCAAGTATTTTCGTCTATAAACAACGTACTTATGTTATGTAAGTACACAAGAAATAAACACTATGGAGTCATTGACATGTCAACAGTTGTCAAAATGACATTTCACATAATTTCGTTCCGCCATATTTTCATGTGTTGTGTTGCTCTCCTTGACCAAGATAACTTAAATGTACAATTAAACGAAGTAAAATTACAGAAAATTAACATTACAAAACGGTTACTTTACTGTAAAGCTATATTTACCTAAAGTGTACATGGTGCTGGCCCAGGCTCTATACATTTCTGAAACATCTCCTTTGAGCGATTCTCAGAGCTATGCTATAAAGCAGCGGTCGGCAACTAGCGGCCCGCGGGCTGCATGCGGCCCGCGAAGCGTCTTGGTGCGGCCCGCATGATTCTCGCCTCAACACAACAGACGATATCATACGCAACAAAGTGAAAGGGAGCGAGAACTACTACTACTATAGTAGACGCCGTGATTGGTTTATGTATACCTAATGTTTACAAAATATGTACATTTAGGGAACACTGTTTTCTTTTACAACCAAATTACGCTGAGTTCATGAAATATTAATCCTTCACTATATTTAGAACAGATAAAATTTTATCTTTTTCTGTCTGCAGCTTCATTTAAAAATCTAATCTTTTATGCAACGAGTCTGACTTGAAAATGTTCTATTTTGGGATAAATTGAATTATTGTATTCCGCTGTCGGTTTGCGGAGGTCGACGAGGCTGCCCACACCGTGGTTGGGCAAAGGCTTGGCTGGAATTAGCTGCAATATAATCAGTCCATTTTTAGAGGAACTCGTGGCTAAATAATTACAGCCGCATAGACCGATCTTCCGGGTTAAGCCAAGCTTGCCGAGGTTGGTCTGTGGATGGGTGACCATTTACCATAGCGAGTTTCCTCCGTGCCTCGGAAAGCACGTAAAGCCGTTGGTCCCGGCTGTCATTTGTAGATCTTTGACAGTCGCTACTGTTGGTCAGAAGCCAGAAAGTCTGACAACCAGTCTTACCAAGAGTATCGTATTACCCAGTTACTGGGTTGTGGAGGTCTGATAGGCAGTCGCTCCATGTAAAATACTGATATTCAGCTGCATCCGGTTCGACTGGAAACCGACCCCAACATAGTTGGGAAAAGGTTAGGCAGATGATGATGATAATCAGTCCATTTTTGTCCCACTGCTGGGCAAAGCCTCTTAGAGAAGGATTAACACATTCGAGTCCACCATACTTTTCATAAAGCTCATACGCCATCCAGCTATACATATTGCTAGTGGACCTTCCAGGAACTCCTCGGTATTACGTTTGCGCTAAGAGTGAACCCTCAAGGAGGATTCCTGGCATTAGGTTAAAAACCGTGAAAAATACGCTACTACGTCGTAAAATAGGTGTTTGCTTGTTTCATGACAGTGAATTTTCCAAGAAAAACCTGCATGTAAAATGAGCCCTCCACGAGGGCATCCAGCATGGCGAATGCGACTACAGGGTGCCCTCCTGGAGGGCACCCGGCATTAATCGTGGCTTTAGTCTACCCCTGGCTTGTTGCGAGCTGGATAACACACACTATCGAGAACTTTTTAGAGCCTTTTCAAGTGTGCAGGTTTAGCACGAAGCGAAAGAGTTGGCTATAGCTTACGAACCCGCGTATTTATCAAGGCGAAGGGTTATACCGGATTCTTACCGGCTAAAAACCCACGGTGTTCCTTCTCCTGACCCTTGGCCGGGGTCGCGGGATTCGCAGCTGCATGCACTGCAACCCTGGCAGGCCTCGGTCCGCCCCTGGCGGACCTCTCCTTCTGTGAGGCCTCGCCCCACGTCCTCCTGAAAGGCGCGCGTGGAACACTGCGCGCCGCCTTCTCGGGCCTGTTACTGGTCGGGCGACGGATCCTCTAACCCGCTGCCCGCAGGCCACACACTACGGTGGCCGGAGATCGTCGCGCGCCCTCCGGCGGCGCCCGGTGCGTCTGGCGCGGGAAGGGAAAGTGGCCATCGCCTCTCTCTCCCTCTCCGCTCCCTCTTTGGTTGCCATCACCTCCTCGCAAAAGAAGGCGATGGCTTCCCACCATTTTGACGAGTTATGCAAACATTAATGTAGGGAACAGCTGTTTTTTTTTCGAGATTTCGTATTTGGTCCCATAGTAAAAGTTGTTGATAATGATGAGTACAGTGATCCCTTAAGAGGTTGTGCCCCCCTTATTTATGTTACACTACAAACTTTAGTTGTCAAATTCTAAATTAACGCGGGCGAAAGCTAGTTCTATAAATAAGCTCTACTTATCCTGTAACGACAAATAGCGTGATAATATAGAAAAAAATCAATTCTATTTTCCGTTCCGGTACCAGGGTATCAGAAACGCTAGGAGGTTGAATTTGAATCAAATCTTATTACAATTGGAGCGACGGCATTGCGGTGGACGGTTTTAGAAAGTATAATATCGATTTCGCGAATTCGTATTGATGAAAAAAAAACGTTGGTTAAGCACGAAATGCGATCGTATTGAAAGTTTTTTGTTATACTTTAATGAGTTTGATAATATTCTTGCCTTTCTTGACCGAAGAAAGAAATGTACAATTCATTTTGTCCATGACGGTTTCAAGTCATAACCTAGTAGCCAACAGCGCAATTCGACTACGCTTTTCGCTATATAAGGTTAGTCAGAAAGGGGGTACTAATCCGAAAGGGTGTTAAAGTACCCAGTTCTACCACTTTCCCCAAAAGTCAATAGTTTAAGGGAAATAGCTGTTCAAAAATTACAAAAAAAAATGCTAAAATCTATTTATCTTCAACCATGATCAGCTGTGTTTACATTTTATGTCATATTTGGGGTTTCTTACTTCAAAAATGACGGACTTACATACAAACTTAAATCCCCTATTCCAACCCCTTGGGGTTGAATTTCCGAAAAATCCCTTCTTAGTGGATGCCTACGTTACAAAAGGAATCTACTGTCAAAATTTCAAGTTTCTAACCCCAGCGGTTTAGGTTGTGCGTTGATAGATCAGTCAGTCAGTCAGCTTCTCCTTTTATACAACGTTATTTTTACTTTATGCGAAAACCGAGACACCCCAACAGATTTTCATCAGAACTACCTGAATATGTGTTTTTTTTTAGTAAATCTCCAAGTTACACCTTAGTTTATGTCGCGTTAAGTTCGCTAAAAAAGTGTGAAATGCCTGAGATGTGCTATGCAGGAGTTGTCTAATACACGGAAACTGACCGAGCTGACCATTTCAAGCCTCAAGGTGTCTATTCCCGTCAATTGTTATGGGTAGAAACCTACTGAAACAAAATTGAAATTTATGAAAAAAAAAAAAACAAAAAAAAAGTGGTGAAAAAAATATGTCAATCGATTCTCCTAGTGATTCTGAACAAACTAATTTCAGGTTTCGCATATACTAAAACTAACCTTGTATATATAGAATTAGATAGAAAGTAAACTCCATTGTACCATTATATTTTTAATTATCACTCCGAAGAGTCTATTACAATCTGAATTAAACTTCTAATAAACACTAGACTAGTTTTTATTTAACAATGAGATATGGTGAGTATTCTTTCATTTCCATTTACTCGAGAATAATATAATGCTGTTGATAGTTAACAATCTTTTATTCAGATAAACAATAAAAGAAGAAATAGATTGAAAACGATGTCATTGCAGAAGATAGTAAAGAATGGTTATAGAATATAATAGAATAGTTATTTGTTATACAAGAGTGCAAAGTTGCTTTTTAACCGCGTGCTCAATTTTGATGACCGAGCAAGCGAAGGAATCAAAAAAGCACGACGTGAAAAATCTTTGCACTCGAGTGCAACACGTAACTTTTCATCCCACCTCAGCGAGGAAATTACTTAATGTAAAAAAATAAACTTCCTCGTCGCTAGAATCACTCATTTTAGGTTTTTCACTTGTTTTCAAGTTTCTTGTTTTTAACCTAAGGTTTTAACAATGACGTGAAAAGAAATAGGCGCGCGTAAAGCAAATTAAAAAAAAAGTAATACACCAAGAAGGTTCCGAGTCTGAGTTTTAACAAATTAAAAAAGGTTGTATGATAAATTCGGCACCATGGAGGTAGAAGTAAATAGGTTTAATCAAGTTTAATGAAGTTTTGAATTCACAAACTTGGTGCACACGATGTTCTAAATTCAATTTACTTTATCCTCTAGCGGATAAAAACGGCTTTTGCACTCAGATATCGAAGGGCAAAAATTCTCTTTCCGAGATGGGGGCATGAAAAAAATATTTATTGAAGTGACCAGGACTCCATAAGTTAGTAATACAGTGAAACCTGGTTAAGTGGGCCCTGGAAATGTGAGAAACCTCTGTTATTGATAATTACAATGAAGTCTCAACACTTTTGCATTGAAATACCTCTGTTACTGGGAATTTTCAAACATTGTTAACTGAGATTAGATTTCATGGACTTTTTCGATGTTTACCTCTACATATAATTGGGGCTTCGTAGCTCAATAACCCGTATAAGTGAGACATTTTATCAGCTTTAGACAAGTTATGACACGCTTGTTTACAAACAGTCTAATTTCTTCCATTTCCATTCAATTGGGCAACATCAAATGTGCGTTTCTATTGCATTCTCAATTCAGAAACCGGAGGCTTATAATTTTGTCAAAAGAACAACTCAAAAATACCTATCTCTCTTTAACATGCAAAATAAGAGAGAGATGGAGAGTTTTTAGAGCTATCAAAATAGTTTTTAGACGGCATATGCTGAGGTGTCGTCTAAATCTATTTGGTTTTAGTTCAACCTAATTTGACAGCCCTAATATTCATCCATCTCTCTCTTGTTTTGCGTATTTATAAAAGATAGCAATACTTTTACTTAGAGCCCAAATACACGTCCGATACTTGCCTCCGTTAGTCTGTTCCGATAGTCTGATCAGACTATCTGAAGGCCTCCGCGCCATACATTTGTTTGAACATGAATTACACGTACGATCTACCGGATCGGATGTCAGAATCGTAAGCATCGTCCGGGCGTCGTCGTCGTACAGAAAAAATCTGACACGAGAATCGTACGTGTATTTCATGAATCTGATCAGATAGTCGGATCCGGCTCGAGGAAGCAACTATCGGACGTATATTTTGACCCTTAGACCATGAAAACAGCTTCTTCTACCTTGTGTGTCTCTTTCTCTTTTTAAATAGGGCATTTAGAAAGGGATGCAAATCAAAGTCAAGGTACAGACGCCAGCTTATTTAGCCACACGAAACTGTCAAATTTTCCCAATCAACCTTGAACCTAATGCTTTTGCGATAAAGATGAAAATCTATTAAAGTTGACAGATTGCCTTATCGCTGTGGAATGTGAGTCCTTTATCTTAGACTAATTACTTCAACTTCATGTTATCCTAGTACCCACGCGTACACGTGTCGCTTAGACTCCGGTTCAAACTGAATTAATTAAAACTAAAATGAGGCGCAATTAGCTGACAATCGACTAGGAATCGATTGCATGTAATCGATTCTGAGAATTTGTCGATTGTTAGCGTCGCTACTTAGCATACAAGGCGGTACTGTAATGAGAAGTAATTGATTTTGTAACATTTAGTTTATGTTAAACGTGACAAGTAAAAATTGAGCTAACTTAGGTAAGTAATTATTATTATTTAAATTTAAATTGTACATACGTCTGTTTGTCATCACTCATCACGCATGTTGTTGACGAATGGCAAGGAAGAAAAGTATAAGGTACAGTCAACATCGAAATTAAGTGATGATTGTTTGATATTTCAAAAGTTTTGACTTTGACTGAAATTTACTCCTTCGTTGGTTTCGATCCCTAGGTCGGGCAAGGTGTTAAAATGGATTTTTCCGTGTGGAATTTCTGAGTAACTGCCCGGAGTCTGTATTTGTGCCCGGTTGATAGCAATACGCTCGCCCCCTATTACATGGGACTGAAACATAACGGCGAAATGTGGGTGTACTGTACACCTCTGCCAACCCTTCGGGGAATACAGGCGTAATGTTAAAATATTATGTTCAAAAGCGTTTTATGAACGAAAACATACGAATTATTATTGTTTGTTACTTATAAAAAGAGAGAAGATATTTTTTTCATTATTTTTCTAAGAGTTTCTATTACTACTACTATTACTTCTACTATTACTACTACTATTACTACTACTATTGTGTATGAAGGAGCTTAACTCTATAACCTATTACCTAAAGCGATTAAGGAATCTAAATCACTTCAAACTTTTAAAAGGTTACTAAAGAACCATATTCTGAACGAATTTACTTGATTTTGATATGTAAATTTATAACAAAACAAAGTGTACACTTTGTTTTGTTATAAATTTTTATTTATTTTTATTTTTACATGCTAAGGCGAAACTGTTGCGTCATTCATTTATCTAATGTTTTCTTTTGTTTTCTCATAGAAGTGAATATGTATTCTTTTTGAGAAATAAAGATTCTTAAACCTTAGTTTCAAGTAATTCTTTAAAGTATTATGATTATGACAAACAATCAACTGGAGAGGTAATAATACATTTTGAGATTACAAAATATTCAACGAACGAACGAAGTTTGCTGTTGACTGTAGGTACTAAGAATGAAGAATCTTGACAAGTTGCCGAAGATAGATAAGTTTGAAGTGAGTCACATGCGATTTGTTCTAACTACCATTTTTCTAAACGAAATCCGTTTCTAACTGTAACCAAAATAACCATTCTCAAATGGAATGGTTCCCAGAATCTTATGCAATACAGGGTGTAAACGAATTTGTGTAATTCCTTAAAACCACATGATCTACTACTGGGGGTTTCCATGACCTCTTATGAAAACGTTCAAATGCCAGCCAGTCAACTTCCGTTCAAAAGCAGGCCTGCTTCTGAATCGCTAACAATCGTACCATGACAGTACTAAAGGTGAACGACTATTGAACCAAGTTGAACGGTAATGCTTGTTCATGGTACGAAAAGTCTATACAAAAAAAAGGTGAACGGATTTCGTAAACGTCAACGTAGCAGGCCTGCCGCAGGCCTGCTCTAACGATGTCATAGTACAAAAAAGCAGGGCAGTTCAACTTCCAGGCAACTTCTGTCCTGCTTTAAGAGGTCATAGTAAGTCCCCAGGGATTTAGACTACATATAATTTATAATTTTCGTAACGCGATGTTGCTGCCAGAGTAAATAAAAATAATTTCTATTTCAAAATCAGTTCTCATTCATTCGTTCATGAATCAATAAATATTACAATTTATATTATTTATAGCCTTGACTAGTTCAGTGGTTAGTAACATAATACCGAGATGTCTTGAAGTCGGTGTCCGACATTATAAATCTGTTTTTATAAATCATGTACTCAATTTATCAAATGTATTTTGATAGTAATTTATGTGTTTTTGCGAAAATCATACATCAAATTGTATAAGGCGGTACCAGGGCGTCAGAACTGAGAAGTAGGTTCGTAGTTAAACATCAGGAAATGTCAGGAAAGTGGAGCATGATTGGTCTGAATGATTTTATTTAAATTAGTGTCTCAGATTTTGATACAGAAAATAACTAAATATTTATTGAAAAATTAAGATTTGTAGTTTTCCCAAAGGGGCCATTCGTAAATTACATTACACGTTAAGGGGAGGTGAAGGGGTTGACAAGGGGTGAAAGGGGTCCTAAATTTCGTGACGTCACATTTCAAAATCGAATAAGTATATCGAAAGATTAAATGAAAATAAAACTAATTTCGGAACTGCTGTTTTAATTTAGGTAATTTCTAGATGTAAAATAGCAAAATATATGACATCACACTAGGGAAGGGGTTGTCTTACAAATCTGACCGACTAGCTGTGAAAAGGACGCCCCCCCCAAATCATGAAATTGTGACGTAATTAATAGATGGCCCCAAATTAAAAATAAAAGAACAAAAAATAAGTTACGTTCTCTTTGTTTGCATTATCTCTTATCGATGGTCAAAATTTTAATAATCTGCAGACCTTTTTATGTTTGCATTTGACATAAGCCTTCGACAAAATGACTCATCTGACAATGTCAATCCTTCCATTGTCTTTTCTACGCGCAAGCGCAGTAGGCGACTCTTAATTATTATGACAACAAATTAATTGATGCGATTCTTACATCTTGAAAACCTTCATTGGTTGAAACTACATCTATTAGATGTTGGCCGCATATTGGCCTAGTTTGCAATTGTTGGTTGTAAATATTAAAGCCAATGTGTGGGGCAATAGTTGGATTCCAAATTGGCCTTTTAATCTTGCCAAGCCAAGCTTGGATCCAAAGTTAAGACCAATAAGTGATTCTCAATAATGCAGCGATATTATGAGACCGTACGAAATTTTGCCGATTTCGTTGATTTACATGATTTTACAGACGTAGTTTTACAGTTAAAATAAGATATTTCTTGTTTTAATGCACAAAATGAAAGATCATTTCAATTATGATGTAATTAATGAGCTTTTTTTTTTATTAATTAATATTGAATGTTGAAATGATCTTTCATGTTGTGCATTATAACATAAAGAAATCTATTATTTTAACTGTAAAACCACATCTTTAAAATCACGTAAATCAGTGAAATCGACAAAATTTCGTATACGGCCTCATAAGTTTGATACAATAAATAAGTATATCATCAAAATTGACTCAACACATATGCAAAAAAATAAGCACGCGTTCGGAAACTACAAAAAGAAGTACACTACCATACATAATTAAAAGGCCAACCCCCTTTCATTCAATAACGTTGAAACATCAGCCGGGGCGCGCGCCCCTCACCTGCGCGGCGTTGCCGTTGCGTGCACGCACTGCACGGAGCGGCAACCGCGCAGGTGTCGAGTTCCCTGTTGTTTGTTTCTTGTTACTGGATAGATCCTGCGCTGTCTGCGATCCTGGTACATTGACGTTACAATATGTTAATTTTAAGTGATTTTGGAGCGTTTAAAATCATTACAAAGTAATTAATTTAGTTGGGATAAGAAATCATATTATTATATAACTATTTATTTAGCAAAGGCTAAAGATGGAGTACAAATTATTAACTACTAACTAGCTTTTGCCCGCAGCTTCACTCGCATTAATTTAGAATTTAACAATCAACTCTTATCACGTTACTAAAGTTTATATAATAATATAATTCAATCGTGATTCGAAAGATACGTAGCGCTATCTATGAACGTTATCGTTGTTTTCCTCGGGAACAGTACTTTTTTTCGGGATGAAAGGTACTATATGTCCGTTTCTGTACACCTGACAACGTATTTGCAAAATTTCAGGATGATCGGTTCAGTGGTTTAGGCGTGAAAAGGTAACAAACAAACACACTTACTTTCGCATTTATAATATTAGTTAGGATTCCAATTCTGACTAACATCTGTATATAATTTAAGTTATGGAAACCGTTATGTCGCCTCTTCGGATGAAAAGTAACAGAATTTACTAATTCTACAGGAGAACGTTTTCAAAGGTGCGAAAGAGATGCAAAATTCCCTAACTAACAAACTAACCATTAGATCTCCTAGCGGCGAATTTTGAAACTGGGTTTTTTGTGACGATTCAGGAGAAAATATACATAATACTTAGCATTTCTGTATCGATTTTGCAAAACTTTTGAACGATGTGTCTTTTAAGGAACAGACAAAAAAAATACTAGCCAAGGTCGATTTATTTTGTTCTGTTATAGCCACTTACTGATGCATGTTATTACATCCATGGAATCCCACGAGTGTAGTTTATTTATTTATTTACCTTCTCGTCGGCTCATATAACGCGTCAAGCAGGCGTCAATCGTCAGGCGTATACGATAAACATGCATTGAAAGCCAAGAATGCTTCCATTCTTCTGCATTATTCTGCGAATCATGTCGATGATGCCCTAAGGTGGTAAGCAGAAATGTGGTTCGATGACTTGATAATTGGGTATTTATTTGAGGAAAGCAGAATGATACGGTTGGACGAAACATCGCCTATGTCACTATTATGGTCCTACTATATGTAGCGACTTGCATCTGCAAACGTTTGCGCAAATGATATTGTCGGTAATGGATGCTTACTTGTGCAAATTTGAATTTGCGTAAATAAGATTGTGCGTGTAACCGGAAATGAGGCCGCACATTACTGGCCCATGAGTGGTCATGTAGGTGGTGAACCTTTAGCTATTTATCGGGCACAGTTCCAAATCCAGCTTGCTACTGAGAATTTCCTAACAGAAAACACACAATAACATTTTGTTTCGATCAGGAATTGAACCAAATAACTCGCACTCTGCAGCAGTACTTACGACTACAAATTTTAAATAAAAAAATACTTTTAGATCTGAGATTTTTAACAAGAGCGCCTTTTTTGTCCCGTGTTCATTACCCCTCACTATAGTGACACAAATTTTCATCTCAAAACACAGAATAATTAAGTGCCAACACAAAAACGTGACCTACAAAAACCTTTCCCCAATTACTTCAGAAACTCCTTTGTTACTGAAATTAATTAGCCCAGAATGAGGACTCCCAATCTCGCAGCGGCAATAAGAAAAAGTAACAACTCGACGAAACAAACGCTTTACCAAAACAACCCTTTCAAACTTTTACAATGTATAAAACGAGAATAAAGTGTCCCAAGAATCGTTCCCTGGGGGACGCCCAACAGGTATCTCCGTCCCTTTCATTCCTGACGTGAAATTCCTGTTTTCCTCGCTTGTGTGAGTGAGAAGGGAGACAGTAAAATAGTTCTGAGCGGTGTGTATAGGAGAACAGATGTCTATGACGTCATGAACGGTGGCGCTACAGTGTCGAAGGCGTGCGTCGGAACTGGTCGTAACGTGAGATGTTCAATGATTATTGCCTTGTGATGTTTGCAATGGCAGGTCGGATGCGATAACACTTTATATTTGATATGAATATATTTCCATTGAAAAGGGAATGTCGTGATATTGTATGCAATGACAATACTGGAGGTGGGCTGGTAGCCTCAATACTTTACAATTTAAAAAAATTATATACTAAACACATCACGCCTGTATTCTCCGAAGGGGTAGCCAGAGGCTTACTGGTAAGGTACATTTCATCAGTGCCTAAATAACAAAAAACACTTTGTCCGTTCCCGAAAGAGACCTCGAACTCAGGAGTGAGTTATAGCATTTATTTTCAGAGATAGTCAGACAGGAAATGCCGGCGACATGTAGTCTTAAAAAAAACTATATTTATTTACCTAGAACCTAACATTTCACAGCCGCGCTTGCGACGGCTTAAAGTACGTAACTTACCTACAATTTTTTCAAAAATGCAGTTTATTCACTTTTTAATGCCACACGTGACATCTTTTCGGTACTTATGTAAAGTAAACGTTAACCAATTCTGATTCAAAAACCATTTTGAAATTTTAGTTTCCTAAACATTATTTTGCAATTTTCAGGTTTTAAAATTATAATATGGTGCTTATTTTAACATAAATACACGAATTCGCTTGTCATCTATTTGACTTCTAAATGTCGTCACAGATTCGGCGGAAAAGTTAAAAAAATAATAAAAAAATAACTAGTAAACAAAAATATTCAAATCAGTTTCTTAAAATAGTAATCCTTTATGAAAAAAATACCAAAAGTAAACTATATAACGAATTGTGTAGGGAAATTAAGAAAAAACAAAATAATACTTTACAGGTAGGTAATATTTAGCCAGAATGGCCCTGAATACTTTTTAAATTCTTATTCTATTCACCGTGCACTCATATGTAAGGCCAGACAAAAAAACAGGTGTATTCAATGCAAGTTGTTTAAAATCAATTAGGGGAGCGTGTATCTGTGGGGTTGGCATCTTTATGAGATTGCCCTCAAGGAACATGCTCTTAAGTGGATACAGATGTATGAAAAAAAGAATAAGATAACTCATACATACAGGTTGAATTGAGAAAGTATTTTATTAGTAGTGAATTGAATAATATTTCCTTTGATTTACAACGCGTAACAAATCTTGACGGAATTTGGTCCTTACTAAGTAGGTAGTGGTTGGCGCGTTGGTGGTTGTACTTGGCAATAGGGTATTTGACTGAAAATATCTAATTAGTCCGTCAGTTAGATTATCAAAAAATATTTGACCCGTATTTTTTCTTTTGTTACTAAAATTGACGAAGATACGACACTTTTAAAATTGGGCACACCTCAAAAGCAAGTACAATTTTTACTTGCTTCTGACGTCACAAGCCCCCACTCTCGTGTTTTGATGCGTTTTATCTTTCCAAATATTTATAGATTTAACAAAAAAAGAAATACGTGTCCTTTATTTTTCAAAACTCTAACTGGCGGACTAATTAGATTTGCAATTTATTGATGCTGTCAACATGATTGTTGGTATCGTCACATTATCGGCAAACTCACAATTATGTAAAAGATGCATTTTACTGGGGAACGTTTTGAAGCATAGTTGTTTTATTATTTGGTTTATCGGTATTGTGCTACATTTAGTTTTCAAAATGCAACCTTGTTAAGATACAATCAACAGATGTTCAATATTTAAATGGGTCCAATTCTCCTAAAGTAAATCTTGATATGCAAGCGAACCAAGGCCGAACCGTTCGCGCTAGTCGTGCCCGTCTATCGCTATGCCTTCATTCATTTGTGCATGACATCGAAATTGAAGGGTTATTTACAAAAACAGCATAACTTTTTTTTCGTAAATTTTTTCAATACAGACAAAAAGCGTCGTAGTTCGTCAATGTTAAAGATAAAAATTTGAATTTAATTTATGTTATTGTTGAATATGTTATGAATTAAATTATGTACGAGTATTATTTTAATCTTAAATGCTTCACATTAGTGTACACTATTTATAAGAACACTTAGGATAAAAAGGATGAAAATTCCAAGTTATGCTGTTTTTGTAAATAACCCTTCAATTTTCTATCACATAAATTATTATTTGGATTTTTTTTATTTTTAATCAATCTGAATCCCGCGCGGGGTTAATATACTTAATAGATCAGCAAAATCTTATTATCTAATCAACATTCTTTTATTCATTTTAAACATATTTTATTACATTTTTAAATATTCTAATATAAAAAAAAACGTTTAAAAATATAAAAAAATTGTATCCCACCGTCATCGGGAACAGGGTCCAAGCTGCCGGCAGTCAGGGCTTCAGAGAAAGGAACCTCCTCACTATGCGTGCCGTGTCAAGGAGTACTGCTTTTTGTATTTAGCCCTTGATCCAGCTGCCCAACAGGTGTTGATCGAGGCTCTTGGCTATTAGGCCATTCGCCGTAACGACTATCGGAACAATGACTGCTGAGTCCACATCCCACATGCCGACAACCTCGTGTGCTAGATCAAGATATTTTATTTATCTTTCTCAGCTTCCACGAGGTTCTCGTCACAACAACATACTTTAATTATTATGTACTTTTTGCTATGTAATTAGTAGAAAAGACCTTTTACCACAGCGAAGTAAAAAAATCTAATTAAAGTTTGTACCAGGGCGACAGAGGTCGGGAAGTGGTAACTGGTAACCAACTCAACAATTCTCGGTAACTTTGATGGAAATTATGATAATGAACTGTTTTAACTTTACGGGTAAAGAGGTGGACCAGGGACCCAATTCTCCTAAAATAAATCTTGGTAAATCACAACCGAACCAAGACCGAACCGTTCATTCAGACAGTTCTCAATTTCAAAAGCTATCAAATTGTTTGACACAAAAAACAAAATCAATCATTTTGAAAGTTTTCGAAAAAAAAAACTGACTGACGGTTGTGGTTCGATTGCGTTTGGCAACAATTTATTTTAGGAGAATTACGTCGGCAAAAACGCGTTACGTAACACTGTTTTTTTTCATTTAAATAAAAAAAAGTAGAGAATTAGAATCTCCCAAGTTGGCAAACCTTTTCGTTTATGTTGTACGGGGAATCCCCCGACTGTATTGTACGTCATTTTATTTTGTTTTCGTTGTCAGTATTCGTTAGTGTTTGCGCAGAAGCACATTGCTGTTGTCAGTGTTGTTAAAGTGAGTTCATATTGTAATGTCCTCAAAAGAAGGAGTTTTGCATCATCAGCTGTTCTTGGCCTATAAAGGCTCTCACGCTGACCTGCCAGCACAACTGTACCAAAAAAATGCTGGGTGTTACGTAACGTTTCAGGTGGGGGAGGGGGGGAGTACAGAAAACGTTACGGCGCGTTACATCAGGGGGGGCAAAAATCTTCAAAAATTGCGTTACGTAATACTTGAACGCCCCCTGGTCGGGCTGCCCCGCTTCTGTAGCGCATCGGGAATGTTCGCAGACACACATGTCGATTGCTTCTACGCAATGATGCGTAAGAGGTGCGTTTCCTTGGTGAGCAGGGTGCGAGCCAGCTCTAACAGTATCCTAAACATGATCGCAAGCAGATTAGATTGTGTATAATGTCATTGCGCCGTCTCTCATGGGATGAGGCAGCGGTGAGTCATGGTCATGTATAAAATGTATATATCCCTTACTAACATAGTTTTTAGTATTACTAACTTATTGAGTCCTGCTCACGTGAATAAATATTTTTCTATTCTATCACTGGTAACACACTTATTGCTAGACAAGTCTTCATTAAATCCTTCCAATTTTTTTTTTTATTTGCGGTGTTTTTCCTCTTGACCTTAGTCTAGGTCAGAGGTGATCGAGACAAAGTCGACGATGGAGCGAGCTTACCCAGAAGAAGCCTGTTCACTCTCACTTTGAAGAGATTAGAGTTGTATGCGTTCGGAAACACAGACGCAGGCAGAGAGTTCCACTCTTTTGCTGTGCGCATTATAAAATACGTTTGGAAACGCTTAGTCCGAGTTGGTGGAATAGCAACCAGAAAGGGATGGTAACCTGCAGTACGCCTAGATGACCGATAATAGAAGGGGGCCGGTGGAATGAGGTCGTGGAGCTCTTATTACATATCTCTCTTCATTGTGAGCTCCAACTAATCCTGCCTCAACTACATTGTAAATACATTGTACATCATGCAATGATTGATTTATTAAACCCTCACTTACAAATCATTTGTAAGCGTCGCGATCGTCAATCAGCAGTAAGTCGTTGGCGTCGTCCTAATTGGCATGTGATGCGATCGTACGAAAAGGTCAAACAAATATCTTTGCATTTAAAAAAATTGTCAAACCGATCCTGTGAAGCGCAGTTAAGCTCAGCATACATTTTATATGGATACGTTCACACAACGCTATGATATAAAGGTATTGGCGTGTTGTATTCGAAAAACTTGAGCGATTCTCAGAGCTATATCGTACGATTCTTCGGTCCCCGCCCTGCCTCACTTCTACCCCGTCCGTCGCACGATGGATAGCCGTCAAATAACTTGCTATACATCAGTGGCGAAGGGTGAATTTTCTTAAAAGGGAAGCCGGACCAATTATTTGTTTAAATGATAATTGAAAATAATAGATACTAGTATTTGCCATATTTCGAAAGGGAAGCCGATAGGAATCGAGTTGTATGGAGCCTTCGCCACTGCTATACATAGTAGACCGGCTTGCGATATAGCGTATAGTGTGAACGTCATGCTATACAGGATAATTTTTTAATCACGGTCCAAAATTTTTCTAGTTATTAGGTATCATTCAGATTCCATTTTTGAATAGAAATAGGTAGGTGAAATTTTCATAATGAAATCATTTTCTCGGAAGAATGATCAATTTATCGTGATTACTAAGTCAAACGTTAAATACTACGCTTGTTGCTCATGCACAGAATCAGAGAAAGAGACTCACTTACCATTTAACCCGCCTTGGACTGTGGTGGAACAAATTGAGCGCCGCGATTCACTCCCGTTCGCCCTATGGTGGGGTCGGCCCTGCATCAGAGTGAGAGGATTTGCCTATTTTTTTGTTCAAAAATCGTTTCTTTAATAGAAATTCAGTGCCTAAAAAATTTTTTGATGGTAATTAAAAATTCAGTCGGTATAAAGCGTATAAGATTATAATCAGTATGATTATTGTTCACTAACTACCTCGGAATGCTAACACACTCACTTTTAACAATCTCGTATAAAAATGGGTGATCAATAGTGTTTTGTTTACATCGCGCGCTCGCTACGTAAACATGGCCAGCAGTTGTTTGTTTAGCGCGTAATATAAACTACGCCGGCATTTTATTAATATGAACTCCTTAATGAACTCGATGTACTGAATATTACGTTGATTTGTTGAGAATTTTTTTATTTATTTATTAGTGATGCGCCGAATAGTGATTTTACCGAATAGCCGAATACTGTTCGGGTTCGGATTTACTCTTACCGAACCGGGTCCCGGTTGTCAGACAAACAACCTCGGTCCGGGATTGACGTACGTAAGATACTATCGGAAATACGGAGGGATCTCAATCCTTACTAATACCACAGTCTACCTTTAACTTACTCCTTACAGTCGGTCAACGTAGAACATTGTCGCAGAGCAATCGTGCGGGGGGTTGCGGGGTGAAGGGGGCGGAGGTTATGTCCCGAGTAGCCATACTGCATACTTGGGACATAACCTGCGCCCCTACATCATTTTGACATTTCATAGGACCTGTCAAATGTATGGGCGTTGTACCACTGTATGTAGTAAGTAGGTACACTGTGATAATACTATAAATGCGAAAGTAACTCTGTCTATCTGTGACGCTTTTACGCCTAAACCGCTGAACCGATTTTGATGAAACTTGGTACAGAGATAGTCTGGAACCTGGAGAAGGACATAGGCTAGTTTTATCCCGAAAACCGTGAAATATCTATGCGATAATCGACATCCGCGCAGGCAAAGCCGCGAGCGACTTCTAGTTTATAAATAAAATACCACTGTGACACTGACAGCGTGTAGTCATCAAGCTTCATTACAAAATAAATAACATTAACATTTGAATACAAGTTAACGATGCGTGTTTAACTGAAGTGTAACTCGATATAAACCGCGACGGTCGCCGGATCATCTTTTAGTAGTACAAACTAATAGCGGGTGACCGTTATACCGCCTTGTATCTTATGAGCTTCTAGTACAATATTGTACTGTTTTTTTTTCTTCCTGCTTTTCATCACAGTCGAAAGACGTTCACTGCTGGGGGCCTACTCCCTAAGTCCGTCAACGAAGTTAGTCGCCCGTCCGAAAGTAGCCCGAAACGTAGGAGTGAACAAAACAAGTGTCAAGTTCAACTTTTCGGACGGGCAAAAACAATGGTAGTAGGGACAACTGTCAAATCGTGTTGTCATTCATTCTTAGTTCGGGCCCCGAAATAATCGTATGTCCGTAGGTGATAAAGGAGTAGGAAACGCTCGTAACTAAGGCGGAAACCACGGACTTCGTGATTTGGGAGTAGACCTCCTGGACATAGGACAGATAGGTCACCCCAATGGTATAATTATGTTTCACCGTAGCGACTAATAGTCGGGTGACCGAAATACCGTCTTTATTATTTTATTTTTATTTTTCTATTGGACTTCTGTAGGTCGTCCTAGGGGACGGTTTCTACGTAACCGGGCAGTTATTGGCGAGACCTGAAGGGTCTCCAGCCAATGGGGGAAGTAAAATACTTAACCTAAGCTAACTACTTGTACTACACTAACATCATGACTACCTGCAACAACAGCACTAAGGGCGACCCCTAGTGGGACTCGGACCTCGGCTTAGGGCGTTGCTGGCGTGGACATAGGGGGGGGAGACAGCTTGATGAGGGCTGAATTATCGGTGTGACTGCGGAGTCTGAAGAGACGACCGGCTCTACGACGGGAGAGCTCGGTGGATCGTGACCGGCGGCGGTGGGACGTCGCGACGGGCCTCGTCGGCGAGGACGGTATGCCGGACGGCGGCGGACGTTGTGTAGTGTGCTGGTCGATTTACTCGCCTCCTGGAGGAGGGTTATTTCGTCGTCGGGTTCTAAAAGTGTGTGCCTGGGACGGCGAACTTTACTTATGAGAGAGGGACTGTAGTCGGCCGCTGCGGCGACTAGGGGGTTCGGATGGCGGGGGGCATTGTCGAAGTAACGCTTGGAAATGCGTTTGAGGTATTGCCTGATGGTTGGCATTTTTAGATCGAGATGGAGTTGGACGTTACGCATGAACCACGGGGCAGCCGCGGCTCTGCGCAACACTCGATTCTGGAGGGTTTGGAAGGATTTGAAGCGACAAGGCTTAACGTGTGCGAACACGACGCTAGCGTAAGTCAAGATGGGGCGGATGCACGTCACGTAGATTCTCAGCTTATTTCTAAGTGACAATTTACTGCGCGCTCTAAGGATGGGGTGGAGGCGACCGACAGCGAAAGCGGCGCGAGCGCGCACCGCTTTGATATGGTCTCGGAAACTCAGATGGTGGTCGAGGATAACCCCCAGGTATTTGGCTTTCATCTCCCAAGGGATCTGTTTGCCGAACATGAGGACGGGACGGATGTGGGTGTGGGAATCACCGTGTCTCTCGAAAAGAACGGCTGCGCTCTTTTCGGGATTCACCTCTATTCTCCATTTCCGGAACCAGACCCCGAGGGCGTTGGCTGCGGTTTGAAGGGTTCGAGAGATGCTATCGAGACTCCTACCGGAATAGTAGATAGCCGTGTCGTCGGCGAAGAGAGCCAACTTGGCCAAGCCACGTTTGGGAATGTCGCTGGTGTACAGCGTGAACAGAAGGGGCGATAGAACGGAGCCCTGAGGGACTCCGGCGCGGATGGGGTGAGGGGACGAGAGGGTGCCTTCTAGGCGATAGCGGAAGGAGCGATCCGACAGAAAGTCTCGAATGATGAGCACGAGACGGTCCGGCACGTTGAATTGGTACAGTTTGTATAATAAACCGTTGTGCCAGACCTTGTCGAAGGCTTTCGCTACGTCGAAGAAGAGCATGCCCGTTTTGTACGAGCGCATAAAACGGGAGCTAATGTGTTCGACTATGCGGTGCAATTGTCGAATGCAACAGTGCTGGGTTCGAAAACCGAACTGTTCGTCGGGGATGAGTTTACGGGAGTCAGCGAAATCCTTTAAACGGATATAAATGAGACGCTCATAGATTTTCCCAAATACATTGAGAAGACTGATGGGGCGGTAACTAGTGGGCTCACTCTTGGGTTTGCCGGGTTTGGGGATACCGATAACGGTGGCTTGTTTCCAAGCTTGCGGAAAGATGTTGTTACTCAGAGCGCCATTGAAGATGGCGGTCATGAGGACTATGAGCGGGGCGGAAAAGTGTTTGATCACCTTATTGGTGATACCGTCTGAGCCGGGGGCTTTCCTAGGTTTGAGTTTCCTCACTATCGTGTGGACCTCGTCTACGGTGATGGGGGGTAAGGGGTCGTCGGGGTCTTCATCGGGAGGGAGGGTGGCCCTACGTTCGACCTCGCGATCCACCTTGGAAAGATGGACCGGGTCTGCGGGTTGGGTACTGGGAGTACATTGGGCTTCTAGACTGTCGGCTAGACATTCGGACTTTTCGTCGTCTTCAAAGGCCGGCCTTTGGTTCGGACGATTGAGAGGGGGAGTTGAAGCTACACAATCGGATTTCAGATTACGTTGCAATTGCCAGAAGGCCAGATGGGATGGCTCTAAGTCGCTCAACATCTTGTCCCAGCGGGCTTCCCGAACCTCCCGTACACGTTTCTTTACAGCACGCTGTAGAGAACGCATATGGACGCGGTTAGCTTCGCAGGGAAAAGAGTCATAGGCACGGATGGACGCGTTCTTCTCCGTCAGCAGTTCGCGCACATCGTCCGGCAGCTTCCAGCGGTGTTCGTCCACCGCTGGAACCTGCCGTGAACACTCGTTCACCACGGACTGTACGTGACTGGTGAGGGAGTCGATCGCGCCCAACGTGTCGGCGATCGTAATGATATCGTCGGGGATGGAATCTAAGTGAACGGACGAGGAAGACTTGAGGCGCTCCTCTAGTTTTCCCCAGTCCGTGACAGTTTTGGTCGGGGCGGGTTGACCAGGATCCGGGGGACCACCCCGGGGACCTAGGTGAAGGACTACGGGGCGGTGATCGGAGTCTAGCTCTTCATGCGTCTCTATAGAGCGTAGACCGAGGTTTACGTTCTTTAGAAGCGCTATGTCGAGGACATCGGGCTGATGGTCAGGGTTATGGGGGTAGTGAGTGGGACACATCGGGGCGATAACGTCGAATTCGAGCTCCGGGCTCAACTCTTCGAGGTTACGACCCGCGTGATTGTTGGAGTTGCAACACCACGAGAGATGTTTGGCGTTGAGGTCGCCCGCTATGATAACGGAACCTCCACCGAGGTCAAAGAGGGCTTTAAGATCGCTCCGGAGTTGGATCTTATTACTGGAGGGAGGATTATACACCGAGACGATTGTGATCGGCTGGTGTCCTGTCATGCCTAGTCTGCATATGGAAGTTTCCAGGAATTGGAGACCAGGAGGAGGGTCTAAGGGAGTGCAGTATAGGGAACGTTTGTAGTAGATGAGAGTACCACCGCCCCTACTACGGGTCCTGTCGTTGCGAACTAATTTATAGTTAGCAATTCCAGGGTTCCTGTTGTGGGGCTTGAGAAACGTTTCCTGCACTAGGAAGATGTCAATTTGATGATCACGCAAAAAGATTGCGATCTCATCTCGTTGACCGTTAACGCTGTTAGCGTTGAAGAAGCCTAATTTAAGGGATCGGGGCTTAATTCTACAGCTTTCTGTATCCATTGGAATTTATTGGATGAGGAAAATGACTATGTCATCTAGTTCGCAGAGGACATTGATGCGAGCGATTGGATCGCCTTGAGAGGCGTTCCAAGCGGAGACTATGTTGATCGCCCACTGCGTATTGCAGGAGGAGAGGGTTTGGATAAGGCTGGGGATCGTGTCCCTAAGGAGCACTTTAGTGGACGAGAGGGAAGTGGAGGGAGCAACCGCTGTCGGCGCTGGCCTGGGGGCGAGTGCGGGGGCGGGTGCGGGGGCAGTCTGTGATGTTGGGGGACTACGTGCAGCCTGTGAAGCAGCTAGCACTATAGTGGGAGCGGGGATAGTGGAGCCCATCAGGGCGGGGATAGCCGGGATTGGGGGTCTTGTGGTTGGTTGCTGTTGCTGGGGCAACTGGGTAGTGGGCCTTAAGGCGGGGAACGCCTGCTGATGGTTCAGCGCGTTCCATGGGGACGGCCTTTGGGGACTGAGGCGGGCGGGGAGTTGGGAAGAAAGAGGGGGAGCCGTGGAGGGACTCTCTCTTTGGTGACGGTCGGCTGAGCGTTTAGCCAGCTTAGGGTTGCGCTGTTTTGGCGCTTTGGCACACCCGCGATAATTCGCCGGGTGACCAGACTCGCCGCATAAAACGCAACTAGGGGGCTCAAGGCATAGGGACCTATCTTTTGAGCGTTCGCAGTCGCTAGTGCCGTGGTCGCCCAGGCACTTGACGCACCTGGGTTTCGCATAGCAGTTACGCTGCGAGTGGCCATAAAGCTGGCAACGGTGACATTGACCAGGGGGACCGGACTTGTTGGGGCGCTCGACGCTTATGCCAGACAGGTGGCATAAGGTCTTAATATTATAGACGGCCTTAGACTCGTCTGAAGGCTCGCATACTGCGAGGACCATGTCGTAGGGGGTGCCACCGCGGCCGCGGTGCATGCGGTGGACTTCCAAGGCGGGGATGTTTTGCGACTTAAGGTCGCTGAGGATGGCGTCGGAGTCAATCTCCTTGGGGATGCCGCGGATAACGACTCTGATAAGTCGTTCATCAGGAAGGGCAAAAGTGTGGAACGACACACTTTTTTCTCTGAGCATACGCGTAAGATCGCGGAAGTCTTTGGAGGTGGGTACTAAGACTTTAATGCCCTGTTGGGTGGTGCGGGCGCTAAGATAGTTGATCTTGCGATCAACACACATCTTGGACACATCTGTCCACTTCGCCTTGTCCTGAATGTACAGAGGCGGAGGAGAGGGCTCTTTCCTCGGAGCCGAGGTTTTCGAGCCGGTGACGGGACGGGGAGAAGAGGGACGACTGGCCTGCGGGGAGGTAGTCGGGACGGGACTATGGGAGGCAGCCGACGCGGGGGTCGCAACGGTTGTCTTGGGGGTTTTGGCCGGGACTTGGCTGGAGGAGGCCGCTTTGGATTTGCGGGCACGCTTTTTCCCCTTTCCGGCTACGGTAGTATAGCCTTCGGAGGAAGAAGCAGACGAGTAGGATTCTGATTCGATGTCAGATTCAGGGGAGTGGGGCTCTGACGTATCCATGGATGACATCATCTCAAGAACATGGCGGAGGGACGGGGCAGGGGTATTTTTGTTCTCAGAACCCGCAGCTGCAGAGTGCAGGTGCGGAATTTCTATTGTCTGCGGAGACAATGGACCGGGAGAGAATGGCGGAAGCGATAAAAGGCTCGGAATGCCATTGTTCTCGTCGAACAATGGCTCTCCTTCGCCGAAATAATCATTGTCGTTATCGCAGGTGGGCGACAAGGGATTAGTAGTGTGCCTTATGGGCCCACTACTAGGAATTCGAGCGCCGTATTTGGCAATAAATTCGGGGTCCTTTAAAAGTTCCCGGAAGAACGCTAATAACACAGCGTCAGACATCTCGGAAAAGATGCCTGAGCCGTGTGTAAAAATGGAGGATAAGCTTAATAAAAACGCGGCGCGCACATGTACGCGACTATTTTTAGTAACGGCCTATTGATCCTAACAATTTAATTTAAAAACGCGGCCCCGGGTTGGATGGGCCCGGGGTGTGTGAAAACCCTCCCTGTCGGGTATAGACAGGGAGGTTGAGTGCCTATTGGTGAGCCCTAAGCTTGTAATCCCGTCGCCAGTCTTATTGTGCGAACGGGTTCCTAAGTCTCTAGTGAGGTGCAATACTAGAGAGTGCTAGATGGGAGAGAACGGGGTTAGAGCTAGCGTCGACTAGGAGACCCCCCAAGGCCGGTGGTACTAGCTCCTTCCAATTTTCGCCTTGCCCTGAAGGGGCGCAGCTGGTGTATTGGGTCAACACCCGCTCGGTTTCGTTAACACTGCAAAGTATCAGCCGAGGACCACGAAACTGTGGATTTTCCCTGAAGGGGCACACGCGTTTGACAAAGAAATAGGCGTTCAGCCACCGCCTTGAAAAAGGCAGCTTTTGAACTTATATTCGTGAAGTGGAGAACACTACGGCAGGGCGTAGCGATATTCGTGAGCGAGCACGTCGAGAAAGTACGCAGCGCGAGTTGCGGCACGTCCGTCCTCAGCGAGCGTCGGAGCGCGAATGTATACCGTCTTGTATCTTATGAACTCCTAGTACAATATTGTATTGTTTTTTCCCCTTCTTTTCATAATCATTACTCAGCCGAAAGACGACATACATACATATCTCCCGGTTTCTGATTTGAGAATTCGGGATAAGCAAAAGACATTTGAGTATGGAGTTGTCAAAAAAAATACGGATTTTATAGCATTTTATTGACAACTTTGTACTCAAATGTTACTTAGTAAATGCTTATCTCGAATTCTCAAATCAGAAACCGGAGGATAGGCCACCATGGTATAATAATTAATATGTTTCACCGTAACAACTAATAGCGGATAGCGGGTGACCGTTCTTGTATCTTATGAACTTCTAGTACATTATTGTATGGATTTTTTTCTTCTTTCGTCTTTTCATCATCATTATTCAGCCGAAAGACGTTCACTGCTGGACATAGGCCTCCCTAAACATCGCCACATTGAACGGTCCTGTGCTTCTCGCATCCAGCTACCTTAAGCGCCTTTGCATCCTCGAAGTATGTGGGAATAGTTCCGAGTAAAAATAGCATCGAACAAAAACTAATTATTTCATTAAAAAAAACCTGCTCCATCTCCACTACAGTCACGTCCTCCATCCTAATCCCTCCTTTTTCAAAACTTCCATCCCTTTCTCTCCTATGCATTTAAACCATTTCACTCTCTCTCTCCTACGTTCCGTTTTCCACATATGGAGAGATTCATGAAAGATGTCTGTTTTACTATGTTTTTACATTTCATTTCTCTATCTTTAATTACTGTAATTGGTCCAAGACTTGTTATTAAAGTAAAATAAATAAATAAATAATGTTCGTCGGTACGCTTCTGTGTGACAGGCAGCCTGTCTTAGATATAAATAGGTCACGGCTACTCTTACACCGTGACAGATAGACTTCTATTGCGGCCTACCTTTTATTACGAGTACGAGCTTTACAATCGTCATCTTCTAGATAAAAATCCTGCTCATCTGTCCTTTCTTATTTTATAATCCAGTCAAAATAGACAAAAAAAATCTTAATATATCGGAATAATTCGCATAGAACTGAAAATTGGTACGGACCTTGGATACATCACATTACAAATGAAATTTCAAAAGTCCCCATCGATCCCAATAGGGTATTTGACTGAAAAAATCTAATTAGTCCGTCAGTTAGATTATGAAAAAATATTTGACGCGTATTTTTTCTTTTGTTACGTAAACCAAAATTGACGAAGATACGACACTTTTAAAATTGGCAAAACGTCACAAGCAAGTACAATTTTTACTTGCTTCTGACGTCACAAGCCCCCACTCTCGAGTTTTGATGCGTTTTATCTTTCCAAATATTCATAGATTTAACAAAAGAAAAAATACGTGTCCATTATTTTTCAAAACTCTAACTGGCGGACTAATTAGATTTGCAATTTATTGATGCTGTCAACATGCCTATTCTGCAAAAAAAGTTATTCAATGTCAAACGTCAAAAAATTCTGTTAATCGTAAATATCTCTTAAACGGTAAGTGATATTGTCACAACAGCAGTGCGAGCACGGTTCTTTTTATCGTTATCCACTCTAAACTTCAGATTTGACATAAGATATTGATAAAACGACAAAGGTAGCACGGATCGTAATTTACCATTGATTTAAGAAACATAAGAGGATAAGCCCTAAATTGATGTTATTTTAAATACTATGCCAATATGTATCGCAGTAAAAAATGTAATCTGTCTCGTTCTTACACGTAATAATTTACAAATGTAAAAAGTGTGTACACTATATGTCATAGATTTTAATTTTCTATTATCGTTTTTCAACGTCACCAAGCTCCGCCTTTAAGGATATTTTTGACATGACGCCATTTTAGAGAATTACTTATGCCTTTCGTCTGTCGTTCATGCTTTGTTCGAAGTTTATTTACAGTTTTACAGTGAACCTTGGGTGTTTAGGTATTTTTTGTTGTATTATAAAGGATAAGTGAACAAAACCTAACATGACAAAGTGTTGCATCAGAAGATGTAATTTATTGCTTATGAGGAAAACTTGACTTCAGATCGTGTGACCACATCTGATATCCTCTTATTTTTCTTTCATCAATGTAATTTACCGACGCCTCGATATGAAGTCGACATACTCGATAAGATTTATCCATTATATCGACTTTTGACAGTTCTTATTGGTAAATTTCTCGAATTATCTCGAATCGTTGTCGTCTTTAAAAAGTTGGTCGATAAAGATTTTTTGAAGCAAAAAAATGGATTTTGGAGAAATCATCTTGTTAATGTTGAAAGCAGAGCACGTCGGGACGTGGAAAGGATCCACAGCGGAGTATTTTTTTATTATTTTGTGGTTATTTTCTAATTGCTTAGATTGTTTAATAGTATTTACTGTAAATATTTTAGTAATAGTATTTGTGTATCTGCATATTTCTGGTGTTGCTATTTGTAAAGTTGATAAGCTGTCGAGAAAACATAGCCGTCGACAAGGCTCGATAAAGTTTCCGAAGCAAGTTCCGTGCTACCGACCCTCGATAAAATTCGGTATGTTTAAATTCTTATCGACTTGAGATCTTATCGAGTCGATTCGAGAAATTTATCAATTCTAAACGTCAAATTTGAAATAAGTTAAAGATATAACGACAAGAGCTGTCGTTTTATCCATATCTTATGTCAAATTTGACGTTTATAATAGATAAATTTCTCGACTCGACTCGATAAGAAGAACCGTGCTCGCACTGCAGTTTAGACAAAGTTATAGATTATGCGATTCTCTACAAAAATGTGTTTGATATTTTTGTCCTATGAATTATCATTAATTTTATAGAGCGATTAAAAAATTATCTATGTATAGAACGAGTCCTAATGTATGATTCTCGCACAGCCTAAATTGCTGAACGTAGAATATTGCAATTTGGAGAGTATTTTTATTTCATACCGAAATGGCATAACCGTCTGAAATAAATGATTTTTATTTCATTTATTTATTTTATTATGGCAAAAATTGTTTAAAAATGCTCTATGCTTATCCCTAAAGGTGATAAAAAAAGATACGGTGTATTCAAGACCATTAACTTTTTTAATTTGACATCCCTAACGTATAGTTTACGTATTCAGAAAATGGATCAATTAATCCGTGGCCCCAATTAAGATCTAAAATATACACACCGGATGATGGAAAGATTTCAGCATATTTTTTTACGAAATCTTTGAACAGCTATTTCTCTAAAACTATTGACTTTTGGGTAAAGTAATAAAACGCTATGATGGCAATAATTTTCCAGAAGCTACACAAAGAAAACTCCACATCTTATAAGTACACAAACATTACGGTCTAATGTAAGCGATCCATTACTGTCTAGTCTAGTAAATAGGTCAGGGCTGAGTTTCGCGTTACATTGCGATATCCGCCGGATACCTGTTAGATAAGTTGGAACCGACCCAGCAATGGACGGCGTCCATCTAATTGTTTGCGATGACCTCCTTGTTGCGGATGTTGTCCTGGTATCTGGAGGATTTTGGGGAACGTATTTTGACGTTATTTTTTTACTTTTTCGCGATACAAAAAATAGTAGTTTTTTGGGAAATAGCGTAATAAGCTGGAATAGGAGAATCCAGAATCTTTAAACGCGATTTCACAAAAAAACTACTTTTTTGTATTGTGCCTTGTGCCCTTACATTACTAACACTCCCACTCACACTAGCAAGAAAGGTCCATTAAATTTTAATGCTCTCATTAGAATGTTAATGCTCCATTAACCTCTTCTATCCCATTGCAAAGCTAGATTTAATGGAATGATTAACTATCCATTAAAATTAATTTTTGATGTGTCAAACTCCCCATGATTTCAATATAATTAGTAAATGAAGAACGAACTACGACCTAATTAGTGTTCATGCAATAGCCATTAATTTAATGTAAACATTATTCTTAATGGCGGATTAGTTATGATCACATAATGGTATCTTTCTTGCAACTCAGTGTAAGGGTGCGTTTTGTGAAGAAGAAATATAATTACTTCTTCTCCAACCGATGTGTTTATTCGCCGCACATATTATATTTTTTTTTTATTAAATACACGTCTAAGCGCCTTATCAGTGGCGATTTGCGAACGAGTTTAAAGCGAGGCGAGAGTGCAGCACGCTTGCCGCGAGATCACAGCGAAAGCGCAGCTGGCTCGCCGCGGGTTCGTAGCGAGCGCGCAGCGAACACGCCGCGAAAAGCACCGTACAAAATGCGAATCAGTCGCCGTGCTCGCCTCGCACAGGCGTCAATAACGCTGCGCGCTCGTGGCGTGTTCGCTGCGCGCTCGTGGCGTGTTCTCTGCGCGCTCGCTCCGAACTCGCGGCGAACCCGCTACACTCTCGCCTCGCTTTAAACTCGCTTGCAAATCGCCACTGTGATAAAGCCATAATAAAAAAAAACAAGTATGTTTAAAATATAAAAATAGTAGCCCACCGGCATCGGGGGCAATGTTAATCTGTTTATTACTGGCTATTGTAATCACCACTTCGGTTGGCCCACAGTGGTGATACTGGTGATATTTACTAACAACTTTTTAAACAGAAGAAGCTGACTCCTTTGTCTAAATATTATATATAAAGCAAAGTCGGCTAATAACACCATTTATAACTTAAGAATGGCTGGAGCGATTTTAATGATCTCTGGTTCGTTGGATGCGTCTCCGCCCCGAATAGCAGAATAACTAAGAAAATACCGGAAAAATTCATGAAAAAAAATATTAAATTATACAGAAAAATATTTTTTAAATAAATTAGGTTTGGTGGAACGCCGCCATCTTCCGCAATTGACAGATAACGTCACGGACGCATGACAACAACTGTCAAATCGAATTACAACTGTCAAATCATTCCAGATCATTCGGTCAATTTTCTGTTAATTTTCCAAATTTTCGAACTAATCACCACATCGGATCACAAAAACCTTTTCGCCACGAACTCGCGACTTCAAAGCTAAAGACACACAAGTACTTACTTAACACTCTTTCTATGCTGTTAAAAGACTTTTAAAGTCTTCTGTTGTACATTAATCCCGTGGGATCGCAATTCCTCGTAACGGCACTTGTTCAACAGTTTTCGATACAAACTTCTATTGGAGCACTTTTGTATCCGACATGTTGGTTTGTATAGGAATATTTTATATGTGGGCGAATGGTGGGAAGTTCTTAAAAGAACTTTTCTTTTACATGCATGTTTTAATGCGTAAGTTATTGCACGCAAGTAGAGGCGTACCTAGGGTGGGGCAGGCAGGGCACGTGCCCTGGGCGCCATTCAAAGGGGGGCGCAAAATTGGCAAATGAGACCAATAATATAAATTCATATTTATTCAAATTATCACGCGATTCCTACGATTTTCTGACATTTTGGAACAATGCCTAACAAACGTTCTCGCTTTTATTCCTACCCTAGTATGAATTTTCATAATGCTGCCTTAGATATAAAAACCCTACGAGACTGTTTTTAGTGTATCTTAGTGTGTTTATTCTATATTTAGATTTAAATAATTTACGAAGGGGCGATGTTCTTCGTGAATGAGGGTTTTCTGAAATGACGCCCACTAGGCGGCAGCACTGAGACGTCAGGTTCAGAACTGTCAAAAGTGTCAGAACACCTTTATTTTTGTTTCTGATTTTTTTGTATTTTTAATATAATTAAATAAGTACACAGTATCTCAAAAACGAAATGCCACAATGTTGTGCAGTTCCTTATGCTAAAAAAAAAACGGGAGGTCATAAGTTTCCTAAGGATAAAATACATTTAAAACAATGGCTTGTAATCATTCGTAGTTTACGCCAACAAATAATAGTCTTTTAGGCAAAGATCACTTCAGTAAAGACGATTACGAGCTGCCGAAAGACTCAGTGTTAGAGAAACGTAAGTATTTTTGGTGTTCTATGATCAAAAAGTGCAAGTACATAGCACTAAACGTTTTTAGTATTTGTTACATTTAATTTGGTATATTTAATTGTAAAGTATGTAAATGGAGACTAATGCCTTCATTTAATTTACTGAACTTCTTAATAAAACCATATTTATTCGATGTTTCAGCCAGACAGCGCGCATTATTGGGATGGGAGACCTCTTGCCAATGTGGCGCCAACTAGTGGCGTAAATTTTCTTAAAAACCCTAATTTATCTAAATCTACTACTAAATTCGATGTTCGTCCTAGCGCCATTTTCCATGAGTACACACCCCTGCTCGCAAGTACTTGCTGAGTTCGTTAAACTTGCAGAACTAGACTAACTTGCTGCGGGGTTTTAAAAGTCCGGCAGAAATCAACTTGCGCAAGTGAAAACTTAACAGTGTTTAACGCTTACAAAAAGAGCATAACCACACCGAAGGTACACAAGTACCAGGGGAGCACAAAAACGCATACTTTAGCCATCAAAAAGTACCAGGAGAGCATAAGAAAGGCACACGTAAGCATTTAATGCGTCACACTGAATAGTACGGGTCGATCACTTGTGAATTATTTACCAGCACTACCGGCATTCGTGAAGGTCACACGATGATTTTAAACTGAATAATTTGAACAATGTTTTTGGAACGTAACGACAGTGCAGTGACTAGGCGATTGAGTTCGATTGTTTACAGATAGTTTGTTCCGGGTCAGGGGCCTACCCACTAAGTACGTCAACGAAATTAGTCGCCCGTCCGAAAGTAGCGCGAAACGTTGAAGTGAACAAAACAAGTGTCAAGTTCAACTTTTCGGACGGGAAAAAACACATCGGTATTAGGGACAACTGTCAAATCGTGTTGTCATTCATTCTTATTTCGGGCCCCGAAGTAATTGTATGTCCGTAGGTGATAGGAAGTAGGAAACGCTCGTAACTAAGGCCGAAACCACGGATTTCGTGCTTAGGGAGTAGATCCCCTGCGCGTTGGTGTATGTGAAGATTTGCATCCACGATACAGGAGAAATCCTAGTGTAGGGCAACGTTTTTGAAGTCATACCTACTTCTTTTGGCGCGTTTGTTGAGAGTAAAATTGGGAGATGCGCGCGCATGTACACGAAAAAGTCTTTTAGTTGCTGTTATAAACCTCTTCCGACACCATGAAGATAGTTGTTGATATTGTAACGCACATCACTAACTGTTATATTAAAATACTACAATACACATCACTGCCTAATTTAAACATATTCATAATAACTATATCGATTATTAGACATTCAAACTTTCGAGTCATTTATCGATATCTGATGGAGATCCGAGAGACGTCAATGAGACGTCACGGGAAAATATCAGTCAGTCGAGCATCCATCGTTAAGCGAGCAACCACGTAAGTAATTGATTTTGATTATTGTGAATTTGTGATATCTAGCCGTAATAAACTACTTGTAAAAGTGTTTCCTGTTTGATTTTTGCCCTTTTCCCTTCTGAGTGTCACAATATAAACCTCTATGGTGTATAAGGCTCTGCAAAAAAGAGTAAAAAAAATGGTGGCGCCACTAGTCGTACATTATGAAATATAAAAGTACCTAACCTCTTTGGTTGAAAGTTGAAGTATAACTTTCTTTAAGCAACGTTTTATTTTTTTCTTACCATCAAAACTCTAATACTAGAAAAAAATATTTTTTGAATAAGATATAAGAAAAATGAAAACAAAAAAGCCCTAGCCTCGCACGCACTTTCTGTAGCTTCTACTGACGACTGTTACAAAATGTGTTAAACAAAATTAGACAAGTTTTATTTCCACGCAACATGACCGTCACTTCAGTTTTTTCAAAAAAAAAAAAAAAAAACTTCCTTCCTTTATTAACGAATTCAGAAAACAGAGCTTCTAATTCGTTACCCCAAAAATATAACCTAAAATGTAAACACAGCTGATCATAGCTAACGATAGATAGATTTTAGCGTTCTTTTTATGAAATTTTTGAACAGCTATTTCTCTTAAACTAATGACTTTTGGGAATGTTGTAGAACAGAAGTTATTCATTACTATGTGTACTTCAACACCCTTTTCGATGTATTTGTAGGAAGAATATTACTTATAAAGTTACATTAACAATATTTGTTCACACGCAAATCGATTCAGCTACCCAAAGCAAAGTAGGCCGCATTTAAATATTGTACCAGGAAAAACCGTATAAGTAAATACGATTTGGCTCACTGCAAGAGATGGTAGGGGAAACTATATGAGCCGTGAAATGTAAGAATTTGTCAGAAATAATATTAACTTGGATTTCGTTGCGGGAGGTTGGATGCCTGCTGGGGTAGGCAGGGAAGTTGAACTGTCGCCCCCTTATTACAAAAGATGGTGTAAACCAAGACTAAGGTAAACCCAGGTTTAAAATATACCCATCTTATGTCATATAACAAAAACAGACGGAGCTATTTTAAAACCTAGGTTTTTATTAGACCATCTTTTGTAATAAGGGGTAAATGTTTAAAATCGTAATTGTGGCTGACGTAGGGTGTTTTTCAAGTGGACTGTATAGGGTTTCCGCCACACACGTAGATTACCTATGGCTTCAAGAAAGTTCTACTTCTACCTGTTACGGGGAATGTAAATAAAACACTTATTTACCTTGTATAGGCCGCAAGGAGGTAGGCAGAGAATGTTCTCGCTTCTAGTTTTTCTTTCTTTTCGGTTCGTGTTCTTCGTTCGGAGTCTGATTCCTGATTGGTCCGATCGCGGCGATCGGCCCGCTTAATATACTCATATCCACCGATACCTCTAGAACATTCTTTCACATTCCATGCTTCACCCCCTTAAGCCTATTTTCCTTTATTATCCATATAACATTCATTTTACATTATTATTCTTAGTAATGCTGCTTCGGCTAATAAATACAGGCTGTAAACGAATTCGTGTAGGTCCTTCAAACTGGTTGTTCTCAGATTCAGCAAAAAAAAAATTTCATGAAAAAAACCGAATTTTCTGTTTCCGAGTCAATTTAGCGCCCCGAGTGAACTGACTGTACGGAGCGATATCACGCTTTCCGTGTCAGCCAGCTGTGTCACCGTGCTTTCGTTAATTTATGCGTGGCATCGAAATGTTGTAAGTTTTTTTTTGCTTTGATTTTGTTTGCTTGTTTTTTATTAAAACCTTATTAGGTGGTATATACAGGGTGTCCCGAAACTCAACGTCAAGCGGGTACCGGGCGTGAGGCCAGGTTGCACCAGTTCTGGCAAAAATCTGAAAAAAACCATGTCTCTTATTTAAGTGATTATAGGCGTATTTTTGAAAATGTTGAAATATACACAGTAGACCACAATTTTAGGTACTGTGATCAAAAATTTCCCAATTTTGCAGTGTTTTTTTGTTTATAACGTAGTCTTAAATAATCATGCTATTAATCGCAGTCATAAATTAAGCAATAAACGTTGTAAGATTAGTAAAAAAAGAAAAAAAAAGACGCGTTTTAAAAAAAAAGAGGCGTTTTACTTAAAAAATCATCTTTTTTTTAAAAAAAGACTACTCTACCCTCGGCAAGTCATTTCAAAAGATGACCCATTTAGTCAAGATTTTAAAATGGCACAACACTTGCCACTTTTCTTTTCGTAAATTATTTTATTGGTAATTTTTTTGCAAAAGGACGTAAGTTTTTAAATATCTCATACCTACCATGATATACAAGGTTAGTTTAGTATATACTAAACCTGAAACTAGTTTGTTCAGAATCACTAGGAGAATCGATTGACATATTTTTTACACCACATTTTTTTGTTTTTTTTTTTTCATAAATTTCAATTTTGTTTCAGTAGGTTTCTACCCATAACAATTGACGGGAATAGACACCTTGAGGCTTGAAATGGTCCGCTCGGTCAGTTTCCGTGTATTGGACAACTCCTGCATAGCACATCTCAGGCATTTCACACTTTTTTAGCGAACTTAACGCGACATAAACTAAGGTGTAACTTGGAGATTTACTAAAAAAAAAACACATATTCAGGCAGTTCTGATGAAAATCTTGTTGGGGTGTCTCGGTTTTCGTGTAAAATAAAAATAACGTTGTATAACACTTTTTCAAAACGTTTGTTCGTGAATTAATTTGACTACCTCATTGATCTAGGGTCAGAAACGCGATTGATCGGTCCTGTGTTCGATCCCCAGGTCGAGCAGTGTTAATGGGATTTTCCGTGTGGAATTTCTTAGTAGCAGCCCGGAGTCTATGGTTTCTTATTTAGCTTTATTTTTCATATTTTCCACAGGCGATGTCGCGGGTCCATATTAGTTCTACTTCTAATAAACAGTTAACAAGTTCGATAGCGTAAAGCCTAAAATTGATAGCAATAGTATTTGCTCTTACATTTCTCCATGTAGGTCAAATAACGGCTATTAGTCGATACCACAAGTGATGCTATTACATTGTACACTTGTTCAGGTTTCTGAGCGCCTGGTAATGACATTGGTTATTGGCTTTTGAAAAAACCGTTTCTTGAACATGGTTCTTTTTTAACCGACTTCAAAAAGGAGTTTCAATGAGGGTTTTCTGAAATGACGCCCACTAGGCGGCAGCACTGAGACGTCAGGTCCAGAACTGTCAAAAGTGTCAGAACGCCTATATTTTCGTGTCTGATTTTTTTGTATTTTTTAATAAAATTAAATAAGTACAATAAATATTCTCTCAAAAACGAAATGCCACAATGTTGTGTAGTTCCTATATGCTCAAAAAAACGGGAGGTCATGAGTTTCCTAAGGATAAAATACGTTTAAAACAATGGCTTATAGCCATTCGTAGAGATCGGTTTACGCTTACAAATAATAGTCTTTTAGGCAAAGATCACTTCAGTAAAGACGATTACGAGCTGCCGAAAGACTCAGTGTTAGAGAAACGTAAATATTTTATAGTGTTCTATGATCAAAAAGTGCAAGTACATAGCACTAAACTTTTTAAGTATTTGTTACATTTAATTTGGTATACTTAATTTTAAAGTATGTAAATGGAGACTAATGCCTTCATTTAATTTACTGAACTTCGTAATAAAACCATATTTATTCGATGTTTCAGCCAGACAGCGCGGATTATTGGGATGGGAGACCTCTTGCCAATGTGGCGCCAACTAGTGGCGTAAATTTTTGTAAAAATCCTCATTCGGTTTGTTTGTTTTTAAGTTAAGTAACTGGCACAAAAAAACACGAGTCCGTAATATAGGTTGCACTCCCCTTTAATGTTAATGGTACAAATGAGTACCACCGTTTGGAAAAACCCCTCAGCTGAGAAAACCTGGGTTTAAAAGTGCCCGATAAATTGCGTACACGAACCGAATACCGTCATTGACCAACTGTGGAGTACGTACCTAACTCCCCGTGACGATAACCTATGTTATTACTTATGTTAACATTTATAAACTGATCATAACTAATGTTGAATCTGTTCACACTCGGTGAACAGCACACCGCGTGAACTAGAAAGGAAAAACTAGATATTTGCATAATTTCATCATTTTATTACTATTTACTACGTGTATCGGATGTAACATCAATTATAATAAATGTTTTATGGTGTTACTATTTTTAGGATTAAAAATAGTAGTAAAAACCGCTCAAGTGCGAATCGGTTTCGCGTACGAAGGGTTCCGTACCATCCATTATTATATAAATTAAAAGAAAAATCCTTACTGACTGATTGACTGACTCATCAACGCCCAGCCCAAACCCTTGGACCTAAAAACCTGAAATTTTGCACAGAGGTTCCCTTTATAATGTAGACAAGGAATAAGGAAGGATTTTTCGAAATACAACCCCTAAGGGAGTTAAATAGGGGATGAAAGTTTGTATGGAAAATCGTCATTTAACGGGTTTAAAATTTCACGCAAGCTATAGTTATCTATAAAAACGGCAAACAAAAACACATTTGTTGTATGGGAGCCCCCCTTAAATATTTATTTTACTCTGTTGTTTAGTACTTGTCGTTATAGCAGCAACAGAAATACATCATCTGTGAAAATTTCAACTGTCTAACTATCACTATATATGACGAGAATTTTTTAATCAGTTTTCAATATACATTTGATTTATTTGACTATTCTTGACAAAAATCGCGTCATAAATCAGCTAATACAAACAATACGATTATAAATTATACACTAAAACCTTCCTAGAGAATCGAGTTATTTAATCGTGAAAACTGGAACAAAATCCGTTTCGTAGTTACGGAGGAAATCGCGTACAGACAGACATACTTCGCAGGGGACTTATGTAGTCTAGAAGGTCGCTCGCGGCTTCACCGATAAAAGTAGCCTATATCCTTCTCCACGTTCCAGACTATCTCTGTACCAAGTTTTATCAAAATCGGTTCAGCGGTTTAGGCGTGGAACCGTCACAAACAGAGTACCTAACTTTCGCATTTATATTATAATATTTAGTAGGAATGATAATGTAGAACGTAGAACGCGTATTTTCAATTTAGTTTGACTGAGTTTTGAATAATATTTGTGCGTTATTAATTGGATTCATAATTATTAATCGACGAATCATTCGTCACAGTTTTGAACAAATTATTTTTTACAAGCGTAGCTCGTAACGAATATTTAAATTATTTTATTTTACAAACTAGTTTCAATTACTTTTACACCAATTATTGTTTCTATGGGAACTTTAATTTACGAAACTAAAAACTGGGGCAGGAAGTACCCTAAAACGGTGACGGGCAACGTCTTCGGTGCCCGAGGACATCCCGCTTGCCCAGAGCTGTAATTCCAGCAACTAGCGATTCCCTTTGTTTGGAACAGCCTATTTTCAGCAGTTGACTGCGATAGAGTGCTAATGACCGTGAACAAGAAGTACCAGGAATACATATGGGAATACATAGGTAATTATTAAGGTCAGGTTCTTTTGAAGATATTGAAGATTGTCTAACCGACCCTTTTTCTTTGCGGTCCAGTGTATGTTTATTTGCCAAAACTGATGACGGGCAGCACCGTCATCGGTGCCCGAGGACATCCTGCTTGCCCAGCAGACAACAAGCGGTCTTTTTTTTGTACGGGAACAGCCCAATTTCAGCAGTTGACTCGATAGAGTGCTAATGACAGTGAACAAGAAGTACCAGGAACACATAAAACGTAGGTGATTTTACACCCCATAAGCAGTAGAAATGAATAGGGTAGGCCGCGATATAGTCAGAAATAAATAGAACAATATAGCGATACAGTGCTGCTACTATGTGTAAATAAATTACCCGAGCAAAATACATTTTTTCACTTACTTGCTTCTATAAAAAAAGCAATTTTGAACACGTTTTTTTATAGGTACAGATTACCTTTTTAACTAAATAGACGAATAACTCGAAATAGCAAATAATTAGGCTAGTTGGCAATTTATTTTTTATTCATTTATGAATTAAAAATCTCCTTAATTGTATTGAAGATGTTATAAAATGGCAGCACTGATGACATTTGTGACGTAGTTTTGGGCCGTCGCGGGAAGCGAATACCTTGTTTTATTATACCATGGTCAGATTTTTATTTCCACGTGCCATTATGCGAACTGAAATCGTCACGTTGCAGGTCAATTACCCGTAATGACCCAAGGTCGACAAAAATGTGTATTAGGATTGAAAATTCCCATCGCTTGTTTAGTACATCAATGTTTCGTAGTTTCCCAGTTGACTAGCAATTTCTCTTCAAGCGAACTGTTATTCCAACCACCAGAGCGCTCCAATTGCGCGTAAGCTGTCATTTTCAAGCCTGTCATTTGCCTGTTGTAGGCTACAAAGTTAGGTTGCTCCTGGTAACTGATTGGATTGAATGGCAACTCATATTAAGGCCTACAGTTCGGAAAACGTAATAGGTCCGTTAAAATCACAAAATAAATGTGTACAGACGTTGTACGTCTTCGAACGATTCGATTGACATTACCTAGTATTTTGACAGGTGTCAAATCGGACTAGATTTTTACAAGTAAGCCTTTTATCATCGTACAATAACTATTTATTTATTACATAAACCAGATCGATTATCATCGAAGTTGTCGAAGAACATTCACACGCGAGTGACGTGAAACAATAGACGGATAAAAAATTGTTGCAAAAACTTGTAAGGTCAAGTGTGAGGTTGTTACGTGCTTATGTGAGCCTGGTAGCTCTCGAGTTGTGATAGGATTACATGTATTTTGTAATGCTTATCTAGTTTACGTTGGGATAAGTAGGGGAGTAAGCGACCGTGATTTCTTGTACTGAGAAAATGTGACATGTTTTGATATTTGAAGTTGTTACGATTTATGTCAGCCTGGTAGTTTGGTCTTGAGTGAGTTATGTTACAAAAAAATCAAACATTTGTTGACCTCCGGTTTCTGATTTGAGAATTCGGAATAAGTAAGTAATATTTGAGTACAAAGTTGTTCAAAAATGCTTAGTACGTCACTTTTTTTTGACAACTCCATACTCAAAATGTTACTTACAAGGTGTTTTTTTTGATATCCCATAACTCTAGGGTATGATTGAGACCATATATCAAAGAACCAACTGGCATATGAATTATTCTTCAATCATCATTTTTTTTTGTTTAAATTTTTCATACGAAATCATTCGACAAAGTCACGATAATAATGTAAAACACCCTTACGTGAAATAGGACAACGTCCCATTTTCTTAGCTTTAAATATGAATGATTGGTTTGAATAAAAATGAATTACTCTTATTTATCAATTAAACTTAGATACCTATAATTTAATTATGATTGATTATATCTTCGAAACTAGGCATTTTTGGACCGCCTATCCTAGGAGATTTTGTGTTCTTTTTACATATAACCTTAGAGTTATGGGATATCAAAAAACACAAGTATAATTGCTTAAACCGAATTCTCAAATCAGAAACCGGAGGTGACACTATTCGTAAACGAAAACTGATTGACAGTTGCGGTTCGTTTGCGGTTTGGTAACAATTTTGTTACTGAAATTGGCACGGGGCTTAGTAAGCGACCGTGTACTGAAAAATGTGGCAAAAGTTCTACCTGTGCGGTTGTTATGTGAGCCTGGTAGCAGCTCCAGAAAAATGTTTAGACTACATACAGTTTATAATGTTTATTATTTATCTCTTTTTCTGTTAGGGGGGTAAACAGAGCTCTCGGACAAGAAACCCGGAAAAAAGTGTATAAAGAATGGTCCACCCATCCAAAAACTGGCCGCAGCATTCGCAATTTACCTCGCAGAACGATTGATCTCGTGGTTAGCCTCGAGACTCGAGCACAGATTCTATTAATACCGATTTAAAATTAATACTAATTGATAATTCGACTAAACTGCGTAACGTGACGGAGTTCTCAATACGTCACTTCTTGGCGAGTAATATTATATTATGTAATATACTTTATTGATTGGATTGCGCGATAAATAGGTAGGTACTATGTCTGTCTGGTGGACGATAACATATTTTAGTTGTTATATTAATAATAACATAGCCAATAAGCCTGGTATAGTGGTGATAGATCGATCAAAGCGAAAAATCTATACAACGTTATTTTTAGTATCTACAAAAACCGAGACACCCCAACAAGATTTTCATCAGAACTGCCTGAATATGTGTTTCTTTTTAAATAAATCTCCAAGTTACACCGTAGTTTATGTCGCGTTAAGTTCCCTAGTAAAGTGTGAAATGCCTGAGATGTGCTATGCAGGGGTTGTCTAATACACGGAAACTGACCGAGCGGACCATCTCAAGCCTCAAGGTGTCTATTCCCGTCAACTGTTATCGGTACAAACCTACTGAAACAAAATGTGGTATAAAAAATATGTTAATAGATTCTCCTAGTGATTCTGAACAAACTAGTTTCAGGTTTAGTATATACTAAAACTAAGCTTGTATAAATAAAAAGAAAAGTCCTGACTGACTGACTGACTCATCAACGCCCAGCTCAAACCTTTGGACCTAGAAAGCTGAAATTTTGCACAGAGGTTCCCTTTATAATGTAGACAAGGAATAAGGAAGGATTTTTCGAAATTCAACCCCTAAGGGAGTTAAATAGGGGATGAAAGTTTGTATGGAAAATCGTCACTTGGTTCAAAATTTAAAAAATATCAAATATCTTGATTTGGCACACGAGGTTGTCGACATGGGGGATGTTGACTCAGCAGTCATTGTGCCGATAGTCGTTACAGCCAATGGCTTAATAGCCAAGAGCCTCGAACAACATCTGATGAGGCTCTCGTTAGGCAGCTAGATCAAGGGTTTGATTCAGTGCGCGATAATTCTGGACATGCGCGTATTGTTAGGAAGTTCCTCTCTCTGGTGCCCTGAATGCCGGCTTGCTTGGACCCTGTTCCCGATGCCGGTGGGCTACTATTTTTAATATTTTCAAATATTTTTTGTTATTATAGAAATACTAGATTTTGCTTTAATTAAGCTCAAAAAAATAATATAATTCCATTGTGATTCGAAAGACAAGTGGCGCCATCTATGAATGTTATTGTTGTTTTCCTCGGGAACAGTACTTTTTTTCGAGATGAAAGGCACCCTATGTCCGTTTCTGTACACCTGACAATGTATATGCAAAATTTCAGAACGATCGGTTCAGTGGTTTGGGCGTGAAAAGGTAACAAACAAACTTACTTTCGCATTTATAATATTAGTTAGGATTAGGATTTAAATGGCCAGGCCATAGAACCTCAGCCAGCTGAAAGCGAACATAACTAATGAAGTTCAGCTGCAATGCAGTTGCAGTAAAGTTTTGATCAAAACAACGCTTATCGTATTCTATTTCTAGACATAATATGTCTACGAAACCGAACTTACCGGTTTGGTTGTCATGCAGTTGAGGCGCAGTTCACGAGCAGTTCAAAGATTACAAGAATACATTTAGCTCTAACTTGAACTGCAGCGTCACTGCTACTTGATCGACTTGTCATAATAAAATAAGTGACGTCAGAAACCAGAAAAATAGCTTAATTTCCCCATAAAAGTTATGTTAGATTTATAATGAAGCTCGGAAGCTGCGAATGATTATTTTTTATTTTATTTTTATTGCCATCGTTATTCTCAAGATATATCTTACTTTAAGGTACAATGAATTTTTGATGACAATTAATTATGTAAATTGTTTTATATACCTAGTTTAGCTTCCTTTTATCTTTCTTAAATGTGAGAACTTTTTAAACTTGCTAGATACCTAGCTACATATATTTCTAAATTACTTATTATTTATTCAGATAGTGTTTTGTTTTTTTTGTTAATTTCAAGGCTTCATTAATTACATACTGGTCTGTGGTCAAGACTACATTGTTCTCTCATAACTTTACTATCCTAAATCATACTACTGTATTTACTGAAATTGTTAAAGATTTGATTTTAAAAGAGTAACCATGGAGTTTCTTGTCGGCTCTTCTTCATAGGAAACGACTAATTGGAACCGTGCACCTAAATTCGACTTTCCATAAGCGCCTGTAATGGTTCAAGTGGAAAAAAAATATTTCAGCTCGTAAATTTTATTTAATAAATGTTTTATGTATTCATAACGATTTACTTTCACTGTTCGACATAGACTATCATTAAATGATTGAAATGCGGCCGGTCAGACGGGTTATTTCGCAATCATAATGTTTATTATGCTTTTTATTTGTTATAAAATTATTAAATAATTTATTGGATAGAAGGCTAGTTCATATCGCCATCTCCTACTGGACTTACCGCGTTTTAGTTTCGCGCTGTTCGATACCCATTCTATGGTTATGCGGCCTGCCCCGTTCTATTTTAATTTGGTTGTTGTGTTGCCTACATCTGCAATTTCTGGACGACTCTTATAATAAACATATTGGTTAAAATGCGATAATCACCACGGCATACATAGCCCATTAAAAAAATCTTTTCAAAAAGCCATCGCCCCATTCAGCCAGTGATTTCAAAATAACGTTCCATTCTCATTCAAATTTGTGACAGCTGAACTTAAGCGAACAGATTATACACTGCCACAGATTATAAAACTTAATAGCTGTCATTAGCAACTGTGGCGGTAGTGTGCTGCCAATCAACAGACAACATAGAAGGACAAATCATATTTTGATTCGCTATTGGTTATTAATGTGTTTTGCGTACACGGTAGTATGGAGTGTAATGCGGCGTCTTACGTAAACGGTTCAAAACGACGCAAATTGCGAAGCGATCCGATGCGGTGACACGCGAATTCAATGCGATGCGGTGCGAAGCGGCGGCTTTGTCCTACGAGCTCGCGAACCTTCCGCCGCGCGCCGCCTTCATTCAGTAGCACTGTACGGCACCGCATCCAGTTCGCGCGAAAATATCAAGCCATCTGATCGCGTTCGCTTCGCTTCACGCCGCACCGCACCGCATTCCACGTGCGTTTGGTCACGTAGGCAATTTCAATAGGACTGTTTGTTGTTTTCGCGTCGCGCCGCGCCTCTTCGCGTCGTTTCTAGATCGCTCACGTGGGATGCCGCATATGGAAGATGCGAACAACACATTCAGTTTTCTCAAACGTTAGGAACTTAGCCACAGCCACTACGGCTCTGATGAGCCAACTCAAATATTCCAAGCTGTTGACAGGCAATAGAATCTCGTGTGCGAAGGGCTAGAATATAAAACTTCCTCACCGCACGCAGATTATAAAAATCCCAGCATGCTATACAGTCCGCCTGTCTAGCCACCACCCTCACCTTAAAGTCCGGCGCCAAGCAGTTTACTGTGTTCCGTCGTGTGTATGTGAGAGCCAGAGGGGTATAGGGGAATCTCTCTATATCTCTGTTACTTGGATTCGTGTGCTCCATCTTAGGGCCTATGCACACGGCGTCTTTTCTACGCGCCGCCCGTCGACGCGCGTTTCCGTCAAGCTCTATACATAAAAAATCACAATGACGTTTTTTAAGTATGAAGTACGACAGAAACGCGCGTCGACGGCGCGTAAAAAAGACGTCGCCGTCGTGTGCATAGGCTCTTAGAGCCTGTCTGCGATAAAAAGCGAAAAAGTATTTCTTTTTAATAACTTCTCACTCTCTGCGGGTTTGACCTTCTCTGTTTGAGAGAAGCTCATATGCCCACTAAAAGCAAGGTCAAGGAGGTCTGAATACTTACTCATTTCTCAAAAGAAGTAGACCTTCTGCATACGCCTGTGTAGTGTTGTCATGTTCAAAATATTACGTAGTAACGAACGGCGCTTGAACAAATTACAACTCAAGGTCACGACCATCAGTGCGTGGTGTTCATGACCATTTATAATAACATAGTGATAGATAAATTGAGGTTGAGGAAGTAGATCGCGAGTTGAGGATCGAACTACTTGAGTTTTTATTTCAACTAATTGTATTTTAAGTTGTCGCGCCATCTATTGCGCTACCTGTGAACTATCCAGGATGGTAATTCCAGATGGGGCATGAAGGGCATTCCTATAGAGGATGGCAATTTGAGATGGGGCATGAAGGGCAGCTACCTTACCCATTGTAGCTACAAGAAAACGTTCTTAGAAGACCACTCCTAACTTTTGGAATAATTCATATCTGCATATTTTCAAAAATTATAAAGTTATTAAGAACATTTTCCTGTAGCCACAACGATTAAGGTAGCTGCCCTTATAACTAACCTACCACAAGTGAGTTTTTGACGATTTCTGACGTTTCTAGTACTTCAGCCTCAGTTGGTCCGGAAGAGTCTTTTGATCCTTATGGGAAATAGGATCGATTGGCATCATAAAAATGTTTTGTGAAAACTGCCCTTTTTTGCCTGTATTTTTTTTTTAATCTGTGAATGCAGATTGAAATTATTCCAAAAATTAGGGGTGGTGTTCTAAGAACGTTTTCCTGTAGCTGCAATGGTTAAGGTAGCCGCCCATCATGCCCCATCTCAAATTACCACCCTGTATTGGAATGACAACCTTCAAGATGACGTCACGGAATACTCTAATCAAAATCTAACACGCAGAATCTACGTTGGGTTCCCCGCCAGCAACTAAGACCCACCCTGGTTGGAAGGCTTTAAGCAGGAGGAACATCATTCTTCGTTCCTTTACCGTCCTCGCCGGCGAGGCCCGTCGCGACGTCCCACCGCCGGTCTCGATTCACTGAGCTCTCCCGTCGTAGAGCCGGTCGTCTCTTCAGACTCCACAGTCACACCTCATTCAGCCCTCATTAAGTTGTCCCCCTCCCAAGCCCATGCCAGCAACGCCCCAAGCCGAGGTGCTCGTCCCACTAGGGGTCGCCCTTAGTGCTGTTGTTGCAGGTAGTCATGATGTTAGTGTAGTATAAGTAGTTAGCTTAGGTTAAGTATTTTGCTTCCCCACCATTGGCTGGAGACCCTTCAGGTCTCGCCAATAACTGCTAGTTTAATTTTTAATCTGTACCGCGGTAAATAAGTTTCTAGCGCACAGTATAATATCCTCATGCGTGGGTGCCAAGTCTGGTAAATATCTTTATAAGACTTGGCTCTGCTTGAGATCAAAGTTTTTACAGCAAAATAGTCGCTAAACTTGGCATGATTTTTTACATTAATGTTTTAATGGGGTTGTTTATTTCGTAAAAAGGGAGTTTTACCCGACTGTGCGATAGCAAAGGCATGTTTTGTTCAACAATCATTTTATTAAATGTGCTTGTAGGGTTAAAATTGTGCCTTATAACGTGCAAAAGGTTCGATCTCATGGTCCTAATACTGGCTATACCGAATTTTGGGCTGACCATATATGTTTTTAAATCCAATTAATTTCCATGCACCCAGCATCCGTGCTTAACTTAGCAGGATTATTTATTAGCACGACCTAAAATTAACTACCCCTACCAGGGATACATGCATGACAAGTACACAAGTTAAGACAATACAAGATCGCAATCAGCACGATCTCTACCGACCTCTCGCGGCAGTCAGTTCGCAGCGCTCGACAATGAACTCGCGGGTCGTCGACCTCGCTCACGGCCGACCGGTCCTCTCGCGGCGCTGCGCCCCTGGTACAGGACATTGCACACGCGTTATGTTGCATATTTTGATCACTTATAAGCCTTGGGGTAACGTAAGTAAGCAAAGTGGTGACAGTAACCTCGCTACTTCACTTGAACTATTTTCTAATACGCTCCTATTGTTATCTGGGCGCCTGGTACTCGAACATGCACACACATGCGTTGATTTTTGATACCTATCTTTATTACGAAGCCTTATTTGGGGGGGGGGGGGGGGGGGGTGAGCAGAGATCCATAGTAACTCCTTTTACTTTTTTATGAAGTGAAAAAACCACGGAACACAGCTATTCTCTGAACATCACTATGAATATTGTATTAAATACCTTAAAATATTACGTGTAAGTTGTTTATTTAATAGACAATACATAATGAATAGTTTTCACATAATAATTTCAGATGATAATATTTTCTTGTTGATATTGCTTATCGCCGTAAGGCCGTAAGAGGAAATCGAAGAAAACTCACCTTAAAGTCGCATTCGTAACATTGCAATTATTAGCTAGTCAATAATATTGGACAACTGACCTCGGTGATTTTTAATAAAAGATAATTCTCATCTCTCATCTTCTCTGCTACCCTGGTACTTCGACCATTGCTCGCATATGCAACACAACATTTTGTTGATCTATTTTTATCATCCAAGGCTTTGTAGGGTCACTCGCTTGTGCCTCTTCGCTGACGCCGACCTTTCAAGACTGCATTATTTACGCTATATTTCCTAAAAAGGTAGATCTGAATTTGCGGTTAAGACTAAATACGTAAAAGCATGACTCGAGCTCACGACCAAAACCGTAACTCGTTGAAATTGCAACTGATTCACTGTGTTTGTGAAACATCTGTCTTAATTTTCATCACCTCTTTCCGATAGAGAAGGTAATGAACTCCTTATAAGCTTTGTGCTCCTGGTACATAAAAATCTATACATAACCGAACTGCACCGTAGAAATTCTGGAAAAAGCGGACATAATTTTGGTGACCTATTCGTTTAAGGTGACAGATACGCAATATCTGTTTTCCGTAGCCCAATTAGTGACATATAAATACCGATATTCTAAGATTGGTTCTCAGATTTTCGGGATTCTGACTTTTGATGCTATATGAACTTTTATTAAAGGCTCAAAGAAAACTAGAAGGTTATTCAACCATTGTGATTATAGTTCTTTAGGTCTTTAAAATAGAGTTGAAGCTGCACGATGGCTGATTCTCACGATTAGTCTGGCAGGGTCAAATCAAAACTCCAGACATACATAATCCTACGCCATTCTTAAACAGCTACAGCAAAAAAAAAGGAATTAAAAAAGAATGGTTCGTGTATTTATTATGTACGCGATAGAAGTTATACTTCGACTTTCTACCAAAGAAGTTATTTATAAAGTTAACATTTTATAATGTACGACTAGTGGCGCCCCCATTTTTTGCACTCTTTTTTGCAGAGCTCTAGACACCCTTGAGGTTTATGTCAACAAATAACTTCATGGTGTCATTTAGAAAAAGAGGTTTACGTCAAAATTCGGAATAAGAACGAAACGTGACATGACAGTTGACAAATGAAACGCGCCAAATGAAGTAGGTAAGTACCTATAACCTCAAAAATAAAACATTGTGACCGGGCCACAACTTTACCTAAAAGGAGATGTTTCAGAAATGTATGGAGCCTGGGCCAGCACCATGTATACTATAAGGAAATATAGCTAAACAATAAAGTAACCGTTTTTTAATGTTAATTTTCTATAATTTTACTTTGTTTAATTGTACATTCAAGTTAACTTCGTCAAGGAGAGCAACACAACACATAAAAATATGGTGGATCGAAATTATGTGAAATGTCATTTTGACAACTGTTGCATGTCATTGACCCCATAGTGTTCATTTCTTGTGTACTTACATAACCTATCTACGTTGTTTATAGACGAAAATACTTGGATTTCGTTATAATTATAATGAAATAGAACTACAGGTGTTGTCCTCGATTGCGTCACACACACATCACGAAACCTAGGACTGTCAAAGTTGTCAAATTCATGTTAATGTCAAACACAACTGTCATGGCTACCAGAAAAAAAGGGATAACATATTAAAAAACGTCCCCAAATAATAATTCCAGTACAATTGTACTCTTCTTCGAATTAATTTATTTGTATTTTTAAGGTATTTTTTTCCTATTTTTCTATATACTGTACATAGTGGTGGCCCAAAATCAAACATCTCCTTTGTGACAAAAACACGGAAGCTAGTGCAAGGGTCACGCCTGCCTATCCCGGAAGGGCAGTGCTAGGCGTGAAGTGTGACAATAGTCGGGTCAACGGCTTCTGACAGTCACTGTCACGGTTATATGACGTTATATGTTAACATTGTTACTACAGCCTCTCATTTAGAGATCTGTTTGAATAGTTACAAGGTTTTATTCATTATAATTTATCAAAACGTAACACGCAAATAATGGCGGCATTGTCATCTGAATGCAATCAGAAAAATATTGTATTACTCCATTTTAAATCTATCTTTAAGTTACAGGCAATGTATGAAACCTAGGAGTAGGAAATGTATATAATGCCAAGTCAATTTAGGAAATGTGTAAAATAATTTGTCAAAGGTTCTTTGATACATACATTTCCTAGGAAATTTCCTAGGCATTGTATGCAATTCCTAAATGTTACTAGGAAATGTATACAAATATATATTTTACCTGTAATTTGGGGCACCCCGACAAGGATAGGTTGGGTTCGAAGGGGATGACGGGGGCTAGATTGAGCGAGCGAAGCGAGCGAACGAAGCCCCCGTCATCCCCTTCGTGTTCGCCTTCGCGCGTTATTGGTCACTGTTCTAACCTAACCCATATGATTCAATTTACTAAATAGTAAATTTTCGCAGTAACATCGGTATTGCATCGATATTTTGTGCTGCGTTCTGTAGTTTAACAGGTTAACCAGATAAATAATCGAACAAATAAAATTCTGTGAAAAGTTCACCCGCAATTACCATGAAGTCATGTTTTGAAATAATAGTCCATTAATTTTCGTTGCGTGGTCACCCTACTTATTATTATTAGCTTTTTGTCAGAATAATTGTCCGCCGCCATGATGCATCACAAAAACAAAACGATATCAGCGCCTCTAACAGTAGATAATGTAACTAATTTTATGTTAAGATCACTAATGTTTGACCATATCATGAAGTAGCCGTGCGTTTAGCTGATCATATCGTCAAACGCTAATTATTCATTGATCTGGCCAGGCCATATCATGATGTGGGCAGCGGGTATTGGCCATTTCATGAAATACAACTATTTCATGAAATGGTCGGCCACATCATGAAGTGATCAATTCTATGATCTGGCCACGACATATATATTTCCTAGGCATTGTATGCAATTCCTAAATGTTACTAGGAAATGTATACAAATTAATATTTTACCTGTAATTTGGGGCACCCGACAAGGATAGGTTAGGTTCGAAGGAGATGAGTGGGGCTAGAGTGAGCGAGCCAAACGAGCGAACTAAGCCCCCGTCATTCCCTTCGTGTTAGGTTACTTTAAACCCTGCAGACAGAAATAGGAGCACTGCGCAGCGGGGCTCCGTCGACTCTGCTTTGGAAACCCAAACAACCTTACAAACATCAGCGGAGGCACTCACTTTTTTTTATAAAGGCTTACACTGTGTTTCATCTGAATAATCAGGGCACAATATGAAACATAAAAATCTTTAAACACATTTCCGATTGCTGTTTAGGAAATGTATAGAATTCCTAGGAAATGTGTATAATAAAAGAACAATGGACACTTTGGACTAGGAAAAAACAGAAATTGTTCCCGAGATGAAACTGTCACCAATATATTAGTGCATTGTTAGTGTATTTATTGGATATCTTCGTTTATTTTTAAAAGATGGGGAAAAATAGATAATCTTATTTTAAAAATACTATTTTATTTATCAGAACGCTGTATAAAATATCTAACTTCGAACGCATCCGTAATTACTTACGTTACTAGAGAAGTCCATACTTTTTCTAGTCTATTATGATTTTATTTCATAAATCGAAATAAAATCCCAGGCAATGTCAACCGTATAAACTCACATCAATATTATACTAAGCCTAGCCGCTAATAGAATTTGATGTTACTTCGTGGTAAATTGTTTTAATAAAGCCATGAATTAGATAAAAAACTAATGATTTTACATCTAAAAATCGATACTGTCATAAATCGATTGATTACGTCCCTCCCTATTCTTGACAAGTAAAAATAAATTGACGGTTTTCTATAGCTAGCTACTATTAACTAATCTGTGATTTTCTGCGCTGACCGTGTCCATGGTAACCATGTTGTTGTAGTTTCGGCGACGACTGTGTTCTCCTCGCTTATTGTTACAATATTCTTTGGTGTTCTGTGCGATTTTATATTATTTTCCCTTTTTTTTATATTTTAGCATTGCTTACAGACTCCGGTTGATCTTCTACTCTTGGCATTCGTTTACTGGACTTGGAATTGCATCACGTTTTGAATCTGTTAATGGAAGTGGCAAAATATCTTGTCTCTCCGACCTTTTAAAAATATATTGAATGCTGTACTTAGTTATATTTATGTAGGCGAATGAAACGACATTATGTTTCATCAAGTTACGTTTTGTTAGATTTTACTAGTCCAAGCATGTTAGCCGAGTGATCATTGTTCTTTATGTCACACATTTCCTTTCGATTTTAGGCATTGTATACATTTCCTAGGAATTCTATTATAAATCAGCCTTTTAGAAATCAGACGGTAGAATTATTGAGTGTCTTAAGATACCAACATTAAGATAATGAGAGACTTTATCTCCACGACTACAGACATATTAGTATTGACGTCTAGCAAATAATAATACATCGTTATGAGTCATTCTGAACAAGCCACTTAAGTGTACAATCAACTTACCTTATTTGAATGCGCGACTCGTACTTGACAACTTTATGTTATTTTTATTACTGGCAACATTGTTTTTTCATGGTTTATGTTATTAATCATGTTTATAGGCTGATGTGCAAAGGCTCGAGGGAGTTGTCGCTACTTAACTATCGCGCGGATCGAACAGTCCGTGGATCGAGAACTCTCCGTGCCTCGGAGCAGGGGCGACGGCGACGGTCGCCGGATCATCTTTTAGTAGTACAAACTAATAGCGGGTGACCGTTATACCGCCTCGTGTCTTATGAACTCCTAGTACATTATCGTATTGTTTTTTTTCTTCCTGCTTTTTTCATCATAGTCGAAAGACGTCCACTGCTGGAGGTGGGGGCCTACTCCCTAAGTCCGTCAACGAAGTTAGTCGCTCGTCCGAAAGTAGCCCGAAACGTAGGAGTGAACAAAACAAGTGTCAAGTTCAACTTTTCGGACGGGCAAAAACACATCGGTAGTAGGGACAACTGTCAAATCGTGTTGTCATTCATTCTTAGTTCGGGCCCCGAAGTAATCGTATGTCCGTAGGTGATAGGGAGTAGGAAACGCACGTAACTAAGGCCGAAACCACGGACTTTGTGCTTAGGGAGTAGACCCCCATGTTTAACCGTCGCGTCGGTCCCGGATGTCGTAAGAATACCTATGACAGTCGTTAGGGTAGTCAGAAGTCTGAAAGTCTGACAACCGGTCTAACGTTAGGATATTGGCATGTGTGGAGGTCTAATACCAGTCGCTCCGTGTAAAATACTGGTAGTCTAACCATAGACTGGAACTTTTGTTGTTTGCCATTCAATTTGACAGATTTTGAAATCGAAAACTGTCTGGTTAAGTTCGGCCTTAGTTCAGTTGCGATTTATCAAGATTTATTTTAGGAGAATTGGGCTCCTGCTTAGCGACTAACATACAGGGTGTGTCGTAAATAGTGGTCCAACGTTAAGGGGTCGACATCGACACCGTGTATTCAGCTATCAAATACCACAATTTAAACCATTTTTTACTGTAGGTCTCAGAATTACAATTTTTTTAAAAATTAACTCGTCGTGTTACTAATTTAGCTGTAATTTCAACCCAATACCTACATTATTTTCCTTTTTTGTTTATAACTGCTGAATACATGTGCTATCATATGCAAGTAATTTTTAATATTTTTTTTTTTTAATAAAAAAAAAGTTTTGTTATGAGACCTACGGTAAAAAAAAACAAATTGTAGTATGTGATAGCTGAATATATCGCGTATCGACCCCTTAATGTTGGATCACTATTTACGCCATATGTGCGTTTGGTGGTAGTAGTTCTCCAGACGACCTCTTCCACGCGGAGCTCTCCTAGTACTAAAAGTAAACAATTGCTACAGCGAGGCAAGCGCAGACGCGTGAAAAAGAAAGCGGTCACGCTTCAATCAGGTGTGACGTGTTTCCTGTTCCGGTAAAACAATGAAATTAACTGCCACGCCCACTCTGGCACTAATGCTGGTGGTACATAACCGTGTTACAGCGAATATTCGTATTACCGCGATGAGTGTGGCCGGGTAGATCGTTGCAACGCGTAGTATTCGGGCGAAGACGATGTACCAGCGATTGGGGTTACTTTGATATCAAGGGACGACATTGATAGTTACTAAAAATATTGCATTTGCCCATATATCTCTGTAAAAATGGAATTTATGCATTTTAACGTAACTGTATAGGCAACATTGACAGTTTTCCTATTTTACCATACGGCATGGAGGTGTCTGCGAAGTTAGATGGCGAAGATAAAAATACTAAATCACACCCCTGATTATGTACAAAATTCGAAACCTAATTGGGGCCTACTTTGACACTGAATGATAAAACAGGGATTATCAAAGTAGAAGCCTACGGTCCGACTTTGATTAGGAAATTCTCCTTTTTTTATCGAAAACTATGCTCTGTAGTCTTTTTATTATCTAGTCTATGTGATTTTATATATCTCAGTTATGTTAGTCTACGAGTATATGACATTTTTGATGTAGCAGCTAAAAGCGAAAATAAATAAGATACAAACACATGAAGCTCAAAAAATTGATCAAAGTAAGGATCTACGGTACTATCGGGACACTGTCGGTAAAATGGCGCGCATCAAAGGGATTTGTCGTCACAAAATTCGCTTGGGTGGCTACATCTACGTCACTTCAGTGTCGTTCAGACTTTGTAGCAGGAAGGACGTGCTACAGAGAACAACACAATCCGGCACGATGAATCTTCGCCCGCCTAATGTAGACAAGAACATCGTGTATGCCCGTACACGATGTTTTAGCGCGCCAACACGACACGAATCTTCGCCCGCATAACTGTACAACATATCATCACGCCTCCATTCCCCGAGAGGTTGTGCAGAGGAGTATAATACACACTCATTTCTCTGTTAAGTCCCATGTAATAGGGGGCGAGCCTGTTGCCATCAACCGGGCACAAATCCAGACTCCGGGCTGCTACTGAGAAATTCCATGATTTGAGGGGCTAATTAACAATGGCTGGTTGGCAATCCCCGTTGACAATCTCCTGCGAAGGGGATTTTTGTACTTTTTATCCAGAAATCCCCTTTGCATCCCCTTTGAGTGCCAGAAGTGGATTATTGGACAAAAATTCGAGAAATCCCCTTAACCACAAAGTCTTTTATAAAGACTTTGTGGTTAAGGGGATACACCACTTATTGATGGACTGTGTTCGGTATAAGTCTGGGAGAAATGATTTGTTTAGGGTCTTGAGGTTGAACAGACTTGAAGTAGGCACATTCCATAAAATCCTGGCTCAACCAAATGGCAATGATGCGAGGAGTCTGTTTAGGTTCATGGCCCAGATATGACCAATGTGTATTTAGGGTAAGATGGGACTGACATACGCATTGCGATTATAAATGTCCCTAAATAAATAAGAAAAAAAATGTTATGTCATTCTGTCCCTTTTGCCATTCTTCTCATTCTGGGGCGGCATGTAGCAAGTTCCCCTCTGCGGAATAAAGGCACACCCACAGCCCGTCCTGCGTCTTACCTCTGTCGCAGCAGATTATATAACTAAACCCGCAAATATAAGCACATAAAACCCTGCATGACCGCGACTCCTTACGTTTGTCCGTCTCGTAACACGATCAATGGAGCGCGCACTGTTAACGTCACGCGTCTGCGCCGGCGCACCTTTTCCTTACATCATTATAGATCACATTGTAATGCAAGTTAGGTGATATCGTAAGGCGTTTTTTTTCGGCGACTTTTTTTATATGTTTTTCCACGCTACGAATTCTCAGAGAGTGGTCAGGGGGCTTACTATTACCTCTTATGAAAACGTTCAAATGCCAGCCAGTCAAATTCCGTTCAAAAGCAGGCCTGCTTCTGAATCGCTAAAAATCGTACCATGACAGTACTAAAGGTGAACGACTATTGAACCAAGTTGAACGGTAATGCTTGTTCATGGTATGAAAAGTCTATACAAAAAAAAAGGTGAACGGATTTCGTAAACGTCAACGTAGCAGGCCTGCTCTAACGATGTCATAGTACAAAAAAGCAGGGCAGTTCAACTTCCAGGCAACTTCTGTCTATAATAATAATATAAAACCCGCAGGGCAGCTTGTGGCGAGCTGTTGGGCAGTAGCGACCCCACAGACCTGATCTCCCGGGAGAAGTCTTGTTCCTCATCTCTGGCTTGCCTTTATTGGGCGGCAAGAGTGAACACTGACGAGGAACAGAGCTCCCACCTCTCTCTTGCCTTCATTGGCCGGTTTGAGTGGAGATTCGCAAGAGCAAACGTGCTCGGGGGAAGGAAGTGTTTCAGTGAGGAGCTGGTAGGGATCTTGACCGTACTTCCGGAATTGTCCTGATAGCCGTGGAATACCTCTCCACTCCATAACATCGATGTATGTCCTTCTAGGGCGTCCTCTGACGTTTCCACTGACCAATAACGACATAACTTGTTCAAATTAGCTTAGAACTTGAACTAAAGGAAGTTAGAACATAGCGAAGCACTTGTTAGTCATCTTTAACTTGTGAGAGCAAAGTTAACCGGTTGATGTTAAAATTATAACTGTAACTGGAAGCGGGTAGTTATGACCAGTAACTTTGTAAGGGTTTCATAATTGTTGAGGATATCGACTGGTTTGATTGGATAACTCATTTCACGATACAGCAACACACTGAATCTTAATGATAAATGATATTTCTTGATTTGGCACACGAGGTTGTCGACATGTGGGATGTTGACTCAGCTGTCATTGTGCCGTTAGTCGTTACAGCTAGGGAATCCAATCCCGCATCAAAATTTCAATCCCACAGACATGCGGGATTGAGGTCATCAATCCCGCAGATCCCGCGAGATCAGCGGGATTGAGATTTTTTAAATATTCTTTTGTTTTGAGTAGTTATTTATAAAAAAAAAGACAAGTAAATTTTTATTTTTATTGCCATTATTAAGTAGAGTTATTACTTATTACTAATCAACAATTGAATTAAATGATGCTTTAGAGGTAAAAATAATCAGCTTCTTTTAAGAAACGATAAACAATTTTCAACCTTTCATCTTTTAGTATTGACAATTGAACATATTTATTGGTTTTCGGGCCGATTTTTCAATCGTCAGATAACTTTTATCTGGGGAATAAGTTTAAGGTTTTGACAGCTTTTCTATAGAAAATATGTCAAACCGTCATATTTATTCCTTGGATAAAATTTATCTGACGATTGAAAAATCGGCCTTAGAGACATAAAACACCAGCTAATTAAAAAAAAAAACATTTTTTTACCTGTAATTTAAAAACTGAAAACTAAAGAATTTCCATTCAAATGCTATAGAAAAGTCACGCACGAGTTCCATGGGAAAGTAGTTAAATCACTTATTAATGAGGCTGTGCTGGGTCTTAAAAATAATCAGAACGTCATCTGAGCTCATTTTTTTTTCAATCCCTCAAACGTGCCGTATCCCTCATGAGTAATCCCGCATTTCAGATCCCGCATCTGCGGGATCCCGGGTGTGCGGGATTGGATTCCCTAGTTACAGCCAATGGCTTAATAGCCTCGACCTTATGAGGGTCTCAGTGCTTGTTAATGGTTGATTGCTGATCACGAATACGTCAGCCAAGCCTGATCGTTCATTAAAGTTGTCATTTCCAGCATTGGACGTCAACGGGCTAGTAGGAACTGTCTATGATTACTAACGCGCGATCCTGTGATCGGTACCTATAATGTAATTATATACAATGTCAAGGCGTGCGCTTCGAAATCGCGCTTTAGATTTTTATCATCTGAACTTAACCTTAACATGTTATTTTTTTCTATTCATTAGCATAAATTATTCAAATGACGTAAAATAATTGCATAGAAAATAATTTTACTTACTTACATAAAAAAACTATTTTTTTACTATGAAACTCTACTAGACCTTGGAGGCGTGTGAATAACGCATAATAAAGCGCAGTTCAGATTACGCTATACTATTTTGCTATATAGTAAAGCATATTGCGTCTTAAGCTATAGCTATATAGCATGACGTTCACACTATACGCTATATCGCAAACCGTACTACTATGTATGGCAAGTTATTTGACGGTGCACCGTCGGGCGACAGAAGGGGTAGATGTGGGGCGGGGCGGGGATCGGAGAATCGTACGATATAGCTCTGAGAGTCGCTCAAGTTTATCGCGTACAGCAAGCCAATACTTTATAGCATAGCGTTGTATGAACGTGTCCATATAAAATGTATACTGAGCGATATCGTTGTACAATATTTGCTATAAGCTATATATTACTGCTATAAGCTATATAGTCTGAACTGCGCTATAAACGTAGGTATCTCAGGAAAAACAGAGGTTTATGGCAAAGCATAAATTATGGTAATATTCGATTTTCCATGATAGAAAATTGGCGCGCGTGCGATCTGAGATAAGTGGAAGGTTTTCTACTGAACTATCATAAACAGACAGTTTGACGTGAATTATAGTTTTATGCTATTTATGGCGGTTCTATAACGGTGAAGGAAAAATATAGATAGATACATAAAATATACATATTTGTCTACTACTTATGTCCTATACAAGCTTAGTTTTAGTATATACTAAACCTGAAACTATAGTTTGTTCAGAATCACTAGGAGAATCGATTGACATATTTTTTACACCACATTTTTTTTTTCTTAAACTTCAATTTTGTTTCAGTAGGTTTCTATCTACCCACATCAGTTGACGGGAATAGACACCTTGAGGCTTGAGATGGTCCGCTCGGTCAGTTTCCGTGTATTAGACAACCCCTGCATAGCACATCTCAGGCATTTCACACTTTACTAGGGAACTTAACGCGATATAAAGTACGGTGTAACTTGGAGATTTATTTAAAAAAACACATATTCAGGTAGTTCTGATGAAAATCTTGTTGGGGTGTCTCGGTTTTCGTATAAAGTAAAAATAAGCTTGTATACAGGGTGTAAACGAATTCGTGTAATTCCTTCAAACCACATGATCTATTAATGGTATAGATTAACCCTGCACAGGATTTAGATTGATTAAAAATAAAAATAAACGTTTTTTTTCCGAAATAAAAATGTTATGTCTAGGAAAATTTCGATGCCATGCACAAATGAATGAAGGCACGGCGACGCAGCTGACGGGCACGACTAGCGCGATATCGCTCCACGCAGTCAGTTAACTTGAGACACTAACATTACTCAGATACAGAATACCATGTTTCATTTTTTGAAACTTTTTTTTGTTGTTTCTGAAAAAAAACTTACGCAGGGTCAATCAGTGTCACCAGTAGATCACGCGGTTTGAAGGAATTACACGATAATCAAGTCTTCGGCCGTTTGTTGGCCGAAGCTTCGGTCGAACACTGCTTTGAAAACCAATAAATCATAGATTCTCAACACAAAATGCAAGCATCGATAATATTCAACTCGTGATTGTAGTAAAATATCTAACTCGACGTGTGGCGCCACCCGCGGCTGTGTTTTGAATTAAAATGTACAAGTCTAGCGAATATCGATAGAAAGCCGCCGATTCCGTTGAATACCGAATAAATATAACTAAAACTATTGCTATCCTTTAGTTGCAGATAAAATAGGATAGAGATGGAAGAATAATTAGCTGTCAAATTAGGTTGAAGTATTTCCAAACACGTATAGACAACACCTCAGCATAACTATGCCGTCTAAAAATGCGGTGATGTTTACCAATCAAACTACTACTTAGTTTGACGATTCTAAAAAAAATCCATTCCGTTCTTGTTTGGCCTATCACCGTAATTATAGACACAATAGATAAACAATGGCGGTGTCGTGCTGGGACGACTCGCGGAACGCAACCGGTTACTGAAAGATAGCAATATTTTTAGGTGTTTATGCAATTTGGTCACAACTGTAATTTCGTCATAGAAATATGTAATTTGGTCACAGGTACATTTATTCTGTGTAAATTGGTCAAAGCTGTTAAAAATCTTTGAAAAGGTAACCCTTTAAAATAAATAAATAATTAATAAATAAATAAACAATAAATAAGTAATAAATAAAAGGTTTATTGCAGGAACTCGTAATTTTTTTTACAGTTTTTATTTAGGGGTCTCCTTTTAAGTTAAAGATATACCTGTGCTTTTTTTTATTATAAAGTGGTAAAAGAAATCATAAGAAAAATATAAAATTATACTAGACAAGAAAAAAAATTAGAGATTACATCCTAAATTGGTGTGAGTGAGTGTGTGTGTGCCTATGTGTATATGCTTTATACAATAGTAAAATAATTTTAATATAATAGACAACTTACCCATCACTAGCTTCTACTGACTCTGAAACTTAACTCTATCTAATTATTTTCAATATATTATTTTCTCGCCATCCTCTAGTTCATTTGGACCTTATAGATGTTCTAATTAGCGATCTTGTAAGTCTCACCCCTCGCTGAGTCGGCAGCTAAATGGAAGCTGACCTCAGAGGTCTTTTAATCAAGTCCGCCATATTGGATCCTGTCTACAGCGTACCTACTTACGACGATTGTGTAGAAAAATTGCTATTCGATTCCCGGAAAATGATTTACCACACACCCTCTCCAGTTTTTTTTCTATTGGACTGCTGTAGTTGGTCCTAGGGGACCATTTCGACGTAACAGGGCAGTTATTGGCGAGACCTGAAGGGTCTCCAGCCAATGGGGGGGGGGGGGGGGGGGGGGAGTAAAATACTTAATCTAAGCTAACTACTTGTACTACACTAACATCATGACTAGTGGGACTCTGACCTCGGCTTAGGGCGTTGCTGGTGGAGGCTTAGGGGGGGGGAGACAGCTTGATGAGGGCTGAATTATCGGTGTGAGCCTCTCCAGTCTCGGCATCGCCCAGTATGTTGTTCCTTCCGAAGATCTCCCACCTGGGCATGAGTTGCCTTGGCTGACCTGGAAGTCTCTAAATAGACTTCGGACTCAGGTTGGTCGAAGTAAGGAAAACCTGGGGGCTTACCATGACCTCTTATGAAAACGTTCAAATGCCAGCCAGTCAACTTCCGTTCAAAAGCAGGCCTGCTTCTGAATCGCTCAAAATCGTACCATGTCAGTACTAAAGGTGAACGACTATTGAACCAAGGTGAACGGTAATGCTTGTTCATAGTACGAAAACTCTTTAGAGCACTATCCGTAGCGGAAGTTACATTTTAAAAAAAAAATACCAATTAAAAAAAACATCAAAATATCACAAAAAAAGTACCTATACCTAAAAGCAACGCTTACGGTACATGCGCATTTGTCTATCAGTTTGTAAAAAAATATTCCAAAACAAAACAAAAAATAAAAAAAACATATATCACAAAAAAATAAAAAAGTACCTATACCTAAAAGCAATGCTTACGGTACATGCGCATTTGTCTATCAGTTTGTAAAAAAATATCCCAAAACAAAACAAAAAATAAAAAAAAACATCAAAATATCACAAAAAAAGTATACCTAAAAGCAACGTTTACGGTACATGCGCATTTGTATATCAGTTTGTAAAAAAATATTTAAAAAAAAAAAACAAAAAAAAAACATCAAAATATCACAAAAAAAAGAGTTTACCTAAACGCAACGCTTACGGTACATGTGCATTTGTCTATCAATTTGTAAAACACGGCAACATCGCATTTAACTGAATTAACCTATCTACGCTACTATTTTGGTCTTAAACAGGCCGTTCCAAATTGTTTTTCAATTATTATTGAATTTAAAAAAAAAAAAAAAATTACACTGCCCCGCTCTAAGATTTGTCTTGTATCGTGGGTTATATGTTTATTTAATGTACCAAAGATGTAGATCCACGGGTTTAATGTAATGCCCTCTGTTATTTAACATAGTGCATATTATTTATCTTTTTCTTCCACATTCGAAGTGTCATATGAGTGAAGAGTTCTGCTTAAAGGTGCCTGTTTTAATGGTATACTTTAGTAATTGCTATGAATGTTATATGTAATGAATATTGTTATGAATTGACAAGTCATTGTAGGATTAAATATTTTGGTTGTAACGTGAACTTATATCTATTATAGTTTTTTTACCAAAACATACGCAGATGATCGGATTTTGTTTTTTTTATTTATGATGGGTTCAGTATCCGAATGATTCGATCGTCGATTCGAATGTTTTGATCAATCAACTCGGTCTCTATCGTAGTTTCTCAAGTTGGTCAAGACATCTATAGTTTTTTTTGTTTGGTTGCTTCTTGATTTTGTCTATTTTACTATACTAAATTAATTTTAAACTTACAAATAATTCATTCAAAAACTATATCGCATTCGAAAAAAAAAACAGAAAAATATCCCAAAAAATGCGGATATTATTTCGGATCTCCTTACATCCCCTAGCCCCTACATCTGCGCTTACAATTCTTCGGCACTCCCAAATTAATTGACCTGTAACCCTGACGCGGCGGTCGTGGCGGATATAAATTAGGGGAGTGACCTAACCTCAAGTCTTTTAATCAGCCATCCTTTTGAGGGTTGAAGTAAGGGATGAATACTAAACAATATTTATTGTTGTATTATGTACCTACTGTGTTTAGCACGAGGTACATCTATGTAAAGGTGGATCCAGACATTGCGAGGCATGCGCCGCGAACGGCGCACAACGAATGTCTCGGAGTGAGGCGTGTGTGTCGAAAATATATTAATCTATACATATAAAAGGAGAAGCTGACTGACTGACTGATCTATCAACGCACAGCCTAAACCACTGGGGTTAGAATCTTGAAATTTTGACAGTAGGTTCCTTTTGTAACGTAGGCATCCACTAAGAAGGGATTTTTCGAAATTCAACCCCTAAGGGAGTTAAATAGGGGATGAAAGTTTGTATGGAAAACCGTCACTTAACGGGTTCAAAATTTCACGCAAGCGAAGCTGCGGGCGAAAGCTAGTACTACATACATACAGACGTGGCAATCGAAACCAAAACTAATAATCATTTTCTAGGGTTCCGTACTCAAAGGGTAAAACGGGACCCTATTACCACAGTGTACCTACTTACTACATACAGTGGGTCAACGCCCATACATTTGACAGGTCCTATGAAATGTCAAAATTATGTAGGGGCGGAGGTTATGTCCCAGACTCCGCTGTCCGTCCGTCCGTCTGTCACCAGGCTGTATCTCATGAACTGTGATAGTTAGACAGTTGAAATTTTCACAGATGATGTATTTCTGTTGCTGCTATAACAACAAGTACTAAAAAACAGAATAAAATAAATATTTAGGGGTGCTCCCATACAACAAACGTGATTTTTTTTGCCGTTTTTATAGATAATGGTACGGAACTCGAGTGAGTCCGACTCGCACTTGGCCAGTTTTAATAAATGAACTTTATGGTTTCTCTGTCATGAATTACCTATCTGTTTGTCATTTTAACGCAACTTTCCTCGTTTAAAGTTCTTATTATTCTTCAGTAATAGTCGTAAATAAGTACTAGGGCACCATAAAACATAAGTACAGTCCCTCGCGACCCACTTCCAGTGCTAGTTCCAGTAGTAGGTGAAAGCGCACTGGCCGCCTAGACTAGTGTATGCTACAATTATATGCTGTCTGTCCATTACCACTTTCTTTAATGTACCAGGGCAGCAGACCAGAGTAAGATATACCTATTATTAAAACCATGGTATAATAATATCAGGTATTCTCTCCCGTGATGGCCCATACTACGTCACGAATGACACGATTAGTGTTGCCATTTTTTAACATCTTCAATACAATTAAGATTTTTATTCATAATGTAGGTATATAAAACATATTGCTAACTAGCCTAATTATTTGCTATTTCGTGTTATTTAAAAAGTTTAAAAGTATACTGTTTAAAATGACATATTGAACCTTGCTTCTTTAATACAATGTGTCCGGTTATAGCCGGTTATGGACTAGTGATATTCTAGGAACTTATATAGCAACTATTCTAGTACACAAATACACTACACACTAGGGTCCAATTCACTTCCATTTTGTAAAGTAACAAAGATATAGAGGGACTCCCCTATGCCTCTGGCTCTCACATACACAACAGTAGCTAGCCAGGCGGACCGTATAGATTCTACCACGTCGCGTGCTGTGTTTTGTATACTGTTACAACACGAGTCTATTATATAGAGGGACTCCCCTATACCCTGTCTCTCACATACACAACAGTAGCTAGCCAGGCGGACCGTATAGATCCTACCACGTCGCGTGCTGTGTTTTGTATAATGAATACAATACGCATCTATCTAGAGGAACTCCCCTATACCCCTCTGGCTCTCACATACACAACAGTAGCTAGCCAGGCGGACTGTATAGATCCTACCACGTCGCGTGCTGTTTTGTATAATATTACAAGTACAACACGCGTCTATTACCAGCGTGTGTTGAGGAACGTTTTATATTGTAGCCCGTCTTCACACGAGATATGTGATATTAATATTATTCACATATTCCAACAGACGGTTTTCATATTTTCATTACCGAAACTAACCGGTTGGAATTATGAATTCGTAATACATATTTCAGTGTTCATTCTGACATTAATATTTCCCGTTTCCGGTAATATTTCAAGGTTAATCTATTTCACCATTATAATGATATTTCAATCGTTATGTGTAGACGTCATGACTATGAATCATATATACCTACTCTATTTAATATAGCACTAGCTCTGCCCGCGACTCTGTCCGCGTGGAAGTCGGAAAACAACATTGTGTCGAAACAAATAAACAATGTATATGTACACACGGCTACACATCAAGCTATACATTTCCAGTTTACACTGATCTCTCATTGTAAGGAAATCCTATACAATGCTAGATCAGCTTACACTGGAAATGTACAGCTTGATCTGTAGCCGTGTGTACCTACTTCAGTTTTAAATGTAATCACATTTATTTCCAACTAGCTTTTGCCCGCAGCTTTGCTTGCGTGAAATTTTGATCCCGTTAAGTGACGATTTTCCATACAAACTTTCATCCCCTATTTAACTCTCTTAGGGGTTGAATTTCTAGAAACCCTTCCTTATTCCTTGTCTACATTATAAAGGGAACCTCTGTGCAAAATTTTAGCGTTCTAGGTCCAAGGGTTTGGGCTGGGCGTTGATGTCAGTCAGTCAGGACTTTTCTTTTTATTTATACAAGCTTAGTTTTAGTATATACTAAACCTGAAACTAGTTTGTTCAGAATCACTAGGAGAATCGATTGACATATTTTTTACACAACTTTTTATTTTTTTTGTCATAAATTTCAATTTTGTTTCAGTAGTTTTCTACCCATAACAGTTGACGGGAATAGACACCTTGAGGCTTGAGACGGTCCGCTCGGTCAGTTTCCGTGTATTAGACAACCCCTGCATAGCACATCTCAGGCATTTCACACTTTACTAGTGAACTTAACGCGACATAAACTACGGTGTAACTTGGAGATTTATTAAAAAAAAACATATTCAGGCAGTTCTGATGGAAATCTTGTTGGGGTGTCTCGGTTTTTGTAGATATTAAAAATAACGTTGTATAAATAAGGTGTAAATGTGTTAGTGTGTCAATTCAAGCGGTTATAGTAAGTTGAGGTACTGCTTTAGCTTATATATCTACTGTAACCACCGTTCTTCAGAAAACCTAGCAACCAATAGCAACCTATTTTTAAAATAAAACTAACCTGATCTAAATTATTACTAAATTATCTCGCCAAAGTAAACTTCCGGCACGAACAAAAGGACAAGGTTGCAAATCGATTACACATCAAAATTATATTTCACACAAAAATAATCGATAGTTTATTACCACACCAGCTACAGAAGCTGGCTGCCTTCCAAAACATGAGCCTATAAGTTTGTGTGGTGATAAATACGACAACTGTTCTAGCAATTTGACAAGAGATAGTGAGGCGGAAAGGGACGCGACTCCGGGAACGTCCGGGAATGTCTACGGTCCCGGGATTCACGGGAAATTGTTTGAAATTATTTTTTATCTTGTTCCCCTTTTTTCTTCGTTTCTGTAAATGTATCTGAGATGGTTTTTAGACACTTACCAAGTTTTCGTTAGTGATGCTATCTTGATTTTGAAAAGTTGTCAAATGAAATGGAATATTAATATTGTCATTGATTTAGGTGTAGGTTGAGTGTAGTATGTCGTTCTTCAAATTAACTGGCGCAACTTCACAGGACTATTAGGTAATATAGCTGTGGGCCCGACGGGAAAACCTATAATTCAGAAATCAAAAAAGACGAACTTCCATACAAACTTTCATCTCCTACTTAACCCCATCATCAAAAACCATAAAACAGCTATATTAAACATGTTTCGTTTTCTAAAAATATTTGATAATTATTCTTTGTATGATAACGTTTCGTATAAAAACCTTAGGACTCACCTTACGTTGAAAAGGGTGTAACTACAATACAGCCGGGAAGACAACTAGAGCATTTTATCGATGAGTCCTATGTTTAAGGGCCAAAGTGGCGTTTTAGTAATTTCTGATTTGGATCTTTTAATTGTATATATACGTAGGTTCACATTGGAAATGACAAAAATGCCAATTTAGCCCTTATACATAGGAGCCATCATCACCTAATAAAGCTCAAGTCTGCCGCAATTATGTTTTTAATTTTTTATTATTTTATGGCGACATCTATCGCGCTACATGCGAACTATCCTGCATCGCGATATCAACATTCGCCGAGCAGATAGTATATATATAACCGCTTGGTCATCTTTGTGATATCAGCCCGATGTCCTTGACATAGCGCTTCTAAAGAACGTAAACCTCGGTCTACGCTCTATAGAGACGCATGAAGAGCTAGACTCCGATCACCGCCCCGTAGTCCTTCACCTAGGTCCCCGGGGTGGTCCCCCGGATCCTGGTCAACCCGCCCCGACCAAAACTGTCACGGACTGGGGAAAACTAGAGGAGCGCCTCAAGTCTTCCTCGTCCGTTCACTTAGATTCCATCCCCGACGATATCGTTACGATCGCCGACACGCTGGGCGCGATCGACTCCCTTACCAGTCACGTACAGTCCGTGGTGAACGAGTGTTCACGGCAGGTTCCAGCGGTGGATGAACACCGCTGGAAGCTGCCGGACGATGTGCGTGAACTGCTGACGGAGAAGAACGCATCCATCCGTGCCTATGACTATTTTCCCTGCGAAGCTAACCGCGCCCATATGCGTTCTCTACAGCGTGCTGTAAAGAAACGTGTACGGGAGGTTCGGGAAGCTCACTGGGACAAGATGTTGAGCGACTTAGAGCCATCCCATCTGGCCTTCTGGCAATTACAACGAAATCTAAAATCCGATTGTGTAGCTTCAACTCCCCCTCTCAATCGTCCGAACCAAAGGCCGGCCTTTGAAGACGACGAAAAGTCCGAATGTCTAGCTGACAGTCTAGAAGCCCAATGTACTCCCAGCACCCAACCCGCAGACCCGGTCCATCTTTCCAAGGTGGATCGCGAGGTCGAACGTAGGGCCTCCCTCCCTCCCGATGAAGACCCCGACGACCCCTTACCCCCCATCACCGTAGACGAGGTCCACACGATAGTGAGGAAACTCAAACCTAGGAAAGCCCCCGGCTCAGACGGTATCACCAATAAGGTGATCAAACACTTTTCCGCCCCGCTCATAGTCCTCATGACCGCCATCTTCAATGGCGCTCTGAGTAATAACATCTTTCCGCAAGCTTGGAAACAAGCCACCGTTATCGGTATCCCCAAACCCGGCAAACCCAAGAGTGAGCCCACTAGTTACCGCCCCATCAGTCTTCTCAATGTATTTGGGAAAATCTATGAGCGTCTCATTTATATCCGTTTAAAGGATTTCGCTGACACCCGTAAACTCATCCCCGATGAACAGTTCGGTTTTCGAACCCAGCACTGTTGCATTCGACAATTGCACCGCATAGTCGAACACATTAGCTCCCGTTTTATGCGCTCGTACAAAACGGGCATGCTCTTCTTCGACGTAGCGAAAGCCTTCGACAAGGTCTGGCACAACGGTTTATTATACAAACTGTACCAATTCAACGTGCCGGACCGTCTCGTGCTCATCATTCGAGACTTTCTGTCGGATCGCTCCTTCCGCTATCGCCTAGAAGGCACCCTCTCGTCCCCTCACCCCATCCGCGCCGGAGTCCCTCAGGGCTCCGTGCTATCGCCCCTTCTGTTCACGCTGTACACCAGCGACATTCCCAAACGTGGCTTGGCCAAGTTGGCTCTCTTCGCCGACGACACGGCTATCTACTATTCCGGTAGGAGTCTCGATAGCATCTCTCGAACCCTTCAAACCGCAGCCAACGCCCTCGGGGTCTGGTTCCGGAAATGGAGAATAGAGGTGAATCCCGAAAAGAGCGCAGCCGTTCTTTTCGAGAGACACGGTGATTCCCACACCCACATCCGTCCCGTCCTAATGTTCGGCAAACAGATCCCTTGGGAGATGAAAGCCAAATACCTGGGGGTTATCCTAGACCATCATCTGAGTTTCCGAGACCACATCAAAGCGGTGCGCGCTCGCGCCGCTTTCGCTGTCGGTCGCCTCCACCCCATCCTTAGAGCACGCAGTAAATTGTCACTTAGAAATAAGCTGAGAATCTACGTGACGTGCATCCGCCCCATCTTGACTTACGCTAGCGTCGTGTTCGCACACGTTAAGCCTTGTCGTTTCAAATCCTTCCAAACCCTCCAGAATCGAGTGTTGCGCAGAGCCGCGGCTGCCCCGTGGTTCATGCGTAACGTCCAACTCCATCTCGATCTAAAAATGCCAACCATCAGGCAATACCTCAAACGCATTTCCAAGCGTTACTTCGACTCTGCCCCCCGCCATCCGAACCCCCTAGTCGCCGCAGCGGCCGACTACAGTCCCTCTCTCATAAGTAAAGTTCGCCGTCCCAGGCACACACTTTTAGAACCCGATGACGAAATAACCCTCCTCCAGGAGGCGAGTAAATCGACCAGCACACTACACAACAAACGCCGCCGCCCGGCATACCGTCCTCGCCGACGAGGCCCGTCGCGACGCCCCACCGCCGACGGTCACGATCCACCGAGCTCTCCCGTCGTAGAGCCGGTCGTCTCTTCAGACTCCGCAGTCACCCCGATAATTCAGCCCTCATCAAGCTGTCTCCCCCCCCCTATGTCCACGCCAGCAACGCCCTAAGCCGAGGTCCGAGTCCCACTAGGGGTCGCCCTTAGTGTTGTTGTTGCAGGTAGTCATGATGTTAGTGTAGTACAAGTAGTTAGCTTAGGTTAAGTATTTTACTTCCCCCCCATTGGCTGGAGACCCTTCAGGTCTCGCCAATAACTGCCCGGTTACGTAGAAACCGTCCCCTAGGACGACCTACAGCAGTCCAATAGAAAAAAAAAAAAAAAAAAAAAAACTTTGTGACCCTCACTTGGCTGGAGACCCTTCAGGTCTCGCCAATAACTGCCCGGTTACGTAGAAACCGTCCCCTAGGACGACCTACTGCAGTCCAATAGAAAAAAAAAAAAAAAAATTGTGACCCTCACACCGATAATTCAGCTCTGATCAAGCTGTCTCCCCCCCCTAAGTCCCAGCCAGCAACGCCCTAAGCCGAGGTCCGAGTCCCACTAGGGGTCGCCCTTAGTGCTGTTGTTGCAGGTAGTCATGATGTTAGTGTAGTACAAGTAGTTAGCGTAGGTTAAGTATTTTACTTCCCCCCCATTGGCTGGAGACCCTTCAGGTCTCGCCAATAACTGCCCGGTTACGTAGAAACCGTCCCCTAGGACGACCTAAAGCAGTCAAATATAAAAAAAAAAAAAACACTTTGTGACCAAGTAAAATAATTAGTCGCACCATAAGACAAGCACAGAATAGTGTAAGATGGACGACCACACGAATCTCTCAAATCCTCTGGCGCTCACATACACACTCGACAACACTTTAATGTGTGTGTGGTAGCTAGGCAGGCGGACCGTATAGATCCTACCACGTCGCGTACTGTGTTTTGTACAATCTTACAACACGCATCTAATTCCCAGCGTGCGGTTAGAAAGTTTTATATTCTCCACGGGATAAATATGTAATAACTTACGTAACTTATCCTCATTAGTCATATTTCTATGAAAAACTAACGCTCAACCGTACAGCTCTCGTAATCCCGTTACCCGGGACTTTGCCGAGTCCGGGCGGAAGCGAGAGTCCCGCGGAGTTCCGGCGCGAGGCCAACCGTAATGAGGTGTAAGCGGTCGATAGCAGGCTTGAGGCTTTAATGTTTTATTTTTCTAACTAAGCTTAGTTGACTCTGACCTTTGTTTGTCTGACAGAGGGCTCTACGAAGTGTTTTGCCAACCCGGAAACGAAACCAAGCCTCATACATTTTATATAATTGCGTGTTTAAGATGTTGACATTTTACGCTAAATACATGTCGGACAATAAGTCATTTAAAAAGTAAAGGCACAGTAGATATATAAGCTAAAGCAGTACCTCAAACCTATAATCTATAATCCATAATACACAGGGTGAAATTGTAAACAGTCGACAAACCGAAATGGGAGATTGTACTCATCACTATGAACAACTTTTACTATGATGGGACCAAACCAGAAATCGCGAAAAAAAATCAGCTGAACTTACCTACATTTATGTTCGCATAACTCGTCAAAACAAGTTAAATAAGTTGCACATTAGATAAGAACTCTAAAAAAAAAATATACGCGGGCCGACTTATTGCGGTAACCTTAAGGTTAAAACTAGCAATCAATAGTCTTTAGTCTTTCCATTTAACCACCGATTTTCTTATCAAAGCGAACCCTAAGAAATGATTGAGCTGAGCGATGATGATACATGCGTCATGTTCGTGAACGGGCGCCGTCAGTTGGTCGCCCCTAATCTGCCATGGGAAATGAAATTGTAGATTTTCTTATTAGCATAGCATATCATACATTATTCTAACATTTATTTTTCTTATTCACAATGTAACCAACTTTTTGTAAATATTGAAAAGGAGTAACCATGGAGTTTATTGCCTGTTCTTCTCCATGGAAATCTACACTTTGAAACTCGGCAGTAACTTCTTTTTTTTCTATAATTTATAAGTGCCTGTAAATGGTGTTATTGAAATAAATGTTTCGACTTTGAAAAGGACAACTCTTTTCAGAGGAATTAGTTTGATGTTTGGAAATGTCTTCTATAAAAAAGCTATCAAAACTAAAAGTTATCTGACGATTAAAAACTCGGCCATATATACACGTTTACCTGTAGGCTTTCAGAAACAAAATGGCGGCGGTATTCGCAGGACATGCAGATATTTCGAGTTTGTAGCAGTGTTGTAGGGCTGTTGAGATCTTACCATCCGTGATGGAGTAGGGATGCGATGCGGGCGGATATCCGCTCTTTGAAATATCCGCACTTGATATAAAATTGTGAGAGATTTTAATAGTTGTTTATGTATTGATTTTTACTTTTTTCGTCGCTAATATGAAGAGACAAACACCGCACGTTTCGACCAGGGGGCCTACTCCCTAAATCCGTCAACGAAGTTAGTCGCCCGTCCGAAAGTAGCCCGTAACGTAGAAGTGAACAAAACAAGAAAGAAAGAAAGAAAAAATATTTATTATGGACTCACACAGGCAGTTACAGAACAAAAACAATATACAAAAAGAAAAAAGGATAAAAAATTAAAACTACCTGCACGAGGCCAAAAAAGGCTCCTACCTCAGCATAATGCTGCGACATTAAAAAAAAAAAACAAAATGTCGCAACGCTGGTTTTCTGACAGGACCTTATAGTGATGCCACGGGCAATAACGACACAAAGAACAAGTGTCAAATTCAACTTTTCGGACGGGCAAAAACACATCGGTAGTAGGGACAACTGTCAAATCGTGTTGTCATTCATTCTTAGTTCGGGCCCCGAAATAATCGTATGTCCGTTGGTGTTAGGGAGTAGGAAACGCTCGTAACTAAAGCCGAAACCACGGACTTTGTGCTTAGGGAGTAGATCCCCAGTTTACCGAACGTATTCTAAGGTGCCTTACTACCTTCTTTTTGAGACAAACCGATGTCTAGCAGTGAAAAGAAACGCTTTTTTTTCTTTTTACGTATCCGGGCTTTTATTGGCGAGACCTGAAGGGTCTCCAGCCAATGGGGGGGAAGTAAAATACTTAACCTAAGCTAACTACTTATACTACACTAACATCATGACTACCTGCAACAACAGCACTAAGAGCGACCCCTAGTGGGACGAGCACGAGGCTTAGGGCGTTGCTGGCGGGGTGTTGGGGGGGAGACAGCTTGATGAGGGCTGAATTATCGGTGTGAACAAAAACAGTGTTGTGTTCTCTACTATTCTGGTCGAGTCTCGCTTTGATGATACGCATATCTAAATGTTAATTATAATTAGTATATTTCTTACACTAACTTGCGTCGTTCTCAGGTAATTTTCAGCACTACATTGTAACAATACTCGAATGTACTTGAAATTGTTTTGAAAGAGTATCCATTATTGCCGGCTCTTCTGCTTATGACCTAATTTTTGGAACTGTGCAATTAAATTGTCCAGACGTTTCTTATGTGCATTTAGGTACTGTGCCCATTCGAAAAACATTAATATTGAAAAAAAAACTGCTTTAAGTTAAGAAATTATTCGTGTCGGCGAGATTTTAGAATATATTTTTATGGATTTTCCTGTCTCTGGCTTGTTTGGTAACTTTGACCTTTCGGCTTTTTTTCAGATATAATCAAGTTACAATACGGCCGACGTATCTTGGCGAATCTGAAGTTAGCTGATTAGCTGCGCAGTAGACAATTTCGTTTCTAAAAGATTCATTGCGCAGCCAAACAACTAACTTCAGATTCGCCAAGATACGTCGGCCGTAACATTCTAATTTATGTTTTAAAGGTGTATACTATAATATGTTAAGGTGTGTGATATGGTCGTTGTGAGAAAAAAATGTGTGTTTAATAATACCTACTTCTTTAGTAAATTGTTAGTTTACTATCTATAAAGTAGTAAGAACATTTGCAATCGTAAAATAAAAAAATAAAAAATTCACACCGATAATTCAGCCCTCATCAAGCTGTCTCCCCCCCTATGTCCACGCCAGCAACGCCCTAAGCCGAGGTCCGAGTCCCACTAGGGGTCGCCCTTAGTGCTGTTGTTGCAGGTAGTCATGATGTTAGTGCAGTACAAGTAGTTAGCTTAGGTTAAGTATTTTACTTCCCCCCATTGGCTGGAGGCCCTTCAGGTCTCGCCAATAACTGCCCGGTTACGTAGAAACCGTCCCCTAGGACGACCTACTGCAGGCCAATAGGAAAATTAAAATTATAGCAATCGTAAAAAAACATCGTAAAAAATGTTTACATACAAATCTTAGTACTACTTCATACATCAGATAACATTTTTTATGGCTTACGGCAAATGAAAGAAACAAATAATTACAAAAAAAGTTAAAAAAAATATCCGAACCGGCAAAAACTTGGAACACAAATATCCGCATTGATATTCCAACAGCAAAAACTTGGAACACAGCGTGTCTTGGAGAGGATATTACGGGTCTCTTCACACTTATTGACGTGGAATCGATGAGGCCGTCCGAGTCGAAGTGAAAGACGTCGGTGACTTTCTTCTTAGCGTGTCGATGACAATCTACACCGTGTCGGCCCAGAACTCAGCAATGAGTTTAGCACTATCTGTAGCTTCACACACTTATGCCCGTAGACAGGCCTAAGCCTATTCTGCGTCGATAAGTGTGGAGAGACCCTAAACCGTCGGTCCCTATTGTCATACGAATACCTATAACAGTCGTTAGGGGTAGTCAGAACCCGAAAATCTGACAATCTAATCTAAGGATATCGGCATTGCCTAGTAACTGGGTAACTAATTAACTGTGTGGTCCAGATTACATGCAAAACTTCTTCTAGGTATAACTTTTTTGTGGCTAATCGGAAAAGTCTAAGAAAAACATATTTAAGTTGAGGTACTAAATTGTAACGAAAAGATTAACTAGTTATAACGACTGCAACTAGGTGAAACAGACGTTGTCCAGCCATTCTGATGTCAGAATGGCTGGCCACTTTCTTTCCCTGTTTAGCGAGGTACCAATTATTTGATGTCTGGTACCAAATAAGTACAAAAACTTGGTATTGCTCAAACTTCCTCAATTTCTCTTGGTCCAGTCATCCTGACGCTTACGGTTGCGGAGATCTGATGGCATTCAGCCGCATCTTGGATACACTCAGAGCCGATTCCAACATAGTTGGGAAAAAGGCTAGCCAGAGCAAAAACAAGGAACACAAATCGCTTCTTTGCTTGAATAATCACACAATTCAAAATGTTCAAACTAGAGTAAATAGCGGAATCCAAAATAACCCTTATGTTTTGGGAATAAAACTCACATTCATATCGGCAAGAATTAAGGTACGAGCTGGTAGCCGACTGCATATAGCAGCAGCATACGACGTGTCGCTTCGACACTACTGGTTTCTATGTATTTCTATGAAATACCTTCCGCAGCTAGCGACACGTCGCCCGACCGCAGATCAGTAGTGCCACCGACGCTGGAGCGCCGACACGTTGAATCTTTCTCAAAAACAGAGTTTTTCCAATTTCGAGGAACAAAAACTGATAAACCAGGTGGCCCAATATCCTGCACTGTACGATGCATCTAACAAAAACAAAAGATACGAAAGTAAATCGCGATCGCTAATCCCAAACAGGTCAGACATCTTGTCTCACGGAACATTCAGAACTAACTGGAATACGACGTGTCGCTACGTCGTCTGCTGCTGGCTACGAACTTGTACCTTTACGAAGTGGCATCACAAAATGTCTTTTACCAACGCTTTTGCATTTTGGCGCCAGTTTTCTTCAACAATGTAATCTTAAAAGACTCTCCATAATGTGTCATTATTCACTCATAGCAGCGAAATATCCGCACTGATATCCGAACGGCAAAATATCCGCCACCATCACTTCCGGCACTATTTTACAGTAGCTGAATTCGCAATTTATTTACTAGTTTTTTGCCGGGATTTTGTTTTCATTTTGCGAAAATAGCCGCCTCAGTTACCAGTTGACCTGGATAGCTTATAAAAGCGGTGAAACAGCTTACCTTTATAGCTGTATCGCTTTCCGAAGGGGCCGGCAGAGTGATTGGTTGTATATACATTTCAATGATCAAGAAATTATGGGACTAGACATAATTAACAGCATTGATTTAAATTTTCTTCATTAAAAACAGCCATTTTGTTTAAAGATGCGTTCGCATGCTTGCACCTTTTTGCATCAAACTGAAGTTTGCATTCTAGTGTAGCTAAAAACTTTATGCGTAGGTTTTTGGCCTCAGCGTTATGAGGCTAAAAACCTACGCAAAAAGTCTATGGATGTTTGAAATCTTTTCTCTCGATATTAAAGAGTGAAAATTCAAAAAATGAAATGTTGCTTCAATCTTTGTTTACTAAAGACGTTGATTCGTTTTTATTTAAATAAATAAATGCTGGCTATAAAAAAATGTATTGCAGGCATTTAAATCCTATGCTTAAATTCCCTCAAGCTAATCTATTGCGATTTCAACGATTCTTTTTCAAAAGATAGGTTTTATTATGCTCTAGTTAATTGGTAAATAAATTGTATTACAATAATAGAAAAAAAATGACATCAAATTGTGTGTGTTTATTTTATTGTATTTATTTATTGACCAACTTATGCTAACAGCTTAAATACTACACATACAAGTTATAGGTCTAATAAAACATACGTTTAAACAAGATAAAAGATAACATTGTGCTGATAGTTTAAAAACAAGTTAAAATTTTGAACATAAAATTAAACAACACTTTGATCAAAACATTAATAAAAACGACGAGGAGATAGTGCTAGGAGTGACAATAGACATTTTGTTTGGTTCGGTCTCGTCCATAAGCATGTTTGCCCAAAATGATGACTGGTAGACTAAGAAAGTCAATCTTTATCTTTTTAAGACTTGCAGTTGCAAGATTGCAAAAGATTAACAGAATAGATACTCGTATACCCAATCATGTGCAATTTACATTTTCTTAAGATAATGGTGAACAATTTCGACTTTCACTGGTACAAACCAATTCATGGCGTTTTATGGTTAGAAACAATTGTGGTCGACGTGCAGTTCGTAACTGTTTACCAATAGAGCGTGGTATAAAAAAACATGAATTGTTTTGTTATTTAAACACTAAATTGGGTTTTTTACTCGACACTGGTGATTGGTTAGCGGTTAAACGCTTGCGTTCCATGCTAGAGAGTGCAACGTCGATCCTAGCCCGAATCTGACTTTTAGAATGCATGTTGTTGATCAGAATATGATAATCACTTGCATTAACGGTGAATTGAAACATTGTGAGGAAATCTGCACACCGAGGGCTCCAAGAAGTTCTTGATGACGTGTGTAGTCAACAGGCATCAGCGTGTCCGACTAACCATGCTGCTGTCCGAATAAACCAATAGTCTTACAACTCATTAAAAATACAATGAGAGCTTAAACGTAGCTCAATAATTTGGCACTATTGTGGCATTATTAATATTGTAATAATGCCTAAAATTGTGAGTGTGAGTATTATACAGGTTCAATACTTTCAGTATTTTCGTAACGGTTTGAGTATTTTATGGCCTACTTTCATGGTCCTGGCTGGTAGTAATGTTGTGTGTCGGGTCGTTGAGCTTTCTAAGATAGGGTTGAGCTACACGTTGGCTGATGCAAGTGTGCCATCTGTTGGGACAGGTCCTCTCAAACTGCTCTGGAACTATCCTCAAAAGGCCAGTCCAAGCATTGCACTGCGTTGTCCTCACACAACTTTGCAACAGAACATATGTCTGGACTTTAAAAGAGACTTTGACCCCTGAGTTTGTTTCGGCCTTTCTTCTCAGAGGTAGTCAGATAGGAAACGCCGACGACATCTAGCTTTAAAAAAAACATACATGTAAAAGTGATTTTTAAATATCCAATTTGCAGAATAAATAATTCATTTCATGGTATAACAAAAATATCCGTATGTCTTCAGAATTTATAGAGACAACCATTTTACATGTGTTTGCTCATAACTCAAAATTAGGTTTATTCACTACGGTCTTTTAGAAATCGGACAGCAGTTCGGGCTTCTTATCAGACCTCCGCAACCCAGATACTGGGCAATGCCGATATACTAAGGTTAGACAGGTTGTCAGACTTTCGGGCTTCTGACGACCCGTAATAACTGCTATATGACACCCGGAACTGACAGTTTAATGTACTCTCCGAGGCACAGATATAATCTGTGTGGTTGTTAATTAGCCACGAGGCTCCTGATAGTGTTATTAATGAATATTTTTTGTTTCAGGTAAGCTACTATCAAAATATGGATCGCATAGCGTTCGGTCGAGTCGGAGAAGTGGTCGGTTGCTGAGTTAAGCTCATTGATAACGAGGCTGCTGGGTTTGAGAACGAGGAAGCTGCATTCAAATCCAATGATCGGTATGTAGCTCCTATAAAATAAGCAATAATATTTTTTTTTTTCATTTATTTATTAAAATCTCCCTTACAGCTATCTTTACAGGTGTACACCTAATGCGATAGAGTGGTCTTAACATTAACTTACCTAGTAATTAAAACTATGATAAACTTAAACAACTTAAAATAATATCTAAAAATAATAACTACTTTACTAAGTTCCCTAAAATAAAAAATAAAATGAAAAACAGTATTTAAAATATATGAAATAAAAAATAACACATAGCCTACTCTAATCTACACTATAACATAAAATAAACAACAGTATTTTTGCGAGTTCACTCAAATGGCATGTAAATACGTCGATCTTCATGTGAAGATCGTTAATAACCCGAATTGCGCAGGTCAATGGTGTTTTGGCGAGAAGGTTAGTCTTGGCAATATACTTTACATTAAGTTTTTTTTATGGAACGGAACGCAATCTCGAAACGCGTCGTCTTCGAAAATGCCTGAAGTGACATCAAAATCCATGTGATAAATCTTTAAATAATTTTTTCTTAGCAAACTGTTTGATTTCTCACTGAGGTAAGTTAGTAAGTGCGATTTCTGCTCGAATACAGCACAAGTAATAATTTAATTTATATGATTTGTGGCTAAAAAAGAGATGTAAATAAAGCAGTATCGTGAATTATGACGTCACATTATGGTCGCGACAATAAAGGACATTTGAACTGTAGAAGAAAATTGTTGAAGTTAAATAATTGTTTTGAGCAACAAACAATAGTAACATTTGACTTTTAATACTTTTCTTCGGTTTATAGTACTGTGCTTTATTGATTAAGAGAAAACAGTAATTACATGCATATTCCCTATTGATAGTGTTATACCTGTTCAAATTCTCTTCTTACTGCACCAGCAAATGAGGCGACCTATAATTAGCCACGTGATTAAATGGAACCAGGTCCACACTAATCAATAAACCGAGCTTCAGACGTTCAGACTACAAAGTCGTTTAGACAACAATACCACATAAATTATAGCTGTATCCGTTACAGATGAGAGCTGTGCCAAGCTACAGACCAAAGTACTACACGATTACTTAGAGAATGAGATTGTAAATGGCAGATTTGTAGTACCTAGTTGGCGGGTCCTTGTGAAAGATTTCGTCCAGGGAAGTACAGTGAAAACTGCTGGACAAAGGCCTCTCCCCATGACTTCCAATTTTTTCGATCCAGAGCCAATGTGGACCACTGGTCGTTGGTTTTGTCCAGCTCGTCCCGCCATCTTCTTCGAGATCTGCCGCGACGCCTCCTGGCTGTGTCAGGGCTCCATGAAGTGGTTATTTTGGCCCACAGCTCTTTGGGCATGCGGCACAGTTAGCCGGCCCAGGCCCACTTCAGCTTAGCGGCTTTTTGAGCAACGTCAGCAATTTGTGTTTTGGAGCGCAGTGTGGTGTTGCGTACATGGTCCGTTAGCTTGACGCCTAGAATGCTGCGCTCCATAGCACGTTGGCAGACCTTGAGTTTGGACTTTTGAATGTTCGTCAAAGATTAAGTCTAGGATCCATAGGTCAAAATGGGGAGAATGCACATGTCCATGATTTTGCGCTTGAGCGACAACGGAAGACTTCCTTTCATAAGCTCCTTCATGGACCAGTAGCTCTTCCAGGCGTTTTCCGTTCGTCTTGTGACTTCCTTGTCTTGTCTGGACTGGAAAGAGACTAACTGACCCAGGTAGATGTATTCATGGGCATATTACAATTCTTCACCATTCACTTTGATCCTATGCTTAGTGGTGTTTGTCATCAGTTTGGTCTTCGACATGCTCATAGCTTTTTTTTTTCGCGTTGGACCTCCTCATGGATGTCCTCCGCCCTGGGGTGGGCGGAGGGGTCTGTCAGACTCTTACTGACTAAAACCACCCCGGTGTTCCATCTCACACCTGCGCCGAGGGTCGCGGGAACTTACGACACTTCCGCAACCCGCGGTCGGTGCCGGCCCGCCGCAGCTGGCCTCTTCGGGTTAGCGGGGGGAGTGAGGTGTTAGACTCCCCCCGCGCTGTCTAAGAGGGGCGCGCTTGGAACACTTCGCGCCGCCGCCTCGGGTCCTGATGTGTGGGGGGCGACAGACTTCCCCAAGTCCGTCGCCCCTGGACCCATTTAGGGGGGCTGGAAGAGGGCGTTGTCCGCCCTCCGCCGGCGCCCGGTGCGTCTGCTGTGGGCCGGGTAAGTGGAGGTGATCTCTCACCCTTTCCGCATCCTCCTTCTGCGATATGACCGTGTCGCAGAAGGACACCACCTTGTCCCAGGACTCCTCGCTGTCTCGCATGGACTCGACCACAGCCGACAGCGACAGGTCACCGCCTACTCCTGAGATGAGGGCACGGCGCGGCTCCTCCCAAGCGGCACACTCTGCCAGCGTGTGCCACGCCGTGTCCTCCCGGCAAGACATGTTCATCGCTAGTCCAACCTCAAGGCTTGCATTACTGAGTTGATTTAGCATTAGCTCTAGTTCTGCCGCAGTGGAAGAAAATACGACAATGTCGTCAGCGAAGCGAAGGTTTGTTAACCGCACCCCACCGATTTCAATGCCGCTTCTCTCCCAACTAGCCGTTAGCCTTTTAAACATTTCCTCAAGAGCGCTGTTAAAAAGCTTGGGTGAAAGCGGGTCTCCTTGCTTTACGCCTTTTTCTATGAAAAATGATGGTCCGGCTGTTTGTAATTTGATTGCTTGGTTCGGTTTCACTGTACTACCATCATATCTATTTCTGCCTTCAAGCAGCATTGCTGTGCTCCAGGTTGAAGGGTATATGTGTCGGTGACATTACAGGCACATGAGACTTTACAACTTTGTCTGTAAGGTTGACAACGCATCAGCAATCCTCTTGCTGTTGAAGGCTCTATTCGGAATATCGGATTCGAAATTAGCGTATTTTTCTGCTTTCCATGCAAACCAAATACTTCTTTTTTAACTCCGTATGCAGGGTGTAAACGAATTCGTGATATTCCTTAAAAGCACACGATCTATTACTGGTACAGATTAACCCCTCATGTGATTTAGCTTGATTAAACATAAAAAAATTCATCATCGGACTACCAGACGTACGACAATGCGCTATCGGTACGTGGTGGACATCCCACCCATACGTACAAAGCGTTTTGCGAACACATTCATTGTTCGCACAGCTAAGGAGTGGAATTCCCTGCCGGAGTCTGTGTTTCCTGATAGCTACAACCTTGGGGTCTTTAAGTCAAGAGTGAATAGGTTACTTCTAGGCAAGCGTGCTTCACCGTCGACCACATCATCGCTTACCATCAGGCGAGATAGTGGTCAAACGAGAGCCTATGGATAAAGAAAAAAAAACGGGTTTTCTTCGGTTTCGGTAAGTGATCGTATCTTAACCACCAACAAAGATTTCAATAAAAAAATAAGTAAACATTTTTTTTCTCCTTACCTATCGATCCCACGCATAAATTAATAATAGCACAGTTGGCGGGCACGACTAACGCGATATCGCTCCGCGCAGTCAGTTTATTCGGGGCGCCAAAATGACACAAAAATAGAACATCATGTTTTCTTGTTGAAAATAGTTTTTTGTTGAATCTGAAAAAATCCCATTCAAGGTCTTGCTGTGTCACCATAAAGATCAGGTGGTATGAAGGATTTACATGAATTCGTTTACACCGTGACGTGAATAGTTATTTTTTCTAAATTAAATGAGTAGTACACGCATTCGTAACTATTCATGACATTATAATCAAAAATGTAATTAAAATCAGAGTTTGGTTAAAACATGGAAAGAAATCATAACTCGAAAACTATAAAAAATCGCGGAACATACATGGAGGTGATTCGGGTACCTTCATAAGCCGGGTACTCACTATCGAACCGTAACTATAACCGTTGCACGTTACTGTAACCAAAAATCATAGTGTGTAGGTACGTGGTTCGCGAACTTGTCTCGAGCTGAACATAGGTTCGCAGTGTAACCAACGCTGCGAGCCGACAATTGTCGGTTTTTGCCGCGAACCAAAGGGCGCTCGCAGTGCGCTCGTGGATGTTGAGACTGAAGGCCGTTGCATGATGGGAACCTACAGGGGCCTAATTCTCATAAAATAAATCTTGATAAATCACAACCGAACCAAGGCCGAACCGTTCATTCAGACAGTTCTCAATTTCAAAAGCTGTCGAATTGTTTGACACAAAAAACAAAATCAATCATTTTGAAAGTTTTCGAAAACAAAAACTGACTGACGGTTGTGGTTCGATTGCGTTTGGCAACAATTTATTTTAGGAGAATTAGGCCCTAGATTCATGATTTGTTGATATTTTAAAGCAAGAAGTAAATTACTTCTTTCTTGATACATATGTATGATGAATCCACCATCTTCGTGGTCGTTTACTATCGAGTTGTGAGTATGTAATATGTACCTACGCTGCTGCAGTGATAGATAGTTCGTCTGACATCGTGGAGTTCCAAACGAACACTGCGGATAGGCCGGCTCATAGTTACAGTTACAGTCAACGTGGACATCAGGTACACACTAGAACCTCGTTACTGTAACTGCATGGTTACAGTTACAGCTCGCTAGTGAGTACCCGGCTTAAGGGTGCTCTACCTCTGGATTTTCGTTTGACACTACTTTTTGGGACAACCTGTATAGGCGGCGTAACACTTTTCATCAGGTGTGCCGTCGGCTCGTTTGCCAATCAAATATACATAAAAAAAAACATCTAAAAGCCAAGTGGAGTTCACGCTAGGTGCCTCGTTATTACTTCACCAGCTAATTGAGCTCCACCTGCTCCAATCTGTCAGTCACTCCCACGGTATAAAGATAGATGCACAATAAATATCAAGCAGAAAATAAACGACATTAAACTGTGAATTCGAAGCCAAAACGTAGTGATATAGCGTCCATACATCATGCTGCGGCCGTGAAATTAAGAAAAAAAGGCATTAATACATCAATCATTTTGTTTATGTGTGTGTGTGATTGTATATTGTATGTGTACGGCATAGAGTAGGGAATTATGTAGATATGGCCATGGTATTTATAGAACAAGGTAATTTCTTTCCGTGACGCTGGATCACGTGACTGTACCTATCTACGTCATAGCTACTGATGAACCAATAAGCTTTGGCTTCTGCTGTCAAACTGTTGTTATTGGTGGAAAAATATATCATACATGGTATGATATATTTCCTAGTATTTTGACAAGTGTCAAAGCGGACTTCTTAAATTGTCGCGAGTGTAATGGTGTGTCCAGACCTGACGAATGCGCCTCGAATGCGCTGCTCGCGAGCCGCTTGCGAACTGCGCGCGTGCATTTCATGTTCGTACGCAGTCCCTGCGCCGTCCGCGCGCCGCTCGTACGCAATCTACGCGCCGTACTCGAGCGGCGCAGGAGGTGCGTGCGTGACGCTCGTGGTGCAGCTCCCTCAACCCGGACGCGTCTCAGTAATCTCACTGTCAGTAATAAAATAGCCGATTCTTCAGCAATTGCTAACGGCAGTCGTATGGTCCGACATCTTCGGAAGCAAATTCACAACTGAGGCTCATAGTTCAAACGCGAAAGAAGCTATGTGCGCACGAGCAGCGCGCGAGCTGCATGCGCGCTCCTCTCGAGCCTTGCCGGAGTTGCACTAGAGCGGCGCACCAAACGTAGGCTGTAACCGCACGCGAGCAACACGCGCGCAGTTCGCAAGCGGCTCGCGAGCGGCGCATTCGAGGCTCATTCGCCAGGTCTGGACACACCATAAGGTTGACAACGAATCAGAAATCTTCTTGGGGAAGTAGGCGGCGCGGTAACCTATAACCAATAATTAGGCTTATTTGTCAACCGATCACATAGCAAAACCATCCTCTCTCTACCCGTAGGCAGTTTAACCCTTCGGCTCGACGAGATTTTGACATTTGTCATATCCGCTGACTCGGGGAGTTGTCGCGATAATTAATCGAATTAAGTCACTATATGCAGGAATTTGCACGCAAGTTTTAAGTATGAATTTAATGTGAAAATTATTTTATTTTATTAATATTGTACCTAATATGTCTAGTAAATTTCTTTAAAAATGTGCTGTTTACGTGAAGCTACGTCAACATACTGCGAAATTAGAATAAAATAGATATTTAATATACCTATATCCAAATATTAGTTGAGTTAGATTAGCTTAAAAACAATAATTAACGTACCTAGTTACGTGTTGAAACGCTGAAGGGACAAGCTAAACATAGTTTCTTTTTCTTTTCATGTTCATTTTTACCATTATTCAAATACAAAAACGGATAAAAAACACAATTCAATTTAGTAAAAAATGTACGTCGACTTAATTCGAACCTAGTGCTGACCATCAATCCAAAATTTTTAATACAATACAAATGTTGCATTCAGCCAAATCGATACTCATTCAGCCTAATCGAAAAATAATCATTAAATAAATAAAATCGTTCGAGAGTTAATTAATGACATTTATTTATTTTCGGCATAGCTACAAATAAATAATTTCACGTGAATAGAAAGTATTTTTCAAAAACCTAAAGTATTGGCACAGATTAAATATTAGTACAAGTAGAATGAACACAGATATTTTAAGTATCTAATAGACATAATTAGAATGCATTCCCACATTCTCTCCTATATTACTACATGCAGTCGGTCAACGCGGTACATTGTCGCAGAGCATTCGTGCTAGGGTTTGCTGAGGAAAGCGAGCAGCAGAGAGGCGGAGCTTATGTCCCAATCTGCCATACCGCAGCTCGGGACATAAATTCCTGGGCCTTTGCTTCCTGATTTCAAATAGAAGTGAAATAGTTCATAAGATAGAGGACGTACTACTATAATCAGGTGTTAATAATGTTGGAGGATATAGGGTCGGTTCACAAAACAAAGATGGCTAAGATCGATTTCTAAATCTAAGATAGCGGCTACGAAAACTTACTACTTATTCATCATGGGTGATATTTCCATGGTTTTCATGGCTCCTGTTGCAGAAAATGAGGCCACAACATGAAAAGTTCACTAGTCGTCATGGGTGTCAATTCTGTAGTTTTCGGTGGCGCTGAGGCCGAAAATGGGGTCAAAATGAAATTCCAAGATAGCGGGTACAAAAATTTGCAAATTAGTCGTCATGGGTTTCAAAATCGTGATTTTCGGGGGTGCTGATGCCTAAAATGAGAATAAAATCCAAATCCAAGATGGCGGATACGCAAATTGGCTAACTGTCATGGGTGTCAATCCCATGATTTAAGGGCTAGTAAATTTCATTCAACTAGTGAACTTTCATGACGGCTATCTTGGATTTAGGAGTAGAATTTGTTTTCGGCATCAGCACCCTCGAAATCTATGGAAATAATATAATTATGAAATAATAAGTAAAGAACAATGGGTAACTTTGTTTGGAACCCGTACCCACCTTGTAGCATTTTAGACTAGGTGTCATTTAGAAGAGGCATAAGTGAACAACTCAAAAATGAATGAATGAATGGGAGACCGAAGTTATGATCACTTCTATTTTGCATTTTCAATCATCTATGTAGTGTTATAATTATTATTTTATAGGCCCAATGAGTAACCAGTCGTCCTGTTTCATGGAGAGAGACTGACCCAGCTTCCTAAGGTTTACTTTTTGCTACGGAAAATATTAATTAAAACGCCATGAATCCAATTAAGTACAGTTTGTTTACTTATTATGGTACACAAAATAAACATCATCACTAAATAGTATTGTTGCTCTCAATGATTATTTCATTACATTATCATCCCAAGCATTTGCCGGACCGACGAAGTTTATTTTTTCGAATTTTATTAAAAACTAAGTAAAAAGTGATATTTTTTTTAAATTAATTATCACATATGCACCGTCTAATTATTATAAAAAATATTCATTTAGATAATCATAGAATACCTTATATTTTTTTTTTTTAAGTTTTGCAATAGTTACTTAATATAAATATTTTTATTTAAAATGGCTCCTACATTCGGCGTATGCACAGCACATGTTTGTAGTTCCCTTCCGTTTTGTGTGTTTAATGTGGATTTTCGGTTGTGTTAAGGTTCACGCACATTATGTCGGCAGCATTATCCGCAGCGCAGCGCAAAATGCTTACTTAGTGCGCAGCGGGGCGGGGCGGGCCGCATCACACTCAACTAAAATCTGCGTGGAATATGCGGCCCGCTGCGCCCCACCATAGTGTGCGATTGTTCATATAAAATACATACGAGCGATTCGAGCTGATTTTTGCGCTGCAACTCGACTCACTGCGGCCCGTCATAATATGCGCGAACCTTTAAGCTTCAGAAAGTGCGGTAGAGTTGAACGTATTCCTCCTCCCGTCTTCCTGTTTAGTTTTCCATCCGGGAACTTCATTCATGCATGCATTCCCAATTCCCATTAGAAAACCTACTCTAGGTATAGCAAAATATATACGCATATATGTTTAGGTGCATACGAGGGTGTATAGATACACCTACGTATATGTAGGTACCTTAGCAGAATATTGGGCTAGTTCAAGGGATATGATTGAATGGCGCGCGTGGTGAATTCACAAAGGCTTTTCTGCATATTTCAACGTCGAATAACTTTTTTCTCCCGTTAGATACAGAGTTGTCGCCATACAAAATATTTATGTATTTTTAAAGATCTTTTTAATGGTAATAGTCTCAATTTGCTACAAGGTGGGTACGTTTTGTTCCATGTCCTTTTCAAGGCCGCCATCTTGAATTTAAGAATAACTTATGTCTACCTACTGCTGCAAGGCTTATCCGCTGCGACTATCAGCTCGACAAAATGTTAAGGTCTAAAAAATGTTGTAAAAGTGCCAAGTAAAGATGGCTGAACTACTGTTACCTTTGCACCCCTGTCCAAATAAAACGACGAAAATTTCATAAATTTGCGTTCAAAATCGATCTCGAAATAAAATACTACTTCAAAACCCAGAGGTGCCTAGTCTGAGGTGAAACATTAACGCCATTTTGACATAACAGCATGTTCATTGCTCGTTTTAAGTTCTACTTATTCGAATTCTAACTACTACATTATTAGCAAATAAATGCTTCCGGTCAGCATTCGACTTAAGGTGGCCCAAGGCCTCATCAATGTCTCGCATCGAGAACGCTAAAAGCTTTCCGCCATGAAATCTTCCCCGAAATCAAATACTCATTACGCCTATGTCAGATATACTGGGCACCCTATACCATCTACGCCTTCAAAAAATAAAGTCTATATTGTATGACCTCTTCACCCTCTTCACCTCTTCTGTTTTTTTTTCGCTTATTCACAGCCGTCAACCATCCTGGACATATTAAAATTAATATTCTTAGAACATGAAGGCGTAGGCGAGGTACCTAGATTTCGCACTATTAAGATCCCGTTTAACAATTTTAAACCTTATTACAAGGATCGTTTCGTTGATAATGACTTATTATGATATTTAAAAAAAAATGTTGATTGCTTGATTATAATTTTAACATAGATAGAATGTTCAATCATCAAATCAAATCAAAATCGAATCAAACATGTAAAATATTTATTATAATTTAAAAAATCGATTTTTGGTGTTATTTATTTTTTATTATATCGATTCGAACAAAATCACAACGAAATAATCGATTCACATAATCACTTTCTCACATCATTAACCATAAAAAAGTAATATGGCGGCTGATTCCGAATCCCAAATTGAGTAGTGATAACAAAGATTTCGTGATATTTTACGTACGTTTACGTTTTACGTTAAAACATGGGCTTTTTCTAGTAGTATATCGCATTTGTAAATAGATGATGGAATGTTTTTAACCACGCCTACTATGTAATGTGTGATATTAGTGTTATATGAACAACAACAAAAGTTCAAGTGGCGGGAAGCTTTTACTTTGGATATCAAAAACTTTGTTATCACTACTAAATTTACCAAAACTATGGATGATTTCCTCGAATTAATAAATGATTAACTCATTTTGTGATGTATGGTAGTCCAGAATCCATTCTTTTTATGATTTTTAGCGTCCACCACGACTGTCATCAAATGGCGGTTATCGCATTTATACATTCAGTTTTGTAAAGGTAAATATTAAAACTCGTGCGCTAAATAGGATTGATTCAATGGTACTCAAACTTGAGCTTTTTATTTAGTTTTTATAAATTTCATCCAATAACAAGATCCGATAAGTAGATAATTAAATGTTTACATTATTAATTAGGATGTCGTATGACCTAACTCTGGGCCCCAATCGGGGTCGAAAACGAGTTTACGGTAGTTCTTGTGTTCGTCCCCTTTCGGGGCCCGCTACGGACTATACGGTTAAACGCTGTCAGGGATCTTGGCAATAGTAAAGGAACGAGAGTCCTTCAGTGTGCTAAAAATAATCTTCTAAACATCTGATTTCAACCAGTAATATTCCATATATGAAGGAACTTCTCTGACTGTCGTTTATCGGATACGAGACTAGTTGGAGTACCCTGGCAGTAAGCCAATAAACAGCTAGGGAGAAAATACACATTAATTTCTGAGAAGTCATTACTGATTGAATAATTTCTCGGAAGCAACATCTCTTTCATATTGATTGATGTACCAGGGTAGCATAACCGGATGCAGCTGTACTTAAAACTCTCAATAAAAAGGTTTTGTTTTTCTATTAGTCTGCTGTAGATGGTCCTAGGGGACCGTTTCTACGTAACCGAGCAGTTATTGGAGAGACCTGAAGGGTCTCCAGCCAATGGGGGGAAGTAAAATACTTAACCTAAGCTAACTAATTGTACTACACTAACATCATGACTACCTGCAACAACAGCACTAAGGGCGACCCCTAGTGGGACTCGGACCTCGGCTTAGGGCGTTGCTAGCGTGGACTTAGGGGGGGAGACAGCTTGATGAGGGCTGAATTATCGGTGTGAGTCTGAAGAGACGACCGGCTCTACGACGAGAGAGCTCGGTGGATCGTGACCGTTGGTGATGGGACGTCGCGACCGGCCTCGTCGGCGAGGACGGTATGCCGGACGGCGGCGGACGTTGTGAAATGTGCTGGTCGATTTACTCGCCTCCTGGAGGAGGGTTATTTCGTCATCGGGTTCTAAAAGTGTGTGCCTGGGACAACGAACTTTACTTATTAGAGAGGGACTGTAGTCAGCCGCTGCGGCGACAAGGGGGTTCTAATGGAGGGGGAATAAAAAGGTGTTGTTTCAAAATCATATCGGAAGTTTCAATATGTCGTTTGTAATAGAAAAAGCTATCACCCTCGAAGATGAGCTCCTTACCTTCCACGCAGGAGCATCTGAGATTGATCTCGCCCAGCACCTCTGACTCTTTGAACTCATGTGCAGATCAGGAATTCATTACCATCACTTGCGTAATCGATGAAGGAAAACCATCGTGAGGAAACCTGAATTCCATAAAGTTTTGGATTGGTACACTCGTCATCGCTAGGGCTTTGATTTTAACAATACAATAATATTCATTGCGTGGTACTGTGGTGAAGTCGGATGATTATACATACGTTGCTATGGAAATTGTTGAGCTGTCAAAATCAAAGCCATAGCGATTACGAATGTGTTGCGCAATTAGAAGATAGGTCAGAGTGGAAGAGGTCCGTGCCCAGCAGTGGGACTGTATTGGGCTGATTATTATACTATGTTTGTTTATAATGATGAACCAGGATAGCATAACCAAAAGCAGCTTATAGCATGCTACTTCAATTAAAAAACAGATGTTCTTTCAAAATCATATAAGAATCTTAAAAGCTCTTAAGTTTAAACATATGCCATGCTCTATACATCATGCAGCCATTATTCTACAAACACCAAATCACAAAACACTTCTTCATTATTTCATAATCTTACAACATAACCTCACTTAATTTGGAATTCACTATTCACTACTACAAATCGATTATACTCATCTCTTTCTAACATCAAAGTACGATAAAGATAGGTACATTTAAAGATGGACGAATAGATATAAGTCTGTCTTTTTCTAACGCGTGTTTTGGTGTAGAGTGTGAGCGAGATAGAGAACACGTGCGCCAGAGTTTAATAATAGCCGGTAAAGATCAATGATCTATAAAATTGATGATGTTTTATAATAGTGTTGTGACTGCGATGGTTATCCGATGGATATACGCATGTAATTACTTCCGCATATCAAGCATCGCGTGTTGTCCTGGGATATCAATAGCCCATGTCCATGTCCATGTCTTTCCATGCAATCATAGTTATTAGTTGGTGTTCAAGGTCAATCGGAAAGGGTGTTAAAGTACCCATAATAAATGAATAACTTTTGTTCTACAACTTTCCCCAAAAGTCAATAGTTTAAGAGAAATAGCTGTTCAAAGATTTCATAAAAATATGCTAAAATCTATCTATCTTCAGCTATGATCAGCTGTGTTTACATTTAAGATCATATTTGGGGTTACGGGTTAGAAGCTTCACTTTCTGAATTCGTAACTAAAGCAAGAGACAAAGAATTTTTGAAAAATCTGAATTAATAATCGTATTGCAAATAAATCAAAATTTGATTTGAAATTTTGACACTAAAAGAAAGAAAAGACTTAATAGATAGTGTTATCTATTCTGTCTTTAAACACACGTTTTGTTTTGACATGGTCAATAAAATCGTGTAATTAAATTATAATTTGAATAAGAAAAACTAGTCTGATGACGTCATCATCAGTTTAGACTTTTCCCAACTACTTCAATTTCAAGGGAATATGCATGTAATTCAAAACTCTTTCATTATTTAAATATACATTGTACAGTAGTAAAGAAACAAATTGCTTTTTTTTAACATTTTTATCAAAATCCACGTGAATAAATCTTTCAATAATCTTTTCTCAGCAAACTGTTTGATTTCTCACTGAGGTAAGTTAGTAAGTGCGTTTTTTTGAATAAAGCACAAGAAATAATTTAATTAATACGATTTATGGCTAAAAAGAGATGTAGGTAAATAAACAGTATCGTGAATTATGACGTCACATCATGGCTGCGACAATAACGGATGTTTGAACTGTAGAAGAAAATTGTTGAAGTTAAATAATTGTTTTGAGCAACAAACAGTAGTAACATTTGACTTTTAATACTTTTCTTGTGTTTATATTACTGTGTTTTATTGATAAAGAGAAAAAAATACATGCATATTCCCTATTCCTTTATTTCTCTGTTTGTACAGAGAAGTGAAGGATTTGGCTTTTTAGAGAAATATGAAGACTGATACACCCACAATTGCCCGCCACTTAAATTTTGGATGAACGTAGAATGAATTCAAATGTCGTTTGATTAAAATCACGCAACGGCACTTAAAAATTGTGATAATGTCAAAATAGTTACTCTATCTTTTAAAAGAATCATGAGCATTTCTGATAATAATCTGACATCAATTGTTTCTTTTTAGATCTGTAGATATACATGTAATTGAATGTCAATCATATTTTTAAACATCTGACGTTTTTGGGTTATCCAAAATTTTAAACTTACGTAATAATACGCTATACGGACTGATTTAGCAATGCACAGCCTAAACCGCTGGGGTTAGAAACTTGAAATTATGACAGTAGGTACTTTTTATACCGTAGGCATCCACTAAGGAAGGATTTTTCGAAATTCTACCCCTAAAAAGGGGTGTTAACGTTTGTATCAAAAAATATTTATTCGATACGGTCATCAACTTGAAATTAGGCATAAAAGGAAATAATGAAAGACGGAAGTTGTGATTTTTAAAACCACCCTTAAAAAACTGAAACTCCCTTATAACAAACGATGGTCTAAGAAAAACCCAGATTTTAAAATAGCCCCGTCTCATTTTGTTAGATGACGTTACAAAGTGATAGGTATATTTTAAATGTGCGTTTATCTTAGTCTCGGCTTAAACCACCCTTTGTAATAAGGGGAAATAGTTTAAGGTTTGTTGGGGACAATTAAAAAGGTATTCATTTTTGGTTTATGAACAGCCACCATGCAATTAACCTAATTTCACGCAAGCAAAGCTGCGGGCAATAGCTAGTTTACAATAAGTCTAAAATAAGTAAATAATTACCAACATTTTTTTGGGACCACCTAAGATGTATACTCTTTCAACAAAATAGGAATCCTGTAAATCAACCCAGAAAATTTGGAAAAATCCGCGTACATATAACAAAAAAACACGCCGAATAGAGAACCTCCTTCCTTTTTTGAAGTCAGTTAAAAAAATATCCTTATCTAACTAAAATATCCGCACCCAATAACCGCAAAAAGTATCCGCCCGGCACATCCCTAGATTTCCATCAAGCGATAGACGGACGGATGTAGTCGGAAATAAAACGCGTCTAAGACTAAAATAGCTCAGATTTAGACGCAGACAGGCGACCGTCAGCCATCACGTATCCGCGTCACCATTATTCAAAATGGTGGTACATTTTATATAGGCTGTATCCGAATTCGTATACAGTGATACGGATTGACCCTGCAGGTAATTTTTATAGATTCAACATTAAAAAGATGAAGAACACGCTGTTCTGTGTGTTTCTGAGTTATTTTAGTTACGCGAGTTAACCGACTACGCGGAGCTATATTGAGCTTTTCGTGCCCGCCAGTTGTGTCGCCGAGCTTTCATTTATGCGTGGCATAGAAATGTTCTATCACATAAAATTATTATTTTTGCTTATTTTTATTGAAATCTTATAAACTGTACCCTAAGTGTGAGTTTTTTACGTTACTACTGTAGTTGCGTCACGCCAAAAATGTCAAACAAATTTTTAGTCACGCTATTCTCCGCTAGAGGCTCTGCCTAAATTTTCATAATTAACGTATTACGTAACGTTACGTACGTTACGTAACGTATTACGTAACGCAACTACAGTAGTAACGTAAAAAAACTCACCTTTGGGTACTGGTTTAGATAACATAACGCATCTTTACAATTAAAGAGACCTATTCGAAATTTTAAGATTTCAACTTTTACTCATAGACTGACCCATCTTAATCGACTCTTAATAAAACACAGGCCTATTGTGGCGCAGAAATGTAATGCAACTGAATAATCTCCCGTTTCTACAAAATAAATATACGAAACTTTATTCAACGTCTTCCAAAACCTTCGTTTTTTAGATAGATCTCTTTAATTCTAAAGGAGCGATAACATAAAGCAAAGTTTTTTTTTTTTTTTTTTTAATCCCTCTTATCTTCTTTAAGTAGGTACCAGTAGATCATATATGGTTTTAAGGAATTACATGAATTCGTTTACACCCTGTATAGAGGCTTTCGTCGGTAAACTTAAAAAAATACATTACATTTAAAAGATGCAGGTACAGTATGTGCTAAAAGGCGACGGAGATTAAGTTAGGAATAAAAATCGTTGAAAAAACTGTTTTCGAGCTTTCTTGTATGGAGGCCGTTTTTGTTTTTTTTTGGCTCCTTCAGTTTCGTCAGTTAGATTATCAAACAATATTTGACCCGTATTTTTTCTTTTGTTACATAAACCAAAATTGACGAAGATACGACACTTTTAAAATTGGCAAAACGTCACAAGCAAGTACAATTTTTACTTGCTTCTGACGTCACAGGCGGACTCTCGAGTTTTGATGCGTTTTATCTTTCCAAATATTCATAGAATTTAACAAAAGAAAAAATACGTGTCCATTATTTTTCAAAACTCTAACTGGCGGACTAATTAATTAGATTTGCAATTTATTGATGCTGTCAACATGCCTATTGTACCAGCTAGTGAATTTCCCGTTTTAGAAAATTGAAACACTCCCGTCTCTAGCACCGATTGAACTTCAAGACTAGGCCTACATAGAGAAAGAATAGTCGTTTTCAATCGTCACAGCTCTACAGCGTACTATTGATACTCAAGATGTCTCTAGCTAGAGTGCTGGAGCATTGTGGAACTTAATAAGAGGCCTATTTGAAATGAATATCGGACATTTTATAGTAGAGCCTTATACAACGTGATATTGAAATAACACAAAATCACGGATACTCCAATAGCCTTTTATTACTATCAACTAGTCGTGTGCCCGTTGGAATTTTCTCATACTTCAAAAATGACGAACATTCATCCCCTTTTTTTCTTTTTTTTATCGTGGGATAATCCTCATTCGCCTGGGGAAGGCGAAGGGTTATGCCGGACTCTTACCGGCTAAAAACCCACGGTGTTCCTTCTCCTGACCCTTGGCCGGGGTCGCGGGATTCGCAGCTGCATGCACCGCGACCCCGGCAGGCCTCGGTCCGCCAGCCCCTGGCGGACCTCTCCTTCTGTGGGGCCTTGCCCCACGTCCTCCTGAGAGGCGCTCTGGCCTGTTGTAGTGTAGGCCGTCGCCCGCAGGCCACATACTAGGGTGGCCAGAGAACGTCGCGCGCCCTCCGGCGCGTCTGGCGCGGGAAGGGAGAGTGGCCGTCGCCTTTCTCTCCCTTTCCGCTCCCTCCTTGGTCGTCATACCTCGCAAAAGGAGGTGACGGCTTCCCACGCACTCTCGCTCGTGACCATGGACAGAACCACGGCCGGAAGCGAAGAGGTCACCATTTCATCCCCTATTTAACCCCAATAAGGGATGAATTGTCAAAAATCCTATCTTAATTAGTGTTTACTTACACGTTACACATATAAGTAACCCCTGGGCATAATTTCATGCTTCTAATAAACCCAACGGTTTAAGTTGTGTGTTGTCTGTCAGTCACACTGACTGTGTGTTTTATTAAATAGATTGATTCAGCTATTTTAAGTTATACTTCTTTTGGCGCATTGAGAGTAAAGTTTTAGCTGTAGCGGTAATGAGACATCGGAAATACTTCACCATGAAGATATAAAAGTTATTGAGACAAACCTCTTTTCTATAAGACACTATGAAGTTAGTCCTGACAATAATCAGAATTATTACATAGAAAATACAAGCTTAGTTTTAGTATATACTAAACCTGAAACTAGTTTGTTCAGAATCACTAGGAGAATCGATTGACATATTTTTACACCACTTTTTTTTTCATAAATTTTAATTTTGTTTCAGTAGTTTTCTACCCATAACATTTGACGGGAATAGACACCTTGAGGCTTGAGATGGTCCGCTCGGTCAGTTTCCGTGTATTAGACAACCCCTGCATAGCACATCTCAGGCATTTCACACTTTTTTAGAGAACTTATCGAGACATAAACTAAGGTGTAACTTGGAGATTTATTAAAAAAAAAACACATATTCAGACAGTTCTGATGAAAATCTTGTTGGGGTGTCTCGGTTTTCGTATAAAGTAAAAATAAGGTTGTATAAATAAGGTTTAAAAAAACAGTCATTTTAATCTATGGTAGAAACTGACTTGACCTAAAGACTCAAAAACGAATCATATTGCGTTACCTATCGTTTAATTTAGTGATGACAACATGTTTTTCTTAAAAAACTTCGTTAACTAAGACCTACAAACATGGATGGACTTGTCCCCTACGCTTCGCTATAGAATAAAAACTACGCTTCGTTATTAGCAAAAACAACGACTCGTAGTATTAACCAACCGTTCGTAAGATATAGCAACCCAAGCTAAAAATAGTCAAAGAATTCATCGCTATAGAGTCGTTTTCAATCGCGGCAGCTCTACAACGTACTATTGATACTCAAGACGTCTCTAGGTAGAGTGGTAGAGCGAGCATTGTGGCTCTTTGTTCGAGCGCTACTCTACGTAAGTGGCGACCGTCTCTACGTAGAGTAGGTAAAGTTTAGTATACGTTTGACTTAGACAACGAAATAAGGTTTTTTCATAAAAATACGTACTGCTTTTGTTGTAAAAAAATGGCTCGGGCTTAGCAGTGGCCTGAAGGATAATTTCCACCAAACGGCTCTCATCGCATCGGATCGGAACGCATTTTACAATCTTTAAACGATATTAAATCGTGTACACAGTATTTAAAGTCACGTGTTAACGAATTCGTGTAATTCCTTAAAACCACATGATCTACTACTAGTGTAGACAGGCCCCGCGCGGGATTTAGCTTGATTAAAAATAAAAAATCGTTTTTTTTCATGCGGCTTTGTTACCGATCATATCTAAACCATCTAATAAGGATTCAGTAAAAAATAGTTTTTTTTTTGCAAAAACAATTTTATTTGTGTGAACATTTCGATGCCACGCATAAATTAATGAAAGTGCGGCGACACGGCTGGCAGGAACGACTAATACGATATCGCTCTTTGCAGTCAGATAACTCAAGGCTCTAAAAAGAGTCAAAAACTGAAAACCAAAAATTTTTTTTGATTTTTTTTTTGTTGATTTTCGATAATTCCTGTTTAGGGTTAATCTGTGTCACCAGTAGATCATGAGGTTTGAAGGAATTACACGATTTCGTTAACACCCTGTATTACCAAGCCGCGCACAGCAGCTTGACCGCGGGCGTCTTCCGTGACACGCGATCGTAGCCGAAAGTATGCGGTGACGCGCGATCAGCTCCGTTCACGTCAACACGGTAGGAATTGACAACATTTCAAAACTGAAACGACCTTAAAACAAAAATACCATTTATTTAGTTTCGTATCCTGAGTTCAAATACATATTTTTTGTCTTTTTATTTCTTCATTTCTGAGAAAAAAAATACGTATACGGTGGAATGAGGTAGTTACCTTTGCCTATGCATTCCAACGTTTTAGATGAAAACATTAATGTCAAACAAGCCATGTCAATGTCACTTATTAAGTTTAGCTACATGACAGTGACATCTAAATAACAGTTTTTTTGACGGCTCACAGTAAAGCAAAGGTTCTAACGCCATTCCACCGTATGTATGACGTCATTTGGCACTTACGTCTTTTTAGAATACGCCGAATTCCAAAGTTGAAATTAGGAATGAAAAGTACATAATTTCGAAAAACGGAAAATTACGGGTGCCCTGGACATGCAGGTTAAAAATATGAAATGTTGTCAATTAAACTATTTGACTAGGCGCAGAAACGAATACGTTCGCAAGCGACGGTACGGAGCCGATCGTATGCGTCGACATCCTGCCGGACGCGATCGGCTGTCGCCGCATCCGTTCGTATCCTTTCCGATCCGATGCGATGCGAACCGTTTGGTGGAAATCATCCTTTATTATGCTATGCTATGCCGAGAAATGATCCAATATTTAGTTAATCGCAGCAATCTAAACACCGCCGTACGATTACCTAATCTACAAAGGACGGTGGGCAAAATACACCCAGCTCCGCCAGCCATAAAGTAAGTGTGACCTAAAACATCTACCAAAAACGAGCATTTTTTCTTATGAAGGCATAAAAAAATATCCCAGAGATAAAAATCTATACATACTCGTACCTAAACTGAAAAAATATTTTTAATGAATATTATACATAACTATTTAGATGAGTCTAACGATATAAATGCGCCAGACCGATCATAAAATCCCCTGCGACCCTCTTATCGCCGTAGTCGTGTCGCTTTACAAACCGTTGCTTGCTGGACGCAGGTAGTCGATACGTCATCGATGCAGTCTTTCGTGTTACGTCGCGGTGATTGTGCGCTCTCTTGTTACTTTACGATACTTAATTAATTATTAACTACACGCTTCGGATTTTGGACATTGTTTGCTTTGTGAATTGTATTTTGTTGAATTGGAATCATGTTTCGATTTTATAACAATAAAAAATGTTTTTGTCGGGCATGCCACCGTCCGGGTGAGTCTATCAGACATATTATTTCTGGCTGTTCTCGTCTGGCTAACGGCGAGTACTTGCACAGGTATAACCAAGTGGCCAGGATTATTCATCAGCAACTTGCTTTGAAATACAATCTTGTGGATTCTGAGGTGCCGTATTACAAGTATGTGCCCGATCCAGTTCTCGAAAATGACCATGTCAAGTTATCCTGGGATCGGTCTATCATCATCGACGGGACTATTGTAGCCAATAAGCCTGATATTGTGATATACCATTGACGATATTACCATCCCGCATGACGAGAATCTCGTGAAAGCTAAGAAAGAGAAACAAATCAAAGTCGTTACGGCCAACGGCTTGATAGCCAAGAGCCTCGATCAACATCTTTGGAGGCTCTCGTTGAGCGGCTGGATCAAGGGCCTGATTCAGAAGGCAGTTCCCCTCGATACGGCCTCGACACTACCTTGGACCCTGTTCCCGACACCGGCGGACCACTATTTTTTATATTTTATACATATTTTTAACCGACTTCAAAAAGGAGGAGGTTCTCAATTCGGTTGTATTTTTTTTTTTTTTTTTTTTTATGTGTGTTACCTCATATCTCCGTCATTTATGAACCGATTTGAAAAAATCTTTTTTTGTTCGAAAGGGTATACTTCCTGATTGGTCCCATTTAAATTTTGTGATGATTAGACCATGAACTTCAGAGATATGGAACGGAACTCCTCATCGGATCAAAGCAAAATTCTCAATTTACTAATATTGCTTTGTTTATATTTGTTGTTGGGAACTGACTACTTGAAAAGAGGAGGGGGTGCGTGTCCCCCACTCCCCCCCTTTGGAATGTTTTCATTATATCGTGTAAGGTATCATTTGAAAGGACTTTTTATGCCCGACTACGTCAAAGCCAAAAAGAAGGGTTATGAAGGAGGGGGTTAAAATTATGACACTAAAACGTATTAAATAAAAAATAAACTTTAAAAAAAAGTAAAAACCGACTTCAAAGAAATACTAAAAGGAGTAAAATAATTACCATAATATAAAATTAACAGTTTCAGAAGTCGGTGCAACTCTACACTGAAGCAAATAGAAGCCACCGACTTCTGAAACTGTTAATTTTATATTATGGTAATTATTTTACTCCTTTTAGTATTTCTTTGAAGTCGGTTTTTACTTTTTTTTAAAGTTTATTTTTTATTTATAATAGATGAATAAAGGATAAAAATGTTTTATAAGTTAAGCTGTATTTGTTTCAATAATACCTATTATTCAACTTTTAATAAATAGCGAACCCCAGGCTAGAATTTGATGTACAATGGCACAGAGAAACATGGATGTGGTGCCTTCTAAATAAAAGTAGTTAAAGCTGTGGCGGGTGTGGGTGTGTCGCCCATACATTCTTGCCCACTATCCTTTTATCAATGCGCCTACGACTAGGGTTACCATATGTAAATAGAGGGATGCCTGTCTATAGTACCTAAAATGCCTGAATTTTCAGAAAAATGCCTGTCTAAAGCAAAACGCTGTAGGTAATAAGTAAAAGCCAACAGATAATAATGAAGAAGGATATTTACTACTGATATTTGTCAGAGGACATAATTTTTTTTTAATAGTTCTTTCTTTTCTAATATATAAACGTAAAAATCATCACAAGATACAGTTTTGTAATTTTCCTGTGTAATTAATATTGCTTTTACTGATTCAATTGTCAGCCGATTTCTTTCTTTACTCCACTGGGCGTTGACAAGAGAAAACGTACGTTCTACATTCGCATTGTGTGCCAAAATAGAGAACACAAACTGGCAGATTTTCATCAATTCTGTAATGTCACGGAAATTTAAAAATGCCTGTCTCAGATCAATGCCGGCCGCACGCCTGTCTAAACCTTAAAATGCCTGTCAAATGCGGCAAACGCCTGTCATATGGTAACCCTACCTTCGACGTGTGTCGCATTCAATATACCTAGAGTTGATCTAGCATTTAGTTAATCGCAGTAATCTAAACGCTACGATTTAATCTACGAAGTATATCGGTGCGCGTGCGACGCGTGACGCATTCAGTATTGCAGTCCTTCTGGGGGTACTCCGAAAAACGAACATCGAAACGTACAAATATGCAAATACAATATCTAGCTTTAATTCCGCTGAACAAGATCGCTAGTTTGGATGCAGTATGCAGCGCCACCCTCTCGCCCACAAATATATGCACATGTAAAGAGTGAAAAAAGAATGCAACATGCAACCAAACCAATACACGACACGTGTTTCGCCCCTGCACGGGGCATCCTCAGGAATGTTTTTAAACTTTCGCGATTTGTACACATTATAAAAATATAGATCGGGTCTACTCGCGTAAAAAACTTTAAGAGGCACAAAATACCTTTTATCCCGACGTTTCGGCCGAATTTCACCGGCCGTGGTCACGGGTAGACTGAAGTGGCGGAGCAGTTGTCATCTTCGTGAAGCAAGGGTTTTTTCATCTACCCTCACTCGATCTTGATTTGCTCAGCAAGTGTTGTCGTCAACTGGACGGTTTAGGCACAGTAGACATATAAGCTAAAGCTTATGGAGGCTCGTGAGGAGCTCGTGGCTAAATAATTACAGCCGCATAGACCGATCTTCCGGGTTAAGCCACGCTTGCCGAGGTTGGTCTGTCGATGGGTGACCATTTACCATAGCGAGTTTCCTCCGTGCCTCGGAAAGCACGTAAAGCCGTTGGTCCCGGCTGTCATTTGTAGATCTTTGACAGTCGGTACTGTTGGTAAGAAGCCAGAAAGTCTGACAACCAGTCTTACCAAGAGTATCGTATTACCCAGTTACTGGGTTGTGGAGGTCTGATAGGCAGTCGCTCCATGTAAAATACTGATATTCAGCTGCATCCGGTTCGACTGGAAGCCGACCCCAACATAGTTGGGAAAAGGCTAGGCAGATGATGAGACATTTAAGCTAAAGCAGTACCTCAACTTGCTATAATCTCAAGAATTGAAACACTCACACAGACGCGCTCTGTATACTGAGTAGTTTTTTGTTTTTGTATGGAACTGTATCCCGAAAATACCTTATTTGTCTTGTTGCAGTGCGTGTCTGTGTGAGTGTGTCAAATCGGACGATTGTAGGTAGTTGAAGTACTGCTTTAGCTTATATGTCTACTGTGGTTTAGGCGAGTGTAAAGACGTCGTTAGTGTGGTGTGTCAAAGTACTGACGATAACTTTATAAAAAATCAAGATCGTGTTAGCAACACTACCTACAATTTAATCGTTAAGGAGTGATTCTATCGTTACAGTTATCGCTAATATTGGTATGTCAGGATTGTGAGCAAGGTAAATGTAGTAAATAAAACCAACATAGACTCTCCACCACTGAGAGTACTTGTATTTGGGTTAGTGTTAGTAACATGAACTAGATCAAAATATAATACTTTAGATAATTATTACAAGTTATTACAAGATCATGAAATAAGGACAAGCTAGTCAGATATAAAAGGTCAGACTTCTTCAGCTGATCTACACAGAATACTCTAGACGAGTGTTCCGTCGTATGATCCAAGAAGCAATCCCCTGGGCGCACCGAGCGAGCCGGTCTCCTCCCTCCAACGGGCTGTGGTGGTCTGATATTGACGTCACAGTTAGTTAGGTGGCGGACAACAGGGGGCTTACCATGTCCTCTTAAAGCAGGGCAGAAGTTGCCTGGAAGTTGAACTGTCCTGCTTTTTTGTACTATGACATCGATAAAGCAGGCCTGTAGCAGGCCTGCTACGTTGACGTTTACGAAATCCGTTCACCTGTTTTTTTTTGTATAGACTTTTCGTACCATAAACAAGCTTATCCGTTCAACTTGTTTGAATAGTCGTTCACCTTTTGTACTGTCATGGTACGATTTAGCGATATTTAGCGATTCAGAAGCAGGCCTGCTTTTGAACGGATATTGACTGGCTGGCATTTGAACGTTTTCTCAAGACGTCATGGTAAGCCCCCAGATGGCGCTCACTCCACGAAGTTCCCGACAATCGAGTGAATTTCTCAGTAGCAACCCGGGGTCTAAATTTCAGTCCGGTCAATAGCACTAGGCTCGCCCCTATTACATGGGGGTGTACTGTACACCTCTGCCCAACCCTTCTGGGAATACAGGCGTGATGTTATGTATGTTATATGACATGGAGTATAATAAATAGGTATTAGCACTGTGAGACTTTTACCATAACAGTATCATCGTCATCATCATTCAGCCGAAATACGTCCTCTGCTGGACATAGGCCTCCCCCAAGCATCGACACATCGACTGGTCCTGTGCTTCTCGCATCCAGCGGTTTCCCGCGACCTTCACCTTCACATCGGTCCACCTTATGGTCGTCTACCCACGCTGCGTCTTCCGGTACGCGGTCGCCACTCCAGAACCTTTCGGCCCCATCGGCCATCCGTTCTGCGAGCAATGTGCCGTCCACTGCCATTTAAGTTTGGCAATTCTTCGAGCTATGTCGGTTACGTTTGTTCTCCTGCGGATCTCATCAGTTCTGATATGATCAGAACATTACGACTCCATAATTATTTCCTTCTTATAACTGTTAAAAGAAGAACAAGAATTATTTCTTGTCTGTTATCTAAATAGTGTAAAGCGTAGTATGATGTGAATCTGATCTAGTCTCAGCTATAATGTTAATCTGTGAGTATATCGGTGCGCCCGCGCCGCCCGTCACGCACTGGATTTATGTCAAGCTATCATCAGATAGGGATGGCACGCTTTAGATAATACATATACATTTTATTAATTTAGCTTTTGCGCGACCTGGATAAAAAATGTCTATGTGCAATACGCATTATTTTGAGATTAATTTCGTCCGCAACTTTTTCGGATCATCTACATCATTTTCAAACCTAAATTACTAATTTAAGTCAATCAGAATACATTTTACCTTAAAAGGGAAATTGTATTATCTATTTAGCCGCCTTCGAGCAATTACCTCGGGAATGCATTTTGGTCATTTTTATTTTATCACGACGTATATACCTACACCTACCTAATGTCGTGGTGGCCCGGAGGTTACAGACCCGCTTGTTAAGCACCGGGTTGTGGATTCAAACCCACTTGACTTTTTCAATTTCATATGTACTTTCTTAGTTAATCTAAGACGCCACTGACATACGGTGAAAGAAAACATCATGAGGAAACCTGGACTTTAATGGTCTGAAATCGCCAACCCGCAGTGAGCAAGCGTGGCGATCAATGCTCGTTCCTTCTCTGTACGAGAACAGGCCTTTGCCCAGCAGTGTGACAGTTACAGGCTAATATTTATATACCTACAGGGTGTCTCTGGAAGTATGGATCAAATCGAATAAGGGCGTGGCCAAGGTCATTTCCAAACTTTGTAACCCTGAGAATGTCGGTGCAATTTTTTACGGTTCAAAAGTTGTGATCAATTTTTGTTTTTATTAATAACTTCGCACAGTGCTCTAAGAAGAAAATCATAAAAAAAACTATCAGAGACATCTTTTTTTTTCGGGACCTTTTTTACGGATACTAGGTTTATGTAAAATTAAGCTTTGCCCCATGCTTGGATTTCTTCTTTATCGTGGGTGCGTTTACAGACACAAATCTTCACATGCTCAAACACACAGACCCGAAACAACTATCTGTAGGCCGTACAAATATTTGTTCCGTGCGGGAATCGAATCCACGATCCTTAGCGCTGAAGTCAATCGCTCAGCCACTGCGCTTAACGTGTCGTCAGATTTCCGAGAGTGCTAAAAAGAACAATGCTTAGACGACTGCTTACGCACTAATGCGTCTTTTAAAAGTGACAGTAGCTTGAGGCACTTCTCGTTACGAGAAAATACGTGAGAATACAAACACTAGCTCTGCACACGGGTCCGCACGCGGATGAAGAGTTAAATTTTACTAAATGAAAAATACTGTATGTTCTGCTCTAGGTACAGTCAACAAAAGGATTAGGATAAATGATTTATTTATGTATTTACTTTAATTAAAACGGTCTTAGACCAATTACAATAATTAAAGATAGTAATAAAAAAACGATACATGCATGAAAGGACAAGAAAAAAAAAATTCTAATAAACTCTTTCATAAATCCCTTACAGTGCTTCTGACAGTATATTGTTTCACTCGTTCATGATGCATTCCTCTCGCAGTACTCCAGACATTCCGACAAAATCACCCTCCATTCATCCGCAAACATATCAAAATTCGGTCTGGCGTCCAGGAGGGCATTGAGCGCGGTGAGACTTCGCGGTATGGGTGATCTTGAACGAGCCACAGTACGACTTGTCGGAACAGCAAACAATTTATGTTTTCTGCTCCGGCGGTAATTGTTTGGAACAAATAATCGGCACAACTCGCAATTAAGATCCGGGGCATCTACTTTCCCTCGGAGGATCTTACACATCATTATTAGTTGGTCACTAGATCTTCTGACCTCTAATGATGGAATCGGGGGCCCAATTCTCCTAAAATGAATTGTTGCCAAACGCAATCGAACCACAACCGTCAGTCAGTTTTTGTTTTCGAAAACTTTCAAAATGATGGATTTTGTTTTTTGTGTCAAACAATTCGACAGCTTTTGAAATTGAGAACTGTCTGAATGAACGGTTCGGCCTTGGTTCGGTTGTGATTTATCAAGATTTATTTTAGGAGAATTAGGCCCCAGGCGTTACTTTGCGGAAATCCATGACATACAAATATGTAAGCTTGTATGCAGAATGCAGCACCGCCCTCCCGCTCGCAAATACCTATATGCACATGCTTAAGTAAGCATAAGTGCGATTAGACGCGAATCACGTCCAAGCGGTCGAGTAATCAACATCTCTCGTATTGATTTGGGTCTCATCATGCATTTTAATCACGCTTTTTGGTGAAGGTCGCGGGAATCCGCTGGATGCGAGAAGCTAGGACTGGTCGATGTGACGATGCTTGGGGGAGCCTATATCCAGCAGAAGACGTCTGTCGGCTGAATGATGATGATGCAGCCAATTGCCATTGTAATTGTGTGCGTAATAACTTTTTATATGCAAGACTCGCTCAGACAAGCGATGGCAAAAACTTGGCCACTCAACACAAGCATAACTCTGTTAAACTACGAATGTTGTTAGTTGCCTGTATACTAATCTCTTAGGTTGACTGTACCAAAACTAAATAAAGGGGATAGAACCTTTGTGGCATAGCCCCCCCGCTGCCATTTTGATTTTTTTCCAAGTTGCGGCGCACGGTTACACTAACATATATGGGTAGAGGACACTTAGACAAACAAAAAATATCGGCGATATGGTGCCCTAAAGTGTCACGTTGCCGAGATATTTTGACTTAAATATTTATTTTCAATATTGCAGCGTACTTTGTAACTAGTAAAGGGTAGAAGACACTCAAACAAATAAAAAATATTCAGGGATATGGTGCCCTAAAGTGTCACGTTACCGAGATATTGTATCGAGATAATCTTGAAAAAAAATCTTTGAGTTCCCATATATGTTAGTCTCATCGTGCGCAGCAACATGGAAAAAAAATGAAAATGGCGGCAGGGGCCTATGCCAGCTTTCATAGAAAAATGTTCGAACCCCTTTATCTGCTGGCTCCGTAAGACGCTATGGCGAATCACTTCGAGATGATAGTGCCAAAGCATTTTTTTCTCAGTTTTTTTTATGTCACAATGATTAGGTGAGGCAAAATGATCAGACAGCGGGTCAAAAAAAAAAATCTTTCAGGACGCCGTGGGATCCGCCCTGACCTCTCGAATTCAAATAGTTTTTACAATTACTGGCGTGCTGTTATGGAAAATGTGATACTTCTCTTGCGTCTACATGTTTAGGGCTGCTGAACAACATTTTTGGGGGTCCCTGGTTAACCCCTGGCAGGTAGAGTGTTAAGAGAATTGGGCCTCTGGTGTCAGTTGGCCTTCCACATAAAATCCTGAACTTTTTTTTAATCTCTCGAGTGTATAGTTTCCATAATCCTCATTTTGCGCTAACACACAACGCATGATAAATATTCCTTTCCATCTAACTGACATCTCCATCGCTATGAGTACATAGGAAAGATTAAAAGTAGGTCATTATTTTAGCTCAAGTACGGCGTCAGCTTTCGCTGTAACGAGATGCGGATGAATGTTAGTATTTTATACGGAGCGACTGATATATGACTTCATCACAATATAGGGTTAGTCGGAAAGGGGGTGATAATCTGCAGGCAGGGGGTAATAATATAGGCACCGGGCGCCGGAGGGCGCGCGACGATCTCCGGCCACCGTAGTGTGTGGCCTGCGGGCGGCGGGTTAGGGGACCCGTCGCCCGAACAGTAACAGGCTCGAGAAGGCGGCTCACTGTGTTCCGTGTGCGCCTCTCAGGAGGACGTGGGGCAAGGCCCCACAGAAGTAGAGGTCTGCCAGGGGCTGGCGGACCGAGGCCTGCCGGGGTTGCGGTGCATGCAGCTGCGAATCCCGCGACCCCGGCCAACGCTATGCTTAATAAACGGCTTGCTGTACGCGATAAACTTGAGCGATTCTCAGAGCTATATCGTACGATTCTCCGGTCCCCGCTCCGCCTCACTTCTACTCCGTCGGATCGCCGTCAAATAACTTGCAATACATAGTAGCCCGGCTTGCGATATAGCGTATAGTGTGAACATCATGCGATATAGTTATAGTTTATAACGCAATATGCTTTACTATATGGCAAAATAGTAAAACGTAGTCTAAACTGGTGAATGTTTTAAAGATTTCAACATTCGATTATATTATTATTCTTTCCATGCGTTTTATTTTATTTAAAAAAAAGTGACATCCCTGATTTAATTACGAATTCAGAAAATGGCGGTACTAATCCGTGACCACAAATATGAACTAAAATGTAAACATAACTAGCGAAAAATCAGCTGTTCCCTACATTAATGTTCTCGTCAAAATGTAGAGAACAGCTGTTTTTTGTTTCGCGATTTCAGGTTTGGTCCCATAGTAAAAGTTGTTCATAATGATGAGTACCCCTTAAGAGGTTGTCACTTATTTTTGTTACACCTTGTATATCTACTGTGCCCATAACATGACAACCGGTTAATAATTAATTCGGAATAATCGGAAAAGCGGTACTACCTCTTAAGCTCTTTCCGACTAACATAGTATTTCCTAGGTGTAGACAACCCTATGTCCGATCTACAAATAAAATGTAAGCATGTTTAGTTTAGTTAATTGCCTAATACGCGCACGCGCACGCGGCCCACTCGTACATCAAAACGTAATATTTTGCTCAACTCGCGCGCTTATTAATAATCTGCTGTACCGACATTTTGATTGAGAAACCAATCTGTTTATGGGCGCCTGGTACTTCTAAATTGTAAACATGAGGGTAAATAACTAAAATTTCATTTTCGGTTTAAACCATTGGTCACGCACGTTCGGCTAAAAATGAGGTAATTCGGCTACAAGTTGAATCTAATTTCACGTGCAAGTAATTCGGTCAAAAAAATATATGACATTCAGTACGGGTAGTCAGAAGCCCAAAAATCTGACAATTGCTGTAACTTTTATTTTTTTCTTCGTGGGAAGACATGGATGCCCTTCGCCCGGGGAAGGCGAAGGGGTATGCTGGACTCTTTCCAGCTAAAAACCCACGGTGTTCCTTCTCCTGACCCTTGGCCGGCGTCACGGGATTCGCAGCTGCATGCACCGCAACCCCGGCAGGCCTCGGTCCGCCAGCCCCTGGCGGACCTCTCCTTCTGTGGGGCCTTGCCCCACGTCCTCCTGAGAGGCGCGCACGGAACACTGCGCGCCGCCTTCTCGGGCCTGTTACTGGTCGGGCGACGGGTCCCCTAACCCGCTGCCCGCAGGCCACACACTACGGTGGCCAGAGATCGTCGCGCGCCCTCCATTGCTCTATCTAACCTTAGGATATCGGCATTACCCGGGTTGCCGAGGTCTGATGTCAGTCGCTCCGTTTAAAATACTGGTACATACAACATAGTTGGGAAAAAACTAGATAGAACACAATTCGGTGAAAAAAACGTATTTTCAGTCAATTTGCTGCATCCAATGATATTTGGAAAGGCTATAGAGGCTCAATTGAAACGAAAAACTAGGTCAAAATCATACAGAGTTTGAACAAATTTATTTTAACACAGACGCATCAAGAACCTATGTAAACAAACGTTGCATTCTATTCGAGTAAACAATGTTTCGGATAGAGTTGGCAGTAGTTTCTGAGGCAAATGCAACATGTTTCAATTTTGCTGAAACACTACGCATTTTTGGCACGATGTTTATAAACAAATGTGTACAAATTAATAAAGAATACACGGCACATTGGCGGATGGCCGATGGAGCCGAAAAGAAGGCGTAGCGTGGGTAGGCCCGTCAGAAGATGGACCAATGACCTGGTGTAAATCGCGGGAATCCGTTGGATGCGAGAAACATAGGACCTACTATGACTATAGCCCGACCGCTTATCTGAAACCGTTCCTACGTGTGAGGGGTTGCGGGATGAAGGGGCGGAGGTTATGTCCCGAGTAGCCATACTGCATACTTGGGACATAACCTCCGCCCCTACATAATTTTGACATTTCATAGGACCTGTCAAATGTATGGTCGTTGACCCACTGTATGTAGTAAGTAGGTACACTGTGATAAAACTGTGCATCAGCAACAACCCTGGGGCTTCACCTAACTGAAGTTCAGTCCAAAAAAATGTTTCAAATTGGCTTTTTGTCTTATGAGATTCAATAACGCTCAAACGGCCGCGTTTCAACTGCTATTCGATTGCAATTTTGAACAACTTTGTAAGTAGTTTTGGCTTCCAGAGCCGCGATCAGATAGCAACAAATATTTGGCTAAGACCAACTACGATTTTAATCATGATATGAATTATTTTGACATCGTCGTCTCGCGTCATATGAATAACCTAAATAACACAGATATATTTAATTAATTAAATGCCGCCATCGTCCAGTTGCTGTGTATTTTCACTTATTTTTTTATTAAAGATGAAAAGATTTTAATGTTAGTTTTGTCAATAACCTAATTTTGAGATGAATGAGTTTCCAAGAATCGTTATCGTAAATTCTTTACCATTTTTTCATTGGCGGTCAAATATAGGTCACCTAACTTTGACTTCTGGCTCTACTCCCTAAGCACGAAGTTCGTGGTTTCGGCCTTAGTTACGAGCGTTTCCTACTCCCTATCACCTACGGACATACGATTATTTCGGGGCCCGAACTAAGAATGAATGACAACACGATTTGACAGTTGTCCCTACTACCGATGTGTTTTTGCCCGTCCGAAAAGTTGAACTTGACACTTGTTTTGTTCACTCCTACGTTTCGGGCTATTTTCGGACGGGCGACTAATTTCATTGACGGACTTAGGAAGTAGGCCCCCAGAGCATAGTAAGTTAAGTACGCGTAAAATAACTTTGCCAGTCTGAAGTGAGGAACAGAACGCTCAAAACCTGTTTTCAGAGCGACAAACTTATTTTACGTGTATGGCCGAAATATCTTGACCGCCTTGAACTTCGTGCAGATTTTTTAGGAACAAAATGGTGTTTTAAACTTATAACTAATAAAATTGATTAAAAACTGTACATTTTACGAGTGTGATAGACGGACAGACATGACAAAATAGGGTTCCTTGTCCTACAGAACCCTAAAAATCATAATTATACTTATTCCCAAATCCCAGTAATAGTACCAGGATCTCAGAAACATTAACAGATCATTCCTTTACTAGACCATTACGAGAACGTTAACTCTAAAGACTGAACGTTCACAATAAACATTTTAGCACCCAATATCTCTATTACATTTATGTGCTCCTGGTACTCGTACGTAGTGATATATTCGCGGACGCGTCGTTAGGAGCGGGCAGCGGTCATTTGTCAACGGTCAGCCACAGGTGCGATGTACACAACGTACAATAGGTATATGTATAGATATAATGTATATGTATACGTTTAGGATTCTTGTTGTGTATGGAAATTATAGGTGACGCTTACCGCAATGAGTATGGCTCTCGCTCGAATATTTAAAGGATAGGCAGTGGAGGTAGTGAGACAAAGATAGGCTGATTATGCTTGTTAGGAGAGGGCGACAGGGGAGTTAGTTCCGGGGCCTCCACATTAGTTTTTGTTTTTTTCAGAAAAATAGGATGATGAAAAAATATGACAGAGATAAATGATAAATGTCACTTATTCCGTTTATTATTATCCAAGCCAAGTCAGGGCTCCAGAGAGAGGAACTTCCTTACGATACGCGCCGTGTCCAGAAGTACCGTGCACAGGGGCCTAATTCTCCTAAAATAAATCTTGATAAATCACAACCGAACCAAGGCCGAACCGTTCATTCAGCCAGTTCTCAATTTCAAAAGCTGTCGAATTGTTTGACACAAAAAACAAAATCAATCATTTTGAAAGTTTTCGAAAACAAAAACTGACTGACGGTTGTGGTTCGATTGCGTTTGGCAACAATTTATTTTAGGAGAATCGGGCCCCTGAATCAAACCCTTGATCCAGCTGCCTAACGAGAGCCTCATCAGATTGTTGGTCGAGGCTCTTGTCTATTAAGCCATTGGCTGTAACGACTATCGGCACAATTACTGCTGAGTCAATCTCCCACATGTCAACAACCTCGTGTGCCAAATCAAGATATTTAAGTTTTTTATTATTTTCGGCTTTCACGAGATTCTCGTCATGCAGTACAGTGATATCAACAATCATTGTGAGACGCTCTGATCAATCTATCACCACTATATCAGACTTATTGGCTACAATAGTCCTGTCAGTGATGATAGATCGATTCCAGTACAATGTGACATGACCATTCTCGAGAACTGGGTCGGACACATACTTGTAGTATGTAGGGTTGCCAACTCTTTGTCGGTCAAAAATAGTAGTTACACAATTATTACCCACAAAAATATAGTAGATAACGAAAGGATGAAAAAAAATATAGTAGGTTCTGATTAGGCTCTGTCGGGACTTTATAAGTAAAACAGAGAACTGTATAAAATATAGGTTTAATACCGTTATTACAATCGTCAGTTAATATTACAAATTGATGCAAAGAAATGCCCGGAGTCGTTCGCGGTAATGAACGGAGTGGCGGACCGGCGCGGCGGCGGTGCGTGTGCGGCCGTGCTCGATGCCCCGACCCCGGCGCAGCCCCCGGTGTCGCCTGTAGCGGCTGATGCACCGACAGGTTCCAAAATAGGTATCTTAAAAGAATATTTTTTTATAAATTAAATTTCAAAAGTAGGTAGTTACCAAAACACAAACTCAAAGCGCGAAAATCGAAATTACCAATCTGTCAAACTCAAAGTGAAAGTAAATGTCAACTTGACATACCAGAATCGCTCAGAAATAGTAATTTACGTTTCGTATTACGCTTACACGTTTTGAAACGAATATTATTGCTTTGAGTTTGATGCCTTTAAAATATAGTAGTTTCGCCTACTATATACTTTTTTCAGAAATATAGTAGTCGGGCCTTTAATATAGTAGGATACTATATTATATAGTAGGGTTGGCAACCCTAGTAGTATGGTACTTCTGCGTCCACAAGGTTGTATTTCAGAGCAAGTTGCTGGTGGATAATTCTAGCCACGAGGTTGTGCCTGTGCAAATACTCACCGTTAGCAAGACGAGAACAACCAGAGATAATGTCACATTTCTGTAAATAACTGTTACAGACACTTTTACAAGTCAATGTAATGTTTTTTTAAGACTAGATGGCGCCGGCATTTCCTATCTGACTAGCTCTGAGAAGAAAAGCCGAAACAAACTCAGAGGTCAAGGTCTCTTTTAAAGTCCAGACGTTGTAGTATAAAACTATGCGAGTGTAACAATGTAGGGCAACGTCTGGAATGGCCTTTTGAGGAAAGAGCCATAGTGAGTTGACCTGTCCCAACTGAGGGCACGCATGCATCAGTCGTCGTGTAGCTCAACGTTATTTTAAAATTGACGAAGATACGACACTTTTACAATTGGCAAAACGTCACAAGCATTATAATTCCGTTGAATTGAACAGACTATAGTAACTCAAACTTCATAGGCTTAACTGTGACCACTAGAATTTGCATATTTTCTTTAATGCGTACGTAAACAATTTTCTTTAGGTGACAGGCCGGCTACACACATACGACTTCAACTTAATAGCGTAACGGACTCCGAATAATACATCAACTCGTGCTATATTCTTGACAATGAACCCATGACGTGTGACAACTATCTGTAAAGACTTGACATAAATTTCTATATAGTATTATAAATTGTGGTTTTTAGTTAGAATGCATTCTTTGACTTTTAGTACTTATTGTGATAAAAGTTTGAAACAGCGCCATCTAGTGGTAGAAAGCCGTAAACTACATTAATGCTTATTTTGAATAAGATGGATTGACGTGAAGCGAAGCGTACGGTGTAAGTTATTAAATTCTTGATAATTTCTTTGTTTGTGTTGTCTAATATTCCTTCATTTTTTTTCTCGTTTTATCATAAGGCGGACATACAATTATTACGGTAGATAAACAAAACAATACCTTATTGTATTGGATATGATAATATACATACAATTTGAAAAAAAAAACTGATCTACCCGCCGATCTCAATTATTTCACCATTTCTTTTTTCTCTCATCCATAATTCAGCCCTCATCAAGGTGTCTTTCGCCTTTCGTCCTGAGCCGAGGTCCAAGTCCCACTAGGAGCCGCCCTTAGTGCTGTTGTTGCTAATAGTCCTGATGTTAGTGTAGTAGGTATAAGTAGTTAACTTAGGTTAAGTATTTTACTTCCCCACCATTGGCTGGAGACCTTGCCCGGTTACGTAGAAACGGTCCAATAGTCCAATAGACTTATAGATAACTTTTATTAATTTTCTAGTAATCCAATTTTCTTCTCCCGTAATTTTGAAGTGTCCGCCACTAGATGGCGCTAAATTTATTATTAACTAATTAGCGGACACGCGTCCACACATCCGTTTATCCATCGACAAGTCATTAATCATGTCGCAGGTGCGACTTGTCGTGCGTGTCTCGGCGGCCTGTGATCGATCCGTTTTACATTTTAAATTAATTAGCAGCGAGTGCAGCTTCCGGTATGCCTCTGGTATTTTGTACTGCAAAATGGTGAAATAATTATGTTACATATTGAGGAGAATGTTTAACGTAATTTCATAAGAATTTTTCGACAACGCTGTTCTGAAATTGTTCGTTAGTTAATTTATGATCAATTTTTAATTGAATACGGTTCGCATTCTTGTATTATTTCAATATTGAGTACATGAAGAAAAATTTGTATCATTTGCATTCCGAATTCGAATTGAAATGGAAGAAACAGTCAGTCATGAACGTTGCATTGTATGAAAAATCTGGCGAGGTTTTTTTTAATTATATACATACATAAACTCACGCCTTTTTCCCATGAGGATAGGCAGAAACTGTAGAACTCCACATGCTACGATCCTTACATACTCGTTTCGCTTCGTCCACGGTCATACATCTTGTCATACACGTCGGTTGAGAGTACTACGCACGTGTACTTTTTGAAGAACATCACCAATACGGTGAATGTCCTTCTAGGGCGTCCTCTACTGACGTTTCCACTGATTGACGCCTTTTATATTCCTTTTGTTAATCGCCGTTCACTCATTCTTTCAACATGACCAAACCACCTAAGCATACTCCTTTAAATTTTTGTCATTAAATCATGTTTTAAACCGCAACTTTGTCTTATCACATCATTCTTCAATCTATCATTCAAAGTTACACCGCACATACTTCGCAAGGAACGCATTTCCACTGCATTTATTCTACTTTCATGACTCTTCTTCCAAGACCAACTTTTTTAAATTAATTTATTTTATAGATTGGCTATGCTTGTCGCTGTCTTTATATGGGTGATCATCTACGTGATGGGTGGTATGACAGTCGCTACGGGTAGTGAGAAGCCCGAGTCTGACGACCGGTCTAACCTAAGAATATCGGCATTGCTCAGTAACTGGGTTGTGGAGGCTGTCGCTCCGTGTAAAATACTGATATTCAGCCGCATCTGGAAGTCTACTCACTAAGCACGAACTCCGTGGTTTCGGCCTTAGTTACGAGCGTTTCCTACTCCCTATCACCTATGGACATACGATTATTTCGGGGCCCGAACTAAGAATGAATGACAACACGATTTGACAGTTGTCCCTACTACCGATGTGTTTTTGCCCGTCCGAAAAGTTGAACTTGACACTTGTTTTGTTCACTCCTACGTTTCGGGATACTTTCGGACGGGCGACTAACTTCGTTGACGGACTTAGGGGGTAGGCCCCCTGGTTAGACCGGATTTGACCCAAACATAGTTGGGAAAAGGTTAAAAATAACAGCAATCATTATCAGTTGTTCTTTTCGCCAAAACATTACTTGCAATTAACCGGAAAGAAGAATGGGCAAATTTTATATATCGGAAACCCAGATCCAACAGAAACGGCTTAAATTGGTATTTGTCACACTTAATGTCCTAAACAATCCTGCATATCTTTTCTTTCCTCGGCTTTGGCTGGACCCATGAAAATGAGGTCAAAGATTGAAACATACGGGACCAAACCAGAAATCGCGAAAAAAAAACAGCTTTTCCCTACATTAATGTTCGTATTACTCGTCAAAATGAAGGGAAGAGCTGTTTTTTTTTTCGCTATTTCTGTTTTGGTTCCATAGTAAAAGTTGTTCATAATGATGAGTAACTACAATGACCCCTTAAGAGGTTGTGCGTTATTTATTAATTACACCTGTATAAACTTAGAAATACCAACAAACTTTAACATACAGTAGTTCTAAAGCCTACACAGGCGTCTACATTAGGTTATTAATTTAGTAACGAGGTATGCATGAGGCCTTTGGTTGCAGCCTGCGCCAACAGCCATTGACTTCGAGTGCGCTGCACATTTTAATTATTAAACTCTTATACAATAATTAAGCTATTCGTTTTAAGCGTTCGTTTCTGAAAGAGGCATAATTATCTAGAACTAGTTTTTGCCCGCGATTTCGTCCGCGTGGAATAGTTACTTTGGGAAGCCTCTTTAATTTGTAGGATACTTATTTTGCAAATAATGCAAATACAAACTATCAGTTTGCAGTTAGCTGTGATTTAGGTACTGTACATATTTTATTAGTTTCATGGTTTTATCTTCAATAATGACGGACTCCCATACAAACTTTACAAGTACAAGTTTTTTTTTGGAAACACTGCTCATCTTACGTACGGAAGAAGTCCGGTCCTTTGGAAGGCATACACGGGGACACAGGTGAAACGCGCAGAGGCCCCTTTGAGAACTTTAATCTAAAATGGGGTGGGGCACCAACCGGCGACTATCCACGGCTGCACTATTGGAGAACAGTCATGGACCGTTCCAAGTGGGTGCAAAACTATTGTGAAATTATGGTAAAAAATATCTAGTCTATGGGAAGGGGTGTTTAGTGGATCTGTTAACCTCTATTGCCGGAAGAAAACGGCGTCTGCCTTTCAAGTTTAAATTTGAAATGTCAACATACACTTATTATTACTTATGTACACCAAATACATAAGTTGGCAGACTGTTAGTGTTAAAAAAACTGTGGTACAGACTCAAGCTCTTGGTGTACTATACCATATCGAATGTCAAATTATCGAATATCAATTGATCGACCACTGTAAATCGAATGTCTAAATAGTCGAACGTTCATTTCATCGAATGGTTAATAAATCGAACATTATAAATCGTGCATTCAATACATTGAGTGTTCAAAATATCGAATGTTTGATTAATCGAACGTTAAACTCACCGCATATTCATTATATCGTAATATTAATCTATTGAATATTAATTTACAAAAAATTACGGCTATATCGAAGAAAAACACAGAATTAGCTGCTTAATCACACATATTTGAATTTTATATTATTTTTCTTAACATAAATAATTAATTAATTAAATGTCGTGGTTGCAATAAATCGTGCACTGTAGTGGCTACAGTGCACGATTTATTAAATGTTCGATTTAATAACCATTCGATGAAATGAACGTTCGACTATTTAAACATTCGATTTATAGTGGTCGATTGATATTCGATGATTTGGCATTCGATATGGCTTAGTACACCCTTATATGGTATCACTCCACATCCATTGTTGGTAATAAAATAGATAATGTATAAAGGAAGGACTCGACTGTCATTTACCACATAACCACTTCCTGTAAACAGAACGAACCCTGGCACGAAGCCAGACAAGTACAAGGACGAAGAAACATTCATTTTCTATGCTGCCAATACAATGTTTTTGTTTTTTTTAGGCTTCGGTGGTAAACCAGTATTTTTTGTGGTAGTAGAGCTTCTAATATAAAAGTTCGACCAGGGAAGTACTACTTCCATACCTATTTCTACGCCAAGCAGCGTTAGGCCTCTTGTTCACGTCACGGTTTCTTAATTTTTCTTAGGTTTCTTAGTTTTCATTAATTCGGTAATGTTCGCACCGAGTGCACGTGTGCCGCGCTGTGGCAAATGCATTTTTTATTGTGATTTGTGAATGTACCTACTTGTAGATCGATATGTCGTCGAAAGTAAAGGACAAAGTGATCACTAAAGTGGTAAAATGTGCTAATTGTAACGTTGTAATTAATGAGGTGCTTGCCTTTATCTGCAATAAAATTGATGTCATGGACGAGGAGAGCATCAGTCGCATATGCTCAAGTGCTTTCTCCGTAGAAGACATATCTACAGCCAAGGACCTATTATTCGATTCAATTACAAGTACGAAACGCAAGATAGTAAGAAAAAGAGATGGAAAGATATTACGAGATATTGATGACATCATATGTTTATTAAAAGAGACCGATCCCGAGATGATACCAATATTTGTGGCCAAGGATCTGCAAAAACTGCCGCCTGTTCTCTTTGATCATGTTGACGTTACTAGATTATTAAAAGACATAGTCAAGCTGCAGGATGATGTAAGACAAATAAAGGAGCAATATGTTACAAAAACTGAATTGGAAGACACCAAGTTAGATAATAATATGATCAAGATCAATCCAAACTTAGAAACAAGTGTATTATGTTCGAATGCATCAATGACTTTGTGCAAGTCTCCGAGTAACAGTTCATTAGAAGAAAACAAACTTTGTTATGCCGACACTACGGTTATGACAAAAACTAAGTCGAAATTAGACTCTAATAACAGCAAAACAAACGAAACCGTGGTAGTGCCTCGCACACGTGTTGCTTGTGACGTCACCACAGGAACGCAGGTGTGCACGCAGGTGCAGAGCGTCCCGAATAAATTAACGAATTGCAAAAATACAAACATAATATCAATGCCTATCGCCCAACATCATAACGTTGAATCGTATAACGTTGTCAGTAAAAATTCGGACACTAAACAATTAACAATGGCTGAGATCTTAAGAAATGGTGAATGGAAAAAGGAAGAACAGTCGCAGGAGTGGATTACTATTCAGAAACGCCGATATAAAAACCGGTTTATTGGAAATATGGGAAAAGCTGATAATGATTCTGTAGGGAAGTTCAAAGCAGCGGATCAAAAAATACCTTTATTTATATCAAATGTACACAAAGATACGTTAGAAACGGACATTATTGAATATATCGGGAGAAAAACTAAAGAGATAGTTACCTTGGAGAAAATAGACATGAAGAAAGAGAAAAACTACAATGCATATAAGTTGTATGTAAGTAGGAATAAAGCCGAACTATTCCTTAATGATAACTTGTGGCCGGACGGAGTGACTTTTAGACGCTTCGTTTTCTTTAGAAATAGGAACAAAGAACAAAACGTCCTAATAAACGAGTCACATAATAAATAAATAACCTACTACTATTAGTACATATATGTAAATCTATTACCGATACGACGAGGTGAATTTTATTACATAAAAGATAATAATATAATAACTATTTATAATACACAAAACAATAAATGGATACAACCAAACTTGTGAGCTTTAACTGCAAGAATATTATAAGGTCAATGGACTGTATAAGAAAACTGTGTCGCTCAGCTGACGTGATTGCGCTTCAGGAGACCTGGCTTATGCCACATGATATCCCACTGCTGGCTAACGTAGATGTTAATTTTGGCTACACGGGCAACTCTGCTGTTGACACGTCTGCGGGTGTACTACGAGGACGTCCACACGGTGGTGTGGCCTTACTATGGAGGAAGTCGGTGTTTCCTACGGTCACAGTCATATCGTGTAGTTCTGTGCGTCTCGCCGCTATAAGAATTACACTTCAAGGGAGGTCCTTATTAGTGTTGTCGGTGTATATGCCTACTAATTCGATAGACAACTTAAGTGAATTTACGGAGGTTCTTGGTGAAATAAGCTCGATAATTGAGAACAGTGACGTGGAATGTGTTTATGTATTAGGCGATTTTAATGCGCACCCAGGTGAGCTTTTTGCCTCTGAATTATTAAATTTTTGTGATGAACAGTTATGGACATGTATTGACCTTGATTTACTGCCGTTAGACTCTTTTACATTTGTGAGCGATGCGCACGGGTGTCGCCGATGGCTCGACCACTGTGTAGTTACGTCCGCCGCGCAGGAGACAATTGTCAGTGCGTCTGTGCTGTATGACACTTATTGGTCTGATCACCAACCCATTAAATTAGAATGTAATATTAACTTAATAAAGACTAAAATTGCAAGACCAAACGTAACTTGCAATAAAATTCTGTGGGGAGAAAGGGATATCAGTCAACTTGAAAAATATCACCAATATTGTCATAATAAATTAAGAGATATTCACTTTCCGGAGGATTTTAGTAAGTGTGCTGACAAATTTTGCCCCAATGTTGATCATAAAGTACTATTAAACAAACTGTACAACAATATTGTAAGTATATTGACAGAGGCGGCTGAATACAGTTATAATGTAAAGCAACGTAGGAAGGGCATGAGTGTTGTAGGCTGGAACAAACACGTTAGAGAGGCTCACGCGGCAGCTCGGGCACATTTTCAAACCTGGATACTACATATGAAACCTACTTTTGGTCCAATTTACAATGATATGTACGACTCAAGACGTAAATTTAAAGCAAAATTAAAATGGTGTCAAAATAATCAGCAAAAGATCAAGATGGATATTATAGCTAAGCATCACTCTAATAAAAACTTTTCAAAATTTTGGAAGACTACTAACAAATTAAATCCAAAGCCGAGCCTGCCGGTGAGCGTCGCGGGCGTGCACGAGTCGAGCGAGATAGCCAGGGTTTTTCAACGCCACTTCAAAGTTGAATCTCCTCTTTCATCGCCTTCGACAATACAGCTGCCGATGCTTGGTACTGAGAAACTAAATGTCATATTTTCTGCAAAGGCGATTGCAACTGTTATAAAATCTATGGTAAGAGGCAAATCGCCAGGACATGATGGCCTCAGTATCGAGCATCTGCAGCACGCTGGTGTTCATCTACCAAGAGTCCTGGCTATGTTGTTCAATCTCTGCATCAGCCATTCTTATTTGCCTGACAAACTCATGCAAACCGTGGTTGTACCAATAATAAAAAATAAAACTGGAGACAATTCAGACTTGTCAAACTACAGACCCATATCGCTGGCCACAGTAATAGCTAAAGTGCTGGACAGTCTGCTTGATGGGCATTTAGATAAACACCTTGATCTGCACGACGCCCAATTCGGTTTCCGGGCTGGCCTATCAACAGAAAGTGCAATCCTATGCCTTAAGCAGACTGTGCAGTACTACACGACACGTAAAACACCAGTGTACGCATGCTACTTAGACTTATCTAAAGCCTTTGATCTGGTGTCTTACGACTTGCTATGGGAAAAATTACACAAGGAGACTACTGTATCGCCCGAGATTATATCATTATTTAAGTATTGGTACAATCATCAAATGAACTGTGTGAAATGGGCAGGCTCATACTCGGACATGTATAGGTTGGAGTGTGGAGTTAGGCAAGGAGGGTTGACCTCACCCAAACTCTTCAACCTATACATGAACCGACTAATCGGCGAGCTTAGCGGTGCCAACATCGGCTGCCACATTGATGGAGTGTGCATAAATAATATAAGCTATGCAGACGATATGGTACTGCTGAGCCCGTCGATTGGAGCTTTGCGTAGATTGCTGCATATGTGTGAGTCTTATGCGGAGGCCCATGGTCTCAGATACAACGCCAAAAAAACTGAAATAATGGTTTTCAAAGCGAGTCGTAAGTCCTATTCTACCGTGCCACCCGTGACGCTTTACGGCACGCCACTAAGAAAAGTCGCACAGTTTAAGTATCTGGGACACTGGGTCACCGAGGACATAAAGGATAGTATTGATATAGAGAGGGAACGTAGAGCGCTGTCTGTCCGCTGCAATATGTTAGCTCGCAGGTTTGCACGTTGTACCGACCAGGTCAAAGTGACACTTTTTAGAGCTTTTTGCCAGACGTTGTACACGTGCAGCCTGTGGGTTAGCTACACGCAGGGGACATACAGCGCTCTGCGCGTGCAATATAACAACGCGTTCAGGGTGCTGATGGGGTTGCCTCGCTATTGCAGTGCATCAGGCATGCTAGCGGATGCTCGTGTTGATGGCTTTCATGCCATCATAAGAAAACGCTGTGCATCATTACTAGGTCGCTTGCGTGGCAGCCCCAATGGCATCTTGAGCGTTTGGGCGGACCGGTGGGATTCTCCGCTGCTAGCGCACTGGATACACCTGCACATGGATAGGTGACCAGTTCCTTTTTATCCATATTTTTATTACAATATGTGTTGTGCAATATGTGTAAGTAGTGTTATTAGTGTAATGCGAACATTTAGGTTAAGAAAAATTTGTAACTAACACATTTTATGGGTGTCAAAGCCTGAAATAAATGATTATTATTATTATTATTTAAGGGTATACATTTTTGTATCTCGGCAATAATTTGCCGGTTTTAAAGGTTAGCACGGGCCGAAGCCAAGTGATAACCTTAGCGATTGGTGATAATATGATGAGATGATATACTGCGATTTTGTAACGTGTGTGTGTGATCGTGTGATTGTGTTCGTGGGGTGATTGATGCTTGTGAGTGTGATGTAATGATTTGTGGCTCATTATCGTTCTGCAAGAATTTTCTCACAATTCTGCAAGTATTTAGGATAGCTGCTTTCTGTAGGCTCTGGTAAGTATACGGCGCTAGTTCTAGAGTTTTTAATGATTGGTGTAGTTGTTTAGGAATGACACCTGTGGTTGACAACACAATGGGAATAATAGCGACATTACTCAAACGCCACATTCGGCTGATTTCTATTTTAAGATCTGTGTATTTTGAAAGTTTTTCTGCTATAGTATTTTGTAGATTATGTGTGTTTGGTACGGCTATGTCTATGATTTGTGCAGTTTTATTAATTTTATCTAGTAAAGTAATGTCTGGTCTATTGTAGTGTGTTGTTCTGTCGGTGAGGATTGCGCGGTCATAGTACAGTTTGTGTGTATTGTTTTCGAGAACAGTTTCAGGATTATATTTATAGTAAGGTGTTAGTGGTGTAGAGATTAAGTTATATTTTATTGCTAATTTTTGGTGAATTATGTTGGCTATTTGATCGTGTCTGTGTTTATAATCGGTCTGTACTATGGCTTTACATGCTCCAGTAATGTGTTGGATTGTTTCGGAGGCACTGTTACAACGCCTGCAAATATCTGTGGCGAGAGGAGCTCGCATTATGTATTTTTGGTAGTTACGGGTTTCGATGACTTGGTCTTGAATTGCCATCATGAACCCCTCAGTCTCAGGGAATAGTTCTCCGCGACTTAGCCATTCGTTCGACGCTAACTTGTCGACGTTAGGTTGGCCAAGATCTTTGCGATGTCTTCCATGTAATGACTTTTGGGTCCATTCTAATATTTTTGTCTGTTTATCAATCAGTTTTTCGTTATTTTGATGGGCTTTATCGAACATGTTTAACGGGGTCATTTTCTGGTCATTATAAACTATTGCTTTATGTAAGGTTGAAGAGGTGCTTTTTGCGTGAAAGTATTTTCTTAAGATACTGATTTGTTTATTATGTAGATTTGTTATATCTATTATACCTCGTCCTCCCTCTTTCCTTGGCAATGTTAACCTCTGTACGCAAGATCTAGGGTGGTGTTTCCTGTGTTTGGTCAAGGTGGTGTTAATGACGCGTTGTAGGGTCTTAAGTTCCGTCTTGGTCCAGTTTATTATACCAAAGGAATAGGTAAGGACGGGGATCGCATATGTATTAACGGCTTTAATAGTATTTTTAGAATGCAGCTGAGTATTAAAGATAGATTTTAGTCTATGTTTAAATTTTTGTGTAAGTGTAGTTTTTATTTCTTTATGTTTTATTTGCTTGCTTTGGATATATCCTAGATATTTGTATGTTCCGTTTTCATCTAAGGAATCTATGGTTTCTCCTGTATGAATTGTATATGAGTGTTCATAGGATTTGCCTGCTCTAACAGAATTAATTTTGCACTTATCAATACCAAATTCCATTCCTATATCATTTGAAAATTGGTCTGTGGTATTGGCGAGTTCATACAAATCATCTGATGAGGATGCGTACAATTTTATATCGTCCATATAAAGGAGATGGTTAATTTTACAGTCTTGTTTGTCAGTCAGTATGTCGTTTGTTGTGTCATTTAACTGTAGTATATATCCGGGGTTTAAGGAATTTAATTTGTTTGATAGGGGATTCAAAGCGAGACAGAACCATAATGGGCTGAGTGAGTCACCTTGAAATATTCCTCGCTGGATCTTTATTGGTTCTGTCTCAGCTATTCCTGTAGGTGTTGTTAGATGTAAGCGTGTCGTCCATTGCTTAATGATATTAGTTAAAAATGTTACGATTTGAGGGTGTATTTTATATATATTTAAGACTTCTAGTAACCACGTGTGTGGTACTGAATCGTATGCTTTTTTATAATCAATGTACATGGTGTATAAATCATGTTTCTTTCGCTGAACCTGTTTAAGTATTACTGAGTCTATAGTTAATTGTTCTTTACAGCCCTGACTAAATTTTCTGCACCCTTTTTGTTCTTCAGTTAATATTTTATTTGTTTCAAGGTGTTTGTAAATGATGTGAGTGATGCATGATGTTATTATCTTATATATGGTTTGTAGGCAAGTTATTGGTCTGTACTTTGCTGGGTTAATTCTGTCGTCGCTGTCTTTTGGTAGCATGTACGTTATTCCTTCTGATATATATGTAGGCATCGTTATTGGATTTTTAATAAAATCATTGATAAAATTGTGAAGGTATGGATGAATATGTGTGAGTTTTTTATACCAAAAATTGTGTATAAAGTCTGAACCTGGTGCTTTCCAATTGTGTAATTTCATAAGGACCTCATGAAAAGTATCTATCTGCACGTGTTCAAAATCCATTTGTTCTATGTTCTTATGATTTTCCGTCTCTATTTTAATCCAATCAGCTTCTGTGTTGTGAGATATTGGCCTCTCCCAAATTCTAGACCAAAATTGTTGTAATTCGTCTATCGGTGGTGAACTATTGTTTAAGTTATTTGTATTATTGGAGGGTGTTGTTTGGTTTGTGGTAGAATTTTTTAATGTTCGGTAAAATTGCCTTTCGTTATTTTTAAACTGATTATTTTGAGTTTTGCGGTGTGTGCATTTTGTGTACCTGTTCAATCTACTGTTTAAAAGAGTTAGTTTTTGCTTGAGAGTGTCTAAAAAGTGTGTAAGTTGTGTGTTTGGTTCTTCGTGGGTTGAATGTATTCTGTAGTGTTCTAGTATTGTGTTTACCTCTTTATTCAGTTTTCTACTTCTATTCCCGTGCATATAATGTGTGAGTCTCCCAATTTTAGCTCTTAAGTCTTTAATTTTAAATTCTAATCTTTTTTGCCATTTAGGCTTATGATTTTTCTGCCGGATGTTATCCATATTCTCTGCAGGTACGTAGGAAAGTTTACTTCCGTTCGTTTTAGCGGCTGTCCAAGCAGCACTGTATACTATTGTTTGCAGTGTTTCAAAATCTGTGTCACTGTTAACATATTCTGGTAATATGATATTGTTTATATAACTAACTATTTTTGCAAATTTTCTTGACGATTTTTGTTTAGGTATGTAACTTCTCTTTGTAGGATGAGTGTTTGTGAAATATTCTAGTGTGTGTGAAAATGTTTCTTCTAGTTCTTGGTTTCTTTCCTGACTTATTTCTGCGTTTGTGCTACTATGTTGTGTATTTATTGTGGAGTGTGCAAGGGCTTCAACGTCAATGCTATTCAAGAAATTGGGCTCGTTTTCTAATTCTGTTTCTGGTGTGTGTGACTGTGTAATATTTGTTGTCTCAACGTTGTTATTTGTAGATGTGGGTTGTGTTTGTACGTGTTCTGTAGTTGTATGTGGCTCCTGATGATGTTGTAATTGCTCATAAGAGTTTGTTTGATTTAGTACATTCTCTACATGCGTTTTCAGTTCTTGTAGCCGTGTTTCTGGTATCATTCTATTATTAAGAATTACTCTTTTTTGGTCTGATAATCGTTGTTCGGATAAATGTGATAGTTGTGGGTAGAATTCAATGAACATTTCTCGTAGCTTTTTCCTCCAAACTGTCATATCTGTTTCCATTTTTGTAGAGATGAAGTAGCACTTAATGAGGGTTTCATTAAGTTCATTTGACCATTTCATTCTACGTTTTGGTTGTGATGATGGATGTGAATTATTTGGAACTGTATTTGACTGGGGTAGTGTTTGGTTATGTGGGTGCAACTCGGTGTTGTGTGTTTGCAATCTGTTGCTTACTTCTACTCTAATTTTATCAAGTGTAGTGGTTGGAAGTAATTTTTTAAGAATTATTGCTCTTTTCTGATCTCCCACTCTTTGTTTAGAGACATTCATTTGCGGGAATCTGTCAATGAATTGTTGATGTAATGAAGATAGATATGATTTTGTGTCAGTTTCTAAATTTGTGATGATAAGGTATGTACGCCAAATGAATTCGTTCATTTCTCTGCTCCATTTTTTTCGCGTAATTGTTGTAACAGTAGCGGGTGAAGGATTTTTGGCAGATGTAGCCTCCGACACAACGTCCACTGACAATGGTGATGATGGTGATGTTCTTGGTGATGCTAATGAGTATGATGGTGAGGGTGATGATATTGACGAACTTGACTCGTGAATTTTATCGAGATATGAGGGTGGTGATGAAGGCATGGATGAAAATAGTGATGATGTTGGTGAAGGTTGAACTGCAGCAGTTCGAGATTGGTTAGACTGGTGCGATACGGTGCCCTCCCCAGAATACGTAGGACAACCCGGGCTGGACGGCCCGGGGCGGGATTCTCCATCGTGGTTAGCTCCGGTACCCGCCTGGGGTATTATTCTGTTTCTTAGACGCATCACATATTATTATTATAAGGAATTGAAAATAGGAAAAGCTTCTAGCCTGGGCGTGGACTAGGTGCTTAAGGAGAGGGATTGGGGATTGGGATTAGGCTGGGTAAAGAAGGGAATTAGGGGAAAGGAAATAGGAAAAGGAAATTTGGATAAGGAAATTGCTCCTGGTCTGGGGGTGGATCAGGAGCAAATTTGTACCCCTCTTGGTCTGACCTCTCACCCTAGACCTGCCCGGCATGAGTGTCTCTACCGGTATAGCCCTAGCGCTCATTAAGGCGCACAAGCCCCACCACGACGACAACGTAGAGATACGACGGGGGGTTATTATTATTATTATTAACCGTACGGCGTATTAGCCGCGCCGAAGAAAAATCGTGTGAGCTTGTACACGACACGGTAAACCACCAGTCGAATCTGATTTATATCTATTTTGTAACACAAAATCAGCGTTGGAAAGATGTCATGCAATAATTGCCTGTCGCGAAAACGTCCGGTGCCGTTAACAAACTCTCATAGACTGTCATACAATACTAATAAATCAAACCGTGCCCAATAGAGGAGTAGCCACGGTACATACGACGGCGCAGGCGTGCCGTTGGGCCGCCGTGTCCGTCAGCAAACTTCTATAGTAGTCCATACAACACTGATGACCGTGCCTACACACGGATAATTAACCGTAGGTTTTTACGGCGAAAATACGTGTGTGAAGAAAAGGCCTTACTGTGTTTTTAGTAACTATAAATGTCGCCCCTTGATATCAAAGTAACCCCAATCGCTGGTAGGTACTCCTTTTTCAGATTATCAAGTTATTAGTTAGTAACTAGACTGTCGGAATAACTTCTAACTTAAAGTCGTGAACTAAATAAAAAGAACATTAATTTTCCAACACAAATCCTTCAATCAACAAGGACTTACAAAGATTACACTTTATCTTCAGATAATCAAATCAATTGAACAGTAAGGAGCTTACAAGTCTCTCTGAGGAAACACGTAATTTGTTATTGCAACTTTTTACTTACGACTTGTGAAAGTCTAAAGTGCCTCTGTTGCTATTCAATTTGTAGTTTATTGTGTCGGTTACTAGATGGCGTTGTTTACAATATTTAAAAAAGAAAAGTGCCATCGAGACTGCTTCGTTGATCGAGTGATCGTAAGCGCGAATGCTGAACGTGATGTCTTGGGTTCGATTTCCAGTTCGGTCAAAGTATTAAGCTGAGAACAAACTATCGGACGCGTCCGTCAGCCGCGCAATACATTTAATACTACACTGTGCAAACGATCGGTCGTAAGACGCGGAAGTGACCTTGAGTCGCCCTTGAGCGTTCAGACGTCCGAACAGAATCTAGCCGGCTGGATGTTTGTGCGTCCGTGGACGGTGTGAACGGGGCACGGGACGCGTCCGCGGACGTTTCGAGTGTCACAAGCGAACCAACCGCGCTCGCGACATGACTACTTTTCACTTTTTTTTTGGAGGACATCATAAGGCAGCTGCAACTCTATAAGTTCGTCCTCGCTGTCGCTGCTTGTCATGTTTCTCGATTGACAAACCTTTATGGAATGACCGAAGCGAGGCGTCCGAAGACGCCGTCTCGACTACCGTGCACACCGCTAAGCCGCGTCTGTCAGCCGCGGCTGACGGACGTGTCCGATAGTTTGTTCTCAGCTTTATTGAGTTTTTCTGTGTGGAAATTCTCAGTAGCAGCATCTCAGCTCAGCGTAGTATCGCTATGTTCCTGTACATATACAGGGTGTTAACGAATTCGTGTAATTCCTTCAAACCGCGTGATCTACTGGTGACACTGATTGACCCTGCACAAGTTTTTTTCAGAATCAACAAAAAAAAGTTTTCAAAAAATGAACCATCGCATTCTGTATCTGAGTAATTTTAGCGTTCCGAGTTAACTGACTGCGTGGAGAGATATTGCGCTAGTTGTGCCCGTCAGCTGTGTCGCCTGTGTGTGTGCCTTCATTAATTTATGCATGGCATCGAAAGTTTCAATAACATAAAAAAACAAAAATAGGCAAAAACATTTTTTACTTATTTTTGTCAATCTAAATCCCGTGCGGGGTTAATCTATATCATTATTAGATCATGTGGTTTGAAGGAATTACACGAATTCGTTAACACCCTGTATACTCCCTGATGCAACTTCTCAGTCGTCTCTTATGTCGCAGAAATAGGCCGGCCTATTCTGTGACTGACCTATATCTGCACTACAATGGCTATTGATCTCCAAGTATATAGCACAACTTATTCAGACAGGCCGACTCTACTTAGCGCTAACTTTGAATACAAACATAAACTTGGCTGAGATGGCATGGAAGACGCTGTGACATTGCGATTGTACCTATTTCCAAGTTATCCATACACTAGCTTTCGCCCGCAGCTTCGCTTGCGTGAAATTTTGAACCCGTTAAGTGACGATTTTCCATACAAACTTTCATCCCCTATTTAACTCCCTTAGGGATTGAATTTCGAATAAAAACCGACTTCAAAGAAAAACTAAAAGGAGTGAAATAATTACCATAATATAAAATTAACAGTTTCAGAAGTCGGTGGCTTCTATTTGTTTCAGTGTAGAGTTGCACCGACTTCTGAAACTGTTAATTTTATATTATGGTAATTATTTCACTCCTTTTAGTTTTTCTTTGAAGTCGGTTTTTACTTTTTTTAAAGTTTATTTTTTATTAAATACGTTTTAGTGCCATAATCTTAACCCCCTCCTCTTCATAACCCTTCTTTTTGGCTTTGACGTAGTCGGGCATAAAAAGCCCTTTCAAATGATACCTTACACGATATAATGAAAACATTCCAAAGAGGGAGGGGGGGGGACATGCACCCCCTCCTCTTTTCCAGTAGTCAGTTCCCAACAACAAATATAAACAAAGCAATATTAGTAATTTGAGAATTTTGCTTTGATCCGATGAGGAGTTCCGTTCCATATCTCTGAAGTTCATAGTCTAATCGTAACAAAATTTATATGGGACCAATCGGGAAGTATACCCTTTCGAACAAAGAAAGAATTTTTCAAATCGGTTCATAAATGACGGAGATATGAGGTAACAAACATAAAAAAATAAATAAAAAAATAAAAAAAAAATACAACCGAATTGAGAACCTCCTCCTTTTTGAAGTCGGTTAAAAATCCTTCTTTATTCTTATCTACATTATAAAGGGAACCTCTGTGCAAAATTTCAGTTTTCTAGGTCCAATGGATTGGGCTGGGCGTTGATGAGTCAGTCAATCAGTCAGTCAGGACATTCCTTTTATTTGTATAGATAGATAGATAAAATCGTAACGATGCTCAAACTACATTAAATATTTTTGGAAAAAAATAAGCGCAATGCATGCTATGAACGATAATGATACCAAAATGTTTTATACAATAAATAAATGATTGAAAATTCACATTTATATGAAAGCATACAACAAAGGCTACAAAATAAGCTATTTGAAACTACCAAAATGTTTTGTTTTTCTTTTTTATCACACAATTTAAAAAAAAAAACATTTGTGCAAAATATCTTCTACCGCGATGGTCTCATTAAGCTTATTGAGAAATGGCCAAAAAAATATGTAAAGCCAAAATTACGGGCTAAATTTCCTAAACAAACTCAAATAAAAAACAACTTTAATAAAAAAACAAACTATTATATCTTCTCTACCACAGAACTTATAATCTCTAAATAGTATAAAACAAAGTCGCTTCCCGCCGTCTATACGCTTAGATGTTTTAAACTACGCAATGGATTTTGATGCGGTTTTCATCAATAGACAGAATGATTGAAGAGGAAGGTTTAAAGGTTATAATACATGCGTACGCGATATAAATAAATAAACGACAAACACGAGTGCGACCTCTAGTTACCTACTTATAAACGAAATTTGCAGAAGCCAGCCAACTTAGATAGTCGGATTCTGCTTAGCACACGTTTTTGAATTTTTTGCTAGATCAAAATCAAAAATTGTCGTTCTTAACACAAAAAATAATGATAAACATGGTCTCATTTGACAGTTTAAGATCTTGAGTTCAGATTCAGAATTCAGAGTTCAGAATATGTAAAGAAAACTAAATCTATCAACGATCGACAATCTAACTCATTTTCGAAAAAATCGGGGTTGATCGCTTTCTGCTTATTACGCTCATTTTAACAAGTAGGTTTTTCAAATTCAAATTCAAATTCAAAAGTTTTTATTTCACATAAACCATTACAGGCGCTTATGAAAAGTCGAATTTAGGTGCACGGTTCCAATTAGTCGTTTCCTATGGAGAAGAGCCGGCAAGAAACTCCATGGTTACTCTTTTAAAGTCCATATCTTTAACAATTTGAGTGGGTACAGTTATGACTTAGAATAGTTATGAGAGAGCAAAGTAGACTTAAGAGCAGGAACCACACATAAAAGCAAAATGAAAAATATGGTCAGAAATTAACTAGGTATCCAGGCATCTAGCAAGTCTACAAAGCTCTCACATTTACAAAAAGTAAAAGGACGCTAAACTATATAAAACAACTGACATGGTTAATTGTCATCAAAACACATTACAAAGAAAATCACTGTAATAAGATAAAGATATCTTGAGAGTAACGTTAGTAATAAAATAAAATAAAGCTAATAGTAATGAGGTTAGTTAATAGACATAGGTACACATTGTATACGACGTTAATGAGGTACCAGGGAAGCCGCATGTGCAGAAGGAGTTATTGCCAAACACCTTTATCTTCAACGTAGTCCTTAGTCTTGTAATATGCTTTTTGAATAAGGACACGTTTAATATGGGCTTTAAACTTTCCCTCGGTAAGATCAGTTACAGATTTCGGTAGCTTATTATAAAAACGCACGCCATTTCCTAGAAATGACTTATTAGTTTTACTCAATCTAAATTTGGGAATCACAATTTTATGTTTATTACGTGTATTTTTGTCATGAAAATCGCTTCTAACATTAAACATATGCAAATTTTTCCGAACATACATAATGTTTTCAAAGATATAGTGTGACGGCAAGGTAAGTATATTAATATCTTTGAACACGTTTCTGAGGGACTCGCGGGAACCCATATTGTAGATTGCACGGATTGCTCTCTTTTGTAAAATAAAAACAGAATCTACGTCTGCTGCTGAGCCCCACAACAGAATGCCGTAGGACATAATGCTGTGGAAATATGCGAAGTATACTAACCTAGCTGTAGCTACATCAGTCAGCTGCCTAATTTTCCTAACTGCGTATGCAGCAGAACTTAACCTAGCCGACAGGGCAGTAATATGCGCACCCCACTGCAATTTTGAATCGAGAGTTATACCTAAAAATACGGTGTCATTAATTGTGTTAAGATTATTGCCTTCAAGCATTAAATTTAAACCTACTTGGGGAACATTTGGTAGTGAAAACTTAAGGCATTTTGTTTTGTTTGCATTTAGTAATAGATTATTGGCTGCAAACCATTTAGAAAGAACAGTAAGGCTCTCGTTAACATGTAAAACGTCCCTATCTTTTCTATCTATTTTAAAAATAAGGGAAGTGTCATCGGCAAATAAAATTATGTCTGATAAGTCGGTCATCATATAGGGTAGATCATTTATATAGGTTAGAAACAGGAAAGGTCCAAGAATTTCTTAGCCCATCCCTCGTAATAAAGTCTAGGTTTACATACACCCCGCCTGAACTATCAAAACACAAGTTATGTCTCCAAAAAGCCCGTGAGGGACGTAAAATAACTTAATTTTAATTTACTTGCTAGTAAATTATTAAATAACTTAATAGCAAGTTTGCGTCGCACGGACTCGAACAGGCGGCTCTCGTAAATGTGTTATTTACGAGGTCGCTTGCTGGCGACGTGCCAGGCTCTTACATGAGCTACTAGTTTTACAAATATTGGCGCAAACTGTAGACTTGATGGTTTATTAGTTGTGCTCGTGGGTTCGTCTGCGTGTTTTTCGTTTTCCGGTATGAATTCAGGAAAATTATAAGCCGTGGGCCCCGAGGTACTCGAAAGATTTTAACCTTCTATTCCGATGCTTAATTGGAGAAGAAAAGCTAGGATATAGTTTGTTCAATAAAGCTTAATTTTTGAAATATTCGTTATTTACGGAAATTGACAAATCGAAAAATACCTATCTATGGTAACAAGTCTTATATATCTATGTCAAGTTTCGCAATGAAAAATGCTACTATTGGTAAACAAAACAAATTCGTTTGCCCATCGGAACTGGGCAAAAGACGTGACGAACAGACGGACAAACCCATTATACCCATTGAAGCCACCGTATATCCTACCACCAAGCAAAACTTTTTACTTCTAGAAAAACCTTATTTAATTGGTCCGAAAAATGGAACCAAGAACTGAATTGCTACTAATCAAAGTATTTAAAAGAAAGGAATTATCAAAATATTTCTTTGTTTGTCAAATCAAAGTCATAGACAAATATTTTTTTATTTCAAGTAGACCAAGATCACTGGTGCTTTCAAAAGGTCAACACTAGGTGCTCGGTTCCAAGTAGTAGGACCTTTGGAGAAGAGCCGGCAAGAAACTCCATTGACACTCTTTTAAAAAAATAAATGGTTTGACAATTTACATTGTAGTAATGTAAGAACAATGCTGATTAATGTACATGCAGTTAACAACAAAAGTAATAAGAAAGTTTGCCTTTTAAAACTACTGCCATAACAGTTACGAGCTGACCAGTCCCAACAGATAGCACCCGAGCTGCCGAACAGCCGAGCATGACGCATGCATCGGCGTCGCTTAGCTCAACCATGCTGCGGGGAACTCAACGACCCGATGCACAACGCCACCATCAGCAGGACATTTCAGTGAGCATGACAGACTCATACCGATAGACAATAGGCAGCCAAATATTAAGAATAAAAGTGTAACACTATATGCTGCATAATCCTCACATTTTACAGCTTTGCGTAAGTATTAATAGAATAAAATTAATAATTGAAAAAAAAAATTGCTATTATAACAGATTATAACAGAAATAAGTTTCTGTTCGATGTACCTACATCTCACAATCAGAAACTGCAATAACACATAATATTTTTACGACACCACTATCAAAGGTTCATTACAACATTTTAATGAGAATTATAATTGAAAATTACACACCATTTTCATTTATCCATTTAAAATACATTTTTAAAAACAATTACAAAAAAATAATTATTAGGTAAATTATTTTCTAAAAATTCGTATTTTTAATTAATGTCATACGAATACCTATATGACAGTCGTTACGGGTAGTCAGAAGCCCGAAAGTCTGACAACCGGTCTGACCTTAGTATACCGGCATTGCCCAGTAACTGTGTTGTGGAGGTCTGATGGCAGTCGCTCCATGTAAAATATTAGTATTCAGTCGCATCTGCCGTGCCAGCACGGATCTTTTTATCGAGTCGATTCGAGAAATTTATGTATTCTAAATGTCAAAGGAGATGTTTCAGAAATGTATGGAGCCTGGGCTAGCACCACGTACACTATATGGAAATATAGCTATACAATAAAGTAACCGTTTTTTAATGTTCATTTTCTATAATTTTACTTTGTTTAATTGTACATTCAAGTTAACTTGATCAAGGAGAGCAACACAACACATAAAAATATGATGGATCGAAATTATGTGAAATGTCATTTTTACAACTGTTGACATGTCATTGATCCCATATTGTTTATTTCTTGTGTACTTACATAACCTATCTACGTTGTTTATAGACTAAAATACTTGGATTTCATTATAGTTATAATGAAATAGAACTACAGGTGTTGTACTCGATTGCGTCACACACACAACACGAAACCTACTTGACATCAAAGTTGTCAAACTCATGTCAATGTCAAACAACTGTCATGGCTACCAGAAAAAAAGGGTTAACATATTATAAAAAACGTCCCCAAATAATAATTCCAGTACAATTGTACTCTTCTTCAAATTAATTTATTTTTATTTTTATGGTAATCCCCTATTTTTTCCTATTTTTCTATATATTGTGCATAGTGGTGGCCCAAAATCAAACATCTCCTTTGTCATAAGTTAAAGATAAAATGCCAACTGTTGTCGTTTTATCTATATCATATGTCAAATTTGACGTTTAGACTAGATACATTTCTCGAATCAACTCGATAAAAAGATCCGTGTTCGCACCGCTGGTTACCTTTTCATCATCATCATTCAGCCGAAAGACGTCCACTGCTGGACATAGTCCTCCCCCAAGCATCGCCACATCGACCGGTCCTGTGCTGCTCGCATCCAGCGGATTCCCGCGACCTTCACCAGGTCATCGATCCACCTTGTGGTCGCCTACCCACGCTGCGTCTTCCAGTACGCGGTCGCCACTTCAGAACCTTTCGGCCCCATCGGCCATCCGTTCTACGAGCAATGTGCCCCGCCCACTGCCACTTAAGTTTGGCAATTCTTCGAGCTATGTCGGTTACCTTGGTTCTCCTGCGGATCTTATTATTTCTGAAATGATCACGCAGGGAAACTCGCGAGTATAGCCTTCACCTTTGCTCTTCGGGTGACTTTGAGCCTTCTTATGAGGCCCATTGTGAGCGAACACGTTTCAGTACCGTAAGTGATCACTGGCAACACGCACTGGTCAAAGACTTTCGTCTTGAGACACCGAGTTTACCTTTTATAAAACATACAATGTGTCCGATTATGGACTAGCGATATTCTAGGTACTTATATAGCAACTACTCTATTACACAAATACACTACACACTAGGGTCTAATTCACTTCCATTTTTTTGTTGAGACATTCTGTACGTGTGTACAAAAAACGTCGTATCTCTCTAAAGTTTTGGTCCTACTGAGATAAAAGTAGGCTTACTCGGAGGGCAACAATATTGTATATCGTTTACATTACGATACAATGGGTTCACATTTTCATAACTTTAAGATAGAGAATATCTCAACAAAAAAGCAAAATGGCTGCCAAATAGCGGAGAAGTGGATTGGAGCCTAGTGTGTAGTGTATTTGTGTACTAGAATAGTTGCTATATAAGTACCTAGAATATCGCTATTCCATAACCAGACACATTTTATAAATGGTTTTACTATAGGTACATGCTTATGACAACGACCAAACTTTGTCGCCCAAAAATCGATCGCACCGCCCATAATAATTATAATTCCATGAACAATTAGGAAATATTTCTGAACTATAAATCAAGGACACAAAACCATTAAAATTATTGAGTTTCAATACAATACAGGGTGTTCAAAACGTCCGCCGTTCTATACAGGGTGGTTGAAGACAATGGCGGCTATTAATTTGAAATAACTGCCTGGAATGACGTATGGACTGGAGGGGACGTTTAGGAGTTTAAATTAGACAAAGAAATGTAGGGGCGAGCGTACTGATCGCCGTACAGGGTTTGACAGAAGAATTTTTAGGATAAAATAGTGTAAGATAAAATCATACTGTATACAGGGTGTTAACGAATTCGTGTAATTCCTTAAAACCAGATGATCTACTACTGATGTAGACAGGCCCCGTACGGGATTTAGCTTGCTAAAAATAAAAAAATAAAATTATTATTTTTTCATGCGGCTTTGTTACCGATCGTATCTAAACCACCTAATAAGGATTCAGTAAAAAAATAAGTTTTTTTTTTTTACAAAAAAAATGTTTTATTTATGTGAACAAATGTTCACATATCGAATATCGAAATCGATGCCACGCATAAATTAATGAAAGCACGGCGACACGGCTGGCGGGCACGACTAACGCGATATCGCTCTTTGCAGTCAGATAACTCAAGGCTCTAAAATGACTCAGAAATAGAAAATCAAGTTTTTTTTTGATTTTCTTTTTGTTGTTTTTCAAAAATTCCCATTTAGCGTTAATCTGACGATTCGATTCTGACGAAACGAATTTGTGTAATTCCTTCAAACCGCGTGATCTACTGGTGACAGATTAACCCTTACTCGGTATTTTTGAAAAACCAACAAAAAGAGACTTGATTTTCTATTTGTGAGTAATTTTAGAGCCCCGACTGACTGCAAAGAGCGATATCGCGTCAGTCGTGCCCGCCAGCCGTGTCACCTTGCTTATTAATTTATGCGTGGCATCGAAATGAAAAACCATAAAACAAAATTATAAAAAAAGATTTCCTATTTTTTACTGCTTCCTTATTTGGTGTTTACATACGATAATTTACAACCATCATCATCTTCCTGTCCTTATCCCATGTTACTTGGGGTCGGCGCAACACGTTTTCTTCTTCCATTCCGTCCTGTCACCCGTCATGATATCACTGACACCCTTCTCTTTCATATCATTCTTCACACAATCCATCCATCTTTTCTTTGGCCTCCCTCTTCCTCTCCATCCATCCACATTTATATTCATAACTCTTTTGGTCACATGCGTTTCATCCCTCCTCTTCACATGCCCATACCAAGACAAACGGTTCCCTTTCAACTTTTCTGTGACTGGCGCTACTTTCAAACTTCCTCTAATATACTCATTCCTGACCTTATCCATTCTGGTCACTCCACACATCCATCTCAACATTTTCATCTCCGCTACATGCAATCTTTTCTCATCCGTCTTCTTCACGGCCCGACATGCCGATCCATACAGTACGACAGGTCTTATCACGGACTTATAGATTTTCCCCTTTAACTTGAGAGGCATCCGTGGGTCGCAAGTAATTCCAGTGACCTGTCGCCATTTCATCCATCCTGAGTTGATCCGGTGCGTTACGTCTCGGTCTACTCCGCCGTCCCCTTGGACAAGCGACCCGAGGTACCGAAAGCCGGAGCAGATCGGTATGGGCGTTCCGCCGAGAGATATTGGCTCAAGACTAAAGAGACCGCCAAAATCGCAAAACAAGTACTCAGTTTTGGTTCTGCTCAATTTCAGGCCAACACTCTCTAGTCTTTGCTACCACACCACAGAATAGTAAACCACACCTCCAATCTGCTCTGGACCTCTAAGCCACTCTCGGCAACCAGCACAATGTCATCGGCTAACAGCATGCACCAGGGAGCCTGTTCCTGGATGTCCGACGTCAAAGCGTCCATTATTACCAGGAAGAGGTAAGGGCTGAGTGCCGACCCTTGGTGCAAGCCGACAGCCACATTGAAGCTGTCAGTAGTACCGATAATTTACAACCATAGTACGAAAAAATAATTTATTTTTTATTTTTAATCAAGCTAAGTCCCGTGCGCGGCCCATCTACTCGAGAAGTCGATCACGTAGACATAAAGCTGTTTAAATTGTATTAAATTTTAGTTTTAATACACGTTCTGCAAATAATACGATTTGCGAGGTTAAGCTACGCTTGCCGCGGCCAATCCGTGGAAGGGTGACCGTTGGTTATACATCGAGTTCCCTCCGTGCCTTGGAGAGCACGTTAAGCACGTTTTAGTATTACTAACATATTGAGTCCTGTACCCCAAGGGTGAATACTACTGTAGTTGCGTCACGCCACAAATGTCAATCAAATTTTTAGTCATGCTATTTGCCGCTAGAGGCGCTGCCTAAATTTTCATACATTTTTGGCATGACGCAACTATAGTAGTAACGTAAAAAAACACACGTGGGGTACCGGTCACGTGCAATATTTTTTTATTCTCATCATCATCTGCCTAGCCTTTTCCCAACTATGTTGGGGTCGGCTTCCAGTCGAACCGGATGCAGCTGAATATCAGTATTTTAATGGAGCGACTGCCTATCAGACCTCCACAACCCAGTAACTGGGTAATACGATACTCTTGGTAAGACTGTTTGTCAGACTTTCTGGCTTCTGACCAACAGTAACGACTGTCAAAGATCTACAAATGACAGCCGGGACCAACGGCTTTACGTGCTTTCCGAGTCACGGAGGAAATTCGCTATGGTAAACGGTCACCCACCCACAGACCAACCTCGGCAAGCGTGGCTTAACCCGGAAGATCGGTCTATGCGGCTGTAATTATTTAGCCACGAGCTCCTCCAATATTTTTCTATTCTATTCGTCGAAAATGTAAGTTTCTGCCAACTACGAGGGTTGCGTGTATAGCCGTGCAAATTATGCTAATGTTAGGTTCAATTCTAAAATCTGATTTGCAACAGAAAATTTTAAACGCAAAGGAAAACATATTGCGGAAACCTACACACCTGGGCGAGCAACCCGCACTTGGCCAGCGCAGCGTGGTGGCCCTAAACCCGTGCTTATTCTGAGAAGAACCCCGTGTCCAGCAGTGGGATAGTAATAGGCTGATTATGAAACAGTGTGGACATAATAAATTCTGTTATTTTTACGGTTATAGACATTCTTAGGCACTTGTCCCACCGCCAACGATGAGCGAGAAGCGAGTAGCGCTAGAAACCGGAAACGAGTTGGCAAGCAACGAGAAGCGAATGTGTAGTTCCGATGGTTTTGTCGCTGGGCTATAAGCGAGTGTGCGAGTACGACGAGCGATTACTCGCACCACTCGCAAATGACCGCTGGTTGATCTCTCGGCGTGAGTTCTGACCACCAAGCGAGCATCGCTAAGCAAGTATTGCTGAGCGAGTATTATCTTTGATAGCTCTTTTCACTCAGCGACAATCGAAAAACTAGTGCAACGAGTCCTCGCCGGCAGCACAGTAAATATTCAAGCTAAAGCAGTAACTACCTCAACTACATCGCCTGAATTGAAACACTCACACAGACACGCGCTGTATACCGAGTAGTTTTTTGTTTTTGTATGTGACTGTATTCCGAACTTACCTTAGAATTCTTATTGCAGTGCGTGTTTGTGTGAATGTGTCAATTCGGACGATTGTAGGTAGTTGAAGTACTGCTTTAGCTTATACAAGGTTAGTCGGAAAGGGGGTACTAATCCGAAGCCCACTTATAGTATCGCTGATGACTGTTTGAAAGCTAGTGTTAAAATTTCAAAATTCGATAAAAAAAAAAACAGATAAAATTATTTTTATTTTAGTTTTTTCAAAAATTCTTCATCCCTGTTACAAATTCAGAAAATGGTGCTTCTAATTCATGACCCCAAATATGACCTAAAATGTAAACACAGCTGATCATTACTGGGGATAGATAGATTTTAGAGATTTTTTATTGAGATATTTGAACAACTGTTTCTCTTAAACTATTGACTTTTGGGAAAAGTTGTAGAACAAAAGTTATTCATTATTATGTGTACTTTAACACCTTTTCGGATTAGTACCCCCTTTCCGACTAACCTTGTATAAATTCTGTGCCGGCAATGTAAACAGTCAGCGATCAACTATTAGTGTATGCATCTCTTTTGTTTACACGAAATGTATATCTATTGCACGTTTCTTGAGCGACAAAATAGACGATAGTTAGTCGCTTCCTCGCCGGCGGTGAGACAACTGCCTTATTGTTTAATTATACAATCGTGACTGTCACGTATTTTCTTCAAAGTAGAAACTATTACATTTTTTAATTAAAGTCTGTCGAGACGACTTCAATGACTTTAATGGCTGCCATTCAAGTGAACGGTGTCACAAACCTTTGGGTTATCAACTTGGGAATTTGCAACTTTATTAATTTTTAGTTTATTGAAGATTCTGATACGTTTGCTCTCTCTATCCTTTTCCCAACTATGTTGTGTTTTCCAGTCTAACTAAATAAGACTGGATACCAGTATTTTACAAGGAGCGACTGCCATCAGACTTCCACAGCCCAGTTAGGCCGCTTGTACACACGGCTACAGATCAAGCTATACATTTCCAGTATAAGCTGATCTCGCATTGTATAGGATTTCCTTACAGTGAGAGGTCAGTGTAAACTGGATTTGTATAGCTTGATGTGTAGCCGTGTGTACACGCTAAGAAAAGTCGCCGGGCCTATGCAAGAATTCGTGTCGTTTCTACACACGACCTGTGTACACTACATCGGCACTGATCAAGAAAAAAATCTTGCCTGCGCTAGACACGACGCGTGAACGTTGCTGCGGTGCGGTGGGGGGCGGGGTAGGGTAAGGTGGTGCAGGTAGTTTTTGTACGTTTGTTTGCGTGGACGTAGACGCACGACTGCCCGAAAACAACCTTAACGTTTACACGTTCCTATTAGTCTTGTCTGCAGTAGACACGAGAAGTTTTCCTGCCTACATCCGACAAAATTCTTGTCGTGTACATGATAAGTTGATCCTATCTGCAGCAGACACGGTGAAATTTCTTAGCGTGTATAAGCGGCCGTACCCTACCCCGCCCCCCACCGCACCGCAGCAACGTTCACGCGTCATGTCTAGCGCAGGCAAGATTTTTTTCTTGATCTGGGGGCTTACCATGACGTCTTAAGAAAACGTTCAAACGCCAGCCAGTCAATATCCGTTCAAAGGCAGGCCTGCTTCTGAATCGCTAAAAATCGTACCATGTCAGTACAAAAGGTGAACGACTATTCAACCAAGTTGAACGGATAAGCTTGTTCATGGTACGAAAAGTCTATACAAAAAAAACAGGTGAACGGATTTCGTAAACGTCAACGTAGCAGGCCTGCCGCAGGCCTGCTCTAACGATGTCATAGTACAAAAAAGCAGGGCAGTTCAACTTCCAGGCAACTTCTGCCCTGCTTTAAGAGGTCATGGTAAGCCCCCAGTGCCGATGTAGTGTACACAGTTCCTGTGTTATGACGAATACTAAGGTTAGACCAGGGGGCCTACTCCCTAAGTCCGTCAACGAAGTTAGTCGCCCGTCCGAAAGTTACCCGAAACGTAGGAGTGAACAAAACAAGTGTCAAGTTCAACTTTTCAGACGGGCAAAAACACATCGGTTGTAGGGACAGCTGTCAAATCGTGTTGTCATTCATTCTTAGTTCGAGCCCCGAAATAATCGTAGGTCCGTAGGTGATAGGGAGTAGGAAACGCTCGTAACTAAGGCCGAAACCACGGACTTCGTGCTTAGGGAGTAGACCCCCAGTTGTGAATTTATGAATTGCTTAAATATATTAAATGCGTTCAAAATTAAGATGTTATCGTAATTAATCGTTAATTGATACGGTTAATTCTGTTAACGCTCCACTTTGCAAGTAAAATCGTGTTGAATCGTATTTTAACGATGTTTACCGATTACCCATTTCACAATCTTGACCTAGCTTACGTAGATTTCGTTGGATATACAATGTTAGTCAGAAAGGAGGTACTAATCCAAAAGGGTGTTAAAGTACCCATAATAATGAATAACTTTTGTTCTACAAGTTTCTACAAAAGTCAATAGTTAGAGAGAAATAGCTGTTCAAAGATTTCATAAAAAAAAAACCGCTAAAATCTGTCTATCCTCAGCTATGATCAGCTGTGTTTACATTTTTACTTATGTCATGCTTTTTTTGTACTGAAATATGACCATCTACAATATGGTATGGTATGGTATTATACAATGTTATTTTTACTTTATGCGAAAACCGAGACACCCCAACAAGATTTTCATCAGAACTGCCTGAATATGTGTTTTTTTTTGTAGTTAATTTCCAAGTTACACCTTAGTTTATGTCGCGTTAAGTTCGCTAAAAAAGTGTGAAATGCCTGAGATGTGCTATGCAGGAGTTGTCTAATACACGGAAACTGATCGAGCGGACCATTTCAAGCCTCAAGGTGTCTATTCCCGTCAATTGTTATGGGTAGAGACCTACTGAAACAAAATTGAAATTTATGAAAAAAAAAACAAAAAAAAATGTGGTGTAAAAAATATGTCAATCGATTCTCTTAGTGATTCTGAACAAACTAGTTTCAGGTTTCGCATATACTAAAACTAACCTTGTATGGTAATGTCTCAGTAAAAGTCTCTGGATCTCGTAATTGACCAATGATAGAAAAATACGGACCAGACTGGTCGATAGAGAAAATGTTGCACTTTTACGTAGTTTATACAACTCAAAGACAAAATGTCACTTTACGGTCTTTTAGACATAGGATGGCAAAATTTCTCTTTGTATTTACTTAGTGCACACAACGCAGTCCATCCATTTTGTGCGCCATTTCTCAAAAACTACTAAACCATTCCCGATGTTATGAGCCATTCATCTTTTAAGGGTAGTATTTAGTAAATATACCGCTCCATTGTCTCTGCTACCCCGTTCGGTAGTGGGATGATGGATGGGGGATAGGAATCCTCGGTATTGGGTAGTCGTTGCAGTAGCGGGGGATTTACAATGCCTTCTGTTTTTAAATTAACGGCTTCGGCTTTGTTCGGGTGCTTTCGGAAAATATTTGACCAATAATCGGGTATTTGATACTATTAAAAACGTACAACATTTTGGTTCTATTTTTAAAAAAAGTATAGAAAGAAGAGTTTTTTCAATTTCAAATCATACGCACCCGCGTCACCTTAAGATTTGAATTTCGATACTAACTATTGATAAATCAATTTCATTCTATGATAATGAAAATATTTATGCCATAGGCTTTTATTCCATTCACCTATTATACCATTTTTTTATCTAGACGGTAAAAAGTCATTCATGATTTCCATTGCCAGTCCTAAATAAAGATAAAAAATAAAAACATTAAAAAAAAGTAAAAACCGACTTCAAAGAAATACTAAAAGGAGTAAAATAATTACCATAATATGAAATTAACAGTTTCAGAAGTCGGTGGCTTCTATTTGCTTCAGTGAAGAGTTGCACCGACTTCTGAAAATGTTAAAACCGACTTCAAAGAAATCTTTGAAGTCGGTTTTTACTTTTTTTAAAGTTTATTTTTTATTAAATACGTTTTAGTGTCATAATTTTAACCCCCTCATTCATAACCCTTCTTTTTGGCTTTGACGTAGTCAGGCATAAAAAGTCCTTTCAAATGATACCTTACACGATATAATGAAAACATTCCAAAGGGGGGGAGGGGGGGGACACGCACCCCCTCCTCTTTTCCAGTAGTCAGTTCCCAACAACAAATATAAACAAAGTAATATTAGTAATTTGAGAATTTTGCTTTGATCCGATGAGGAGTTCCGTTCCATATCTCTGAAGTTCGTGGTCTAATCATAACAAAATTTATATGGGACCAATCGGGAAGTATACCCTTTCGAACAAAAAAAGAATTTTTCAAATCGGTTCATAAATGACGGAGATATGAAGTAACAAACATAAAAAAAAAATACAGCCGAATTGAGAACCTCCTCCTTTTTGAAGTCGGTTAAAACATGTGTCATTCCCACCATCATTGAGAACAGGGTCTCAAGCTACCGTTGGCCAGGTCTCAAGCTACCGATGGTCAGGACGCCAGAGAGAAAAACCTCGTGACAATAAGCGCAATATCTCAGCACCTCTTCGGATTTTGTTCAAGGCTCTTGACTATTACATCATTGGCGTAACATCTTCAATAAAGGAATCAAACCTTTTTTGTGGTAAAACTCTAAAAAGGAGGCCATAATTCTTCCTCTTTAATCAACATACACGTCACATAGTACCCTCTCTCAATGCCTGCAGTTGAGCAAAAGATTTACATCCAATCTCGCTACGTTTACGATCTCCAATAAGAGATGGCGTTAGTAGTAACGTTAAACATTTGTAACTTTTTACTGAATGTCGCTGTTGAACTGAATTACCTGAATTATTGCCTACCCCACAATGGAGAGGGGATGAAGGTACATGTTTTATGCTTGTATGCGTGTGTGTGTAAATTATTTGCTTTCCACAGGGGCGTCGGTATTCCATTGTATTGAGCTTCAAATATATGGGCGTCTGGTAATAATTTTGTAATATATTATTATGTAAAATGTGGTTAGGGGTGTTTTATGGTTTCCTGGTTAAGTTACCCAACGTTCTTTTGAGTGACGTAGAATGTTACCACAGGAAATATTATTTATCGGATCAACACTCAGAACCCAGTTTTCTAAAACATAAAAAAACAAAAAACTATCTAGCCAAATAGGGCGCCAGAAACTTCTTAAAAAAACAGCGATTTAAGAAAAAAAAAAGCTTTATCTTCGTCGCGTGTGACCCTTCCATCACCAAGTCTACTAATTTGCGGTTTTATTCTACAGATTGTCGATAGAATAGTCTTAGACGTTTGGTATTCTGCTGGTAATTTTAGACCAGTGGCTTTACACTAACTACTTCAATAGAATACATTGAAGTTTTACCGGAATATACAAGTTTAGTCAGAAAGGGGGTAGGTACTAATCCCCAGGCCACTTAAAGTATCACTGATACCGGTTTTAAAGCAAGTGTTAAAATGTCAAAATTCGATAACTTTTATTTAAGTTATTTAAAAAATTCTTCTTCCCTACTTCAGTTACGAATTCAGAAAATGGTACTTCTAATTTGTGACCCCAAATATGACCTATAATGTAAACACAGCTGATCATAGCTGAGGATAGATAAATTTTAGACGCCGGATACTAAATGTTACAAAGACAAAAAGTCAATGGGCAACATAGTCCTAGTGTCAAAATGTACAAAAGTCTTAATGTATATGAATGTGCAAACGACAAAAAATAATTGTGATATAATGCGAAAGGGTCTAATTGTTAGATTGTCAAAATGTACAAAAGATAAAACTTAATTGTGCCAAAATGCATCGATGTCCAATTGTCACATAGACAGGATTCGAACCCGCAAACCTGGGCATTATTTAAACAATAGCTCAGAGCAGATAGCTCAGTCTGACAATCCGTGCATTAATAAATACACTATGGAACCCTGTCATATTAAACAAATTTACCTCCAGCCAGTATAATTTTGAATGAAATCTTACTAACTTATTAACAAGGTCCCAAAGTGCAGGCGGGATGTGCATATAGATATATTTTTATGCACGTGACTGTACATAATTATGACATTTTTACCTTATACCAATTATATACATTACGGCTATAATGTATTCTATCATGGCGGCATTTGGGCAAAATGACATTTTGGCACTAGGCAATTTGTACAATTGAACATTACAGCTTTAATGCATTCTATCATAGCGGCATTTGGGCAAAATTACATTTTGGCACTAGGCAATTTGTACATTTTGACACTAGGACTATGTTGCCCATTGACTTTTTGTCTTTGTAACATTTAGTATCCGGCGTCAAATTTTAGCGTTTTTTTTTTTGTAATTTTTGAACAGCTATTTCACTTAAACTATTGACTTTTGGAGAAAGTTGTAGAATAAAAGTTACTCATTATTATGGGTAGGTACTTTAACACCCTTTCGGATTAGTACCCCCTTTCTGACTAACCTTGTAGGTATAAATTATCTGTCACATCGGTAATGGAATCTCAATAGGTGGGATGACAGACTTGATCCCCTGATCTTCTCTCGTGTCAGCACGAGCTATGCAAAAATAGCTGATGCTGTGGTGAAAAGATTATCCAGTCAACAAGGTTGGTAGCGGGGCTGACTGCCCAGGGTGCGCCGGACGTACTTAAGTATCGTCACTCGTGGAGGCTCTTTTGATGCACCCCATCCTCTGATGGTAGGCACAGATTGGGTATAAGATGGAACCCACGAATCCAAGTAACAGAAATATAGAGGGACTCCCCTTTACCCCTCTGGCTCTCACATACACACGACGGAACACACTGAACTGCTTGCCAGGCGGACCGTAAAGATCCTACCACCAAGCGTACTGGGTTTGGCTTCTAAAAAACGTGCTGGTATCAATAGGCTAAAGAAACGCTTACAGAACAAATTATAAATATTTAGCATACGTATATGAAGTTAATATACATATATACGCTACGCTACGATGCTTGATCATATTACTTTCGTAATATTTTATAAACATAGTTACAATATGATTCATTGCTCGCATCGAGTGCCAGAGGAACGTTGCAATGTAATCTAAACCCTTGACATATATATTTATCATGTTTTAGATCCCAACGGGATAGGCACAGATGTCATGTGTTGACAGTCGATAAAATGTATTAGGGACTAGTTTGTCCAAAAATAAGCATGTGTTAGATGATTAGTTTAGCTAGGTTTTTTTAGTGTTGGTAGTAGAATGACAATCAAGTCGACAGCCCACTTGGTGGAAAGTGGTTATAGTCGCCATTAAACCTTTTTTTATCACAGGCCACATCGTTGGGCGCCAAACTGTAATGTAACAGACGGCCCCAGGATCTCCTGAGCTAGAGACACGTCTGCTGCACCAGTTATAAAGAAAGCTGAATACTAAGGGATCCTACTTACCCCTAGCCGGACAAACAAGGAAAACACTTTTTAGGACAACTTCTATAATATGGATAAAAACACTAAACTTATAGTCACTAATAGCACACGTAAAAATTTAGAATGGATACACGAACTTTGAATGATAGATTGAAGAATTCTAACTAATATTTATAAATGCGAAAGTAAGTTTGTTATCTTTTCACGCCTAAACCACTGAACCGATCATCCTGAAATTTTGCATATAATATGAAATTTTGTCAAGTGTACAGAAACGGACATTAAAATTAAAAAATGGATACATGAAATTTCCCTGAGTGTTATTTGGGTGACCGGGAGCTCAGTAGTCCAGTGACTAGGCGGAGTGCTGGAAGGTCAGCAGTGTGGCAACTCCCTCAAGTAAGTCGGAGTGCCGGAGGCTCAGCAGTACAGTGAACTACAGTGACGAGGCGAAGTACTGGAAAGACAGCAGTGCAACGACTCCCGGTCACTCAAATATCACTCAGGGAAATTTCGTGTATCCATTTTTAAATTTTAATGTCCGTTTCTGTACACTTGACAACGTATATGCAAAATTTCAGGATGATCGGTTCAGTGGTTTAGACGTGAAAAGGTAACAAACAAACACACTTACTTTCGCATTTTTATAATATTAGTTAAGATTCCTCAATCTATCATTCAAAGTTACACCGCACATACTTCGCAAGGAACGCATTTCCACGGCATTTATTCTACTAATGTTAAATGAAAAGTATTAAAGTTTTTAAAACAAAGCAGTGTTGTCTGGTGCACGTAGTAACATTATCTGGTGTTCCACGCGACTGAGCTGCTGGTCAGCCAAATGCAACTATCAGCTGTTTTCACTGACTTTTTGCGGTTCATTTTAAAGCTTTTTGCTGAGCTAAAATATTATAAGGGTTTGTTTAAAAATCGAGCTTAAAAAAAGATGAGGTTGTCAATACGACGTGTATTTTTTTACCCGACTGCGCGACATCCAAAACTGGGTTACGTTTTTCACTCGTATCTAAGTATATAATTATGTCATATATTGGACCCTGTTCCCGATGCCGGTGGGCTACTATTTTTTAATGTCTTTTTATATTTTTTTTTACAGAAATGTTTAAAAATATAAATTATATTTATATTAAATGAATAAACGGTGATAATAATAATAGTCAATAGTCATTTATTGGTAATTGTTGATTACATGTCATTATATTCACATAACATTATTATACAAACGATATAATAATAAAATAATCGGTATTTAATAAGTAATTTTAGTCAAAATAACATGTCATTTAAAGAAAAACTGTAAAAATGTTTTTACGATCGGATACCAATTAATTCAATAAAAGAATGTCATTTAAAATTAATAAACTGTAGCTTAAACTAGCCAAAGAGCTGAGAAACATAAACATGTTTTTCCAAAAATAATAATATTACCATATCCAGTATCTAAGATGTGTAAATAAAAAATCGATTCTATTCATTGTAGCTACAGGTCTGAATTTTCTTTAAACTTTCATACACATAACGTATTCTTCATTCCGTTTGACGTAATTCCGACGTTGTTACAATATATTGTTAATTAGCTAATCCGACGCATAGAGGCCGAGTATTAACTATTAATAGAGACAATAAAAATATGCGCGGCACACTGACACAGATTACAGATGTCACTAATGTTTTGTATACAGTACCACAATGTATTTAGTAGTTTTTAGTCTGTGATGGCGTTTGGAGATGGGATAAAATCTGCCAAGTGTGGGTCGGAGCACGAGCAAAGTGGCGGCAGGTACATTTTGTGTGGAGCCGGGTGACTTTTATACAGGCTGTAAACGAATTTATGTAATTCCTTAAAATCACATGATCTACTACTGGTTTAGATTGGCCCCGCGCGGGAATTAGCCCGATTAAAATTAAAAAAACAGATTTTTTTATTTTTAATCGGGCTAATTCCGGGATTAAAAATAAAAAAATTAAAAAAACTTTTTTTTTTCATGCGATAGTTATTTGTCGTATCTAAACCATCTTATAAGGATTCAGTAAAAAAATAAGTTTTTTATTTTGCAAAAATTTTTTTTTTCTTTTTCCTTGCGTTGCCACGTATAAATGAATAAAAGCACGGCGCGGTCGCGGCTGGCGGGCACGACTAACGCGATATCGCTCTTTGCAGTAAGTTAACCCGGGGCTCTAAAATGACTCAGAAATAAAAAACTAAGATTTTTTTTGTTTTTTTTTTCAGTTGATTTTCGAAAAATCCCTTTTAGAGTTAATCTGTGTCACCAGTAGATCACGCGGATTGAAGGAATTATACGAATTCGTTTACACCTCACTGAGTCTACTAAAATGTTTGTGATCCTTAATTGTATTTTTAGTTTTTTTTTTCTTTTTCGGTAGACACGATCGATACCCTTTGGATCACTTTGCTGTCTGTGTGTCAAAACCCTTTTTCTCAGGAACGGCTAGACCTATCGAGTTAAAAAAATACCAAATACCTACTAAAGTCTAAAATCTCATAATTCTGTAAAAGAACAATTTCTACGGAAAAATCCGAAGAATTTTGTTTGTCACGTGGGTTTTAAAACGGTACGGAACCGGTGGGGCGCGGCTCTTACTCGCACTTGTCCGGTTTTTTACGATTATTAGATTTTAAAAACAATACACACAAAAGCATAGGTACTTACGTGATGAAATTATAAGCATTCGTAGTTTTTTCTGCGGAACATTTTCTGCCAATGGTCTGTTATATTCATGCAGTTTCTTTATCCAAATACGAATCGTATCGCTTACTAACGATAGTAAATGATACCGACGCGTTGTTAAAAGTTATCAAATTAATATTTTCTACATCAGCGTGGAAATAAGAGAAAATTTCATATCTACCCAGATTGCTATAGAAATAAATTATTAGACAAAAATAAACAAGATTTAGCGTATTTAATTTCTTACATTGACGTCAAATTATCAACAATGTCTGCGGTACTTATTTTTGGTAATAACTGTCATACAAATTACGAATCAAGGATGAAAAATTAGAATGTCTGTATGAAAATAAATGTTACTTTAAAACATCCACTGCTGGACATAGACCTCCCACTTCACTTCTAGTTTGTCCAGCAATGATCGTAGTATTAGCGCATTTCCGCGTCGAATGTACCAGGATGACATGACAGGCAGGTGTTCGGTGATCAGATAAATCGCCATCCATTAATTTAACATAGCCAAGACTCAAGACTAATTAGGTCTATTTATAGAGAAACTAGCTGTTTCTGTGGATCCACCTGCGTAAAATTTCTATGTTTTACAAGACTTGTGTGTTAATTTAGAAAACATTGTACTACTATGGTGCTTTTCCCCCACCAAAAGTGGCACCACTTCAAAAAAAAAGCATTATTTCTGTCAACACACAACATATTGAAATTTCGTACGTACAACATTTTAGTCAAGTGTTTTAGAAATTTTCGAACATCAAATATCAACACTAGAGCTTCTGGATTCGAAGTTTTAGCGATAAGTACCAAAAATTTTAGCATTAATTACTAAAACTTCTAACCTAGGATGTCAAGTGTTATTTTTTGGTGTTCGAAAATTTCTACAACACTTGACTAAAATGTTGTACGTACGAAATTTCAATATGTTCTGTGTTGACAGAAATAATGCTTATTTTCTCAAGTGGCGCCATTTCGGTGGGGGAAGCACCTTAAGCGCAGTATGACTATAATACGAGTATGTAGAGCAAATATTGTATAACACAACGATATCGCTCAGCATACATTTCATACGGACACGTTCACACGCAACTCACTCAACGCTATGCTATAAAGTACTCACTTGCTGTCCGCAATAAACTTGAGCGATTCTCAGATCTATATCGTATGATTCTCCGGTCCCCACCCCGCCTCACTTCTACCCACCCAGTCCGTCGCCTGACGGATCGCCGTCAAATAACATGGTAGACTGGCTTGCGATATATCGTACAGTGTAAACGTCATGCTATATTGTTATAGCTTATGACGCAATATGCTTTACGATATAGCGAAATAATATAATGTAATCTGAACTATGAGTTTCATTTTATCTGTTCAGCCATTACAATTTAAAAAAAACCTTCAGACTTTTACATTTTGTTAGTGATATGTTCTTATTATTTCTGGAAGCCTAGTACTTATGTCACATGATGACGGGGTAAACAGGGGTTTAGCTTCTCTGGCTATAATTATTATTATTTCATAATTCATATACAAACAAATCCAGTGGGCATTTTTAATTAGGCGTTAGTTTTATGAAGACATTTTCAAACGATTTCTGAGAGCCTGGTACATCTTGCAGTGAATACGAAGAGTTAATAGAATATCAGCATAAGCTGTCCCAGGGGAAAGGCGTTATGTTTACGGAGACATCTTCAAACAATTTCTGGGAGCCTGGTACTTCTCACAGAGAATATGAAGAGTAAATAAAATCATCATTATCAATCAGCCTACGCTGGTCCCAGGGGAATTAGGCGTGATGTTTATGGAGACATCTTCAAATGATTTCTGTGAGCCTGGTAGTTCTCGCATTGAATACGAAGAGTAAATGGAATCAACTGTCCCAGGGGAATTAGGCCCTACGTTTATGGAGACATCTTCAAACGATTTCTGAGAGCCTGGTACTCAGTGAATATGAAGAGTAAAATGCAATCATCATTATCAGCCCACAGTCCCACTACTGGGCACGAATAAAACAAACAAATCCACGCTCTATCTAAGTCAATCTGTTAATTAAACGCGCTCGTATCGATCAACTCGCGCGCACGTATTAATAGCTCGTTCGCTGACGTCATAGCGTCGCTTATGTAATTGCCAGACGCGATAAACAGATGGTGTCGTGTACACAGTGGCTTATACTGGACAAACTTTTGACTACTGAATTAGTTAGTATAAACGTCACGGTTGTATGTCTTGATGGGGTAAGCAGAGATTGTACCTACTGATGTACACCTACCCATATTTCGCTAAAGATGGTATGAAGTTATGTTCCATTATGACATAAATGTACTGCATAGCGACACGTTTGGTGCAGTGGCTAAGCGATTAGCTTCTGCGCTACGGATCGTGGGTTCGATTCCCACACGGAACAAAAATTTGTATGGCCTACAGGTGGTTGTTTCGGGTCTGGGCGTTTGTTTGTGAGAACAAATTTTTTCTAAAAAAATAAATTAAATATCCCGAAATCACTTTGTACAGCTGGGATTCAAATCAAGGCCTCATAGCAGCTGCTCATGCGCACTGGCTAGTTATTCTTGGCCTATTTACTAATTATTATATTTTATTGTTTCAGGTACATATTTCACTAATTCGAAACTACGATATTCAAGCAAGTTATGATTTTCGGGGTAAGCAACCGGTCTTGTTACCTCATTTAGCAACCGAACGATGATAAATCAAATGTTTAACTGTATGCTGTACTCAAAAATAAAATAACGATGTTTTTTTAGAGTACATAAACGGTGACAACTGAACCCTATTATTAAGCCTACTCTGTCTGTCCGTCTCAGGGGTTTATCTTGGCATCCGAATGAGGTAGCCAGTTGAAATACACAGATTATGTTTTGCTGTAGTATGAATTTTGGTAAATAATAAAAAATACAAATTTTCCAAGGGGGCCTCGCGCCTCGTTCTCTAAAAATTGACAATTTTTCAACGATTTACGTTTCGACTATAAAAGATGTGGGTTTTAAATATGTAGCAGACAGACAGACGAACAGACAGAGAGGCGATACGTTGTCGCACCAGCGTGGGTTCAAATTAGGCTGGTGTCGAACTGCAGTGGTATCGATCTAGTATCGCACTAGCGTGATTCGTACTTGAGTGGAGTTGAGCTGCAGTTCTTCGAACCAGCGTGCATTCGTTCTTTCGTGGTTCGAGCTACAGATTGGTCGCACCAGCGATATTCGAACTAGATACGGCCGCGCTTCCGTAATGCACTCATCTTTTTAATGATACTTAATACATTATCTCTTCAAATCACGGCTCATCTTCCGTGCGGAAGATGTCCGGTCCTTTGGAAGGCATACGGGGACACAGGTCCAACGCGCAGAGGCCCCTTTGAGAACTTTCTTAATACATATTATTACCTATGTTTTTCTAATTTGGCTTGATGATAAGCATACTCGACAAATAAATATAATATCTACTAAACAAGTAGTCTTTTAAATAAGACAAATGTATTTAATTTTATGTATGTAGACGACGTGCAACGGAACCACAATGCGTGGTCCGATACTCACTTGAAGAAAATATATCGGGTGTAAAAAGACCCTTAACGATAACGAAAACCACATATTCTACCCATCATTGGGATCATTTTTTTCTACCAGACCATGCCTGGGAAACCATTGGTTTTAGAGATATAGAAGGTGCATGGAAGGTAGGAAGGTATGCATTTTTTTTTTTGTTTTTTCCAAAAACGTATTCTAATTGATAAATACTAAACTTTTTTCCAACCAACCTTGTCAAAATTTTAAATTTTTCCTCACAAATTACGCATTAGAGTTACAAAAACGCAACGAATATCAAACGCACACGACCGCCTTGGCTCAGCTGTGTCGCCGCTGCACGCATGCAAACGCGCGGCATCGCCACAACCACACATTGCGCGCTACAAAAAAAAGCGTTTTTTATGCCAAAAAATAAAAGTCGTTTCCCAGAAAATATTTTTGGTCAATATAGTTTAGTTTGATGTACAGAGTGCGTAGATTTCGGCTATGTGATGGGTCTTTTTACACCCTGTATTTATTGACACTAATCAATAGGTAGGTACCAAAAGGGCCTTTAGCTCAGCATAATGTCAGATGGACTAGGTACTACCATTTAACCCTGATTTTCAGCTGTAACCCACGAGTGCCATACGCTCGAAACTAGGTTACAAACAATTTGAACTAAGGATGTTTCTATGTAGATAAATATATGATAAAATAAAAGAAATTGGTCGGTTTGTAAATAGTTTTTTCACCGAGCGAATCCGCTGTCTCCGACTAGCTAATATAATAAATAACATATGATTCGTAATGTCTGGTTATAAATAGCCGCCATCTTGGTTGACGGCCGTCAACCGCACGTGTATGTGTGTATACGTAATATATATAGAACGGGTGCGTCAAAATTATTATATATTTTATTACATATTATATTATTATATTTTTCGAGATAATTTGTGTCTGAAATGTAATAGAAATATGGAAAATGTCAGATCTTGTCATTTGTACGCGTAAAAGTTTTGATGTAGTAGGTATAATCATAGAGATTATGAGATTTCTGAATAGAAATATAATAGTTTGTTTTTCAAAAAACCAAGTGCTTGGATGTCTCTTGAAACGGGGTTTTGTAGACATAACAAAAAAAAACCTACATTACCAGCAAAATATAGGCTCATATAATTTAACGACATAAAGAAATCGAACATTACGCGCGATAGAAATTCTACTTCGACTGAGACTTATCGTAATAAAATCAATTCATTTCAACAACTATAGATATAGTTTATATCAAAAACTCAACAATTAACTTCATGATGTCGCATTATCGCTACAGCTGCGTGCGAAACTTCCGTAACAATGAAAATTTCAACCTTCAAAAGAACTTAAAAAAAAAAAATCGTCTATAGTTGAACTTTTAATTCGATGCAGTAACTTGATAGTTGAGGATACTAGTTTTTAGCAAAATAAAACATAGTCAGGTGAAAAAAAGAATGAACGAAATTGAATGAACTTGATAGTGCACTTATGTGCAAACTTTTTTTTTAAACTTGACGATCAAAACCCGATAAATCTATTTAAAATAGTCTATACCACTAGTAGCAACTTTAACTCTTTTATTCTTTATTGCAAAGGAATTTGTAGAGATTTAATGAAATTGCAAAATTTTGCTCATTCATTATTTTCGTTAAATCTTTCACTACCCCAACACTATTAGTTTTAGTATGGGGTAACCTTAGAATAATATGGTAACATTATCGAATTATTAAAGCCTAACTAGAACCTACTAGGATATTAGAATTAAAAGGAGTACTTTGCTTCAAAGACAAAATCTAAAAAAGGTAATTAATTTCTCTAAAAACTTAAAAGCATTTTACTCAAACAATTACAGTTATCACTCGTGAAGCTCGTTACCAGGCTATCAGCACTCGCAAGGAGCTTTTCTTTCATTACAAGAAGGCTTTTAGCTGTAACATACGTTTTAGGAGTAATTAATGACCTTATAAATCCGTTGGGTGCCAAATTAAAGATTTCATTAAGTGGAGACGAGTGTGAGTGTTAGACACATGTAAATGAACACAAGTCAGACAGAATAATTGAATTTAGGATAATTAAATTAAGAATATTTTATTAGAAAGGCGTGTTTGGTGTTATAATAGTAGTAATTAGTAGAGGTAAGCGTAGATACCCTCAATTTTAAGTCCGTATTGAAAAGTTGCTCTCATTTGAGTATTTATTTAGGTATCGTTTTGATAACATTTCAAACGTTTATCTTGTCTTTATGTATGTAGGATGTTAATTCGGAACGCATTATAATTTATATAAAAGTAGTTGTGCATGAATGCAGCGATGAGTGAAAGAGAGAGTATGTGTGAGAGTGAGAAGGAGGAGTGTGGCGAGCTCACAAAAGACGATTAAGACGACTCGAAGATGAAAAATGTTTTAAGTTAATAAAAGAAGATTTGAAGACGAAAATACATTTTATTTCGGTCATGGGTGTCAGGGTGGCCTACGTGTATGAATTTAAAACTATATCCTTTTCAACGTAACTTCATTAGTGATGAAAAGCATAGACGAGGGGTACCAAAAAAAAAACTTTCCAATGTAGGTACGGAACCCTCGTTGCGCGAGTCCGACTCGCACTTGGCCGGTTTTTTTAGACCAGGTTTAGAACTGTGAGCTGTTGACACGAAATACAAGTAAAAAAAATCTTTTTTCAATACTCATACTCGGAAAGTTGGTCTGAAGTTGCCTGAGGAGCGGGTTGAAAGTAATACTTTTCAGCCCTAGGGAGAACCGTTTTCAACTGACAGCTGTCAAATTATAAAAAAAAACCAGTTCTATTTTCACATTTCTTTTGAACCATGTTCCAACTTTCTATACAGCCACTCAATTACAGTGCGATGTAAAATTGTAATAACAGAAAGTTAAGTATTAATTATAGAATAAAAAAAATGACTTTATTTTAATTTAGTTTCAACTATTTCTTTAAAATAACATAGATTTGGGCAAAATGTTTACCATTTTTTCAATGATGAAAATGATAAATAATGGCTGAATAGCGGGCCGACCACAGAAAAAAAAAACTAAATAGGCGGGAAAGCAGCAATCCGATCACTCATTTTTTCTTTAGCTAATTCATGTTTTTATTTATACTTTCCTTGTATTCGTAATGAAAAGCACAGTGTTTACCTCGGGTTAAAGACTTATTTAGTCCCTCGAACTATTGGCGCCCTCGCTAGGACTAAATAAGTTACTTTCACCCCTAGGGTAACAATGTACTATTAATACACAAGTGATGGTCCCTTAAAAGAAAACTGCACTTCACATAAAAACTACTTACAAAACTGCATACCCTTCTATCGAGAAACGTGCTTAATAATACTTTTTTATAATATAATATGCACACGCTTGCCAACCGCCTTATCTCGATTTAAAATTGCTAAAGAAAGTGTCTAACAAAGATAAAGCATGCTCAAACCTCGCCGATGACACTAAGGTACCACGATGACACTCTGTGGTACTTTTAGCCCCATTCAAGTGCTCTCAAGGTTCTTAGTGACAGCTTGAGATCGACGGATGTGGGTATTAGGTGCTGAGTTAGGGATGTCGCACACTTCACGCGGCTGATCTATATCGCGACAAGACGCGTCGAGTACGCGCGGGTAAATAAGATTTGCTATTGTATTTGAATACAATGAGAGGAGCTCGTGGCTAAATAATTACAGCCACATAGACCGATTTTCCGGGTTAAGCCGCGCTTGCCGAGGTTGGTCTGTGGATGGGTGACCATTTACCATAGCGAGTTTCCTCCGTGCCTCAGAAAGCACGTAAAGCCGTTGGTCCCGGCTGTCATTTGTAGATCTTTGACAGTCGTTACTGTTGGTCAGAAGCCAGAAAGTCTGACAACCAGTCTTACCAAGAGTATCGTATTACCCAGTTACTGGGTTGTGGAGGTCTGATAGGCAGTCGCTCCATGTAAAATACTGACATTGAGCTGCATCCGGTTCGACTGGAAGCCGACCCCAACATAGTTGGGAAAAGGCTAGGCAGATGATGATGAGTTATTAAAGATAAAATAATCTTTATTTCGGATAAGTAACATCCATAGTTGGTTATTAAAAAAGAGAAAAGAAAATTCTATGTTAGTTAAAAACTTAATATTTAGTTACCTACTAGTTCATTGTTCGTCATGCATCTTTGAACAATGGCATTCAACAAAGAAGAGTCGTATCTCAATGCTATGGTCTTCAGGATGTAGTTGGAGCTGGCGCGCACTCTGCAGAGCAACGAGACAGATCTCTGTCTGACGATGGCATGAAAGCCATCGACGACATTATTCGTACGAAGTTATTGGCATTCGCGCAAAGGTTTCTAATACAATAAAAAAAAATCTTCGAGCCGTGAGGGCACAGCTAGTATAAAATGAAAATTACTAAAGGTTTAATAATATAAAGGTTTATGACGCGATTTTCAAGTGTCGCGGCAATAAGTGGGTGCCGTCCCTTAGTAATAAAAGCGTCCGTATTATATTTAGCAGTATCAGCAGAAAGGGAGGCGTTATATCTTGTCGTGTTTGACACTTGAGTACTGCCTCCGTCGGTCATATTTATCGCGTAACAAAGGAGTCCCAACTCAATGAATCCTGATTTAGCATACGTACTTATTGATGAAGTTTAAAATTAAATATTTGTGGAACGGCTCGCCTCGAACGAGTACTAAAAAAAATAAACTTTAAAAAAAGTAAAAACCGACTTCAAAGAAAAACTAAAAGGAGTAAAATAATTACCATAATATAAAATTAACTGTTTCAGAAATCGGTGGCTTCTATTTGTTTCAGTGTAGAATTGCACCGACTTCTGAAACTGTTAATTTTATATTATGGTAATTATTTTACTCCTTTTAGTTTTTCTTTGAAGTCGGTTTTTACTTTTTTTAAAGTTTATTTTTCATTAAATACGTTTTTGTGTCATAAATTTAACCCCCTCCTCTTCATAACCCTTCTTTTTGGCTTTGACGTAGTCAGGTATAAAAATCCCTTTCGAATGATACCTTACACGATATAATGAAAACATTTCAAATGGGGGGGGGGGGGGGCCACGCACCTCCTCCTCTTTTCCAGTAATCAGTTCCCAACAACAAATATAAACAAAGCAATATTAGTAATTAATTTGAGAATTTTGCTTTGATCCGATGAGGAGTTCCGTTCCATATTATTATCTCTGAAGTTCATGGTCTAATCATAACAAAATTATATGGGACCAATCGGGAAGTATACCCTTTCGAACAAAAAAAGAATTTTTCAAATCGGTTTATAAATAACGGAGATATGAGGTAACAAACATAAAAAATAAAATAAAAAATACAACCGAATTGAGAACCTCCTCCTTTTTGAAGTCGGTTAAAAACAGCCAAGTGCGAGTCGGACTCGTGCACTAACAACCGTTACTGCACGAGTCTGTGTCAGCACTAGTTTTCCGTATTTCCGGATTCGTGTAATTCCTTCAAACCGCGCGATCTACTGGTGACACTGACTGACCCTGCATAGGTTTTTTTCACAACAAAATAAAGTTTTCAAAAAATGAACCATGGTATTCTGTATCTGAGTAATTTTAGCGTTCCAAGTTAACTGACTGCATGGAGCGATATCGCGCTAGTCGTGCTCGTCAGCTGTGTCGCCGTACCTTCATTCATTTATGCATGGCATCGAAATTTTCTATCACATACAAACATTATGTGAGAAAAAAAAAGTTTATTTTTATTTTCAATCAATCTAAATCCCGTGCGGGGTTAATAATCGATACCATTAATAGATCATGTGGTTTGAAGGAGTTACACTAATTCGTTAACACCCTGTATAATTCAACCATGATTCGATAGACACGTGGCGCCATCTATTATCATAAGAACGTTATTGTTGTTTTTCTCGGGAACAGAACTTTTTTTCGGGGTGAAGACCCTATGTCCGTTTCTATACATCTGACAATGCATATGCAAAATTTCAGGATGATCGGTTCAGTGGTTTAGGCGTGAAAATGTAACAAACAAACAAACTTACTTTCACATTTAAAATATTAGGATTAGAATTACGAACGATCGCCATTTAATGAGTTTGAATAAACTTAGTATAGATCGAATCCCAATTCATTCCGGCGTTATCGCGGTAAAGCAGTATCGAGACCGTCTGTAGACAAATGTCAATCGATGATCGCTAGAGAATAGAAACAACAATGAGATGTACTGGATTGAAATAAACTTTCGACCGGTCAAGCGATCTGGGTCCCAATTCTCCTAAAATAAATTGTTGCGAAACGCAATCGAACCACAACCGTCAGTCAGTTTTTGTTTTCGAAAATTTTCAAAATGATTGATTTTGTTTTTTGTGTCAAACAATAAGACAGCTTTTGAAATTGAGAACTGTCTGAAAGAACGGTTCGGCCTTGGTTCGGTTGTGATTTTTCAAGATTTATTTTAGGAGAATTAGGCCTCTGTTATGTTATTTAGATACATTTAATTGACGTATCTATTCTCTGGCGATCGTCGATTGCCATTTGTATACAGACGCTGTTCGAACCTTCATTGGCTATCGTTAGCTTGCTGTGTACGTACAAAGTCAAGATTTTTATTTGATAACAAAATAGATTTTGACGGGGAATAGTTTTGTTTTTAGCTCAAATGAAACTAGTTTCTTTCTTCCGAATAAATTATGTCAGCTCGCTTCACGAAGCTTGCTCACTGCGTGTTGGCGATGTCAGACCATTAAATACAAGATTCCTCAGTTTTCCTTCACCAATAAGTCAATGTATTCATCGTATGTAAATAAATAAGTTACTAAGTAACTAGGCCGTGTGCTAACCTGATACGGTTCGTACGGCTTCTATCAGTCATGGGGCTTCCGACAAATGACGCGTGTATTGATCTGTTTTGTACCCTATATATTAGGTGAAACAAGTTTATATTGGTTCTCTGTTGGAATATCGAAATATGTTAAGCCGATTCTTATCTGGCCGAAAGTATTTCGCCACTTTTCATTTCGCCGAATAAGTAAAGTCTGCTGGCTACTGTTTCATTCCCATCATGCAATCAAGAAAGCATGCAAGTGTTTCTGGGTTTGCTCCGCCAGAAGACTTGCTTTGTCGCCCCTTCGCTTCGCTCGCACACTCGACAAACGTTACGCTCGCCTCGTGCACTCGTTCCGCTCAAGACCTCCTTCGCTAGCTTCTGGCTCCACGCTTTTAAATAACATTCTAGGGGTAGGACAGAGTCTGACCACGTGCAGTCGGGGTGCGTTGAGTCGGATTAACATTACATTCCGTTGTGTGAAAACAAAATTTGTGAATTATTTTTTGACCAACCAATCATTGTGCTAATAAATCATTCGGCGAAATCGAATTAGAGAAAACATTGCTTCGGCAAACATTACTTCGGTGAATCGTTGTCGTCGTAATGAAATTCGGTTTAAAATACTTCGGCCAAATCATGGGCACCCGTTTATATTGTATACCGACTTTTACCAACTTCACACACACTTTATACACTTCTGCCTACCCCGTTATAGACATTGCTGTTTCACTATCTACCAGGCGCACAGGATCTCGCAGGAGCCAATTTATTAGAAGTATATCATATTGCAAGCCAAATACCTTGTAGATGGCGTAGCAGATGCGTAGACACGGCCGTAGCAGCTACAGCGCTACGGCGTAGCGACATTATGTGGGCATTAATAACGTATTCAATGATCGTGCTTGGTTGCTTGTGGTTTGTTGCTATGTTTTATAGCTTGGCAATTTTAGCGGTAATATAAATTATAGTAAACACTACAAAGGGAAAGTAGCTGGAAATAATCGTAAAAGATTAAACAAGAAAAAGGTTAAAAAAAAAGTGCGGCTTCCGAACATGAGGTTTCGTTTTGTAGGCCGTACATAGGCTTAGTATTTTTTTTCTTAGAATAAACTATTATTCAGGAATTTGGAACAGTGTCCGATAAATGGTCGAAGCCACGCCTCCTAATACATAGAACCTAATACCGTAAGAGCGGTTACGCACTGCATCCGATCTGAATCCGTGAAAATACGTTCTATAGTAGTAATAGAACTATTTGTATGGTAGTTTACGCACTAGATCCGTCTTCCGTCATCCAATTTCTCTCCGTCATCCGTGTGTCTCCAATTCGGAAGAAATATTGACGGACCGAAGTAGCCGTAGTACTGTTTGTATGAACGCTTCCGCATTACCTCGGATTCAAATCGGACATATGCCAAAGATGGCCCCTGAATTGCTTGGATTTGTATCAGAGATCGGATTAGTGCGTAAGCAATATCCGAATTCGGTCCGAGATTTTTAGACTTAATAAGGAGCTCGTGGCTAAATAATTACAGCCGCATAGACCGATCTTCCGGGTTAAGCCACGCTTGCCGAGGTTGGTCTGTGGATGGGTGGCCATTTACCATAGCGAGTTTCCTCCGTGCCTCGGAAAGCACGTAAAGCTGTTGGTCCCGGCTGTCATTTGTAGATCTTTGACAGTCGTTACTGTTGGTCAGAAGCCAGAAAGTCTGACAACCAGTCTTACCAAGAGTATCGTATTACCCAGTTACTGGGTTGTGGAGGTCTGATAGGCAGTCGCTCCATGTAAAATACTGATATTCAGCTGCATCCGGTTCGACTGGAAGCCGACCCCAACATAGTTGGGAAAAGGCTAGGCAGATGATGATTTTTAGACTTAATTCGGATCGGATGCAGTGCGAAAAGCAATATCCAAATTCGGTCCGAGTTTTTATATCCGTATTTTCATGGATCCGGATCGGATGCAGTGCGTAACCGCTTTAATTGTAGGTAGTTACTAGTTTTTAATTGGGATTCGAACCTAGAACCTCACAAACGGTCCTTTGCATAATCGCAATGAATGGTGCGCACACAATGCAAGTACCAGGCAGTCAGGCCTTGCGAGAGGTGTCGTGTTGCTATTGTAGACCGCGGGAGTCGGGTGACTCTTTGTATCTTATGTACGCCTGGTACTTGTGTTTAACTGTAGGAAAATATACATTTGTGAGATGATAAAATAATTCTAATGAGAAATAAAATCCACTAAATATTGTTGTTAAAATGTGAGTTTGTTCGTCTGTTTGTATGTTCTACACGACTAAACTGCTGAATCAATTTTGATGAAACGTGGCACAATGAATCCGGAGTCCTCTACTGACGTTTCCACTGACATTCCGCCTTATAAATTCCTTTTGTTAATCGCCGTTCACTCATTCTTTCAACATGACCTAAGCATACTCATTTCAATTTTTGTCACTACATCACCGTTCTTTCTCTAAAATACTTAATACTAAATTATTATAATTTTTAGTAGTCAAATATCCTATTACATCTTAGTTATAATTATTGTTTATACCATAGCTATGTACCCAACATTGCAAGCATCACTCAACAACGGCTGCGGCCGACATTCAAACATACGATATTTCCCGTTGTCGGCAACACACGTCATGCAAACACGACAATTTAGATGAAATAGGACGGTTAAATTTAACCGCTAGTTTACTGCAAGCTGAACTTAACATAGTTAGGAAAAATAGGTAGAAATATGAAAGGAATAGTTAGGAAAAATAGGTAGAAATATTAAAGGAATAGTTAGGAAAAATAGGTAGAAATATTAAAGTAATAGTTTGACAAAATCATTTCGTTAATTTATTTTACACACTTAAAGATACGTTTTTAAATATTTATATACAGGGTGTATACGAATTCGTGTAATTCCTTCAAAAGGCGTTATCTACTGGTGACACAGATTAACCCTAAAGGGGTATTTTGGAAAATACACTAAAAAATATATTAAAATCTTGGTTTTCTATTTCCGAGTCATTTTGGAGCCCAGTTAACTGACTGTAAAGAGCGATATTGCGTTAGTCGTGATCGCCAGCCGTGTTTCCGTGCTTTCATTCAATTATGAGGCATATCGAAATGTTCACTGAAATAAGATTTTTGTTTTGCAAAAAGTTTTTTTTTTATTTATTCCTTATTAAGTGGTTTAGATACGATCACTTGCCAAGACCGCATGAAAAAAAAAAAGTTTTTTTTTTAATTTTTTTTTTATTCAAGCATTTCCCGTCCGGGTCCAACCTGCACCAGCAGTATCTAGATCATGTGGTTTTAAGGAATTCGTTTACAACATGTATAAAATTAAAAATTAAAAAATTATGGCCCGCCGGCATCTGGACCAGGGCTCAAGCTGCTTGCAGTTAGGGCTCCAGAGAAAGGAACCTGTTCACTATGCGTGCCGTGTCATGGAGTACCGCTTTCTGTATCAATCCCTTGACCCAGCTGTCTAACGAGAGCCTCATGAGGTGTTGATCGAGGCTCTTGGCTAAGGCCATTCGCCAGAACGACCATCGGGACAATGACTGCTGAGTCCACATCCCAGATGCCGACAACCTCGTGTGTTAAATCAAGATAACATTATTGTCAATTTCAAACTTGAAAGGCAGACGCCGTTTGCTTCCGGCAATAGAAGTTAAACAGTCCATTTAACACCCCCTCCCATAGACCTGGGGCACAATTCTCCTAAAATAAATATTGAAAAATCACAACCGAACCAAGGCCGAACCGTTCATTCAGACAGTTCTCAATTTCAAAAGCTGTCTTATTATTTGACACAAAAAACAAAATTCAATCATTTTGAAAGTTTTCGAAAACAAAAACTGACTGACGGTTGTGGTTCGATTGCGTTTGGCAACAATTTATTTTAGGAGAATTAGGCCCCAGGTTTATTTCTACCATATTTCACAATAGTCTTGCACCCACCTGGGACGGTCCATGACTGAACTCCAATAGTGCAGCCGTGGATAGTCCCCGGTTGGTGCCCCATCACATTTTACATTAAAGTTCCCAAAGGGGCCTCTGCGCGTTGGACCTATGTCTCCCATATGCCTTTATATTGTGTGTGTGACTGCTGAGTCCACATCCCATGTCGTATACGGTCCGCCTGGCTAGCTACCACGGACACATTAAGTCAAGCAGTTTACTGTGTTCCGTCGTGTGTATGTGAGAGCCAGAGGGATATAGAGGAATCCCTCCATATCTTTGGATTCGTGTGCTCCATCTAAGACCCTGTCTTCGCTTATCATCAGGTCGACTAGAATCAAACGCGAAGTTAAAGAATAAAACACATAACCCTGTCTTTGCTGTTGTGCAGTCGGGTATAAAACAGTTGGTATCATTTTCTAATATGTCGGAGAGTGCGCTTCAGATCTGCATGATCTAATTCCCCCCTGCCCTTTTTTCTATCGGACGGTTCATGGTTGATATACCAAAAACCCGGACGAAGCGCTTTGATTCCACTTTCATTGTGAAAACCGCCAAACAGTGGAATGCGCTGCCCGAGTGGGTGTTCCCCGACAGCTACAATCTGGGTGTCTTCAAGTCACGAGTGAATCGGTTTCTTCTGGGCAAGCGTGTTCCATCGTAGACCGCATCATCGCTTAACATCAGGCGAGATGGCGGTCAAATGCAGGCCAATTATCAAATAAAAAAAGAGAAATAATAAATGAAGCCACAAATTTATTTATTGGCCACGTGACCAAACTTCTCATTGTATAACTAAGCAACGGGAAAATGAGATAACCTCTAATAAACTAATTCGACTTTTTTACAACGCCAACAAAATTTTTGGGCATCCCGACACGGATAGGTTAGGTTCGAAGGGGATGACGGGGGGTAGAGTGAGCGAGCAAAGCGAGCGAACGAAGCCCCCGTCATCCCCTTCGTGTTAGGTTACTTTAAACCCTGCAGACAGAAATAGGAGCCGCGCGCAGCGGGGCTCCATCGACTCTGCTTTTTGTTTGTCATTTGTTTTTATTGTGAAAATGAAAGTGGGTGACGAACAGTGGCTTATATAGAAGATAACTATAATAGTGGCTAAGATAGTATCATTCAAACGCTCGTTAATTGTGGCTGACTTAGTAATTTAGAAGCCAATGTAGATTTTTAGAGGCGAATAATGCTATTAAAAAGAAGTCTGTTTAATTAGCACCCATAAAAAAAACAAAAACATTCATAACAAGAAAGAGACGTAAAACGCATGTTTTCAGCTAATTTGTTCTATTTTTTTCGTTACAAGGGAGTCTTATTAACCGGTTACCATGGCAACCGGTTAGTTATTTCAATACTATAGGCCGGTATTGATTTTCTGTATTGCTTCGTTCAAGCGATTATTTTTATCTTTCTACCTGGTCGTGTTTTGTCTGCGTTTGCTAGCTATGTAGGCCAACCCATCCCTTTGTGTTACTACCTGCCTTACAGAATATATCAAGGACACATAGAAAATCATATCAGGTTAAGATTGCCGTCGTCAATCCGTGGACGAATGACCATTCGTTCACGAGAAATCTCCGTGCGTCTGGTACCACGTTAAAACCGTCGGTCCCGGGTCATACGAATACCTACGACTAGGGTTTACAATCCCGCAGCTCATTCAATCCCGCGGGATTGATATGCGGGATTACTCAATCCCGCGGGATCACGCGGGATCCCGCATCTTTGAAATTACGTTATAAAATCAAATTGAAACTACAGATTTTTGTGTAAAAATCAACTTTTACTAAGCATTTCTTACATTAAGTAACAGAAATTATTTCTTTTCTATTAATTAAGTATAAGTAATTAGTAATCTGTTTTCTTAGATTCATCTTTAAATGTTTGGCATAGTTTAATAGTTTTGTTTAATTTTACCCTTACTCCTAACAACAGTTTTATATTTTTAATTCAGTCTTATTCATAACTAGCTGTGCCCGCGACTCCGTCCGCGTGGAACTCGGAAAACAACATTGTGTCGCAGCAACTAAATAGTGTATATGTATGTTTTCCATTTATTATAATAATAGACAAAGGTGTCCCACCAAGGCACTTATATCTTTTAAACCATTTCTTTAGGTAGAGATTCAGCTCTTATTGATTGACCGTAAAGGTTCATATAACCATAATACTAAAAACGCGGTGCTTATTTCCATACATTTCCTTGCTAAAATGGATTATAATTGAATATTGATATTTATTGTGATAATGTAACGAAACCTTATCGCGATACAATTATGGCTACAACGCCATCTAATTACAATCGGCGAACTAAATCAAAATATTTTACGCAGTGCAGTCTATAAAATGATTTCATTCGAGGTGTGGAATAGGAAAGTACTTTAAATATATAAAAATTTCACGTATAAAAAGACTTCATTTTATTTTATAAGTTAGAAATAGGTACTGCTTTCAAAGATTTCAAAAAGTTTGATCTGGAAATCGAACCAACCCAAATGCGAAAAAATATCATCTGTATTTTTATTTCACCAATCGATAGGATCAATAATACGGATCAAATCGCTCCAATAAACATTGTGTCTGAATTTGATGGAAGACCATAAAACCAAAATTGACTAACTTATGTACATTTAAATTCAAGCACTTATTAATTGTTGTTAAAAGTAGTTCTTATTTTTTCCACTTCGTTCAATTTAAGACAGTGTGTTTGTTGGAGAGTTTTGATCCTGATTATTGACCATAAAGATATTTTCAACAGGTGCCTTTGCAGATGGTATAGCTTTGTCAGTTTGATTCCCGGTTCAGGCAAAAAAATCAGTAAAGGCAATATTTCTTACTTTAAAAAATAAAATGAAGTCACCTTTGAGTGAAATTTGCAATTTTTAATATTTAAAGTACTTTCCCTTCATGGCTATGTGTTTTGGGACATTACCTAAGGCTTAAATAAACTTAATAAAACGGCGACGACAGGCTTTGAATAGTTCTGACAACAATGAACAAAATAAAATACATAAAAACATTCCAAAAAAAATACAAAAAGTGTATTTTTTTAAAGTGAGGTTTTAACGCAGGACACTGAGCCAGCGACCGTTCACTGCAGCACTTACTTCAGTCTACAGCTTATACTACGCAGTATATGGAAATAATGTTCCGTTGCTCGGCATCTATGAGCAATAGCATGATAGTTTATATACCAGCATAAACGCAGGCCCATCAAAATCGATTCACGCGATTTTACGATCCAAATATTAAGCTTATACTTCGCAGTATGTGGAAATAATGTTCCGCTGCTCGGCTCCTATGAACAATAGCGTGATGATATATGTAGCAGCAAAATTGTCGCTCTTTACGCAACACATCAGCGAAAGTCCCATCAAAATCCATCCACAGGATTTTACGTGATGTCCGGACGGAAAGACAAACAGACACAATAATTCTAAAAAAAAATGTTATGGTTTCTTTATCGATTGTATAGTACCACCGAATCGAAATTTTGGAAAAATATTTAATTACTTACAGACAAAGTGCACTTTGAATTTTATTAATAGTAAATAGATTTATAAATACATATTTAGGTATTCATAATAAAATATATGAGTATTTCAAATTAATCTATCGTATTGCCTTGCACAATTAAAAATTTAGAATACCTACACTTGCTTATGAAATTGAATGTATTTCTCTTCCACTGCCATTCAGATAGATAGGTACCTTATAAATTTTAAATAACTTTATCCTCGTTTTTTTATAAAAGCTTAGTTACTACCTTCTTCGAATAGCATTTCAATAGACCTTCCGTAGACTGAGAATAGTAATATATTCGTTGATTATTATTTCCTCACAACGTGATTTGATACACGTAACGCCATCTATTGAAAAGAAATGTACACACAAATACATGCTAAGTTCTTTTAGAAAACTTAAAATTCGCATAACTTTTGATTGCGTGAACCGATTGCGATGAAACAAAAAACATATGTTACTTGGAGATAAACACAATATTTATTTATAAAAGTCAACAACATTGGATCAGTTGTTTTTACGTGATGCTTGAACAAACAAACAGATAAACAGACAAACAGACAAACAGACAAACAGACAAACAGATAAACAGACAAACAGACAAAAAATCCAAAAATGTTAAAAATGGGTTCTATTGGTTATAGTTTAACACCCCAACCAGGTTTTTTCAAAATATTTGCTATGTACAGACACGCCATGTCTACAGATTTATTATATGTATAGATATAATGACTAAAATCAAATCAAAACTTTCTCTTAGATGCTATTAAGTACTATGATATCAAACTATGGTGATAACTTTTAAAAATACGCTCTTAAGAAGCAAATGGCGCTCGTGCTCGCGATTTACGCGAAAGTTTTAGCGCCAAATTATTAATTTGCGGGATCCGCGGATCCGCGCTTTGAAGGTGCGGGATCCAGCAGATTAATAAAAGCAGCGAGATCCCGCGGGAATGCGTGATCCCGTTTTGCGGGATTGCAATCCCTACCTAAGACAGTCGTTACCGTCAGAACCCCCTACCCACGCTGCGACTTCTGGTACGCAGTCGCTCCGTGTAAATACTGGTATTCAGGCGCAACTGGGGGTCTACTCCCTAAGCATGATGTCCGTGGTTTCGGCCTTAGTTACGAGCGTTTCCTACTCCCTATCACTTACGGATATACGAAAAAAGAAACATACGTAAAAGCAATGCAGTCAAAAAAGAACACTTGAACAAAAACAATGGGTCTAAACAATAATTTCTCTGAATAGACCTCACAATTCACCGACCATCAGAAACAGACGAATACTCTCATTAATCAGAAGTTACGCAACCGTTACTGAACCTGTCATTCGCAGGGAGGCGTGTCCGAGACGCATCAATAACGTGGTCATACTCGTACTGACAGAGACTGGGCTATCCTGAGGGGAGTGTGGACATAGACCACAGAAATTATCCATTACGGTTTCGTTCGCGTTAATTTATAAAAAAAACTCTTAACACACTACTAAAGTTCCTTTAATAATGTAATTCAATCATGATTCGAAAGACACGTGGCGCCATCTATTATCATTATTGTTGTTTTCCTCGGGAACAGTGGTTTTTATCGGGATGAAAGGTACCCTATGTCCGTTTCTGTACAACTGACAATGTATAATAATAATTAATTAGTGCAGCCGTGGATAGTCCCCGGTTGGTGCCCCATCCCATTTTAGATTAAAGTTCTCAAAGGGGCCTCTGCGCGTTGGACCTGTGTCCCCGTGTATGCCTTCCAAAGGACCGGACATCTTCCGCACGGAAGATGAGCCGTGATGTCCAAAGAGATACATTAATAATAATAATTATTATTTCAGAAAAAAGGTTTAGTTACAGAAAAAGAGGTAACGTTGGTTCCTGTACTAATGATGAACATTGTATCACAGGCACCAGCGCCTTCCACAATATAGGTACAATAAAAGCATGAACGATGGTCTTGAAATAAAGTTGAGTAGAATACAAAGCAAAATGAAAAGTAATATTGTCATAACTAATTATTAAAAATAGTTTGAGTGTATAATGATTATATGAGTGAGGGCATGGGGTTTTTATATGTATGAGTGTGCTGTGGTGTGTATGTGTGATGTGCTGTGTATCTGTGATGTGGTGTGTATCTGTGATGTGATGTGTATGTGTGATGTGGAGATTGATGGGGTGCGTATGTGTAGGGCGGTGTGGTGTAAATGTTAGTGTATTGATTTTAAGGGTAACGTCAATTATTTTAGTGAATGATGAAAATGTATTATGTATTATTATGTAAGCTGCTTGCATGATAGATAGTTTGTCCGACATTGTGGAATTCCAAACGAACACTGCGGACAGCTCGCTAGTGAGTACCTGGCTTTAAGTGACGATTTTCCATACAAACTTTCATGCCCTATTTAACTCCCTTAGGGGTTGAATTTCGAAAAATCCTTCCTTATTCCTTGTCTACATTATAAAGGGGCAAAATTTCAGCTTTCTAGGTCCAACGGTTTGTGCTGGGCGTTGATGAGTCAGTCAGTCAGTCAGGACTTTTCTTTTTATTTATATAGATGTTATTGTAAACCGTAGTAAACCCGTTTCTTCCACGACGTCCGACGGTTACTTACTTACTTACAATTTTTAAGATTTATTCTATGTCTCACTTATACATATTCTAACTGGAAAAAATCGTTTAAAACCGGATATTCAACAAAACTGTTTAACTACCCACAAGTCAAAACCGTTTAGCGAGTGTGTTAACAGTAGAACAAAACCGAAAAGAAAAGTTCGGTCATTTACCGGTATGTTTTTTTCCGGTTTTTAAGCCCGATTCTACCTACTATAAGTAATCTTGATAAATCACAACCGAACTAAGGACGAACCGTTCATTCAGTTTTCAATTTCAAAAGCTGTCAAATTATTTGACACAAAAAACAAAACCAATCATTTTGACAGTTTTCGTAAACAAAAACTGACTAACGGTTGTGGTTCGTTTGCGTTTGGCAACAATTTTGTTAGTGGAATTAGCCGCCTGGTTTGACAGTAAGTTCAACCAACCTCATTGGGGAATAATAACGGTAATGTATACAGGGTGTTAACGAATTCGTGTAATTCCTTAAAACCACATGATCTACTACTGGTGTAGACAGCCCCCGCACGGGATTTAGCTTGATTAAAAATAAAAAAAAAAAATTATTATTTTTTCATGCGGCTTTGTTACCGATCGTGTCTAAACCACCTAATAAGGATTCAGTAAAAAAATAAGAATTTATTTTTTTGCAAAAAAAGTATTTTATTTGTGTGAACATTTCGATGCCACGCATAAATTAATGAAAGCACGGCGACACGGCTGGCAGGCACGACTAACGCGATATCGCTCTTTGCAGTCAGATAACTCAAGGCTCAAAAATGACTCAGAAATAGAAAACCAAAAATTTTTTGCAAAATTTTTTTTTCTTGGTTTTCAAAAATTCCCATTTAGGGTTAATCTGTGACACCAGTAGATCACGTGGTTTGAAGGAATTACACGAATTCATTAACACCCTGTAGATATTACTCGGTTCTCTGTTGGAATATCGAAATATAATTAGCCGATTGTTATCTGCCTGAAAACCTTTCGCCACTTTTCAAATCGCCGAATAATTAAAACGCTGAATGATTAAAGTCATTATTTATGTTTTGTAACTTTTTGTTACGCCGACTAGTCTGCTGTCCACTGTTTCATTAGTCAACTGTATTATTGGCCACTTTACACTTGTTAGATGGCTCATTTTCCCATCATGTTTAGATGTAGAACTTTTAGTGGATAAGTATCTTATTGATGTCTTATGTTTTTGTGAGACATGGTTGAAACCAGACAAAATGCAATTCAATGTGAATAATTTTACGGTTGCCAGTGCGTTCAATAGATTGTCAGCTGAGGGCGGTGGTACTCTGATTCTATGTAAAAATAGTCTTAAATTTAAAGAAAGGAAAGATATCACCTCATGTTCTGTTGATCGCTTATGCGAGGTAGCATGTGCAGAAATAGAAAATCGTATTATAATAAGTGTGTACAGACCGCCGGGGTCAAACTTTTCTTCTTTTTTAATTACTATGGAAGATATTTTAGGAAAAGCTTTTAGGAACAATAAATTGATTTTTGTTTGTGGTGATTTTAATATTGATATTTTAGTGGACTCACCCGACAAGAGTAAACTCTTAGCATTATTTAATTCTTTTAATTTAAAACATATTATAAATCAACCCACTAGAATTACTGCCGCTACCAGGACATGTATAGATAACATTTTTACAAATAGTGTAGTAATCAACACACGCGTAATTAGTGGCGTTAGATCTGACCACATGGGTCAAATTATAAACTTTAAAATAAATAAACAGTTATTAACAACTAAAAATATTAAAATTAGATTAATGACTAAAAATAAATTGCAATCATTGCAGGATAATATTGAAACTCAATTGTGTCTTACTCGTTTTACATCAGATGACCCTGACCAAAATTATAATAAGTTATTTCATATAATATGCCAAGAATTCAATAAATCGTGCCCTTTAAAGAATATTAAATTTAACAATAAATGTAGCTTCAATGAATGGGCCACAAAAGGTATAAGAAAAAGTAGAGATGTCCTTTATGACTTATACTATGAAAAGTCTTTTAGTTCTGATAAATCTTTTCATGATTATGTCAGAAACTATTCAAAATTATTTAAGAAGGTATGTACTTTTGCTAAATCAATATTAATCAGTAGCAAAATAAGTAAATCTAAAAATAAAATAAAAGCGGTATGGAAAGTTATAAACACTGAAACTGGTCAAGTGAATCCTAGGGATCCTGAAATATCTTTGAAAATTGAAAACAAAACTTTATCGGAAAAGGTAGAAGTTGCTAATGCATTTGAATTATTTTTTTCAAATATACCAATTGAAGTCACGAAGTCACTTGACTCGTCACCATCAGCAGCAGAATCGTTGTTGAAACAATTCTTTTCTAAAGATATTCCAAATTTCGAGTTTAAACATGTTACACCATTTGCAGTTGTAAAAACTTTTAAAAGCTTAAATATTAAAAACACTGAAGACCTATGGGGTATTTCTATTAAAGTACTTGAATCCATTATTGCTTGTATAGCCCCGACTCTTGCAAAAATATTTAATCTTAGTATAGATAGCGGTAATTTCCCTGATCTGATGAAACACAGCAAAGTTATCCCAATTTTTAAATCAGGCTGTAAGCATAATCCCTCTAATTATAGACCTGTTTCAGTTCTTCCATCAATAAGTAAGATTTTTGAAAAAATTATGCTTGAACAGATGTTGTCACATTTTAATAAAAATAGGATTTTACACGATCGACAGTTTGGCTTTACGAAGGGTAGATCGACTACAGACGCAGGTGCGAAGTTAGTCACTCATATCTTGGAGGCTTGGGAAGGGTCACAGGATGCTGTTGGCATCTTCTGTGATCTTTCCAAGGCTTTTGATTGCGTGGATCATAAAACGCTCATTTGTAAGTTGAATCACTACGGTATTCGTGGACGTCCGCTGGAACTGGTGTTATCCTATCTTTCCAAAAGACAACAAAAAGTAGGCATATCTGGCATAACATCTTCAGGGTCTCTAGTAAAAATGGGTGTGCCACAGGGCTCAATTCTGGGCCCCTTTCTGTTTCTAGCTTATATTAATGATCTCCCTTACATGATGTCAGCACTATCTGATATAATTTTGTTTGCGGACGACACTTCCCTTATTTTTAAAATCAATAGGAAAGACATAGATCTTTTAAATGTAAATAGTAGTTTATCCGCTCTTTCTAAATGGTTTGCTGCAAATAATCTTTTATTGAATGCCACTAAAACGAAATGTTTAAAGTTCTCGTTGCCAAACGTTCCTCATGTAGGAGTAAACATAACGCTTGACGGCAGTAAACTGGACATAGTAGATGAAACGGTATTTCTAGGCATAACAATAGATTCCAAATTACAGTGGGGAGCTCATATAACTGCCCTTTCTAGTAGGTTAAGTTCTGCTGCTTTTGCAGTCAGAAGAATTAGACAGCTAACTGACATACCTACTGCCCGACTTGTTTATTTTGCGTACTTCCACAGCATTATGTCATATGGTATTCTGCTGTGGGGGGCAGCGGCCGATCGCGACTCGATATTTATATTACAGAAGAGGGCAGTCCGCGCGATCTATAATATGGGTCCTCGGGAGTCGCTTAGAGATTTCTTTAAAGAGATTAATATTCTGACGATGCCTTCCCTTTACATTTTTGAAAATATTATGTTTGTACGTAAAAATCTGCCAATGTATAATGTTAAAAGCGACGTTCATAATATAAATACTAGGAACAAACATAAATTAGTAGTCCCTAAATTTAGATTATCCAAAACGAATAAGTCATTCCTAGGAAATTGTGTTCGATTTTATAACAAGCTTCCCAAAACAATTACGGATCTCACCGATGGCAAATTTAAATCATACGTTAAATCAGTTCTCATTAAAAAGGCATACTATAAGATAAACGACTATGTTGACGATAGGGACGTGTGGCGCTAATTCTTTTCTGCACATGTGGCTTCCCTGGAAACCATTAGTTTTTATGTGTTTGTTTAGATAAGTATCTATATTATTTAGATACGATTTTGATTTATCTCAATTCATACAGAATTGATTTATATACCTACTTATGTACTATTTTCATTTTTACTTTTCCTTTATGTGCATAATTTTATTATTGTAAAAAATATTATGATTTTCTTTGTATAGAGTCAATTAATTTATTCACTTGACAGACATATCTGTGTTGCTGGGGAGTTTGTTGCGCCGTTTCTTCTTCACAGCAAAAACACTAGGAAGCGGTGAAGGGAGGGCTTTTTGGGGATGTCTATATTGTAAAATCGACGTTCAAAAAGAACTAAGTCATTCTAGTCTATTTTGAATAAACGAGTTTTGAGTTTGAGTTTGAGTTTCATGCAAGCAAGAAAGCAAGCAAGCATGCAAGTGTTTCTGAGTTTGCTTCGCCAGAAGCTTTGTCGCCCCTTCGCTTTTAAATAATACTCTAGGGGTAGGACAGAGTCTGACCACGTGTAGTCGGGGTGCGCTGAGTCGGATTAACATTACATTCCGCTGTGTGAAAATAATGTTGTGCGAATACTTATTTGGCAAATTAAACAATAGCTAAATAAGTATTCGACTAAAACAAAATTTCTGAATGATTTTTTGGCCAAATAATTATGGTGGGTAATAATCATTCGGCGAAATCAAATTTGGGTAAAAATTGCTTCGGCAAAGACAAAAACACGAGCACCCATGTTACTCATATACTTATATTTCTACCAGCCCCCGTAAGACAAAGGCTTCAATATTTATTACAATTTTACTTAATTACCGACATCTCAATTAGTGTTCTTATTACACCTCAGAATATACGAAAATATCTGAACTAAGCATTAAATTATATACAACCTTATTTTGTTATGAATAAGGTCTAAAATTGAATATTAAATCTGTTTGTATCAATGTTAAGCTATTACCAACTTTATTTTGTAGACAATAGAGTAGAAAATGTTACGTGGTAAATCTAAGTGAAATATTTCATGTAGGCTCATGATTTTGGTAATTGATTTATAACTTTATGTAGAACGAGCTAAGGTGTATAATTGAATGTTAATTTAGTTAATATGGGATGTAGGTATACATTAATGGACGTTAAGTAATTAGTGATTTTAATCACTTTGTAAAATATTAATTGTTCAGTGTTTTAGCCTCATAGTAAATTATATAAGGCGTAACAGGCAATCGTATCGAAGTATCGATCAAATAATAATATTGATTTTGTTCTTTGAGGATATTTTAATCTATACGGGCGCTTTCAAATTAAACGGTTGTTGTCGGACTGTAGCCGTACCGCAGCGGCGGCTGTTGAGCTGCAAACGCTCAAATGGGTAAGTAGGTACTAAACTATTTATCGATTCTTTTAAGTTAAAACAGAACGTAAATGTGATGAAAGCGATGATTAATTACTGAACGAAATGTTAGATGTCAGATGTGACAGGTTACGTTTTTGTTCGACTGTAAAACTAGCTTTGAAACTTTCAAAGATAACAAACATTGTTAACATGTGCTAAAAGCACCCAAAAATATGTGGAAATAAAAACATTTCGAAAGATACTTTTTAGGGTTCCGTACCCAAAGGGCAAAACGGGACCCTATTACTAAGGCTCCGCTGTCCGTCCGTCTGTCACCAGGCTGTATCTCATGAACCGTGATAGAGTGCGCGCAAGATAACTCTGCGCGCGACTGAGGGCGTGCTAAACCTTGCCATGATCGCAAAAGTTCAAATTACCGCTTTTAAAGCTTAACTTTTTTATCGCTAAACATAATTTTCCCGTTAAATATTCCTACAATCAGGTAGTTCTACTATCAAAATTGATAAAGCGGCACACACTTTGGTGGACCATGATTAGTTCCGATTTCGGCCGCGCGCAGACTTATCTTGCGCGCACTCTAGTTAGATAGTTCAAATTTTCACAGATGATGTATTTCTGTTGCCGCTATAACAACAAATACTAAAAAACAGAATAAAATAAATATATAAGGGGGCTCCCATACAACAAACGTGATTTTTTTGCCGTTTTTATAGATAACTAGCTTTTGCCCGCAGCTTCGCTTGCGTGAAATTTTGAACCCGTTAAGTGACGATTTTCCATACAAATTTTCATCCCCTATTTAACTCCCTTAGGGGTTGAATTTCGAAAAATCCTCCCTTGTTCCTTGTCTACATTATAAAGGGAACCTCTGTGCAAAATTTCAGCTTTCTAGGTCCAAGGGTTTGGGCTGAGCGTTGATGAGTCAGTTAGTCAGGACTTTTCTTTTTATTTATATAGATAGATGCATAAAGAAAAACACCTTTTACTTCGATAGCACTTTTATTCCGAACAACTGTACTCTTTCACAGCTTAAACACGACTGCCGTCCATGGCATTATAATAATCCCAATGAGACTGCCCCCACCTAGAAATAACGAAGTTTCGTCACATCCGTTATTTCCAAGTGTTGCCAAAGTAAAAATACAATCAGGTATCATATTAAAAATTATAACTAAAAACATTTACACGATATTCTGACGGTGTTGCCACAGTAAATTTAAATATAATTCTGTTTAAAATAATTAATTATTGAAATAAATCAAAGCAATCACAACAGATGGTACGGAACACTTCGTGCACGATTCCGACTCGCACTTGGCCGTTTTTTTATCTTTTATATTTGCATTTATGAAACTGATATAATTAAAATACCACCTTACTTACCGTTACACCACATAATGTTAATACCGTTATTTACAGTTATCAGCCGATATGACACCAGCTGATAATTTAACTGTTCAAGTGGCGATGTGAACCACATTTTATAAATATGTGGTTTTTATAGCGGTAAATGTAAGTGCTGATATTTAGGCACTGGTTACACTGGAACTTGACCACAACATGAAAAGGCTATAGTGTACTAAAATGTAACGAAATTATACATAATCAGTGTATTATAGTCCTTTAAATATAGCTTGATTAGAATGACAGATGTCAGCAAAAGTGACGAGTGTGACGACACAACTATACAGGGTGGAAATTTGAGATGGGGCATGAAGGGCAACTACCTTAACCATTGTAGCTATAGGAAAACGTTCTTAGAAGATCACCCCTAACTTTTGGGATAATTTAAATCGACATTCACAGATTTTGAAAAAAAAAGTACAGTCAGCGAGAAAAAGGGCATTTTTCACAAACCTTTTTTTGATGCCAATCGATCCCATTTCCCATAAGGATCAAAAGACTATCCGGCAGTGGCGAAGGGTGAATTTTCTTAAAAGGGAAGCCGGACCAATTATTTGTTTAAATGATAATTGAAATAATAGATACTAGTATTTGCCATATTTCGAAAGGGAAGCCGATAGGAATCGAGTTGTATGGAGCCTTCGCCACTGCTATCCGGACCAACTGAAGTTGGAGTACTAGAAAAGTCAGAAATCGCAAAAAACTTATTTGAGATGGACAGTGGGTCAAGTCTTGTGTAGGTGTGGCGAGTCATAGCAAATCCTAATCCTAACTTAATATTATAAATACGAAAGTAAGTTTATTTGTCTGTTACCTTTTCACGCCTAAAGCACTGAACCGATCATCCTGGAATTTTGCATATACGTTGTCAGGTGTACAGAAACGGACATAGGGTACTTTTCATCCCGAAAAAAAGTACTGTTCCCGAGAAAAACAACAATAACGATAATAGATGGCGCCACGTGTCTTTCGAATCATGATTGAATTGTATTATTAAAGAAACTTTAGTAGTGTGTTAAGAGTTTTTTAAAAGCTATTTTATAATAAATTGCTAACTAGCCTATTTGCTATTTCGTGTTAGCTTAAAGTCCGGCGCCAAGCAGTTTACTGTGTTCCGTCGTGTGTATGTGAGAGCCAGAGGGGGTATAGATGAAACTCTCAATATCTCTGTTACTTGGATTCGTGTGCTCCATCTTAGACCTTGTCTGCGCTTATCATCAGGAGTGAATAGGGTAAAAGGAGAAAAAAAAAAAACTTAGTTTGATACTGTCTTTCGGCGAAATAAATCGAGAAGTTAAGTCATATTAGACCTTCAATCCGTTTCTTTTGGTTTTCGTTTAGCCCAACACTAGTGGAAAGCCAAGATTTATGTAAATAAACCACTTAAAAAGACATTCTAATCCCTACAAAATGCTAACGTAGTAAAAACTCGCTAAGAAGCCGCTAATCGCTCTCAAATGTAAAATTAATTACAGCGCCATCTGTTGGCGGGAAGTTGGAACGAACTAACTTGAAAATTATACTCTGTGGTTGAGTTTTTTTTTTCTACTTGAATGTTTATTTATTAACGCGGTAAAAGCCTTTGACATTTGCTTAATACGATCTATGGAATTATACGAAGTACTTTTGAAATCGGTAGTATTTCTACGCTAAAAATAATGTTTACGCCGTAAAATTAGGAAATCGAAATCTTGACACTAATTATTCTTCAGAATGTAATCTTCACACACGGTCTTCACAGTAGTTTTTACTTTTTACGTGACTTTTATATAAACAGAGAGTCAGAAATAGAAATAAATAATGTCACAATCACATAGAATTTATTTATTTTCACTTTATTTATTTGATTTTCACGGCTTAAGAAACCAATATAATAAGTACAAACTAAAAACATGAACTTAAAACGACAATTAAGTACTATTAATCTCACAAAAATGTAGGCACATAACCATTAAATTGGTGAATTTATTATCGAATGGATCGCAGTCCGGGTTGTCTTCCACGAGCTTATTTAGTGCGGTCAACACACGCGGTACGGGAGACGCAGCACGGGCTGCACGATGACACGAAGGCACGTCTAGCAGTCGATGTTTTCTGCTGCGGAGATATTTGGCTTATTGGGTATTTCACTGAAAAAATCTAATTAGTCCGTCAGTTAGATTATGAAAAAATATTTGACCCGTATTTTTTCTTTTGTTACATAAAAAATTACGAAGATAAGACACTTTTAAAATTGGCAAAACGTCACAAGCAAGTACAATTTTTACTTGCTTCGGACGTCACAAGCACCCACTCTCGAGTTTTGATGCGTTTTATCTTTCCAAATATTGATAGATTTAACAAAAGAAAAAATACGTGTCCATTATTTTTCAAAACTAACTGGTGGACTAATTAGATTTGCAATTTATTGATGCTGTTAACATGCCTAGTGTAGAAATATAAATAAAAGTATAATAAGCTCTTACTTAAAGTACACTAAAGGAGAATGGACGTAATGTTTGTAAGTTGGTCTACTTCTCCTCTAGAAATGAGTGATATGTCATTAGAACATTTGGTGCTAAAAACAACATAAGTCAATTGTTAGTATTTTTGGAGTGCTGAATTAGGTTACTTTAAAAAAAAACAGTTTTGGCATCGAAAACAACAAAATCTAAAACGATTCACAGAATTTTGTCTCGCTTTATCAACAATTTTGAGTATTTTTGTGGTAAAATTATTGTTAAAATAAACTACCCAAGGAACTTTGTCTTGTTAAATATTTATTGACAATTGGAACAGAAGAATTTATTTATAATACTTATCCAATAAACATTTTTATTTTATGTTGCAGATTTGATTGCTATCAGGCATGCAATGAATATAAACTTCAGAGCTGTTTTATTAACCTTTTCTTTCCCATAACTGGGAAAAAGTTTTCCGTATAATTTCCCTTAACTTAGAGCCGATTTTTCAATCGTCAGATAACTTTTATCTGAGGAATAAATATCACGCTTTGACAGCTTTTGTATTGAACATCTGTCAAACCATCAAAATTATTCCTCAGATAAAAATTATCTGACGATTGAAAAATTAGCCCTTAGGGCCCTCGCCCACGGGCGACTTTTTGTAGCGATGCAGTCGCGATGCTCTCGCGCGTAGCATCGATACAGACGCGAAGCAGTCGCTAGCTGTGTGCCCGCGCCCACGGGACCAGATTCAGTCGCGATGCAAACGCGATTCGGTCGCGATGCAAACGCGATTCGGTCGCGATGCAAACGCGATTCGGTCGCGATGCATTTACGATACAAAAATACCTTGGATCAGTACAGTTGCAAGATGGACTCCGTTGAGGCAACATTAGTCACGTTGTCTTTGGTGCTGCTTTTACGTAAGCAGCCGAAGCGTAGGCAACGGAAGCAGCGTCAATATTGGATGCATCCATTTAATACCCAAAGATTACTTTGTGGACATAATGTAACAACATTCAAACAACTCAAAAATTATGACCTTAAATTCAAAAGTTGTTATAGAATGTCACATTCGACGTTTTGTGAATTGCTTTCCATTGTAAAACCAGAGTTGACACGCAGAAAAAGCGACGCGTTGGTAGCGCGACGCGGTCGCGCGTTTGTATCGATACAATCGCGATGCAGTAGCGCGTTAGTAGCGCGACGCGGTCGCGCGTTTGTATCGATACAATCGCGATGCAGTAGCGCGTTGCAAATGCGACTAACACGCGTTAGAAGTGATGCTGTCGCGCGTTTGCCAAACGCGCGACTGCATCGCTACAAAAAGTCGCCGTGGGCGAGGAGCCTTAGTTTAATAAATATTCGAAAATGAGAGAGAAATCTTAAATTTAAGATATTTTGAATGTTTTGTAGCGCTTGTCGTCACAGGAGAACATATGTTACTAAAGGAACTTTTGATTTCAAACAATGCCAATATAATTCCTTCATAGTTTCCAATCCTCTTGAGATTCCTGCTACCCTAGTACCCAAAAGTTAACATAAACATAAAAACCTTATTCTCAAACACACACATGTATTGTGTACCTATCAAAAAACACCGTATTCTTTATACATGTTATTTGTACAACAAATCCTGCTTTATGTTGATAGAACCTCAGCGTTATGTGCGCCTGGTACCTCAGTAGCTTATACGACTTTATGTTATCCCTTTTGTGGGCGAAAAGGGGGATAGGTGCGAACGAGGTGATTATGTAAGGAGATGTAGAGGGACTTTGATTCCGGTTGTGACTTTGTGACATTTTATGGGAAAACTCGACACAGGTTACGATTGGTGCAGTGGCTGAGCGTGGATAAATCTCAATTAGGCGCGAATTAATCTAATCACTACAAATAAATCAAAATGTAACTTACTACTTACGTCATATACAGGGTGGGTCCAAAATCGTGGATCAAACGAAACAGGGCGGTAACTGGGGTTATTTATTTAAAAATATCTGTGTAGCAGAGCCCTAACTTGATCTCCATAAAAGTTATGACAATTTGAGTGTTTTTTAAGAAAATACCTAGTAATGTATAGGCAATTAGAGTAAAATGGGTAACTATTTCATAACAATAGATGGTGTTTAGTTGCTTGAAAGTACTTTTATGACAGTGAGTACCACGATTTATGAGTATTGGCACTTTTTTCAATATCTTTTAAGTCTCACGAAAAAATATTTGTAACTTTAGAACCTTACTGTAAAAATACTATTTCCTGCGCATTAACTATTACACGGATTCGTTAACACCCTGTATAGGAACCAGTTAATAACTGCTGTACATTTTGCTCTCTCAATTAATTTGTACAGTCATTTCATCACAGTATCGCATTGGTTTCAAATATCATAGATCAATACGATACGCTTCCGGAAACGTTGATAGGCTGAATTGATATTATGGGGTTTATCTCTGTGTGCCACCGATTTTATGGGAAATAGAGGAGGGACGTAAATTATGGGCAGTTTGGAGTTTATGCTCATTTTAGCTCTGTTGATTTTGGGCTAATAATTGATATGAATTTTGCATTAAGATTTTTGATATAAAAAATGAAAAAAAAAACAATAGAAGAATGAATTTTCCAAAAGAATAATCTCTCGAAGTTTATGAAAAAAGTCTAGAAAAAATTCAACATTCAGATATCTAAACAAAATGCCATCCATCCCAAGCTCTCTTGGAGGCAGGGCCGGATTTGAAGGTTTGGAGGCCCCAAGGCAGTGAAGAAGTAAAAGGCACATCGAAATGTTTTTAAAATGTAGTTCGTGATTCGTGAATGTGTACTTTTTTCTCATTGTCAGAAAGGGAATTTTCTTGTCAATTAAAACTCATATTGTGGAGGCTCTCTTGTAGAGGCTCTAACCACTAAAGCTCCTAATACCCTCCTCTAAATCCGGCCCTGGGGCCCAATTCTCCTAAAATAAATTGTTGCCAAACGCAATCGAACCACAACCGTCAGTCAGTTTTTGTTTTCGAAAACTTCCAAAATAATTGATTTTGTTTTTTGTGTCAAACAATTTGATAGCTTTTGAAATTGAGAACTGTCTGAATGAACGGTTCGGCCTTGGTTCGGTTGTGATTTATCAAGATTTATTTTAGGAGAATTAGGCCCCAGCTTAGAGGTAGATACAGAAAAACAATCATAAAAAAATAAAACAAAACCTTCAACTATCTTTAAATTGTAATTTTTTTCACAATAACGAAGGTCGAGAGAACACGCTAAAATGAAACAAAAAATATTATTTATATACTTGGCATCAATGCTGTGCAATACAACAATAAATAATAACAAACTTATTTACCTATTACCTTCCGACCTACCAGAATAGCATGATGATATAGATTACACCGAGTTACAAGAAAGTTAGCTGCACGCGACGCCGCGATATCCCCGCGATGTTCCGTATCGATTTAATTTCTGGTCTCCTAGTACATTAGCTGGGAATTAAAAAGTCATTCGTCATTTTCAGGGGGTTATTAAAGTTATGGGGGGCGTCTGTTTATGTAAGGAAATGGAATACTTGTTATCCCTGAAAAAATAAGGTACTATATCGTCGCCTTTATGAAACGAGATTATTTCGGACCGAGTTCGGAAAGACATGGCGGCGATCGTGTGTCCACCGCGACTGATCTCGGTGGTTCCCAACATAAGACAAAAATCCGTGCACCGGCGCCGTCAATCTCGGATGTAGTGGACAAGAGCAGACGCCTTTTGTATTGCCGGCATTTCGGTCCGTCACGATCTCGGCGTAGTTCTAGCGGTAGCGCCGAACTACTCACAATCTCGGCGGCCGAGATGACGGCGCTCTGATGACGGACGTGCGGTGTACACGCAGTCATAGTAATGTATGTATCGCTACTTCGGCAACGTCATCTCGTTCTCGGTGACAGAGCGGTGGACAAACGGCCTTAGAGTGAATGCAATTTGGTCATTTGTATTTTATCACGACGTTAGGTGCTTTAATTTTAATTGAGTTATGCGAAATTATTTTGTAGGCACTGAAATTAGCCTTTATTGGGTATATAACATTCGTAATAAATAGTGTCCGACCGAAACAGGATTTTTAGCCGAAACAGAAACCGAAACCGAATCTTCGGCGCCAGTCTCAGTTTCGGCCGAAACCGAAACCGAAATCGAACCTTATTTAGACATGTAAAAAATTATATTCTATTGTAGGTACAAGGTGGGGCAAAAGTAATCACCCGATGTTGTTTTGCTGCAATTTTTTTAGGAATGAAAATGTTATAATAATAATAAGTTTTTTTTTATTGTTACCAAGATACATACATTAGTATACACTGAATAACAAGAATACTAACTACGCTGCAGAAGTCTGTATACAGATATTGTGAGCCCTGTCTCTCAAACTAGGATAACCTGTATCTTAAGAGACAGTGTTCAGCTGTGAGGTTGCTTAAAAATAGGGTTTATACAACTGCGGACTGTGCCAACTTGTTGTTCATGTTAACAGTCAAATTACTTTTAAACGTATTATATTTTAAGAAAGAGAAAAGGAAAAATAGTACAAAATAACAATTTAATACCTATGTTTGGTTCTACTTGTGGATTATGTTTATTTAATTAATTAGATTTTTTTCCATCAAGTCGTGAAAATGATATCGGTCAAGTGGCCGCCGTGGCCACACAGTTAGCCGGAAGACGCGCGAAAATTCACGAACACTGAGTTTTTCGGCTGATTTTTGGCCGAAACCGAAACTGTAGCCGAAACCGAAACCGAACTTTCGCTCGGACACTCGTAATAAATGTAATTGACTAGCTTTTGCCCGCGACTTAGTCCGCGTGTCCACAGGAACCCTGCAATGACCAAAAGTATCATAAACATGATCACAAGCAGATTAGATTGCGTATATGTGGGTCATTGTTGCGCCGTCTCTCATGGGATGAGCAGCGGTGACTCATGGTCATGTATAAAATGTATATCCCTTACTAACATAGTTTTTAGTATTATTAACTTATTGAGCCCTGGAGGCTTACTATGACCTCTTAAAGCAGGGCAGAAGTTGCCTGGAAGTTGAACTGCCCTGCTTTTTTGTACTATGGCATCGTTAGAGCAGGCCTGCGGCAGGCCTGCTATGTTGACGTTTACGAAATCCGTTCACCTTTTTTTTTGTATAGACTTTTCGTACCATGAACAAGCATTACCGTTCAATAGTCGTTTACCTTTAGTACTGTCATGGTACGATTTTTAGCGATTCAGAAGCAGGCCTGCTTTTGAACGGAACTTAACTGGCTGGCATTTGAACGTTTTCATAAGAGGTTATAGTAAGCCCCCGGGTCACTTGAATAAAGAATTTTCTATTCTATTCTATTCTAAACATAGATTGTTCATATCAAAAATAGATGTAACTATCATATCACTTTTTTGAAGTGAAAATCACAAGTATTCTTCAGGCTAGCCGTCCAATAAATACTGAATGAGCTCCATACTTGAATTAATACTAAATGTAACGCGATAAGGTTGTATTCCCACGTGGGCTAGGAACTATAAGAAGATGTAGACAACTATGCTACGTGGAATTAACTGGTGAAAGTTCATAGGGTTACTTAGGTATCATTAATAGAACGCTTGCCACGGTCAGTCCGTCGATAAGTGAGCGTTCGTTATACACACATCGAGACCCTCCGTGACTCGGAGAGCATGTCAAACCGTCGGCCCCAGGTGTCTAACGAATACATAAGACAATCGTTACGGGGTATTCAGAAGCCCGAAAGTCTGACAACCGGCCTAAGCTTAGGATATCGGCAATGGCTCGCTCCGTGTAAAATACTGGTAAGCCGCATCTAGGGGCCAACTCCCTAAGAGCGATAACGCACTGCATCTGATCCGAATCCGTGAAAATACCGATCTAGAGTAAAAATCTCGGACCGAATTCGGATGTTGCTTACGCACTATTCCGATCTCTGATCCAAATTCAAACAATTCAGGGGCCATTTTGGCATATCCATTTGGCGTCCGATTTGAATCCGAGGTAGTGCGAAAGCGTTCATACAAACATTACTACGGCTACTTCGGTCCGTCAATATTTCTTCCGAATTGGAGACTCACGGATGACGGATAGAAATCGGATGACGGATGCCGGATGTAGTGCGTAAACTATCATACAAATAGTTGTATGGCTACTTCGGAACGTATTTTCACGGATTCGGATCGGATGCAGTGCGTAACCGCTGTAAGTCCGTCAACGAAGTTAGTCGCCCGTCCGAAAGTAGCCCGAAACGTAGGAGTGAACAAAACAAGTGTCAAGTACAACTTTTCGGACGGGCAAAAACACATCGGTAGTAGGGACAACTGTCAAATCGTGTTGTCATTCATTCTTAGTTCGGGCCGCAAAATAATCGTATGTCCGTAAGTGATAGGGAGTAGGAAACGCTCGTAACTAAGGCCGAAACAACGAACTTCGTGCTTAGGGAGTTGACCCCCTGGTTACGGTTTACTCACGTGCATTTTTCGGGATTGTCCGATTAGTTTCGGACCCAAACGGAGCCCTTAATCATGAGCTGGAACAAGCGGTGAGGTCGCGAGTCGAACGCGAACGCGAGTCGGTTTTATAATAGAACTAGCTTTTGCCCACAACTTCGCTTGCGTGAAATGTTAAACCCGCATTTACCCCTTTTCAGGTATTTTTAGTTGTAAAATCCAAAAAAAACCCTGGAATAAGGATTTTCATACAAACGTCAACAACCACCCGTTTAGAGGTGCAATTTCTAAAAACGCTCAAATACGTGTATGTTTATTTCTAACCAGAAGTCTAGATATTTTATTCCATGCTTCTTACTTCAAAAATACCAGATTTCTCCTACAAAGTTTTAACCCTTATTTTACCCCCTTAGGGGTTGAATTTCCAAAAACGCTCAAACACCTGTGGATTTATTTCTAACCAGAAACCTTATTATTTAATTTCATGCTTCTTACTTCAAAAATGACGGACTTACATACAAATTTAGACACCCTATTTCACCCCCTTAGGGGTTGAATTTCGAGAAACCCCTTCTTATTGGATGCCTACGTTACAAAAGGGACCTACTGTCAAAATTGCAAGTTTCTAACCCCAGCGGTTTAGGCTGTGCGTTAATAGATCAGTCAGTCAGTCAGTCAGCTTCTCCTTTTATTTATATAGATTGGCCCCTAGTCTTCTACGAACGCGAATAACCCCCCCTACCCTAACCAATAAAACAAGTAGGTATATGCATCACATATTTATCGCTAGTCGCCGGCACTGGGACATCCGCCTAACAGCACACAGATAAGGACGTGTACATAAATCGCGACTATCTCATTATGCTGCGACTATGCGCGCGACTGTGTCGTCGTTAATCGCAGCTTTGTTTGTGATCTGTTTACAGATGTAGTTTACAATTGTATTTTAGCATCGGTTTGAATAATGAAGAGGAAACATGTCGAAGGGTACCGTAGTGTTGTAAAACCGGTGGCGATGCTTGGAGGAGGCCTATGTCCAGCAGTGGACGTCTTTCGGCTGAATGAATGAATAAAACCGGTCAAGTGCGAGTCGGACTCGTCATCCATTGGCTGGAGACCCTCCAGCTCTCGCCAATGCCCGGTTACGTAGAAACGGTCCGTCCGCAAGGATCATCTACAAACAGTCGAAGAGAAAAAAAACGGACTCGCGGACTAAGGGTTCAGGTCCACCACTAGTTTTCCCTATTTAAAAAATAATAATTATAGAGTATGCACTACAATAGTACCAAGTTTCACGCTTGTACATTTTACCGTTTTTAAGATAGAGCCGGAACAAAAAAACGTTGAAAAAATGCATTTTTTTCAATGGCTCTTATATGGGGTAGCTGCAATTTCGAGAAAGAACTCAATCAACGAATCCATCTAGGCTGGGCAGCGTTCGGAAAACTTCGCAACATCCTTTTGGCAACAATACAGCAGTGTCCTAAGACGAAAGTCTTCAACCAGTGTGATGATGACATATAGCACGGAGATGTGGTCGCTGACTATGCCTCATAAGAAGGTCCCTCAGCGAGCTATGGAGAGAGCTAGTTCGAACGATAATCTTCTTCTATATACATAAAACGAAAGGTCCTGACTGACTGACTCATCAACGCCCAGCCCAAACCCTTGGACCTAGAACGCTGAAATTTTGCACAGAGGTTCCCTTTATAATGTAGACAAGGAATGAGGAAGGATTTTTTGAAATTCAACCCCTAAGGGAGTTAAATAGGGGATGAAAGTTTGGATGGAAAATCGTCACTTAACAGGTTCAAAATTTCACGCAAGAGAAACTGCGGGCAAAAGCTAGTTTGTTAAATAATTCATTCGATGAAAGATTCATCGAAGTTGTTCGAACAAATTAATTGTCATTCGGTTAATAATTCTTTCGACCATACGTTAATCGAACAAGTGTCTTTCGAAATAAACTTTCGGACCTAGATGAATAAAGGAGATATTATGTTACATTTGCCATGATTGATACAAGCATATTCTGTGAATATTTCAACTGGCTACTTATTACGGTTAAAAAGACAAGAGCCCTGTGACAGACAGACGGACATACAGACGGCGTAGGCTTAGTAATAGGGTCCCGGCGGCACCGTTTGGGTCCGAAACCCTACAAAGGCCTACCTACAATTTTTTTATGTTTCCGTAGAATATCGATGAATAGAAAACACAAGCTAGTCAGAAAAACGTCGACATCCTCATATAAATTTCTGCATCCCCTGAATCAAAGCGAATACCCACCCAATTACTAGGAGCACATAAATACGAAGAACTTTCTATGAACCTAGCAGAGAAGTCAGAAGGTTCACTCGCATGTGTGAAAAATAACAAAAGAGGGAGTCGTAGGATCCGGTACTAATGATGCCATTGTCGAAGAAGCACATGGACCGAGGTTAAAAAAAACACGAAAAACTGTCCTGAGTATACACTACCAGAGCGCGCCAAGGCACACCGCCATGTAACACTTACTTAGAAATACCAACAAACTAATTTAAATCTTATGTCGTCATCACAATGCCTTATTTAGCTTACAACCATATTTGACAGCCTATAAATTAGTCTTCATTTTCGCGTTTTAGTCTGCATTCGGTTCGAAAAAATTTGAGTGCTGACCTGAGCTCCATGTTTCAACGCCAATAATTGATGCTGTTATTTTTTTAATTATAATTTGAATGTGCAATAAAATTAACTTTTTGTAGTTCGATTTTGGAGTACGACGCAAAAAGAGTGGAATCTACTGATAGATATACAACAGCTTCGTACAGTCTCATATTGAACGTAATTTGGCGTTACTTTTATTTTTTTCGTCAGGGTAAGCTATAGAACCTAGTTTAAAATATTGGGCGTCCTTAATGTCCTCCGCCCTGGGGTGAGCGGAGGGGTCTGTCAGACTCTTACTGACTAAAACCACCCCGGTGTTCCATCTCACACACGCGCCGAGGGTCGCGGGAACTTATGATACTTTATGATCCCTTTTTTTTTTTTTTTTTTTTTTTCGGGGTGGAAATCCTCATGGATGTCCTCCGCCCTGGGGTGGGCGGAGGGGTCTGTCAGACTCTTACTGACTAAAACCACCCCGGTGTTCCATCTCACACTTAGGCCGGGGGCCGCGGGAGCAGTACATTCGTCCGCAGCTACTTTATGATCCCTAGGCTAACTTGTTTTACGGGCCCTACTTGCGGGAGGAGAGGAAGGGCATCTTCTGCATCCAGTCTAATCACCTTTAATTTTTTTGCAAAATGTTATTCATTTTAAGTGCACTTTCAAGGTTCCAACGCCTGGATCAGCCGCTCCGTTCGCCCAGTGATATGGCTGGCTCTAGTTTTGTTTTTGTTAAAGGTGGGCTTTTTCTATTTGAAATCTCTTTCAAAATGTCTTACCATACTGACCGCCCGACCCTTTTAATAGCGCCCCCAGGGTTCAGCCTATGTAACCTCTAAGGTTAATCAGGCCCTGCTCAGTAACTTAAAATTAGAGATAAAATTTTAGCATCTAACTGTTGTTGTTGTTAAGTTAATAAATATTAGCCTCTAACTGTCCCAATACAGGACGAAGGCCTCTTCTCATACAAAGAAGGAACGAGCATTGATCATCACGCTTGCTCACTGCGGGTTGGCGATTTCAGACCATTAAGTCCAGGTTTCCTCACGATATTTTCTTTCACCTAGATTATTACCTAAGAAAATGTATTTATGACATTGAAAAAGCCACATTGGTTCATGCCTGGGTTTGAACCCGCAACCCAGTGCTTAACAAGCGGGTCTGTAATCTCTGGACGACCACGACATTTTTAGATTACAGATAAATACTTAAATTGCTGCTGACCCTTTGATCCCTTCACCTTTAACAATAACTACTTTTTTTATCCCCTTTCTTATTGTTGGTATCATCGGTGGTGTGTTGGTCTAAACTTCCCATGGACAAATACTCAGACCCAGAAGAACTGTCTGTAGGCCATACATTATTATTTGTAACATTTGGACAATACAATAAGGGCCCTACCGAAAGTTCCCCATTTTCAGTGACAACACGGCGCGGTCCTTCTATGTCCACACTTAGTGGTGCAGCTCCCTTCGTCCCTAGTAAACATCCCGGGCGTCAGTCTGTCTGGCTATATTGATTGAGTAGATACGCCGAATACGCAGACTACGCACTGCTGGCTCCTTGTTAATGCCACTTTTTGGCTTCTCTCGTGGGCGGAATGGGATTAGTTATGACGATTACTTTTTGTGGTTTTAGTTTTGAAAGTAAATATGGGATTTATTTATTGTAATATACACTTATCATGATCTACATGATACAGTCGACCAACATGTCCTGTATACACGTAGCGAAATGCGTAAATTATCGGAAGAGTTATAATGAAAACCATGGAATTATAATGAATAGAAATGAGGGGATCGTGGCTAAATAACAATAATCGAGACCCCATCGTGCCTCGGCGAGCACATTAATCCGTCGGCGTGAGGCCCCAAACCACAATAGTCTCGAAACGCTGTGTGATCAACTACTGGACCGAGGTCTTCAAATTTTTTTTTATTTTTATTTTATTGGTTCACAAATCGAACAATACAAGAATCACTTAAGTAAAATGTCAAACTTAACACGACACATTGGACTGCATGCCCTAAAATAGTGAACAAGCATGCATTTTTATGTAGATGGGGTTAATTATAGTTTGTTGATTTTGCATACTCCCCATTTACTTAAGGTTTGTAATTAACAGGAAAGACTCAAAAGTCAAAACTCTTCATCGAAGTTTTGACCGTGGCCAAGGTACTGGAGAACATGTCAAACCGCTGGCTCATACCATTGCAGCTGGAAAGCATTCTATAAAATGGAGCATGTTGTCTTACGTTAGTTTTGCAATGAAGCGTCACAAATGTAAGCCTGTTGCATAAGCGACTACTCTGACGGGGGACAGCTATTTGAATCCTCTCCAGTAAACCTGCACAATCTACATGGCCATTTAGTAATTTAAAAAGATACACAATAACTGCGGCTTTTCTTCTAGAATTTATATTATATGGTTGACATCTTGAAATATTTTAGCCTTGACTCATAGGAGATGAGATTTTTACATTGGTTGTTAACATACGATAGTTGGTACAGAAAACGTTTTTGAACTCGCTCCAGTTTACTGATATAAACACCATATGTGGGATTCCATACTGGACTCGCATACTCCAACATACAACGAACAATACAATTATAAACTGGTATCATAACCTTTGGATCCCTGAATGCTCTAAGTTGTCTCGATATGAAACCTGATAGACGCGAGGCTCTTTGCACTATGTTATCGACATGGTATCTAAACTTAAGTTGAGAATCCATTATTACTCCTAGGTCTCGTATCAACGACACTTCCTCTAGGGGCACACCATCAATTAATCATCATAATAAAAAAAGAAAAAAAAAGAGTGTTTTATGATGCATTTTCCAAAAGTGCTTGTAATAGGTATATATGAAGGAAAAAGCGTAACTTTCTAGCTTTTCTTTTCTAGCTTTAATTCCAGCAAACAAGATCGTAGTTTGGATACAGCACCACCCTCCCGCCCGCCCACAAGTAGGTACCTATATGCACATGCAGGAGTGAAAAAATAATGCAACATGCAACCGAACCAAATACGACACGTCTTTTGCTTCTCCACAGCGCATCCTCAGGAGATGTTGAGTCCTCGACCGCTAAATTCTTATCCAAGCGCATACTGCATCCAAACTAGCGATCTTGTTTGGCGGATTTAAATCAAGATATTGTATTTGCATATTTTTATGCTTGTAGGTAATAGTTATCACTACATGGTATGAAACAAAGTCGCTTCCCGCTGTCTGTCTGTCTCTATGTATGCTTACATCTTTAAAACTACGCAACGGATTTTGATGCGGTTTTTTTTATCCGACTTCAAAAGGGAGGAGGTTCTCAATTCGTCTGAATGTTTTTTTTTTTGTATGTTTGTTACGCGATATCTCCGCCAATTATGAATGGATTTTGATGATTCTTTTTTTGTTTGGTAGCCCATACTTCAGAGGTGGTCCCATATAAATTTTATTGAAATTGGTTCAGCACTTTTTGAAAAAATCAACAAAAACAAAAAAAAATACACGAATCGTATGTAGACGACGTTCTAGTTGTAGTGCTGGTCCGAGAATTTGTACACTATTGTAATTGTAATTTGTGGCACTAAAAAGCATAAAATAAAAAAAACTTTAATAAAGTAAAAACCGACTTCAAAAAAAAGTCAACGGAGTAAAATAATTATCATTTAATAAAACTACAAGTCGGTGCATTCAATTTGTTTCAGCGTAGAACACCGACTTCTGAAACTGGTACTTTTATTAAATGATAATTATTTTACTCCGTTTAGTTATTTTTGAAGTCGGTTTTTACTTTTTTAAAGATTTTTTATAATAGATAGAGTGATTCAAGAGGAAGGTTTTAAACTATAAAACGTACACGTGCGAAATCGGGTCGCTAGTGTGAAACAAAAAAAAAGGTTTTATTTTTGATTGCGATCAATCTGTTCAAAAAACTCAGCATATATTTACACACAACATTTTCTCCAAACACCCCCATCATCAAGGAAGCAATTTAGTGTAAAATCCGTGGCAGTTACGTCCGACCGGTCAAGCCATTACCGCCACGTGTACGTTACGGCTAAAATATTCTAATCCGATCGCCGTCCATCGTCGATCACGACCCTCTTGCCTTTCTGCTGCCATTCGCTAATTTTTGACAGCTGACGCGAAATATTTATGAGAGAAAAACCCGGAATAATGTATTTACATGAAATATGTTTTTCCGATAGGTAGGGAAAATGGAACGCGTTTGCGAAGCTCTGGGCCGGATTTGGTTTGGAGGCCCTGAGATAACGTACAAGTGAAGGGCCGCTTTTTTTATCGTTTCGCCATGAGCTACACGAGAATAGCTCATGCTGTGGTGAAAAGATTAGTCAGTCAGCAAGGTTGGTAGAGAGGCTGACTGCCCAGGGTGCGCTGGACGTACTTAAGTATCGTCACTCGTGGAGGCTCTTTTCATGCACCACCACCCAAGGGCCGTTGAAATGTTTTTAAATAAGTATCACGTGAATGTGAACTTTGTTTTCGCATTGTCATAATTTTGCTTACTTAATACATAAACTCACGTTTTTTTCCAGAAAGGTGGTAACTGCAGAATGCCACATGCCACGATCCTTAAATAATCCTTTCGCTTCGTCCACGTTCATATACCTTGTAAGGCTAAGCGTATGCTGAGACGCAGGTGCACGCAGCGCAGGGCAGAGCAGATTTTGTAATGCATGAACGTAGTAAGAGCTGCGTACGCTGCGGCGCAGGCGCGTACGACGCAGACATGCGTCTGTCCTGCTCTGCGCCTCGTTGTAGTGCCGGCACAGATTTCTGCGCGACGCGTGCATGTCGACACGTGTTTTTTAGCGCTAATTCGAATTTTATTGCAATGACAGAACATTTAATTGAATTATTGCGTTGTGAATCTTGTTTGTATGATATTAATCATCCAGACTATTAAAAAAAACGTTCGTCAACTCGAACACTTCTATTCTTTGTACTAGTTAAAACTCGAATGTGTCTTCGAGCTGCGTCGCAGCATGCGGTCGTGGCCTATGTCTGTCTCGCCTGCCCTGCCCTGCAAAATCTGTACTGTGCTGTGCTACGTCACCTGCATCCTAGGATATGTTTAGCCTTATTGTCCCACTGCTGAACACGGGCCCCTTCTCAGAATGAGGGTTCAGGCCTTAATCCACTACACTGGCCTGATGCGGGTTGGCGGACTCGTACCATCGAAAACTACTTGTTTTAAATCCCTCTCAAGTTTCCTGGGGGCCTACTCCCTAAATCCGTCAACGAAGTTAGTCGCCCGTCCGAAAGTAGCCTGAAACGTATTAGTGAACAAAACAAGTGTCAAGTTTAACTTTTCGGACGGGCAAAAACACATCGGTAATAGGGACAACTGTCAAATCGTGTTGTCATTCATTCTTAGCTCGAGTCCCGAAATAATCGTATGTTCGTAGGTGATAGGGAGTAGGAAACGCTCGTAACTAAGGCCGAAACCACGGACTTCGTGCTTAGGGAGTAGACTCCCTGCGTATCTTGCAATCTCCGAGATTCTTCACGATGTTTTCCTTCGCCGTTAACGCAAGTGGCAATCAAATTCTGAATTCGAAAAGTCAGAGGTAAGGTGATAGATACGAAAAAAAAATCACCAAAATTCAGTCGTTCTTGAGAAAATCGTGGACATACAAGCATACATGTTAAATACAGACCCTCCTTTTTTTGAAGTCGGTTAAAAACTATCAGCCGTTCTCCTAAAAGATTTCTTAAAAGAAAATCTTTTCAGCAAGTCAAACCTATCACATTACACTATCGTACATAATAATTCTGCATCCAATATGCAATAACGCGCCGCTCGCGTCGCTGGCAGCTGCAAAGACACGCGCGATCGTAACTCCGTCGATAAGGCAACGTACGATACGAGGTCCGACCGCAAACAGATCATAGATCGTATCCACAGTAAATTGGTGTTAGTTATTCATTGATGTAGTACGCAATGACTGTGTTTGAGCTATGAGTTGGTTAATGTATTCAACTTGAATTGGTTAATGTATTCAACTGTGCTTTCACTGCTACGTTTCGGGCTACTTTCGGACGGGCGACTAAGTTCGTTGACGGGCTTAGGGAGTAGGCCCCCTGGTTAGACTGGAAGACACAACATAGTTGGGAAAAGGGTAGGTAGAACGACACTTCTAGCTACTGGCGAGATTGAGCTTCAAACTTCTGCATTTAAAATATTAGTTAGTGGCATTTGATCACGCAATACCCACAATTAAAAATAAGGGAGCAGAGATAAACAGAGGTCGATAGTAGGTACACCCTCATTTCACCGGTATGTTTAAGTCTCATGTAATAGTGGGCGAGTCTATTGCCATCAACCGGGCACAAATCCAGACTCCGGGCTGCTACTGAGAAATTCCACACGGAAAAACCTAATAATACTTTGCCCGACCTGAAGATCGAACCCTGGACCTCACGCTCAATAGGCTCGCTTGCCACCACTAGACCAACGAGTCAGTCAATGGTTGGTTAATGTATTCAATTGTAATAGACTGGTTTGGTTATATGAGTAGAGGAAGATCAGAGAAACGATGGATGGATACTGTAAAAGATGATATGACTAGAAAGAGAGTGACTAGTGAGGTGACGGCTAATAGCGATGTATGGAAGATAAATACATGCTGCGCCGATTCCAAATAAGTTAGGATAAGGTCAGGAGGATGATGCTGATTTAGTAGACTGATTTATAATATGACTGCAGTGTAGTGGTGTAGTGTCTGCAGCCTACTCCGAAAAACGAACGACGACGTTTTGTATAGAAACGAAACAACGCACATCGATCTTATAAATATACGATCATGGAGTCTTCAATTTTAAACAAAGTTTCTGAATGTAAACTTTAATCAATGTGTCAACTTTCTAAGACTAAAAACTAAAGCTCTAACTCCAGATGTTGTAAAAGAAATCAGCATTAAAAGTCTTCACCACGAAGCAAATACAAAGAGGAGATGGCATAAGCAACTGTGAACCGTGATACCAATGTAGAACCATTCCGTCCTCACGGTGGGCGTGGCCTATCAGTCTGTCGGCACTCGTCTTGTAAACATTACGTTCCCGCTCCCATTCTATTTTATCATTATTTATTATTTTCGTTGTCATTTAAAAGAAAAAGATGAAGTGTTGTGTGTTATCTTGTAAAAACTACTCAGATAAACGTTTTGGTACCATGGATGGCATCACATTTCACTCGTAACTATTTTTTTTCGATATTTATTAGATTCGTTCTAGAAAAATCTATTGTTATCACGTCTCGTACAATAGTTTTACTGCTCGACAAAAGATGGCGCACCCTATTATAACATGAATAACTAACAACTACGTAAGAAATATTCATATCTTTATAATTATAATGTATTAAAACAGATTTAAGATTTTTTTAAAGCCTTTTTGTTGACAAAAATATCGTATTATTGTTTTTTATCACTATTTTAAACCGTGATATTTCGGTCGCCATCTATCGTGGAATAGTGTAAACAATATGAATAGACAGGTCCGTACTTAGAATTCAATTATTTAATTACGATGTGTGATACGTGACGTTTTAATTTTTATTCAATTCAATTATTTAATTACGATGTGTGATACGTGACGTTTTAATTTTTATTCAATAATGGTGAACGAGGCCTGCATAGTTCCTTGATATTTAATTAAATTTTGATTATACTCGTATTTCAGATTTCCACCCGAAGATAATCTCAAACAGAAATGGATAAAACGATGGCTTAAACCGCCTTTTATACTAATAAGGGGGAATTTGTACAGAGTGTCTTTTTATTCACTGCAGTAAGCAGTAATTCAGTCCAAGAAACTATGAGTACGAAAAAAATTGACCATCGCCCATCGCCGTATCCATTTGATGTAGGAACTCGATTTGTTTTTCGAGAATTTCAATTTTAAATTAAAAGTACAAAAAAATAATTCTGTAATAAATTTCTGTAGTAAATTGTGTACCGTATGTACATTATAGGCATGATTTCTTAATTATTTTCACTAAAATTCCACTAAAATCTACAGTTAACAAAAAATCGTCTTGAATACAATTATTTAGCGGGGTGGTTACTTATTACTGTGTGAAGATTTTTCTTATTTATTACATTTTTGTTCACAATCTTTTTGTAATTTTTAAACCAGCTCTGCCGTAGGCTGGTACAAAAATTCTAAGTACGTCCCTGTCGTAACATACTACTACAACTACGAGGACATCTAGCGTGAAATAGCTGAAACACGTATTAGTTACCGATGTACCCGAAGCGTTTAGTTTTTCCTATTGACTACTAGATGGAAAACGTGAAAGTAGGCGTAAGTAGGCGGGGTGTAACGTTCCCTTCACCCCGCAAAGTATCACGCGTCGTATGATAGGAAAATCGAATTACACCATCTCCTCTTTGTATTTGCTTCGTGGTCTTCACCCTATTCCGTGACATCATCACAAGGAAAAGATAAAAACTGCCGCGTAGTAAACAAAAATATTCAGTTTCTTAAAATAGCTTAAAATCTTTAGGACAAAAAAAAAGAATACCAAAAAAAAACAACATACAGAATTATTTGAGCCAAAAATTTTAGTTTAGGTACTTTTTTTTTAATTTTTTCCCCCTGCTAGATATTTTGGGTTTTCTGGACCCTGATGAAAGCTTGGCCACCCCTGCTCTAGCTACAGGAAATTTGAGCAAGATTGAGCTACAAACTTCCGCACTAAAAGTATTATAGCATTTGATAAGAGGAGTGTGGTTTTTAATTATGATTATTGCACAATTAAAAACAACACTTCTCCATAAACAGTATCTCTCCGCCTCTAAACGCCTCTGACCTATTTGTGTCCTCACATCAAATAGGTAGGTAGCACTAAACGTACCAACACGACGCCCTCTGTCGGTCCCTTCCGGCACCACGAGAGTTCCGACGGGCGTTATTGTAATTATTTAGATAACTCGCAAATGTATGCGTCGAAATGGGAAAACCTTTTCATGTATATTAAAGCGATCCCGAAAAGAATAATGGACAATTTTCTCTATCACTGTAAAGAAATTCGTGTAATTCCTTAAAACCACATGATCTAAGTGTAGATTGATACCGCACGGGATATACAACTAGTATCAGTCTACAACAACTTTAAGACGCTTTTGTAGAAGCTTGGAGAAGTTTTCCTCTGGAAATGTATGAAACATTGGTAGAATCAATGCCACATCGTTGTAGAGTTGTAATCGACAGCAGAGGTTTGTACATATACTGACTTTTTTTATGCTCTTTTTTTTCTTGCGGTCGCGGTCCATGAGGAGTAAATAAATGATCGCATCTAAATCACCTATTAAGGATTCAACAAAAAATTAAGCAACATTTTTTTTGTGTTCATTTCGATGCCACGCATAAATAAATGAAGGCACGGCGACACAGCTGGCGAGTACGACTAGCACGATATCGCTCTTTGCAGTCAGTTAACTCGGGGCTCTAAAATTAATCAGAAATAGAAATCCAAGATTTTTTTCTATTTTTTTTTTAAATCCCCTTTCTACTTGTCAGTTTTAGACAACTGACTAATTGAATTGTTCTGAATCAGGAGGCTGATGGAAAGTGTATGACTTGTTAGTAATTGTATAATTAAAACTATAGGACCAATTCGTTCCATACATTTTGTTATGCAACATTGATTATTAGATTATTACTCTCAAGGAAGCTCTTCAAAATATGTCCTATGAAGATACAGAGAAATTATTAGTTGTACCTAAATAAAAGTGTACTTGTACTAATTAAGTTAAGCTAAGTTAGGATAGTTACTAAGATTTTAGCAAGTAGGATTTACTGTACTATTTACACCTTTTTACATACCTATTAGATGACTAGATTTTTTTTTATAAGTAATGTGATTATTTATAAATATTATACCTTGCCACGCCTGAAACACAGGATGACCTAGTTCAGGCACATAACACAAGTGATTTTTTCGTAGATTTTAGTGTTTTACCTGAACAAACTTTTTATTTTATTTTTTATATATTTTTTTATTAATGTGGAACAGCTGGTTTTTTTCACGAATTCAGTTTATCCCATATTAAAAGTTCAATCATTCAACGCACTGTCGAGAAATTAATGTACAAATTCCTATCGTGTATCTCGACGACATCATTATCATGGCGGTACTTATTATTCTTTTGTTTCGTTTAGAATTTCATGACAAGAAATGAATGGATTTTTTTTAAATGGGAACTCGAGTCACACAGTAAGATTTTAATCATTTTAATTGGTTGAGTCATCTCAGAGTAATCGTTGCGTATGATGATTCAGCCTAAAGGCGTCTCACTGCTGGACATAGGCCTCCCCCAATAGGCGGAGTTTGCTATAATCACCACGCTTGGCAGGCGGGTTGGCGATCGCAGTAAACAAGGTTACTCGTAAAGGGGGTACTAATCCGAAGCCCACTTATAGTATTTATAGTATCGCTGATGACTGTTTGAAAGCAAGTGTTAATATTTCAAAATTCGATTTTTTTTTCCAAATAAAATGATTATTATTTTAGTTTTTTCAAAAATTCTTTATCCCTGCTTTAGTTCCAAATTCAGAAAATGGTGCTTCTAATTCATGACCTAATATGACCTAAAATGTAAACACAGCTGATCTTAGCTGGGGATAGATGGATTTTAGAATTATTTTTTTTTGAGGTTTTTGAACAACTGTTTCTCTTAAACTATTGAGTTTTGGGAAAAGTTGTAGAACAAAATTTATTCATAATTAATATGTTTCTTTACATACTTTCGGATTAGTACCCCCTTTCTAACCTTGTAGTTGTTAAAGTACTCAGAGAACGCTGCTGCCCATCCTCTAGTGAATCCCTTAGACGCCTTTTACGACACCCATGGGAAGAGATAAGGTAGTGCTATTCCTTACGTCCGGCAACACACGAACAGTACGTATAGTAAAAAATAAAGACAGTTAGGCCCGGATTCCACCAAAGCGGAGACGAGACGTGCGGAGCGGAGATGTGTTTTAAAAAACCAATAGAATTTCGTTATTCACACATCTCGTCCCCACTCAGCTTAAGTGGATACCATTGAGCGGAGATGTATCATATTTTTATGGCGCGATGGAAGCGGAGATGTGAGCTGTTCCTCTCTGAGATTGAGCTGGGCCGCAGTACAAGGCGGAGATGTGAGCTTTGCCTCGCAAGCTGACGACGACGCGCAGCGGAGACGAGATGTGTGCGGCGTGCAGTGAGCGGTGCCCAGACGTCTATCGTTCGTGTCAGATCGCACTAAAGAGTGCGTTCACATCCAAAGCTCGCCGCACGCAGCTCAGTTCCGCTCTAGTCTGCGCACATCTCCACCCGAGCCAGCACACATCTCCGCTACAGTCTAGCCAGTACGCATCTCCGCACAGTTTCGGTGGATACAATCTAGCTGACAAACATCTCTTCTCGTCTCCGCTAAAAATCTCGGCTGCGGCCGAGTTTCCTATTTTTAAATTTTGAAGTCGGAAATTCGCCCGAATATTTTTGTGCATGTTGCCGAGTTTACACCTTTTATAAATCGTAGTTGTCCGGGCCTTAAGCATCCAAGTATTGAGAACCTTCTAGATCGTTTTATATGAACCAGCACCAATTTGAAAACTTGTAGCAATTTGCGTTACAAAATATAATAACAACTACACAAAGATGGCCGCCCGCCCGCTACTAATTAAAAAGTTTGAAATGGAGAGCTTCTACGATTCGTTTGTCATTTCACTTTTTAATGAGACCTAGTTTATTGTTTTGTTTTAAATGTCAGCCATTTTGTTTAAAATAATTGCACTAGCTGTTTCACCCGCATTATAACAGAACTTACTTCATGTACCGGGATAGAGAAAGAAAGAAAAAATATTTATTCTGAACTCACACAGGCAGTTACAGAAACAAAAACACTACAGGGTGTTAACGAATTCGTGTAATTCCTTCAAACCACATGATCTATTAATGGTATAGATTAACCCCGCACGGGATTTAGATTGATCTTTTATACATATAAAAGGAGAAGCTGACTGACTGATCTATCAACACACAGCCTAAACCGCTAGGGTTCGAAACTTGAAATTTTGACAGTAGGTTCCTTTTGTAACGTAGGCATCCACTAAGAAGGGATTTTTCGAAATTCAAACCCTAAGAGGGTGCAATAAGTGTTGAAAGTTTGTATGAGAAATCTGTTACTTTTGAAGTAAAAAGCATGGAATTAAAAATGTAGGCTCTTGGTGAGAAATAAATATACACGTGTTTGAGGGTTTTTGGAAATTCTACCCGTAAGTGGTGAAATAGGGGGTGAAAGATTTTTTTGATTTTTTAACTGCACCTAACAAGGGGATTAACGAGGACTCAAAATTTCACGCAAGCGGAGCTGCGGGCAAAAGCTATTAAAAATAAAAATAAACTTTTTTTTCCTAAATTTTTTTTATTGTGATAGAAAATTTCGATGCCATGCATAAATGAATGAAGGCACGGCGACACAGCTGGTGGGCACGACTAGCGCGATATCGCTCCACGCAGTCAGTTAACTTGAGGCGTTAAAATTACTCAGATACAGTAGCATGGCTCATTTTAGAAAAAAATGTTTTGTTAGTTCTGACAAAAAACCTATGCAAAGTCAATCAGTGTCACCAATAGATCACGCGGTTTGAAGGAATTACACGAATTCGTTTACACCCTGTATACATAAAACAAGGATCAACATTTAAAATACCAGCGACCAATTCAACTAACAAAATTGTTGCCAAAACGCAAACGAACCACAGCCGTAAATCAGTTATTTTTTACGAAAACTGTCAAAGTTATTGGTTTTGTTTTTTGTGACAAACAATTTGACAGCTTTTGAAATTGAAAACTGAATCAATGAACGGTTCAGTTTCGATTTATCAAGATTTATTTTAGGAGAATTGAGCCACTGGTATCCCTTCAACTATCAAGTTACTGCATCAAATTTAAAGTTCAACTATTTTTCTATCTATCAGCATATCAACCGTAGCACGTCTACGGCGTAGGTCTACGAATAATCGTAGACGTCTACGGAGTTATTGAATGACAACATTTTTTTATATAATTTAATATCTCGCGACATGATATCTTAAGAGCAATATTAAAACAAAATATAACCTAAATAAAGTAACTCGGTTGATCAATATCATTCCGCGACATGACAGACAAGAAATTGAATATAACATTGATAATGGAATGCGCGTCAAATCAATATAGAATATCATAGCAATGAGAGAATCCGAACTGTACATAATTTGATTCATGTCAACAGTAAATTTTGCACAGGGACATACACAAATAGTCTACAAAATGTATGTGCCCTCACCCCTAAACACCCCGCCCGGGCTGAATCAATAAATTCCATTGTTTTACCAAAGTTGTGTTCCGCGCCATCTAGTATCGAGTACGGGTACTAGTATTGTGTGGTGCAAACGGAAACTTTTTGTTTTGAAGTTGCAGCCGATAGATGGCGTTGTTCTTAATATTTCGTTTGTTTGTTTCAGGTATTTGGAAATGAATTCAGCTTGTTGGAGTAAGAAGTCGTTGTGATCAGGTGTTTAAGATATGTTTAGGCTATTTAAGGAAGAAAAAATATTCATTACCTGCTTAAAGGGAATTTACGTCATATTATTAAATTATCATCAGAAGCGTCTTATTCAGCAATAGGTACAGATTAGGGCTTTCAATACCGGTATTACGGGATCCCGTAATACCGTAATCACGGATATATATTGGTCTTTTTTTAATCACGGTATTGACGAGCCAATACCGTGATTACGGTATTACAAACATTCATATATATTATTGCGGTTTGTTGTAATAAGTAGTAGGAAATTGTATTATGTGGTACAATTTACGATGTGATGTCTAGTGGGACGAGCACGGGGCTTAGGGCGTTGCTGACGGGGGCTTAGGGCGTTGCTGGCGGGGGCTTAGGGGGGGGAGACAGCTTGATGAGGGCTGAATTATCAGCGTGACTGCGAAGTCAGAAGAGACAACCGGCTCTACGACGGGAGAGCTCGGTGGATCGTGACCGGCGGCGATGAGACGTCGCAACGGGCCTCGTCGGCGAGGACGATAAGCTGGATGGTGGCGGACGTTGTGTAATGTGCTGGTCGATTTACTCGCCTCCCTCCTTAAGGAGGGTAATTTCGTCATCGGGCTCTAAAAGTGTGTGCCTGGGACGTTGTACGTTACTGATGAGAGAGGGACTTTAGTCGGCCGCTGCAGCGACTAGGGGATTCGGATGGCGGGGGCAGTGTCGAAGTAACGCTTGGAAACGCGTTTGAGGTATTACCTGATGGTTGGCATTTTTAGATCAAGATGGAGTTGATCGTTACGCATGAACCACGGGGCAGCCGCGGCTCTGCGCAACACTCGATTCTGGAGGGTTTGGAAGGATTTGAAGCGGGAAGGCATAACGTGTGCGAACACGACGCTAGCGTTAGTCAAGATGGGGCGGACGCACGTCACGTAGATTCTCAGCTTATTTCTAAGTAACAACTTACTGCGCGCTTTAAGGATGGGGTGGATGCGACCGACAGCAAAAGCGGCGCGAGCGCACACCGTTTTGAAGTGGTCTATGAATTTCAGACGGTTGTCGAGAATAACCCCCAGGTATTTAGCTTTCATCTCCCAAGGGATCTGTTTGCCGAACATGAGGACGGGACGGATGCATGTGGGAGTCACCGTATCTCTCGAAAAAAACGGCTGCGCTTTTTTCGGGATTCACCTCTATTCTCCATTACCGGAACCATACCCCGAGGGTGACGGCTGCGGTTTAGAGGGTTCGAGTGATGCTATCGATACTCCTACCGGAATAGTAGTTGACCGTGTCATCGGCGAAGAGATCCAACTTGGCAAAGCCACTTTTGGGAATGTCGCTGGTGTACGGCGTGAAAAGAAGGAGCGATAGCACGGAGCCCTGAGGGACACCAGCGCGGATGGGGTGACGAGAGGACGGGACGAGAGGGTGTCTTCGAGGCGATAGCGGAAGGTGCGATCCGACAGAAAGTCTCGAATGATGGGCTCGAGACGGTCAATTCACGACCGTTGTCGAGACGTCAATTTTGAATTGGTACAGTTTGATTAATAAACCGTTGTTCCAGACCTTGTCAAAGGTTTTCGCTACATCAAAGAATATGATGCCAGTTTTGTACGAGCGCATGAAGCGGGAGCTAATGTGTTCGAATATGCGGTGCAATTGCCGAATGCAACAGTGCTTAGTTTCGAAAACCGAACCATTCGGGGATGAGTCTACGGGAGTCAGCGAAATTCTTTAAACGGATGTATGTTTTCACCAGCGCAAGCGCTTGCTCTTATCTCTAGCTCACCCTCCCGCGCCCCACCTAAGCTGATTCCCGAAATCGTCGGACTTATATATACGTTATAAAGTCTACGTGAAATGCCTACGTGCGAAATAACTAGATTTATTTTAAGTTTTGATTACGTTCCTAATTCCTAGTCCTAAATCAATCAATACCAAATTGTTATACTACTAAGAGAGTTTTTTATTATTCTTTTCAGAAAGTAACCATAATAAAGACTGATTTGAAAATTAAAACACGTATTTTAAAGGTTTTATTAATGTCCTAATTAAACTTGTGTTCAATACCGTGATCACGTGATCACGGTATTGATCACACTAATACCGGTATTGATACCGGTATTGAAAAAGTCCGGTATTTGAAAGCCCTAGTACAGATGGAAATTAAAGATTTAATAAAAAAACTATTTTTGCTTACTCTAAAACTTCACTAAGGAAATGTGAACTAACAAATACACTTGGGGGCAAATAAATCAAGCCACTCCTTTTTTCACGTGTCCTGGTTATGGACTTTTATTTACATATTAGATTTAAATTATATACAGAAACGATATTTACATAATTACAAATAAAAATATATACAAATAACTAAAACTATATCTTAATAAAACTATAAACTAAAATACGGCATCAAAATATTCCTCCGCATCGCTGTCCACTGGTAACGTGCCCAGAAGGCTGGCAGCATTGCCACGTTGTATGGCAATGCTAATCCTTTGGCCAAAGTAGAGACCAGCCTTCGGGTCACGGGAAGCGTCGACCAGCCGCCTCGCAACCTCTCTATATAGGAGTTGGGCACTCGGACCCCACGACCCGAGTGTTTCGACCCCAAACGGCTCGAAAATATAATTACTGATAAAGTTATTATATTTTCGCCGCTTGAGGGCCTCCGCAGCTGCAGCAGCAGCGCCAGCACAGCCTGCCGAGCTAGGAAGATGTGATGGCGCAAGGGTATCGACGCACGTTGCGTCCCATACCAGAGGCCTACCCATCTTCCATGGTACCAATGACATGCCATCTGGTCTCTTACCATCGTCACGTGCCAAGCCATTGGGTTCTAATACGGCTGGAACGCCGGCGGTGACAAGAGCACGACGGATAATATCATTTAAGTTGGCGTGCCGTGCTATACGACCTGCACTCCTGCTGCAAGACAAGCCGTGGTGTCCGAGGCCGTCGACGGCTTCACCGCAGTGGCAGCGATGCGGAGCACCACAAGGAGCACCCAAACGAAGGCATGTAGCGATCCGGAAAGTAGTGTCGTCCAACATAGTGCCTATGTTGGGCGACGGGAGTGCCTGAAGCCATAGGCCCGACTCCCATTCACCCACAGCCAGCAAGCGAGCACGCTCAGCGGTTGTGATTGACGTATTTAAAAGTTTATTCCGTATCACAACGCAGAGCGGCTCATCCCACTGTCTCTGGGAAAACGGGTTGACGGGCGGATCCGTATTCGGGCAAGCGATTTTCCAAGCATTCAAAGCCTCGGTCAAGCACGTTACCTCAAAATTAACCAGTGAGTTGGCTAAGATATCCCTGGTTAATTTCTCAGTACTGTGAACCGAGGATAGGAATGCCGGTAGACTTATACTGGTAATTTTGCGGACGCCGAGGCCCCCAAAACGGATGGGGAGCGTAGCTTGTTCCCAAGCTCGGTCGTCCAAAGCCACATTTAGGATAGAGGTAAGAGTATTACGTATAATTTTATCAATTTTTTCCAATAGTTGAGCATGCTTCCATAAATGAGTAGCGCGAAGAATATAAGTAAATTTAGGACCGAAACAGCAGTAACGAATAATAGTCATAGCCGAATGCATGTTAATTTTGAAAAGTCTTTCCGAAATGTCACTGAAATTTTGTATTTTTTCCTCTATAAAAGATGAAAAAGAATCTTCTAAAATAGGGGACCCTAGGAGGCGTAGAGATGTTTTTTCAGTGATTTTTATTTGTGGGGCTATTGTGCTAAACTTTTGGTATGTGGATTCTCTATTTATGGCGTCGGATATGTATAGTTCACATTTTGAAGGGTTGAGTTCCAAGCCTATGGCATGGAACTTCTCTTTTAAAAATTGAAGATCTTTTAATACGGTATCTACATCACCTCCTAGGGTTCCATCATCTAAATACCATACGTTAAATTTGGAATTTAGTTGTCGAATAATTGGATGAATAGCCAAACTGAAAATCACTGGCCCGAGAGGGTCACCTTGTTGACAGCCAACTGCAGATTCCAAGATGTTGTCCTTATAGATTAATTTTGATGGATATCTATAACACTGCCAGAGAAAACTGTAAATTTTGGGTACTTCTTTTTTCGCTTCTGCCAACAAGGTGTCCCTATTTACAGAATTAAATGCGTTTTTGATGTCAACCTTCAGGATGACCTCCCCTTTCCCACAATTTAGGTAGGTTGACAGGGCGTGTACGGCAGCCTCACAGCCCCCTTTTGACCCAAAACCTAACTGCAGGGGCTGGAATAATTTTGAAACGGTGTCATTATAGTATTTACAGCATATTTTGGCTGCCATACGACGGTAGGTACTTCCTACGGCAATGGGACGAATGCCGCCATCCTTTTTGCGCAGGGCACACAAGTTGGCCCCGTACAAAATATCGATGACGGCTTCGTGCACATTGCCGGAGAGCATTAAGTTGGTCAGAGCCGTAAGCTCCTTCAACAGCGTCTCACCAGCTTGCCCGGCGCTTGAGCATGTGAGGTCTTTGAGGTGTTGCGGAGTCAAGCCGTCGAGACCGCCAGCGGAGCCGCTTCGGAAGGAGGATACGGCTGTGACCAACTGCCGAGCTGTAATTAAGAGGGTGTTAGAATCCGGATCAGGTGAGTCGGGAAAAGAAAGGTCATCTGCTGGAGCAGGATGTTTGCTCTCCAGGGCTGCGAGTGTATCTGGAGAGCATGGTGCGACCACATCACTGCTGAAAAGTATCCTGGCAGCGCCCCTAATATCACCTTCACTTAATTTGGATTCTACATGTTGACATATACCTCTTGGTGAGGTGTGGATCTGTGCTGGTAATTTTGAGTCGAAATTTTGGATCGAAATGTTGCAATTATCTTTAATTTGGGCTGTTAACGTTTTTTTGTTTGCCAAATTCTTTTGAACATGTAGAATCCTATAAGGGAAGGTGAGTAATTGTTCCCAAGCACGCTGCGAGTTCTCCCGGGCGGCGAGACGGACACATCCCGCTAAATATTGTGCAACAGCAGGTCTGGCGCCGCGGGGAACTCGCTTCAAAACCGGAACAGATTTTTTTAATTTTGATAAAGTTTGCCAAAACGGGTACAGATTCGGTGTTGATGAAGGTGTGATAGGTGTGGTGGTGGGGTTGGGGGGTGCATTTTGGGGTTTGTGGACCTTCCCAAAATGCACGTTCAAACCCCGCTTACCTTTAAAAAAGCGCACTTGGGGACAATGGGGACATCTGACCAAGATATCCAGCGACGTGGAAGGTTGACTGGCACTTATTTCCGCATCGCTATTGCCACTTAACATTAAATATACACTTATACCTAAATACAAAAATATTCACAAAAACTTTAAAAATATAGAAATACAAAAACTGAAATGTCATAGGTAAATAAGTCGGATGATGTTTTGACACTGCTGCAAAAATTCGGCCAGTAGGGTGTGCGGGGAAATATTGGAGAACGAATCGGAGGGCTGCATTTACATCTTAGACGTTGCTGCTTAGCAACGTCTACGTTGCCATGGTAATGTTAGATGTGGCGTCTTTACTGTCACTTGATGACTACACAACGTCGGACAAATATTATATAATTAGGGCCGATGCGCACGCTCCTTCACACGGATAACGTACTGTGGGGCTATTCTGCCACCATTCGCTATAGCTGCTCGACTTTTTCTTGGTAAAAGAGCAATTTGCTATTTTTAAATATTTTAAATCGGCGAGACTGACTTTTTCAATCGTTGCGTTTTGACGTTTTTTTCCCGTATATTAGTTATTAGTTATTAGTTTATGGTTATTAGTTTTGGTTTCATGGATTATACACTAAGTTTACAAAAAACTACTCTCATTGTAGAGGTTATCAAATAACTTTTTAGGCGACATATGTTTCGAATTGATCTGTTCCGTAATAGGTGCCAAAAATAATAACAATTGTACGTGAAAAATAGTTCGAAGTGGCTCGATTTATCTGCTCCCAAGTATATTTTTTCATTAACTTAGTACTATGTTACAAATAACAAAAGGGCAATAAAAAAAATTAAACATAGGTATGGTTCTAGCATCTGTAGCCGATCTAGGCAATACCTGTAATTCAGTTATCAGCGCCCCCCTCGAATTATTATAAACTAAAATACCTAATAGCCAACAATACGCAATTGATGAGTTGTACAGTCAGAAGCAATAATGGTGTCGATTCTCTTATTCACCAACTAAACTAAAATTAGAGAATTGCTATTACTACTACTTACTAACAGATAGCGTGAGAAAAGGACGGTGATAGACAGCAACTAAGTTAGAGATGTCAAATTAAAATTAGTTTACGCCTTGAACTTCGCCGTGTTTTTAGTCGACACGTTTTAAATGTATGGAACTTTTAGTTCAACTAAAGACAGCTCTTATTTACGTATGTCTGTTTCTTATTTTATTAGAGTGAAAAAGATGGTAATAGACTAAATTAAGTTTAGTTTGTCCATAACAGAATCGGCACCAATATCTGCCTGTCGATGGATTTAAAACCGCTAATAATAGTCATCTGACCCAAGCCAAGTGATTAAATACGTGATTCTGGAAGGTACGGCCGTCCATTCTATACATAGGCCCATATTTATCCGTTCTATCCATATTCAGATTCAGATATTATTGCTTCTGACTGTACGTTGTACTATACGTATTTTACAAAGAAGAATACAATTTCTTAATAAGTATCAATCACAAATAATAGACGAATAGATGAATTCATTAATTTGTTACAAAAGCGTGACACGGCGGTAATTTCGTAAATTGTAGCCTGCTAACGAAAACCCGTAAACGACATCATCAAAAAGTAAAAACCGATTAAAAAAAAAACTAAAAAAAGAGTGAAATAATTAGCATGATATATAATATAACAGTTTCAGAAGTCGGTGGCTTTTATTTGTTTCAGTGTAAAATTGCACCGACTTCTGAAACTGTTAATTTTATATCATGCTAATTATTTCATTCTTTTTTTAGTTTTTTTTTAAGTCGGTTTTTACTTTTATTTAAAGTTTTTTATTATATAAGTTTTAGTGCCATAAATTACACGGTTTAAGACTACAAATTTAAATGACACGGTTGCGTAATCTTTGCAGAAACTAGGTAGTTTTCTTTAAAAATAGGTATTAATGTATAATTATCATGACGGCTCCTTATACATACAATCTTGTTTGTTCTTGGCTAATGTTTCTGTGACGACAGTTAAAACAGAGATTGAAAGTCCTCATCAAAACCTTTGCTGAAGGGGACAAACCAAAACGTCATCTAAGTGTTTATTTTAGGAGCGGAGGTTATGTCCCGAGTAGCCATACTGCAGCTTGGGACATAACCTCCGCCCCTACATCATTTTGACATTTCATAGGACCTGTCAAATTTATGGGCGTTGACACACTTTATGTAGTAAGTAGGTACACTGTGCTAAGGCCGAAACCACGGACTTCGTGCTTAAGGAGTAGACCCCGTGGTCCGCATGCGAGTGATAGCACGCTCCTGGCCACACGCAGGACAAAGATATCGTTTACCGTGCAGTGTCGTGCGTGTCGCCAGTGACTAAACTCGTGCACAAAGATTAACTTTAAAAAAGTAATTATGCGTACTATGACCATGCGTGCGACCTGCGTCACTGTAAAAACAACACTGAAGGCAGAAGAACGCCGCCCGCATTCGGTTAGCACGCACGCGGGCTGCACGCTCGCAGCCAATCCGCGTTCCGCGCGTGATGCCCGCATGATAGGAAAAACATGTGTGAAATGATATGACAGAGATAGAGCACTCCTAGAAGTACCTCAATCACCCCCATGTATGTTCCGCGATTATTTGTAGTTTACGAGTTAAGATTTCTTTTCATTTTTAATCCATACTCTGACATAATGACAGTTTTGATCATAGTGACGTAACACTATTTTTAGTATACACAAAAACCGAGACACCCCAACAAGATTTTAATCAGAATTACCGGAATATGTTTTTTTTTTTTTTATAAATCTCCAAGTTACACCTCAGTTTATGTTGCGTTAAGTTCCCCAGTAGAGTGTGAAATGCCTGAGATGTGCTATGCAGGGGTTGTCTAATACACGGAAACTGACCGAGCGGACCGTCTCAAGCCTCAAGTTGTCTATTCCCGTCAACTGTTATGCATAGAAACCTATTGAAACAAAACTGAAATTTATGAAAATAAAAATGCAAGATTTAACGTGATATAAAAACTATGTCAATCGATTCTAGTAGTGATTCTGAACAAACTAGTTTCAGGTTTAGTGTATACTAAAACTAAACTTGTATATGGCCAGCAGTGGACGTATTTCGGCTGAACCATGAATCTACTAAAATACAATTTATTTAGTTTTTTTTTTACTTTTTTATTTATCACAGACATTTAAGTCATCGAATCGTAATTTAGATACGATAAAAGAAATCGTAATGCGTATCTAATGGCACATTTATTTGTCATCAAACATTCAGAGCGGTTGGTTTACTAATATAATTTTATGTAAATTATGAATCCATTAGAAGAAAATTGAAGGATCTAAGAATGAAATGACATTTTATTTATAACATTATACTCGATTACTTTTTCGTCTGGAAAAAAATTTGGTATAATATATATAGGTGAACGGAATAGTAGGCAACAGCATAGTTTTTTTCTTTAACTTATTATGAAATTGATATACAAGTTTAGTTTTAGTATACACTAAGGGCTCCCACACAAAACTGCGAATTCGCATCGCATCGCAAAAATCTGCGAGCTACATAGAACCATACCACCACATTTTGCTGCTATGCGGCGTCGTATCGCATCGCATCGCAGTTTTGTGTGGGAGCCCTTAACCTGAAACTAGTTTATTCAGAATCACCAGGAGAACCATTTGACAGTTTTTAGACCACATTATAATTTTCCTATTTTTTTTTTCATAAATTTCTATTCTCTTTCAATAGGTTTCTACGCATAACAGTGTACGGGAATAGACACCTTGAGGCTTGAGACGGTCCTCTCGGTCAGTTTCCGTGTATTAGACAAACACTGCATAGCACATCTCAGGCATTTCACACTTTACTAGGGAACTTAACGCGACATAAACTACGGTGTAACTTGGTTTACTAAAAAAAACACATATTCAGGCAGTTCTGATGAAAATCTTGTTAGGGTGTCTCGGTTTTCATATAAAGTAAAAATAAGGTTGTATAATAGGGGGCGAGACTGTTGTCAACCGCGCACATATCCAGACTCCGGGCTGGGAAATACCCAATATCACTTTGCCCGACCTGGGCATCGAACCTCACGCTTTGCGGTCGCGCTTGCAACAGCTAGACCAAGGAAGCAATCTAACTTCTTAAATAAGACTATAAAATATTTATTATTTGAATAAATAATTTGTAACCGACTTCAAAAAGGAGGAGGTTCTCAATTCGTCTGAATGTTTTTTTTTTGTATGTTTGTTACGCGATATCTCCGCCAATTATGAATGGATTTTGATGATTCTTTTTTTGTTTAGTAGGCCATACTTCAGAGGTGGTCCCATAAATTTTATTGAAAAGGATTCAGCACTTTTTGAAAAAATCAACAAAAACAAAAAAAAAATACACAAATCGTATGTAGACGACTTTATAGTTGTAATGCTGGTCCGAGAATTTGTACACTATTGTAATTGTAATTTGTGGCACTAAAAAGTATAAAATGAAAAAACTTTAAAAAAGTAAAAACCGACTTTAAAAAAAAGTAAACGGAGTAAAATAATTATCATTTAATAAAACTACCAGTTTCAGAAGTCGGTGCATTCAATTTGATTCAGCGTAGAACACCGACTTCTGAAACTGGTAGTTTTATTAAATGATAATTATTACTTTTTTAAAGTTTTTTTATTAATTTTCGAGATAGGTACTAAGGTTAATGTTGGTGACCAGCATCCTAATTGCGCAAAACACTCGTAATCGCTATGGCTTTGATTTTGACAGTTCAACAATATTCATTGCGTGGTACATACTGTAGGCACATAGTTGTGGAGAAGTCGGATTGCTGTTACATACTTTGCTTCGGAAATTATTGACCTGTCAAAATCAAAGCCATAGCGATTACGAGTGTGTTGCACAATTAGAATGCAGGTTTCATTAGAGTGTAGTTTTAGGTTAAGTGTATACTAAAAATATTGTAAATGCAATGTTTTTCCTATCTTCTCAATTACCAAAGATATAGATGACATTAACCACAGATAACGTTCTAAAAAATGATCTCCACCCTTTAATGGTACTATAAAGTACCATTGTGTGCGCTAGTGTCAGACGCCACCCGTCGAGTGCCACTTCAGCAGACACGTCATAATCTGCGAACAAACTCGGTTGGGTGCTGTGTGTAATGAAAGCGAGGCGATAGATGCTATAAAGACATTTGACGACACGTTTGGTGCAGTGGCTAAGCGATTGGCTTCTGCGCTACGGGTCGTGGGTTCGATTCCCACACGGAACAACAATTTGTATGGCCTACAGATGGTTATTTCGGGTCTGCAATGCGATTCACTAACAGACTCATCACAGATGTAAACAACGACGAGTTCACTGATGTTTCATCGTAAATATCGATTTTAAAAACAACGTTAGTACAAACCGTATTCGCTAAGCTACATAAGCTCGTCGACGATCTGCCGAACATGAACGGAACCATATTTTAGTTCTATGTCGCGCCGTCGACATCGTTGAGGCGCTACGATCGCGCAGTTTTAACTAAAGAATACCGGAATGTTTTCATCAGATGTTTCAACGACGATTTCTTGGTTGTAAAGATGTTTTGCCTTAGTGAATCGCACGTTTGTGAGATTTGTGTCTGTAAACGCACCCACGATACAAGAGAAATCTTAGTGTGATGCAAAGTTTGAAAAAAAAAAACGTATTTTATGCTTTTTAACAGACGTCCAAAAAAGGCGGAAGTTCTCAATTTGACATCGCCTAGTTGGTCTAGTGGTTACAACCGCAACTGCAGAGCGTGATGTCCTGGGTTCTATTCGCGTTATTGGTTTTCCCGCGTGGAATTTCTCAGTAGCAGCCCGGAATCTGGATTTGCGACCGATTGAGGGCAATACGCTCACCTCGTATTACATGGGACTTACAAATAATGGCTAAATGAGGGGCCTCTGCCCAGCCCTTCCTGGAATATAGTCGTGATGTTACGTTAACGTATGTAGAGATCAACTGCGATAACATAACACGCCCCTCCAACATCTGTCTTCAATGTGTGTGTGCATATAACAACGAGTCACCATGTTTGTATTTGATATTTAGTATATTTATTGCTCGACTAGTGCATAATTAAAGTTCGCGCTCGACAATACACGTGTGTCATTCATACAAACCTCCAAACGGTACCATACTGTTAATTAGCGACGTCAAATCTGTGGAGCGACTGTAACATGTTTTTGTTTAAGTTTGTCCTACAGTTGCAGCACACATCTGCTTTGAATGACGCGTTGTTAATATTGTTTCTCACACATTTTTACTTGCAGTATCAATGAAGGGGCATGTTGATCTCTATGTTTCTGTTTAGTAAATTAGTGCTTTGAATTCCATAGTGTAAAAAGCTTCCTCTATGGTCAAGCATTAGAATAAACTAAAAGCCACATAACATCTCTTCACTATCGCCTCGCACTGCTCTCACTACACGACATAGCTCCACAACAGCTTCGCACCGCCCACTGTGACACCAGCCTCACACCATCAGACGCAGGCAGGGGTGTGTATGATAAACGATCATTACTTACAGTAGGGTTGTACGGCCGGGCTTTTTGTGGAGTTGAACGGACTAGTTAAAATAAATGGACGAAACTTATTGTTTGAAGGTACATTTTGTGTGGACTTGGTGTAATTCAATACAGTACCTTGCAGATAAAATAAAGAGGAGTATGCTTAGTGATTTTCTCATGATGTTCTTCAAAAAGGACACATGCGTATTGTTCTCAACTAGGGTTTCTGCTTTCTCGACATATTTTTTTTCTCGGGTTTCGAGAATTCTCGAGACCGATTTCTCGGGTTTCTCGGGTCGTTCGAGAAATTTTTAAAAAACCTTAAAAAACTTCTTATGCCCGTTTTCTGGGGTACTTTTGAACGTAGTTTATCTGTTCGGTAGCGCTATTGGTTCGATAAACTGACTCATTGCGTTTTTGGACACCCCAGTCAGAAGATAATATAATACTAGTTCAAACTTCACATAACTTATTTTTCCGGTTTTTGAGGTAAGTACTCCTAACCGTAGTTTATCTATTCTACGGCTATGGTTCGATAAACTGACACATTGCGTTTCTGGACACCCCAGTCAGAAGATGATCTTAGTTTAAACTTCAGTTAACTTAACTGACCAGTTTGGGGCATTTATCAGTTCTAGAACTTTATTTGTCGTTTTATATCATATTTTATACAAGAGCATTTGGAGTTTTATTATTAGTATTTTATTTTGGATAGTGAGTTTTGGATTCCCAATGAAATAGACTCGAGTAGTTCATAGGAGTCTGATTTGGAAATGCTGGAGGCTATTTCAAATATATCAGTACCAATAAAAAAGGCATCGAAGAAATCCATCCGAAATGTTCACGGATACCTATATTTTTGTGAAATAACCAATCCTGCCTTAGAACCCATTCATACACCACAAATAGGTACATTGGCCTAGAAACATTATTCTTTCAGATATTAATAAACTTTACCGCCTAATATTATAAATTACAATAAAATTTAAAATATTTTGGTTTCATAGTTTTATTGTGTTGTTGCTATGATGAAAAATAACAAAGAGATAGAAATTATTTCTCAAGTTAGAAGTAGTCTTCTAAGAACGTTTTCCTGTAGCTACAATGGTTAAGGTAGCTGCCCTTCATGTCCCATTTCAATTTACCACCCTGTATATATTTTTTCTCCAAGTGAATTCAGGTATGCCGTCTTAGGATTAATTAAACTACTCCATGAGGGCAACAAAGATCGACATAGTTCATAATGCTACAATTAACTTAGTGTCTGGGTACGCTCTTACCCAGATTCTACTTTATATGTTAGTAATGGTTCGTTTTAAAATTCATATACCGGTGGAGATTTTCATTTAAACCTGGTGACTGCCTGCAAAAAGTTGTAAAGTTTAAGGCGAGAAAAATATATTTAGCTGGGCAAAAAAAAAGAGAATCCCATCTAGTGGTCAATTTATGAACTTACTATTGTTTGGATAGTTGTCGATTTTGTATTCAGAAACCCAATAATAGATGAACGGAGTTTATCTTAAAGTTAATTTTTATTTGACTTTTTATGTCACATTATAATAAGAGTAATCGGAGGTGGTGTACGTATAACTATTAGGTGTCTGTTTCGCTTGCCTCGCTTACTCGCGCCTCGTAAGGTGAACAATGAAGCCAGAATGCAAAGATTACGCAACTTTTAAGCCAATTTTACAGTAATAAAAGAAAGTCTATGATTTCTCGAGTTCTTGAATTCTCGAGGTGTTTTTCTTGTCTCGAAGTTGGCATGATTTCTCGACATTTCTCGCCTCGAGAATTCTCGAGCAGAAACCCTATTCTCAACCGACGTGCGTGTATGACATGATGTATTTTCATACATCTTGTCATAGTATGACAAGTACGTGTATTACACGCACGCCGGTTCAGAAGTCGGTGCAACTCTACACTGAAGCAAATAGAAGCCACCGACCTCTGAAACTGTTATTTTATATTATGGTAATTATTTTACTCCTTTTAGTATTTCTTTGAAGTCGGTTTTTACTTTTTTTTAAAGTTTATTTTTTTCCGTGAATTTTGTACTAGACTCTCGGTCTACGTGTTTCTACGTCAATGGCCATCAATGATAATAAAAAAATAAGTAAATCCACTGACGCGCCAAAATTGACATTTAAAAAATACACCAATTGGCAGGTCTTGCAGATAACTATCTCTCTCACTCTCGTACTTCTTCCGTACCTTCATTTTACTCATTCTAGATCCTAGAGAAAAATGTAGGATCGTATTTTAAACGCCAAATTCTATACACGGAACATACCTATCTAATAAAATATCATTGTGTGTATATTTTTCTGTGGTCTCCACACTAGGCATGCTTGTATCGTGCGGTTCCAAAGATCCTGATAATAATAGGATATCATCTTCCTCGTTTATTCCCATCAATATTAGGGTCGGTCTATAATAACGGACAATATCTTTAAAATATTCGCGTCGTCAGCCCTATTATCTTCTACGTCATAAAACGCAGGCTACAATCGTCAGCAGAGCTCAAGATTATCTGTGCCTGCTATTAATTTATACGGTGACGCCTACGCCTTTTATTATTCAGCCAGAACTGTCAAGAGGCTCTCGTTCAGTCCTTTCTTATGAAAATATGTGCAATATTTATGTGTATCTGTGAGGAGCTCGTGGCTAAATAATTACAGCCGCATAGACCGATCTTCCGGATTAAGCCACGCTTGCCGAGGTTGGTCTGTGGATGGGTGACCATTTACCATAGCGAGTTTCCTCCGTGCCTCGGAAAGCACGTAAAGCCGTTGGTCCCGGCTGTCATTTATAGATCTTTGACAGTCGTTACTGTTGGTCAGAAGCCAGAAAGTCTGACAACCAGTCTTACCAAGAGTATCGTATTACCCAGTTACTGGGTTGTGGAGGTCTGATAGGCAGTCGCTCCATGTAAAATACTGTTATTCAGCTGCATCCGGTTCGACTGGAAGCCGACGTCAACATAGTTGGGAAAAGGCTAGGCAGATGATGATGATTTATGTGTATCTGTGGGCTAGCGTTGTTCGTAATATCCTTAGGCCGACTTACGTTATATCTTTTAGCCGAGGGCTAACCACATAAATTCCTGTTTCGGCGATAAAAACCTTACTAGTACTAGCTGAAGCAGTTGTCCTACCGCTGGCGAGAAAACGACTAACTATCGGCTATTTTCTCGCTCAAGAAACGTACAATAGATTTACATTTCGTGTGAACAAAAGAGATGCATATATTAATAGTTGATCGTTGACTGTTTACACTGCCGGCGAGGACTCGCTCCACTAGTTTGTCGCTGAGCGACCAGAGCTATCAAAGATATACCTACTTGCTCAGCGATGCTCGCTTGGCGGTCAGAACTCAAGCCGAGAGACCAACCAGCGGTCATTTGCGAGTGGTGCGAGTAATCGCCCGTCGCACTCGCACACTCGCTTAGCGACAAAACTATCGGAACTACATACTCACTTCTCGCTGCTCGCCAACTCGTTTCTAGTTTCTAGCTCTACTCGCTTCTCGTCCATCGTTGGCGGTGGAACAAGTGCTTAAAAGAAAAAAATATAAACAGATAGCATTCAGTGACCATTGCTACATTTGTAGGTAGAATCTACTCCCAGCCATCATTCGAAATTCGCATTCGTTTTTCAAACAATAAGAGCGATCGCGCACTGCATCCGATCCGAATCCGTAAAAATACGTTCCGAAGTAGTCATAGAACTATTCGTATGGTAGTTTACGCACTAGATCCGACTTCCGTCATCCGATTTCTCTCCGCCATCCGTGAGTCTCCAATTCGAAAGAAATATTGACGGACCGAAGTAGCGGTAGTACTGTTTGTATGAACGCTTTCGCATTACCTCTGATTCAAATCGGACATATGCCAAAGATTGCCCCTGAATTGCTTGGATTTGGATCAGAGATCGGATTAGTACGTAAGCAGTATCCGCAAAGTTTAAAAACCATTTTTGTATGATCTCTTGTGCACTGCATCATCATCATCATTCAGCCGATAGACATCCACTGCTGGACATAGGCCTCCCCCAAGCATCGCCACATCGACCGGTCCTGTGCTTCTCTCACCCAGCGGATTCCCACGACCTTCACCAGATCATCGGTCCACCTTGTGGGAGGCCTACCCACGCTGCGTCTTCCGGTACGCGGTCACCACTCCAGGGGGCCTACTCCCTAAGTCCGTCACCGTCCGAAAGTAGCCCGAAACGTAGGAGTGAACATAACAAGTGTCAACTTTTCGTACGGGCAAAAACACATCGGTAGTAGGGACAACTGTCAAATCGTGTTGTTATTCATTCTTAGTTCGGGCCCCGAAATAATCGTATGTCTGTAGGTGATAGGGAGTAGGAAACGCTCGTAACTAAGGCCGAAACCACGTGCTTAGGGAGTAGACCCCCAGAACCTTTCGGCCGCATCGGTCATCCGTTCTGAGAGCAATGTGCCCCAATTGTGCACTGCATCCGGTCTGAATTTCCTAGATTTCTAGTCACGATTTCCAGGATTCAGATCGGACAGACATATCATTCTTAGTAGTCTAAAAATAGATACCTACCAGAATAACGTAACCATTCTTGTCTGCAATCCCTGAAGTATTAGACAGAACTAGGGTTGCCAACTCTTTGTCGGTCAAAAATAGTAGTTATACAATTATTCCCACAAAGATAACGAAAGGATGAAAAAAAGTATAGTAGGTTCCAAAATACTACTTTATTTCCTAAAAGAATATTTTTTTATAAATTAACTTCAAAAGTCGGTAGTTACCAAATAAAACAAACTCGAAAGCGCGAAAATCGAGATTGCCAATCTGTCAAACTCAAAGGGAACGTAAATGTCAACTTGACATACCAGAATCGTTCAGAAATAGATATTGACGTTTCATATTACGCTTACACGTTTTGAAACGAATATTATTGTTTTGAGTTTGATGCCTTTAAAATATAGTAGTTTCGCCTACTATCTTTTTTTTTCAGAAATATAGTATTCGGGCCTCTAATATAGTAGGATACTATATTATATGTATAGTTGGCAACCCTAGACAGAACTGTACTAGCGTACTCTAAAAGCTTAAAACACTTCCGGCGCTTAGTGCAAAAACTATTTTTAGATAGAAAAACGTTGAAAAAAGTCTTCCGACATCCTAAAGAGAATCTCGGGGTTCGGATGCAATTTTCCGATACTAAAAACTCCGTCCGAGATGGGAAGGCATCGTTTCCCATCGCTCGTTACAGCCGCGAAGTTTTTATCAACTCCCGCCATTTTTTTCTTACCACTTCATTAAGCTATTGACAGAATACCAACTTAATTTTGCTGTTCTCCAACTGTTAAATGTTCTTTAACTCAATGTAATACGGTTGAGAGTTCAATGAATTTTATTTCGTCGACAGGTGACTTATTTTTGTAGTAATGTCAAATTACCAGTGACATGACGTAGCATTTCTTTTTTCGAAATGAAAAAATCACGGTGATTCGTTCGGAATTAAATTAACTTTGATAGTAAGATGGGCTGTTTTTTGTAACAGTTCGAGATAATGATTCGCGGATAACTGAAATAGCGACGGAAACAAAATGGCGTGTAATCCTGTTTTTTTTTTTATTTCATTTGGTAAAGGCGGGTAGATAGTGGACGCTATTTCGTTGCGAATTGGTGTTTTTTGCTTGTTAGACATTTATCAAGTTGAGTGCCTGGAACAATTTTCTTTTTGGAATAACCTTTTTTGTTTTGATAGACTTGCCCTTTTATATGGGAGTGTTACTATACAGCGTGTCCCAGAAAGTAGTGTCAAGCGGAAGTCCAGAGGTAGAACATCCTTTGAGGTACCCAAATCACCCCCATGTATGTTCAGCGATTTTTTGTAGTTTTTGAGATACGAATGTTTTTCATGTTTTTTAATCAAACTCTGACTATAACGACATTTTTGATCATAGTGACGTGAATAGTTGAGATACATGAGTAATTTTTTTTTCGAAATTAGCTGATTAGTGATCCTTTCGAATGCATAAACATTTGTAACCATAGATGTAACGAATGCGTTACAAAAAAATATTGAATTCTCATAAAGTTAAAATCCTGCATGTTTCCTAAATCTTTGTGGGTGATTTAAAAATAAATCTCCCTAAACTTTTTTCGTCAAATTTATTTTAAAAACTTATCCATTTTATCAGCTATTTATCCTGTAAATTTCATCGAGCTATCTCTATGACATCACGATAGAAATTTCATTCAAAGCCTACAATATCGAAAATTCCAGTTGTAAAAGGGCTGAATGAAAAATTGGTTAAAACTAACTAATAACGTCTTTTTTAGTAACCCTCTACGTAAAAAGAGGGGTGTTATAAGTTTAACGTGTGTGTCTGTGTGTCTGTGTGTGTCTGTCTGTGGCATCGTAGCTCCTAAACGGATTTTGATTTAATTTTTTCTTTTGTTTGAAAGGTGCTTTTATCGAGAGTATTCTTAGTTATGATTCAAGAAAATTGGTTCAGCCGTTTGAAGATCATCAGCTCTTTTCTGGTTGTTGAAGGGATATGAGCAACTTCTACTGGTCTGATCGATTCGAAATTTACTATCCTGTGACTTCAATGATATTACAATAACATGGTAACCTTGACCTGATACTCAAGCATCATCTGAAACAGCATGATACCCAACTTACAGTAGAGGTATTATGTGCCTATTGATTCTTTAAGTTTATGATAAGTTGTAATGACCTCCTTCTTGTCACATATCATCAATATCATTGAAGTCACAGGATAGTAAATTTCGAAACGATCAGACCAGTAGAAGTTGCTCATATCCCTTCGACAACCAGAAAAGAGCTGATGATCTTCAAACGGCTGAACAGATTTTCTTGAATCATAGCTAAGAACACTCTCGATAAAGTCACCTTTCAAACAAAAGAAAAAACTAAATCATAATCCGTTTAGGAGCTACGATGCCACAGACAGACACACAGACACACGTTAAATTTATAACACCCCTCTTTTTACGTCGAGGGTTACTAAAAAGACGTTATTAGTTAGTTTGAATCAATTTTTCATTCACCCTTTTACAATTGGAATTTTCGATATTGTAGGCTTTGAATGAAATTTTTATCGTGATGTCGTAGAGATAGCTCGATGAAATTTACAGGATAAATAGCTGATAAAATGAATAAGTTTTTAAAATACATCTGACGAAAAAAGTTTAGGGAGATTTATTTTTAAATCACCCACAAAGATTTAGGAAACATGCAGGATTTTAACTTTATGAGAATTCAATATTTTTTTGTAACGCATTCGTTACATCTATGGCTACAAATGTTTATGCATTCGAAAGGGTCACTAATCAGCTAATTTAGAAAAAAAATACTCATGTATCTCAACTATTCACGTCACTATGATCAAAAATGTCGTTATAGTCAGAGTTTGATTAAAAAACATGAAAAACATTCATAACTCGAAAACTACAAAAAATCGCGGAACATACATGGGGGTGATTTGGGTACCTCAAAGGCTGTTCTACCGCTGGACTTCCGCTTGACACTACTTTCTGGGACACGCTGTATAGCGTCATAGACGATCTGTAAATGTATGAAACGTAATTCAGTCTAACTTTTCGGGTTCCAACTGTGATTATTAAGTTATCTGTCCATGTATGTTCGTTATAGGTAGGTATGTACGAACTACAAAATCGAGATTCTGAAACAACAGTAGGCAAAGGCAAAATCGTAGTTTTCGTTTACGAAAACTTTCAAAATGTTTAGTTTTGTGTTTGTTATCAAACTTTAACTTCAAAAACTCATTTATTCAAAATAAACTGGGTTTACTTAGTTTTTTAACATCAATATTACAATACAGGGTGTAAACGAATTCGTGTACTTCCTTCAGACCACGTGATCTTCTTGAAATTTTTCAAAAAATGAACCATGGTATTCTGTATCTGAGTAATTTTAGCGTTCCAAGTTAACTGACTGCGTGGAGTGATATCGCGCTAGTCGTGCCCGTCAGCTGTGTCGCCGTACCTTCATTCATTTATGCATGGCATCGAAATAGTACCTACATCAAATAAAAAAAATTTGGGAAAAACAGTTTATTTTTATTTTTAACCTTTTGGCCGCCACAGTCATGTATACATGACAAAGAAAAATGTGGCCAGCACGCCACGGTCATGACTACATGACAGACTTATAGGAAGAAATCGTAGCCTGGCGCCGAGAGCACGCTTTTGCTTTTTTGACGTGGCGATCAAAGGGTTAATCAATCTAAATCCCATGCAGGGTTAATCTACACCAGTAATAGAACATGTGGTTTTAAGGAATTACACGAATTCGTTAACACCCTGTATATAGTACACCCTCATTTCGCCGTTATGTTGTATTTATGATATTATACTATTGAATGTAAACCCATGTAATAGGGGGCGAGCCTATTGCCATCAACCGGCCACAAATCTAGACTCCAGACTGTCACTGAGACGTTTCAAACACAAAAACCCAATAACACTTTGCCCGACTGGGAATCGAACGTGAGTGAAGAGTGAATTCTTTATTTATAATAAAATAAATAAAGAATTATTAATCTACCCACTTCCCAAAGCCAAATGTAAAGAAAGGGTCGATTCATGGCTCCAAAGTCTGGATTATACTACCACGGAATGTTTATTAAAACCGCAGTCGTAAATTTTTGTGTTTTACATGTCTTCCAACACATCAAATCAACATTTACACTCACAATCACATATTCACACTCACTTACATTACTACTCATTCATACTCATAGATCACTCTAATCACTTACATTATGTCCATATTATGTCCAACATTCTTAATATATTTTAATTCATAATTAATAATTGTTAATCTCTTCTTTCTTTCTTTGTCTAATTTTTGTACTCAATGAATAAACTACTAAACGTCAAGAATCTCAGTAGTACACTAATATAATTCGTCTCGTAAAAGGGTTGCCTGGTGATCTGTAACACAGGTTTTACCTATCTCAGACGGGTTCCTTCTATTTGGCAGAATCTTGATACTCCGATTTTTATTTGGCATAACTCACATGGCATAATCTTATTTAATCGAATATTTTTAAGGCATAAAAAATATTTAGCATAACTTTTGTTTGGCAGAATATTTACGTGTCCGAATTTACAATGGCATACTTTTATCTTGGCAGAATTTTGTTTCGCATAATTACCTTTGCCATAATTAATATTATGCATAATTTTGTTTAGCATAACATTTATTTAGAGATACGATTATTTGGTATGGGTGCATACAAGCATACAAAGTGTCATAAAAAGTCATTACGTTGTGCTGCAAAATTTTGTGACAGAAACGAATCGCTGCGAAACCGAGTTTACGCAGTCTTGTCTGCCCTACCCCTAGAGTGTAATTTAAACCCGCGTAGGCGCGGAGGGGTAGGGCGGCCCGCGAGCTGAGGAGCAGGTGGTTTGAAGGCCCGCCACCGCGGCTGAGGCTGGCCGGCGAAGCCGGCCAGCAAGCCGAAGCTGCGGTGGTGAGCGTTAAAAGCATCTGTGACGATAAGCTCGCGTGGCGCCGCCCAAACCCCGCAGCGCCGGAGCCGTGACAGAAACAATGCTTGCTGCATGTTGCATGCCTGCTTGCATGCTGCATGCCTGCTGCATGTTGCATGCCTGCTTGCATGCTGCATGCATGTTGCATGCAGCATGCATGCAGCATAAAGCAGCAAAAAATCAATTCTGCCTTTTAATGACTATCGATATAAAATGTATGCCAAAAGACGATTCTGACTGTGAATTTTCTGCGATATGATGTTTCTGCTTTTTAATTATTATGGATATAAACATTATGCCTAAAGATGATTCTGACTAACAAAATTATGAGTTTTGAATGTATGACAACTGAGTGTATGCGAAATGATTTTCTGCGAAATGAAGTTTATGCTATCTGTTGTTATGCAAAACAATATTATGACGTAAAAAGTTCTGCTATAAAAGGTAGACCCATCTCAGACACCAGTCTCTATATAAGATGCTATTTATTTACTGTTACTCTGTAATGTGATGATGAGGTAAATAAACATTTTTATTAAAAAAAAAACTGCGGGTAGTGTTAAAACACTAGTACTCCACGCATAAGGGCGCTTTTTATCCTTGGCATAAATCCCCTATATCCCTTGTTTTCCTCCAACGAAGATACGGCAGAACACATTACTACTTTTATATTCTCGTCCTATATTCGGCTTGACGAAACGAAAACAGTTTTTCTCTGTGTAACGACAAATGAGGTTAGTGTCCGATGAATACCGCCTCCTTGATCAAAATCAAAAGTTTTTATTTCACATAAACCATTACAGGCGCTTATGAAAAGTCGAATTTAGGTGCATGGTTCCAATTAGTCGTTTCCTGTGGAGAAGAGCCGGCAAGAAACTCCATGGTTACTCTTTTAAAATCCATATCTTTAACAATTTGAGTGGGTACAGTTATGACTTAGAATAGTTATGAGAGAGCAAAGTAGACTTAAGAGCAGGAACCACACAAAAAAACAAAATGAAAAAATATGGTCACAAATTAAATAGATATCCAGGTATCTAGCAAATCTATAAAGCTCTCACATTTACAAAAGGTAAAAGGGCGCTAAACTATATCGAGTGTAAAAAGACCCTTAACGATAACGAAAACCAAATATTTTACCCATCATTGGGATCATTTTTTTCTACCAGACCATACCTGGGAAACCATTGGTTTTGGAGATATTGAAGGTCAAAGTTAACATTTTTTTTTTAGTTTTTTCCAAAAACGTATTCTAAGTGATTTTGATAAGGTTGTTTGGAAGAAAGTTTAGTATTAACTTTCTTCCAAACAACCTTATCAAAATTTTCAATTTTTCCTCACAAATTACGCATTTGAAGTTACAAAAACGCAATGAATATCAAACGCACACGACCGCCTTGGCTCAGCGGTGTGGCCGCTGCACGCATGCAAACGCGCGGCATCGCCACAACCACACATTGCGCGCTACAAAAAAAATCGTTTTTTTATGCAAAAAAATAAAAGTCGTTTCCCAGCAATTATTTTTGGTCAATGTAGTTTAGTTTGATGTACAGAGTGCGTAGATTTCGGCTATGTGATGGGTCTTTTTACACCCTGTATTTATAAAACAACTGACATGGTTAATTGTCATCAAAACACATTACAAAGAAAATCACTGGTTTAGTGAAACTAGTCGGACGAACCCGAAAAATGCACGTAATAGTAAACCGTAACTAATCGTAAATATTACAATAATACTAGCTTTTGCCCGCAACTTCGCTTGCGTGAAATTTTGAACCCGTTAAGTGACGATTTTCCATACAAACTTTCATCCCCTATTTAACTCCCTTAGGGGTTGAATTTCGAAAAATCCATCCTTAGGGCTCTTACACACCACTTTTTTCAGGCGCTGTCGACGCGCGTCTCACGCAACTATAACGCGCTGCAAACGCGATGTTATTGCAACCAATTTACCTATTCACACGTTCATAAAATTGTAGTATGCAGACGACGACTTTTTCGCGAGCTATCGACGCGCTCGTAGCGCGGAGTTACATCGATACAGACGCGCTGGCATAGCGCGTCTCTTTAGCTGCAAACACATACGTACAGCGCGTTTTAATCCAAGGAGAGATGCTCACGCGCGTCTGTAGCGCGATACACGCTCCTTCGCGCGCGTACTACACGCGTTTTACTTTGCAAGGAGAGTTGCTCACGCGCGTCTGTAGCGCGTTTCTCGTGAGTTTGCAGCGATGCAATCGCAAGTAATCTGCCTATTTCAAGTAATTTAGCAGCGCCGACAACGCGCGATATGGAAACGCGCGTCGACGGCGCCTGAAAAAAACGTTGTATGTTTGAGCTCTTATTCCTTATCTACATTATAAAGGGAACCTCTGTGCAAAATTTCAGCTTTTTAGGTCCAAGGGTTTGGCCTGGGCGTTGATGAGTCAGTCAGACAGTCAGTCAGGACTTTTCTTTTTATTTATACATATAGAAGATAATTAAATTAAATAATAATAAACTGTGGATAACGGTGTGAGTTGCACATTTACGTTATTTTTGTCTAAGTTACAATGTGTAACTGTTTGTTCATCTCTAATAAATAAATAAATATTAGGAAATTCTCAGTGCCAGTCCGGGGTTAATTTTGTGTTCAATTAATCGCTCTGGGCTAGTCTCACTAATAACATTGTCGATGAGACAAGACCTCTACCTATTCCTTTAGTAATTGTATGACGATAATGTATATGTTACCGGCCAAACCCGATTTCAGGACAAACTAGTTTTGCCTAGGCTAAACTAGTTCCTCCTATACGCGGTAGGAGTAACTAGTATAGCATAACAAATAATAAGTGTTTTTTTAATAGAAGCAATAATCATATCTCAATTATTAAAACGTTTTTTATTTTTACAATTTTTACGGTTTTTTTGGTGGCACTTAGAATTGGCTTATTATTTTCCAGGTGACTAATAACTTAAAAGGCGACTAAGTGTTTGCAACTAATAAAATGAGGCGAGGAGATATAAATAATGACTTGGCGACTAATAATGTTAGCAGGGTGGTTAAGGGGAATCCCGACATGGATAGGTTAGGTTCGAAGGGGATGACGGGGGCTAGAGTGAGCGAGCGAAGCGAGCGAACGAAGCCCCCGTCATCCCCTTCGTGTTAGGTTACTTTAAACCCTGCAGACAGAAATAGGAGCCCCGCACAGCGGGGCTCCGTCGACTTAAGCTCCACCTAGTTTGAGCGACTTAAGCTCCACCAATGATGTTTCTGAGATCACCTTTGCCTTCGTCAAATGACATGTTTGCTCAATTACTTTCGAGTCTGCAATTTTTTTTTGTTCAGACTGTTTAGACTAGGCCATACCAGTTTATCCTAGAGTGTACGTATTTATATCAGGATCAACTGGTTTGGCCTAGGCTAAACTGGTCTATCCTATCGCGCTTAGGACAAATTAGTTTGGACTAGCCTAAACTAGTTTATCCTATCGGGCTTGGGCCAAATTAATTTAGACTAGGCTATACTAGTTACTCCTATCACGTATAGGAAGAACTAGTTTAGCCTAGGCAAAACTAGTTTATCCTGAAATCGGGTTTGGCCGGTAACATATACAAACAGAATAGTTTGAATAGTAGATTGCCCCTTTGGTTTACTGGTCGCAAACGCGACTACTGAAAGTGAGGTCCTAGGTTCGATCCCCAGGCCGTGCAAAGTGTAATTGTATTTTCCGTGAGGAATTCCTCATTAGCAGCTCAAATTCTGAATTTGTGCCCGGTTGATGACGACATGAGGGAGTACTTACACCTCTGCCCAACCCTTCAGGGTATACAGGCGTGATGTTACAGAATAGTATCGAGGTGGCAAAAGATTTTCACAGGGTACTACAAACGCCATAAATGCATGCTACGCCACTGCTACGCAGGTAGACTGCGTAGCAGTGGCGTAACCAATCGTAGCCTCGTAGCTTATGTGCTAATGCTACGTGCCTACGATACTCTTTTTCATAACCGCATCATATCTACTTAGTGCGATATAGCTTCAAAAACCGGCCAAGTGCGAGTCGGACTCGCGTACTAAGGGTTCCGTACTACTACTAGTTTTCCTTCTTTTATTATTTTTTGTTTAACTATAGAGTATGCACTACAATCATATAAAGTTTCACGTTTGCGTGTATTACCGTTTTTATGATAGACCAATAACAAAAAACGTTTCAAAAAATCTTTTTTTTCGAGGTTGGTTGTAAAGGTACTCCCTTTGGGTTCAAATTTTTAATGTTTTCCATGATAGGCTATAAACATTTATTTATTTACTCCAAACATACAAATATCCTTACAGACTAGACTCAATGCGATATTGTAGCACACTTAAAAATTAAATAGTTTCACTGTTTGTACCACAACAAATTCTATAGGTAGCAATAGAATAGCATACAATTCAATTCAATTCAAATACTTTATTTGCTAGAACATGGTGCGTACAATGGTCTTACAAGGTTATCGATTCCGACATATTCTGCCACATGCGGCGTGCAAATATATATGAATTCAGGACCTAACAATTAAATTGATATTTAAATTACATACCTAGATAAACACACACACAGTTTTATATGTATAATTGCAAAAATGTAAATTGCAAAAAAAAAAAATTATAGGATATTCAGTGCACCTAGTTTTGACGTTTTAAAAGTACCTGTAATCTGGTCTATTTGAAATAAAAAACTTTGACTTTGATTCTGTGGCAAGTTACAACCCTGTAACAGACAGAGGGATGGACGGACGGACAGACGGCATAGGCCTAGTAATAGGGTGTCGATGGCACACATTGGGTAGGGAACCCTAAAAATTGAAGAATAGTAAAAAATACATTTATTGTTACAATGGTATTGAATACCTTGCTCCTAGTAAGATTTTGTAGGTCTGGGGCCCAATTCTCCTAAAATAAATTGTTGCCAAACGCAATCGAACCACAACTGTCAATCAGTTTTTGTTTTCGAAAACTTTCAAAATGATTGATTTTGTTTTTTGTGTTAAACAATTTGACAGCTTTTGAAATTGAGAACTGTCTGAATGAACGGTTCGGCCTTGGTTCGTTTGTGATTTATCAAGATTTATTTTAGAAGGATTGGGCCTCTGATCTGGCTAGTCAGATGTTTTTGCTAAGGAGGAACACACGCATGTACTATATAATCTATACTTATACACATTTTGCATAGCTTGGGACCTCATATGACTGGCCTAGGTCAGACCTTTGAAGGGCTAAGCAGAAGTGTAGTCATTGCACCCAATTATCGACGGCATTAGTTAGATGTTAGCGTATTCCACTATGCTAAGCATTATTCTATATTTCTATATTTTTTTTATAAAAACGTTGCCCCACACTAAGATTTCTCTTGTATCGTGGGTGCGTTTACAGACACAAATCTCACAAACAAACGCCCAGACCCGAAACAACCATCTGCAGGCCATACAAATTTTTGTTCCGTGTGGGAATCGAACCCACGACCCGTAGCGCAGAAGCCAATCGCTTAGCCACTGCACCAAACGTGTCGTCTAATATTTCACGAATAAAACTTAGTGGTGTAACTAAACTCAAATTATACTTAATGTCTGACCTGACAATCGAGGCTCAAGGGTAAGGTAAGGTCCACGACCTCCGCTTACAAAGCCGATCCCTACATATAACCAATGAGGCAAAGTAATTAACCCATTGATTTTAAAATAGCTCATGTGTTCTTGCTCACCTGGGGATCGAACCCAGGACCTCACGTTCAGCTGTCGCGCTTGCTTCCACTAGACCAACGAGACAGTCTTTTGAACCATTTATTATTATAATGTTTCAGGTCATCTTGATTGACCGTCAAGGTTCTTGAAAGCATTATACAGGGTGTTAACGAATTCGTGTAATTTCTTAAAACCACATGATCTACGACTGATGTAGATAGGCCCCGCATGGAAATTAGCCTGATTAAAAATCAAAAAATAAAAATTCTTTTTTTTTTCATGCGGTTGGGGTAAGTGATCGTATCTAAACCATCTAATAAGGATTCAGTAAAAAAATAACTTTTTTTTGCAAAAAAATACTTTCATTCTCTTGACCATTTCGATGCCACGCTTAAATGAATGAAAGCACGGCGACGCGGCTGGCGGACACGACTAACGCGATGTCGCTCTTTGCAGTAAGTTAACTCGGGGCTCTAAAATGACTCAGAAATAGAAAACTAAGATTTTATTTAAAAAAAAAACAGTTGATAGATCACGCGGTTTGAAGGAATTACACGATTTCGTTAACACCCTGTATACTAGTTTGTTTGTTTGTTACCTTTTCACGCCTAAACCACTGAACCGATCATCCTGAAATTTTGCATATACGTTGTCAGATATACAGAAACGGACATAGGATACCTTTCATCCCGAAAAAAAGTACTGTTCCCGAGGAAAACAACAATAACGTTCTTATGATAATAGATGGCGCCACGTGTACATCGAATCATGATTGAATTATACAGCGTGTAAACGAATTTGTGTAACTTCAAACTACATGATCTATTAATGGTATAAATTAACCCCGCACGGGATTTAGATTTGATTAAAAATAAAAAAATAACCTTTTTTTTCCCAATTTTTAGTTTTGACATAGAAAATTTCGATGCCATGCATAAATGAATGAAGGCACGGCGAAACAGCTGAGGGGCACGTCTAGCTCGATATCGCTCCACGCAATCAGTTAACTTGGGACGGTAAAATTACTCAGATACAGAATACCATGGTTCATTCTTTTCTTTCTTTTTTTAAAAAAACGTTGCCCCACTCTAAGATTTCTCTTGTATCGTGGGTGCGTTTACAGACACAAATCTCACATACACAAACGCCCAGACCCGAAACAACCATCTGTAGGCCATACAAATGTTTGTTCCGTGTGGGAATCGAACCCACGACCCGTAGCGCAGATGCCAATCGCTTAGCTACTACACCAAACGTGTCGTCAAACAAAACATTTTATGAAAACTTCTTTTTGTTCATTCTAAAAAATACCTACGCAGGGTCAATCAGTGTCACCGGATTGAAGGAATTACACGAATTCGTTTACGATCTGTATTATTGTACCTAATACAACCCGAATTGATTGTCAAATTCTAAATTAACGCGAGCAAAGCAGCGGGTTTTGCTGCTGCTTCGCCACTAGTGATAAACACCGTGGGCCCGAGGTACCCGAAAGATTTTAACCTTCGATTCCGATGCCTAATTGAAGAAGAAAAGCTTTAAACAGTTAGTTGAAAAAAGCTTAATTTTCAAAATATTCATTATTTAATGAAATTCACAAATCGAAACATATCTATGGTAACAAGTCCTAGGAACGCGGTGTTGCGACTTTTGTCATACCATACCCCTCTCGCCGTACCTATGTCTTATTTGACGGGGAGGGTTGTAAAGTGAGAAGTTTCTTATCCACTCACACGATAATTTATAAAAGTTGCCAGTTCAACCTAAGGTATTGTTTACAAGTAAGAAAAACAAAAACAAAAAAAAAAAAAAAACTTTTTTTAACTTTTTTTCATATGAAAGAAAGGAAGAAAGAAAGAAAATACGTTTATTTGCGGTAAACATGATGCAAAACGAAAATAAACACAAAAAACAAAAAATAAGAAGGTTGAGGGAAACATGCGTCATATCCACGCAAAACGGCTATCGCTCAGCATTATGCTGCGACCCTATGCAAGACAGAGCCCCAGCGCTGGTTTTCAGCGACAGCCGGCGCCGACGTAATGACGTCATTCGGTGCAGCAAACAATTATTATTAAGATAGATAAATATTATGATTTAATTTATTAGTGATAGAATATACTAAACATATAACATTTGACTCTTCATAGCATCAGAAAGGCGTGGTTAAAATCTTTCGGGTACCTCGGGCCCACGGTGTATAAAATAGTGCTAAAGAATTGATGAAAGTGCTATAAAGGCTACACTACAGTCACAAAGTAATTAACTATTCTGTGCCCCAGATATTGTGTATTAACCTCTTGATCGTACAAAGCCCATGGTTTAAGGTGCGGCCAATATAGCCCATTATGTAGAGCCATAAAGATCTCTGGGTATTTGTAAGGTTGCTACCCCATCGGCTAAGACGGCCATGGCAACGCCCATAGATAGATTCACTGTGAATACGAACAATGAAAATACAAAAAATTTTTTTGCTAGATTTAAATTATGATAAAGTAGATAAAAATTAATGCAGTCTAAATTACAAGCTATTAGTTCATTGCTAAAAAAAGAAAAAAAAAGAATTCTTCTCTCGTTGATGAGAGAGAAGATTAGCCAGTCAGCAAGGTTGGTAGCGAGGCTGACTGTCCAGGATAAAAAAAGAATAATACACGATGTCATCAAATCCCACAGTATATACATGCAAAAAAAAACGAAAAAAGAAAGTCATTTAAAAAAAAAAACAAAAGAAAATCGCCTAAAACGACATTCTAAAATCGAACGCCCTTAAAACAAACATAGACAGCCCTAAAACATTGAACTAATCAATTATTCTATTTATCGTGCTAATAATTTAGCTTCCAACGCCCCTTTTAAATATAAAGAGGTCAATTAAACTAGTGAACAAGCTAAAATATGCTATGAAACAGTTGAGAAACCATCTATACATGTAGCTATGTGGATAAAATCGACTAAAACAGTTGAGAAATCATCTATAAATGTAGCTACGTGGGTACTAAAATGTGCAAAAGCCGTATTGGAATGGTTGCTACCCCATCGCGCCATGGCGTCATCGTGCCATGACAACGCCTTTCTGTATGGGCGGGATATCAATATATTTCCTAACCAAGTAGCCTTTAAAACATCGAACAAAAACAAAAGAAAATATATATTTTAGCCTGTATTGACCCACTGCAGGGCAAAGACCTCCCTCTCCCGCCCCAGCATCTCAGTTTTGTTTGTGCGAAATAAAATAATAAATTGAAATCTCTATGCTACACAAATCTACTATCGACACAGAAGAAGGTTCTCTTAATAAAATAAAATTGTTTAAAGAAATTGAAATTTCAGTGCTGCTCTTGTACTGGAAATCTGTTCGGAAATCTTAAAAAAAATACGAAAAATGTTAGATAATGATATATCTTCATCCTGTGCCTTTCACAGGCTTGGCTGACTCCACATTGAGTCATCTTTCGACAACCTAGTTACCACCCCTGCGCGTCACCATCCGGGCCATATTTCCCTTAGAAATCAATGAAATGAAAACAAAACTAAAATAATATTGTAAGGATATCAATTCCAATACTCTAAAAACAACCTACATACAACAAAATAGAACACAATTTTGCCTAAAATCGAATAGTACACGATTCGCGAGTAGAAAATGGCCGGAGTTTCAGATGCAGCGAAAAAATGTGGCGCGCATGCGCAAAGCGCCGCTCGATATATGCACCCTCCGGTGATCATGTGTTGAAATCACTCTCGTAGCTACGCGAAACGAACGATATTACAGTGAAAAACGCGTTATAACACTCACACAACACCACGAATACACTTTACACGACAAAAATGAACATTACAAAGAACTTAACAGCAGCTTTCCTCGTGTTTTCGCAAAAATAACCTGCAAAAAAATTATTAGTACAGTTTATACATGATATATACAAAATCTTGTTGGTCTTCGTTGATGTGTTTGCAGCGCCACGGCCCGCTTGTCCCGACGCAGCAGTAACTGTAGGCAACACGTACTGCTGTGACAGGACAATATGGTCGTGACGTGCGTGTTGGCCGGCGGCCTGCGGGCGAGTGAGGCAGCGTGGCCGTGCCGCGCCGCCGCGCCCCTCCACCCACCGCCCCGCGCACGCGCCAACACCCCCCTCGGCCGCTACGACACCCTCAATGAACGCCCACAATCAGCTATCGATTTTCCAGTAAAAAAAATGGTTTAATTCATCAGCACGCATCTTTGGGGTTGTCTATGTTTCTTTTGGTGGGCGTTCGAATTTTGAAGGTGTTGTTTTGCTAACTTCCTAAATTTCGTGTCTGCACTACTGCAAGACCTAAGATGGCTACCGTAAACTTATGAAATTCGAACCCAATTTTTTTTAACACTCCAATCTATACATATATTCTTTACAAAACCTCCTTTCTTAGTTATTTATACCTAACGGATTTTTCGTAACATGCACTATACTAGTGATCAACACGTCGTCTAAGTAAAAAAATCTTCCATCGAACTTTGATGAAAACCGAACCATTTTTCCACATGAAAAATTCTGATTACAAACGCTACCTTCTTCTTCGAAGTTTAATAAAAGGCGTCGCAAGAATATCGGGCAATACTACCTCAATAAATCTTCTTCAAGCATGCATTGTCCCTGAAATATTCCGTTTTTATATTCAAACCTGATATTATCTCTCAATTCTTTGAGAATATTTTCTATTGAGAATAATGACAGAAATACTCCATTAACGTTTTTATCAAAATAATGAAAACTCAAGTTTTCACCCGCCATCTTTTCACTTAGTCTTTTCTTTTCAAGTAAAAAAAGCCTTTCCACTATTTCTTTAGCGTTTGTATTCTATGTAACGCGTTGCATATCAAAAGCATGATTAACTTAATTTATTACGAAAATAAAAATGAAAAACATAGTCTTGTTGAGAACCTCCTCATTTTTTTTGGCGTCTGCTAAAATCTACACTTCTCCTTGTCCAACTTTCTTAATCATTTCTAGATCCAAATAAAACGTAATATTAAAAAGTTTTCGCTCTAGAATTGATAGAAAAGCGTATTCTATCAGCTTGTTTGCAACTTCTAAGAGGCGAACTGTCAGAAGTAGGTTACAGAGGGGCTCGCGCGTTGTCCTGGCAACGGTCTCTACTTGTACTGTGTCGCGATGTTTAATCTAACACTTGCTGCTATGATTCGTATAAATAAAGGGCGAAGTTGATCGGTTCATTAATGATAGGTACTTTATTCTTGGAGATAGTGAAATAGATACAAGTCCCAAAATTATAAGGTCTAACCAAAAAATCGATATTTTTTCGACAGCTTACTCTTCTATTGGGCATCAGGTTTAATAAATAATACCGTTTATTTTTTGTAAAACAAAAGACACACCGTACACACCGGTTTTAGTTTTACAAAGATCGAACCATAGAGAAAAAGGCAGTGAATAGATAACTATATTTTTAAATTAACCATAGTAATTAAACTAGAGGTATAGGTATACTGCCTATTATATATTTAATAATCATCACTTGTATGTAGATGAAATTATTAATGTTAAACTGTGTGTATGTAGATGAAATTATTAATGTTAACCCGCACCATGCCAGTGATGGACTAACGCTAAACCCTTTTCATTCTGAGAATAGGTCCTTGCCCAGCAATGAGGCAGTAATGAGCTGATTATGCTTATTCTGTCTGTAGCTATTAGGTACAAGAACTCAAAATTTGAATCCATGAGCACAAATAGCACTGGATAAGTTATTCTAAATATATAAAACAAATCAAATCAAGTAATTCATTTGTTTGGTTATCATGGTATGTGATGCGGAGGAATGAGGAACATGTGGTGAGGAAAGTTTTGAGTATGAATGTGGATGGTTATAAGAGTAGAGGAAGACCAAAGAAACGATGGATGGAAAATGTAAAAGACGATATGACTAGAAAGAGGGTGACTACTGAGATGACGGCTAATAGAGATGTATGGAAGAAAAATACATGCTGCGACGACTACAAATAAGTTGGGATAAGAGCAAGAGGATGATGATGATGTGTGATCATACAGTTCTATATGATAGCATTCTTGATGTTAAATAATTTATAGTCCATCATGTTCTACCTAATAAGGTGTACTTGAAATGAGTAATCTCCATCATCACATTTTGATTTCAAATGACATTTGAGATAAAAAATTAAATAAAACAAGAAACTAGTACTTAAATGAAGAAACAGTTCTGAGTGAAGTTTCAGACCTTATTCTTTGAGCAAAGCGGATGTAGATGTATATAGCATGGAAATCATTATTTTTCTTCAAAGCGCGGGTGCTGTTACTAAGGTCTGCCTTCCGGCTTTTAAGTTAACCATTTATAACAACTCTGGTCTTGGAACAAATTAATTTTCCACCTCTTTGCCCGAATATATTGGAATCGCTTCCAGTCTTAATCAATTAAGTATCATACACATGAATATCGACGTGATATGCCATCAGAGGCGTCGTGAGCACATTTTAATTTGACGTCCATAGACGTCCGTGGCGGTCAAAGGGTTAACAACGGCACGTATCATATGATTTGCAAGGTTAAGCTGCGCTTGTAGTGGGTCAGTCCGTCAAGACCCCTCTGAGCCTCGTATTGCACGTTAAAGCGTCGATTTCGAGTGTCATAGGAATACCTATGACACTTGTTACGGGTAGTCAGAAGCCTGAAAGTCTGAAAACCGGTCTATCCTTAAGACATCGGCATTGTATGTACAGTAATTAGGTTGCGGAGGTCTGAAGGCAGTCGCTCCGTGTAAAATACTGGTATTCAGCTGCATCTGATTAGACTGGAAGCTGTAGTGTCATTCTGTAAGAAACCCACCTCAATATCGACGGTTAGCTCGATATCCTTGTCACAGTATGGATAATAGAAGCAAATAACACACAGATAATCGACAGTAGAATCAATAACGCGTTGTTTTGTTATTCACCCTGTGTCACGACAAGTGTCTAATTGAGGGTCGCGATCGAGGTGAGATTCTTACAGAATTGCACTGCAGACCAAGATAATTGGAAAAGGCTAGACAGAACACATGATTATCTTGCACTTAGTAGACTGCCATCTGCTCTTAAACTCATCATCATCCTCTTGCTCTTATCCCAACTTATTTTTGTTCGTCGCAGCATGTATTTTTCTTCCGTACATCTCTATTAGTCGTCATCTCAGTAGTCACTCTCTTTCTAATCATATCATCTTTTACATTATTCATCCATCGTTTCGTTGGTCTTTCTCTAATACTAAGTAACTTTCCTTCTCTCTTAACACGTTCACTGCGGATCACCCAAAATCGGCCCGATCCGGTGCTTACTGCTGGTGCGCACGGAGAAAACTATATCTTTGTCGCTGGTGCAGAACGATTATCATCGGTATTTGTAGGAGTTTGACAGAGACAAATATAGATTTCGGCTCGTGGTTACAAATGTGGGTATTAACATTAATCTATCCAAGTGGTGTCAGGTCGAAAAGGACTGATACGCACTGTCGAAAAGGACGATGGATGCGCATTTCGACCGCCACCGCACTAGATGAAAGTTTATGATTTTTTTGCTGCAGCTTACGTGTACTACGATACTTATATCCCAAATGAACACGAATTGTTGAACTTTCAAAACTCCTGCCTATCGGTACCGACTGTCAGAAATATTCCCCTAACAACCTCTTCGACAGTTAATAGTTGAGATGACCTATTATATTCCCCTACATAAAGCACAAGATCACTTTTATCTGGAACCACGACATAGTTTTCAAGAACAACTTTTACTACGATATCAGATTTCCCTTTCATTTCAAGAGTGTCGTACATAAATATATCTAGAAGAAGCTGGCGATGTTCTATTTTTATATTCTATCGCAGTAGTGGTTGTAATATCACCTTTTTCATCATCATCCTCACCTCCTTCTTTTGATACTAAACCTTTTTTTCCTGTGAGATTTAGTATCAAAAGAAAGGAGGTGAGGATGATGATGAAAAAGGTGATATTACATGGTAAATATGAATGATTTCATCTTCTTCTTAGATTTGGCCATCACATCTCTTCTCGTGGTTACGTGGGTAGTTTAAAAGTTCTGTGGATCATCATCAGTCCAATCACTGCTGGGTTTAGGCCTTATCTCACCACACTGGTCTAGTGCAGGACGTTTATAAGAACCCTGTCAGGTGTGCATATTCCCTCACGATGTTTTCCTTCACTGTTAGCAAGTGATAATCAAATTGTGATCCGCACATCAATTTCCAAATCGCTGAGATCTAAATTGGATCTGCCTGCATGGATGACAAGCGTTCAACCCCTAGGCTATCACTGCTCTCATCATATCATAGGGTGCCCGTGTTTTTGCAGAAGTATTTTATATCGAATTTCATTACGCCAACAACGATTAACCGACGTGTAGGGGTACGTATGATGTTGCAGGATTACTCAAATGAAGAACAGTTGAATATAATAATATATATATATATATACAAGGTTAGTCGGAAAGGGGGTACTAATCCGAAAGCCACTTATAGTATCACTGAAGACTGTTTGAAAGCAAGTGTTAAAATTTCAAAAATCGATATTATTTTTTTCCAAATAAATTGATTTTTATTTTAGTTTTTTCAAAAATTCTTCATCACTGCTTTAGTTACAAATTCAGAAAATGGTGCTTCTAATTCATGACCCCAAATATGACCTAAAATGTAAACACAGCTGATCATAACTGGGGATAGATAGATTTTAGAGATTTTTTTTTGAGATTTTTGAACAACTGTTTCTCTTAAACTATTGACTTTTGGAAAAAGTGGTAGAACAAAAGTTTTTCATTATTATGTGTACTTTAACACCCTTTCGGATTAGTACCCCCTTTCTGACTAACCTTGTATATAACTTTACTGGTACCAGCTTACATAATACAATATAATAATTACGACCTAACTATACGATTGCGGGGAGACGACTGGCGCGCCGCGCTAACACACTAGCGCGCGTTATACAAAATTAATGCGTCAGCAGTGTGTCCCTACAATATTCCCCCCCTTTTACAAAAAAATTTAAATACATTTTTTAACAATTCAATAAAACAAACAAAATAATTATGTGGTTACTATTCTGACTCGTTACCTTACGCGGAACTCTTTAAATAAACAATCGCGCTATAACAAACAAGTTATCATGTTACCTAAGCGTAATCCTTTAAATGCATACTTGGCAAAAATACAATATACAATGGTTGATACGTGGAACAAATACAACAACATAGGAATAATGAAATAGGACTCTACATTTAATTACAAGCAATAAGGTACTCTGTTCAATTCTAATAAACCGACACTTATGGAAACGGGAAAACAAAGAATCACCAACACACATTTCACTTTGTAATTATGCCGATGCTCTCCGTATGACGCTTGTAGAAAGCATTTCGTACGAAGAAGCAAATCGCAAACTCTGCCAACGATGCGACGTCCCCACATATTACTGCAGGCCTCTGTGAGATGACAGGTTACGCCATCCAACACTTGGTGCGGTATGTGTCCTCGCCCCCAGGTGTGATGCGATTTCGACGCGCGCACTGTCCCTCAAGTGCCACCGCCGGTGCCATGTCATCCACTGTCCTCGGGGTATGCTACGTACTGTTTGACGTCTTGGTGCGGAATCATGCCTCGCCCCCAAGCGTAGTACACACAATGCAGTAGCACGTAGTAGTCTGTGGGTTTTCCGTACTATGTGTCCTGTGTTCCACGTCTCTGCTATAATATGCCTGCTGCAGTTATGTCAGCCCTTTTGGTCCCAACAAAAAGGGCGAGTCGCCTCCCATTTTGCGTGCTCTGGTTACCTCCATATGCATGTCCTGCTGCCACGCTGCACATGCGCGTGCTCGTTGACTCGCTGACGATGTGCGCGTGCTCCGATATCCAGTTTCATTGCGAAAGTTGCGTATTCAGTGTCGAGGGTCACCAATGTAGGGGTACGTAGGATGTTGCAGAATTACTCCAATGAAGAACAGTTGAATATAATAATATATATACCTATATAACTTTACTGGTACCAGCTTACATAATACAATATAATAATTACGACCTAACTGTACGGTTACGGGGAGACGACTGCCGCGCCGCGCTAACACACTAGGGCGCGTTATACAAAATTAATGCGTCAGCAGTGTGTCCCTACAGACGTAATCTTTGCCGAAGCAATTTTTACCATAATTTGATTTCGCCGAACGATTATTAGCCACCATAATTATTTGGGCAAAAAATCATTCAGTTTGTTTTAATCGAATACTTATTTGGATATTGTGTAATTTGCCAAATAAGTATTCGCACAACATTATTTTCACACAGCGGAATGAATGTTAATCCGGCTCAACGCACCCGTGGTCAGACTCTGTCCTACCCCTAGAGTGTTATTTAACAACGTGGAGCCAGAAGCTCGCGAAGGAGGTCCTGAGTGGCACGAGTGCACGAGACGTAGCGCTGGTCGAGTGTGCGAGCGAAGCAAAAGGGCGACAAAGCGAGTCTTCTGGCGGAACAAACCCAGAAACACTTGCATGCTTGCTTGCTTCTTTGCTTGCATGGTGGGAAAATGAGCCATCTAACAAGTGTAAGGTGGCCAATAATACAGTTGACTAATGAAACAGTGGCCAGCAGACTAGTCGGCGTAACAAAAAGTTACAAAACATAATTAGGGACTTAAATCACTCGGCGTTTTAATTATTCGGCGAAATGAAAAGTGGCGAAAGATTGTCGGCCAGATAAGAATCGGCTAATAATATTTCGATATTCCAACAGAGAACCCATTTCATAATAGTGATAGAGAAGCATAAAAAAAAGAGCCACCACGAGTGATGGTACTTTGGTACGTACGACCAACGCATCCCGGGCAGGTCGCCCCGCTACCAACCTTCATCATCATCTGCCTAGCCTTTTCCCAACTATGTTGGGGTCGGCTTCCAGTCGAACCGGATGCAGCTGAATATCAGTATTTTACATGGAGCGACTGCCTATCAGACCTCCACAACCCAGTAACTGGGTAATACGATACTCTTGGTAAGACTGGTTGTCAGACTTTCTGGCTTCTGACCAACAGTAACGACTGTCAAAGATCTACAAATGACAGCCGGGACCAACGGCTTTACGTGCTTTCCGAGGCACGGAGGAAACTCGCCATGGTAAATGGTCACCCATCCACAGACCAACCTCGGCAAGCGTGGCTTAACCCGGAAGATCGGTCTATGCGGCTGTAATTATTTAGCCACGAGCTCCTCTACCAACCTTGCTGACTGGCCAATCTTTCACGGCACTTCTCATATACCTCACACGAGAGGAAGCGAAAACCTGAAATTCTCTGAGAATTGCGAAGCTCAAAAGACTGCTATATAATATTTTATTTACTAGCTAAGAAGACCAGTTCTTCGACATAAACTAGACCATTCGTTTCGAAAATTCACCGAAGAAGAAAATATTTAAATACGCGGTAAGTAAAATATAAGGCAAAACTTTTCGTGCAAAGAAAGCTGTAACATAAAATACTTAATGCATTATTATGTGAGATCACGAACGTCTGCTTGACCTCCTATGACAATGAGCGTAGAGTAACAGCAAGATATACCTTCATGATAGACATGGGTAGATATAGCGATGGGCGATTGTTGCAAAAAAACAGTCGACTGAATCGAAAATTGTACTGTTGCGCATTCGATTGTCGATTTAGTAGTTCCTCACCGTAATTATTCGAATAACAATCGACGAACTACTAAATGTACACTGAGACAATAGAGGACAATTAAATAATCTATTAGCGCCAATCGCATAATTTTTTATTTATTTATTCCCAACAATATCATTACAGACTAAATCCAATTCGATATTGAGGTTTCTTAACACGTTCCCTGCGGCTGCGCTAGATTAAGACTTACTTCCAGTGCTGTACAAGTCACATACTTCCCGTATCAAGAATGCCTGATATGCGTTACGACGTCTATTTTCCCGTACGTAGTCCTAACTTCAAACCTCCACAGAGACATGGAAAGTCCACAGCTGATTTTTTTTGTTGTACCAATCAATAGGTTACATCCTTGTGTATACACAGCTGCAGTCGCACGGGGTTCTAAGTAATACCTTAAAAGTTACAGGTATTTTTCGAAACGGTTGATTTTACGGGAAAATACTTGTCGTGGCGCATACAACAGTCATATTGCTAGGGATGGGGTGTAATAAGTAAAATATTTTTCTGTTTCAGATTTATTATTGTTTATTCAGGTCGTACACAATCAGCGAAAACTATTTTTAACAAAAATAATAAGTAATTAACTATGTTAATGTTAACTTTTTAACAAAAACAGTAAATTCTTATTTTATATTATTATTTATTTTAGGTACATATAAAAGCTGTTTATTTATTTTTTTGCTGTACCTATTTCGATGCTTTTCTTTTTAACCCAAAGGTTGACTGGTAGAGAATGCCATATGGCATTAAGTCCGCCTTATGTACCACCATAGTGCATAGAAGTTTAAATAAATAAATAATAAATAAATAAAAGCTAAATTACAAAAAAAACCCTGATTTATTTATCACAATTATTTATTTTACTCGATAATTTAATCAACAGAAAAAAAATAACTTAAAAAAGTAACAGTACAGGTACCATACCATACCAGGATTCGATAAACTGGAACCACTACTCTGCACAATAATGTTTCTAGCCTCTCCACCTTCTGTCTTTACACCTTTTCCCATAATAAGTTTGTTACGTGAACGTTTTATTGTTTATGTACAATTTACCTACTTACGCGTGACGAATAAAATATCGCGTTCTGTATAAACGTATTAACTGGGCACAGCACTACGGCTAACTGAAGTTCCGCGCGCGCGCACGTTCAGTGCGGTACGGGGTTTAGGATACGGCCAAATAGTTCCCGTATCGCACTATTGTAAAATAATTACCTTTCTGTGCGTTACGATAAAATAATTCCCGTACATTTTTATTAGTAAATTTCAATACACTTCAAGCAAGGACACCGGCAATATAGGTGTCTCTGTTTTACTGGTACGAATACTTGAAAAAATCACCTCCGCACGGAGTGCAAAACAAGGACAACTAGCTGCCGCACAGAGCAAAATTCAATTACAACCAAATACTTCCCGTAACGCAGTGAATGTGTTAATTTCTTCAATTTAAGACTAACAGTAATAAATTTTAAAAAATGCGTTCTTCGTGAATACACTCAGACTACAATAAAATATATCCACGTCTTCAGTTGGACTTGTAAGTAGTGGCGCACGGACTTTTTAACTATTGAATTGTGGCGCAGCGGCAGCGCACGCACCACCTTTTAGTAATTACTTATTTAGTAGTAAGTATAAGTATAGTAATACGTGCGCTGCGCCACAATTCTATAAAGTATTCTATATTATGTGTATAAGTGATTATCGCCTGCTGCGCGCCGTTAGTCGATAACAATCGACTAACATCAATTGTTATCGATTTTTATCGACTGGACTAAACAATCGACTAACAGCCAGTTTCTTCATCAACGACTAAAGTAATCAGTAAAAGTATTAACTTTAATGATACTCAAGCAAATGTGTTTTTTCATTCAAGTAACAGCTAAAGTCAAAGGAGCTGCCATAACACAAACATCGTAATTTCCCCAAAAAATCGTAGGGAGCTTTTTTACACATGGCATCAATGCAATTTTACTGTCAAGTAGTGCCAATTGTCAAAGTGAAAATTCTTTGTGACGTTACTTTGGCTGTTACTTTTGATGAAGAAACTGGCCAATAATAAGGTCTAACCTACAACTTGATAAAATGACACTTACTTTAGCTTTCACAACAGCTTATTGAGCAGTAAAGGTTACAGGCAAAAGTAACAGTAAAAGCAACAGTTTAAAGTGTGAAGAAACAAATTTTACCGTTACTTTGACTTTGTCACTTTACTTTGGCTATTACTTTTGATGAAGAAACTGGCCGTAAGTAGATTAATTTTAGTAATAATCGCCCATCGCTACTGTGTACCCCTTTAAGAATATAGACTATATTAAATACGTACCCTTCATATTTTTGTTTAGCTAAACAACGACACGATTAACTTTGTTTCGGTTAACTCATCCCTCAGTGAGTACCGAGAGTAGTGACAGAGGTCAATGACCGCGAGGGTGGCTCGCAGGACAACGGACGAATAACCGTAGATGGATGAGAGATGATAATTCTTATAATAGAAAAGTATTTGTGTATCTACAAATCAGAGTATTTTTAGAAGAAATTGATTTGTTACGTAAGATCGAAACTTGGCAACTTTTGTTTTGAGGGAAAGGTGTGCAGCGGTCGACAGGGATAAACTGAGAAGTAAAAGAGTGAGTGAGAGTCAAGAAAGAGATCCAGAGAGAACAAGTACCCGTACTACAATTATGTACCTCTATTATATTGAATTATCTGTATTATCTAGATAATTATAGGTAATTTTGTTTTCAATTCAACTATCATAATTTCATCATTGTAAGTAATTAATATTACCTTTTACTGTGTATAGACTCAATTAATATATACACCTGACCGACAGAACTGTGTTGCTGGGGAGTTTGTTGCGCCGTTTCTTCTTCACAACATAAACACTAGGAAGCGGTGAAGGGAGGGTTTTTTTGTGGGCTGTCTATTGTAATGTTGACGTTCAAAAAGAAGAAGTAATTCTAGTCTATTTCGAATAAATGAGTTTTGAGTTTGAAAATCGAACTACGACGTTTCGGCTGACAGATTGCACGTTTTCCGACGACAACATTTTTTCGGATCCGACGATGGGTTAGATTTTCGCGATTTACCATTTTGTCTTTCGTTCACCCTACTCTCAAATGTTAATTGACATCTAGTAGTTCATTGTTTGACAATACTTCGACCGTATTAGGTCAACGTTCGTCGTTTCGTTTCGATCCGAAACTTCGACATTCCTTTTACGAATGCATTTGGTTATCATTTGCGTTATCGATGAAAGAAAACATTGTGAGGAACCTGCACACCTGAGAAGGACTCCATAAAGCCGAATTTACATTACGAAACAAGTTTCATGCATGATGAAATTAATTTCATGACACTATTTTCAGTACCTGTGAAACTAGTTACATTCAAAATAATAGTGTCGTGAAATCCACAGTATGTCTGTGTTCATGGCTTCGCCAACATCAAAGCTTTATTCTCTTTATTCGCTGGTATTCATTGATAAATTTTATATTTTTATCAGCTATCCAACGTTGTTTTGACATTTTAATATTTTTGTTCGACTTACTCCGCCCATACCACGACTACCGACTAAAAAACACACATCCTATCAGCGCAGGCGCTTTCGCGACACTGGTTTCGCGTCGCGTTTATACGATGACATTAGTTGCATGACACTAGTTTTATCCAAAAATCGCGCTCGACTCGAAACTGTTTCAGTGTCGTGAATTCGATGCGCACATTGTAAAACTTGACGTTTACACGTGAAATTGTTAATGAAATTAATGTCACGGAAGTACTTTCATGCCACCAGTTTCGTAATGTAAATTCGGCTTAAGCGTTGTTCTGATCGAAATCGAAACTTAACTGCAACTGAACTTTTTTAGTTAAGTGAGTCTACCAATTTGCGCCGGACGTCCCGAATTTCGCGGTATGGACGGTCACGTTCCAATTCACGCTCGATCGGGAGCCGAATGTTACGATTGTGGGTCAGTCGGTAATTTATAATTAAGATACCAATTTGTACTACCTACCGTTATTTGCTCCACTGATAAAATTAAACGTTGATTTATAAAGTTTTTCTTTTGGTGTCGCTACTTTGAAACCGTTTTCCCGATCTTTTAAGCTTCCGCTCTGTAGCCGTGAACTTGCTTATAACTTCCTTTATCCAAAGCCGAACTAACAAAAAGCCGCAAAAAATAAAGATGGCGTAGACAATAGCATAGACAATAATTGTCTCTGTTATTATTAAACCTTTAAATTGTATAAAGGTCTATTCACATTATGACAAGCCGTGCACGGGCTGGGTAATGTAAATAGAGCTTAATAGTATAAGTTTTGTGGCACTTTTCTATTATAAAGTTTGTTCCCATGTAAGCGAATAGGAATATATTTTTGGAGGAAGAAAAGTGATAAAAAAGTTTTTTTCATATTTTTATGTGCCTGTGGCTGTACTTTTGCGGCAACACGACTGAATGGAATCATAGCTTCTTATTTATTTTTCTTTTTTTTTAGTATGTTAATGACAAAAAAAAAGGTTTTTTTTTTCATCGATATCACTACATGGTATAAAACAAAGTCGCTTCCCGCTGTCTGTCCCTATGTATGCTTAGATCTTTAAAACTACGCAACGGATTTTGATGCGGTTTTTTTTAATAGATAGAGTGATTCAAGAGGAAGGTTTTAAGCTATAAAACGTACACGTGCGAAGCCGGGGCGGGTCGCTAGTAAATAAATATAATGATCATTGTATAAGAGCTGTGTTACAATTTTGGTATACAATAAAGTATATTCTATTCTATCATTTTAAAAACAGCTAGGTACATATTTTGGGTTTTTCGATGGTCCCTAAGGGCGATAGGCGAATAAAAATAAATCAAACAATACTCAATTAAACAAGCAGCCCCGACCAGTAACAGGCCCGAGAAGGCGGCGCGCAATGTACCTACCGCGCGCTCTTCTCAGGAGGACGTGGGGCAAGGCCCCACAGAGCTGGCAGACCAAGGCCTGCCGGGGTCGCGATGCATACAACTGCGAATCCCGCGACCCCAGCCAAAGGCTCTCCTATTTTTGCTGTGCATGATGATCGAACATTTTTTAAATAATATTGTTTAACCTTGTAATACCTACATTGTGGAACGCAATAAAATACTTAGTATTGAGGTCAGGAGAAGGAACACCGTGGGTTTTTAGCCGGTAAGAGTCCAGGTGAAGAGCAATCTTGAGGATTTTAGTACGATAAAAAAAAATGCACGTAGCGCCCCAAGAACTTACAAGATATAAATTTAATATAATCCGCCTATGATCCGACGCATCTTCGTAACATTAGCATAGATTGAACGTTGATCGTTACCCTAATTCGGGTAAAGTTATCCGAATGCGGGCTAACGACCAAGTGTAATTGGGCCATTACAAATTTTTGCCCCTCAAAATTTTTAAATAAGGAATTGCTATTGAATTATTAAACTTACTATCATAATTCGCCAATTACACGTTACGTGGTTACATTTCTCGCAAATATTGGTGTGGGTTACACTCTTCTTTAATCTGTGGGTAATAGTTTAAATGGAATGTGTAATTGCATAGAGTCTGGCAAACGAAAGAAGACACTGAAAAAGCGCGGCAAATTTAAAAAAATCTCTGTATGGCAACCCCAATTTGTATGAAATAACATATTTTGACACTTTAGAAATAAATATTTTCGTTGAAAAATCATTGCCATATAAAAGTTTGCAAATAATTCGAGAGGCGTCTTTCGTTGGCCAGACTCTATGTAGAGTGCGCGCAAGATAAGTCTGCGCGCGGCCGAAATCGGAACTAATCATGGTCCACCAAAGTGTGTGCCGTTTTATCAATTTTGATAGTAGAACTTCCTGATTGTAGGAATATTTAACGGGAAATTTATGTTAAGCGATAAAAAAGTTAAGCTTAAAAAGCGGTAATTTGAACTTTTGCGATCATGGCATCGTTTAGCACGCCCTCAGTCGCGCGCAGAGTTATCTTGCGCGCACTCTAGCAATAATAAAAAAATACGCACTGTACGAAAAGCCTTTACCTATCTACAATGACAGTTCAGCTGTTTGGAAATATTTAGCTTGTTAAACTTATGTATGTACTTACCTAAATATCAAAATCGCGGCCGTAGCCAGAAAGCAGAAACGCTGGAACTGGAAACATCGTCGCGTTACCCGGAACAAGCCCCCGTGCCCCGCCTTAGCGACGACCTTGAAGAACAATGCTAGAGTTACCTTCCCGTAATAGTATCCACATTATCCACCGTTCCTTTCCTAAATGAGCATATCCTTGATTTGATTTGCCCCTTTGTAAATTCTGATGTTTTTAAAAGATGTGCGTATGGAAATAAAAGTACCTATTCTATTAAAAGTAGGTAACTTATAGATTAAATGAAATAAACATTGGGTTAATATTTACCGAGGTATGTACCTACTTAGGTTCAGCTACTTTTGCCTACACCTATACTCGAGAAGTTTGAGGGTATTCCGTTGTTAAAAACATCAACACCACATTAGTTCGTTCAGATCCAGATGTTCTAAAATATTATGATACGATGAAATGACGCACACAAAATAAACTTCTGTAAAAAGTAAAAAATAAGTTGCGTAATGTCTCTTTCCCGCTAAAATTTTAATTTCCGTCGACACTTTTTTTTTCTCGATTGTCATTTAGTGCTGGCGCTGTCACCAATTCGACTATTTGTAACTTTCTCTATGATTTTAAAATCATGATCAAAAATACTGAACTTCTTGCAATCCATAGATCGTAACAGTTTACGTTTCGAACTTTTTTAAATTCAAAACAAAACGACAACAATAATAAAATTATTTTACGAAATGAGTAGGATTCATAATGCACTGCAGAATCAAAAAATCACAACAATCTAACTTTACATGTTGTTTATTTACATTATTCACAAAATTGCTAAATACCTTGCTAATTAATTCACCCTGCAATTTAGGTGCAGATTGCGTACAAAGTTTCCAATGCATGAATTCTCCCTACCATTGACAACTCGTAACAAATAGCCGCCCGCTTCGCCTTTAACCCGAAAGCGAATTAAAGAAACTATTTGTCACGGCTGACGTTTTTCTCACTTTACGGTGTCTTAATTCATCGAAACTGAATTTATTGCGGTAAAGCGTTGCGTAATTTGTTTGACAGGAGAATTGGTAGGTAAGTGCTACAGAAAATTCCATCTTACTTGAATAGCATTGCCATTCATGCTATTTAAGTTAAAAATACTTTTGCGATAAAATGTAACAAATTGTACGGTAACAAACTTTTTACTTGAGTTTTACGCTGACTATTTGATTGCAAAACGTTTAAAGATTTACTTTGTAGTCATAGAGAAGCAGTTCATTTTAATGGAATCCGATATGCATAAATGTAACTTCTATGATTAACAATTTAACAACGAAAGCAATTTGGTAACGAGAAAATGATTTCATTGCTAATGGAAAACGCTCTCACATAATAAATATGCGACATGAAATATGTATTTTTAACGACTGCTCCATTCGGAAATTTATATGTGACATCTCTAACACAACACAGAAAAATCTTGAGTTCTATTATCACAAGAATAGTGTAAGGTCGTAAGAATCGTAGCCCACATCATGTTTGGACGAGATAAATTGCGGGAGTCGCCTCTGATTTATAGTTGGACAGGGGTATTCTTAAAAGATCCCTCGGAAAAGGCGAGCATCTATCAAACTTGGCGAACAAGATTATACCGTTTAATATTTCTTAATTTGTGTTAAAGCGGGATTTAAAAGTTCTCAGTGCAGATGTGATTAATTTATATTCCGTATGAATGAAAAAGAAGATTAGAAGTTTAAGCTGCTGTCCAGTTTGTGTAAGAACATAAAAACTGTGTTTTGTAGCGTCAATAAATAACTAAACGCTCCCAGTTTTGAGATCGATCTGGCCATTATCATCAAATGCTTAAGAGATGCTGATTTGAAAATCAAAAAAGTTCATTACAACTACAAATTTGTACAGATATAAATAAATGAGTTTAGCGATAGATTTCGAGTTGATCTAAAAATCATAATGATAAATAATTCACCCCATATCCGTATTTTCCTTAATTTTGGTTGAAAAAGACTAAGGAAGCATAGCTAAAAATCATTAAAACCGGTTTGAAATTTATTTTAAGTTATTATTGGCAAATTGTATAGAAAAGAAAATAATCGATCTCGTTAAAAATAGGCTCTTTTTAATACATGTGCAAAATTTTATAAAATCAACAAGCATACCTACTCAAATATTTGCTCCTGACGGCAGCTATAGGACCTCAGATCGTGTCCTATGGCTGTCGCTGACTGCCCTAGAGCTACGAAGATTTACCCTCTACACCACACCCTTAAACTGCGAGCGAGATAGCAATACAACTAAAGACCATGCACGACAAGAATAGGTGGGTTGGTTTGAGAGAGAGACAGGGACAAGTTTTTATCGGAAAATCCATAAGCAAGAAAGAGAAAGCAATATCCTCGTAGAGATGAAATGCGCAACTCGTAGGAGGGTAATTTTTGTGGAGCAGCTGTACGGATAAGTTCATTTTCAATAAAATAAAAGCTTTTCCGGCGGCGGCGTGCGTTTTTCTATTAGACTCGACCGTCTAGAATTTTGAAGAGAATATTATATTTCTTGAAAATTCAATTTGAGTATGATCTATTTTTATTGTAGGGCGCAGACTGTATTACTTCAAGAATTTCACATGTACCGATGTACGGTACATTGAAATAATTGAAGGAAAACAGGCTTTGATTTTTGGCAAAGCACAAGCCACCTGTGGGCGTCATAAAAGGCGACTAAGGGATCATGAACAAAGGAGGGTCAGCAGCCACCTTCTGCTAACATCAATCATTTTGCGATCAACAACCTATCTACCATGCCAAGTGACCATTCATTGTAACTGCCTTTGGCAGGCCGTCGTTCAGCAGTGGACCTTTATGAGCTGAACTGATTTCAGTGAAGAGCAAACCGGGAATTCTCGCCCTGTATCCGTTTTTTTCTGATAATTTTACCATAGCATAGGCCACAGAGTTAGGGTGGCGATTGCCACCCAGGCCCTAGCGTGAGCGGGCCCCCCTACCGGCTGAAAGCCCGCGAAGGCGAGGTGAAACATTTCCTCTTTTAGAAAAAAAATACTGGCTAGTTTTAGTTATAAGTTATAACTAATTGGAACTTTTTTTCATAAAAATGTATGTCTTTGAAAATAAACACTGCCAAAAACTCTTGCCTATTTGATTATTATTATCGTTTAGTTTGTTGGTTGACATGAAGGTGGTATGATCTACGCTGATTCTAGGCGGGCGGTGGGCCCAGTCATAATGCCACCCGAGCCCCTTAGGCCCAGTCTGACCCTGACTAACACTTCCAAAATCCATTTGTACTCGTCTATACGTAATAGTTATAGAATAACAGATACTCATTGTAGTCCGATTTTTGTGCATTGGATTAATGGATGCGAGGCATTATGCATTAGGCGCCGTACTTAGGTACTTACTTTTTCACATCTTCTTCTTTTTTTTTTTTTTTTTCTTTATTTACAGGGCTTTTGTCGCTTAGCGACCACATCGCTCAGTGCGGGAAAAAATAATAATTGATAACTTATAAATACGTTACTTATCACTAGCTTACGATCTACTAACCACTAATTTGTACAAAAGTTTTGCTTTATCGGACCCTGGAAAAGCAAGAATGGTGTTACAAATGCCAATGTCATTTATTTTAAAAGGTCCCAAAATATTTATCCTAGTATTTTCATTCCGGGCACACTCCATCAAGACATGAAGGACATCATCAACCACTCCACATAAATCACAATTTGGTGACGAAACTTTTTTCATTAAATAATAAAACTTATTTGATGGAATATGTCCGGAACGAAGTCTTAAGGCTATAGTCATTAAGTTTTTGTTAAGATCAATCCACGGAACCCGAGAAATCTCTGGCTGGATAGTTCGGTACCATATCCCCTTTTCTTTTGATCTTGCATCAAAATACTCCTGCCAAAGATCTAAACACTTTGTTTTTGCCTTTCCGAAATAGTCCGAATACAGTGGGGTGATATTCATGGGAACACACATCTTCTTTTATTACATAGTATAAAACAAAGTCGCTTCCCGCCATCTGTACGCTTAGATCTTTTAAACTACGCAATGGATTTTGATGCGGTTTTCATCTTAATTTAGGTAATTTCTCCCAGAAGTTTTTTAAGCTATAAAACGTACCCGAGCGACGCCGCCGCCGGGGCGGGCCGCTAGTTATTAATAACTCACAAGTTTTAGTAAATTTATGTTTGCTTATAGAGTTGTATCAATACTAAAGCGAACACGAAATAATTAAATGCATTCATTGGATACAAACGTTTATAAAATAAAAATATGTGAGGTTTATGCTGACCTATTTCTTTTGATGATAGGTATCTATGAGTAAATCTCGCACTCTAGTTGGCATCAGATATCAAATTCGTCTACAGTTTCACCCGATATGCAAATATTTACTTCCCTCAAGTACCTAGCCTCAGGAGATTCTAAATTTTCCGAATGTCAGATAAGAAAGAATTACGTCTTCCAGCAGCGTAAATAAAATAAAATTGGAATTACTCATAAGTCTCACATATTTCCTTCGTCGCGGTCAAACGTAAATATTTACATTCTACCGTAATATTATTTTTCACAACTGTCAATAATTGACGTATTACGATAAATTACCATAAACAATATATGTCTAATGACAACCTTCGCGGTTCTTTTATTTTAAATATTCACAAGAATTTTCTATGTTCGCGCTGTGTGAAATGTAAATTAATAAAACAATAATTATTGCGTGCACAAATAGATTATATTTCAATTTATTCATTGATAGTAACTTAATACTTATTTATACCATTGGCGGGAAATTTGGCTGAACGTAAACAGATCGTGTTTTGTTTTTTTTCTCTGCCACAAAGTGAAAGCGACGTTGGACCGAATCGTGATTCGGCCATCGATAATTCGTAAATAATTTAGTTGATAGTTGTGCTGTGTTTTGTGCGGTAGTGACAATGATGGGGTTATATTCTAGCGGGGCGCTGGGCGGTGTGGAGGTGCTGGATGGCGGTTTGGTGGGCGGCGAGCTGACGGCTCACGTGCTGAGCGCGCAGGCTGCCGCTCATGCCGCCGCCACGGCCGCCGCGGCCGCGCATCAACAACATCAGCAGCAACAGATTGCTGTGCAGCAAATCAGTGAGTACCAACTTTGATTGTATACCCAATTTAATTTCCCTTCAAGGTCACCCGAAGCCAGCAATTTGTTGCCAGCAGAGTACACAAAAAAAAAAACAAATGACACCCTACCAACTTTCCTCATTGAAGTAAGAAAAAAATAAAAACAGATTGTTCTAACTGCTAAACATTTGAAGGCTTCCAATTTTGCAACAACAAAAACATGGTTTTTAAGTAATTATTGTAATCAGTAAATCCTTGTTTAGACTGTTAAGAATCTTATTGTGATATGAATGTAGACTTTGAATTGATATCTTTAATATTCTAAGTTCAAATCATAGGTACATACTAGTTTATGAAATGGAAGCTATAGGTCCCTTGAAAAAAAGTGTGCTTTCTTTTTACTTGCTTCCTAGTAATTTAAAAATATATACACTAAAAGATAGGTTACACAATTTACTTTCTAATGAGAAGTCTTAATCAGAATCACAGCATCATTTTATCAGACATTTATTGATATTACATTTTTGCTTATCAAATTATGAGTTTTTTTACTTAAATTCTTTATACTGCAACCTTTTCTTATTGAATATAAGAAAATATAAATAAATGCTTGATAATTCCTTATTAATAAAAATAATGTGTACTTAAATAGTTAAAAATGAGTAAGAAAAACTTACTTAATTATCTTAAAAAAATCTTGTTAGAATATTTATTTAAAAGAAGGAACAGAACAGTTACAAAAACTTTATTATCTTATAGAATTCTTATTAGAATGTTTTATTGCCATTAGAACTTCCCCTTATTACAAACAATGGTCTAAGAAAAACCCTGGTTTTAAAATAGCCCCGTCTCTCTTTGTTATATTATGTTAGAAAGTGATGGCTATATTTTAAATCTGGGTTTATCTTAGTCTCGGTTTAAACCACCTTTTGTAATAAGAGGGAATAGCGTCATCTAGTGAACAATATTTAAAATCAGCATAATTAAAATTATTGTTTGATTATAACTTGCATAAAAAGAGCAGGAAAACATTGCAAGGAAACATAAACACCTGTCCCTAATTGCTTAAGAACCTTTTCAATAAGCAGTACAAACAATTTGACCTGTTATCTTGTTCCATCTACTATTCTAGTAATGAGTGAAAAAGAGATAGCAGTCTGAATCGTTTGGCAACTGACTAATTCAATTGTTCTGAATAATAATAATAATCTTTATTTTTCCAAAAAACTGACTACATGTTAACTTAAGAGGAAGGTTTGCGAGCGTGAGAACTTATTTTCGAACCCACACTTCGACATTTCTACTAATACAGCTGCATCACACAATGTAGTAGTACACATACCGAAAAACAAAAGCGCACCGAAGGTTTATTTTGTGGCGCGCCGGATTAAATAAACCTTCAGTGCGCGTTCGCTTCTGAAGGACTAGTAAGTATGTTGCAAAAAACGCGCAATGTATTAGTTATTTATTCACTGCACCGGGAGGCACGCATGCCCATAGTATTGGATGTCATGAACAAAGGGTGGGGTCACAGTGTAATCGGTTTTGACAGATTTAAACTTAGAATAGTTACTGTAAATATATTATTGTTGATTTTCTGTGTTTCTATTTTCGAATATAATGACGCATAATTTTTGTTTGGGAATATTTTAGGGTATGTAAATGTTGCGAGGGAAGATAAGAGCCAACATAAAAATGAAAACGAGATAATGTGTGATTGATTTGTAATGAAAAACAATTAATGTACATAACTCAATTACTGGGTATAGTAACATTTTTTTCTCAGTTTGATATTTTAAAATTATATTTTATTGTAAAAAAATTATACATCTTAGTACATACAAAAATTAATGCTTGATAAAATATTTTCTTTAATTTATTTATTTATTGCTTGGCGCTTGGGGCTGCTGACATCAGATAAAACATTTTCGCTGTTCCGTTTCTTTGATTTTCTCTCAGATTTTCGTTTTTTAATTGCCTCAATCAAATAATTGGGCTCATTTATTTCCATTTTTCTGTCTAATCTTGAATCTGTTATATCCGGAAGCATACAATCAAGATAAAACTTTTGTAACTTTCTTTACGTTTTCCCATTTCCATCTGAAATAGTAATAATATGCAGAAAAATATATTAACAAGAAATAGAGAACCCTTCAGCTGATAAGCTATCAAACATCAAAATTGGCATGTCCACGGCCTTGACGTAGCCATGAAACGTGGTAAAATAAGGAAATCATTATACTAATAATAAGTGAAAAATATATATATAAAACTCACCATATATTCGGACACAGTGTCTGAATTGACATATGTATTTTAATTTCAATATTTTTTTCACTCATGATTCGGACACCAATAAAAAAATCTGTTTTGTACAGCCAGATAAAAAACTTTCAACGATACCTTAATAATTGTGGAAATCCGTCCTCCGCCCAGCCTCTAGTTATAAAAAAACAGTTTTTATCCGGATTATAACTAAAGCAGCCGTTTTTAATAAATAATATTATAAACCCACATACATAGATAGATACGCGCCTTGGCAGTCGAGTAAATAAAGATGGGGTATTCCTCGAAGCGCAACCACTTTGAACCGCACCAAAAGTATTCCATGAAACCCACCAACGATGAAACATAGAGAAGAAGAGCACGAAGGATTCGTGATAAATTATATCGATAGACGTTTTAAAATTCAACTGTTGTTTATTTATTAAAACTACCAGGAAAGCAGAAATGAACTGGAACTAGATGCTTAAGCGACTTACCTCCGGTTTCTGAATTAAATTCGGGCTATGTAATACTTAAGTAGTATTTGAGTACTGAGTTGTCAAAAAGATACTTTAAAATACGTCATTTTTTTGACAACTCTGTACTCAAATGTTACTTAAGTACTGCTTGCTTATCCTAGAATTCTCAATTCAGAAACCGGAGGTTACTCTTAGCTCAATAATGGTAAAAATACAGGTTTTGAAATTGAATCAATTGTTGTTTTGAAAAGTACCAGGGTGACAGAAATTAACAGAAAATAGGCGCTTAGATGATCTGACTAAGTGACAGTGACCTTTAAGGTAAGATATATAGGACAGTTTTAAGTTTTCTATCGTCTATACTAATATTATAAAGAGGTAGATTTTGTTTGTTTGTTTGTATGTAGAGGAGGTAATCTCTGAAACTACTCATCCGATTTCAAAAATTCTTTCACCAATAGGAAGCTACGTTATCCCTGAGTGCTATAGGCTATATTTTAGGATAAAAAAAATTAGGGATTCGTTTTTTTTATTATAAATTAACGTGAGCGAAGCCGCGGGCAAAAGCTAGTATTTTATATAAGAATAATAACGAATACTTTATATTCATCTTTCCCCCTTATTACAAAAGATGGTTTCAACCAAGACTAAGGTAAACCCAGGTTTAAAATATACCCATCACTTTCTTATGTCATATAACAAAAAGAGACGGGGCTATTGTAAAACCTAGGTTTTTCTTAGACCATCTTTTGTATTAAGGGGGTTTGTGTTTAATCGTTGGTGCACAACTTAGTGACATCGTTTAGGCGCCCATTTTCTGTTCATTTCTGTCACCCTGGTACTTTTGAAAACGACAAATGATTCAATTTCAAAACCTATATTTTTACCATTATTGGGCTAAGTAGTAACCTCAGATTCCTGAATTGAGAATTCAAGATAAGCAATACTTATGTAGTATTTGAGTACGGAGTTGTCAAAAAAATGCTTTAAAACCCGTCATTTTTTTGACAACTCTGTACTCAAATGTTACTTAAGTACTGCTTATCCTAGAATTCACAATTCAGAAACCGGAGGTAAGTTGCTTAAGCACCTAGTTGCAGTTTTACCAGTAGTTTGAATAAATACACAATGCAGCTGAATTTAAAACGTTTATCGATATAATTCATTACGAATCCTTCATGCTCTTCTCTATGTTTCATCGTTGGTGCGTTTCGAGGAATACTCTTGGTGCAGTTCAAAGTGGTGAGTCCACAAAGCTATTTATTACCGAAAGATGCCACCTTAAAGCCACAAATAGTTTTGGTAACGCTTTTTTTGCCACATATTAAAACTTTTTTATCTGACTGTACTGAAAAGCTTCAATAATTTGATGGTGTCCGAATATTCAGTGAAAAAAAAAAAATTAATTAAAATGTGTCAATTCGGTCCCTGTCTTATTGTTCGAAGATTGAAAAAATGCAGTCATGTCACGACACTCGCAACCCACCCTTATGCCTTGTGCGTAGACGTTTTGAGAGCTCGGCTCGAATTACAAACGGACGTGCTGTCACCTTGGATTCTAGGATGGCACTGAAAATTTTTCGCGTGCATACTCTTTTATAAAACAAATTACGGGAGAGTATTGCTCCATACTAAAATGTATGGGGAACGGAAAACAATTTCCGTAAAAAATTAACAATGTTGAGACGTAGATTACTCTCATTTGGTTTAATTTATTAAAATAATAAAACGGTAAACGTGTTATTCATACTTTCGTGTCACGATTAAACTAAATAGATCTTTATATATTCCTTTAAAATTAAGTAAATTCTGCAAATAGAAAAGGTCGATTTAGATGTTTTTGAGGGAATTTAACATTTTTTTTTCTCGAAATTAATGATGATTTCGCAAATATCTCGCGGTGAAACTGTTGGCACATCTATTAAGGTTCTTCATTATTTTTTTTACGTTATTCCATGCGGAGAGTTTATAGAAATTTCGAAAACAGTAAGTGCCTTTTCAGGTGTTTCTTAAGGACTCTCCTCTTAAGTACTACATCATGAGTGACGGATAGGAATATTACAGTGGACAGCGGAACAACACCCAGTTCCGTGCTAGGAATTAACCTGTGTTACGGATACTAGGGGCCGCTCCATCATCTCACTAGAAACATTACATCAAACACCTGTAGTAAAAAAAATATTGAGTTGCTGGATTCCCAATTTAGGCATGCCTGTATGCAGGGAATCCATATAAAATTAGTTACTAAAATACAAAAGTATGAATGTGCCACATTCACGACGTGCAAGGGTGTGTGTTGGTATGTACTATGTGTGAGAGAGTGTATTTTGGTGAGGGTGTGCTGATATGAGTGTGTTTGTGTTATGTTATGACGGATGACGATTAATTAAATTAGGCTATTATTTAAGGTAGAGGGCGCGATTTTATTTTATTAATTATACTTATTAATATATTATTAGGGTTTCATTAACAATTGATTACTTAATATGTTATTAGTGTTGATTAAGGAGGTTTTCAGTATCAGTGTAATTTAGTTTTAGAAGCAAAGTTTTTAATTTTCTTTTCGACTCCAATCACTACGACTAGAATCAAGGGGTAGAGGGTTAAGAAAAGGGGTTTTCACTTGTATTTTGTAGCTTGCTAAACTCATGGTATAATAATATGTTTCAGACGCCGGATACTAAATGTTACAAAGACAAAAAATCAATGGGCAACATAGTCCTAGTGTCAAAATGTACAAAAGTCTTAATGTATATGAATGTGCAAATGACAAAAAATAATTGTGATATAATGCGTAAGGGTCTAATTGTTAGATTGTCAAAATGTACAAAAGATAAAACATAGTTGTGCCAAAATACATCGTGGTCCAATTGCCACACAGTCAGGATTCGAACCCGCAAACCTGGGCTTCGAAGGTAGGATCACTAACGACTGAGCCTACATACACCTATCTGTTACTTACTTGTTATCAACATACTTCTCTACACTGGATATCTAATTAAAATCTCTTCTCTATCTAATCTCTTTGAGTATAATTACTCCTTGAAAGTCCGATATCCTCGAAAAAGATGATTGAAATGTCATTTCATTTGTTCTGTTCTGTGTCAATCATTCTCCAAACTCATTTTGTTACAATGGAGAAGAATAGTTAAATTTTTTCCAAAAATCAAAAAGGAAACGACTGCGTGTTAGTTGGTTTTTATAGACTGAATTAGCGGCATTTGAGCAAAATTACATTTTGGCACTTGGCAATTTGTACAATTGAACATTACAGCTTTAATTCATTCTATCATAGCGGCATTTGGACAAAATGACATTTTGGCACTAGGCAATTTGTACATTTTGACACTAGGACTATGTTGCCCATTGATTTTTTGTCTTTGTAACATTTAGTATCCGGCGTCGTGTTTCACTGGTATTCTCTTCCCGTGACAGCTAGGTCACATCATTAGCCTAAGACTACGTCATCAGCTGGGGGTGCTTCCACTATTATAAATAAATTACCCAAGCAAGATGCATTTTTTTCACATAGGTATTTGCTTCTTTAGAGAAGCAATTTTGAACTAGTAATTTTATACAGTTTACTTTTTAACTAAATAGATGAATAACACGAAATAGAAAATAGTTAGGCTAGTTAGCAATTTATTTAATATTTATTATGAATTAAAAATCTCCTTTATTGTATTGTATCCCTGGAAACCATTAGTTTTTATGTGTTTGTTTAGAAAAGTATCTATATTATTTAGATACGATTTTGATTTATCTCAATTCATACAGAATTGATTTATATACCTACTTATGTACTATTTTCATTTTTACTTTTCCTTTATGTGCATAATTTTATTATTGTAAAAAATATTATGATTTTCTTTGTATGTATAGAGTCAGTTAATTTATTCACTTGACAGACATATCTGTGTTGCTGGGGAGTTTGTTGCGCCGTTTCTTCTTCACAGCATAAACACTAGGAAGCGGTGAAGGGAGGGCTTTTTGGGGGATGTCTATATTGTAAAACCGACGTTCAAAAAGAACTAAGTCATTCTAGTCTATTTTGAATAAATGAGTTTTGAGTTTGTAGAAGTTAATCAATGGCAGCACTGATCGTGACATTCGTGACATAGTCTTAGGCCATTGCGGGAAGAGAATACCTTAGCATATTTATATCATGGCTAAACTATTTTCCTTCTGAGAAAAGACCAAACGTGGTGCTGATTATGACCCATTCTCTGAAGAATATCTGATAGACTTTTTTAGTTATAAAAACTTATATTACTTACCTTGTAGGCACAGTAGATACATAAGCCAAAGCAGTATGTCAACTTACTATAATCGCCTCACATAGACACGCACTGTATACTGAGCAGTTGCGAAGGCTCCATACAACTCGATTCCTATCGGCTTCCCTTTGGAAACAAGTAGTTACTGGAATTCACGCATCACACCTGAGCAAGGTAAGCATTTTTTGGTCCGGCTTCCCTATTAAGAAAATTCACCCTACGCCACTGATACTGAGTACCTATAATGCGCTCTGTGTTTGGGAGTGTATTCCGAAAATACCTAAAGGTGGATCCAGACATTGCGAGGCATGCGCCGCGAACGGCGCACAACGCATGCCTCGCAATGTGTGTACCTTCATATTCGTGGCGAGGAATGTGCTACGCACGTGCGAGGGCGAGCCTGTGCGTAGCACATGCCTCGCCACAAACATGAAGACAGACAAATGAAGCATTTGCTTCGCAAGCGATGGCTCGACTCGAGCATACGTTGGTATATTTCTTCGACACGCATGCCTCACTCTGTGGCATTCGTTGTGCGCCGTTCGTGGCGCATGCCTCGCAAAGTCTGGATCCACCTCTAGAAGTCTTGCTGCAGTGCATGTCTGTGTGAGTGTGTCAATTCGGACGATTGTAGGTAGTTGAAGTACTGCTTTAGCTTATACAGGGTGAAACGAATTCGTGTAAATCCTTAAAACCACATGATCAACATAATCCTGCAACGGATTTAAGTAGTTTGATTAAAAATAAAAAAATAAAAATGTTTTTTTTTGCGCTAGTCTTAAGTGATTGTATTTAAACCGTCTAATAATAATTCAAGAAAAAAATAAGCAAAAAATATTACTTAATGCATTTTTTTTTTGTGACTGGTTTTTTTATGTCACGCTTAAATGAATGAAAGCACGGCGATACAGCTGTCGGGCACGACTAGCGCGATATCGCTTTTTGCAGTCAGTTAACTCGGGGCTCTAAAGCGTGAATTACATAGAAACGGCATAAGGCGCAGGCACGGCGCAGGCGCGTCGTTTTCATACATTTTGTGCGAAAAAAGTTTTAAGCGGCACAAAAAATGTATAAAAGTGGTGCGCCTGCGCCGTACCTGCGCCTTATGCCGTTTCTATGTAATTCAGGCCTAAAACGACTTGGTTAAAGAAAACCATTTTTTTTTTGTTTTCATTTTCTTTTTTTTTTCAAAACAATCCAATTTTCGTTAGGTAATCTGTGTAACCAGTAGATCACGCGCTTTGAAGGTGTTACACGAATTCATTTACACCCTGAATATACAGGTGTTAACGAATTCGTGTAATTCCTTATAACCACATGATCTACTACTGGTTTAGATTTGGGCACGGGAATTAGCCTGATTAAAAATCAAAAAATAAAAATCTTTTTTTTCATGCGGTAGTGGTAAGTAAGTGATTGTATCTAAACCACATAATAAGGATTCAGTAAAAAAATAAGTTTTTTTTTTTCAAAAATATAATTTTATGCGCTTGATCATTTCGATGCCACGCATAAATGAATGAAAGCACGGCGACGCGGCTAGCGGGCAAGACTAACGCGATATCACTCTTTGCAGTAAGTTAACTCGTGGCTCTAAAATTAGTCAGAAATAGGAAACTAAGATTTTATTTTCAATTTTTTTTCAGTTGATGTTCAAAAAATCCCTTTTAGGGTTAATCTGTGTCACCAGTAGATCACGTGGTTTGAAGGAATTACACGAATTCGTTAACACCCTGTATACTGTGACGTAGGTCTACTATTACATAACTATTACCATCTTCAACATCAATAATTAAATAACTCACAACATTCACCCCAGACCCCTATTTTCCAACAGAAACTTCCCCGTCATCCGGGCGCTCCACCCCGGTGACGTCAACAGCTAACGGTACAGCGCCCGCACCCACGGGCACCACATCACCGTCTCCCAGTAAGCTGTTTGTGGGCGGACTGAGCTGGCAGACGAGCTCGGAGAAGCTTAGAGAGTACTTCGCTATGTTCGGACCAGTTACCGATGTGCTCATCATGAAGGATCCTGTTACACAGGTGAGGGGGAGATGTGGTTGGGTTTTTTAGGGGGGATGGTATGCAAAATTGTGTTATTGAGCAAAAATTTTATATTAGGAGAAAACTGAGAAAATTTTGTTTTAGTATTTTGTTCTTGGGATAATTTAATCTATACAGGTTGTCCCTGGAAGCATGGATAAAATTGAATAGGGGCGTGGGCAAGGTCATTTCAAAACTTGTAGTAGTAAAAACTTGAGTAAAATTTTTGCCAGACCAAAAAAAGCCTTTGCAGTACTTAAATGTTTTTTTCATCCCACCTATTCGAAAAGGACGACTTGGTTCGCCTTTAAGTGCGCCCAAAGGTGGTGTTTTCTATTAAGAAACTTTTAGCGGGCAGGAATGAGTTTTTAATCCTCTTTATTAAATAAGTGCGCCGCAATTATCTTTGCCGCGCACTTTTTGAATTTGGAACATTTTAGTGTTCAGCGCCAAAGAAATCGAACGCAAATATTGTTTGAAGACTGGCTGGTACGACGACACAAAGTCGCGCGCCTGCTGATTATAAAAATAAATTAATAATAAAGAATGAGAACGTAGCGCTAGCGCGCGTTAAATTAATTTCATAATTGCGAAAACGTCTCAAATGTAAATATAAGTTTTTAGTTGTTTTATTATTACATACTATTTAATTTCAATTTAGTTGTTACTCTGTTTTATTAAATAATAATATTACAATAAAATATGAGGCGCCTTTTATTTTCTCATAGTGGGTGACGAAAAGTAGAGTGTATCACTCGGGCGCAAAATTATTTTTGGCTCGGGCGATATACTTTGAATCCCTCGCTACGTTCAGGATTCTACTAAAGAATCCCTCGCTACGCTCGTGATTCTACTCTAGAATCCCTCACTTTGCTCTGGATTCAAAAAAGCGCCCTCGCCGTAAAAATATTATTTTGCTCCCTTGTCATACAATCTACTATTCTTATTGAACACATGTTTTCTAGCTGCGTAAAAGTATTACCACAAGAAAGGCCTACTGTTCGCCAAAGTCCTGAAAAAAATTATAGCTCTGATAGTTTTTTTAATGACAATAATTGTTCCTAACTTTTGAACTGTAAAAAATTGCACCGACATTCTCTGGCTTAAAAAGTTTTGAAATGACATTGCCCACGCCACTATTCGATTTGATCCATACTTTCAGGTGCACCCTGTATAAATAAAATTTAAATGCTGTTCATTGGTAAGCGCATCACTTATGAACGGCTGGACAAATTAGGCTATTTTTTTTAAACTTATTATTCCGAATTATTTTCCAAAAAGTTGTCCAGAAAATTGTCAAATACGGGAAAAATTTAAAGTTATTTTTTCTATGGGATTTTTGAATGAAAGGAATATGTGTGTTGGGGCAGCTAGTTTAAAATAAACTGGCCAAGTGCAATTCACTATCAAAATTATTGAGGAAGAATTAATCATTCTTAAGACCTTGTCATTCTCAAGATTTTATAAATAGACTGATGAGTACACATTACTGTGATTTGTCTAATGCTAGAATATTGAAAAATTCTCAGTAATATAATTTTGCATTTCATCCATCCGTTTTTATGTTGATTTTATTATTTCAGTAGTTATGTATGTTTTTTATAGAGGTCTTAGCAACATGCCACTTAATAAATATGTACATAACCGCAAATTAAACATAATAAGTAATACATAACACAATATGAAAAAATAATTTACATATTATTGCAAACTAATACAAATATCAACTTTAAGTACAATTGAATTAACTTGATTTTAGCATGACAAAACTGGAAAATGTCAAAACAATTTTTGTTGTAATATAAATGAAATTATTCAATGGAAATAAGGCTCCTATTCCCAAAGCATGTTCATTATAAACCTAAAATGGCTGGAATATATATAGATGGTGCTATTATTGTAAAAACTACATCATATAGACTATGGGTGGTTTATACCATAAAAATAAGCCATCCTATCTCTGTAGATGTCACTAAGACAGGGAAGACTCCATATTATACAATTAAAGCCTTCACCACACAGATAGCGAACCGAAAGCGAGGCGAAAGCGAATCGTATCCCATGTCACTATGATGACAGAGGAACCGCTATACTATACAATTAAAGTCTTCATCACCACACGGATAGCGAACCGAAAGCGAGGCGAAAGCGAATTGTGAACACCTCGCATTCGCTTTTCGTTTGACATCAACTCAAATCATCGGTCCCTGGTGCCATACGAACCATACACAACCCTATGACAGTTTTTTACAAGTAGTCAGAAGCCCGAAAGTCTGAGAACGATACAGAAACTGCTGAATACCAGTATTTTACACGGAGCAACTGCCATCAGACCTCCGCAACCCAGTTACTGGGCAATGCCGATATCCTAAGGCTAGATCGATTGTCAGACATTCGGGCTTCTGACTACTCGTAATGGCTATCATAGGTATTCGTATGACACCCGGAATTGACGGTTTAACTTGCTCTCTGAGGCACGGAGGGGTCTGGATGTGTAGCGAAGGGTCATCGATCATCGACCGCTGTAAGCGCAGCTTAACCTTATCAATCGTAAGACCCGCGCGGTTCCTAATTGGCCCCTTAATTAGGCCGGCTCCACACGTTGGCCCCAACGTTGGTCCCAACGCCAATCGCCCAACGTGTGGATCTAGAAAATAGTATTGGCGCCAACGTTGGGACAAGCGTTGGGAGTTGGCCGAGGCGTGTCGGTTTTACACCGGCGCCACGCGTTGCCGCCAACGCTCGTACCAACGTTGGTCGGTTAATTTCGCGAGGCGTCCACACGTTGGCTATTGTACCAGTCCTGTCCCGTCAGAGCCAACGTGAAGACGTCCAATACAGAAATCAAAATTGCTCTAAGCGCTTTTACATTGCTGCATGCCAATTATAATTTATATTTGTTACTGAAGAAAAAGAAAAAGCATCGTCAAAGAAGATGGTGGATGAGATGACGACACAATATATTATTGGCTGCGCCTGGTAAACTTCTAAAAATTCGATAACTTTTTCATTTGTCCAAGCGGGTGGTGTTTTTGAGGGTGAGGATGGCATTCCCGCTCGTCGCGCGCTCTCGATGCGTGTTGCAACAGGACTGAGCAAAGCGCCAACATGTGTACGTATTGCGAACGTTGGCGCAGATTCCTTTGATAAAACCGACACGCCTCGGCCAACTCCCAACGCTTGTCCCAACGTTGGCGCCAACACTATTCTCTAGATCCACACGTTGGACGAGTGGCGTTGGGACTAACGTTGGGGCCAACGTGTGGAGCCGGCCTTATCAAAGGAATCTGCACCAACGTTCGCGATAAGTACACATGTTGGCGCTTTGCTCAGTCCTGTTGCAACACGCAACGAGAGCGCGCGACGAGCGAGAATGGCATCCTCACCCTTAAAAACGACACCCGCATGGACAAATGAAAAAGTTATCGAATTTTTAGAAGTTTACCAGGCATAGCCTGATATATTGTGTCGTCATCCACCATCTTCTTTGACGTGGCTTTTTCTTTTTATTCAGTAACAAATATAAATTATAATTGGCACTCAGTAATATAAAAGCGCTTAGAGCAATTTCGATTTCTGTATCGGACATCTTCACGTTGGCTCTGACGGGACAAGACTGGTATAATAGCCAACGTGTGGACGTCTCACGAAATTAACTGACCAACGTTGGTAGTGAGCGTTGGCGGCAACGTGTGGCGCCGGTCTTACGAATCAGTGTTGGCAGGGCCGCCGTAAGCGGGCGTGCAAGGCGTGCACCGCACGCGGGCGGCACGTCCAGGGGGGCGGCAAACCGAGCAACTCATCACGTAATATTCAAAATCATTGTCATAATACCCACCCCACCTACAGAATAAGAAATGTCATCGCATGGAAAATTTTCTTTTTTCCCACCATTATGAGAAAACATTAGGAGGAGCTCGTGGCAAAATAATTACAGCCGCATAGACGATCTTCCGGGTTAAGCCACGCTTGCCGAGGTTGGTCTGTGGATGGGTGACCATTTACCATGGCGAGTTTCCTCCGTGCCTCGGAAAGCACGTAAAGCCGTTGGTCCCGGCTGTCATTTGTAGATCTTTGACAGTCGTTACTGTTGGTCAGAAGCCAGAAAGTCTGACAACCAGTCTTACCAAGAGTATCGTATTACCCAGTTACTGGGTTGTGGAGGTCTGATAGGCAGTCGCTCCATGTAAAATACTGATATTCAGCTGCATCCGGTTCGACTGGAAGCCGACCCCAACATAGTTGGGAAAAGGCTAGGCAGAGAGAGAGATATGAGAAAACATTAAATTGCCTTTTTTGACAAAACTCAGCGTAAGTAGTCGTAGGGCGGCATAATCGGTATTGCACGCGGGCTACTAAACAGCTAGCAGCGGGCCTGAGTGTTGGCCCAAAATTAATCTGATTAACGATTAAAAATCATAATCAAAAATTATATTATTAATTATTATAATTAATCGTTAATTTGATTAACTACTTACTATGTCCAAACAAAATGTAAAATAAATAATAATAATAAATAATAATAAATTTATTTCTCTCTCCACAAAGGTTATCTTCATATGCAAAACTTAAAAAAATAACAAAAAAAAATGCACAGGTCATATAAAGCTCCTTTGCGAGAGACTGGAGTCCGTACTAGGGAAACCCTGTGTTACGGATCACCAGGCCCTCGCCCTATGTACATGTGATATAAATTTTAGTATTGAACTGCAACAATAACATATGCACTGTTTAGTGATTGATTGGACAGGATGACATAACCTATGGAGTAGTATATTCTGTGTATAAACTATATGATTATCAATGTATGTATTGAGTGAGTGTATAAATAATATGGGTCAGTGTGTGTGGGCGTGTGTGAGTGTGTGTGAGTGTGTGTGTGTGTGTGTGGGCGTGTGTGTGTGTGTGCGTGTTTGTGTGTCTGTGTGTGCGTGGGTGCGTGTGTATGTGTGTTTGCGTGGGTGTTTGTATGTTTGAGTGTGTCGGGATAGTTGAGTAACTCCAACGCTAAAACCAAGACTAACGCGGTATAAGTAGTAGCTTTTCTGTGTCGTCATAATCTAGTTTTTGCAGCCACTTAAAAAGCTTATCTTTACAAAGTTGCTTTGAAAGTCCATAAATCGACAAAATTTTGTTCAACTTATTGTACAAGTAACTACCTAGGAACTCGAAGTGTCGGTGGGAAAAACTTGTGTGAAATAATCTTTTAGGGCAAACTGCATGAATACGTCGCTTATTTATAAACAGAGTCGGATCATAATATAGTTGTGAATGCTTACGAAGGATTGTATTATGAATAAAAAGTTGACGCACGGTTAGGACTTCAGTAAGATTATAAAGTTCTTTAGTTGGATGTAGAAAAGGTAGAAAATTACTGACTTTTAGAACTGCTCTTTGGGCTCGCTCGAGTTTAACAAATAAACCAAAACAACTAAACCAAAAAGTAAACAATCCTTATGCACATATCACAGACTCTACTTTCATGGACTATTTACTCACTGGAGGGTGAGGGCTGCGGTACTTCGCATTGGTTTTTAACTTCTCTCTCTAACTAAATCATAGTTGTTTTATTTTATATTTATTTGAACATGGTTAATAGTTAATCAAATAAACGATTATGATTAATGATAACGCCAGTAATCATGATTATGATTACTTTTATAATCATGATTAATTTAATCTGATTAAAATTAATCAAATTACTTAACTATTTGATTAAAAAAATAATTGATTAATGCCAACACTGTTACGAACATGAAACGAAATATGATTTACCAAATATGACGTCATTAACACCCCTGTTCGCTACGCTTTCGGTTCATCGCCATCGCTGTCTGTGTGACATCATTCTACGAAAAAATGTATTTCACCAGTTACTGTAAATTTTAATTGCAAAGTTGAGTAACAAATTCACCGAGCTATACTTTTTATACATTTTACTGACAATTACATAACTGTGATGTCATTTGTTTACAATGCTCACTACGCTTTCACGATTAGTTTAGAAATCACAAGGCTTGCAAAAAATTGTTCCATGATACTTGTTGAAGAAATTGTGAGAAATTGAACGTGTAGGAGGAGGTCTTAACCAGCGGTGGGACAATATAGGCTATAGAAAACATTAAAACTATATTGTTATAGAAAATCTAACTCGGCATGTTGCTAAGACTAATAATTTCGTTTACATTAGTCGATAACTATGGGATACATAACAATTTGTGATGACAATACTGCCGTCATAAGAAAAAAGGACGTAATTACACAAAACGAAGTAACCGAAAGTAAACGTAGTAAGACAATAACTTAAGGTCGGAAATCGGTTACTTCGTTTTGTGTAATTACGTCCTTTTTCCTTATGAGGGCAGAATAGGTTCATTAAGACAATACCTTCAATCGCCGCATCTAAACCGGCTGGATTGGCTCGTGAGCCACGCTGTGCCAAATTTCGGCTCGTGAGGCACGCTGTACCAAGTTTCGGCTCACGAGCCAAAACGAACATACGCATTCCTCACGCGACTTATTCGCGAGCTCATCGTCTTGTCAGAAAAGAGGAAAAACAGATTTTAAAAAATTGCAAAAATTTTTGACCGCTCTGAAGTCAGGCGCATGTCTGCGCAGTATTGCTACTGCAATTATTATGTACCTATATCGGGTGTAAAAAGATCCTTAACGATAACGAAAACCACATATTCTACCCATCATTGGGATCATTTTTTTCTACCAGACCATACCTGGGAAATCATTGATTCCGGAGATATTGAAGGTCAAAGTATACATTTCTTTTTTTAGTTTTTTCCTGTAACGAATTCTAAGTGATAATACTAAACTTTCTTCAAAACAAACATTTTCAATTTTTCCTGACAAATTACGCATTTGAAGTTACAAAAACGCAATGAATATCAAACGCACACAACCGCCTTGGCTCAGCTGTGTAGCCGCTGCACGACCCACAGAGGCACATTCGGTTACATGCATTACATTGCGCGCTACAAAAAAAAACAGTTTTTTTTATGCCTAAAAATAAAAGTCGTTTCCCAGCAATTATTTTTGGTCAATATAATTTAGTTTGATGTGCAGAGTGCGTAGATTTTGGCTATGTGAGGGGTCTTTTTACACCCTGTATATTTTGCTCTGCGCAACCACACGCCGAACTTCAGAGCGGTCAATAACTTTAGCAATTTTTTTAAAATCTGTTTTTACTTTGTACTGACAAGACCCAACGGGCTCGCGAAGCTGTCGCGCTAAGCATGCGTTGTGCAAAAATTTAGTCTAGTTTGTAAACTCGATAGCCATTTTTACTTAATTTGTACGTAGTTATCGACCAATGTAAACGATTAAAATAGTTATTAAGAATATAATAACGCCATTTTTTCAAGACAGCGGTAGGCAGAAGACGGAGCTCATTCGGTCAGTCTTAGTAACGTTGTATAGGTTGATTTGGACTAGGTAGTTATGTAGGTTCGTGAGGAAGGTAACGGCCATTTGCAAAAAATATCATTTTAATTCACTGGTATTATCTTTGCTTCCCTAATAAGATCCTACTCCATCGTCATCATCCTGCTGCCATTATTCCAACTTATTTGTTGTCGTCGCATCTTGTATTTTTCTCCCATAAATCTCTATTAGCGGTAATTTTTTTTTTCGTTTTAAAATCCTCATCAATACCCTTCTCCCGGGGAGGGCGAAGGGGTATGTCGGACTCTTACCGGCTAAAAACGGTATTCCTTCTCCTGACCCTTGGCCGGGGTCGCGGGATTCGCAGCTGCATGCACCGCAACCCCGGCAGGCCTCGGTCCGCCAGCCCCTGGCGGACCTCTTCTTCTGTGGGGCCTTGCCCCACGTCCTCCTGGGAGGCGCGCACGGAACACTGCGCGCCGCCTTCTCGGGCCTGTTACTGGTCGGGCGACGGGTCCCCTAACCCGCCGTCCGCAGGCCACACACTACGGTGACCGGAGATCGTTGCCCGGTGCACCTGGCGCGGGAAGGGAGAGTGGCAGCTGCCTCTCTTTCCCTCTCCGCTCCCTCTTTCGTGGCCATCACCTCTTCGCAGAAGGAGGCAACGGCTTCCCACGCACTCTCGCGCCCAAGCATGGACAGAACCACGGCCGGAAGCGAGAGGTCACCACCGACTGCCGCGACTAGTTCACGGCGCTGCGTCGCCCACGCAGGACACGCCTGCAGCGTGTGCAGCGCCGTGTCCTCAGGGCAGTCGGCGCAGTGGTGACAACCGGAGCCGTCATCTTTGTAGCGACTCTGTTTCTAGTCGTCATATCATCTTTTACTTTATCCATCCATCGTTTATTTGGTCTTCCTCTACTCTTATAATCACCCATATTCATACTCAAAACTTTCCTCACGACATGTTCCTCATTCTTCCGCATCACATGCCCATACCATGGGTGAACATTGTTTCAATCTTCGCAATCTCCCTTTGGCATACCCTGAAATAATCTACTATTGTGTAAGGATCCCGTAGATTACCTTCAAGCATTTACTAAACTCCCAAAAAGGGGTAATTACGTATTGTCCACAGATGGACCGATCAGCTTGAATAGAGTAAAATGTACAAAGTGAAACCTGGTAATAGGCCTGGGACACAGTAGATATACAGGGTGTTAACGAATTCGTGTATTTCCTTCAAACCACATGATCTATTAATGGTATAGATTAACCCCGCACGGGCTTTAGATTGATTGAAAATAAAAGTAAACTTTTTTTTCCCAAATATTTTTTATATGATAGAAAATTTCGATGCCATTCATAAATGAATGAAGGCACGGCGACACAGCTGGCGGTCACGACTAGTGCGATATCGCTCCACGCAGTCAGTTAACTTGGGACGCTAAAATTACTCAGATACAGAATAACATGGTTCACTTTTTGATTTTTTTTTTGTTGATTCTTAAAAAAACTTATGTAAGGTCAATCAGTGTCACCAGTAGATTACGCGGTTTGAAGGAATTACACGAATTCGTTTACACCCTGTATATACAATGTGTCCGGTCATGGACTAACGATATTCTAGGTACTTATATAACAACTATTCTAGTACACAAATACACTACACACTAGGGTCCAATCCACTTCCATTTTTTTGTTGAGCTATTCTGTACGTGTGTACAAAAAAAGTCATATCTCTCAAAGTTTTGGTCCTACTGAGATGAAGTTAAGCTTATTCGGAGGGCGACAATATTGTCTATCCTTTACATTACGATACAATGGGTTCTCATTTTCTTAACATTAAGATAGAGAATATCTCAACAAAAAAGCAAAATGTCTGCCAAATAGCGGGGAAGTGGATTGGACCCTAGTGTGTGTAGTGTATTTGTGTACTAGAATAGTTGCTATATAAGTACCTAGAATATCGCTAGTTCATGACCGGACACATTGTATACTGTGCCTGGGATGAGAACGCTAGAACAACACTAACCACTACATTCCCTTTCTACACTCCTCTAACTGTTATTTTTTGCATATGGACCAAAATCTCCACACATAGTTGGGCTATGGTTGATCCAATGTAACCTAGGTACACTAATAAAAGTATATCCATTAATAACATAGACAAACCGGCATGCTAGACTCACTAACATAGAACGTTAGGTCTAGAATATGGATTTGATAAAATACTCCTTCTATCGTCTTCTATTTTTGAATCTGGTAGATCCCCTTCAGTCGGTGTTGCCATGCTTTCACTAATTCTACTAATTTAGTAATTTACATAATAGTTTTTTGTAAGATTGGTAAATCTATTTTCATGTTTTATATTTTGGAATGAATTTTCTTTTTGTTTTTATTTATTTGGGTCACACTTAAGTTGAATGATTAAATTTTTTAAATGATTTTAGTACAGTTATTTTATTTTGCTTCTGTTTTCAATATTTAAATCCAATGTTAGTCTGTAGTATATCTTCTATTGGTATAAAGTACATAAATCTGTTATTACTTACGATCTAATAGGATATCTCAGATGATAAGAACATTGTCTGTTTAAATCCTATCTTAAACTATTGCCTATGTTAAGCTAGAATGCTCAAATTACAGCTTTAATAGTATATTGAGCTCATTTTACAAGAATTTTACTAATATGAAAAAAAGGGATTTTTATAAAAAAAAAACACTTCTTTATTTTAGGAATAATATCGATTCAGTATTTTAGCACACTTATAGTCCTGTTTTAGACTAGCTTCTTCCTAGTTAAATGTGGCCAGCAGTAAAAATAATAGTTTTAATCATAGCAACACTGACTTCATCCCTTTAATTATCTACAAAACCTATAAATTTCGATTTTCTACTAATTAATTAATAGTACTTAGCTAAAATCACAGAATAGATTGGAAATTACTCTTTTTGGTAGAAAAAAGTAAATAGTTATTTTCTCACTGAGGTAACACTGAGATGCTCAGATGAAAATGGTAGAATTTTGGTACACTTTGAGGGTAACATTGCTCGGTTAGACAGATTCGTGCTAATAATAAGAATAGTTTTTGTCTGTCAGTAATTTTATTAGTATGTATTATTCTGACCATTTTATAGCAGTTTTTTATAATTAAAATATATTTTAAATAGGTATTAATAATTGTCTTTGGTTTATAAAGTACTAGACTGCAGCTTATATGAAGCCGTTTGATAGGCTAGCAGTTTTTATCGTGACAGAGCCTAACTGTAGCGCGTAAATGGGCTGGCTCGACCAGCCGGGCTAACATGGGCAGTGCGAGATAATTTTGTCGACGCATAATCTCGTGCCGAGACGAGATGATCCATACATTATCTCGCCTCGGGACGAAATATTTCGACGGCAAAAATATCTCGCGCTGCGCATGTTAGGCTAGCAGGGAAGTACCACTAGCCTGTTAGGCTAGCAGGAAAGTATCACTAGCCCGTTACACTAGCATGTTAGGCTAGCAGGGAAGTACCACTACCCTGTGATTTAGTGCCTTATTTTACTTTTTGAGCCATGTAAATCAGTTTTTGTATCGATATTTACGCCTAAATATTAAAATCTTTTTCTTTGCTTAAAATGGTCAGAAATCATCACTAATTCCAACTAGATAGACCACTGACGGAAGCATGAGTACTATAGGACGTCGACCTCTGTACGACTGTACTAGTACACTAAGTAATACCACGTATATTTTCCATATACCCTCATTTAAACAATATTTATGATTTGCGAATATAGACTTTAAATGTGGGTGATATAGTGTGATTTTTGAATATTTGTTGTCAGTGATAGTCTTGGAGGTAGGGTTCAATTAAATTACTTAATCTAGTTGGGTACAATATTTTTAAACAGCTACAAAAAAAGTTGTACGTTTGATATTGGTTCAAGTAACTGATTTCAGATTAAGAATAAAATAATGTTTCACTTAAAAGGAGAATGGGCAAATTTTATATAATCGAAACACAGAAGCAACAGAAACGAGTCGTATTGGTATTTGTCTGACTTTATGTCCTTAACAATCCTACATATCTTTTTTTTACCTAGGCGCCGGGAGAATATAGTAAAATGAGGTCAAAGTTTGAAAAATAATTGTTCTTGTAGTACAAAAATAAATAAATATTTACAATAATCACTGTGTCGCACTGCACTGCTAGGTGAAGCATGTGCCATAATTTGTCACCATACCAGGTGCTTGCTCAGAAAACGGGTCGAAACATTATCAAAGTTCTAAAGGTGGTCCAATTAAAATTAACATAATTATAATTACTCAACATATTCCGTCTCTGTAATGTGAGATGGTTCCTTAACCGCTAGCGGCCCGATCGACGATCCGGATCGTCAGTGCCATTGTTTATCTATTGTGTCTATAATTACAGTACTCGATAAGTTAAGCTAAAAAACGATAAATAAAGACTTTTTATAGTACATACCCAATTTTAAATTGAACTACCTCCTCGACTAAATTTGATGGTACACTGACAGAACCTAACCTATTATAAAAACCGATACATCAAGAGCGTATATAAAAATAATTTAATTTGAAGTAGTATGTATTATCAATGTTTCCTAACTAAACAATAGTTTTATTTCTCATAGCTAGGTATTTGTAAAGTATTAAGAAAACTAAAGTATAATAATTAGAAATATAAAATAAGTTTTTAATATTCGTAAGCCTTTTTTAATATCAGAAGTTGTTTAACGTACTTAGCTTTTATTGACAAAATAATTCCTTTTTCAAATGTAGCGTATCAAACTTTTTTTTCTGACTTTTTTTTTTTTATTATTTTTCTTAATTGTATGCGCTCTTGAACGTAAATATATAATTAACAGTTGATCTTAAGTTTTGTTTGAGACTAGTAGACCTCGTTTCACATGTAGGTACTTAGGTGTAAGTCACTTAATCCCCTGTCACCTTGTTATTAGAAGTGGGGGAATAGACCTTTTTTGAAATAGAATCATTTTGAAAGAGTTCTGTAACGAATTGGCTGTTTAGCCAATCAGACGAGTCTTCGGTATGTCCCAGAGCGCTGGATTCTAAATTTGAAAGGTCATGTACCGGCCAGTGTCTGCCTAATGCATCATTTAGTGACAAATTCCAAATAACGTTTCAAAAATAGAACACAAAAAGGTCTATTTCGCCTCTTTTCCACCCAAACTCCGCTGACACACCAACTGACATCAGCCGCGCGCAGAGATCGCGCGGCTTCGGTTTCATCACGTTCCAGGAGGCGTCTTCAGTCGACAAGGTCCTCGCCGTACCAGTCCACACTCTGGACGGGAAACGCATCGATCCAAAACACGCAACGCCCAAATCAGCTCCCCGCCCGGCGAAAACCAAGAAGATTTTCGTCGGCGGCGTCGGACAGGACACCTCAGCTGAAGAGGTCAGGTCTTACTTCTCACAATTCGGCCTCGTAGAAGACGCTGTTATGCTCATGGACCAGCAGACCAAACGCCACAGGGGCTTCGGCTTCGTCACCTTCCATTCCGAAGAGGCTGTTGAACGCGTGTGCGATATACACTTCCACACTATAAAGAATAAGAAGGTTGAGTGTAAGCGCGCGCAGCCGAAGGAAGCCGTCGCGGCCGCGCCTCTCGCTTTGGGCAAAAGACTTGTCTTGCGACCGGGGAGAGGTTTGGTATACGCGACCAGTGGAGTGGGTGCCGTGCCTACAGTAGGAGCGGCCCACGCGTACCGGTACGCTCCGTACGCACTGCCCACTGCGGCGACCGCGGCCACAGCGCTCGTGGCCCCCCCGCAGCCCGCGCCCGCCCCCGCGCTGCCTCAGTTCGGCACAGCGTACTCGCTAGCCGGCGTCGACATGTCATCTTTCCAGGGAGTCGACTGGAGCGCCATGTACGGCCTCCCCATGTACATCTAAACGGTAAACGAGCAATATTGACATGAAACCCCACCCGCCTACAGAGGTTAGGTTCTTAGCTCGGCTATTTTATTTCTTACGATAGAGTTCCTACGTACTATTTTTTTTTTTTTAATTAAGGTGTTTGTCTTGCCGCGTACTCGCAGTGGCCACAAGAGGGAATAATCAGTATTCGAACGTAGTTAAGATGTTTATTGGCTCATTAAACTTAGTGTAAGGCAGTTACAAGCAATACTTTGCCCGCTACGGGCGTCAAAGAGAACGCATTTCATTTTTTTTTTTTATTAAAAAGTTAATTTATTAAGGCGATTCCCAACGGGTACGCTCGAATGGGAAAACTTGACGGTCCCATTTTTATTTCGTATTTTTGATGAGTCACTTGTTTATGTTTAATATTTTAGTTTTTTCAATTGTGAGGGTATTTTGATTTTACAAAGTGACTAATCAAATTATACAAATAAAGGTGTCGTCTTCGTTTTTCGAAAGTTCGCGTCGTTGCGTGTCCCCTTAACTTTTAAATATTAAGGCGAAGATCTCAAATAATTTAGTTGCGATAAAAAAAAAAACTAATTTTTTTCTTATATTTTGTCTTTGATATTTTGTAATTTAGTGGTAGACATAGTGCACGTTTGTTTGGCAATACATTAACCTGATATTATTTATGATGACTCGACTGTATTTTATGAATCTCATACGCAGCTGTATTTTTTTAATGATAAACAACATAGAAATTAATATATATACATATGCGGTAAGAATGACGCTGTGTGACTGCGCTGTTTTTCAATTATAATTGTTAAAAGTTTAATCTACCCTCAAATATGAAAAATTGGAATTTTAAAATTAGATTCTATTACATTACTCTCATCCTGCTAATTCGGGTATGTAGGTATACTAAAAAAATATTATTAGGCTAAATAAATTAAATCTCAATGTATAAAATTTAAATAAAGAAATGGTAGGTGATGTCAGTATTATTATAACGGTGCCATTTCGTTAGGAAACCTACGTTTGTGCCAAATTCCGCTCAGTTTGCGTTTTAAGAATCTCGTAATATTTCTCTTTTTAATTAAGTATATTTGCTTGTTAGATTTCAAAATTTAATTATCAAAATAAACAACTGTAGGGCTGTCACTAAAATCGTTTGGAAGCAGATTTAGAGAACGAAGGTCGATCTACGTGTTCGCATCGTGCGCATCGGACGAATCGCGTTAGTTGGATTTTAGTATTCTTTGTATGACTAGTCGTACAATTGCGTTCACTTATCGACAATGGACGGAACGCACGTATCGGATTGTCGACAATACCGTGCGTGCCGATGACGTCATTCGAATTACAGAATAAGTCCGATTGCTGCGAACGCAGTGGCCGCACTACACTTAACGGATCAGTCCAATGCGTACGCTGCAGCTAAGTGGTCGTGCCTTTAATCTTCTTGATTCCACCGCGGCTAATATTCAGTACTTAGCGAAAACAAGTCGCTTAAAATTTTCCTAAAAGACCGACGGGGCTGGTCCCACTACACAAAAATTTACATCATTGGAAAAACGTCTCAAGTGTATGCATGACGTCATCACGACTGCGTCATAAGCGTTACGTCACACGGCGTCGGCCGCTCTGCTCACGACACTCATACATATCTGACGAGCGGAAAGCAATCTCATTCTACAATAGTATTATGTATTGACATACGTAGTTATAGTACTTGTGTGGTATTGGTGTTATTTGGATTCTACCTACCCTCCAAAAATGACAAAAAAATATTTTAAGATAACTACCCTCATTGTTTGTGGAAGTAAGTTTGATAGTCCCGAAAGTCTTTAACGGAACAGAGCAATATAGGCCGTTGCAAAATACGGTGTTAATGATTAAACACTAACCGTATTCTCATATCAACTACAGCAAAGGATGATTGACTGATATGTATGAATTTTTTATACATATCTTCAACCGAAATCCCTAAAATCAAATCCAAAAGGCACCAAAATCACTTCGAGTAATTAGTTTACATTAATATTAGTTTAGTTTAGCGTGTATGAGCGTGTGGACTAACACCCTGTGTACCGTGACAATAAGCTAAGTATATAAGCCGCTGTAGATTGTCATGGCCGCGTGGCCTCGCCTGCCTTCTCATCTATATTTACATTTTAGAAGTACGTCCTTTGATTTTGAATTTTTAAGGATTGGTCCCACGTTGGGCGCCAAAGTTTTGAGGAAAGTGTCTTAGGTTTTGAGTTTAATCATAGAATTTACCATCATCTAATCCTATTTGGGTAAAGTTTATTCTATCGAAAAGCAATGATTTGCTTGGTATGAGAACCATATCTAGAGCATTTTCGGTCTTCAGCTTGAAGCTACAACTGTAACTTCTTTTTCCGACATCCCCATTTTCACGAGACGGGACTTGGAATTCCAAAAGGAAGGTTTGATATTCAAACTACGGTTACGTTTGTATTGCCGCATAACGATGGTCTCTTCAAAAACTTATATTCCACTTTAATTCATAAAACATTTAAGAATACCTACTTAATTTCATCTTCAAAGTTAATTTTGGCATAAAAGCAGTGATACCCTAGTGGTAAAACCAGGCCTTTTGATCCAAGCCTATCTATCACCTCTGACTGTTAGAATTCATGTGCGAATACCTGCTCACCTGAAAAGACTCCAAAAATCGAAGCGCTTTGATTCCACTTTCATTGTAAAAACCGCCAAACAGTGGAATGCGCTGCCCGATTGGGTGTTCCCCGACAGCTACAATTTGGGTGTCTTCAAATCACGAGTGAATCGGTTTCTTCTGGGCAAGCGTGCTCCATCGTAGACCGCATCATCGATTAACATCAGGGGAGATGGCGGTGAAACGCAGGCCTAGAATCAAATATATAAAAAAAAAAGTTCTTGATTGTGTGTGTAGTCCAGCAGTTCAGCGTGGTGGACTAAGCTTACCGCCTTCTACTTCTGGGAAGAATCGCGTGCCCAGCAATGGGAAAGTAATAATTTTGTTAATCTAAGACAGTTTCCTCAAAACGCAATCCTCAGAAACCATTTACGTCCTTTATTAGAAGTACTTAATTTATCAATCGTAGCATTAGATCCAAAAGCAATACAATATGTGATTAGTGTGTGTAAAAGACAAAGATGGTTGTGTTCGTGCAATTCCTAGATTTAAGCGGTATACTGGACTTAGTCCTAAGACCAGCAGTATTAAAAACACAAGTGATTTTTCAAAATTTTCGACTAAAATGTCATAGTTTTTTGATATTCGACAAGTTCCTTTGAATAAATTAAAAATTTACACCCAAATACTCGTATTAGTAGTAGTTTTGATTCAGTAAGAATTATTTACCTATCTTTGAAATCTTCCTAGTAATGGGAAGAAGAAAATTCATTATAATCCAATATTACTTAAAATACTTAGTGTGAGAAATTCAGACATTTCGGAATTAAAATGTGATCTTGTACTTAACTGCATTGTTGACCTTAAAAGACAACTATAGTAATAATGACAAAATACTTAATACATTATGGGAAAAATCACCACCAATATCCTTAATTGGGAAATTTAAACCTATAATAAAGAAAGCAATAGAAAAACTTATCAAATAGAAAGTTCCCACCAACAATAAAAACTATTATCAAATGGGAAACTTCCCACAAAAATATCAACAAATGGGAAAATTCCGAAAAACGTCTATTAATAAAGTACTTAATCCTTATATTTTTATATTAGCGTATACTTTGGGCGTAGGCGAGGCCGCGCGGCAAGCGTAGTGCAGTATGCATGGTAGCTTGGTCGGCTACATTCCCTGCCAGCCGACGCACTTGTAACCGGGACGTGTGGAAATTGAAAAAAATATTGTAATACAAAAAAAAAACATTTGAAAAGATATTTTAGCTGCTGAAGTAGTAGAATTTAAGGATAAAAATAAAATGTTAAGAAAGGCATTGAATAGCTAAGTCCCAGTTGGGTGGCACTAGACGCTCACACGTACCTACCTAACTACTGAGTACCCAGATTGGTTGCTTAGAGCGTTATTCAGTTTTGATCCCAGTAAAATATTTCTTATTTGTCGTTCTCAGTGATAGAATTATTTTATGTATTAATTGTGTCATTAAAATAGTGAGGGGTGATCCCTGTGTAAACTTACGTTCTATATTCAAGTTTTTCATTTTAACTTAAGACACTTTTTTCTTTTTTTTGTTTTATCATCAGAACTCTTTCCACACGCCACGGCTACCGTATGCTATGATATTCACATTATGTATACACATACCTATCCTTATTATATAGCAGTATTTTTAGCATAAGTAGGATTAGAACCTCCTGAGATTAATCGGCGGCGCGTGCGCTTTCTCGTATCAAAAACTTGTAATAACCAGTGAAAACCGGATTTTAGTAGTTTTAACTGGATATTTGAAACATAGAGCCAGTGCGATACAGCTCAAGTGGTTGATTCCACTGCTGGAATTGATTTTCTATCATTCAAATTCGGTTAAAACCGTTTGTTGGCAGCTGAGAATGAAATCAGGACTTGATTTCTATTGCAATAAGTTTTTTAAATATGATTTTGCCATCTAGAAAGCGCGCGCCTGCGTCACCCGACAACTACACCTTTTGTACATTAGCGGTCGTTTTTCCTGAGACAGTATTAGAATGGTTGACTATGTGATGTCACAGCCGCCGTGCGCTTCGTATCTTGCCAAATTAGATAGAGGGCGGCGAGTGTGGGGACGCGAAGGAGCGAACAACGTGGGTGTTTTGAATTTTTTCTTTGTAAAATGAGGGTAGTGTGAATCATTATTGATTGGAATAAAGAAGAAGCGTTTTCCGCATTTCCGAAAGTACATTTATCCAGTTTTGCAACTACATGACTTCAAAAAATTACGGCAGACAAAAAATTGCCGTTACATGCAACTAATACCTAAATCATTTTAGTAGCTTGCAACTAAACCGCATGCGCGTACTCATCCTATTTCCATTTCTAATACACAAAAGTAAAATTCATTCGAATTCTCTGAACACTCAGCCTTCCCACATTTATTAAACACTTTAAAATGGTTGTAGTTTGTGCCACGTTGAGTCCGCATCCCCCGCGCCCTCACACAAATGTTGTAATGTACTTAACTTTGTTTTTTCATATATTGTACTGTTCCAACTTCCTTTTACGGGTGGCGATATTCCAACACCCTTGTCTTAGTTACACTTGGTAACTGGTCGCTGTTGTCCATCGCAAATTGCAGATTGAGTGCCATTACTGACTACCAACTTGGAATTTTGGTTAAGAACATTCACACTATACATTTTTTGTGAACAGATTCCGGTTTTTAGTTGATTTAAAGTCGTTTCCTTTTGCGGGTAGTTTGGTTGGTAGTTGGTGACGTCACTAAATCGTGACGGACTTCGGCAGTAGGTTTAGTAGTAGTTTTAGATGGAGTTTGCCCGCTGTAAGGAGCACCTAGTAATACCTGATGTGTCATTACATGGATATAATATTAGAAATTAAAATTGTGTGTTTTATTTAGCGTGGGACTTCCTGCTGGGTTTGGTTTGTTGTATTTTACACTACTTTTTATCTTTCTAGATAGTTTGCACGTTGAACTTGTAGTATTTAGTTATGGGGTTGCCATCTACACTTTTGGCTTTAAAACTGTGATTTAACTACATTTAATATTAGGGTGATCCCGACGACCGAGGCACTAATGATCAAAATTTTAACATTTCTACTAAAAAGTTGGCAACCCTAAGTGTGAAAAGTCGTGATCATTTGCCCCACGGTGGGCGCCAAAAAAAACCTCAGTTGGTATAGGAGGGTGGGACAGACCGGACGTATGGTAAGTCATGTAACGCGAACCAGGCATGCGTATAACAGTTGTATATTATAGTGTTACGCCGTAGTGTAAGCGCGTCTTCATACTCGTGACTAACTCAAGACTTCATTGAGAGAGATACTTGGACACCACGCATTGACGATTTTTGGCATTACTCGTAAACTAAATAACCAGCGGACTCGTTGGTAGAAACGATTGGAAATTTAACCAAAATCGAAGCAAAATTCGTACACCGGTCTTAATTATGACGTGTGTGTTGTACCTTCGAAAAGTGCGATCATTCGTCAATTCGCGGCGCGTCCAGCATGGTTGGCATGAATGAATACGTAAACAAAATCTAATCTTCCATACAATATACTTCACTGTCAATTTATTAAGGCGTTTGCCACACGTTGGTTGTGATGCGTGCTATTAAAAATATTCCTTTTAAAGACAACCTTTAAAAGGAATATTGTATACGTAGACACGTAGTTTAGACCTTTAGACGCTTCGCTTCGGGCCACAGGTCTTCCTGGTATAAAAATTGTTTTGCCAAAAAAACAGGCCAAAATTTAGCCAAAAACTTAATTTTGCTCAACGTTTAGAAGTCGCAGCTGTAGAATGAAGCTAATGGAAGTAGTGATTTAACAACTGTTCGCTAAGTTTGAGCTAAAAGAGTTGAGCAATACGGAAATGTAACGGAACTTGCCTAATGTAGGAACACTGCGACAAAAGACGGTATAAATAATATTTTGCCAAAAACAAAAAGGAAATACGCCAGAGTAGCTTAAGAATGTGACAATAAATAAGACGGGACGTTGCCAACTAAGACGCTATTACTATTTAATCACTTCGTTGCCATATACGTGAATACATTCCTCTCTAGTCATTTTTTTTATTAATTCTTTTTCTTTAAAATTTGGCGGGAAACTGAATACAGAGTCTTATCTTGCTCAATACTTATTCTTGCCTAGTTGTAGTTAATTTCTATCGATAATAAGCTTGACGCAGTAGTGATGTGCCATACACCAGATATGCCATAGCACGCAAACGATAAACTAGTGATGTGCTTGTTCGCTCCAGGCTCACTGGACCAAAATGTAAACAGCATTTGAAAAAATATATTATATATTCTTAATTATGTAAGATTACTAAGATATACATAAATATACAATTTTTGGATTGGTATAATGTTAAATTGAACATAAAAATACTATGTTGTGTGTTTTTAATGTATGGCAATGCTAGAGTAGTGTTGTAGCGTAGACATTTTGAAGTTTTACATACATATAATAAATAAATATGACTAACCGAAAGCAATAACATTTAATATTACTACAGCACGCGCGCGCTGCAGCTTGCACGAGAACGATAGTGGAACTAAAGTTTTGATGAGGTGACGTGTGTCGGTTGATGTTTGATTATACTCAGGGGAATAACATTTGAATTTGGAAATACAATTGTTCGCATTAAAAATGACAAAGATTCGGCAAAGACAAGTGCAAGATAGTTTCTATTACTAAAGAGAATAGATTCAATGTGGGTTCTGGATTACTGGTGAAGGTTTTTACTACGAGATGTAAGATCAATATTTCTTCGTGTCAGTCAATGGGAGCATTTTCTAAAAATACATCGCTATCTAATGCATTTTTCATACCAATATATTAAAATAAAATAGCTCTATAAGAGCAAAAATTACATCAACATGACACACTAAATTAAATTAACAATTAAATAAGTAATAAAATGCACTTGGCTAAGTAACGACTGGGCACGGCAGCGCGCGCAAATGTTAGAATTATTATAATTATACACACATGCATACAAATACAAATATTTTTGTATAATAGGTATCTGTGTAATCGTAGCGTGTTGGTTAATCTTGTATTTTTAAATGGTATGCGACGAGATGCGGGTAGTTTGTGATGAATTGTGTGACGACGGAGTGTTCAGTTGGTTGCAGGACGTTTTGTAACGATATTAGGCTGTTCTCATAACCCTTCTTCAACAGCCGCTGTTTGAACCGAACATGGTCTAAGCTATTAATGATTAGAATCTCACAGCTCAGTAATTAGAACGGAAACATGAACATTTTGCTATGAGTACCGCTTCCTTCGCATTTGACCCAGCCAGCCAAATAGATCCTCTGGACTACTTGATCTAAACTCTTGGCTTATAAACAATCAGTCAACGTCTCATGAACATTCTCGTGGGCTGCTCAGAATATTTTGCAAATATCTGAAACTTATGACGTAGAGACGAATACAGAACTTGTTTTAATATCCAGAAGCCATTAGGCAAATATTCATCACTCGATAAATGATCATTCTCCTGTAATATCGATATCCAATTAACCGGAGCTTGACATTGAAATAGGTTTTACGGCAAACTTCGGGGAGGAAGATTTTCTTCTAATTGGAATTTTCTAATTAAAACCAATGTCAACTTGCTCAGGCTCTATCTACTGTACCTTTATAGTTATATAATCTTAAAATGGACCTGTATATTTGAAGCTGAAATGGCTATTTGTGACAAAGAATTTTCAGAGCGCCTAATAAGATGGCTGAGGCGACGGTAGCAAGTCGTTCCTTTTGGATAATTTTGGTCCAACGGCCCTGACCTAAATGACCTCGGTACTATTAAACTTCTCAACTTTTAAAAGTTCTTATGAACGCCAAAGACTACTGAATCTTATCCACATCGCTCGGCCTCTCCTGTGCGGTCAGATTATTGCCTCTCACTCACATCTAGGCCTACCGCAAAAAGAGGAATCTGAACCAACTGATCACTCTGACGTCATTCGGCACACAGCCTACACGATCGTGTCGTCAACCGATATAATTACATTGTTGAATAAGCGACAGTATGTGACGCAGTGTTTATTGTGTAGGGCGCTCGCGCCGACGCTTGAGGGCGTGCGGCCATGTTTCGTTCTGATTTTTTAATATATTTTTTTATTGTGTCGTGGCTTGTTGTCCTTTTTGAGACGGTGGTCCAAAACTTAGTTTCAATGTATTATGAAATAATGGTGGTGTTTGATAAGAAATGGCGCGGTTTCTCTTATTTATTCGATACAGTTTTGCCAGTACTTCCATCACGCGGTTTCTAAATTCTAGTCTCGATGTTGCCAGAAAAAGGTAGCGTCATTTATTATTTATTGGAAAACTTTTAAATGATTCTGTGATAAAAGCCAGCCGCGGTCTGAATTTAGTCATATTATTTTGAAAATTAATGAGAAAATAACATGCCACGACGTGATATCTCGTTCAGAAACTTGGCGGCACTAACATGATTTTGCGTCGACCTCCGCGTAGTCATATGTCTACATTCCTTTATGTATATTTTGAACGAATTTCTGCATTTTATTTATGGTAGTTTTAAAAAACATAGTTAATCATAGACAAATTAGTGATGGGCTGTTTTTTTATTTACGTATCCACCGGCTAATAGAGGTTTCCTTGTTTTTGTTACTAGATAGCGCTAGTGTGAAATGAAGTTGTAAATTGTTTGAAGTAGTTCTAAAATATTGTATTAAACGATAAAAATGAAATACTCCAATTTAAAATAGTTAAAACACATTTGGCCTAATTTTACAATTTAGGGTAGACAAGTGAGCAATAAGTAAAATAAGGTATTGGTAATTATTCATCATCATTGTTTCAAGGCTTCTGGTCACGTAGCGACATCTAGTGGCATACTATGGAAGCCCTCATTTTGTGCAATTCAACAGACTATTATATGTATATTTTGAGGTACCCCGTAGTTACGGTTGGGTTTGGGTATGTAGCTGCGTAGATATCTTCGACTACGACAGTCTACGGTCCCCGAGCATAGATTGGTGTAATGTCTATGCGCAGGGAGTAAGCTTTGCCGCAAGGAGTATTATTAATGAATGTTTTGTATAATTAATGTAGATAATTATTTTAAAAACGTCTTTTTTGACTCAAAAAAGGCGTTACTAGGCAATAGTCGGGCTCTCTAGCGCCCCCTAGCTAGTGGACGCAGTAGTGCGCCGGCCGCGCGCCTCCTTCAGCCATTAACAATATTATGGTTCATCTTCACTTAGAGACAAGTATTAGAAAAAAATAATAAAATGGTAACACAAAACACAGCTGTTCTTTCATTTATCCGCTTTTTCGTTAGTTTTCGTACCTCTTCGTTAGTTAAAACATTAGTTTGGAGAAGAATATTTTTTTATTGAGACTCGTAGTTATAGAGCTTTTGGCCCCATGTTGGGCGCCAGTACGAATTTTCTTAGTCGATCGACCCCAAGTCAGTAGTGTTAGTAATGTTTTGGAGATCAAAACCTATGGTTGGACATAGATGCATGACGTCATATGGAGCAGTGTGTAGCGGTGGAGTGTGCATGCCTCGGTGTCGACGGAGCCGCCTCGGGACCGAGAAGACGAAGACAACGTTCATTTTTTATTTACGGTGAGGCAATACTGAAGTAACTGTCTAATCTCTTGTCATGTTAACACAGTACCCATTCTACATAAAAAATACTAGACACGACTTTTTCTGTTTGACTTGCTCAGCGTCAACATTATAACAACAGAACTTCAAGCTAACACTAATTAGTTTTTGGTTTTCGTTATGAAACATCTTAAAAAGTTTTGGAGGGAAAACAAGATTATTCAACAGTAAAACTACGTAGCTGAATTCGAATATAAAAAAAGTTAACGTTGACAAGAAATTGGATACTAAGTTATTAATATAAATACAGAGGGCATGGTATTAAAAATTGTAGAATGGAGGATCAGTTGGTGGCTTGTCGTCTCATTTATTCAGATAGAGATTAGTAACAATGAGGGTGGATTTAAATAGCGTACTAGCTTGAAAGACTAAAAAAGTAAAAAAAAACTTAGTCTTTGTCGCCTTCTTCTGGCAACAAAGACAAAAATGGTTCCCATTTCTTCTATGGAACATGACGTCATTCGAAAAAAGAGTCAGTTTTTTCTCGTTTTATTCCATAGAACATAATATTCCCATTTGTTTATCGATTATTTTTTTATTAAATCTAAAATTTTATTTAGCAACGGAGAGATCTCACTCAAAAATTGACAGATCTTTATGTCGAGAACAATTTGGGATAAATTAGATTCCCGTTTTGTATCATGACGTCACTGAAAAGTGAAGTCGGATGAAAGGCAGTGCTATGGAACAGATTAGTAAAAAATAGACTCGTTTATTCCGTTGACGATAAGTTCCATATAACACATGGGAACCACCCCTAAACTTCTATTCTAGTGGCGTATAATGAGAACACAAGGCAACAATTTACACAACACAACTTGCCTGTATTTGGAAGGATATGTTTGATGAATATACTTTAGTCAAGGATACACACCTAGTTCGCCGGTGACTATTTGGTGCCGAGAGAGTGTAAAAGCCATCAGCATTTATTAAAAATGACTAGTTTGGAAATTAAGCCAATGACCTCGTGTTCCTATCGCTTCTGCAACTACTAAACCGAGGAGCCTCTTACCTCGACCAGCTACCAACTGTTCCGCCATGAATAAATAAGAAAATCAGTATTGTCATTCACATTACCAAATCTGCTGTTGAAAATATCGCTTAGTTTTTATTTCTAGTACCCATCTCCAGTAAAGTGCATCCCAGTAATTAGTTAAGTAGATAAATAGACGTGGTACATCCGGTGCTGGGTTCTTTATTAAGTCAAATTCGTAGTTTTAGTTGAATGGTCGAATCGATTAGTTTAACATACGAGAACAATAATTGTGATGTATAAAACTCCATGGGAGCCGCTTTTAAGTTTTTTTTCGATTTTAAATAAGTAGAAATAGACTTTTTTGTAGTTTTAGATTGAGGAGTCATATCAACCGAAAGACACAATCGTATTGTGCCTTAATAGTTTGTTTTATTACGATTTGCTTTGGAAACTAGAATCTTTTAGAATACGGACCAAAAGTTCAATTAGTTTGAAAATATAAATGAATAAAAACATATTTTTTGTACAATTTATTTTTCTGTTGAAAATGTTGATGAGGAAATTTTTCGAAGCGACTTAGCTGTCTCGGTAGTGTATTTAATAGAAAGGAAATGTAAACGAGTTATACAATGAACGTAGGTATCCCGTTTTGTAGTAGTACAAAGTAATTTAAGTATTTTGTATCTGCATAATGTTAAAAAGTCTTCCTTAACAAAAATAGACTGAAATTAGTGACCCATGTAATTTTCTTTTGATATCCCGTTTCGCTGGGATGCACTAGATTTTATTAAAATATTTTATGTAAAGGGCACTTATTTAGATCTGTTACATAGTATTCAAACAAAAATTCAATTAGAAATTTAAAAAAAAAATTGCCTGTCACGATTTTTTACCACGTTTTGTTTGTAGTTTTTTTTTTACTATTAAACATTCCCTCTAAGTAAATAAATGAAACAGCCTAACATGGAAAAAGGTCTGAAAAAGTGCTTTTTTGTAATTCAGAGAGTATTGATAGTTCTCTCATTGTAGTTGAAGTGTTCAGTAGAAATAAACCCCAGTACAATGAATATATGTACGGAGAGTGCCTATGTGTGACAATATTCATATCACACTTAATTTCTTCCATTTTAGTAAATGGTCACCTACGTTAGCTAGGTAAAACTAACGTGTGATTTGATAGTTAAATAATCTTATTCGGAAAATTAATTTTTTTTCTTAAACTGTGATACTGCATTTTAATCGAGTCAATTTTTAAATCGAATAGAAGACTTGTTAGCTCTCTGCATTTTTAATACGAAGACGAGCGTCGATTCAAATTACTGAGTCGATTAATATTTTATTACATTATTCTGAAAGCTTTAATCAAGCTAGTAGAACCCATTTGCAAGGAATTAATAAAATTATAAATTTTCCGAGTAAGATTCCAGTGACCAATAATTAAACACCAGAAGTAATTATTTGATGATCGCATTTAGTTTGGTTTAAATTAATAGTCTAGTCAAACAGGAAATTGTTAACATTTTGTTTTTTTTAAAACCTCTATAGATTAGGTACTTATTGTTTTTTTTTTATTCGCACTTTTATGACTCCGGCATTTTAACATTTTTTTTACATGGCAACATAGGCAGAAAAATAATGTAACACGTGTATTTTTCATGAAGTTTATTGGGAGTCATAAAAGCGCGAAGAATAGTTGTTTCTACGAACTTTGTATATATTTTAGTGTAAGATTGTTACTGAAATAATAACGTGTGGTGTATTTTATTCATGTACTGACGTTATGTGTTTAGGGTGGTTAGATACTTAGGTATGTCTATCTCTTTCTCTCGTTTGAATCTTTCGATTTGGAAGTAGAATATTATCTCCTTTAAGTACGAATACGATGTGGGTTAGTAGACTAAATTATTACTAAACTGGTAGTTTTGCTGGTTGCTAAAATGGATTTTTTTTAATACCGAGTTTTTATCTGTATCTGACATTGCCGTTATCAGAACCACATAAACATTCTACGATGACTTTGAATTCAAATAGAAAAGCGGAGGATTCGTTACATTTAAAAAAATAATTGAATGTGAAATGGCACAATGTGACACATCACGACAAACAATCTGAGAATATCGGAGTGTTGCCACTTATTATGATCTTCAACTACCATAAACCGAAAATGTTAGTCCACTAATCCAGTCTAGTGATTGAATCTCTTAAAAATAACAAAAAGTGCCCCACGAATTTGTATAACGTAAGCTCATTGTTCTATTTACATTCATTAGGCAGTAGTTTGTGATTTGTAATTGATCCATTGGACGGAATGTATAGATTTTTTACTATATCTTACATTTTGAGACGTCGACGTATTGAGTGGCGCGATGTGATCGTTTTGAAGTGAACAATATATGCAGGACTAGTTTTGTTTTATAATAAGCGTCAAAAGAGCTCCAGCTAGTGACTATACACGTCCGGCGCACCCTGGACACTGGACAGTCAACCCCGCTACCAACCTTGAGTGGCTTAGCAGTTCAACACAACATGAGATATCTTGTGCCAACATAAGAAGAATAATAACTACTAAGGGCCAATTCAACATTGATAACTTTCTAATAACTGAATCAATCACGTTATACATCTACATTGTGGATAAATAGAAAACAATGCAGCAGCCAGAATTAAAAACTTGCTTTGTACCGCAGAGAAGTAATTTTGCCACCTCTAAAAATCCTTCAAAACGACCACCGCGCCATATTTAATCGTAAAAATACTAGTCATTGTAGTTTTTTAATTGTGAAGAGGAATTATATAATATGTAACGAGAGTTTCATGCTTCTAATATATTTATTCTAATTATTTACTGGCAATCCGGCGGTATGCCGGCTCGCCGACGACGCAGTTTGAAATTGAACAAAACGTTTAATTAATAAATGGTTTACATTCACATTGTTGTTTTTATTACCCTTTTTAATGCAAATGGTTGAGTTTTATGATCTTTATGTTAATTTATGGCTTTGTTTTGATGGGACGAGATTTTTTTTATATCCTTTGTCTGAATAAAGCGACGCCATTGCAGCAAATGGCAATGGCGTTGAGTTCTAATCGCAAACTGTCTTATCTAAATTGAACTCTCATCGTCGGAATTAAGCTCAATTTGAACAAAATGCCTTCTCTCGAGAGATCGATCAAGTAGGACAGGACTTACTCTTGAGATAGCAGCCTTCCCTTTGTCCGCTCTTGAGAGTGGTTTTATTATCAAGCCTCGTCCCCCCTAGGAACATTTGTCGAGCGACATGTGTCCCCGGTGACATCGGGCGACGTCGGACGACATCGCCGCGACAAATGTTCCTAGTGGGGACGAGTCTTTACACAACCGCCTTGCTAATCTGGCAACACTTAGTAGGCTAGATAGTGCATCGCACACATCAATGATCACACAGAGTGGTCAGCTACCTACGCTTCGACTCTACGAAGAACAAAGGAATGCCGTTCATTGTTAATGACACCACCAAAAGATACCCCCAGGGGTGTGGTTGCCAAAAATGATTTGTTAACGACACCACCGTAATGTTGGGATGCCACAATTGGTAATAATATAATATGCGAGTTAGTTATATACCTACATACACGTCTATTCATTAGTGGTGTCGTTAATAAATCCTTTTTGGCAACCACACCCCTGGGGGTATCATGTGGTGTCATTAAGGCCCTGCGCAGACGGCACACTTTTTGTGCGATCGAGTCTGCGGCGCACAAAAAGTCTGCATGGCGCGCAAAAAGTCGGTCGCGGATTTTTCACAGACTCAACGCACACGACGCACATCTTCGATCATTTTGTCGGCAGAGCTGTAGGGACGTAGACGCTATGGAAATCGTGCAGAGATCGCGAAGTATTATTTTGTACATGAAGTACAGAAAAAGAAGAAGAAATAGAGAATTTTGGGTACATCCTATACTTTCGGAAAGATTACTGAAGGGACAGTTCCATACTAAACATTCAATTCTGAAACAACATCCAGCAAATTTATAGTATTTTGTTTTTTCTTTAGACGTCATACATGTCCCAACAGGAGCGGAATAAACATTACAGCACACTTCTTCCCACATTTTTCTTTTTAAATGTCTATCATGATATTCTGCCTTAGAAGTATCATAAATTGCTGGTCTGTTTTGTATTTCTTGAATTAACATAGTTACATCGACCTCTGGCGCCATGACAATAGATCGCGTGCGTTACGTCCACCCCTAGCAAATGCAGATTGCCGACTAAAGTGTGCGCCGTCTGCGTTAGCGCGCGTTGAAGCAAACGTTAAATTTTTTTCGCACACTTTTTGTGCGGAGCGGCGCGCCGCGGCGCGGTGCGGTCTGCCCGAATTACACGGATTTTTTGTGCGCCGGACTTTTTGCGCGTCGTGTGCGTTACTGCATATAATTGCATAGGTTCTATTTTCACAGACTAAAAAGTGCGTCACGGATAGTCTGTCGTCTGCGCAGGGCCTAAATGAACGCGAAGGATTGCTGCAACAGCCTAATGGCCGGAATCAGTAAGAGCGGCAAAGGTAACTGCAGCCGTCGACATTTCAACTTCGAAGATTGCAAGTGTCGCTATAGGTCGACTGCTGCCGCCGACGCGCGTCGACGGCTGCAGTTACCTACCTCTGCCGTTGGGAACATGCCGCTCGTGTGTAAGAGCTCTAACCTATATCTCTAGTAAGGAAAACCCGCGCGATAGATTATTGGTTTCAGCCATACCTAATAGTGTAGCCGTAGTAGAAGAGGGAGAGGCCGTTGCCCGATATTAGGAAAAACAAGCCACAAAATGGGACACAATTATACGTTGATAAAATAACTGAAAACCTATTAAAACAAGCAGTTTGCGATTGCATCCTCAAACAATGCATCAACGGTCTTCCCTATAGAACCCTTGTAGGTAGGTATAATGACAAAATATTTTACAAATCAGTCATGTCCGCTTCTCCTTGGAACTAGAGTCGTCTGAGCTTTAATGCACGAGAACGTGCAAATCGTATTAAATGCTCTAATATTATGGCAGATGTAGGTACATATCCAGTAACTGGATTGAGCGCTATAGCCTGGGCGCACGTTATAAAAGAAACTGTTGGAAAATTTCCTACGCGTGCGCGAAGACCCTCTGCGCATAATTGTATAGGTAGCTAGTCTTTATTTCAATACTCCCATTGAAAAGAAAAATGTCTGGCTGCGGTAACGTTACCCCAGCAAACAATGTTTTTGTGAATAACTAAAAAACTATAATTGCAACAAATTTAAAAATGTGCTCAACAATTACGGAAGCTGGGTAACTAATTATCTATAAGGTTTAAATGACTATTTTCGACATATTTTGCTGCGGTAACGCACACTACATTTTCTATTAGACCCCCGCAGACGAGTCCCGTAACTGTGTGGTGAAGGACACCGAAAATCTCAAAAATCGACGGATCCTGAAAATTTGAGAGGGTCTATACCTAGGTACCTATAACCTAAAATATATGCGCAGAGTGCCTTCCGGCGCGCGTCAGAAAGTTTCTGACAGAATAATTCTTACAATGTATGACCGGGCTTATTTGGATAGGTACTATTGGCCGGTGTCGTCAATGGCCCATCAGCGCTGGAGTCCAGTGACACTGGATCAATAAAAAAAAAAACACCTTTATACAAAAACGCTGAACTTGAAGCTGGCAACGTGTGACGCTGTGTGGAAGTATGTGACTTTGAAAAGTGTAGGTAAGCATAAAAAATATATATCAACTTGGGCTGGACTCACACACATTCTGAATTCCTCTCTGAATTTAGATTCTGAATTCATAATTTGAATTCCGGCAAGCTGCCTCACACTTATCTTAAAAATTCAGATAAATCAGTAGTCTCGTGTTTCTCGGCATAGGCAAACGTCTTGGATATGGAAAAGGAATTAATATTCTCATCGCACTACTTGTAGCTTTAAATAATAAAAAAAAGAAAGTCAAACAAATTCACTGGATTCATCCTCTTAATGTGAACAGAGTAAGGGAAAGTCAGTTCTACATTACGGCGAGAAAGTTAATATCCTGGCAGATTTTTTGATTACTACAGAATGTCAGTAACATCATTTGATGAATTACTATGTTTGTGGGGGATAAAATCCTTAACAAAGACATATGCGAAGAGCGATTCATAATCTGATTCCGATGTGTGTTTGTGCTCGCGTGTTCAAATGTATAGGAAAACGTACGTTATGAAATCATAATCTTAAATATTCTCGTCAGTGTCATTCTTACAGATCAATCTGAGAAAATCAGAATGTGTGTGGGGTGTAATGAAATTGTATACATTTCCGGGCTTTCTTAATTAACAATATGAATTAAGACTGAATTCAGAGAGGAATTCAGAATGTGTGAGTCCAACCTTATAAGTAGGTAAGTACCTAGTAATAACAAGAAAGTAGGTAACTGAATTCGAAGTAGGTACGTCTGCTAATGACTATACGACTGCGGGATAGACTCTCGGCTCCTTGTAATATTTGTAGAAAACATGTGAATGGTAATGGCTTGGCGGTCGAACGTTTGCTGTCCACAGCTCTAAATGTAGGTAGGTAATCCCGGACCGCACCTCAGGGGGCTTACCATGACCTCCTAGAAAACGTTCAAATGCCAGCCAGTCAACTACCGTCTAAAAGCAGGCCTGTTTCTGAATCGCTAAAAATCCGTACCATGACAGTAATAAAGGTGAACGACTATTGAACCAAGTTGAACGGTAATGCTTGTTCATGGTACGAAAAGTCTATACAAAAAAAAAGGTGAACGGATTTCGTCAACGTCAACGTAACAGGCCTGCTCTAACGATGGCATAGTACAAAAAAGCAGGGCAGTTCAACTTCCAGGCAACTTCTGTCCTGCTTTTAGAGGTCATAGTAAGCCCCCAGACTTTTCGGAATTCATGTGTCGATCATTTTTGAACTTGATTATGCAGACCTGCGATACCTACTCCAAAAGGTTCTTTGTCCGCCATCCCGTACCATGATCTGCTAATAATGCCGCATCCCTTATCATTCTGAGAAGAGGCCTGGGGCCTGATCACCTAAATAAAGAAGTTCAGTTGCAGTTAGTTTCGATCAAAACAACGCATTTTTTATTCTATTAACGTTCCACTTGAGCGAGTGGAACAATTTAAATATCTCGGTCACTTGGTCACCACTGATCTTAAAGACAATGCTGACATCGAAAGGGAACGGAGGGCTCTGTCCGTACGGGTGAATATGATTTCCCGCAGATTTGCACGTTGCACTTCAGAAGTAAAAGTGACTCTTTAGAGCATTTTGTACGTCATTCTACACGTGCAGCCTGTGGGAGAAATATTCGCAGACGTCATACGGAGCCCTCCGTGTCCAATATAACGCGTTCAGAAAACTGATGGGGTTGCCTTGGCGTTGCAGTGCGTCAGGAATGTTTGCAGCGGCGCATGTAGCCTGCTTTTATACCACAATGCGCAAGCGCGCTGCATCACTTAGGTACCTATGGGACGAGTTAGAGCCAGCTCCAACAGGGTCCTGAACATGATTGCTGACAGAGTGGATTGTCCGTATATAGTTCACTGCTGTCAGTTACATGTACCAAAATGTATGAATTACTAACACATAGGTATAAGTAAATTGTAACTAACCCTATATGAGTCTTGTGCTCGAAATAAAGAATTTATTATTATTATTATATTATTAATCGACGATCGCTATCAGACACGCTCGCGTGAACTGAACTGCAGCGTCAATGCAACTGGATCGACACGTCATGAAATTACGTGAATTAGCATAATGTGCTTCTGGGTTTGATTTCCAAGTCTCTTTCATGCTTTCGGGCGAGACTTACGCCCGGTAGATAGGTATTAGGGAAATGACAATTGGGTCTCCTTATTAATTGAGGCTTGATGCCGTCATAATGAGAACTGGGGCCTAATTCTCCTAAAATAAATCTTGATAAATCACAACCGAACCAAGGCCGAACCGTTCATTCAGACAGTTCTCAATTTCAAAAGCTATCAAATTGTTTGACACAAAAAACAAAATCAATCATTTTGAAAGTTTTCGAAAACAAAAACTGACTGACGGTTGTGGTTCGATTGCGTTTGGCAACAATTTATTTTAGGAGAATTGGGCCCCTGTTGTTGACATAGCAACTACGCCTTCGTTAACCTCTTCGGGGATAGGCAGTGGCGTTTAGAAACGACAAACCTATTACAAAATATGGTCTAAACTAAGACTAAGGTCAACCCAGATTATAATATACCTATCACTTTCTAACGTGCATGAAATGGAGGTGTATGAATAGAGCCTCCACGAGTGACTGTATCTACTTACTTATGTACGTCCGGCGTACCCTGGGCAGTTAGCCCCGCTACCAACCTTGCTGACTGGGTAATCTTTTCACCACAGCATGAGTTATTTCTGTATAGCTCGTGCTGACACGAGACGTACGGCAGTGCGCCATCGGTACATGGTGGACATCCCACTCATACGTACAAAGCGTTTTGCGAACACTTTCATTGTTCGCACAGCTAAGGAGTGGAATTCCCTGTCGGAGTCTGTGTTTCCTGATAGCTACAACCTTGGGGTCTTTAAGTCAAGAGTGAATAGGTTACTTCTAGGCAAGCGTGCTTTACCGTCGACCACATCATCGCTTACTGTCAGACGAGATAGTGGTCAAACGCGAGTCAATCGCTAAATAAAAAAATAAAAAAAGACTTTCTAACGTCATATAACAAAAGAGACGGGGCTTCTTTTTTAATAGGTACCTGGGTTTTTCTTTTCTTAGACCATATTTTATAATAAGGGGGTTAGGGACTAGATGGAAGATTAGGGATAGTAGGTATTGAAAGTTTGGGGATAAAACCTGCTTGATTTTGGCTAGCTGGAAAATTCATAAAAAGGCGCATCAGATTCGATGGAAATAAAATGCTATAATTTTCACATTTTTTATTCATCATGGACCCTTTTCCTTCCTCGTGGGTTCGTGGCCGCGTCCGTGCCTCAACAACATCGTGGCGCTCGCAATTTTTTCTTTGCGCCTTTTTCACTCTTCTTAATAAACAATTAAAAGGTGAAATCGAGGCGCCACAGATGCAGGTGAGACACGTATATGGAAAAGTTACTCTTACCTACTAAAAATCCACGGTGTTCCTTCTCCTGACCCTTGGTCGGGGTCGCGGGATTCGCAGCTGCATGCACCGCGACACGCTTATGGGCCCTGCCCGACAGAAAAAAGGCCCTAAACTTCTATGAACGCAAAAAACAAAAAAAAAAAACACAACAAACGGAAACTCTTCAGAAATATGTCAAAAATTCATCCTCCCGCCATTTCCACACGCGTCACGTGTCGGCCATGTTTGTTTTACTTTTTCTAAACAATGCGGGCGCGTAATTGCGCGGTGAGCCTGCGACAAGTTTTTTAAACATATTTTTAATGTTCCGAGTAGGTATGCGGGAGATGTTCGCATTGTTTAATTAGGAAACGCTTTTGTAACAAGTGTTATTAAAAAAATTGACATAGAGCGACCGATTTCTTTTCAAGTTTGGTAACTATACCAATTCAAACATTAGATTAAATGGTAGGTACGTAACTATTATTTTATCTGTGGTAGAAATAAAAGAAGTTTAGGTATTAATTGGTACTTAGCTAATATTATTTCCGTGGGTATTTAAGAGCCGTAATGTGAATGCAGTGATTAGCAGACAAATTAATGAACAGTCTCAATCCTAGATATAATAAGGATCAATCTTATTATCTAAAAGAAAGTAGGTAGTTTTCTTGGTCGTTGAATAAGTTAGATGACAACCGTTTTTCACAAACTAAAGTTCGTTTTTTAATCGCTGTGACTGAATTGACAGTTATGAAATGTCAAATTTAAAAAGAATGTTCCTAAAATTTACAAGTTTGACATTTGTGCCTGTCAATTTTGTCTCAGAGGTTGAAAAACGGACTATAGCTAATCTAATTATAAATCAGCCTAAAATTGGTTCAACTCCTATCAATGTGGACGTGGCTAGGAAAAGTGACAAAAAAAAATCAAAAATTGAAACAAGCAATAATGGCTGAAAAAACATGAAAAAAAAATCGTGTCCGTGCCGTCATGCCGTGGGACAATGTATTCCCGCGCTCACGCTGTGACCACAGATTACGAAACTCCTCTTATTTGGCGCGAACGCGACTAATAACGCGCCATTTGAATTATTTTCACGTACCAAAGCGTCCACATTTTTCTGAAAGGGAAATATGCGATTCATTTTAATTATTGCCTTTTGATGACAATACCTGGTATTTTGCGGGTTTTAATTTTGGTAATTTGTGTGTTTGAGCATATTTTTATTGCTACGTTCGCTGCAGGTAAAAATAAAACATTCCGAATAAAATTACGGAACATATTTTTGGTTAATGGTGGATAGCTTGAGATACACGATGGCTGATGCATGCGTGCCGTCAGTTAGAACTGGGGCCCAATTCTCCTAAAATAAATTGTTGTCAAACGCAATCGAACCACAACCGCCAGTCAGTTTTTGTTTTCGAAAACTTTCAAAATTATTGATTTTGTTTTTTGTGTCAAACAATTCGACAGCTTTTGAAATTGAGAACTGTCTGAATGAACGGTTCGGCCTTGGTTCGGTTGTGATTTATCAAGATTTATTTTAGGAGAATTAGGCCCCAGGTCAACTCAAACCTGCTATGGCTCTTTCCTCAAAAGGTCATTCCAAACATTTCCCTACATTGTTACAGTCACATAGTTTTATAATACCTACCACAATGTCTGGACTTTAATTAAAGAGACCTTGGCCTCTGAGTTTGTTTCGGCTTTTCTTCTCAGAGCTAGTCAGATAGGAAATGCCGGTGCCATCTAGTCTTACATTACATTGATTTGTAAAAATGTCTGTACTTAACAAAATTTACAGAAATAAATATCATTCTATCATTTAGCAATGCACATCTATTCGGAGATGAGAGGTAAAACGAAAAACACATAATTTTCATCCGCAATTTATTGATTTAAAGCCACGATCGTATCAAAAACAAGTAAATAAATTCAATTACACATGTAACCATACGTTTTTTCTACAACACTAGTCAATGTCTCGCACGATTTCGCGCGAGTCCCAGCATCTGTCATTGACATTTGAGCAATTTTTCCCGCCCAAAGTAACGTGTTGCCAGCCGTGAAATACAATGTCACTGGCAAGAAGCAGGCGGTGAAAAAAAGTTATAAACTGTCCCTTTGTTTTGAAGTGAAAGAATATTTTTTTGAACCCGGCTCTGTTAAGTTGCCTTTGTGCTAATGCTATTACGAAAGAAAATTAATTCCATAAATGCTGGCATTTAAGTAATTAATTTTCTTTCGTGACACAGATTGATGCAAGGGATTTTTAAAGAATCAACAAAAAACTACTTAAATGAAAACATGGTGTCCTGTTTTTGAGTAATTTTAACGCCCCTAGTTAAAAAACTACCTAAATTAAAATGAAAACCTCATCAAAATCCGTTGCATAAAGATCTAAACGTACAGACGGCGGGAAACGACTTTGTTTCATATACTCAGGGCCGTCTTAGGCCATGCGAGGGCCTTTGGGAACACGGAGTTTGAGGTTCCAGGTACATTATTAGGTTTGGGGTACATGAACACAAACCTTGGGGCCCGTGGATACAGTTTGGGGCCCTTGGGCACAGTTTGGGGCCCATTTAGAAAGCCAAAAAACTTGAATGAAAACATCCAACTACTTTTGTTCAGTAACTTAATTGATCTATTCGATTGACCCCAACTTGTAGTTTGTAGTTCAAGTTATATTCTGTAGAGAAAAGTTCCCACTGTACACTACGATATCTGGTTACAATTTGTCTCAAATTAAAGGAAACTTCAGAACAATAATTATCTGGGTGTTTTGTTAATGATACGTTGAACTAAGAAGGTGTGAAGGAAGTGTTGGTGCAGGGATTGTGGATCTTTTTATTGCCTACAACTTTGCCATTAAACTTTTTTCCATGGGACTTGTGGTTTTGCCGGAGGTCGAGGCAAACCGTTTTTTGCCCTTGGGAGCGCGCTCCCATCCACTTCCCGACCTCGGATCGCCCGTGGATTGTTTTTCCTTCCATTTTTGTTGTGTTCTCTTCCTTTTCCAGTGAGTTTCATCCTGCTATAATTTTATTTCACTTTTAACCATTTTCAAAGGCTTTAGCACTGGTCTAATTGTAATTAATATTACTTTTTGCTTTGTATAGACTCAATTAATTTATTCACTTGACAGACAGATCTGTGTTGCTGGTTAGTTTGTTGCGCCGTTTCTTCTTCACAGCATAAACACTAGGAAGCGGTGAAGGGAGGGCGCTTTTTGGGGCTGTCTTTGATGTAACTAATTTTGACGTTCAAAAAGAACTAAGTAATTCTAGTCTATTTTGAATAAATGAGTTTTGAAGTTTGAAGAAACCATTTTTTTTATTGATAAGTTGGATGAAAAATACGTAGGCACTGGATTACGGCGTTGAAAGGCCCCCATCAGGCCGAGGGCCCTGGGCTCGTGCCCCATGGCTTATGGGAAAGACGGAGCTGTATATACCTACTATGTAGACGTCGACGATGAGCGAGTAACGAGTAGAGCTAGAAACTGGAAACGAGTTGGCGAGCAGCGACAAGCGAGTGTGTAGTTCCGATAGTTTTGTCGCTTGGTTATAAGCGAGTGTGCGAGTGCGACGGGCGATTACTCGCACCACTCGCAAATGACCGCTGGTTGATCTCTCGGCGCGAGGTCTGTCGGCCAAACGAGCATCGCCGAGCAAGTATCGCTGAGCGAGTATTATCTTTGATAGCTCTTGTCGCTCAGCTACAAACTAGTGGAGCGAGTCTTCGCCGGCAGTGTGAACAGTCAGCGATCGACTATTAATATAATGCATCTCTTTTGTTTACACGGAATGTATATCTATTTATATGTTTCTTGAGCGAGAAAATAGTTATTAGTCGCTTCCTCGCCGGCGGTGGGACAACTGCCTTACTGACCTCGAAAAAGGTTGGATACATAGTTAACAGAGAGGTAACATGTAGGTACAAAAGAACATATCGCATCCTGCTGATAATAACATCGTGCATCCGGTCATTTGGTATGTCTAAACCAGTCATGCGTTTTCATGTTCATCTTGCGCTTTCAACTTTCAATTCCTCTTGCGTTAAGCGCATGCAATATTGATTGCCATAAGACGCATGCAGCTTATCGTCTACACCGGTGCGCCTCGGTCAGTCGACATACAATAGACGGATTAACGTGCGCTAGGGGCATGCGCTTTTGTCGAACTAGTATTAAGGCATGTGCTTGCGTCTTCAGACGAAGACGCAAGATGAACATGAAAGCGCACTAGTGTAGATGTCGTAGCCAGATCGTAGAATTGATCACTTCATGATGTGGCCGACCATTTCATGAAATGATTGTATTTCATGAAATGGCCAATACCCGCTGGCCATTTCATGATATGGCCTGGCCAGATCAATGAATAATCAGCGTTTGACGATATGATCAGCTAAACGCACGGTTACTTCATGATATGGTCAACCATTAGCGATCATATCATAAAATTAGTTACATTATCTACTGTTAGAGGCGCTGATATCGTTTTGTTTTTGAGATGCATCATGGCGGCGGACAATTATTCTGACAAAAAAGCTAATAATAATAATTAAAGTAGATTTCAAAATATGACTTCATGGTAATTGCGGGTGAACTTTTCATAGAATTTTATTTGTTCGATTATTTATCTTGATAACCTGTGAAACTACAGCACAAAATATCGATGCACGTTACTGCGAAAATTTACTATTTCGTTTATTGAATCATTTGGTTTTAGGTTTAGAACAGTGACCAATAACGCGCGAAGGCGAGCGAGTGAAGCGAGCGTGCCGCGGCAGCGGCCGCCGAGCGCCAGATCCCCTTAATTGTTGGTGAATTTATCTCAAAAATTTACTATGACACTAAGTGTACAAAATGCAAGAGAAACATCCTTATTTAATCAGCTATCCAACGAGGTATAGACGTTCAAAAAAAATTTAAGAGATCAATTTGATATTTTAAAGATAAATAATGTTTAAGGAAGAATTCTGGGTATTATTAAAAATAATATAAAAATTGCAATATCTCGAAATCCATTGAATTTCGTAGAACATATGTGGGGTTAAATTTGTTGCATATTAGCCCCCCTATAACGTGGTGCAAGGAATACGTCGAATTACCAGTAGCCCTGTATAAAAACATTACACGCAGACAGAACCACATACACAGCTAGTATTACGTATAATTGAACAGCATCACAGAATCATAATACAATTCCTAAACCGTTGTCCTGTTCATAACGCTATGACAAACGCGACATCGCTGAAACAAATGACGTATGAACGCCAGATAATCCGCACCGTCGCCTCGCTGATTTATAGCATAGCAGTTGCCTGTGGAACGGCGGGCGTAGTCGACAAAATATCTACGGAAGGTTTTGAGGGAATAAATCTTTTGTTACTTAACTGTGAACGCTGTGATGCTGAGCCAATTCAATTAACAAAACTGTTGCGAAACGCAAACGAACCTGGGAGTCTACTCCCTAAGCACGAAGTCCGTAGTTTCGGCCTTAGTTACGAGCGTTTCCTACTCCATATCACCTACGGACATACGATTATTTCGGGGCCTGAACTAAGAATGAATGACAACACGATTTGATAGTTGTCCCTACTACCGATGTGTTTTTGCTCGTCCGAAAAGTTGAATTTGACATTATTTTGTTTTGTTCACTCCTACGTTTCGGGCTACTTACGGACGGGCGACTAACTTCGTTGACGGACTTAGGGAGTAGGCCCCTAGAACCGTCAATCAGGTTTTTTTACACACACACACACACATTCTGGTATTTCCTCAATCACTTTTGTAAGCATGTTGTATTTTTATTTTTTCTCTTATAAGTACGTAAGTATGTTTCTCATCCAAAGTTTCCTGCATTCTTGTACAGGCAAAAATAACAGGGGCCTAATTCTCCTAAAATAAATTGTTGCCAAACGCAATCGAACCACAACCGTCAGTCAGTTTTTGTTTTCGAAAACTTTCAAAATGATTGATTTTGTTTTTTGTGTCAAACAATTCGACAGCTTTTGTAATTGAGAACTGTCTGAATGAACGGTTCGGCCTTGGTTCGGTTGTGATTTATCAAGATTTATTTTAGGAGAATTAGGCCCCAGGCATCTAGCCGCGGGAGGGTCCTGGCTGGTGATATAATAATACAGGTTTTTATAAAATCTATGAGCCTGTCCACATCTCCACGTCACGACGTCGTCAACGTGGAACGGTGCGGTAACGCGGCACGGTGCGTTGACATAACGTGCAAATTTACGTTACCGTATCGTAACACGTTCCGCCTCCAGCCGCAAGCGCGCACCGCGCACTCTTCACGTCCGCGAGTTAGTCACCGTCTATGTGCTAAAACCATACCTTACTGTTTCTCTTATTAAAATTCAGGATCTACATGGTCAACGATAAATCTAACAATGATCCTGACGTGCATTTTTACGATACGGTAACGTAAATTTGCACGTTACGTCAACGCACCGTGCCGCGTTACCGCACCGTTCCACGTTGACGACGTTGTAACGTGGAGATGTGGAATATGTGGATAGGCCGTATCTCAGGCACTAGTCTCTCACAAAGTTAGCTCCTTGTTCGTGCACAACTGCTAAGCTAGCATTAAGTACATAACTTTGTAGAGAAAAATAAACGTTCGTATCATTATTTTACGGAAACTGTCAAAATTATTGGTTTTGTTTTTTTTGTCAAACAATTTGACAGCTATTGAAATTGAAAACTGTCTCAATTAACGGTTCGGCCTCGGTTCGGTTGCGATTTATCAAGATTTGCTCTGCGCGCGTTTGTTCTTAAACTATCATAATTTCTTGGTTTGTTAGAACATACAAGAATCTACAAATAGGGAATATGCATGTAATTCAAAACTCTTTCATTATTTAAATATACATTGTACAGGAGTCAAGACACAAATTGCATTGTTTTTTGCATATTTTAACGCATTATTTATTTTACAATTCATTATTTTATGTTACGTTTTTTGTGGAACGGAACGCAATCTCGAAACGAGTCGTCTTCTAAAATTCCGGAAGTGACATCAAAATCCATGTGAATAAATCTTTAAATAATCTTTTCCTAGCAAACTGTTTGATTTCTCACTGAGGTAAGTTAGTAAGTGCGATGCGATTTCTGCTTGGATGCACAAGAAATAATTTAATTTATATGATTTGTGGCAAAAAACAATATGTAAACAAAGCAGTATCGTGGATTATGACGTCACATTAGAGCTCTTACACACCACGTTTTTTTCAGGCGCCGTCAACGCGCGTTGTGCTATCGCACATTGTCGGCGCTGCTAAACTAGAAATAGGCAGATTACTTGCGATTGCATCGCTGCAAACTCACGAGAAACGCGCTACAGACGCGCGTGAGCAACTCTCCTTGCAAAATAAAACGCTCTGTACGTATGTGTATGCAGCTAAAGAGACGCGCTGTGCCAGCGCCTCTGTATCGATGTAACGATCCGCGCTACGAGCGCGTCGACAGCTCGCGAAAAAGTCGTCGTGTGCATACTACAATTTTATGAAAGTATGAATAGGTAAATTGGTTGCGATAACATCGCGTTTGCAGCGCGTTATAGTTGCGTGCGACGTGCGTCGACAGCGCTGGAAAAAAACGTGGTGTGTAAGAGCCCTTATGGCTGCGACAATAAAGGCTGTTTGAACTGTAGAAGAAAATTGTTGAAGTTAAATAATTGTTTTGAGCAAGAAATAATAGTAACATTTGACTTTTAATACTTTTCTTGGATTTCTATTAATTTATTGATTAAGAGAAAAAAATAATTACATGTATATTCCCTATTGCAGCGCTTTTACCCCAAACTTACCTTCATACTACCCACTTAATTCCCGGCTAACGCGGTATAATCCAAGATAACGCGCCTCAGGTGCGTCAGGTGCAGTCCGGTGACGTGGCTGATGTAATTAATCACCGCTCGCCTCCTGAGGGATGGTGATGGATCGTCAGGGTTAACTGCTTAGTGCACGTTTATTAACGTTTTTAAGATGAGATAGGTAGCAATTAAGTTGAAGGTTTAGTACATATTTTACGGGTAATAGCCGAAGTGTGGCTACACCTTTTTTTTCTGGGTGTAAATCCTCATGGATGTCCTCCGCCCTGGAGGGGTCTGTCAGACTCTTACTGACTAAAACCACCCCGGTGTTCCATCTCACACCTGCGCCGAGTGTTGCGGGAACTTATGACACTTCCGCAACCCCCGGCTGGTGCCGGCCCGCCACAGCGGACCTCCTCGGGTTAGCGGGAGGAGTGAGGTATTAGACTCCCCCCGTGCCGTCTAAGAGGGGCGCGCTTGGAACACTTCGCGCCACCGCCTCGAGTCCTGATGTGTGGGGGGCGACAGACTTCCCCAAGTCCGTCGCCCCTGGACCCATTTAGGGGGGCTGGAAGAGGGCGTTGTCCGCCCTCCGCCGACGCCCGCTGCGTCTGCTGCGGGCCGGGTGAGTGGAGGTGATCTCCCTCACCCTTTCCGCATCCTCCTTCTGCGACACCACCGCGTCCCAGGACTCCTCGCTGTCTCGCATGGACTCGACCACGGCCGACAGCGACAGGTCACCGCCTACTCTTGAGATGAAGACACGGCGCGACTCCTCCCAAGCGGCACACTCTGCCAGCGTGTGCCACGCCGTGTCTTCCCGGCAAAAGTGTGGCTACCTACACCTAGGTTTACCCGGGTACAACTAGGTGCAGCCGGCCACATGCGGTTAAACTTAGATGTATCCTACTTATCTTCGGTTAGAACTAGGTTTACCCTTCATCATAGCGGGTAGAACTAGGTGCAGCCGCACACCGGTGGTTAAGGGGAACCCCGACACGGATAGGTTAGGTTCGAAGGGGATTCGTCATCCCCTTCCTGTTAGGTTACTTTAAACCCCGCAGACAGAAATAGGAGCCCCGTCGCGGGGCTCCGTCGACTTAATCTACACCTAGTTCTAACCAACTGCTACTGGTTACACCTAGTTGTACCCGGGTAAACCTAGGTGTAAACGCCATTCGGCTTTTACCCGTAACACATACATAAATAAACTCACGCCCTTTTCCCATGATGGTAGGCAGTAGGCAGAAACTGTAGAACGCCACATGCTACGATCCTTACGTACTCCTTTCACTTCGTCCACGTTCATACATCTTGTCATACACGTCGGTTGAGAGTACTACGCACCTGTCCTTTTTAAACAACATCACCAATAACATCGATGTTGTATGTCCTTCTAGGGCGTCCTCTACGTTTCCACTGACATCCGTCTTTTGTTAATCAACGTTCACTCATTCTTTCAACATGACCAAACCACCTAAGTATACTCCTTTCAATGTTTGTCACTACATCATCTTTTAAATCGCAACTTTGTCTCATAACATCATTTCTCAATCTATCATTCAAAAAGCTTTAGTAATTTCTAGTAAATAAACCCACAGCTCCTCGTTAGTCTAGTGGTCGCAAGCGTGACTGTTGAGCGTGAGATCTTTGGTTCTATCCCCAGCACCCTGGGGCCCAATCATCCTAAAAGAAATCTTGTTAAATCACAACCGAACCAAGGACGAACTTCTTCTTCTTTCTTTCTTAAAAAGAACGTTGCCCCTCACTAAGATTTCTCTTGTATCGTGGGTACGTTTACAGACACAAATCTCACATACACAAACGCCCAGACCCGAAACAACCATCTGTAGGCATACAAATTTTTGTTCCGTGTGGGAATCGAACCCACGACCCGTAGCGCAGAAGCCAATCGCTTAGCCACTGCACCAAACGTGTCGAACCGTTCATTCAGATAGTTTTCAATTTCAAAAGCTGTCAAATTGTTTGACACAGTTAGATAACCTAAAAAAAAGTAAAGGCGACTTAAAAAAAAACTAAAAAGAGTAAAATAATTACTATATTAAAAAACTAACAGTTTCAGAAGTCGGTGCAATTTTACACTGAACCAAATTGAAGGCACTTACTTTATACCTCTTTAGATAATACACGTTAACCCACGGTAACCAGATTTTAATGTCCATTGCTCTCGTTCTACTCAAAATACCCATTAAAAACCTTAATAAACCATCAATGAACATTAAAATCTGTTCACTGAATCTAAACATCATCTATTGTGTATCAGCTCCATTAGGCTGAATGCGTCCTGCCGTGACCATCCAAATCTTTTCAGTGCACCCCTTTTGACATATCAACTTAATAAAAACATAATTAACAAACAAAATGGCGCTGTTTTGTCGTTTCCCGCCGTTTTCCATTAGCGCGCGTTCGTCGCGCCGCAAAATGGCCGCTGCTAAATGACCTGTGAACTTGATAAGTGATGGGGTGAGAGTGTAGTGTGGGGAGAAGCGAGCTAATTACTATAAATACTATCTTATTACAAGAATAAGCGACGATTCGACGACGCGATTGGCTCATTGGCTGAGCATAGATATAATATTTACGATTTCAACGTTATTACATCCTTCTATCCATCTATCTACCTACATTTATAAAATAAAAATAAAAGTCCTGACTGACTGACTCATCAACGCCCAGCCCAAACCCTTGGACCTAGAAAACTGAAATTTTGCACAGACGTTCCCTTTTTAATGTAGACAAAGATTAAGGAAGGATTTTTCGAAATTCAACCCCTAAGGGACTTAAATAGGAGATGAAAGTTTGTATGGAAAATCGTCACTTAACGGTTTCAAAATTTCACGCAAGCGAAGCTATAGCAAGAGCTAATTTATAATAAAAGCATTTTATGTTTACATCCCTAACCGGACTACTGGTAAGTATCTTTTTTAGTATCAACAGTTCGGTGTGACGTCATAACCGAACTATTGAGACAAAATTAGTCTCAGTAGTCCGACTCCGAATGAAACAACCGAACTACTGATACTAGAGGCAAAGGGCTAACGTCGATCAATCCAATTTTGTCAATGAAACTTAATGTCACCAAATCCTCCTCACATCGATCGCTCACGCCCCCGCTCCCGCTACCTCCTCTCACTGTATCCTGACCGTATTAACTAACGGAGATGATCTCCGGTTTCGCGCGTCACTTATCCGAGGTTAAACGATTCACGTTGAACGATCCACAGATAAAACGTTATGACTGAACTAAACCGTTCGTACGGTCATGTTTTAATTTAATGATAGGCTCTCGACGGGAGGGATCGAAACAGCAAAACTGGATGTAAATAAAACTAGTTAATAAAAAAAACCGCATTAAAAACATTGAGTTAATATGTACTACGTACTAGAGGAGACACCTCAACTTGACTGTTTGTAACACGCGTTAGAGCGCGTGCACTCCAACTCTCTTAGGTCCGTATTACAGAACGCTACTCAAGTCTAGTTTGATCTTAAATCACTTGATCATAGTTTAAACATAGAATCTGTACTTGAGGATCGGTCATAATCCAGAACAGTAATCAAACTACACTCAGCTGAACTGCTGAATCGAGATTCAAATCGCGCCTCAAGCAAAGAATATGTCTTGTCTATGCATCAGGCTGTTTTCGTTTACGTTTTATTTTTTTCGCCAATTCTGTTTCAATTCACGCAAAATCAGATTTTAGTTTAAAACCAAATTACTAGTGAAAATAATTTTTTACAAAGCAGTTTCTATTTAGAAATAAGTTTTATTTAAAAAAGCAAATTTTCCAAAAGCAAAAGATAATAAATATTTTATATTTTGTCTGAATAGTATGATCGTTGTCGATATAATTCATTTTTATAGGTTTTATTGTAATGCAAGTAGATAAAACTTACTTGAAATGACGCTGTCGAATAAAAACGTAAACACACAAGAATCTGTAACTCAGGGGATGGCCACGGTTGTATGGTTTTCTCAGATCTTGGTCAATTAATGGTAGAATTACAGATTTTACCACATTTTGTGGAAACCTGTACCTTTTCTTAAAGTTGTCACAAATGTATGGGTCCTGCACGTCTCTGAGGTATCTGAGAGGAACGCTGAAGTTCAACCTTCTGTTCGAATCATCGTTAAATAAATCATCGTAATAATCAATTTCTTCAAAAATATCCATTTTGTTTATAAACTCCAATTCAACAGCACATTATTTGACAAACTGACAAGCAGATCTCTGCTCAAGCGCGGTGTCGACCACACTTGCGAGATCACAGATCAAATCTCTGCTTAAACCTTAATTTACATCCAATGACGTATTATAAATAGACGCGTCATACATCAACATCACGGCACTCAAAATCAGCGTAAATACTATCGGTAGCTGGATAGCTACATAAACGTACGAAGAAGGAAAGAAAATTACATGTCATCTACGGAATTCCTGTTGTTAGAGAGAGATAAATATACATCTTAGGTTACGTTATTATTCTTTGGCGCATGCTCAGCAGTGGTCGAGCGCGTACAAAAAGAGGCATGTGGGGAAAAATTGACACTCAATTTTCTCGTGTTGGGTATAGGTAGGTAGTAGATTTTTGGGTAAAATAATATTATTCTCTATCCTTAAAATTATGAATGCAGTATTTCGCAACAGTAATTATAGTTATTTAATTAATAAAACAAAATGATAATATAACATAAAAATCTTTATTTATATAATCAAAGAAATCAAGTAAGAATCTCTTATGTAAATGTCTGTGATGACCTCTTGATGAGATAGGTACGATTCGAATACGATTCGAGTATTGGTCTATTGTATTGATCATTATTTTTAATAAAACATATCATTATATTCAAATAATATAATTGATCGAAATAAAAACAATGTAGGTTTTATAAACACTGATGCAAAGTTGCCGATTTTCCTCGCCAGCCGCCATTATGCTGCGTCAAAACAAATGTAAATTAAATAAATATTTTTTCTTGATACTTACGCATGAAATGACACTTTTTTATCTTTTACAGTTGCAGTATAATTATTACATTTTCTATACACACAGGTCGGCGTTTTTTTTCGCTAATAGAGAAAGTTATTGCAAACAAGTTATTTCAATTTCACGTACAGCCGCAGCAACGGTTGCTACGCGACTAAATGGATGTCAGGCAATTACCTTGCATTCATCTAGCCACTACAGAGCGCGGGCAACGTATCTATAGTAGTTTATATTATCATTGTTTACATCTGAGTAATGATCTAGAATAAAGCAACACTCGGCTGAACTATGATCAATGAATCTATAGTATGCTTGAGGAACATTCTAAAATTAAAACTCGACTTAAAACTAGTTTTAAACAGAGATCAGTGCTTGAGTTTCATTCTGTAATACGGACCTTAGTCTGTGCTAAGCGCTTGATGCAACGTGACACGGAAGAGTGCAAAGTTCTTTCTTAAAAAATATGCCTTCGTGTGCATTGAGGTACTGTTTTAATAACGCGAGAAACATAAGTAAAAGTCAAGGAGTGACCTTTCACCAGTAAATTCAAAATAATATTATTAAAACTTGCATAATTTAATTAAATTGTATCAATTGTTACACGTCACCATGGCGACGGCCATTTTAAGGTGAATGTCAAAGAGTAATAACATTTATATGCGCAGAGTTGACACTATCGACGTATACCGACAGTAAAATATTAAGACATGCGAGTCAAAATTAATAGTAAGTTATACAGACTGTTAACAAATTCGTGTAATTACTTCAAATCGCGTGATCTACTGGTGACACAGATTAACTCTAAAAGGGAATTTTTGAAAATCAACTGAAAAAAAATTGGAAATAAAATCTTAGTTTTCTATTTCTGAGTCATTTTAGAGCCTCGAGTTAACTGACTGCAAAGAGCGATATCGCGTTAGTCGTGCCTGCCAGCCGTGTCGTCGTGCTTTCATTCATTTATGCGTGGCATCGAAATGTTCAAGCGCAAGAAATTTATTTTTGCAAAAAAAAAACTTTTTTTTAATGAATCCTTATTAGGTGGTTTAGATACGACCACTTACCAAAACCGCTAGAAAAAAAAAAGATTTTTATTCAGGCTAATTCCCGTGCGGGGCCAATGTACACCAGTAGTAGATCATGTGGTTTTAAGGAATTACACGAATTCGTTAACATCCTGTATATCTGGATATGTGTCTAGACAATTAACCAAAAAGTTAAAATGTGAAGATTGCATTGACAGTTTGACTACACCTAATAAACTTCCACATCACACACTTGTAGCGACCAATGCCGCTACTGCAACCGCTTCTGCTTATGAGCGGTGAGACCTCGGCATGAAATCACGCCATCCTACGTCATATCGTATGATTTTGAGATTAGCGGCGCAAGCGACGCCCACTTCAATATGGCCGGCGCATCCTTCTGTCTCCGGCATCGTCAACAGCAAGATGGCCGACAGTTGTCCTTCGTCTTAATGGTCGGCGACCATATTGTGGGCGTCGAAAGTCATTAGCAAAAAAGTGTCAAGCTCGAATCTTAATTATTATTAATAATGTATGTTTATTTAGTAGGTATAAATACCGCGTCTTGATATTGTTTAAAAGCACGTCTACTTACTTCGCTTTCGCTGTAGCTTGCTTGTATTTTTCGCTCTGTATTTGTTTATTAAAATTTAAATTCTATTATTGTAAAGTAAAAATAAATAAGTTTGAATATCGTGCCTTCAGCTTTGATTTTAATTCCTGCTTGCATAAGTACGTAGCTAAACGCACAACACTCAGGCTCAGTTCCTGTGTGGTAATAACGCAACAGAGGCGGCTAAGGATAACCAGTATAGCCGCTTCATTGGTGACCCCGTACGAAGAAGATGCCTAACGGAATGGAGTTAACGAAGGACGGGACAGCAGAGACGTTCAGAGTTGGTGTACGAGTGCCCCCGTTCAACCCGGACGATCCAACGTTATGGTTTGCCCAGATCGAAGGTCAGTTTGTTTTATCTAATATAGTAAGAGATGAGACCAAATATTATTATGTGCTGGCTCAGCTGGAACCGCAGTATTCCGCTGAAGTGAGGGATTTAATAGTATCCCCCCCGGAAACTGGTAAATATGCCAAGCTGAAGGTGGAGCTCGTCAAGCGGCTGTCAGCATCACAGGAGAGGAAAACTAAGCAGCTCCTGATGCACGAAGAGCTCGGTGACAGGAAACCGTCGCAGTTCCTGAGGCACCTGCAGCACCTAGCTGGCCCTAATGTTCCCGCTGATTTTATTCGCACGATCTGGGCAAACAGGCTGCCAACTAACCTACAAACAATTCTGGCATCGCAGATCAACATAAGCGTAGAGGATGCAGCAGAATTGGCAGATCGCATCAATGATATTGTGCCCACAACAACTCAGGTAGCAAGTACGTCGGCTGCAACGGCTGCGGTCACAGGTACAGGCGATAGCGATTTGAAAATGCAGGTAGCGGAGTTAACACGTAAGATCGAAGCGATGTCTACGGAGTTATACAGGCGTTCCAGACGCGACTCAGATGGTCCAGATTCCCACAGGAACCGCAATCGCTCCCGATCTCATTCGCGCCCTTCAGATCACCCGCACTGCTGGTACCACTACCGTTTTAGGGAGAGAGCAAGGAAGTGCATCAAGCCCTGCAGTTACAAGCAGGTAAACTGCCAAGGCAGCCGACAATAGCGGTAAACGACTGCCCTAACATTTCGAACCGCCTGTTCATCACTGACCGCATCACAAAGATCCAGTATTTGATCGACACGGGTTCTGACTTGTGTGTGTATCCCAGGTCAGCTGTACGGGAATCGCGTCCGAAAACAAATTATAGCCTGTTCGCTGCCAACGGAACATCTATAGCTACGTATGGCTATATACAGCTGGAGTTGAATATGGGTCTACGGCGTGCATTCGTTTGGCGTTTCGTGGTCGCGGACGTATCCAAGCCCATCATCGGTGTTGACTTTTTAGGTTTTTACAACCTGCTCGTCGACTGCCGCAACCAACGCATCATTGATGGAGTTACGTCGCTTACCGTTCCTGCTCCACAGCAACAATCAGCGGATAGTATTTCATCTGTACGTACGACCTGTATAGCTTCAGACGATGCTCCTTTCCATTGTCTACTGCGAGAGTATTCGGAGATCACACGTCCTGCCGGTAAGCCTTTTTCCGTGTGGAATTTCTCAGTAGCAGCCCGCCGTCTGGATTTGTGCCCGGTTGATGGCAATTGGCCCGCCCTTTAAATGGGACTTAAAGAAAATGAGGGTGTACATAGGGTTACCATCCGTCCGGATTTATCCGGACATGTCCGGACTTTCAGCCTTTCATCCGGACTTTGTCCGGCTTTCTAATTTGTCCGGATTTATGGCTTAGATGGAAAAAAAAAAAAATGTTTAATTTTCGCATTAAATTACTTAAAAATAAAACGAGTATTAAATCAGTCTTCAATCTTTATTAAACTACATACAACTAGTGAATCAGTCTCATCTCAATTTAAAACAATCAATTATTTCATTTTGTGATTAAAATGTCTGGACTTTTTTTGAAATGTCCGGACTTTTTGGCAAATGTTCAGCTGTTTGTCCGGACTTTTCAAATTTCGAAGTGGTAACCCTAGGTGTACTGTACACCTCTGCCCGACCCTTCAGGGAATACAGGCGTGATGTTGTAATGTAGCAGACGGCCCCAGGTTGTCCTGAGCTAAGGACACTATGCTACACCAGTTACAAAAAAGGTCGCAGACTAAGGGACCCCTAGCCGGACAAACAAGAAAAACACTTTTCAAGACAACTATAACTATAAACACTTATAGTCTCCACTGGCATACGTAAAATTTTGAATTAGTAACAGAACTTATTCGAAGCGATACTTATACTCGACGTGGTATGTGACTCCTCTCAGTGTAGCTGAGTACTGGGAGCTCAGCGGTACGGTGTCTCCCTCAAGTAGATCGGAGTTCCGGAGGCTCAGAGGTGCAGCGACTCCCTCAAATAGGTCGGAGTGCCGGAAAGTCAGCAGTGCGGTCTCCTTCAAGTCAATTCCAGACCGTATACTTTTCTCGTTGCCTCCCGAATGCCCGCAAAAGAACTTTCCTTGTTTTCTTTTTAATCGAGAGTGCTTTTCCAATTTCGAATATAATAATCAAAAACGATGTGGCTTGTGATAAAAAAAAAGGTTTAGATAATACTTAGAATAAGTACTAAAGATAATATAACTAAAAAGTAAATGCGATGTCGTAAGAGGATGATGATGAAAAAGATATCCTACAATGTTGTTATGTCTTCTGTGATTTTTTCATCCCGTGTGGGGACGGAATGTATAACTCCCTCAACGCACGCTGAGAACAAAGCACCTATCTTGTAAGATTCAACAAAACCCAGCACGCTTTGTGGTAGGATCTATACGGACCACCTGGCTAAGCTACTATCACTACTACCACCGACACATTAATGTACAGTTTACTGTGTTCCGTCGTGTGTATGTGAGAGCCAGAGGGGTATAGGGGAATCCCTCTGTATCTTTTGCTACTTGTATTCCTGTGCTCCATCTTAGACCACACATCTTACAGTGAAGCCACACTGCTCCGTTGAGTTGCGTTGCTACGTCGCAGCGCAAGATTTGGACGCACTGCATGCCACACCGCACGCTGCGTCGACGCAACGCGACGCCGCTTACTCCGACGTCGCAGCGTCTCAATGAGAATTCCTCAGTGTTTAACCAACAATGTATCGTAGGAAACGTGTTCTGTTATTGCTATTATTATGCCACCGCCGAAACAAACGGTTCTGGATATCTCCCTTGACTGCATTAAGGAATACCTACTTAGTTATAATCAGTTTTTCATGAGGGAATATGAAGAGTTGTTATTAGATCGAGTTTTTTTTTATGTGTTTGTCCTCTTTTGAATATATTTTGATTAGAAGCCGCTACGCACGTGTTTTTTCTCTGCCAGTATTAAACTAACTGCGTTGCCGCTCCCACGACGGACGTCGACGCACCGCATCACCTGCCCCCGCTTTGTCTTGGCGTCGACGCATCGGTTCGACAGCGCAACGCAGAAGTGTGGTATGTTTTAAAATTTATATGTAAAATGACGCAGCATCTACGCGCGCAACGGAGCGGTGTGGGTTCGCTCTTAGACCCTGTCTACGCTCACTAATGTGCTCCTAGAGTAAAACGAGACCAAGTGAAATAATAAATAAATAGCGTAATTCCTCTCGCGCAATTGAACAATGATACAATACATGATACTTACTATATGAATAGTTAAATCACCAAGCGTTTCTGATACAAGTTGTTTATGGCCTTGCTAAAGATATTCCTACTAATGCTAACTGGACCAAATCAAAGACTAATGAAAAAGTCCATTAATACTTCGCTACAGTATTTTCCAAACTCATTCATTCTGTATGATCTAGGTCACCGTACAAACGTAGTGTTGCACACAAAAACAGACACACTTCGCGTATTAGCTGGTTGTAATTAGCTAATAGCTTTGCATAACCACACATCTACCTAATATTCGTAATTTCGTATTCGCAGAGACTCTAGTTAGGGCCTATCACATGAATTCGCAAAACACTGCATCCTAATTGCGCAACCCACTCGTCATCGCTATGGCTTTGATTTTGACAATACTACAATATTGATTGCGTAGTACCTATACAGGGTGTAAACGAATTCGTGTAATTCCTTCAAACCACGTGATCTACTAGTAACACAGATTAACCATAAAGGGGTCCTTATTATAGAAAAAAAAAACAAAAAAAAAAACTAAAAAAAAACTTGTTTTTATATTTCCGACTCATTTTAGAGCCCCAAGTTAACTGACTGCAAAGAGCGACATCGCGTTAGTCGTACCCGCCAGCCGTGTCGCCGTGCTTTCATTAATTTATGCAAAATACATCGAAATGTTCCCTCTTATTAAATATTAGTAAGGCAAAAAAAAAACTTATTTTTTTACTGAATCTTTATTAGATGTTTAGATAAGATCATTTACTTACCACTAACAAATGAAAAAAAAAAGATTTTTATTTTGTATTCATAACCAAAAAAAAAATATTTTTATTTTGTAGGTATGCCTCGCAATATCTGTATCCGCCTTTACATACTCCTTTCACTTCCTCTACGTTAAATTATAAATGATATTTATTTCTGTAAGTAAATAAATCTGTTGCGGACACTTTTACAAGTCAATGTTTTTTTTTAAGACTAAGTTCATTTCCTGTCTGACTAGTTCTGAGGAGAAAAGTCGAAACAAACTCAAAGGTCAAGGTCTCTTTTAAAGTCCAGACGTTGTGGTATAAAACTATGCTAGTGTAACAATGTAGGGCAACGTCTGGAATGACTTTTTGAGGAAAGAGCCATAGCAGGTTTGAGTTGACCTTTTTTTTTGTTCCTCTGTGGTAAATCCTCATGGATGTCCTCCGCCCTGGGTTGGGCGGACGGGACCAACTCTTACCGGTTAAAAACCCACGGTGTTCCTACTCCTGACCCTTGGCCGGGGTCGCGGGATTCGCAGCTGTATGCACAGCCCCTGGCGGACCTCTGCTTTTGTGGGGCCTTGCCCCACGTCCTCCTGAGAGGCACGCACGGAACACAGCGCGCCTTCTCGGACCTGTTACTGGTCGGGTGACGGGTCCCATAACCCGCCGCTCGCAGGCCACACACTACGGTGGCCGAAGATCCTCGCGCGCTCCCCGGCGCCCAATGCGTCTGGCACAGGAAGGGAGAGGGGCAGCTGCCTCTCTCTCCCTCTCCGCTCCCTTCCCACGCACTCTCGTTCCCGACCATGGACAGAACCACAACCGGAAGCGAGAAGTCACCACCGACTGCCGCGACTAGTACGCGGCGCTGCGTCGCCCATGCAGGACTCGCCTGCAGCGTGTGCAGCGCCGTGTCCTCAAGGCAGTCGACGCAGTGGTGACAACCGGGCGTCTGCCGGCCTATGCGACACACGTACTTCCCAAAACAACCATGTCCCGAGAGTACCTGCGTCAGCCGGAAGCTGAGGGCGCCGTGACGCCTCTCCAGCCACTCCTCTATCACGGACCTTACCACCGCTATCGCGGCGTTGGGTGGAGGGGTCTATCAGACTTACTGACTAAAAACCACTCGGTGTTCCTTCTCACATCTACGCCGGGGGTCGCGGGAATGTACGATACTTTCGCAACCCCCAGCTGGTACCGGTGCTCCTCGGGTTAGCGGGGGGAGTGAGGTGTTAAACTATCCCCGCGACGTCTAAGAGGGGCGCGCTTGGATCATTTCGCTCCGCCGCATCGGGTCCTGATGTGTGAGGGGCGACGGACTTCTTTGACGGACTTCTTCTTCTTTCTTTTTTTTTCTTCTTTTCTTTACGTCTACCAAGATCTTAGAATAAGTACTAAAGCACAAGATACTTGGAACTTTACAGAATACACATATAATGGTCTGCTTACCCTCTGCGCGTGTAACGTTTGGTAATTGCTCTAAAGTGTCGTCTTCGTTCAAATTATTATATGTATTATTTTTACCTGTTAAATTATTATGGAAGCTATTTGTGTTTTAATTTTTGTACTCTTATATCAACAAAGGTAAAATGAGCATTTTAAAAGTATATTTTTGAGATGGTTTTATCAAAATTCAATGAGCTTAATGCATTTAAACAACATGAAGTTACTAAACGTAACTTTGACAGTTTGACATTTAGATTAGAAGCCCAGCTGATTGCCATAACCTCAAAATCGGTGTAATAAACAATTGAAAAAAAACTAATATTATAACAGAATGCGTTACTTATCGAGGTTATTTCAGCCAGTTATTACGATACCAAAGAACGCCAAGATTAAGAATACAGAAATTACTTGCAAAAGTCAAAAGGTAAGTCATTTTGTTCGTTTTGTTATCTTTGTTGTGTGAAATCCGTTTTATTGTGAACTGTTTTCCCAACTATGTTGGGGCAGTTTCCAGTCTAACTAGATGCGACTGAATACCAGTATTTTACACGGAGCAACTGCCAGACCTCCGCAACACAGTTACTGGGCAATACCGATATCCTAAGGTTAGACCGGTTGTCTTTCAGGCTTCTGACAACCAGTAACGACTGTTATAGGTATTCATATGACATCCAGGGCCGACGGTTTAACGTGTTCTCCGAGACACGGAGAGGTCTCGATGTGTAACCAACGGTCACCCATCCATAGATTGACCGTGGCAAGCGTAGCTTAACTTTGCAAGTCATATGATTCGCGCAGTTGATAAATACGTACAGATCAATTAATCTGTTTCTAATTCTGTATAATGCATAGGTAGATAGTTATTTCATGGAAAAAATGCCTGTATCGACGGGTCCTACGTATACTAGTGCAAGTGCAAAATCCCAAATTTCAGGAGAGCGGTATAAAGGTTCTAAAGATTTTAAATTTGACGTAAATCAAAAGAAATATTTGAAATTTTCAAATGGTGAGGTATGGTCCATTCCAAAATTTCAAATATTTCTATTGATTTATGTCAAAGTTAAAAGCTTTCGAACCTTTAAACTGCTCTCCTGTAAAATTGGGTTTTTGCACTTATACTAGTATACGCAGGACCCGTCGGTATTATACTTGGATGACAAAATTTAAAAATTTCGAGTATTATTTTGATCAAAGTGATTATATCGACGCTTCAAAGGCAAAAATTACCAAGCAACATGTTGGCAACTTTACACTCAAGCATTTTAAAGTTTTTTTATTTGGAAAAAAAAATAAAAAATCGCCTGTTTGTCATAACTAGTTGATTCCACCGAATTTTAAGTGCAGTTTAAAGCCTTATAATAAACTGGCATTTAATGATTATGAACTTTAAACTTTAAAATGTTCTAGTGTAAAGTTGCCAACATGTTGCTTGGTAATTTTTGCCTTTCAAGCGTCGATATGAAAGTTAACTAATAAGTAAGTTCTTTTTACTCAGGTCTATATGAAAATAACTTAACCAAAATGTTTTAAACATTTTATAATAAATAATAATAAATTCTTTATTATCAGGCTACTTAGGCCCATCGATATATATCTTACAAACTAACATATATTTTATATTATTTTATATTCAAGCTATAAAAATCAATATCTTGTGAAGGGCCCAAAGACAGCTCCCAAAAATGCCTGATTTTTGGGAGCTGTCTGTTGTTAGAATTAGTATTAAAGAAATACCTACCTACTATGAATGTTATATGAATAAAATAATTTACCTATATACCTAAGTAATAGAATTTTAATGTAATCGCCAATCTAACCTTATTTTAATGTGATTAATTTTCCTAATAATTGAATAACTTATAAGCTATATTATTGTATGCCTTGCAATACCCTATCGGGGTCTATGTATGTTTGGAATAACCTATTCTATAAGTTTTCTGTAAACTACATTGTGCAATAAATAAATAAACATTGACATTTAAAAATAAAAATAAAGTGACTTTTTTGAATTTATTAAATTATTTCCAGCTTCTCCTAGAATGCGGTTTAATCCGCCCCACCAGCTCCGGTCTATTCACTGTCCTACCGCTAGCCCGTCGCGCACTAGACAAGCTAGAGGTCCAGATCAGATTATGTATAGAAGCAGCCGGTGGTCAACGTATGTCACTGCCATCATTGACTGCGGCTTCGCTGTGGGAGACGACGGGACGGCTACAGGAGATTGGACCGGAGTTGATGAAACTGGAGGATAGACATGGAAAGAAGTATTTGTTGGCTCCGGTAAGTTTTTCACCCTGCAGGTATTCCCTGAAGGGTTGTGCAGGCAGAGGTGTATAGCACACCCTCATTTCGTCGTTATGTTTAACCCTTTATAAGGCAGTGGCAATATTTTCGCCACCAACTTTTTTGGAAGATGTCCTGAACTCCTACATGTTATATTTTTATTTTTAAGCCTGGCAATATTAAAAATTTTCGCTAATTTCTACAAGAACAAAAAAAAGGAGTTAATTTTTTTTTCTTTTTATATAAAATTGCCAATTTTTTTTTGTTATTTACTTATCCTAAAACCATTTGCCTTATAAAGGGGTAATTTCCAGTTCCATGTAATAAGGGGCGAGCCTGTTACCATCAACCAGGCACAATCCAGACTCCGGAATGCCACTGAGAAATTCCATATGGAAAAACCCAATAACACTTTGTCCGACCTGGGGATCAAACACAGGAGCTAATGCTCAGCAGTTGCACTTGTGACCACTGGACCAATGCTGCAGTCTATTATATTGTTGTAATATTGTTAAGAACTGAGTGTTTAGCTGCCACCCAACTAGATGGGTAATCTAGTTAGGTTGCAGATTTTAGAAGGAAGACAACTATTTGAGCCATTCAAGCATTTATCTAATAGAAGAACCAATATTTTGTGGCGGCATCTATCTCGCCACATGCGAACTATCCTACATCGCGCAATCAAGATTTAACACGCAGATGGTATATATCGAGGGGTAAGGGGTAACGGACTATTTGGTTTAAGCGACATTTTGGGTGATATTGAGTTATATATATATTTGGAATGAGAAGAATTCGCTGATTCCAAATATATATTATAACTCAATATCACCCAAAAATGTCGCTTAAACCAAATAGCCCGTTACCCCTCGATATACAACCTCCCAACATCAACTGTTGGGCAGTAGCCCGCCAGGCACAAGACTCCGCCTGGTTGGAGGATCCTCCCTTTGGTTGGAGGAACACCACAGCCTCGTACCTCCACATTGGTGACCCCGACGTGATCGTCACAGACAGTGTTTTCACACTGGTGACGTCACACCCAACCTTCGCAGCCTCGGCAGCCACATCATCACTCCCTCAGCAGCTCAGCATTCAATCGAGCAGCAAGCAGCGAGTCCCACAACCAACCAGCATCCTCGGCTTCAACGGGTGATGTGACCACTAGCCTGCAGCGAACGCGCAAGCCTGGTCACGACTCTCAGCCCACTCCAGCATCATGGCGCATCATACTGCACTTCGGCCGGTCAACTAGCAGAGGCACTTCTCTCCTGGTCGATGCAGTCCACAGCCACCACTCACAGCTCTCACAGTTTCGACTCAAAGGAACCCTTCACTGGCCCTGGCAAGTTCTCAAGACTCAACGACCGCTGACTCATCAAGACGATCGACCTCCGGTCTCAGGGGGGGAGTGATGTGGCGGCATCTATCTCGCCACATGCGAACTATCCTACATCGCGCAATCAAGATTTAACACGCAGATAGTATATATACAACCTCCCAACATCAACCGTTGGGCAGTAGCCCGCCAGGCACAAGACTTCGCCTGGTTGGAGGATCCTCCCTTTGGTTGGAGGAACACCACACCAAGTTTCTCCACAATTTTACTATTTAATTTAACATATCATAATCAGTGCATCATTGTCCCACTGCTGGGCATGAGCCTCTTCTCAGAATAAGAAGGATTTACACCTTAGTCTACTATGCTAACCTAGTGCAGGTTGGTAGACTACACCCCACAGAGCCCTCTTAGGTGTGCCGAGATATTGACAGATTCCCCGATACCCCTCTGGCATACATTCATTCTGGTATACATTCATACAACGGAACACAGTAAATTGCTTGGCGCCAAAATTTAATGTGTCCGTGGTAGCTAGCCAGGCGGACCGTATAGATCCTACCAAATCGCGTGCTGTTTTGTATAATGTTACAACACGCGTTTATTCTCAGCGTGCGGTGAGGAAGTTTTATATTTTAACCTGACCCAACATGGGGTAGAATACAATTAAATTACAGCCATTATTTATGTTAATTGCAGACACATGAGGAGGCAATAGCAGATCTTCTAGCTGATGTGGGACCCGTATCTTATAAACAACTGCCACTATTATTATATCAGGTATTTATAGCTATTTTAATTAATTATATGCTCACGTTTGACCACTATCTCACCTGTGGTAAGTGAAGATGCGGTCGATGATGGTGCACGTTTGCCTAGAAGTAATTCACTTGATATTTCATAACTCCAATGTTATAGCCACGGACTAGAAAAAAAAGAAGGACTCCGCGCCACGTGTATCGAAAGTGAAGCACTATAAGTATCCGTTTGTACAAACATGCCTCACGCACACATTTACATCAGAAGGTGCCGACCGGCCGCCATTACGCGGCACCGCGCCGTCATTGTAGGTACTGTTTACGTCAAGTAATAAAATAAAATAATGCCTTCTTGTGTTGTGAAATGGTTTAAAAATAATTCTGCATCCCAGAAAAAGTGTCAAGGAATAACATTCACAAGTAAAACACTTATTTAACCTGTTGATTTATTGTATTTTTGACATTTTAAAATCATTACTATTGGAACACAAATCCTCAAAACACATAGAAGTGCTGTCGGAAAATAAATGGGTAATTTTCCCGAGAGATTGGGTAATCCATTTTTTTGTGTTCTTTGTGAGTTTTTTGCAAGTATTGAATATGATTATTTTTATAGATTTCCTACAGCAAATCAACCATGGAATAATGATTGGATTAAAATAATAAGAGCCGGCAGAGATGAAGAACATTGAATTCCGTTTAAAACGTTTTTCTTGTTACTCTTACAAAATAAATACTTAATTTTAAGTTTTAACTAAGTATATGTTTGTAATTGCAATTAAATAATGTAAGCGGACTTCTTATACGGCTTCATTTAAAGAAATTAAACTTTCAAAATATAAAAAAATCGGGAAATTTTCATTTATCTGGTGTCCCTCAAATCACGCACACATAGATCGGTACGGTGCTTCACTTTTGATATGCGTGGCGCGGAGTCCTTCTTTTTTTTCTAGTCCGTGGTTATAGCTACCGCGAAACAGATTTTGGCAGAAAGTTCCACTCCTTAAATGTACGGACAATGAATGTATGTTGTTGTACAGAGGTGTATGGTACATCCTCATTTCGTCGTTATGTTTAAGTTCCATGTAATAGAGGATGAGCCAATTACCGTCAACTGGACACAAATGCAGACTCTGGTTTGAGCAATTCCACACGGAAAAACCCCAATATCACTTTATAATAATTTATTTATTTATTCAGACAACCATTGATCCATTTAATTACATTCAAATTGTTAGTAAGTACTTAAAAACTATGTTAGTACCTAATAACTAAGAGAGACTTAGTCCTCTGGGTGAGGCTCCACACCAGTGGACTGTCTAACTTATTGCCTATTACATTCAGGATGCTGTTACTGCTCCCACGCAATCTGCTTAGCAGTGAGGCTGTCTTTTTGCGCCAGGTGGCATCAAAGCTGTCTGTGCGTGACTCAGCGAACATTGTTGACGCACTGCAAAAGCGCGGCAGACGTAACAGCGCCCTGTACTTTGCCCGACCGGGCGACCTCGGGATCGAGCCCAAGACCTCACACTCAACAGTCGCGCTTGCGGCCACTAGATCAACGAGGCATTCTAAAACGTTGCCTTGAACTTGTTGATAATTTAACAGCTTTTTTAACCTGCTGCTACAGTAACCAAAAAACCTTGAAATGGTCATTGGTCTACCCCCATAGACTACCGTCTTTAAATTGGACTTTGTTTAAACAAGAATTCTGGCTTGCGTTCGCCTGTACGCAGAATGGTTGATTCCTACAATAGGAATTTTGAATTTACAGACATTTTTGCATGTGCTCCATATAGGTTCAAAAGTCTTATACTTAAGGATATCTCTTGAGTGTCAGTATAAGAAAGAAAAAAAAAACTTGTAACCCTAGCGATTATTTTCACTGTAATCTATTCTTTAGTTAATCTGTGTACAGCGTTGTGGGCTGCAATATTGTCTATACGTTTTGTGTATTTCTTGTTCCTGTTTTTTATATTGTAGCTGTTTGTTGTACCTATTGAATAAAAATAAAATAAAAATAAACAAGAAATCTAAACCCAATCACCCATCTTCCAGATAAGCAACAAATACCGCGACGAGCATCGTCCTAAGCACGGCCTACTCCGTTCACGAGAGTTCTCCATGTTAGATGCTTACGGTGTTCATACCACTGAGGAATGCGCTCAGAAGATGTACCATACTGTCACCGAGGCTTATACCGAGCTGTTTAGAAGACTGGAGCTACCTGTGCACAGAGGTAAGAGAAAGGGTCTTATTCTCTCGTGTCAGCACGAGCTGTACAAAAATAGCTCATGCTGTAGTGAAAAGATTAGCCAGTCAGCAAGGTTGGTAGCGGGGCTGACTGCCCAGGGTGCGCCGGGCATACTTAAGTATCGTCACTCGTGGAGGCTCTTTTCATGCACCCCAGGTAGGACCAGGAGATAGGGTAATGACGAGGAGAATGGTGAGGGGTAATATGGAACAGCAAAGGACACAGTATCGGGTATAAAACTATGTCTAATAACTACAAGAAAGGTGTGGGGTAATACGGAACAGAAACCAGGGTAATTTGAGATAGAAATTTGGGGTACAAGGAAGGGCAATAACAAAAAGAAGGGTGTTAGGTAATATGGAACAGCAATCAAGGTAATTAGAGATAGAATTTTGGGGTAAAATGCCAAACGGTATTAAGGTAGTAACAAAAAGAAGGGTTCTAATCTAACATGGAATAGCAATATGGGAAAATTCCATACAGGAATGTGATTTAGCCAGGTTTAGTATATTTTCATAAGACAATGGGCAAAAAATAACATGTAACATTAACATAATATTAGTGTACGGTAGTTTAGTTAGAACTTATGTGGGGTAATTTAGAACTAAGACTAAACTCTGCTCAGAAGGTATATCGTATTGTCACTGAAGCTTGTAGAAAGCTGTTTAGAAGACTGCAGCTACCAATGAATAAAGGTTAGGAGAAGGGTAATAGCGAGAAGAAGGGTAAATTGACGCAGTGTGAGGGGTAATTGAAGAGACGTAAGTGGGGTAATTGTAAACTGGACTTTTAGCTTTGATTTATGAGACAATATATTATTTGAGATATAAATAAATGGTACATGTACTGTATAGTTATATCTCTATATCTGTTCCTGTATACCTAACCTACCTATACATGTATACAGGGTGTAAACGAATTCATGTAATTCCTTCAAACTGCGTGATCTATTAGTGACTAGATCATGCAAAGATAAACAACTTCGGATATGTTTTTCGGTCTGAACATGTTTTTTGGACGAATTTGAAAGATTATTAATATCTTCAAATCCCGTGTGGCTCCATAAGCTGCTAGAATCTAAGAATAACATGCAAGGAAAACAAAACATTTGATTTAATTTACAACTTCCCGTAAGCCAAGGGTATTTGTCGTACAAAGAACTGTTCATATGTTTGAAAAAACCATCGCGTCGTTTGTAATTTATAATCATGTCAGGGCGAGCACGTCCTAACTGAATTACCTACATGTTTTTAATTTTCAAAACTCAACTTTGAAAAGGATGTTTCCTCAGTCAACAAATAATCTGTCAGACAGCATTCTACGTTCACTAATGCCGCCATGCTATCGAATTTACTCAATAATAACAAAATCACTACTTAAATAACTACTTTCTAATAAAAAGACTACAAACTAAAAAAAAAACTATCTTATATTTAATAGTAATCCTTACTTACCTAATTAACTATTTAAATAGACGATCACCAAACAATACAACGCCACTAACCTTGTTTTTACTGCACTATCACTATGCAAAACTATCACTAGTTTACACAAATAAATCAATTTCAACAATAATACATGAATAATGTTATAATGATTCTAAATTATGATACGAATATATCAAATCAAATGCAAATGAACAATTGAAAACAATAAATATGACACTTATTTATGCGCGAAAAAAATCGGTTTTGAATCTGTCATCTAAATATTACTACGAAATTCAGTATCATTCCATCTCGTTCTGGCGTACGCATTTCCTAACTCTGTCCTTATCGTAACTCGATGAATCGCGGCTTGCCATCGTCCTTTATCTAGCGGGCCTCAAGGTCACGATCGCTGCAAGAGAATCTATGAATTAAATGTACTGGGTTCCTGCCACGCGCGACCGACTTTCTTTTGCGGCATTTCAACTTAATCTACTCCGAAAAAATTGTAGGCGTTTATTTATTTCTTTGCTTGTTACTTTCATAAGTAAATGTAAAGCCTCGTATTCATGGTAAACATTTCTTTAGCAACACGGTTGCATAAACATGTTGCCGAGTTGCTGACAACATATTGCGGGCAACACTTGTGTTGCGGAGTTGATCACGCCATGTTGCAGAGTTGACGCCCGGCGAGCGTCAACATCAGTTTAGCAATTAATGTTGACGTGTGTGGACGTGTTTGTAAATGAGTTTTAAACATGGCAGTAGTGTGGAGCAATGAATATGATGATGATGATTATTTTTAGAAAGATAGAATATTAAATACGCAGAACACAACAGCACTACTTCCTCGGGCAACATTTTGACGCAAACGATCGTGTGGACGGGAAGTATGGCTGTAAACATTGTTGCCAGAAACTTTGATGTTGAGAAACTTTGGTGTTTAGCAACGGTTGTGCAACAAATGTTTACAATGAATACGGGGCTTTATACCAATGTAACTTCGTTAATAATTATTTGTATAAATGATAATTGAAAATAATAGATACTAGTATTTGCCATATTTCGAAAGGGAAGCCGATAGGAATCGAGTTGTATGGAGCCTTCGCCACTGCTGTATACCTGTTTCGTATATTTATACTTGTATACCTCTGTCTTCTTTCTCCTCAGTCTCGGCTCCGTCAGGCGACATGGGTGGTTCTCTCTCCCACGAGTGGCAACTGCCCGCGACTGCCGGAGAAGACGAGCTCGCTATATGTTCTCGTTGCTCGCACGCTACTTTAGAGGAGGACCAAAAGTGTGGAAAGTGTGGAGGGGAGGCGGAGAAGGTGAATAGTATTGAGGTGAGTTTGTGTGTGTTTCTATCATGGCAAATATTAAAAATAATAAGAAGTCTAAACCCAAAGAGAGTTTCAAGACAAGAAATATAAAAAAAAAGTTTTTTTTTCTTGCTCTATTTTAAAAATGGTAATACATACAAGCGTGAAACTTCGTATGATTGTAGTGTATACTACACTCACCGGCATAATTAGCGGAACGTTTCCATTTTTTACACTTTTTTTATTATATGGTACTGCTATTGCTGTGACGATTTTTTTATTCAAAAGAACCTTCAATTAGAACTTGCATGTTGAAGAAAAATTTGATTTTCCTAAGCAATTAGGGGTAAATTAGGCCCAGTTTTAATTTTACAAAGATTTTGCCCTTTTGTGTTTTTGATCAGAACTTTGTTTTATTTAAGTACTGGTGGTTTGGCCTTAGTGTATTCATTGCATTTGGAGAATAAACATTGCGTAGAGGCTGAAAGAAGTAATTTACCTGTGACAAAAGCTACGAAAGATGTTACAGTGATCGATGAAAGTCAAACCTATCGTGCAGTAAGTTAAGCACTGGGTGTATCGATATTAGTCATTCCTCGCAATGTCCATCGGTACAAACAGACAGGATGTTTCGTTAGAAGATGAGAACAATGCAGAAATCAAGGAAAAAGCGCCGCTGATGATTGGTTTATGACAGTTCAAACCAGTTATTAAGGCTCTGAAAAATTGGCGCAATGCTGCTATTCGGACCTGTAGCATCCAGACGGTGGTCCGTATTTTGCTTGTGAGTATGCGGAAAGAAAGACGACGTCTTGTTGAAGGTAATCTGATGTCTAACGCGACTACTGAATGTCCAAAACGTGCTGTAGGTCATCGCGTAGTGAAATTAAGTTTTGCTCAATAACACCGAGATCGGACTAAGGAGTTAGAAAGATTTTTTTTTCTCAGGGGCGAACTGTTTTTTGATATACATTTTTTGGATGGGAGGCATAGAATATGGATACGTTAAGAGAATCGCTTTGAACAGTAAAATTTTACAGGAACGTGCCTTATAATGGAGGCTCCAATAATGGTTTGGGGTGTCATTTGTTTTGAAGCGCACACGGAGTTAGGCATTATTAAAGGAGGCTTATTGGCTACTTATTTTTGCAGGATAGACATCCCAGAACCTCATGCGATGCCACTTGATGTATTATCAGACCAGAAAAAATAATTATGCACGATTATATACATAATCGTAATGTATGGCCGAACTGTGTATTCGTGGTCCGCAATTTCATATAAGATGTTGTAATAACCCACCAGGGTAGGTCAACGTAGACCCCGGACATGAGTCCAATAGAATATGACTTGGCCTTGACGGGAAATAGGGTTAGAGAAAAAAAAACAGCCAACCAGAAACATTAGAGGATTAAAAAGTGTTTCATGAGAGTATGGGGACAATTTGCCTGAAGAAAAGATAATGGATTAATAAATTGCTTGGAAAAACATGTCATAATACTGATAAGGACCCTAGCAGTACAGAAACGGTGATAAAACAAACAAAATAGTAAAATAAATAGCAAATTAATTATTCCAAAAAATATGCGCCGAAAGTAACAAAATGGATATTTTAGCAAATTAAAGATTTAAATTGCCAAATTCAATTAAATGATTATTGGTCCTTATAATGCATTTAACCCTAATTATAAAATATTTAAACAATAATTTACAATACAAAATTATGGAAAAAACATGGTTTTTTGTTGCGTTCCGCTAATTATGCCGGTGAGTGTATATAGTTAAATAAAAAATAATAAAAGCAGTTAGTTCACAGACATGTGTGGTGATACGGAACCCTAAAGGCACGATTCCATTAAGGCGTGATTCCATTAGGCAAGTTACTTGTATGCAAGTTGCAAATTGCATACAACTTGAACAAACCTGCGTACAAGCTACAACTTGTATGAGGTAGTTTGAACTTGTACATTTTTCATTCAAGTGACGTGCGAGTGGAACGCGCAAACGTTAGTTGCACTTTTTAAATTGCGAACGAGTGATTGACACCCATGATGTCCAACTCAATTGGTGATCATCTCCACTTGTATGCAAGTAAAACCTGCATACAATTTGCACACTCTCGAAAACATGTTTCCAATGTAAGCAACTTGTACGCAAGTGTGACGTCATACTTGCATGCAAGACTTGCCTAATGGAATCGCGACTTTAGTGAGCGAGACTTATTGGTACTTGGTCGGTTTTTTACAAGCTTTTGTGGAGAAACTTAGTGTGGTGTTCCTCCAACCAAAGGGAGGATCTCCAACCAGGCGGAGTCTTGTGCCTGGCGGGCTACGCCAACGGTTGATGTTGGGAGGTTGTATATATACTATCTGCGTGTTAAATCTTGATTGCGATGTAGGATAGTTCGCATGTGGCGAGATAGATGCCGCCACACTTTTATTTAACTTGCAATGTTTGTATGTTAGTTTGTTTAGGTCAAATCTTGTAACTGAATTTTAAAACAGTTATTCCCGACCGATTGAGCTTAAATTTTGCATACACGTTTAGTTTGGATGACAATGCATGGTTTAAAATCTAGCCATTACGTTATATTTCCAGGTCGGTCACACGTTCATCCTAGGCACTAAATACAGCGAGCCTCTGTCAGCTACACACACTCCTGCCAGCGGAGCGCCACAGCCTTTGATTATGTCCTGCTATGGAATTGGAATTACGAGGTATGTGTATTTCAATGACATTACTATAGTAAAGATATGTTTATTTATTAATTTAATTAAAACGGTCTAGGACCAATTGCAATAATTAAAGATTGAATTGAATATACAATTGAATAAAGATAAAAAACCTGCCAAGTGCGAGTCGGACTGGCGCAGGGTTCCGTACCATTATCTATAAAAACGACAAAAAAATCACGTTTGTTGTATGGGAGCCCCCTTAAATAATTATGTTATTCTGTTTTTTAGTATTTGTTGTTATAGCGGCAACAGAAATACATCATCTGTGAAAATTTCAACTGTCTAACTATCACGGTTCATAAGATACAGCCTGGTGACAGACGGACAGCGGAGTCTTAGTAATAGGGTCCCGTTTTACCCTTTGGGTACGGAACCCTAAAAATGACATGACACAAAAGATAATAAGTACATAATTGATCAGAAAAAAAAATGAAAAGTTTATCCTTAATTTTAAAACACATTAAATTTTTATAGTTAGATGTAGGAGGAAAATTTTTGATTCGTGGTAACTTTGCAACCGATTATTTTTTCCAAACATTCATAAACTGCCCTTTTATTTATACCCGGTTTGACGTTGCGTTCAGTGACATTCTGAATACAATGTGTCCGGTCGTCATGTACTTGCGATATTCTAGGTACATAAACAACATTATTTTTAGTATATACAAAAACCGAGACACCCCAACAAGATGTTCATCAGAACTGCCTGAATATGTGTTTTAATAAATCTCCGAGTTACACCGTAGTTTATGTCGCGTTAAGTTCCCTAGTAAAGTGTGAAATGCCTGAGATGTGCTATGCAGGGGTTGTCTAATACACGGAAACTGACCGAGCGGACCATCTCAAGCCTCAAGGTGTCTATTCCCGTCAACTGTTATAGGTAGAAACCTATTGAAAGAGAATTGAAATTTATGAAAAAAAAAAGGAAAAATATAATGTGGTGTAAAAACTATGTCAATCGATTCTCCTAATGATTCTGAACAAACTAGTTTCAGGTTTAGTATATACTAAAACTAAACTTGTATAACAACTATTCTAGTACACAAATACACACACACTAGGGTCCAATCCACTTCCCTACTATTTGGCAGCCATTTTGCTTTTTTGTTGAGATATTCTCTATCTTAAAGTTATGAAAATGTGAACCCATTGTATCGTAATGTATACGATAGACAATATGTTGCCCTCTGAATAAGCCTACTTTTATCTCAGTAGGACCAAAACTTGAGATATGACTTTTTTTGTACACGCGTACAGAATATCTCAACAAAAAAATCATAGTGAATTGGACCCTAGTGTATATTATATTTAGTTGTTATATTAGTAGAAGTACCTAGAATATCGCTAGTACATGACCGGACACATTGTATAACAATTATGTTACGTTCATACAACATGGCGTTTATTTTCCTGTAATGTTTTGTTTTATTTAACACACACCATTCTTCTTCTTACACTCTACATACACACATATTTGCATAGGGGATTAAACGTTAATATTAAATAATTACGCAACCCAAGAATCCCGGAGTTTTTTTTTATAAATCATTTTAAAATGTCGCTTCCATGATCCGACTAGTTATGGTCCGGTGTTCCTGGCATCCCGGGTTTTTTTTTATAAAAAATATACATATTTTAAGAAGCCGCTTCCATACTTTTGTGGCTAAAAATTAACTTTAGGTAAATATGCATCCAAAGGGGAACGCCCATAAAATGCTTGAAATGAACGGAAACTACTAATAGTCCTAAATTCTAATTAGAATTAAATATGCATAATGAATAATTCTCAAGTTTGTAAACGTAGGAGGAAAATATAACGATCTTTAAAATATTTCGCTTGATATCCGTCTAATTCATTCTTATTTTTTAATGGACAACTGTGTTTAATCTGACATGTGTAATCGACATTCAGCCAAACAAGAATTTTCAAATAATTTATCGAAGTATTTTATAGAATTATTGCACAGTTATCGTTCATTTAGAATAATTCGACCTAATTATAACGTTTATCTAATGAAAGTAATATTATATGCATGTCAATATTAATTAAAATAAAATTATTTTCAAATAAGAAAAAGTATCGTAGGCTGCATGGATAACATGTCCTTTGCCTTACTGACAGTTTGATATTGATTACTGCATTTCATTTTTCCGTTGAATTGTGGTTTTGAATTGATCGATTCACATTTTGCGTTTGCGACTTGAGTATAACTTAATAGGATATAATAACGACGACTTTGGCCATTTTTAAGGATTTTGATTTTACTTCTGCACACGTTACCCCTTTTCGAACTCGACTTAGATTGAACCCGCCTTGACGACGACTCGGCTTTTTGACGACGGACCTGGACCTGCTTTTTATACGACTCTGCTATTGTTTTGGACTCTTACACCGTGTACATTTAAAAATGGATGGAAACGTACACTGTGTTAATTGCTATCTCGATCTTACAGCGATGAGACGTAATGTCGTATCAGAGCAAAATGATGAAGTACGTCGTTTAATACAGGCATGGATAACACCATTAGCTGTAAGTATATTCATTCCATAGTTTTTGTGAATAATTATATTGAACTGAACGCACTGACATTGAACAATTAGTACATTGTTTTTTGTTCTTTCTCACAGGTTGAACCAGGTAGTGTTGTTTGTGATGCATGTCTTAGATTAGCGGTTCACACTATCACCGAGACACCTGGAACCAGCCGGCCAGGTAGACAAGTAGGCCACCAACATGTGTGCGTTTGCTGTGGACAGTCTGTTCTACGACAACGATCACATGTTGTAAGAAATAGCAGTGATCGTGAGAGGCACATAATGAATGTAGTAGCACACAGAATCCAACCACGCCAGGTAAGTTCATTCCTCTGCCCTAATTCTGTGTAATTCCCTCTTATCCCGTGCAAATAACGTCACTATCATGTCTTTTAAAAACTTATCACAGAGTACTTTTTTATGCATAGGTTTTCGTTCATCGAGCTTGAAGTAAAACAAAACCAACTTTTACTTTTCATTTTGCTTGCAGCTACGTTCTTCGGATTTGATCTGCCACCCATGTTGGCAACGATGCAGCCGGGCTACCTCACCCCCTACTACTCCTTCACCAAGCCCGAGTCCGGTACCCAGTCAGGCAGGTAGTTTGAATATACCTCTACATGAAGAACCTCCTCAAATAAGATCCAGCGTACTGTTACCTAATTACGGAAGAGCAGTTGATACTCAAAGTCATTGTTTCTATCCAGGATGTAATATGATTGATAGACATGTGGTACCACTTTCATTAAGGGTGTGGCTCTTCAAGGACTACAAGTTTTATATACCAAAGAATTCAAAAATATGTAGTCATCATTTGAATAGTGACTTTTGGCATGAACTCCCTGCTTTGGAAGATATGAATCATGAATTCACTGTGGACCACATTGAAGACTTTGCATCATTTGTGAATTATGAATGTCGTGCTTTGGACTTCGAAAATATACACTTAATGGAAGAACATATGGTGTGGTACTTTTTAGGAATGAGTAGAAATAGTTTTGGTACTCTAATGGGAGAGGTGCCCCGATTGGCGCAAATGCATAGAGGTTCTACTGCCCTTGGAGCTTACCTGATGAAATTGAGAACTGGAGATTCTGATGAAAGATTATCATCTCTTCTACAAATACCGAGAAGTACTCTGGAACGTCTAATGGCTAAAGCAAGGGAAAAACTGCATCAAGATTTTGTTCCTATGAACCTTGGAATTGGACATATAACAAGAGAACAAATAGCAGCAAGAAACCTTGTTCTACCAAATGGGCTGTTTGGCGAAGTCGACGGAATAAGGAAGCCTGTCGTAATTATTGATGGAACATATATCTATGTACAAAAAAGCTCCAACTATTTGTACCAAAAAGAGACATATTCTCTTCACAAATATCGAAACCTTGTGAAGCCATTTTTGCTTGTTTGCTCCGATGGCTATATAATCGATGTGTTAGGCCCTTATCCAGCAACAACTTCCGATGCTCAGATAATGATTAGTGAATTTGATGAACCCAGTAAGCCATTGAGACAATATTTTCAGGATGGTGACGTATTCATTCTTGATAGAGGGTTCAGGGATTCCATTCCACTTTTGCAATCTTGCAATTATAGTGTTCACATGCCATCAACACTGCAAGTAAATGAAATTCAATTATCCACTCTGGAAGCTAATAAAAGCCGAAGAGTTACTATTTGCCGCTGGGTTGTGGAAGCCGTAAATGGAATATTCAAGCAGCAATTCAAATTATTTCGCCAAGATTTTTTTAATAGAGCTTCGAGACATTTAATGGTAGATTTCTCTATAGCAGCAGCATTAATTAATAGGTTTTATACTAGAATAGTTGACAGGCCAGATGCTGTTGATATTTTGCAAATAATACATCAGAATATGTATACAGAAAATATACTAGCTGATTATGTGATCACAAATAATTTGAATCGTCGCAGAGCGCAATTCCAAAGCATTAATATAAATCCTAACAATGTTGCTGATTTCCCACAACTGACATACAGCGAAATGGTTTTGTTGGCATGTGGTACGTACCAAATAAAACAGGCTCGCTCATACTATGGCGAGCACACACGAGCGAATGGTATTTATAAGATTGAAATATGTAGGGAACTGGATAACGAATTAGTTGAGCATTTATCTCTTCCGGGTAATTGCTTTTTACTTCGAGGAAAAATACAAAGCAGACATATTTCTCAAAAAATATATTTTGTTTATATAATAATTAACAATTCCTTATCAGGGATAAGGGCTTTACAGCATCGCTATTGTAACTGCCTCGTGGGACGGCGAACAGTTGGTACCTGTGCCCATACTATGTCAATAATATGGTACTTAGCATGGGCCCGGTACCAACCCAATATCAATCCTCCTGCACAGTTTCTTGATGATGTGTTAGTGGTTTTTAATGATGATTAAAACATTTAAATGCAGTTTTGTTTATTAATTATTGCGTAATAATCTTAAACCTTGACTTAACCTATATTTTAGAAAAAGATGTTTGGAACAAGTTTTGCCGAGTTTTTTTGTAATTATTGAAAATGATATGGGTTCCCTACGACTTATAGTGCAATTTGGCGTATATTTCATTGTTGTTTATTTCAGGCATTTTTATGTGTGGCATCTGGGCATTTCCCTTTCCGATCCCTAGTGATAACACATGTCTATTTTGTGTATTATCAGATTGTTAGCAGCAAGTTTGGAAGCGTTATCGAGTGAGAAGAGTCTGCGGTGGCCGAGAGCTATCGCGCCGTATAGTATTATTATAATAGGACCCAAAGTAAGTATGCACTATACTAAAAAAAAAAGGCTAATTTATAAAAAAACTTTGTACTTATTTGTTTCCATTTTTATCGACTTCTTGTCTTGCCAAACAATATAAAATAGTCGATAAATCATTGAATTGAATAGGATATGACAAAAAATATAAAATTTAATCTTTTTCGAGTTTCAAGTTTCGAGTTCGTCACCATTTATTAAGTAAAAATGATAAGAATATATTTAATGTAATTTTGAATTTGATTTTAATTGTGAATTTAATTTTGATTGATTTTAATTTTGATATTAATTTGTTTTTAATCTTGACTGTTGTAATTTTGATTTTAATGAAATGTGATTTAATTTTAATTTAATTTATGTAATAATGTATATGGGATAATACCTGAAATAAACGATTTATTATTATCAAAGTTATCATGAATAAAATTTTACCTCATAAATCGAAGAAAAAAAGCGTATTTGAAAAAAAACTTTTATTTTATTATTTCTGAACCTTTATAAACTGCCCTATCATTTGTCGCCATGTATATGTTTTATTACATTATTAAATCAATTCCTACATTTACAGGAAGGCTCCCGAGAATGGCAGACCCACGGTCTGGAAGACATAAACCGTTTACACGAACAAATATCACAAACAACACCAGATAATGACGTCATCATAGACGACAGACACCACCTGACCATAGGCAAGAGACTCATGATGGCGGACAGGTACATATCTTATTACCAGAGAGTATATTTACCTAAACTTCGAGGAAGGAAGTAACATAGAGTGGATAAGAGCGGTTACGCACTGCATCCGATCCGAATCCGAGAAAATACGTTCCGAAGTAGTCGTACAACTATTTGTATGCTAGTTTACGCACTAGATCCGACTTCCGTCATCCGATTTCTCTCCGTCATCCGTGAGTTTCCAATTCGGAAAAAATATTGACGGACCGAAGTAGCCGTAGTACTGTTTGTATGAACGCTTTCACATTACCTCGGATTCAAATCGGACGCCAAATGGATATGCCAAAGATGGCCCCTGAATTGTTTGAATTTGGATCACAGATCGGAATAGTGCGTAAGCGATATCCGAATTCGGTCCGAGTTTTTTAGACTCTAGATTCGTATTTTCACGTATTCGGATCGGATGCGGTGCGTAAGCAATATCCGAATTCGGTCCGAGTTTTTTTTAAATAATTTAAAAATAAAAATATTGACAAATAATTATTTTCTTCACAGAATGGGATACCCTCACATCGTGGTCATCGGCAAGGCCTCCCTAGAGTCCCCACCGAGATACGAAGTGTACCACAGTAACAACGCAACAACTAGTGTACAACTATTGACTGAGAACGAACTGATGGCATTATTAACAAATAGAGTTACTGTACATGATCATAAAATAAAAACTAGTGCTTAAGAATGTGTTGTGTGTCATTTTGAGCATCTAGTCGTAAAAGTCGGAGAAGTCGGGAAAGTCAATGGAGGTGGAAATAGAAAAATTATACCCTAAACATAGTGACGTATCGTTATCTGTGATTCAGGAGCTGTAATACAGCCCGAGTCGTAAAAGTCAAGAAAGTCAGACTCCTAGGAAATTGCCTAGCTATGATGTTGTGATACCAGCATACACAATACTGTGAGACATGTCTTATCATGATAATACTATTGTGATAAGGTATTATGTGACGGATTTCGTACGATAGGTATAATCCGCGACTGTCAGGATAGTGCAAGGCTGTCAAATGTTTGTAGTATTGTAGTCCACTGCGCGATAAGAAGTGTATCATATTATTGTAGCCACTACCAGTGTACAACAGAACAAACTGATAGCATTGTTAGCAGATAAAAAAATAAGATACGGCAACAGGTGTAGTTGCGGCGAGTTCTCTCATATGTGTAGGATATTGAAAATATGAATTTTACAATGAAATATGGTCTTTTTTTAATAAAATTCGAAGAAGGTATAGGTAGTATCCTAAAAACATTTAATATTGATACCTTTTCATAATAACACGTATGATCGTTTACAAGAAGAGTTACTGTACAGGATCATAAAATAAAGAATCTTAGGAATGTCTTGTGTCATTTCCGAACCCTTTAGTCGCAAAACGAAATGATTTATAATTCTGTAAATAAATCTTTTACAGACAATTTTACAAGTCAACGTAATGTTTTTTTAAGACTAGATGGCGCCGGCATTTCCTATCTGACTAGCTCTGAGAAGAAAAGCCGAAACAAACTCAGAGGTCAACGTCTCTTTTAAAGTCCAGACATTGTAGTATAACTATGCGAGTGTAACAATGTAGGGCAACGTCTGGAATGGCCTTTTGAGGAAAGAGCCATAGCAGGTTTGAGTTGACCTGTCCCAACTGACGGCACGCATGCATCAGCCATCGTGAAGCTCAACCTTATTATCGGGAGCTCAACGATCCGACGCACAACGCTACCAATCAGCCGGACATTTGCGTAGGTCACAAAAAATACTCAAAAGTCTGAGAAGTCGGAAAAGTCATATTTGACAGTTTATTGTAGCGGCCATTGGTAGGCCCATGTTTATTTTATTTATTTATTTATTTAATTTTAAAGAAAGCTTACAGACTAATAACAATCATAAGCGTCATGCATAAGTAGGGACATTTGCTAATTAAAAGCTTCCACATGTAGCCCGTGAGCCAGAGGGTATATTTTGTCAGTCATTTCCTCTCAAGCGATAACTCGTGGAATGCTTCAGAGAGTTGTATTATGCAGCATGGTGAACGTCAGCTGCCGCTCCGTGGGTGGGTTGGGCAAAGGCAGCCCATCAAACATGTAAAAAAAAAAAAGTTTTCAGTCATTTCCTCCCGACTGAAAATTTGTAAAATGATAGTTAACGCAATTATTCGAAGATAAAAAAAAGTCAGCTGGCCGTACCGTGGTGGATTATACGTCAGCTGGTCACATAAACATGCAAAAAAATTTTTTTCGTTCAGTGATTTCCTCTCACTTGAAAATTTGTCAGATGATAGTTTACATGCTATTTTGAATAAATAAAAACGTCAGCTGGCTCTATGTTGGTGGAAAGGTCGTCAGCTGATGCAGTGAAAGGTGAAGCATGGGAACCAGACGTGAGCGCCGATCGCTTATTTAAATACGTCAGCTGACGGGTTTTCCACCAACATAGAGCCAGCTGATGTTTTTATTTATTCAAAATAGCATTTAAACTATCATCTGACACATTTTCAAGTGAGAGGAAATGACATAACTACAGTTATTCGCAATAGCTTCATGCACGCGCCCTTATATGTACCAATCAAATCAATATTCTCATTAATCAATCAATCAGCAATATTTAAATAGACGCACTTTGGACAGAAATCAATCCCCTTAAAATTTATACGCAAGGAAAATCTACCGAAGCATAAAAGAAAAAAAAAAAGAAACTTGTGAGCCATTCGAAAATAAACTTGAATTTTAATATATATAAATGTCCAACGTAACTCCTTTTTGTGTTTTTTGCCAAATAACAACTTCAAAGTTGAAAGTATTCTGCGGAGAAAGTTTGAACAAGTGCAGTGAAGTTTTAAATATTCGAAAATGTAATAGTAGTAGTATAATGTCGTGGCCATATCTTAGAATTGATCATGTCATGATTTGGCCGGCCATTTCATGAAATGGTTGTATTTCATGAAATGGCCAATACCCGCTGCCCACATCATGATGTGGCCTGGCCAGATCAATGAATAAATTAGCGTTCGACGATATGATCAGCTAAACGCACGGCTACTTCATGATGTGGTCAAACATTAGTGATCATATCATAAAATTAGTTACATTATCCACTGTTAGAGGCGCTGATATCGTTAGTTTTTGTGATGCATCGTGGCGGCGGACAATTATTCGGACAAAAAAGGTAATAATATTAAGTAAAGTAGGGTGACCACGCAACGAAAATTAATGGACTATATGGATTACTACTGGATTTCAAAATATGACTTCATGGTAATTGCGGGTGAACTTTTCATAGAATTTTATTTGTTCGATTACTTATCTGGTTAACCTGTCAAACTACAGAACAAATAATCATCGAAACTTACGCGGTCGACGCATTCATTCGAAAGATTTATAATTAACTAGCTTTTGCTCGCGGCTTCGCTCGCGTTAATTTAAGGATAATTTAATATATATAAGTTTAAGGTTAATAAAATTGATACATTTTATGTAAATCCGACTCAACGTACCCCGACTGCACGTGTTTTTTTATTAAACCTTTGATATCATGGAAACCCTACATTAATGATATGGCCAAACGTGGATTGACATATCACTAAACGTTGACGTTTAAATGATATGGTCAGTTTTAGCTGGCCATATCATGAAATACAACCATTTCATGAAATGGCCGGCCACATCATGAAATGATCAATTCTAAGATATGGCCACGACAGATATACTACTACTATTACATTTTCGAATATTTAAAACTTCACTGCACTTGTTCAAACTTTCTTCGCAGAATACTTTCAACTTTGAAGTTGTTGTTTTGGCAAAAAACACAAAAAGGAGTTACGTTGGACATTTTTTTACATTAAAATTCAAGTTTATTTTCGACTGGCTCACAAGTTTCTTTTTTTTTCTTTTGTGCTTCGGTAGATTTTCCTTGCGTATAAATTTTAAGGGGATTGATTTCTATCCAAAGTGCGTCTATTTAAATATTGCTGATTGATTGGTTAATGAGAATATTGATTTGATTGGTACATATAAGGGCGCGTGCATGAAGCTATTGCGAATAACTGTAGTTATGTCATTTCCTCTCACTTGAAAATGTGTCAGATGATAGTTTAAATGCTATTTTGAATAAATAAAAACGTCAGCTGGCTCTATGTTGGTGGAAAACCCGTCAGCTGACGTATTTAAATAAGCGATCGGCGCTCACGTCTGGTTCCCATGCTTCACCTTTCACTGCATCAGCTGACGACCTTTCCACCAACATAGAGCCAGCTGACGTTTTTATTTATTCAAAATAGCATGTAAACTATCATCTGACAAATTTTCAAGTGAGAGGAAATCATTGAACGAAAAAAATTTTTTGCATGTTCATGTGACCAGCTGACGTATAATCCACCACGGTACGGCCAGCTGACTTTTTTTTATCTTCGAATAATTGCGTTAACTATCATTTTACAAATTTTCAGTCGGGAGGAAATGACTGAAAACTTTTTTTTTTTTACATGTTTGATGGGCTGCCTTTGCCCAACCCACCCACGGAGCGGCAGCTGACGTTCACCATGCTGCATAATACAACTCTCTGAAGCATTCCACGAGTTATCGCTTGAGAGGAAATTGGTCCGGCAAAACTGTTGCTGGCTCACGGGCATGTATATACCTATCTAATTTTTTACGAGCCATTTACGTTGACCAGTTACAGCGATTTGAGTAGGTAATTCAGATTACCTACAATGTAGCCATATTAGGTATGTCGAGACAATATATTAGGAATTAGGAATGTCAAGTCGTGCAATATCAAAATCAAAAGCTATTTATGGTTGTCACCAAAATACTCCTTATTTAAAATGTTTCTAATTTTGTGTGCGCTGGTGCAAAATAAATCGATTTCCAGGTGTGATGGTAAACTATTGAAAGCTATAACACTACGTATGCAGAAGGCGTTGCGCCTGCAATTTGTCGATGCGAATGGTACATGGAGTAGCGGCCGTTTTCTTAGGTTGTTTATATTAGTGCGAAGAAGTATTTTGCTGAGTAGTTCGGGACAATCAATCGAGCCGTTTGCGATGTTTACTAAAAAACAGATAACACTGACATTACGCCTCACTTCCAACGGTAAGAAATGACATCGCTTACAACGGTGTTTATAGTCGACTGAGAATTGCCTAGCCTTGAAGTCCAAGTACCTTAAAAATTTCCTCTGAACAGACTCAATACGAGATTTGTAGATCTCATATTGAGGGTTCCATACCTGAGAAACGTACTCAAGGCGGCTACGCACTAGAGAACAATAAAGAACCTTTAGTGGTTTTAGGGAACGAAAGCTAGAACAAGCTCTAATAATAAAGCCCAAGGCTCTGAACGCCTTGTTGACGACTGTTTCTATATGATTATCAAAAAGCAGCTTGCTGTCGTGTACCACGTGTGCTTGCTGTCGTATACCACATGTTCAACAGTAGTCGTTTTATCGTTAATCTAACATTTGTCAGCACGTGAACCTATCCGGCTACAACCATAGAAGTAATAAGTACTACGTATAAAGCCCTTGACTAGAACGCACCGAATCTAGAGGCTGCCCCGTGGTTCGTGCGTAACATCCAACTCCATCTCGATCTAAAAATGCCAACCATCAGGCAATACCTCAAACGCATTTCCAAGCGTTATTCGACACTGCCCCCCTCCATCCGAACCCCCTAGTCGCCGCAGCGGCCGACTACAGTCCCTCTCTAATAAGTAATTAAAGTTCGCCGTCCCAGGCACACACTATTAGAACCCGATGACGAAATAACCCGTCCGGCATACCGTCCTCGCCGACGAGGCCCGTCGCGACGTCCCACCGTCGCCGGTCACGATCCACCGAGCTCTCCCGTCGTAGAGCCAGTCGTCTCTTCAGACTGACAGATAATTCAGCCCTCATCAAACTCTCCCCCCCCTAAGTCCACGCAACGCCCTAAGCCGAGAGGTCCGAGTCCCACTAGGGTTCGCCCTTAGTGCTGTTGGTGCAGGTAGTCATGATGTTAGTGTAGTAGTTATTAAGTATTTTACGTCCTCCCCCCCCCCCATTGGCTGGAGACCCTTCAGGTCTCGTCAATAACTGCCCCGTTACGTAGAAACGCACCGAATCTGGTGACGTCATCAGCGGCGCAGACAGTTTTTGTAATCGAAAACAGGTTGAATGAACGGTATGGCTTTTATTTGGTTGCGATTGACTAACGTTTCTTGTAGTAGGATTGGTCCCCTGTGGAACTTACAACCAATTCAGCCGGACGAATGCAGATGACGTCTCCAGAATCGCGCCATACACATCGAACACACCGTATCGGATGACATCTTTGCACCCATATTTATGATTATTTACGGTTTACTCACGTGCATTTTTTTCGGGATTGCCCGACTAGTTTCGGACCCAAACGGAGCCCATATTCATGAGCTGATCACGCGGCGAGGTCGCGAGTCAAACTCATCTTTGCACCCGTCGTTGAAATTCGTGTACATAAAGCAGGATAGGTGAGCGAGGCTGCATAGGATTTAATAGAAAGAATTCTGGAATGCGGCGCCTACGGTGCAGATAGGCGCGATCACCTTAAGCGCGCAAGACCGTTAGCCAGGGCCGCATTAACGATCTGTAGACTCCTAGACTAACTTGTGGTGTTGGCCCTAATTACCGGGAGGAGGGTTAGTTTCATTATTTATTTTACGGTCTAAGATCAATTACAATAATTAAAAATAGGAGGAAGAGGAATAGAAGAAGATACATACAATAAAATGGAAAGAAAAAATGAAAAAATATATTTATTTCAAATGTAAACACTTCTTTCATAAATCCCTCACAATGCACAATGCTTCTGACAGTTTATTCTTCCAATCATCCGCAAACAGATCACAATAGATCATTAGATTCGTGAATTGAAGAGATAATTATTAATACAATTGAATTCAATTAAAACTCATACCTAGTTTAATAAATCATGTTATTGATTTATTAACATTTATAACCTTCTCTCGTAGTGACAATAAGCTTAGCCCGTCAGCAAGGTTGGTCGCGGGGCAGAATGCCCAGGGTGTACAGGTCGCGTATTAAGAAACCATTATGGTATCCAGGACCGGGGCGATCTGTGCCACTCAATGCTTCATTCGACACGAAGATGTGTATACAAAATACATTTGTTAATATTTATTTAACAAAACCAACTAGAAAGCGGCTTCTATTTACAATACCGTTTAGACAGCGATTTTGGTCAAAATTTGCATCAAACACCGATACATTAGACTTTGAACTCTTCTCGTGTAGTTTAAAGTTTATTTTTAAGTGTCCGTGTTGAATCCTAACAGTATTACTAGTTATTCAGTGCACGTCCTAGCATCCACACTTAGCGGTGAGGAACGGTTGTTGTTTGTATAATACGATGCCTAACAGCCAACAAGGGATAACCGCCAATTTACAAACTTTACAGGAGAGTGGCTTATAGTTCTTTTACGACGAAGAAATTAAGGACCTTAATTTACAGGTTTATTAATTAATTAAACATAATTAAAAATAAAAATAATTAAGTTAATTACCTATCACTAACAATATTTTTTGTATATTTATTTTTTGTTTCTTTTTTCATTAAATAATTTAAATATTAAGTTGGCTTTGATTCGTTTTTTTAGCATGCTGTATGTGGGTGAACAAAGTCCACAAAATTAATAAAAAAAGTCGCAACTGTTCACCTGGGTGATTTAATTTCCAAGGTGAACAAAGGAGACCAAATATGTCGCACTAATTCACCTGGGTGATATTGTCAGGTGAAATAAATCCGAGGTGAATTGAAGACACTAAAAATTCCACTTTGTTCACCCAGGTGATATCACCCAGGTGAACAAAGTGGAATAAACCAATTTACATACCGCCTAAGTGACAAAAAGTATGTCGGAGAGTTATGAGACTTGTCTATTAATGTGGAAAACACGGCAGCATAGCATTTAACCTATCTACGCTACTATTTTGGTTTTAAACAGGCAGTTCAGAATTGTTTTTGTTTTATATAGATTATCGGGTTGAGAACGTCCTCTGTTATTTAACGTACTTCTCATCAAAAAAATCAAAACTATTCAGTTTTTTTTCTACATGAAAGGAATTAAACCTTTTTGTTTATAAATATTATTTATAAAAAAATATATTATAGAAAAAAAAACGGTTCTGTTTCGATTTTTTTGACGAAAAGTATGTAAGTCAATTTCGCAAAAAAATTACGCTTATCCCTTTTTGGCTGTTAGGTATCAATATAATGTTACTGCGACTACGCAGATTAGTCATTATCCAAGGTTAATTAGTTGTAGCGGTCAAGGTCTTGTATTGTGTGATATTGTATTATATATCGACGGCAGCAAAGAACAAACGGCTATCTACAAAATCACTAGTTTTCAGGAGAGCATTTTTACGGCGAAAATGTAATAACTTCTACAAAAATAAAGCTAGCCTCTTCAAATTTGCAATAGTTATATTATTCGGCATTTTGAACAAAACTATGAAGGTCAATTAACTGATATATATGTTTTTTTCGAAATACGGCAGATGTCTTTTTCTACGTCGCACAAAATAAATAACTAACTGAGTCAACTGCCTTATGTTCGCTTCTACGTAGGACTTTGTAATTACTGATTCCCAAACAATTTTACTTATAAAAGGAGATATTGTTATTCTCTTTTATAATATATATCTAACTACGACAACAAATAAAGGGTAACTATGACTGACACCAAGATATTGTAGTTGTCTCAAATTACTTCGTAATTCTAAAGGTTCAGATATTGATATTGCAGATAACATGCTATTAATATGATGAGCTTTTGGAGTTCAAGAAAAGAATTAAGTTATTCTTAGTAATTTATTCTTTTTTAATCATCGTAATCATATTACAAAGTAACAAAAATGCAATATTTGCAGAGAAAATAAAATTTCTAAGGAGTTACTATCTTCAAAAACAAATCAATAATCGAATCTTATACAAGCTATTATCATACAAAAGCAAAGCATAGGATCAAAGGAATTGAACCCGTGTTAATACACGTAAGTAAAGATTATTTTATCACAATAATCAAACTTACTGAACAAAAAATAATTTCTTCCTAGTCTTTTCTTCAAGAAATAATCAAATTCCAAACTAAGTTATTGAAGGTTTTTCTTGCATAAAATGAACAATCGGTAGTCTGTTTTTCTACCGTAGCACGTTGATGATAGCTTCAGCAAGTGTGTTTTAATGATTCTGACCGTGTTTGGACGTGCTTTATCACGCTTATGCTGTAACAAAGCACCCAACTGGGTCCGCAAAGAAATGACAACATCCGAAACAATCATTTCAGCGTAAATCTATGCATTGAGATTGCCTCTGATTCAAATCAGTTCTGTTCTTCCATCGATTCAAATCTTCTTCTTCTTAGCGTGTCGATGACAATCTACACCGTGTCAGCCCAGAACTCAGCAATGAGTTTAGCACTATCCGTAGCGTCCATTAGTTCTTGTGGCGTACAGGTAGCAGGGCAGGCGGGGCATGATGTTAAGTGCGCCATAGTTTGCGGAACGGCACCACATTTACACTCAAGGTTTGAGTTACCCGCAAATTTCCACCTGAGCAGGTTTTCCTTGCTTCGACCAACCTGAGCCCGTAGTCTATTTAGAGACTTCCAGGTCAGCCGAGGCAACTCATGCCCAGGTGGGAGATCCTCGGAAGGCGCAACAAACGGAATGGGTAAAGAAGCCTTATCTCGTCACAACTGGACTCTTGCCTGTGAACGTTCGCCATTGAGTGGGAGGACACGCTGTGCAAAGCTATTACGGCTCTTAAGTATTTGCCGAACGGGGATGTTGTAGTGCAGAGGGTGACGCGTATCGCTTTCCATCGATTCAAATACTCGGCCATAACAATATTTTTCCACGTTTTTAGCATCCTGAGGTCCACCAATACATCTAGTATGGTCTTATGTCAAAGCGAGATTCATCAGAAAAGCACACATAACGCCATTTTTCTTCTGCCCCATTTCTGTGTTCACGAGCCCATTGTGAACGGGCCCTACGATTGCAGGGCTCAATCAGTGGCACTCGTAGCGGTCTTTGCGAACAGAGATTGACTTTGTGCAAACGGTTTCTAATGGTTTGATCGCTTATTAACAACCCTGAAAAGCGATGAAGCCTTTGAATGCTCATCTTGCAAAGCATGAGAAAAACAAATTTATATTTCATTGAATAATGTATTTACATGTTTTTATTTTTTATTGTACTGTGCGTTCAGTCCACGAATACGCGCCCACTCCTTTTTGCTGTTGGAAGCCGCATGGTGCTTAAGCATACATTTCTTTTTATTATCTTATTTTAGTTTCCTTGCCTCGGAGAGCACGTTAAGCAGTCGGTCCGGGTATCATACGAATACCTGTGGTAGTGTCGTTATGGGTAGTCAGAAGTCCGAAAGTCTGACAACCGGTCTAACCTTAGGATATAGGCATTGCTACGCAACTGAGTTGCGGAGGTCTGATGACAGTTTCTCCGTGTAAAAGACTGGTGTTCAGCTCACCGTTTAGACTAAAAGCTGACCCCAACATAGTTGGGAAAAGGCTAGGCAGAACGAAGAGCGATGAAGCCTCGTAATCACCATCATCGCACTCATTTTAGGATTCCATCGAGCAGTGATATGTATGTAAAGATCTTGTCTACCTGTAGTGATGCGAGTTCGTCCTCCATGACGCTCAGCTACGCTGCCAGTGATACGGTAGCGTGTTCAGAAGTGACTTATTATACTCTGCGTAGTGCCCAGAGCGATGGCCACAGTACGTTTCCGAGAGCCAGATTCCCACATTCTTACGGCTCTGATCGTTTTTCCCAACTCAAGTGACATTTTTCGTCCTTAATAGCGTTCATGTATATTGATCTGACTCAGAAGTGTAGTAGAAACGGTTTTGTCTCAAAACCGTTGCAGGATTTATAGGAAAACGACTTGACAGAAGATTTTCAACTTTTAATCGAAATTCAAAAACTTTCCTTTTTTATATTATGAAGAGGTCGCTAAATAACTATGAGGAGTAAAAAAAAAACAATTTAAGAACTTGCAGTAATTCGCTAAAATGTGCTTTATCCCTAGACACGTTTGATGTGTGTATTATGAAATGTAGATTAACAAAATTGAGGTCGTAGAAAGAGTAAGTATGCAAGTTAAAAAAAGTCAACTGCCCCACCGCCCATGACAAAACGGTCATGTGACTGATATCTTTGTTTATCGCATGCGACGCGCCGAATCGTACGACGTACACACGGACAATTGTAGATGTCCGTGTGTACTTCGTTACTTTGTAAAAAAAGGTGTAGTTGTCTTTAAATACGCGACAAAAAACAAAGAAAAAATGAGATTTTGTATGAAAAAAAAATATCACTAGATAAAATAAAGAATTCTGAATTCAATTATGTAAAAAAGTGATTTTCGCAAAAATGCAGTTGTCTTTTTGTTCTTTGCGGCCGTCGATATAGAGACCCCGTTGCACCTTTTTTTTCTTTTTAATCCTGGGAATTTCCTATGCTGGATACTTACGAGCTAAAAACCCACGGTGTTCCTTCGCCTGACCTTTGGCCGGGGTCGCGGGATTCTCAGCTGCATGCACCGCGACCCAGGCAGGTCTCGGTCCGCTAACCTCTAGCGGACTTTTCCTTCTGTAGGGCTTTGCCCCACATCGTCCTTAGGGGCGCGCGTGTAACATGGTGCGCCGCCTTCTCGGGCCTGGGGTAGACCGACTTCCTGAGCACGAAGTCCGTAGTTTCGGCCTTAATTACGAGCGTTTCCTATTCCCTATCACCTACGGACATACGATTATTTCTACTTCTAAGAATGAATGACAACAAGATTTGACAGTTGTCCCTACTACCGATGTGTTTTTACCCGTCCAAAAAGTCGAATTTGACACTTGTTTTGTTCACTCCTGTTTCGGGCTACTAACTTCGGAGACAGACTTAGAGAGTAGTAGTAGACCCCCTGTAACTGGTCGGGCAACGGGTCCCCTAACCCGCCGCCTGCAGGCCACACACTACGGTCACAGTTTAAGAATCATACAGTTGGGAAACGCCTTTGATGTCGGACGACACCGCCGCCCGTGTAGGTACCTACGCTATTAGTCGCAAATGTGCAAGGGTTGTCAAAAAAGAAACACAAAATAAATGGGATTACATTTATTATAATCATTTAATTAATAAACAATGATTAAATTATAATGTAATTATAATACATAAAATCTCACGTCTGTATTCCCCGAAGGGATGGCAGAGGTGTACAGTACACCCACATTTCGCCGTTATGTTTTACGTCCCATGTAATAGGGGGCGAGCCTATTGCCATTGACCAGTCACAAATCCAGACTCCGGACTACTACTGAGAAATTCCACACGGAAAAACCCAATAACACTTTGCCCGACCTGGGCATCGAACCCAAGACCTCACGCTCAGCATTCGCGATTGCGACCGGTAGACCAACGAGGCAGTCCTCAGGCAACGTGTTTATGGTTTTTGGGGGTGCTGATGCCGAAAATGAGGTCAAAGTCAAAGTCCAAGAAGGCGGCTGCGAAATTTTACAAAACATGCGTCACTGATAAATGATATTTATTTCTGTAAATAAATCTGTTGCAGACACTTTTACAAGTCAATGTGATGTTTTTTTTAAGACTAGATGGCGCCGGCTTTTCCTATCTGACTAGCTCTGAGAAGAAAAGCCGAAAAAACTCAAGAGGTCAACGTCTCTTTTAAAGTCCAGACATTGTGGTATAAAACTATGCGAGTGTAATGCGAGTGTAAAAGAGCCATAGCAGGTTTGAGTTGACCTGTCCCAACTGACGATACGCATGCATCGGCCATCGCGTAGCTCAAACTTATTTTAGGGAGCTCAACGACCCGACGCACGACGCCACCAATCAGCCGGACATTTGCGTAGGTTACAAAAAAATACTCAAACCGCCAAACAGTTTTACGAAAATTGTGTTTAAAGCTAGCCTACATAGTACTCGCATTCACAATTTAATAAAATAAAAAATATTATAAAAACAAACGACAGATTAATAATAATAGTCGATAAAATGTCAAGGTAAAAAAATAATAATTCAATAATAATAATTAAGTATCAATAAATCAACATGCAGAATGTCAATAAATAAAAAACAATTATAAATGAAGTAACTTCAATGATGTATCTGTGATACGAGCGAGCGGCTCAATTTCAAGCATTTTTGTTGTCCATATAATCTTTAACTTTATAGAAACCCTTATTGCATAGTTTCTGCTTTACGAAGGATTTAAAATTTATTGAGACTTAAGTCTTGAATATTGCTTGGAATCTTGCTATAGAAACTTATACTTTGGCACCTAAATGAATTAAGTACTAACTTTTTGGAGCCTAGTCATTGGTAGTATACTTAGAGCATATACCTAGCTCTAAGGTAGCATATGTTTATTTTTATTTCTAATATTGACGCTATGAATGTCGCTGTTCTTAGAGAACAAACTAATATTTTTCTTAACATACATCAAATTTTCAGAAATATATTGAGATGCGACCGTCATTATATTAATTTCTTCTTTATTCATTGGTGTCGTTTCCATGAATCAGCACTCCCGAAAACCATTTAACCAATTTAAATTGTTTAAAGTTATTTAAAAACTAGCCTTTACGAATGTAGTAATTAATGGGTTTAAATTCTTACGCGCAAATGTACCAGATCCGGACGTGTCTGCCCTCAGCGTTCGAGTGCGCAAACTAAGCGTGATCGGGGGCCGCGATCCGCGCCGCCCACTTCCCCGCGAGGTCCCCGCTCTTGCTCTGCGCAAGTACATTCGTTTCCCAACTGTATGTATTGTTAAACTGTGCTACGGTGGCCGGAGATCGTTTCGCGCCCTCCGGCGCCCGGTGCGTGTGGCGCGGGAAGGGAGAGTGGCAGCCGCCTCTCTCGCTCTCTCTCTCCACTCTCTCCCTGGTCGAGACCCCCTTTACCTGGATATAGTGTTGGGTAGGACATGACTTGAAAAAGAGTTTGTAAGAGTAGCCTCTTTTTTGCTCTGAGCCAGTACAATGTACTACTTCAAATGAGGTGAGGCGTACTGAAGCTCGGTATACGTTTGAAGTAACGAGTATGATTAAGACATTTGATGTTACTGGTTTCGATGTACTGATTAGGGTCATTCCATAGTTTCGTGCAAAAAGCATTTCCAGGCTACCCACTCGTGAATTTATGATTTATTGATAATTATTTGTATCGCAAAAATTTGTATAATAGTGATTCTAAAGGGAGTATCGTTTATATTACAGGATTAATATATCGTTTTTTCAGGAAAATTAAAAAACCCTGTAAAAATTCATTTCCATCCTTGTCCAAGCAAGGACCTTGGCAGGCATGTTACTATTTACTTGCGTGCATTTGAATGAATTGTTTTAATTAATACATAATATTAAATTTGTACTTCTTAGCTATTGTTTAAATAATTTCATTAAACAATTCATGCAGTAATATAAGAAAAAAAGCTCATTTTCAAATTGTCACACGAAAAAATTCATCACCATCCGAGTTCAGTTTTTTTTAAATTACGTAGGTTTGATACGCGATCTCTAATTTGGCTTGGTTGCTACGCGCTTATAACAGTCAGTGGTCCGCGACATCGGAGCGGGAAGGACGTGCGCCCATCACTGTCGCAATTATATTCATTCTTCACAACGATTTTAGTGCTTCGTCCGCAAAGTGACTCATTACATTCCCTTGATTTAAAAAATAACTGCAGTAAGTAGATAATTTTAATTGCTTGATATATTTAACCCTAAAACTAATTTTGACCTTATATTAATATTGAACTTGTACTGTAGTTGATAACAATTATATCCTAGAAAATGTTTGATTTCTTCATTCATCTCCACTTCATTACCATCTTTTCTCTCCAATTTTTTGAGGGATGGTAATGAACGGATTTTGGAAGGGAATGAATAGTTTTAATCTTAATTAATTACGTTTTTTATGTTTATGTTTACGATGTTCTGAGCCTATTATTGGCATAAATGTTCATGTTTTTTGCATTTATTTTTTAAGTGAAGTTATACAATCATTATATTTATTTTACATTTTTCAGAATCAACATGGGGAAACCTCGTAAAAAGTTAACGAGAGAAGAAAAGCTAGCAAAAGACAGGTTACGTAAACGTGAAAAATATGCACAAATAAAAGAAAATCCTGAGTTATATTCTGTACAAAAAGAAAAAGAAAGAAGCAGATATTTAGCGAGGAAAGAGAAGAAAAAGATTTGCAGCATTAAAAACATGACTCCTAGGTCACAACGAGAACAAAGAAGACGTTGGCGGAAAAATTCACTAAAATACTTAGAAAGAAAAGCAGAAAAAAAGAAGTTAGAGACGATATTGATGGAAAACTCACCGCCTCAGAGTGACTCGGGTGAATTTGAAAATCTAGAACCTCCCAGACCAGATCCTTTGGTGCTTACTGAACGAGGTCAAAGTCAAAATATACCTGATCAATTATCTATTTCAAAGAACAAAATTAGACGTTTACGTTATAATTATATAAAAACTATAAAGAAACTAAAAGATAGAATTAGTAATCTAGAAAGAGAAAAGGATGTTTTACGTAAACGAAGAAATGAAACACAAAAAGTGTGTGACTCTGTTGAAAAAAGAGTTGACGAGGTATTGTCTGATATTCAAACAGAAAAGAAGGATGAAATAAAAAAGAAATTGCTCTTTAGTGAAACTTTGTCACGAAACCTGGAAGAAAGCTATAGAACTTCTAATAAAAAAGACAAAAGAAACTTTGTGGATACGATAGTCAAAGATGATAAGAGATTAAGAAAATATAAATTGTTACACAAATTGCCATTTTCTCGAAGACAAAAAACTGTAGCAAATGATACAAAAAACATAATGATTAATCGAATCCAGGCTTTTTTTGAAGAAGATACAAATAGTAGAGTTGCAGCAGGTAAAAGAGAATTTATAAAGAAGACTGGTGAGAAGAAACAAAAGCGGTATTTAAATGATAATTTGAAAAACTTGCATGGTAAGTTCATTAAAGAACAATGTAAAGTAAGTTATTCAATGTTCTGTAAATATAGACCCTTTTGGGTAGTTTTTCCAAAAACTGATCGTGATACTTGTCAATGTAAACTCCATTCAAACGTTAATTATTTGATTAAAACTTTAAAAAACGCAAAGATCATCACTGAAAGCACAGGAACAGATGTTATTAATAGTCTGTGCTGTGATGTAAAGCAAACATGTCTACAACGTACATGTAAATTCTGCTTAAACAAAGTTTTGAATTATCATGAATTTCAGAATGATAAAAAAATTGTTTTCTATCAGTGGGTTGTAGAGAAAAAGCCATAAACAGTTAAAGACAAAATACAAAAGATTAAAATAGTCTCCATAAAAAAGAAATATGAAGATTATCCGCGTAAATGTTATTTACAAATTAGAGTCAACTTTAGACGCATTCCTTAGGCACAATCTTAATATTATAGTTCAGTATGACGTAATAAAACAACTGAAACAAAATTTGAACGAAAAAGAGATACTAGTGCACATAGATTTCAGCGAAAATTATTGTTTGAAATATAATCAGGAAATACAATCCTTCCATTTCGGAGGAAGCAGAGAACAAGTATCCTTACACACAGGGGTTGTTTACTATAAAGACAGTGATGGTGGAACATTTAAATCTTTTTGTACAGTTAGTAATTGTTTGCAACATGATGCTAAAGCCATATGGGCTCATCTACGACCTATTTTGAAGATGATGAGATCTTTAGTGCCCTATGAAACAGTACACTTCTTATCCGATTCTCCCTCAAGCCAATATCGCAATAAGTTTATATTTTATTTGATCACAAAATTTAAAGATATTAATCAAAATATAAGTAAAGTGACTTGGAATTATCAAGAATCCGGTCACGGTAAGGGAGCTCCGGACGGTATTGGTGCAGTTGTAAAACGGACTGCCGATAATTTTGTCAAATATGGTGGAGATGTCGGTAGTTATGAGGATTTTTGGGCTTTGGTCACAAAAAACATACCAAACGTGCATTTTGAGATGATAACGGAGAGCGATATTAAAGAAATAATATTACCGTCTAATATTCCCGGATTCAAAGGCACAATGAAAGTTCATCAAATTATTTGGACAGCTGGTAGTACAAAAACTATAACTTTGCGTAGATTAAGTTGTTTCGAATGTCATGGTTGCCATATTTCTTGTATACATAATAAGCATTTAGGAGTTCTTTGTTTTGATAACTGTGACGAGGATGAGATTAATCTATCTGTTGTTCAGTGTGATCAGAATGAAGTTACATGTACCAATGACAATGAGTCTATATTAAGCATAGATACGTCCACTATTTTAAATAACATAGATGATTCAGATGTTTTAAAAAACTTACAACCTCTAGCAGGTCCAATTGATTTACAGCTATCACCGTTGGTAGCTGCATCTACTACGACTGAGGTCAAATCAGCTAAAGTTAAGATTTTGTCTGACGTAAAATTAACTTGGGAAAATCGTAAATTTTATAGGAAACTAAAGGAAAATCTGGTTCCAAAAAGTTTGAATCCAGCATTTAACTCTGAACATCAACGGCAATTCGAATCATTTATTCATTTGAATAAGACTGGTAAATCAAACAAAGATGATAATACATATTATGAGGAATCAGATGATAGTGAGGATTATAATATTTTTTAAGAAACGCTTCTGAGTTCAGACTGATTTTATTTAGATTGTTACCTAATGATACTAAACTTCTCAAGTTTATTGTTAAAGGACAATGGGACAAAATGTATGGACCCCGTCCCCACCCTTGTAGCACTATAGAGTGAGTTTGATTGAATGAACGAACGAATGAATAGTCGAGAATGAGTGAAGGAATGAATGAAATCGGTTTGAAATAAAATAAAAATGATATTAATTTTTTTATTATTTCCTCATTTTAAATCAATTATTGGCTGAAAAATAAATGCTGTACTGACTTAAAGAATGAGTCATTATATTCAAAATGAACGGTTTATAAAGTCAATGAATCAAAAAATCCTAAATGCAGAATAATATAATTATGATTCTTTATTTTTCTGGAGAAGGTTATACTCGTACCTAAATAAAAATTAGTACATTTAATTATAAATAAAAATCGGTTTATTTTCTATTCTGCATTTTCACAGTCGATTATTATTTCATCCCAGGCACGTGCTGGTCTAACGAAATTCGCTAAGTGCTTCCAGACACCGAGGTACCATATTATGCTTAACATGTGCGCATGCACCAACTGTCCTCATCCCAGTCAGGCAGGAACAATAGTACACTTGGATGGCGTTTAGGCTCTGCTCGTTTGTTTATATTAACAAATACGTGCTCACTCAGGCAGTTCCGAACAAGTACTGACGCCACTACGAGCAAGCGGGTGCAAATGTGGGTACTTATTTTGGACTGCTGTAGATGGTCCTTGCGGAACCCTTCTACGTAACCGGGCAGTTATTGGCGAGACCTGAAGAGTCAATAGCGGAGAAGTAAAATACTTAACCTAAGCTACTTATACTACACTAACATCATGACTACTTGCAACAACAGCACCAAGGGTGACCTCTAGTGGGATTCGGACCTCGGCTTAGAGCGTTGCTGGCGGGGGCTTGACCCGAGGGCGTCGGCTGCGAGTGATACTGTCGAGACTCCTACCGGAAAAGTAGATGGCCGTGTCGTCGGTGAAAAGAGCCTACTTGGCGAAGAAACGTTTGGGAATATCGCTGGTGTACAGCGTGAACAGAAGGGGCGATAGCACGGAGCCCTGAGGGACTCCGGCGCGGATGGGGCGAGGAGACGAGAAGGTGTCTTCTAGGCGATAGCGGAAGGAGCGATCCGACAGAAAGTCTCGAATGATGAGCACGAGACTGTATGAGTTTGTATAATAAACCGTTGTGCCAGATCTTGTCGAAGGCTTTTGCTACGTCGAAGAATAGCATGCTCGTTTTGTATGAGAGCATGAAGCGGGAGCTAATATGTTCGACTATGCAATGCAATTGCCGAATGCAACAGTGCTTGGTTTGAAAACCGAACTGTTCGTCGGGGATGCAATTGTGGGTATGATGCGCAGGTAATGTAAACCCTATCGGGTGATATTACGTTTAAAAATGGGAACTACCGAACCTCTGCCTAGGGCCGCTCCGCTCCGGACGCGTGCGTCACTCGTTCTCTCTTTCCCACATTGAACTATGGTTACACTAGCTTTGGAGCGCTTCAAATAACCCCTTATCACTAACTAAAATAATTACAGTGGTGGACATATAATTAGAAACACCAAGTGTGACTTTTATTTTTAGTACAAATTAACTTGATAATTAATGTTTTACGTATCATAGAGGGCTTATACCTATTTATCTACAATCTATCCACATCATGAAGTATTATTATGTCAGTTTTGGAAATATCATACAACCGTTTATGTAAAAACTGGAATACTTTATAAAATAAAATGAAGCAGCACAACGTACTAAGATGGACAACTAATTAGAAACAGAAAAAAAACATTATCATAAATACGAACAAAGTTAACGAAACCATAAATAATGAAGTTAAATAGTACGAACGTTTTATAATAAACAATTAATGTTTGGTTGGGAAGCCTCTGCTGTCGATTACAGCTCTACAACGACGTGGCATTGATTCTATGGATGTTTCATACATTTCTAGGGAATATTTCCCCAAGCTTCTACAAATGCGTCTTAAAGTTGTTATAGTATGATACTAGTAGTAGTACGATATTAGTGATATGTTTATTGGATAATGTTTTCTTTACAATGTACCACAAATTTAGATTTGATTCAAATCTGGCCTATTTGCAGACCAATCTAACACCGACACTAATTAGTCTCTTAGAAATGCTTTAGCGTTGTTTCTTTGGTTTGGATTATTGTAGTGTCGGTGTTAGATTGGTCTGCAAATAGGCCAGATTTGAATCAAATCTAAATTTGTGGTACATTGTAAAGAAAACATTGCCCAATAAACATATCACTAATATCGTACTACTACTAGTATCATACTACAACAACTTTAAGACGCATTTGTAGAAGCTTGGAGAAATATTCCCTAGAAATGTATGAAACATTCATAGAATCAATGCCACGTCGTTGTAGAGCTGTAATCGACAGCAGAGGCTTCCCAACCAAGCATTAATTGTTTATTATAAAACGTTTGTACCATTTAACTTCATTATTTATTGTTTCGTTAATATTGTTCATATTTATGATAATGTTTTTTTTCTGTTTCTAATTAGTTGTCCACCTTAGTACGTTGTGCTGCTTCATTTTATTTTATAAAGTATACCAGTTTTTACATAAACGGTTATATGATATTTCCAAAACTGACATAATAATACTTCATGATGTGGATACATTATAAATAAATAGGTATAAGCCCTATATGATACGTAAAACATTAATTATCAAGTTAATTTGTAGTAAAAATAAAAGTCACACTTGGTGTTTCTAATTAGATGTCCACCACTGTATATTCATATTGAAGTAATAACATAAGCATTTTTTAAGGTTATTTTTATGTTACTTTCATATTAAATAACTTTTAAACTATACACTTTACAGATGAGCTGTCATACAATAAAATTAAGAGATTAATAAGGTCTTTCATATACCCTAGGTAAGAAAGTGCTACACTACTGGGGACGTTTTGTCCCATTGTCCTTTATATTATTTTGATAATTATGTGGCTCTTGTGAAAAGGGATCTAAGTTACCTATAATTTAATGGGACTTATACCCCTTTTCACTGGGGCCAGAATTTTACTAACATTTATTCAGAAATTTATTAAAATTATAAGTCTGAACCTTCTTGGTTAATATTATTAATCGTAGATTTTGACTTTTAGCAGAGTTATTGATGATTGTTTTGTTAATTTTTTTAGAAGTCTTTTTAATCTTGTTGTTTTTTTTTTAGTTTTTAATGATTCTCAAGGAAAGTGATTATTGTGATTTTGCATCTAAGACCAAAAAAACATAGTTCCTATTATTAATAATCTTATTTTTTGTAAACACCTTAGTGACTTTTAGTAAACACAAATGATTATTGAACTACAGTTAGTCATTTGTTTTTATCATGACTGTTTTTTTTTAAACTGTGATTATCCTATCTTTTCTTAATATTGATTGAACGGAAACCCAAAGTCTGAATAGAAATAAATGTTGATTAATAATATTATGTTCGTTTTATTCGCATTCAGATCTATTTTCACAGTTATTTTGCAGTAGTCATTTCATTACCATCCGCTTTAAAAATTACCATCGGAGCTCAATTCATTACGTTCCTTCCTCTTTTCATTACCATCCAATCATGAAACTTCAGCTATCATTTTCTCCGTAAGTAAACAAGATAAAAGAGTGCCGTCGAGTTTTTATAAATCTGTTATCGACCAGAATTCGATTTTTTACAAAAAAAAATGCGGAATATTTAAAATGTTTTTGATTCTTCAAAACGGTGTTTTTTGCACGAAACGGTGGAACGACCCATTACGTCTTTCTTGAGTCGCGGTCACGTAATGTCCATTGCAGAATGAATGACGTGCTATTGCAGCATATGCCTCACTCCCTCTCTTTCTACCGTATAGTTTACTTACCGAGAGTAACGAGCAACGCGACTACTGCGACATAAAAGTTGAAGTAGTACCTACAATTAAAATTTTCGAGCCGCTCTTACATTTTGACGTCATGTACGGGACGAATGTACCGCCTCTTGTATGTCCTACTTAACACTACCTGGATAGCATAAAAAGCATGCTCCTTATCGAGGTACAAAGAAGGGGGGACTATTTATCACTTACGAATTATTATTATAAACTGACTGCTTCGATGGTCTAGTGATTGAAAGCGCGACGGCTGAGCGTGAGGTCAGAGATCCCCAGGTCGGGTAAAGTGTTATTGGGTTTTTCCGTGTGGGATTTCTCAGTAGCAGCCCGGAGTCTGGATTTGTGCCCGGTTGATGGCAATAGGCTCGCCCCCTATTACATGGGACGGCGAAATGAGAGTGTTACTACAGGGTGTTAACGAAATCGTGTAATTCCTTCAAACCGCGTGTTCTACTGGTGACACAGATTAACCCTAAATGGGAATATTCGAAAATCAACCAAAAAAAAATTCTAAAATTTTTTTTGGTTTTCTATTTCTGAATCTTTTTAGAGCCTTGGTTATCTGACTGCAAAGAGCGATATCGAGTTAGTCGTTCCTGCTAGCCGTGTCACTAGGGTTTTCGCCCCGGGTACCCGGAACCGGGAATTCCCGGGAATTTGTGGATTTTAGGACCCGGGAATTATTGGGCGGGAATCCCGGGTACCCGGGAATTATTTGAAATGAAGAAATGATGATAAAAAATGAAGGGTCTGCACGCTTCCGAAGATGTTACAGCATTTTCTGTCTCTCTCGCGTGAAACGGACATTGTATTGCGTGGTGTGAACTTAGAATGGGGTAAATGTATCATGATGTCAGCACACAGTACTGTTGTCTCTGTCTAGTAAACAAATTCTAAACGCTTGTTTTTTTTTTGTTTATGTTTCGTTTGGAGAAACTATTCACAATGCTTATTTTTTTCGTAATAGTTTCGATATTCATAATGAAATTATGCAGGATGTAAACGAATTCGTACACGAATTCCTTCAAACAGTGTGATCTAATGGTCACAGATTAGCTCTAAATGGTTTTTATTTTAAATAAAAAATAGATTATTTAAAAAAAAAGTTCTGTTTTGAGCCCTTTTTGCGCCCCGAGTTAACCGACTGCAAAGAGCGATTTCGTGCTAGTCGTGCTAGCCAGCTGTGTCACCGTGCTTTCATTCATTTATGAGTGGCGTCGAAATGTTCCAACGCATAAAATTTTAATGTAGCATTTTTTTTATTTATTCCTTATTAGCTGTTTAAGTTTCGACCACATATCGCAGCCGCAAAAAAACTATTATTTTTTATTTTTAATCAAGTTAAATCCCGTGCTCGGTCATTCTACACCAGTAGTAGATCGTGTGGTTTTAAGGTATTGCACGATTTTTTTTACACCCTTTATAGTCATACACCCTATTGTTATTCCGTAATATTTTGCCATATTTAATGAAGAGAAGACTTTTTTCATTAAAAAAACTCGCGACGTCGCACAATAAATGACTAGTTGTTCCTAGTTATTTTTTTTAAATAAGTATAAGATTTTTTATTTTATTAAGAAAAGTCGAATGGTATGTTAGACAATTTATCAATATAACATGTTTAAACTTTCAATCACCGTTATTATAGACACAATACATAAGACAATTAAGTGTCGTCCTGGGACGACGGGCGGTACGCAACCAGTTAAAGTACTTACATATAAATATAATACATTAAAAAGACCGCCGATCTTTGGGGTAACTCCGTTGAGGTTACAAAATCTATTATCAGCACAGTAGCACCTGAATTAGCTTTAATTTACAATAAATGTATTGATTGTGGTGTATTTCCTGACTTAATGAAAAATAGTAAGATTATACCATTATTTAAATCAGGTAGCACATCTGACCCAACCAACTTTAGGCCTATTTCTGTGCTACCCACTTTTAGTAAAATATTTGAAAAACTAATACTTAATCAGCTACAAAGCCACTTTAATAAAAATAATTTATTACATAGGAAACAATTTGGTTTCACAAGAGGTCGCTCAACAACTGACGCTGGTGTTGAGCTTTTAGATAATATATTTAACGCCTGGGAGGATTCACATGATGCCTTAGGCATCTTTTGTGACTTGTCCAAGGCATTTGATTGCGTTTTTCACGAGACATTGGTCAGGAAACTACATCACTATGGAGTTAGGAATACCGCACTGGATCTTCTTATTTCGTATTTGGGTAATAGGATCCAGAGAGTGGACGTTAATGGGAAGAGATCTCCGGGGTCTGTGGTGACAATGGGTGTTCCGCAGGGCTCAATTCTTGGCCCGTTCCTGTTTCTCGTTTATATTAATGACTTACCTTATCTCATACAAGATAATCAGGAGATTGTGTTATTTGCAGATGATACATCACTGTTATTCAAACTCAAACGGCAACAGCCGGTTACCAACGATGTAAATAACGCTCTCTCTGAAGTAGTGCACTGGTTTAATGTTAATAACTTACTTTTGAACGAGAAGAAAACTAAATGTATTAGATTTTTGACACCTAATGTCAAGCAGGTGAAAACCAGTGTAGTAATAAATGGAGCCGAATTGGATCTTGTGGACACCACTACGTTCTTGGGTATAACTTTAGATTCGAAACTGCAGTGGGGCCCACATATAAATAAATTGTCGAAAAGACTCAGTTCTGCAGCTTACGCGGTCTATAAGATACGCCAGCTAACTGATGTAGAGACAGCCAGATTGGTATATTTTAGTTACTTCCATAGTGTTATGTCGTACGGCATTTTGTTGTGGGGAAATGCCGCCGACATTCAAACTATCTTTGTCTTGCAGAAGAGAGCTATTCGAGCAATTTATAACCTTAGCTTTAGGCATTCACTGAGGGATAAATTTAAAGAAATTAATATAATGACGGTCGCATCTCAATACATTTATGAAAATTTGATGTATGTTAAGAAAAATATTAGTTTGTTCTCTAAGAACAGCGACATTCATAGCCTCAATACTAGAAATAAAAATAAACTTATATTGCCAATGACTAGGCTCCAAAAAATTAGTAATTCATTTAGGTGCCAAAGTATACGTTTCTACAACAAAATTCCAAGCAATATTCAAGAACTAAGTCTTAATAAATTTAAGTCCTATGTAAAGCAGAAACTTTGCAATAAAGCTTTCTACAGCCTGTAACAGAAAGGGTATATCTATCCGAAAGGGGTGAAGAGTGTATCAGGTATAGAATCTCTGTGCAAAGTTTCAGCTCAAAATAAATTACTCAAAGAATTGATACCAAATTTTTGGTTTCGCAGGTTTATTGAAATCAAATCATAACAAACGTGTCACTGCACTACGAGGGTCAATAACTTCTCACGACATTTGCTAATATTAAGTTAAATCTCTTTCGCGATCTGTGCGCCTAGTACACGCTGTAGGTAGTGTGCCGCCGCGGCCGCCCTATGTCGGCGCGAACTGACGGGATCAAACGAGCCGACAATGCGAGCGCGAGCGCGTGTGCGCAATAGGCATTTAGGAAGGTACTCCGTGGTGTAAAAAGTAATAATGCAATGCGTAATTTCCCTATTTACAGTTTTAAACACGATAATATCCAGCCAAAATTACAAATTAAAATGTTTAGTTAATAAAAAACACGTAAAAAAGTTACGTTAAAATTCAGAACAAAGTTTAGCTAGTATTTAGGTAGCTACTAGCTACTTAGCTTGTTTTTATCCCTCATTCATTACATACCTAAACAGTAAAATCTAAGAGCCATGTTTAATTTAGTAAATTGACTTACATTTTTAAAGATGGGGTTCGATGTGATGACCTTGGTATTGTATGCACAAGGCCGCTCGCTTGTTCATGGACACCTGAACATTGCGCAGCATGTCCGGTGTTACTGTCCTGAAGGCATCCTCGATCCGTACTTTCATTTCGTGCACTGTATCACACTGCACTGCGTACACTACGTTTTTAATGTACCCCCACAAAAAAAAATCTAACGGAGTTAGGTCTGGGGACCGCGGAGGCCAAGCCACGCTTCTGCTACCACGTCCGATCCACCGAGAGAAGCGCGCGTCCAAATAATTACGCACATCACGTGCAAAGTGTGCCGGTGCACCGTCGTGTTGGAAAACCATGGTATTCTCCATCACGAGATCCACGTAACTTGATACTGGAAGCACAGTGAGCACATCGTCTAATTCATTCATCAGGAAGTTTAAATAATTTTGGCAAACACGCCAACGAAGGCAGCTGCCGACGCTCAGCATCTGGTCTACCCTGGATAAATCGGTGACGATACAAGTCTCGGGCAGCTCGCAGGTTACCATCTTCTGCTCCGACACACATCATCACCTCGTAATATTCGCTATTAGTTAACGACATTTTTAACAATCACGAAATCACAAGTCGGTACACTGAATCGGATGGAGAGAGCGACTGAAGGACACGAGTAATAGTCTACGACTGAAGTCACTGACGAAGACAAAAGAACGGTGGGGAATAACCGAAAAATAAATCTTCTACTATCCTAGTAGTAGGGTAGCTAGCCCAATTATTGTACAATACTATTTTAAAATTTTTGTTGAATTGTTGTTTAAATTAATTTACTAATCAACTTAGCCTATCGCTGTCCACTGCTGGACACAGGCCTCTCCCAAGTTGCGCCACCCACAACACACGATCCCCCGCCTTTCGCATCCAGTCCTCCCCAATTATTAATAATTTCAAGAAAACTGATCAATTTAATACATGGAAGCACACCGATCAATGAAGAGTTAGGCCAGGGTGTTCATTAATTGACTCAAGAGCTGAGTTGACGCACGAAACCGATAAGATCATTTTTATTGTGGACTGTGGCGGCGGTACCTATACCTACATAAGTCCATAGTATTATTTGTAAGTATTGATTAATCAAAATTGCGATAGTTAAGTTGAGTATGATTCCATTTATTTATTACTGAAGGCTACCGGAGATCAACATTAAACCAGGCGTAAAGTTACCTCCACGTTCGTACCAGCAACCTGCAACGGGCTCATTTACCCTAAATATCATTGTGTGTGTGTAGGTATCCAAATTAACCACCGACGAAATTAGGGTTCGTTCAGTTATTGTGCGCAAACGCTGTCCGGACAACTCTCGTTACTCTTGCGGTCCTAGTACTTTTAACAATTTATTTCCATAGTAAATACATTTTGCGGCCTATTTTTATTTGTGATTTATTTATTGACATAAATAAAGACTATCATCACAAACCATCAAACTACAACCTCTCAATCAACTCAGATTGTAATGTTGTTTGTTACTTACTTAGCGCTGTCGTCATCATCATAGTCAGCTCATTACTGACCCACTGCTGGGCACGGACCTCTTCTCAGAATGAGAAGGTCAAGGCCTTAGACCACCACGGTGGCACAGTAGATAATTATCTACTGTGACGGTGGCCTAGTGCGGGTTGTTTTGTAAATAATTATGGCAAAAACTACCAAATATTATTACAATCCTATTTAAATTAAAAGCGGAACCCACTGGCATTTTATTTGTACCAGGAGAGGAGACACATAAGTTGCATAGGAAAGTTATTTAGGGTTCATTTTTAAATAAATTATTTTACAAAATCTTTTTTCTGTAATATTCTAATTTCGTAGTCTTTATTCAGTCTTTACCTACGCAATTCATTTGAGATAGGTACTATGGTAATTAAAAATTTAAAACGATAACGATAACGGAAATTCACAGGAATATTTTTGTTACTTTAAAAAAATTGTGGTCGAATATCATAATTATTAGGCACCTACATTTGTACGTTCATCGAAAGTCGTGAGCTAGATACTCCGTTATGCATGTTATTTTTTATTATTTTTTCACGTAAAAGTACCTATTTTTAGAAAACTGCCGCTTTTATCACGAGTCTACTTACTACCTAAGTTCTTAAATCATTTTCCAAGCTGCGAACAAACATTTGCATTTTAACTTGTTCAAAAACAATCTTTTTTTAAATTTAATTTTAACTAAACACGGAACCCTTTAGCATTACTTATGTACCAGGAGTCCAGGACACACATAAGTTGCGCAGGAAAGTTAATAATAGGGTTCATTTGAACATAAATTATGTTACAAAATCCTTTTTCTGTTCTAAGTTCCATTAAAATGTACTTTCGCAGTATTTACCTAACCAATTAATTAATTTCTGGTGCAGTAATGGGAACCAACATAAAATAAGGATTATGTATGGAATTTATCAATTTACAGGAGATATCTCTCTGTATTCACGGCTCATCTTCCGTGCGGAAGACGTCCGGTCCTTTGGAAGGCATACACGGGGACACAGGTCCAACGCGCAGAGGCCCCTTTGAGAACCGCGCAGAGGCCCCTTTGAGAACTACTTAACTACTTATTTAAGTTATTTTTAAACAATTCAAAGTTGTCTGTACCAGGAGTAATTTAAAATACACGGACATCAATTTCACTTTACCCTAAACCCCAACTAACAATGAAATCAGGGTTCTCTATGCAAACAATTTTCAATACGGCGATAACAATTCCTATTTTTTATGCAGTGCTAGTACTTTAATTATTTTCTTTTAACAGTTTTGCGACGTTTTTGCAAGCATTTTATTTATTACTACTAGCTGTTGCCAGCCGGGGTCGCGGGACTTATCTCATTACCGTGACCCCGGAACGTAAAGGGCTATTGAAGGAACACCGTGGATTTTAGTCAGTACAAGTCTGACAGTCCCTCCGGCCCTGCCCGGGGTGGGAGGACTCATTTGATGATTTTACCACGAAAAAAAAAACTGTTACCAGCGGTTTCACCCGCTACAATTTGAAAATCATCCCGTGGGAACATAAAATCAGGATACAAATATCCTATTTATTGAGCCAGGTTATGAACTATCTGTGAACCGAACTTCAACCAAATCCGTTCAGAGATTTTTGCGTGAAAGAGGAACAAACATCCATCCATCTATCCAACCATCAAAACAAACTTTCACATAATTACAACATTAGTAGGAAGTAGGATTGACATAAATTGGACTAAAATAAAGACGTAATGAAATCAATTTTGTTGTATGGTTATCTCATTAAACGAGTCCTCGCGCCCTAGGTAGAGCGAAAGGAACTGTCAGTCAGTACTGACAGTCCCAAGGAATAGGATGAAATTTTTAGTCAGTACTAAAAAGTTCATCCTGTTCCTTCCAGGACCACGATGTCCCGACACTACATCATGTAAAACAAACATGTAAAGCAAACATCACCGGCAGACCATGCAAACAGTAACAATTAATTAATTATGCGTGCGTGTATCATTTTGTAATCAAAAATAAACTATTTAATTGTTGTTAATATTTTTCGTCATAATTATTAGAAAAAAAAATGTTTTCAACTTTATTAAAAAAAAACATGAACGGAACCCATTGTCATTTTAATTGTGGACAGGACTCCAAGACACGACAAGGACGGCAACTGAACACGCCCCCTAAACCTAAGTACGACGAAATCAGGGTTCTTTAAGCGAAGTATTTTCATTTTTGCAATAACAATTCTCATTACTCATGCAGTCTTAGTACTTTATTTAATTTCTTTTCACATTATGAACCGTTTTGCGACATTTTTACAATATTTTAATTTATTTTTGACATAATTTGGAATTTCGGATTAAAATAAACATCAAGAAAGACACGTGGTCGAACCAATATCCTTTGTGTGGTATCTCATTTAAATGAATCTTCTCGCCCTAGGTGGAGCGAAAGGGACTGTCAGTCTCTTACTGACTAAAAGTTCATTCTGTTCTTTCGTGCCCTTTGAGTTCCATAGAGTTCCAGGTCTACGATGTCGAAAAACTACTTGGTTAATCCATTTACCAAACAGCACCGCATCGACAGAGCATAAAATTCCGATATTGTTCTCCAGTTAAGACTAACCACAGACAGAAAGTAATGATTATGCTTGCTATGCCTTTGTAATTAAAAACAAACTTTTAAGTTGTTGTTCATAGTTTCCATGATAATTATTATAAGAAAAAAAGATATCAACTTTATTTTAAAAATCATGAACGGAACCCACTATAATTTTATTTGTACCAGGAGTCCAAGACATACGAAAAAGTTGATGTTTTGGGGTTCAGTTGGACTTAATTATTTTACTAAATCGATTTTTCATTCTAAGAAGTTTAAATGGCAAACAATAATATTACTAAGTAATTTAAAAAAAAAAACAAGTCCTGGAAATGTATTATCTCAATCAATTCAATGAAAAACGATTTGATGATTATACGAATCGCTTCGTTTTTATGCAATCTTCAAGCAAATAGTAAGGTGAATCGAATTTTAAAACTCGGAAAAAATTATGATATGGTCACAATTTTGATTGAGTTTACAAACAAAGAAACTCACATACACAAACACCCATACTTGGATCAACTATGTGTAAGTCATAAAAGTATTTGTTCCGTGCGAGGTTAGAACCCGCGACACGCTGCGCAGCAGTTCATGGCTTAGCCACTTTGTAAGGCAACCGTGGAGTCAAAGTATTATGTTGCTAATAAAAACAAACACATTAAAAACCAAACAGCGAATAGGTAGATTTATCCACATAATTGCAAAATACGAGTACAGACAATACTGTCGGCATTGTTTATGTTTACACTAAGCGGATATTCATTTGTCGGATTGATAAAATTGCTTATTCCAAATGATAGCTAAAAGAAAAGTCAGTAATAAAAATTTTCAAACAAAAAAATAAACATGCGGAACCATTTCTCTAGAAATACCAGGAGTAAGAGGTTTATTTTTACTTACAAATAGTTCGCTGACACCGATCAGCTGACTTAGTGCTAGTGATGTGTTTATTCGAATTTTAAAAGTTCGGTTTCTGGTATCGATGTTTTTAAAAATCTCATAACTTCAATACACGTAAAGATAGGATTAAAAAAAACCTTGCCATATCGTTTGGTATCATCCAAAGAAGCCCTGCCTTCTCGATGTATATACCCATTCCGTTACACCCTGTATAAAGTTAAAGATTATATGGACGATAAAAATGCTTGGAATTGAGCTGCTCGCTCTCATCACAGAAAAATCATTGTAATTCTTTTGTAACTCTTATTTTGACATTTTGCATGATTGATTATTATTATTGTTGAATATTTTTTTTTTACTTTGACATTTTGATGAATAATTATTCAATTATTAATATGTTATATTATTTTAATTTTATTTTATTTTTTTATTGTGAATGTGAGTACCGTGTAGGCTAGTATCCTACTCGAATTTCATAAGTGTTTGGCGGTTTTGAGTGTTTTTTGTGACCTACGCAAATGTCTTGCTGATTGGTGGCGTCGTGCGTCGGGTCGTTGAGCTCCCTAAAATAAGGTTGAGCTACACGATGGCTGATGCATGCGTACCGTCAGTTTAGACAGGTCGACTCAAAGCTGTTTGGCTCTTTCCTCAAAAGGCCATTCCAGACGTTGCCCTACATTGTTACACTCGCATAGTTTTTGATACTTACTACAATGTCTGGACTTTAAAAGAGACGTTGACCTCTGAGTTTGTTTCGGCTTTTCTTCTCAGAGCGAGTCAGATAGGAAATGCCGGCTCCATCTAGTCTTAAAAAAACATATAAAATTGACTTGTAAAAGTGTCTGTAACAGATTTATTTACAGAAATAAATATCATTTATCATTTATCATAAGTTTCATGTTAAAATATACGAGAAAAACTATATTTATACAAATAACATGAAAATTCCCGGGTACCCGGGAATTCCCGGGAATTTCGAGAAAAAATTCCCGATTCCCGGGAACTCAAAAAGGCCGGGAACGCGAAAACCCTACGTATCACCGTACATTCATTAATTTATGCATGGCATCGAAATGTTCACACAAATAAAAAGATTTTTAAGCAAAAAAAAAAAAACATTATTTTACTTAATCCTTATTAGGTGGGTTAGATACGATCGGTAACAAAACCGCATGAAAAAAAAAAGAATTTTATATTTTTATTTTTAATCAAGCTATATCCCGTGGGAGGCCTGTCTATACCAGTAGTAGATCATGTGTTTTAAGGAATTACACGAATTCGTTAACACCCTGTATACACCTCTGCCCGACTCTTCGGGGAATACAAGCGTGATAATAAGTTATGTGTTACGAATTATAAACTTGTAAAATTGCAGGCACATGAGTCTTTATAACTTTGTCTTGTCTTGTGTCTTGGCGCCATCTCCAGGCAAGTATAAACATGTTTTGTAGATATTGTACGTATCAAATTCAATAGTAACAGTCACATGAATAAATAAACCGTAGGGCTGTCTACTATTTCACGACCGTAAGTTAAGTACCTACCTATCTAATAGAAAAGGCCAAAAGAAATCTTACTAAGACGGCCTACAAATACTTTGGTACTATTCTACAAACCTACTAAAACAAAAATACGAAACAAATAATACGCCAACATAATTACTTACAAATAATAATTCTTATGGGAAAGCCGTCATCTTAGTTATTTTGGATATTATCTACTCGTAACTAAATATTCTGTAATAAGCATTAAACATGTGTAGGTATAAGTAGATATAATTAACTGACAAGATCCTTTGGAATACAAAATAAGAAGTCTCCTTGTTTTTCCTACCATTATTTGTACACATACACACAGTACAGCAGTTTGGCATTTTTAAAAACAATTAAATAAAACGTCCGCGTCTCGTACCGCTGCCGCTGCCGGTGTGACACCCCTTAACTTTGTCCGCGTACTGAGCCGCCTCAAACCGGTTTGTACGGGAGCGGGCGCCGGCGCACTCCCCGCGCGCCTTGTCGGTGACAGTCACGCACACATAAGCTGTGCGTGTAGTAGTGTACCTACGCACGGCGTTTAGTATGAAGCTTTCATTCTGTTCGGTTTATTTATTCATGTGGTAACAGTTGTCTATACGAATCAATCTCATCAATCAATGTGAGGACCATGCAGCATAATAATATAGTGTTACACTTTCATTCTTAATATTTGTCTGCCTATTGTGTATCGGTATGAGTCTGTCATGCTCACTGAAATGTCCTGCTGATGGTGGCGTTGTGCATCGGGTCGTTGAGTTCCCTGCAACATGGTTGAGCTGAGCGACGCCGATGTATGCGTCATGCTCGTGAACGGGTGCTGTCTGTTGGGACTGGTCAGCTCGTAACTGCTATGGCAATCGTTTTAAAAGGCTAACTTTCTCATTGCTTTTCATGTTGTTAACCGCTTTTACATTAATCTGCATTGTTCTTACATTACTAAAAATATCAAACCGGTTACTTTTTTTAAAGAGTGTCTATGGAGTTTCTTGCCGGTTCTTCTCCAAAGGACCTACTTGGAACCGAGCACCTAGTGTTGACCTTTTGAAAGCACCAGGGATCTGGTCTACTTGAAATAAAAACTATTTGACTAGACTTGACTTGAATCTCCACACGGCGATATCATTGCGGCCAGTAGCGGAGTAGCATGAGTTGCTAGACAAACTAGACATCATCTTAAGTTAGGAAAAAAAACTTAATAAAGAAACATAGTTTTACAATCATCGAGAAAAAACACAAAAAAAAACGTAATTTTCCGTAAATTCTTTTTTATTTACGAGTAATAGGGTATTTGACTGAAAAAATCTAATTAGTCCGTCAGTTAGATTATCTAAAAATATTTGACACGTATTTTTTCTTTTGTTACGTAAACCAAAATTGACGAAGATACGACAGTTTTAAAATTGGTAAAACGTCACAAGCAAGTACAATTTTTACTTGCTTCTGACGTCATCCAAGTCCCAGCTCTCGAGTTTTGATGCGTTTTATTTTTCCAAATATTCATAGATTTAACAAAAGAAAAAATACGTGTCCATTATTTTTCAAAACTCTAACTGGCGGACAAATTAGATTTGCAATTTATTGATACTGTCAACATGCCTATTGACGGTTTTTTTTGTGGTAGATTGTAGTTATTTCATCTTTATTGCCTGTTATTTACAAACATTACTGTTTTTGTTTTAACATGATACGCTTGGTTCAAAAATTACAATTAAAAAAGTTAACGCCTATAAAAACTTTTCATATAAGTACCTATGTTTTTTTTATTTTTCACATCGCCTCTCTAAAATTAGACTTTGGTTACACGCACTGGTAGCTGAAAAAGATGTTTGGCAATAACTTCTTCTGCACATGTGGCTTCCCTGGAACCTCATTAACGTCGTATGTGTGTGTCTATTAACTAACCTCATTACGATTAGCTTTCTTGTTTATTACTATCGTTACTCTCAAGATATCTTTATCTTAAACTAGCTGTACCCGCATGCGTTGCAATGCACTTTTTCCTACTTACTACCTACCTACTACCTACCTACTACCTACCTACTACCTACCTACTACCTACCTACTACCTACCTACTACCTACCTACTACCTACCTACTACCTACCTACTACCTACCTACTACCTACCTACTACCTACCTACTACCTACCTACTACCTACCTACTACCTACCTACTACCTACCTACTACCTACCTACTACCTACCTACTACCTACCTACTACCTACCTACTACCTACCTACTACCTACCTACTACCTACCTACTACCTACCTACTACCTACCTACTACCTACCTACTACCTACCTACTACCTACCTACTACCTACCTACTACCTACCTACTACCTACCTACTACCTACCTACTACCTACCTACTACCTACCTACTACCTACCTACTACCTACCTACTACCTACCTACTACCTACCTACTACCTACCTACTACCTACCTACTACCTACCTACTACCTACCTACTACCTACCTACTACCTACCTACTACCTACCTACTACCTACCTACTACCTACCTACTACCTACCTACTACCTACCTACTACCTACCTACTACCTACCTACTACCTACCTACTACCTACCTACTACCTACCTACTACCTACCTACTACCTACCTACTACCTACCTACTACCTACCTACTACCTACCTACTACCTACCTACTACCTACCTACTACCTACCTACTACCTACCTACTACCTACCTACTACCTACCTACTACCTACCTATACCTACTACCTACCTACTACCTACCTACTACCTACCTACTACCTACCTACTACCTACCTACTACCTACCTACTACCTACCTACTACCTACCTACGTTAGGAACACACCTACATTGCTTAGACAACAGTGAGTGCTTGTAATTTAATATGAACTTTATACCATAGCAATAAAGCTCAAATTGACTACGTTTTAGTTAGAAATCATTTGTATGGGAAAAAGAAAAGGGCTATTTTTAGGGTTTTTCCAGCAATAATTCTAATTTTTCTCGCCGTAAAAACCATCCTTGAACTTCAACGAACATTTTAAAAAAAGATTTGGCCAAATTGGTCCAGGCGTTGTTGAGTTATGCGCTTACCAACACATTTTGCGATTCATTTTTATATATAAGATACAGTGATTTTCTTTGTAATGTGTTTTGATGACAATTAACCATGTCAGTTGTTTCATATAGTTTAGCGTCCTTTTACCTTTTGTAATGTGAAAGCTTTGTAGACTTGCTAGATGCCTGGATACCTAGGTAAGTATTTAATTTGTGACCATATTTTTCATTTTGTTTTTTTTTTATCTGTACCCACTCAAATTGTTAAAGATATGGATTTTAAAAGAGTAACCATGGAGTTTCTTGCCGGCTCTTCTCCATAGGAAACGACTAATTGGAACCGTGCACCTAAATTCGACTTTTTATAAGCGCCTGTAACGGTTTATGTGAAATAAAAACTTTTGATTTTGAGCTGACCATAATATTTTTGAGGCAGGCTCGGATGTCAGTACATTGTTACTTCAAGCTCACTCACAGTCATGGTGTATGAGGGTCATCGATGTCGGTCAATGGATTTGTTGCGGCGGAGAGTTGCGACCAACTGTACAAGGTCGAAGCGATACACTCGACCGCCGAGGTTGAGTGACTCGCTCTGTACAGCTTAGGTAGGTACAAGCAATGCCGGCTTTAGTAGTGGTGCATACTGATTTATTTATTTACTGATCAAGACAGGGTCGGATTCAAAGATTTAGGGGCCTTAGAGCAACGAAGAAGTTTAGGCCAGAAGAAATATTTTTTTAAAATACCTCGTTTGTCTTAACTTTTTCTCTTTGTCAGAAAGGGTGTAATTTAAATTTTTTTTTCAACCTTTATTGTCCACTGCTGGGCAAAGGTCTCCCCCATAGCCTTCCCCTCATCTCTATGCATTGCCTTTTCTGGTCAATCTCCCATAAACGACTCTTAAGTCATCACGCCAGCGTTTCCTAGGCCTCCCTCGGCGACGACGCCCGTCTTCCGGCACCCACTGCGTGACGACTCTAGCCCATCTGTCTTTATGCATTCTGCATACATGACCCGCCCAATCCCACTTCAGTCTTGCAGACTGAAGAGACAGAGAGTTCTTTAATTATGATCTAAAAAAAATTACAAAATCTTATTTTGTTGCGGCCCCTCTCTTGTGGAAGCTCAGGGACTAAACCCAGTGGCGGGGTAGCGTGGATTGTCACCCGGGGCGACACCCCGGTTTCTATGAGCACCCCCCGGGTGACGCAGGTGCACGCAGCGCAGGGCAGAGCAGGGCAGAGCAGATTTTGTAATGCATGAACGTACTAAGAGCTGACGCAGACATGCGTCTGTCCTGCTCTGCGCCTCATTGTAGTGCCGGCACAGATTTCTGTGCGACGCGTGCATGTCGACACGTGTTTTTTACCGCTAATTCGAATTTTATTGCAATGACAGAACATTTAATCGAATTAGTGCGTTGTGAACCTTGTTTGTATGATACTAATCATCCAGACTATTAAAAAAAAAAGTTCGTCAACTCGAACACGTCTATTCTTTGTACTAGTTAAAACTCGAATGTGTCTTCGAGCTGCGTCGCAGCATGCGATCGTGGCCTATGTCTGCCTCGCCTGCCCTGCAAAATCTGTACTATACTGTGTCACCTGCATCCTAGCATACGCTTCGTGCTTACGTGACCCACTTGCCGCGCGTGCTCGTGGCTGAGCAAGTATTTTTTCTGTGCTGCGCTCCAGACTTTTTCCTAATTTCCTTAGTCAAAGTGCGGCCGATGCGGCCGAAAGGTTCTGGAGTGGCGACCGCGTACCGGAAGACGCAGCGTGGGTAGGCGACCACAAGGTGGACCGATGTGAAGGTGAAGGTCGCGGGAATCCGCTGGATGCGAGAAGCACAGGACCGGTCGATGTTACGATGCTTGGGGGAGGCCTATGTCCAGCAGTGGACGTCTTTCGGCTGAATGATGATGATAAGGCCCTTCTATTGTGGAGGCCCTGTTCTCCAAATCCGGCCCTGCTATAACCCCGACGATAATTGAGGCCATCAGCGCAAAAGTGGACTAAGACTAGGGTTACCATCTCTAAAATTTGGCAACCAGGACAAGACGCGTGAAAACCCCGGATTTTAGAGCCCAGAACCCGGACATGTCAACAGGTTTTTTTTAAACGTAGTTAGTGTAAAGTAGTAAGTAAAAACAGTTGTTTAGCGAGTCGGTTCGTTGGTCAGTGCATGTGTCGCGGGCGGCCCAAAACTTAATTTTTTTAAACCCGGACTACATATGAAGTCCTGCCCGGACGCTCCCCGGATGCCCTCTAAACTAGGACAAATCCGGGGAAACCCGGACGGATGGCAACCCTACCTAAGACACATTGTTTCTAAGAGTTAGGTATGTGCAGTAAATAATATCAAACATGCTAATTTTAACTCAAAAAACTTTAAAAAAGTAAAAACCGGCTTCAAAAAAAACTAAACGGAGTAAAATAATTATCATTTAATAAAACTACCAGTTTCAGAAGTCGGTGCATTCAATTTGTTTCAGCGTAGAACACCGACTTCTGAAACTGGTAGTTTTATTAAATGATAATTATTTTACTCCGTCTAGTTTTTTTTGAAGCCGGTTTTTACTTTTTTAAAGTTTTTTTATTTCATACTTTTTAGTGCTACAAATTACAATAGTGTACAAATTCTCGGACCAGCACTACAACTAGAACGTCGTCTACATACAATTTGTGTACTTTTTTAGTTTTTGTTGATTATTTGAAAAAGTGCTGAATCATTTTCAATAAAATTTATATGGCACCACCTCTGAAGTATGGCCTACTAAACAAAAAAAGAATCATTAAAATCCATTCACAATTGGCGGAGATATCGCATAACAAACATACAAAAAATAAACAAAAAAAAACATTCAGACGAATTGAGAACCTCCTCCTTTTTGAAGTCGGTTAAAAATGGCTTAACTCCAGGTTTAATTTATTTTTATTATATTAGCATATTTGATATTATTTACCGCACATAACTCTTATACGAAACAATGTGGCTTAGACCACTTTTGCGCTGACGGCCTCAATTTTACTAGCGGAAGCCATCTCGTATCAAGCATCAACATTTCCATTCGTTAGACAACAACATCAAAATAAATGACATACAAAATAGTCAGTTATTAATAAAAATCACCGCCAAAATTAACCATAATTACTTTTAACAGCACTTTTGTGAAAGTTTAACGTAATTTTAACAACTGTTTGTGATATATGTTCAACAATCTGTGTTAATGCAGATGTGATTAGGGTTACCATATGTATGACAGGCGTTTGCCGCATTTGACAGGCATTTTAAGGTTTAGACAGGCGTGCGGCCGGCATTGGTCTGAGACAGGCATTTTTAAATTACAAAACTGTATCTTGTGAAGATTTTTCCGTTTATAGATTAGAAAAGAAAGAACTATTAAAAAAATTATGTCCTCTGACAAATATCATTAATAAATATCCTTCTTCGTTATTATCTGTTGGCTTTTACTTATTGCCTACGGCGTTTTGCTTTAGACAGGCATTTTTCTGAAAATTCAGGCATTTTAGGTACCATAGACAGGCATCCCTCTATTTACATATGGTAACCCTAGATGTGATAAAGAGGTACGACGATCCAGCGATCACCGGATACAGTTGGGTGCTTACGTCATAATTATAATCAAGAGCCTTTAATTAGAAATATTTGACAGGCTAAAAAAAAGAGGCTTAAAAAAAGATCTTTTTTTTATCTGTTACTTGGCCGGCGTTTGACCGCCATCTCGCCTGATGTTAAGCGATGATGCGGTCTACGATGATTATGATATCATCACAGATCACAGTAGTGTGAGAAAAATAGTATGAGAATATTTAATGCAGGTTAATGTAAGAAATAAAATAAGAGTAATCCGCGGGCTTGTATGACATAAACTTTTTAAACTTTCGCGATTTGTACACAGAATAAAAATACAGATTCGTGCCTAATCGCGTAGAAATGAATATAAAATTGGTATTTAGTGCCTTTTAACTTTGATTTTGTTATTAGTTAACTATTTGTTGTAACTGTAATAGACTGTGCCACACTTTTGAAAAATAAATATTATTATTCCTTCTTTAAACTCACGGATTCATCTTCTGTGCTGAAGATGTCCGGTCCTTTGGAAGGCATACACGGGGACACAGGTCCAACGCGCAGAGGCCCCTTTGAGAACTTTAATCTAAGATGGGGTGGGGCACCAACCGAGGACTATCCACGGCTGCACTATTGGAATACCGTCATGGACCCAGTTATTATTATTTCGTTTATTCATTGTAAATATACATATCAATTTTATTATTATTTTAAGTTTCTACGCGATTAGACCCGAATCTGTATTTTAATAATTCTATGACATAATTTACAATTTCTTTACATGGATATTATTACAAATTGTACTTTGTCACCTATTGTAGCTGACACAGAAAGATCGTAAGTATCATAACAATATTTTTCCTAGCTAGGTATTTCAAGATAGGCTTTCATATTTAAGTGGTGTCATTTTTCATAATAAACACTATTAAGGATTAATAAAAATTGTTAATTCTGCAAGTGCAAAGTATCACTTATTTACTTAGTAGGAAACTTTGATACCGACACTTGACATGAATAACACATAAATTACCTTTTTTTTTATTTATTTATTACTAGGCCTGCGTTTGACCGCCATCTCGCCTGATGTAAAGCGATGATGCGGTCTACGATGGAGCACGCTTGCCCAGAAGAAACCGATTCACTCGTCACTTGAAGACACCCAGATTGTAGCTGTCGGGGAACACCCACTCGGGTAGCGCATTCCACTGTTTGGCGGTTTTCACAATGAAAGTGGAATCAAAGCGCTTCGTTCGGGTTTTTGGTATATCAACCATGAACCGTCCGATAGAAAAAAGGGCAGGGGGGTATTAGATGATGCAGATCTGAAGCACACTCTCCGAAATGTATCCAATAAAAAACCGATAGACTGGCAACTTTGCGCCGATGCTCAAGACTTTGGAGCTTGGTCTGAACAAGGGAGTCGTTGCTGATGAGCTTCTTGGCACGCTACTCCACCTAAAAATTAAAATAAATATTAGCCTGTAACAGTCCCACTGCTGGGCAAAGGCCTCTTCTCATACAGAGAAGGAACGAGCATTGATCACCACGCTTGCTCACTGCGTGTTGGCGATTTCAGACCATTCCAGGTTTCCTCACGATGTTTTCCTTCACCGTAGGTACTAGGGTTTTCGCGTTCCCGGCCTATTTGAGTTCCCGGGAATCGGGAATTTTTTCTCTTAATTCCCGGGAATTCCCGGGTACCCGGGAATTTTCATATTTTTTGTATAAATATAGTTTTTCTCGTATATTTCAACATTAAACTTGTGTAAGTATTTTAAACATGATAAATTGTCTAACATACCAATCGACTTTTCTTATTAAAATAAAAAAATCTTACACTAATTTAAAAATTTATTATGCGACGGCGCGAGTTTTTTCAATGAAAAAAAGAGTCTTTATTTCATATAATATGGCAAAATATTGTTACCAAATTCGTGTAATACCTTAAAACCACATGATCTACTACTGGTGTAGAATGACCGAGCACGGGATTTAGCTAGATTAAAAATAAAAATACAGTTTTTTTTCTTGCGGTGGTGATATTATTATGTGATCGAAACACAACCAGCTAGGTAGAGCCAGGTACAAATAAAAAAATAAAAATTGCTAAATAAAAATTTTATTCGTTGGAACATTTCGACGCCACTCATTAATGAATGAAAGCACGGTGACACAGCTGGCTAGCACGAAATCGTTCTTTGCAGTCGGTTAACTCGGGGCGCAAAAAGGGCTCGAAAACTGTTTTTTTTTTTAAATAATCTATTTTGTATTTAAAATAAAAACCATTTAGGGTTAATCTGTGACGAATAGATCACGCTCTTTGAAGGAATTACACGAATTCGTTTACACCCTGTATATTTTCATTATAAATCTCGAAATTACACAAAATATAAAGATTGTAAATAGTTTCTTCAACTTACACATTTACAAAAAAAAAACAAGCGTTTAGAAGTTGTTTACTAAACAGAGACAACAGTACCTACTGTGTGCTGACATCACGATACATTTACCCCATTCTAAGTTCACACCATGCAGTACAATGCCCGTTTCACGCGAGAGAGACGGTAAATACTCTAAAATCTTCGGAAGCGTGCAGACCCTGCATTATTCATCATAATTTCTTCATTTAAAAAAATTCCCGGGTACCCGGGAATACCGCCAAATAATTCCCGGGTCCTAAAATCCCAGAATTCCCGGGAATTCCCGGTTCCGGGTACCCGGGGCGAAAACCCTAGTAGGTACGTCCGTAGTGTCCAAACACACTATGCCGAAAGTACGCGACCGATTTTACGTTCCAACGTATTCGGCTAATATGACACACCATAACTGCCTTACGCTGCAAAAATTCAGTTGCGCAACCTTGTGGGCGGACACGCGGGGCGCAAGCATGCTACCTGCCCCGGATCTTCGTCGGCAATCTAACCGAACTTCGGTTGCGTATAATGTGTGCTCTACAGAATATGTTGCCGCCGAATTGTCGCTAAACTTACGCCCGACCGAAGTTCGACTTTACGCTATAACGCAACGTAATTTCGGCATAATGTGTCGTCAGTAATTCAAATAGCATTGCAGGCGTAATCATGCCGAACTTCGGTCGCGTATCTTCGGCATAGACACTTCCATTTCAACGCGCAAACCATATCGTGCCATCAATTTCTATAATTAAAATATATATACCTAGGTGTTACTCAATCGAATTTGATGGCTCAACGATATACAGGGTGTTAACGAATTCGTGTAATTCCCTAAAACCACATGATCTACTACTGATTTAAACAGGCCCCGAACGGGATTTAGCTTGATTAAAAATAAAAAAATGAAATTATTATTTTTTCATGCGGCTTTGTTACCGATCGTATCTAAACCACCTAATAAAGATTCAGTAAAAAATAAGAATTTATTTTTTTGCAAAAAAAATGATTCATTTTTGTATACGCATAAATTAATGAAAGCACGGCGACACGACTGGTAGGCACGACTAACGCGATATCGCTCTTTGCAGTCAGATAACTCATGGGTCTAAAATGACTCAGAAATAGAAAACCAAGATTTTTTTTGAATATTTTTTTAGTTGATTTTCAAAAATTCCCATTTTGGGTTAATCTGTGTTACCAGTAGATCACGTGGTTTGAAGGAATTACGTGAAATCGTTAACACCCTGTATATTATTTTTGACTTTTTAGGTTGCCTTGCGTTGGGGGTTTTTTCAACTCGTGCTCTTTTGATTCCCTCGCTAACGCTCAGATTTTAGAATCCTTCGCTTGCAGTAGTAGACTTTCTATTATTTTTAATATTTGCCATAGTAACACATATTTCAGTGAAAACTTTACAGTTAGAAAGATACAGCCCAGTGACAGACAGACGGAGAAACAGACGACGCCAGCGGCGCAGGCAGGAATCACTAAAACTTAATAAAACAAACTTAATGATAACAAACTCTAATCAGCAATCCGTAGTGAAGGGGTGGTTATTGCAGAACTTATCATAACAACTACAATAGATGGAGTAGTTAGTTGAGAGTGCATCCGCTGCCGGCGCCGGTTGCCGTTACGAGTGCCGGCGCCGGCTTCCAAACTGGCTGCCGGCGCCGCGCCGACTACATACACTGTTTTTTACACCTTCAAGTCCTCTTCAAACTCTTCATAACAGGATTATTCGTTACACACTTTCTTTTTCGCAATAAAAACAAATTAAAAACTTAAGGGGATGTTTGTAAGGTTGTTTGGGTTTCCAAAGCAGAGTCGACGCTGCGCGGAGCTCCTATTTCTGTCTGCAGGGTTTAAATACGAAGGGGATGACGGGGGCTTCGTTCGCTAGCTCACTCTAGCCCCCGTCATCCCCTTCGAACCTAATCTATCCATGTCGAGGTGCTCTAAATTAACAAGCTCGCTTCGCTCTCTCTTGAAATTAGTCATTTGGAACATTAGTTACAGTGTTACCTTTCAACTAACATACCTACCAAACAACTTATTACCGCCGTCGGTGTCCATTTTGGTTGCCGGCAGCCGATGTTTTTAATCTCGGCTGCCGGCAGTAATGTAGTGCCGGTTCACAATGGCGTTGTTTTTGGCGCCGGCAGCGGAGGCACTCCCGTAGTTAGTTTCTTAGTGGTGCCGATTCTCTTGTTCACCAACTTAACTAAAATTAGAGAATTGCTATCTTTTACTAACAGATAGCGCAAGAAAAGGACGGTGATAGACAACAACTAAGAGCTCTTACACACGAGCGGCATGTTCCCAACGGCAGAGGTAACTGCACCCGTCGACGCGCGTCGGCGGCAACCGTCGACGCGTCGGCGGCAACCGTCGACGCGTCGACGGCAGCAGTCGACCTATAGCGACACTTGCAGTTGTTGCCGCTGCCGCTGATCTCCGAAGTTGAAATGTCGACGGCTGCCGTCGACGCGTCAACGGAAGCCGTCGACGCGTTGACGGTTGCCGCCGACGCGCGTCGACGGCTGCAGTTACCTCTGCCGTTGGGAACATGCCATATGTGAAATTAGTTTACGCCTTGAACTTCAACGTGTTTTTAGTCGACACATTTTAAATGTCGTCTAACTTTGCATGGAAATTTTAGTTCAATTAAATTTGACAGCTCTTATTGTCGTATGTCTCTTTCTTATTGTAGCATAGTGAAAAAGATGGCAGTAGAGTAGCCTAAATTAAGTTTAGTTTGTCCATAACAGAATCGGCACCAGTAGCTAACATTTACATATAACGCAGTAGATGGACGCAAAATAAAGAACAGCGCGAGGACACCGCGTAAATCCAGGAGCTTACCAGGATTGGTCATGGGCTCATGCGCAAGCGCCTGACCGCTCATTGCTTATGCAATTACGATGTTTAAAATGACGTTATCATGCCAGGAGTAGTAAACACTTAATAAATAACTGCTAATAGCTTATTTTATATGAGCAAATGCGAACCCACGCGCTTGTAAGTTTATAGCGGGTTTTTGTAATAGAAAACAACTGTTGCGCATTTTGATATCATTTATTAACAGACAAAATCACTACACTACATAGTATAAAACAAAGTCGCTTCCCGCTGTCTGTCCCTATACAATGTGGCGCTGAAGTTATCACATTAAATTGTACAGCGATATACACAAGTAGATATATACCTGTTAAGATAATCAAATAAACAATACCACTAAAAATAAAAAATCGCATTTTTCAAACAAAATAAATAGCGTAAAAGTTGACTCGAAATAAAACATCCTCTAAAACAATAGTTTACTGACCTGTAAAAGCGGCAACATCGCAAGCAGTGACATCGGTACCTACATAAACATTGTCGGTTCATCAAAGACGCGAGTGGCGCGGCTCGGCTCAATGGCGACGGTTTCAAGTAACATAAACATAACACTGTACCTATTGTTTTTATCCAAATAATCACTAATCATGAGTTCACGTCCAAAGTTTAATAACGATACAAATTACGGAAAAGGGATTTTAAATTTTCAAAATGTCCACCGTGTTCCTGAATGCATAACTGACATCGTCGTAAGATGTTATTTCGAACCCTTCGCAGTAGGTCACCAACTCACCATTCGCGGCTAAAAGTTTTACCTTGTTGAAGGCCAGAATTATTTTATTTTTTAAGTCCTCCACAGTGGTCACTTCAGTAGCGTAAACCTCGTTTTTCAAGTATCCCCATAAGAAAAAATCTAATGGGGTTAGGTCTGGTGACCGTGCTGGCCATCGAAAAGGTCCGTATCGGCCAATCCACTGCTCTCCGAACATATCATTGAGCCGCTCTCTGGCAGCCACCACTGAATGAGCAGGTGCTCCGTCAAGCTGGTACCATAATTGGCTATAGGCAAAAAATCGGGGTCATTAGCTACTTTGCTCAGTAGCCACTGACAGTAGGCTTCTCTAGGTGGCTTATCCCTACTCAGTAAACCCTGTACCTTTCGGTATTTGAACGGCCGTTGTCTGTTTTTTTTTTAAACTTTGTGTACAGTTTTGTGATGTACTCGAAACTGGCGAGCTGCTCTACGGAGACTTGACGTTGGATTACGAGCGAAATAATCCATTTGTTGTTCGTGGGACACTGGTACTTGCGGTGGGACATCAATCTGACGCGGGATCAATGGTTCGTTGTCACGTAATCTTTGAACTGTCCTAATAAAGGTCCGTGAGTGTGAAGGACATACACGGGTGGTACTATACCTTTCTCGGTATGTTCGTAACGCCAGAGCAGCGTTTTGATAGCATTCCCCATAAATTAGGATCATATCGGTGTACTCCGATGACGTGAAGTTCCTACGGGGCATCTTGGAAGTAAAAAGCGTCCAATTTCGCACGAGTTATCACACCACTTCACTAAATTATAATCACTTAAATAATTGTACCTATCAACGTGTCCTATCACAAACAAAACAGTAAACTTATCCAAATGTCCACAAAATCAACAGTTCTTACAAAACTAAAGTGTCCTATCACGGTTATTATTATTACAAACAAAACAATAAAAATACAAAGGGCGCGTGCGCATATTAAGCGGCTCGCGCAACTAAACTATCCTTTAAGGACAAGGGCGCCGCACTGATTCTAATTTCTAATTGATATACTCACACGCCGGTGGGCGGGAAACGCGGAAGTACATCTCGCTCGCTTTTAATTTCGCACATTGTAATTTATGTCCTATGTCGTTACGCGTAAGTAATTTTTCGTTTGAATTGTTTTTTTGTTACTTGATTTTAGGTAATGCGGAATGGCAACGTTTAGACTTTTCGCCGGCTTAACGGGTCTTTGACCTAATTATTATTCGTCGAAGATATCTCTATGCGTTTACATGATGTTGTTAAATATTAAAATGAAAAAAAATGTCCTGCGGCTATAATATTTAATATTTTCTTTTTTTCTTTTGTGTATGACCAAAGAATGCCATGTAGTATACGTAGTATCATTTAATGTGATAACCTCAGCGCCACATTGTATATCGGGTGTAAAAAGACCCTTAACGATAACGAAAACCACATATTCTACCCATCATTGGGATCATTTTTTTCTACCAGACCATACCTGGAAAACCATTGGTTTTGGAGATATTGAAGGTCAAAGTACACATTTTTTTTTTTTAGTTTTTTCCAAAAACGTATTCTAAGTGATAATACTAAACTTTCTTCCAAACAACCTTATCAAAATTTACAATTTTTCCTCACAAATTACGCATTTGAAGTTACAAAAACGCAACTAATATCAAACGCACACGACCACCTTGGCTCAGCTGTGTGGCTGCTGCACGCATGCAAAAGCGCGGCATCGCCACAACCACACATTGCGCGCAAAAAAAAAGCGTTTTTGTTTATGCCAAAAAATAAAAGTCGTTTCCCAGCAATTATTTTTGGTCAATGTAGTTTAGTTTGATGTACAGAGTGCGTAGATTTCGGCTATGTGATGGGTCTTTTTACACCCTGTATATTGTATGCTTAGATCTTTAAAACTACGCTACGGATTTTGATGCGGTTTAGATAGAGTGATTCAAGAGGAAGGTTTATATGTATAAATTGCACCCGTGCGAAGCCAGGGCGGGTCGCTAGTTAACTATACACCTACTTTAATTTTATTGTAATTTATTATCAATTAATTGTATTCTAAATGGAATTGACTGTGTACTGAATTATTATTATTTCCATAGCATTCTATATTATACACCCTAGATACCCGAAAGATTTTAACCACGTCTTTCTGATGGTATTATGAGTCAATAATGCTATGTCAAAATAAGCCAATTCACATTAAAATATCTATATTTTTCGGAACAAAATAAATATACATAAGTATACAAGGTTAGTCAGAAAGGGGGTACTAATCCGAAAGGGTGTTAAAGTACACATAATAATGAATAACTTTTGTTCTACATCTTTTCCCAAAAGTCAATAGTTTAAGAGAAACAGTCGCTCAAAAATCTCAAAAAAAAATCTCTAAAATCTATCTTTCCCCAGTTATGATCAGCTGTGTGTACATTTTAGGTCATATTTGGGGTCATGAATTAGAAGCACCATTTTCTGAATTTGTAACTAAAGCAGGGATGAAGAATTTTTGAAAAAACTAAAATAAAAAATAAACTTTAAAAAAAAGTAAAAACCGACTTCAAAGAAAAACTAAAAGGAGTAAAATAATTACCATAATATAAAATTAACAGTTTCAGAAGTCGGTGACTTCTATTTGTTTCAGTGTAGAGTTGCACCGACTTCTGAAACTGTTAATTTTATATTATGGTAATTATTTTACTCCTTTTAGTTTTTCTTTGAAGTCGGTTTTTACTTTTTTTTAAAGTTTATTTTTTATTAAATACTTTTTAGTGTCATAAATTTAACCCCCTCCTTCATAACCCTTCTTTTTAGCTTTGAGGTAGTCGAGCATAAAAAGTCCTTTCAAATGATACCTTACACGATATAATGAAAACATTCCAAAGGGGGGGAGGGGGGGACATGCACCCCCTCCTCTTTTCCAGTAGTCAGTTCCCAACAACAAATATTAACAAAGCAATATTAGTAATTTGAGAATTTTGCTTTGATCCGATGAGGAGTTCCGTTCCATATCTCTGAAGTTCATGATCTAATCGTAACAAAATTTATATGGGACCAATCGGGAAGTATACCCTTTCGAACAAAGAAAGAATTTTTCAAATCGGTTTATAAATGACGGAGATATGAGGTAACATACATAAAAAATAATAAAAAAAAAAATACAACCGAATTGAGAACCTCCTCCTTTTTGAAGTCGGTTAAAAATCATTTTATTTGGAAAAAAAATATATCGAATTTTGAAATTTTAACACTTGCTTTCAAACGGTCTTCAGCGATACTATAAGTGAGCTTCGGATTAGTACCCCCTTTCCGACTAACCTTGTATATATAATACTTCCTTGTACAATACGGCCGACGTATCTTGCGAGTCTGACAACTAACTTCAGACTTGCCAAGATACGTCCGCCGTATTGTAAACAACACCTTAGGTCAAGCTGGCAACGTTTAAATTAAGGAGTGCCTCCACTGCCGGCGCCGGCACCCAAAAATAACGTCATTGGGAACCGGCAGTACATTACTGCCGGGTGCCGAAATTAAAAACATCAAATCAAATCAAAAAAAAATATTTCACATAAACCAGTACAGGCGCTTATGAAAAGTCGAATTTAGGTGCACGGTTCCAATTAGTCGTTTCCTATGGAGAAGAGCCAGCAAGAAACTCCATGGTTACTCTTTTTAAAAAAAGGATATCTTTTACAATTTCAGTGAATACAGTAGGTACTATGAGAGAGAACAATGTAGTCTTGACCACAGACCTTGGAGTATAGTACCAAGTCTTGAGTACAAAATTAACCAAAAAGGGGAAGAAAAACAAAAAATAGAAGAAAAAAAATGCAATATGAATAATAGTAATTTACACAATTATATGTCACATTTACAAAAAATAAAATGAAGCTAAACTATATAAAACAATTGACATACTTAAATGTCAGCATAACTTAGACAAAAAATCATTATAGAGTAAGATAAAAGATATCTTGAGAGTAATGATAGCAATAAAAATAAAAAATAAATAATCATAATTGAGGATAGTTAATAGACATACACATACGTCGTTAATGAGGTACCAGGGAAGCCACATGTGCAGGAACTAGAGCCAAACATCCCTGTCCTCGACGTAGTCCTTAATCTTGTAGTATGCTTTTTGAGTGAGGACACGTTTAATATGGGTTTTGAATTTTCCCTCGGTAAGATCTTTTACAGATTTCGGTAGTTTGTTATAAAAACGTACGCCATTTCCTAGAAATGACTTACTAGTTTTGCTTAGTCTAAATTTAGGTATCACAATTTTATGTTTATCCCGTGTAGGTATTATACACCCGTGTAGTATACATCGGCTTCAGGCACCCAAAATGGACACCGGCGGCGGTAATAAGTTGTTTGGTAGGTATCTTAGTTGAAAGGTAGGTTGGATTATGGGCCAAACACCGTAACTTGTCTTTCAACTGACTAATTTCAAGAGCTCGTTAATTTGGGGCCCCCGACACGGATAGGTTAGGTTCGAAGGGGATGACGGGGGCTAGAGTGAGCGAGCGAACGCAGCCTCCGTCATCCCCTTCGTGTTAGGTTACTTTAAACCGTGCAGACAGAAATAGCAGCCCCGCGCTGTGGGGCTCCGTCGACTCTGCTTTGGAGGCCCAAACAACCTTACAAACATCCCCTTAAGTTTTTCAATTATTTTTATTGTGAAAATTAAAGTGGGTGACGAATAATCAACTCATGAAGAGTTTGAAGAGGCCTTGAAGGTGTATAAAAACAGTGTATGTAGTCGGCACGGTGCCGGCAGCCAGTTAGGTAACCGGCGCCGGCACTCGTAATGGCAACCGGCGCCGGCAGCGGAGGCACTCCCTTTAAATTATCGTGTGAGTGAATAGGAAAACTCACTTCACAAACCTCCCCGACAAAACACAACAAACGGCGAGTGGGGTATGGTTTGACAAAAGTTTCAACGACGCATTCATAGGACTAGAGATTTTTCGGCTTGTTAATTTCCATAAATAATAAATATCTCCAAAATTAGCTTCATTCGACAAACTACTTATATCCTAGCTTTTCTTCTCCAATAGGCGTCGGAATCGCTGGTTAAAATTTTTCTCGGGCCCACGGTGTATAATATAATAATGTTATATTTTGATTTGCTATCGTAATGCTATTTAATAATATTATGTTTTATAGCTCATCTGTTATATTTTTGTTTTATCTGTGGCTAATGTAGTGGGCTGCAACGTTACTTTATAAATTTTGTCCTCAGATTATAAAACAAAAGGCAGATAGACTGTACTGAACCATAATGTGAGGCACGTCTGTAGACATGTGTGCGTGACAGCACTATAAGAACACGTTGCCTCTTTGTGCGTGTACGGTTGCCATGATAATGACAAAATTTCCATAATATTTCATTATCTATACTAATATTATAAAGAGGTAAAATTTGTTTGTTTGTTTGTTTGTTTGTTTGTATGTAGGGGGTAATCTCCGAAACTACTCATCCGATTTCAAAAATTCTTTCACCAATAGAAAGCTACGTTATCCCTGAGTGCTATAGGCTATATTTAATTATCAAAAAATTAGGGATCCGTAAGAAAAATACAATAATGTAACCCAAGGTATCAAAAATTTGTTTATAAAAGTTATTATTTGGCGTCTGCTGCGAAAACTATTGATAACATAAAAATAATGTACGACATGTTTATAGTACACTTAATTATCCAAAAAAAAGTCCGAGTGGGTATGTGTCTAACTATTATAGTTAAGACATATCAACCGTTTTTTGTTCAAATTAGTCGATCAAAACACGGATAGAATCGAAAATTGAAGACATTCTTATCATGATATTAATCCTTATCCAAGTAAATAGCTTGAGTTTCTGGTTAGAAATAAATGAAGGTGTTTCAGCGTTTTTGGAAATTTAACCCCTAAGGGGGTGAAATAAGTGTTGAAAGTTTGTATGAGAAATCTGGTAGTTTTGAAGATAGAAACATGGATTTAAAAATGTAGGCTTTAAGTGTGAAATAAACATATACGTGTTTAAGGGTTTTTGGAAATTCTACCCCTAAGGGATGAAATAGGGATGAAAGATTTTTTAAACTTAAAAGCATGAAATCAAATGATATAGTTACTGGTTAGAAACAAAATTACATGTGTTTAAGCGTTTTTGGAAATTCAGCCCTTAAGGGGGTGAAATAAATGTTGAAAGTTTGTATGAGAAAATTTGGTACTTTTGAAGTAAGTTTGAGTTGTTTGTGGGTTTTTGGAAATTCTACCCCTAGGGGGTGAAATAGGAGATGAAAGTTTTTTCGAAAATAAAAGCATGAAATCAAATAATGGGGTTTTTGGTTAGAAATATATGTACACGTGTTTGAACGGTTTTGTAAATTCAACCACTAAGGCGGTGAACAGTGCCGGATTAACCACGTAGCAAGAGTAGCAATTGCTACGGGCCCCGCGCGAAAGGGGGCCCCGCATATTTAAACCCTCTCATCTCTGCCTGAGCGTAATTTTTTGAATGAAACTTATCACGAGAGTCCAACGAAAGTGACAGCACTAGACTTATCGGCAACTTAAAATTGAGCATTTGTGAATTTAGCCAAAAGCCATAAATGCACTTAGAATGACATCATGCTTTCGCCAAAACGCGAAAAAAATTCGCGCTCGCTTCGCTCGCACTACTGTTACGCTTTGTGGTACTCCACTCGATTATTTTCTTTTGTATATTCAAACAAACCATTTCATTACATTTATTTATTTAAGAAATTAAGCCTCAAAACTTAAATAGCAATGAAAAAGTAATGATTAAAAAAACACGCTTAAAATGCTAATTTACACTTTTCAGGCGTGTATTACGGCCTTTTTATTTCGTGTTAGTTTCTTAGTTTTTACGTGCTTTTGTGTTGTTATTTATGTTTTGACGATCGCCCGATCGCTTTGAACTGGGTGCGTCTCATGTCATATAAAGGTATTTGGTATATTTTCATTTCAATAACGTTCACAAGATTTATTAAACGTGAGTTATACCAACTGTTGATATAATCTCCTTAGATATAACATTTATACATATACTTGAATACTCATTTCGTCTAATATTATAGAACGTTATAGATATAACGTTCATCTGATCGAAAATCATTTAATATAAAACTCTTTTGAACTAACGCGTACTCATTGCATGTTTACATGCAAGTAGGACGGAGTGACTAGATTAGGGTACCCCGACCAATGGGTTAGGTTAGAACTGTGACCACCAACGCGCGAGCCGAGCGAGCGAAGCGAGCGTGCCGCGGCAGCGGCCGGCGAGCGCTACATCCAAGTTGGTTCCAATTACTAGGTTAGGGCACCCCGACGAAATGGATTCGCTTGGGTTAGGTTAGAAGGAACTGATTTTGTTGATTTTATATATTTGCTCCTAATAGGTTAAATAAATTTTATGTCATTTGAGTGATATACCGAACGATTTTATATTCAATGTATGTTATGCTTATAAAAATTAGTTATTTTAAAATTATATCTAAAGTTTATTATATTTAGTGATCGTTATCTTTACATATAATAAAATCGTAACGAAGTAAAATCTGTACATTGAATATTTTCCAGAAAAAATAAGTGCTAATTGTTGGAAAAACGCTACAGATGTCAAAAAGAGAGTTTTTAGAATTTTTGTCTGTCTGTTTGTCTGTTTGTCTGTTTGTATGTTTGAGCTTCACGCCGAAACTACTGGACAGATTTTGTTGATATTTGGAAAACATATTTGTTGCAGGTCGGGTCAGGTTATAGGGTATAAATTATCACGCTATTCGGTTACAAAAATATATTCAAACAAAATAGTTCCTTGAACCTAACTAGATGGCGTTGGCATCAGTGGCAACAGCAATCACAAGTGTTTTAACTCTCGAAAAGAGAGTTTACAGTACCTACACATTTGCCTATCCCTCCAAAGCAAACAGCCGTGATGTTTTGCTATGGAATGGACTAAACAACACATAGACACACGATTGTAATAATCGCGGAAAATTTGCTGTCATTTATTAAAGAGGTCTATTGTCTATTTCTGAATGTCTTCATCAGATAAGAAAAATATGCAGTCGAATAGCGAAATCCCCATTCAAATCGAATCAGTCGTTTCTGAGAAAATTGTGAACAAACATACATATAGGTCGAACATAAAACATCCTTTTTTTAAGTCGGTTTATAAAGTTGGTTAATTATGTTTCATTTTGCAGCTTAGTCTTGCTTAGTATTATAAAAGTGTCTGTAATACAAAATTCAGGTTCCCAAGTAATTTTATAACAATAGTAAATTATCATGGTATTTATTGATAAAACGCAAAAGGCAAAAACATTTGTTTTCGTTCTTGAGGACAGTTGATGGCGTAGAGTATCCCACATACCGCGCTGCCTGCGTAGCACTTCACCTTCTAGACGATGACCGACATTGGGATGACACTCTCGAGGAGGCCAGCGTCAGTGACAGTCCCAGTCGTCTGCGACATTTGTTTGCCGTCATGTTGGTGTTTTGCGGAATCTCTAACCCAGTTCTATTCTGGGAAAAATACCGACATTATCTGTCCGAAGATTTTCTTAGGGCTCTGAGACGTACTAACGATGATGATACTGAGGCAACTGATGAACGCGTCTTAAAAAGTTGTCTTAGTTCGCTCCAAGACGTAGTCATTTCGATTGGTGGCAATACTCTGGTGGAATATGGGTTACCGGCTCCACAGCTTTCTGATGTTCAAGACCGTGGAAACAGGGAATACGCCGCCGAAACTAATTATGATGCAAGAACCATGATTATCATCGTAAATGACTACGTCGCAAAGTTTACCTCAGAGCAAAAGCAAATTTTTAACTCCATCCTTGAAAGCGTTGGGCTCGGCCAGGGTAAGATGTTTTTCTTGGATGCTCTTGGTGGAAGAGGGTAAATATTAATTACCACTGGCATCCTTGCAGAGGTCAGGAGGTAAAGCAAGATTGCCATTTCTGTAGCGTCGTCGGGAATTGCTGCCACACTGCTTCCTGGCAGCAAAACGGGCGCACGCCATGTTTAAAATTCCCATCGATCTAGAGAGCAACGAAACATCAGTTTGTGGAGTATCACAAAATAGTGACAAGGGGCGCGTGCGTGCTTAAGGATTGCTCTTTAATCGTCTGGGATGAATGTACGATGGCAAACAGAAAAGCAGTAGAGGCTGTAGACAGAACTCTGAAGGACATCCGCAGGAACGATCAAGTGATGGCTGGTGTCACTGTTCTGTTTAGCGGCGATTTCCGACAAACGCTGCCTGTGGTAACGCGAGGAACTAGGGCTGATGAGGTGAATGCTTCATTGAAACGCTCTTCTTTATGGCCACATATTCGTAGGTTGCGCTCGAATATGAATATGAGAGCGCGGCTGGGCGGGAATTTACACGCTCAAGAATTCTTCGATGTTCTACTAAAATTGGGTGACGGAACCTTACCAGTGGACTGTGGTCAAGTTGAGATACCCGAAGCACTTGGTAGAGTGGTTCCCACATTAGAAGATATGATTCGTCTGTTGTACGGGAACATCAGTCGAATACCGCACCAAGAAAATTCTTGGATGTGCGAACGGGCCATTTTAACGCCCAGAAACGATCAAGCTGCAGCGATCAACGAAAGCATTCTCTCGGAAATTGAGGGGAATGAGGTGGTTTACACTTCGATAAACACTGTTGTCGATCAAGATGACGCCACACATTATCCCGTAGAATTTCTCAATTTTCCTTACTGCAAGTGGACTTCCAACGCACGTCATCAAGCTAACGATCGGTGTCCCGATTATGCTCCTTCGCAATTTAACTCCGCCAAAACTTTGTAACGGGACACGACTCAAAGTCGTTTCTTTGCAGAGGAACATCATTGAGGCGGAAATTCTAACGGGTTGTGGCGTTGGCGAGACAGTGTTTATACCACGTATACCACTAATTCCCCACAATTATCCCTTTCAGTTTAAGCGCGTGCAGTTTCCTGTGTGCGTATGCTTCGCTATGACCATAAACAAGTCGCAGGGGCAGACACTGACGGCTACAGGTGTCGACCTCAGGACGAGCTGCTTCTCACACGGACAACTGTACGTCGCTTGCTCTCGCGTCACCAGTCCTGAACCTCTATACATTTTAACTACCGAGTGCAAAACTACGAACGTAGTTTACAGAGAAGTTTTAGAATATAACTAAAATTAATTACTTTTTGGTCGTTACCTAAACATTTATGTGGATTTATAGTTATGTTTTAAAACCAATTCACATCACTTTTTTTTCTTATAATGGCTTTATAACACAAAATTACAGTTCTGGTAGTACCTTCATAGTATACGAGTCTTAGTATAAAACTCCACATCGCTACGTGTACCTACCTTAGAGCAAACGCTGACAATACATTATCAGAGTAGATTAAATTGTGTTAACCACGGAAAGAGAGTTTTAAGCACAGGAGTTTTGTAAATAACAAACTACGATGATTGATAGAAAGACGATTACTTATCAGGCTCTAGCAGCAGCTGAAATTGTGATTACCATCAGTGCCGGATTAACCACGTGGCAAGAGTAGCAATTGCTACGGGCCCCGCGCGAAAGGGGGCTCCGCATATTTAAACCCACTCATCTCTACCTGAGCGTAATTTTTTGAGTGAAACTTATCACGAGAGTCCAACGAAAAAGTGGCAGCACTAGACTTATCGGCAACTTAAAATTGAATATTTGAGAATTTTGCCAAAAGCCATAAATGTACTGAGAATGACGTCATGCTTTCGCCAAAAATGCGAAAAAAAAAACGCGCTCGCTGCGCTCGCGCTACTGCTCATGTAATAATACGAAATTAAAAAGGGTTTAATACCCTTTTAAGAAGTTTTAGGTTTTAGAGAAGTTTAATACTTCCTCCTCTCTCCTACATTTGCCGTGCCTGACAAGGCCCACACATGTTTCTTATATTAATGTAACATCTATTTAACTTGTGGAGTGCAATAAATGTATTGAGTATTGAGTATTGCTACGCTTTGTATGAACTGCTCCACTCGACTATTTTCTTTTGTATATTCAAACAAATCATTTCATTACGTTTATTTATTTAAGAAATTAAGCCTAAAAAACTTAAATAACAATGAAAAGGTAACGATTAAAAAAAACACGCTTATAATGCTAACTTATACTTTTCAGGGGTTTTAAGCACAAGTTTTGTAAATAACAAACTACGATGATTGATAGAAAGACGAAAGACGATTACTTATCAGGCTCTAGCATCAGATGAAATTGTGATTACCATCAGTGCCGGATTAACCACGTAGCAAGAGTAGCAATTGCTACGGGCCCCGCGCGAAAGGGGCTCCGCATATTTAAACCCACTCATACGCCTGAGCGTAATTTTTTGAGTGAAACTTATCACGAGAGTCCAACGAAAAAATTACAGCACTAGACTTATCGGCAACATAAAATTGAGCATTTGAGAATTTTGCCAAAAGCCATAAATGCGCTTAGAATGACGTCATGCTTTCGCCAAAAATTCGAAAAAAAAATCGCGCTCGCTGCGCTCGCGCTACTGCTACGCTTTGTATGAACTGCTCCACTCGACTATTTTCTTTTGTATATTCAAACAAACCATTTCATTACGTTTAATTATTTAAGAAATTAAGCCTAAAAACTTAACTGACAATGAAAAGGTAATGATTAAAAAAAACGCATTTATTGCTAATTTATACTTTTCAGGCGTGTATTTTTTTGACTTTTGTTTTTTTACCGGCCTTTTTATTTCGTGTTAGTTTCTTAGTTTTTACGTGCTTTTGTGTTATTATTTCTGTTTTGACGATCGCTCGATCGCTTTGGACTAATACAAAGTCAGTGTAATACCACTGTTTTATAACAGTAAAATTAATAAGTAGATAATGCAACTCAAGGGCCCCCTTTCATATTTGCTACGGGCCCCGCGCTGTCTTAATCCGGCACTGAGTACCATGATAAACTTACATAATTACATATATTGCTGAATGCAACTTTCGGAATCTGGATTAGAGAGAAATTAAGGCGTTCACATTATAATAACGGTTTGCTAACCGCGTTCCCGTAGGAACCTACCTAAAGTCCTTTTCTGTACTTACCCCAAAATTTACGATGATCTGTTAAGTATACGAGTACATACATAAACATTAAAGAAAACTAAGTTACGTGAGCGAAGCCGCGGGCACCAGCTAGTATTAAATAAACAATTTACTGTCTCCGAAAAATGCAGATACATACAGAGTTATACATAGGTATGTATATAAAGTGAATCTCTGCCGTTGAGTCAGATTGTATTTTAATGCAAGTACCTACTTTAGAAATTTACTAATCTCAGATTACAGAATAGAAGATGATAAATAGAAATATTTTGTGGATTTATGGCAGTTATTTAGTATAGTCGTGAATGGTTGTAATTATGTTTTTGATAGCTATATTTACTTTATGTTGGCAAATCGACTGACGTACATGATTATTATTAGAGACGGACAATACATTAAGTAGTTTTAGTTACGAAGGCACATACAAACGGACACACATACCTACAAACATACCAACCAAAAAACGCGATAAATAAAACACTATAATCGAAATAAATATTTTTGTAAATCGTTATTCCTGTATTCTTTACTTATTTCCTAACTTAGGGGGTAAATGGTTTCAATATAAACAAGCAACACCGAATGATTTTTGTTAAGGTTTTGTGTTCCAAGATGTCACTAATAATAATCACGTAAAATAATTTCCAAATAGATAAATAATCAATAAAACCTATGAAAATATACTCCATCTTCTTTATTTTGTTTTTAGGAACAGTTTTTGCAATGTTTATAAACGCAAGATGGCATTATTATCATAAATATTAAAATTATCGATGACGTCCTAACAATGCGGCGCTTCGTGTCATATTGACTCGAGATTGTATTCGCTTTTGAATTTGTATTTGCTTTTTTGGCCGCACTCACGTTGTTCCTGTCAGTCTATCTGCCTTCTGTTTTATAATCTGAGATTTTGTCAATGTAAACCTATTTAAAATGCTGTAGCTGCTTATTACCCCTCAATAAATAAAATAAAATAAAACAAGAAAGACGGAGCGATACCGATATCCTAAGGTTAGACCGGTTGTCAGTCAGGGCACAGATCATATAATACTACGTACAGATACCCAATCCCATACAAAGAAATGACACCTCCCTAAGTCTGGCTATTGATCTGGCTATTTTTCTTCCTCCATTTTTTTAACAGATGGCAGCATCAGCGACTCGCTAATTGCCCGAGGCTGTAGTTTTACAACGCCATCTAACAGTCTGCCTGGATATTACGTGGCATCGATGCTAGGTGGCATTGATACTACTAGATGGCGTTGTTAAGATAGTTTCTCTAGGTACCTACATATACATCACCCGTGCGCTCAAGGACAAATAATAACAATAGGCACAAAAAAAGTTATCTCGAGTTGGCGAAATAGTTTTTGAAGTGAAAACATCTTTAGGAGCCATCCATAAATTACGTCACACTTTAAGAGGGGGGGAGGGCGTCGACGAAGTGTGACATTGTGTGACAAGGGGAGAAGGGGTCCTAAATTTCGTGACGTCACATTTCAAAATCTAATATAGGTATCTCAGAATTAAATGGAAATAAAACTAATGTTTGATTTGCTGTTTTAATTTAATTTTAATAATTTCTAGATGTAAAATTGCAAAATATGTTACATCACACTAGGGAGGGGGGAATCTCATAAATGTGACCAGCTGTGACAAGAACGGGGGAGGGGTCAAAAAATCATGAAATTCGTGTGACGTAATTAATGGATGGCCCCTTAGTTGCGTTGAGCGATTTTTAGTAGGGAAAAAACATAGGGGTTCGCGCCAATTTCGCACCTTGGCGTCTATACTACTTATAGGTACAATACGGCCGAGGTATCTTGGTGAGTCTGAAGTTAGCTGATTAGCTGCGCAGTAGACAATTTCGTATCTAAAAGATTCATTGCGCAGCCAAACAACTAACTACAGACTCGCTAAGATACGTCCCGTCGGCCGTATTGTAAGGCGTCAGCGAGATGGCCATGATGGCGGCTGTGAAATTTTACAAAATATGCGTTATGTATGTCGTGTCCATGGTTTTGGCGGGCGCTGATGACGAAAATGAGGTCGAAATCAAAATCCAAGATGGCGGCTGTAAAATTTTACAAAATATGCGTCATGTATGTCGTGTCCATGGTTTTGGCGGGCGCTGATGAAGAAAATGAGGTCGAAATCAAAATCCAAGATGGCGGCTGTAAAATTTTACAAAATATGCGTCATGGGTGTCGTTTCCATAGTTTTCGGTGGTACTGATGACGAAAATGAGGTCAAAGTCAAAATCCAAGATGGCGGCTGCGAATTTTTACAAAATATGCGTCATGGGTGTCGTGTCCATGGTTTTCAGGAGTACTGATGCCAAAAATGAGGTCTAAGTTAAAATCCAAGATGGCGGCTACCAAATTTTACAAAATGAGTATGCGTGGGTCATGGGCAAAATCTTACAGCCTACACCTTGGATGTAGGCTGTAAGATATGGATTTTGACTTTGACCACATTTCGTCATCAGCGCCCCCGAAAACCACGGAAACGACACCCATGACGTATATTTTGTAAAATATTGCAGCCGCCATCTTGGATTTTGACTTTGACCTCATTTTCGGCATCAGCACCCCCGAAAACCATGGACACAACACCCATGACGCATATTTTGTAAAATTTTGCATCCGCCATCTTGAATTTAGACTTTGACCTCATTTTCATCTTCTGCGCCTCCGAGAACCGCGGAAACGACACCCATTACGCATATTTTGTCACATTTCACAGTCGCCGTCTTGGATTTTGATCTCCCCCATCTTCTGGAGGGGAAACGTGTGAGATAATAAAGTGGTCAAGTGTCTTTCGCGGAAATGTCTTTCGCACAAATGTACAGACGCTAGCAGGTTAACCTACCCGAAACTGTAAAATTTTCCCAATCAACCTTGAACCTTATGCTTTTGCGATAAAGATGAAAATCTATTAAAGAAATTTCACAGATTGTAGTAGCTTGATGTGCTGGCGTCTGTACATATCTGATACCAGAACCGCATTTTTTTAACAAAAATACGCGTTGTTCCCTTGCAAATACAGCAACAAATTGCGGCCTACCAGCGCTGATCGGAGCAAGTCGGAAATTGTCGGCGAAGTTCGGAGCTTGTCGGTGCTGTTCGCTACACAGTATAGAAACTACCTGCACCGACTAACTGCGCGGGCAGCACCGACAAGCGCTGGCAGATCGACGCCGACAACCCGCTCCGCTTTCTACGTGTATGCGCACTTATTTAGCAAAAACCGTACATTAGTCCGCGAAATTCAAAATTTGAATATGAAAATACGGAGTTTTTTAGGTTGGCTTCTTTATGAAACAGAGAAAAGTCGCCAAAAAAATATTAGTAAAAATCTTTGCACTAGATTTTAAAAAAAGGTTTTTAGATTTTCCTTGAAATGAAACAACTAAACGTAAATTGAACTTATTTAGGTGTTGTGGAGTGATCACCGGACAAATTGAGTAAAGCGCCATCTACTGTAAACAGCTCTAAACAAAGTGACTGACAATGGCTACTTTTAACTACTTTATCATTCTATGGGTTCGAATTGAACTTTATGACTTCATTTATCTTTTTTGTTGAAAATACGTGTTTTGTGTGTGTAATTACACAAATCAAGATTAAGCAAGGATGTTTTGATTTTTAGTACTTCTTACTTCAACCAAAATCTGCCGTTTAACACATTTTAGTGATTGTTAATTTCATAATTGTAACACAGGCTGCCATCTATGAACTTTTTAATAAGACTAATTATAATTTGTTCGAGTTGAGACCCCATGGTCAGGGCTTCTGACTACCCGTAACGATTGTCATATGTATTATATATTAATCGTCCAATTATCAGGTGCCGAGCCGAGGCGAGATGATGTAGGTACCTATGGCTTATTTCTGTCGTCCGATTTCTAAAAGGCCGTTAAGTGAGTAAACCTAATTTTGGGTTAAGAGCAAAAACGTAGAGAGTGTTGGTTGTGCCTAGAAATTCTGAAGACTTAAGATGTTTTTGTTATACCAAATTATTGGGCTACTTTAAGCTCATTGTATAAACTTTTAATGAGTTACAGGACTAATATTGTTTTCAAAATTAAAGTTCTTGTTTTTAAATCGTGCTTTTCTGTACTGAAATGTAACCATCTAAAATATGGTATGGTATGGTAATGTCTCTGGATCTCGTAATTGATAAATGATAGAAAAATACTGACCAGGAGCCCAATTCTACTAAGAGGGGCCAATTTTCCTAAAATAAATCTTGAAAAATCACAACCGAACCAAGGCCGAACTGTTTATTCAGACAGTTCTCAATTTCAAAAGCTGTCTTATTGTTTGACTAGCTGGTGCCCGCGGCTTCGCTCACGTAACTTAGTTTTCTTTAATGTTTATGTATGTACTCGTATACTTAACAGATCATCGTAAATTTTGGGGTAAGTACAGAAAAGGACTTTAGGTAGGTTCCTACGGGAACGCGGTTAGCAAACCGTTATTATAATGTGAACGCCTTAATTTCTCTCTAATCCAGATTCCGAAAGTTGCATTCAGCAATATATGTAATTATGTAAGTTTATCATGGTACTCAGTGCCGGATTAAGACAGCGCGGGGCCCGTAGCAAATATGAAAGGGGGCCCTTGAGTTGCATTATCTACTTATTAATTTTACTGTTATAAAACAGTGGTATTACACTGACTTTGTATTAGTCCAAAGCGATCGAGCGATCGTCAAAACAGAAATAATAACACAAAAGCACGTAAAAACTAAGAAACTAACACGAAATAAAAAGGCCGGTAAAAAAACAAAAGTCAAAAAAATACACGCCTGAAAAGTATAAATTAGCAATAAATGCGTTTTTTTTAATCATTACCTTTTCATTGTCAGTTAAGTTTTTAGGCTTAATTTCTTAAATAATTAAACGTAATGAAATGGTTTGTTTGAATATACAAAAGAAAATAGTCGAGTGGAGCAGTTCATACAAAGCGTAGCAGTAGCGCGAGCGCAGCGAGCGCGATTTTTTTTTCGAATTTTTGGCGAAAGCATGACGTCATTCTAAGCGCATTTATGGCTTTTGGCAAAATTCTCAAATGCTCAATTTTATGTTGCCGATAAGTCTAGTGCTGTAATTTTTTCGTTGGACTCTCGTGATAAGTTTCACTCAAAAAATTACGCTCAGGCGTATGAGTGGGTTTAAATATGCGGAGCCCCTTTCGCGCGGGGCCCGTAGCAATTGCTACTCTTGCTACGTGGTTAATCCGGCACTGATGGTAATCACAATTTCATCTGATGCTAGAGCCTGATAAGTAATCGTCTTTCGTCTTTCTATCAATCATCGTAGTTTGTTATTTACAAAACTTGTGCTTAAAACCCCTGAAAAGTATAAGTTAGCATTATAAGCGTGTTTTTTTTAATCGTTACCTTTTCATTGTTATTTAAGTTTTTTAGGCTTAATTTCTTAAATAAATAAACGTAATGAAATGGTTTGTTTGAATATACAAAAGAAAATAGTCGAGTGGAGCAGTTCATACAAAGCGTAGCAATACTCAATACTCAATACATTTATTGCACTCCACAAGTTAAATAGATGTTACATTAATATAAGAAACATGTGTGGGCCTTGTCAGGCACGGCAAATGTAGGAGAGAGGAGGAAGTATTAAACTTCTCTAAAACCTAAAACTTCTTAAAAGGGTATTAAACCCTTTTTAATTTCGTATTATTACATGAGCAGTAGCGCGAGCGCAGCGAGCGCGTTTTTTTTTTCGCATTTTTGGCGAAAGCATGACGTCATTCTCAGTACATTTATGGCTTTTGGCAAAATTCTCAAATATTCAATTTTAAGTTGCCGATAAGTCTAGTGCTGCCACTTTTTCGTTGGACTCTCGTGATAAGTTTCACTCAAAAAATTACGCTCAGGTAGAGATGAGTGGGTTTAAATATGCGGAGCCCCCTTTCGCGCGGGGCCCGTAGCAATTGCTACTCTTGCCACGTGGTTAATCCGGCACTGATGGTAATCACAATTTCAGCTGCTGCTAGAGCCTGATAAGTAATCGTCTTTCTATCAATCATCGTAGTTTGTTATTTACAAAACTCCTGTGCTTAAAACTCTCTTTCCGTGGTTAACACAATTTAATCTACTCTGATAATGTATTGTCAGCGTTTGCTCTAAGGTAGGTACACGTAGCGATGTGGAGTTTTATACTAAGACTCGTATACTATGAAGGTACTACCAGAACTGTAATTTTGTGTTATAAAGCCATTATAAGAAAAAAAAGTGATGTGAATTGGTTTTAAAACATAACTATAAATCCACATAAATGTTTAGGTAACGACCAAAAAGTAATTAATTTTAGTTATATTCTAAAACTTCTCTGTAAACTACGTTCGTAGTTTTGCACTCGGTAGTTAAAATGTATAGAGGTTCAGGACTGGTGACGCGAGAGCAAGCGACGTACAGTTGTCCGTGTGAGAAGCAGCTCGTCCTGAGGTCGACACCTGTAGCCGTCAGTGTCTGCCCCTGCGACTTGTTTATGGTCATAGCGAAGCATACGCACACAGGAAACTGCACGCGCTTAAACTGAAAGGGATAATTGTGGGGAATTAGTGGTATACGTGGTATAAACACTGTCTCGCCAACGCCACAACCCGTTAGAATTTCCGCCTCAATGATGTTCCTCTGCAAAGAAACGACTTTGAGTCGTGTCCCGTTACAAAGTTTTGGCGGAGTTAAATTGCGAAGGAGCATAATCGGGACACCGATCGTTAGCTTGATGACGTGCGTTGGAAGTCCACTTGCAGTAAGGAAAATTGAGAAATTCTACGGGATAATGTGTGGCGTCATCTTGATCGACAACAGTGTTTATCGAAGTGTAAACCACCTCATTCCCCTCAATTTCCGAGAGAATGCTTTCGTTGATCGCTGCAGCTTGATCGTTTCTGGGCGTTAAAATGGCCCGTTCGCACATCCAAGAATTTTCTTGGTGCGGTATTCGACTGATGTTCCCGTACAACAGACGAATCATATCTTCTAATGTGGGAACCACTCTACCAAGTGCTTCGGGTATCTCAACTTGACCACAGTCCACTGGTAAGGTTCCGTCACCCAATTTTAGTAGAACATCGAAGAATTCTTGAGCGTGTAAATTCCCGCCCAGCCGCGCTCTCATATTCATATTCGAGCGCAACCTACGAATATGTGGCCATAAAGAAGAGCGTTTCAATGAAGCATTCACCTCATCAGCCCTAGTTCCTCGCGTTACCACAGGCAGCGTTTGTCGGAAATCGCCGCTAAACAGAACAGTGACACCAGCCATCACTTGATCGTTCCTGCGGATGTCCTTCAGAGTTGTGTCTACAGCCTCTACTGCTTTTCTGTTTGCCATCGTACATTCATCCCAGACGATTAAAGAGCAATCCTTAAGCACGCACGCGCCCCTTGTCACTATTTTGTGATACTCCACAAACTGATGTTTCGTTGCTCTCTAGATCGATGGGAATTTTAAACATGGCGTGCGCCGTTTTGCTGCCAGGAAGCAGTGTGGCAGCAATTCCCGACGACGCTACAGAAATGGCAATCTTGCTTTACCTCCTGACCTCTGCAAGGATGCCAGTGGTAATTAATATTTACCCTCTTCCACCAAGAGCATCCAAGAAAAACATCTTACCCTGGCCGAGCCCAACGCTTTCAAGGATGGAGTTAAAAATTTGCTTTTGCTCTGAGGTAAACTTTGCGACGTAGTCATTTACGATGATAATCATGGTTCTTGCATCATAATTAGTTTCGGCGGCGTATTCCCTGTTTCCACGGTCTTGAACATCAGAAAGCTGTGGAGCCGGTAACCCATATTCCACCAGAGTATTGCCACCAATCGAAATGACTACGTCTTGGAGCGAACTAAGACAACTTTTTAAGACGCGTTCATCAGTTGCCTCAGTATCATCATCGTTAGTACGTCTCAGAGCCCTAAGAAAATCTTCGGACAGATAATGTCGGTATTTTTCCCAGAATAGAACTGGGTTAGAGATTCCGCAAAACACCAACATGACGGCAAACAAATGTCGCAGACGACTGGGACTGTCACTGACGCTGGCCTCCTCGAGAGTGTCATCCCAATGTCGGTCATCGTCTAGAAGGTGAAGTGCTACGCAGGCAGCGCGGTATGTGGGATACTCTACGCCATCAACTGTCCTCAAGAACGAAAACAAATGTTTTTGCCTTTTGCGTTTTATCAATAAATACCATGATAATTTACTATTGTTATAAAATTACTTGGGAACCTGAATTTTGTATTACAGACACTTTTATAATACTAAGCAAGACTAAGCTGCAAAATGAAACATAATTAACCAACTTTATAAACCGACTTAAAAAAAGGATGTTTTATGTTCGACCTATATGTATGTTTGTTCACAATTTTCTCAGAAACGACTGATTCGATTTGAATGGGGATTTCGCTATTCGACTGCATATTTTTCTTATCTGATGAAGACATTCAGAAATAGACAATAGACCTCTTTAATAAATGACAGCAAATTTTCCGCGATTATTACAATCGTGTGTCTATGTGTTGTTTAGTCCATTCCATAGCAAAACATCACGGCTGTTTGCTTTGGAGGGATAGGCAAATGTGTAGGTACTGTAAACTCTCTTTTCGAGAGTTAAAACACTTGTGATTGCTGTTGCCACTGATGCCAACGCCATCTAGTTAGGTTCAAGGAACTATTTTGTTTGAATATATTTTTGTAACCGAATAGCGTGATAATTTATACCCTATAACCTGACCCGACCTGCAACAAATATGTTTTCCAAATATCAACAAAATCTGTCCAGTAGTTTCGGCGTGAAGCTCAAACATACAAACAGACAAACAGACAAACAGACAGACAAAAATTCTAAAAACTCTCTTTTTGACATCTGTAGCGTTTTTCCAACAATTAGCACTTATTTTTTCTGGAAAATATTCAATGTACAGATTTTACTTCGTTACGATTTTATTATATGTAAAGATAACGATCACTAAATATAATAAACTTTAGATATAATTTTAAAATAACTAATTTTTATAAGCATAACATACATTGAATATAAAATCGTTCGGTATATCACTCAAATGACATAAAATTTATTTAACCTATTAGGAGCAAATATATAAAATCAACAAAATCAGTTCCTTCTAACCTAACCCAAGCGAATCCATTTCGTCGGGGTGCCCTAACCTAGTAATTGGAACCAACTTGGATGTAGCGCTCGCCGGCCGCTGCCGCGGCACGCTCGCTTCGCTCGCTCGGCTCGCGCGTTGGTGGTCACAGTTCTAACCTAACCCATTGGTCGGGGTACCCTAATCTAGTCACTCCGTCCTACTTGCATGTAAACATGCAATGAGTACGCGTTAGTTCAAAAGAGTTTTATATTAAATGATTTTCGATCAGATGAACGTTATATCTATAACGTTCTATAATATTAGACGAAATGAGTATTCAAGTATATGTATAAATGTTATATCTAAGGAGATTATATCAACAGTTGGTATAACTCACGTTTAATAAATCTTGTGAACGTTATTGAAATGAAAATATACCAAATACCTTTATATGACATGAGACGCACCCAGTTCAAAGCGATCGGGCGATCGTCAAAACATAAATAACAACACAAAAGCACGTAAAAACTAAGAAACTAACACGAAATAAAAAGGCCGTAATACACGCCTGAAAAGTGTAAATTAGCATTTTAAGCGTGTTTTTTTAATCATTACTTTTTCATTGCTATTTAAGTTTTGAGGCTTAATTTCTTAAATAAATAAATGTAATGAAATGGTTTGTTTGAATATACAAAAGAAAATAATCGAGTGGAGTACCACAAAGCGTAACAGTAGTGCGAGCGAAGCGAGCGCGAATTTTTTTCGCGTTTTGGCGAAAGCATGATGTCATTCTAAGTGCATTTATGGCTTTTGGCTAAATTCACAAATGCTCAATTTTAAGTTGCCGATAAGTCTAGTGCTGTCACTTTCGTTGGACTCTCGTGATAAGTTTCATTCAAAAAATTACGCTCAGGCAGAGATGAGAGGGTTTAAATATGCGGGGCCCCCTTTCGCGCGGGGCCCGTAGCAATTGCTACTCTTGCTACGTGGTTAATCCGGCACTGTTCACCGCCTTAGTGGTTGAATTTACAAAACCGTTCAAACACGTGTACATATATTTCTAACCAAAAACCCCATTATTTGATTTCATGCTTTTATTTTCGAAAAAACTTTCATCTCCTATTTCACCCCCTAGGGGTAGAATTTCCAAAAACCCACAAACAACTCAAACTTACTTCAAAAGTACCAAATTTTCTCATACAAACTTTCAACATTTATTTCACCCCCTTAAGGGCTGAATTTCCAAAAACGCTTAAACACATGTAATTTTGTTTCTAACCAGTAACTATATCATTTGATTTCATGCTTTTAAGTTTAAAAAATCTTTCATCCCTATTTCATCCCTTAGGGGTAGAATTTCCAAAAACCCTTAAACACGTATATGTTTATTTCACACTTAAAGCCTACATTTTTAAATCCATGTTTCTATCTTCAAAACTACCAGATTTCTCATACAAACTTTCAACACTTATTTCACCCCCTTAGGGGTTAAATTTCCAAAAACGCTGAAACACCTTCATTTATTTCTAACCAGAAACTCAAGCTATTTACTTGGATAAGGATTAATATCATGATAAGAATGTCTTCAATTTTCGATTCTATCCGTGTTTTGATCGACTAATTTGAACAAAAAACGGTTGATATGTCTTAACTATAATAGTTAGACACATACCCACTCGGACTTTTTTTTGGATAATTAAGTGTACTATAAACATGTCGTACATTATTTTTATGTTATCAATAGTTTTCGCAGCAGACGCCAAATAATAACTTTTATAAACAAATTTTTGATACCTTGGGTTACATTATTGTATTTTTCTTACGGATCCCTAATTTTTTGATAATTAAATATAGCCTATAGCACTCAGGGATAACGTAGCTTTCTATTGGTGAAAGAATTTTTGAAATCGGATGAGTAGTTTCGGAGATTACCCCCTACATACAAACAAACAAACAAACAAACAAACAAATTTTACCTCTTTATAATATTAGTATAGATGATACAAAAAACAAAATCAATCATTTTGAAAGTTTTCGAAAACAAAAACTGACTGACGGTTGTGGTTCAATTGCGTTTGGCAACAATTTATTTTAGGAGAATTAGGCCCCAGAAACGTTTATCAATTGCAACTGAATCGTTCATTCAGACAGTTTTCGTGTACAAAAACTATCAAATTGTTTGACAACAAAAACAAAACCAAACATTTTGACAGTTTTCGTAAACTAAAACTATCCGAATGAACGATTCAGTTGCAATTGATACAAGTTTCTGTTAGTACTGGGGCTGGTCTCCTAATATAAATTGTTGCCAAACGCAATCGAACCACAACCACTTGTACTATTTATTCTGTGCCACAACCGTCAGTCAGTTTTTGTTTTCGAAAACTTTCAAAATGATTGATTTTGTTTTTTGTGTCAAACAATTTGATAACTTTTGAAATTGAGAACTGTCTGAATGAACGGTTCGGCCTTGATTCGGTTGTGATTTATCAAGATTTATTTTAGGAGAATTAGGCCCCTGAAAGCATTGTTATATTGTATCTTTTTTTTTTCTATTTATTTAAGGAATTTTTATACATAAAGTACATGTCAATTCCATCGTATTGACATGTACTTTATGTATAAAAATGTTATATTGTATCTGCGTGTACAATATAACAATGCTTTCAGGGGCCTAATTCTCCTAGAGCGCTGTATGCCTTCTGCGTATGTTTGACCCAGAGGATGCAGATGATGATGTTTTTAGTGCCAAACAATTTGACAGCTTATGAAATTGAAAACTGTCTTAACGAACGGTTCGGCTTTGGTTCAGTTGCGATTTATCAAGTATTATTTTAGGAGAATTGGGCCGATAATTTGTCGTCGAATAATGCATCGACAAAATTATCTTAAGTTTCATGTTAGATAGAACGCTTATGGTTGGTAGATTATGACGTCATTAGGACTCTGTAAGTACTCAAACGGTAATGGAATAAACACAAAAGGTATAAAAAAAATATGCAGACAACAATCACTGCTTGTAGTACTAAGTAATAACACTGCTAAGTGACAAAGTGCTCGTTCTTGAGTGAAGGTGTCAGAAGGGCGTGGCGTTTAAATTTAGTCGGGTTATACTTGTTGAAATTGTTAGGAATGTTACAGAGTTGCGATTATTGCGGGAATTTTTAATGTTTTTCGAATGTTTGGAAACGGGAAAAGGAATTACCTACCTACCTATAAAAATACTGATTCGGGTCTCATCGCGCAGAATATTTTAAAAGGACTACCAAACTGAATTTCGACAAATCGTTCTACGACAAGATTTTACTCCGACATTACGCTACTCCGACAATTACCTATGGAACTTCGATACTGAGGTTTAAAGTAACCTAACACGAAATCCCCTTCGAACTTAACCTATCGGTGTCGGGGTGCCCCAAATTAGGTGTCGAAGTTCCGTAATTGTCGGAGTAGCGTAATGTCGGAGTTCCATAGTGTCGAAATAAAATCTTGTCGTAGAACGATTTGTCGAAATTCAGTTTGGGAGTGTTTTAAAAGGCGTGTGTACAAATTGCGAAAGTTTTAAAATATTTATAGGAATAGGAATCTCTACTAATATTATAAATGCGAAAGTAACTCTGTTTGTCTGTTTCCGCGTAAACCGCTGACCGATTTTGATGAAACTTGGTACAGAGATAGTCTGGAACCTGGAGAAGGACATAGGCTACTTTTATCCCGAAAAATACGGAATACACGTAAACAAACACATAAACGAAATCTACGCGGGCGAAACGGCATTTTTTTTCTATTGGACTGCTGTAGGTCGTCCTAGGGGACGGTTTCTACGTAACCGGGCAGTTATTGGCGAGACCTGAAGGGTCTCCAGCCAATGGGGGGGAAGTAAAATACTTAACCTAAGCTAACTACTTGTACTACACTAACATCATGACTACCATTTTTTTTTTTTTTTTCGGGGTTGATATCCTCATGGATGTCCTCCACCCTGGGGTGGGCGGGAGGGAGGGGTCTGTCAGACTCTTACTGACTAAAGCCACCCCGGTGTTCCATCTCACACCTGCGCCGAGGGTCGCGGGAACTTACGACACTTCCGCAACCCCCGGCTGGTGCCGGCCCGCCGCAGCGGGCCTCCTCGGGTTAGCGGGGGGAGTGAGATATTAGACTCCCCCCGCGCCGTCTAAGAGGGGCGCGCTTGAAACACTTCGCGCCGCGCCGCCTCGGAGCGTCTGCTGCGGGCCGGGTGAGTGGAGGTGATCTCCCTCACCCTTTCCGCATCCTCCTTCTGCGACATGACCGTGTCGCAGAAGGACACCACCGCGTCCCAGGACTCCTCGCTGTCGACCATGGACTCGACCACGGCCGACAGCGACAGGTCACCGTCTACTCCTGAGATGAGGGCACGGCGCGGCTCCTCCCAAGCGGCACACTCTGCCAGCGTGTGCCGCGCCGTGTCCTCCCGGCACATCATGACTACCTGCAACAACAGCACTAAGGGCGACCCCTAGTGGGACTCGGACCTCGGCTTAGGGCGTTGCTGGCGTGGACATAGGGGGGGAGAGACAGCTTGATGAGGGCTGAATTATCGGTGTGACTGCGGAGTCTGAAGAGACAACCGGCTCTAAGACGGGAGTGCTCGGTGGATCGTGACCGGCGGCGGTGGGACGTCGCGACGGGCCTCGTCGGCGAGGACAGTATGCCGGACGACGGCGGACGTTTACACGCCTCCTGGAGGAGGGTTATTTCGTCATCGGGTCGGCTTAGGGCGTTGCTGGCGGGGACTTAGGGGCAGCTTGATGAGGGCTGAATTATCAGTGTGAAGGGCAAGGCCGCGAGTGACCTCTAGTATTTAATCAAAACTCAACCGTATTTGTTCCGATAGTTAAGAAAATTAGGTCCGCGACTTACAGCACAGAGAACCATTATGTACACGTAATTTGGGTAATTAATGTTTTTTGTGGTTTACATTAAATTGGCAAATTACCGTTAGGTATTCTGCCAATTACGAACGGACACGACTAAGGTCCGTATTACAGAACGAAACTCAAGCACTGATCTCTCTTTAAAACTAGTTTTAAGTCGAGTTTTAATTTTAGAATGTTCCTCAAGCATAGATTCATTGATCATAGTTCAGCCGAGTGTTGCTTTATTCTAGATCATTACTCAGATGTAAATTAAGGTTTAAGCAGAGATTTGATCTGTGATCTCGCAAGTGTGGTCGACACCGCGCTTGAGCAGAGATCTGCTTGTCAGTTTGTCAAATAATGTGCCGTTGAATTGGAGTTTATAAACAAAATGGATATTTTTGAAGAAATTGATTATTACTTTTTAAATAAAATTTATTTCTAAATGGAAACTGTTTTGTTAAAAATTATTATTTTCACCAATAATTTGGTTTTAAACTAAAATCTTATTTTGCGTAAATTGAAACAGAATTGGCGAAAAAAATAAAACGTAAATGAAAACAGCCTGATGCATAGATAAGACATATTCTCTGCTTGAGGCGCGATTTGAATCTCGATTCAGCAGTTCAGCTGAGTGTAGTTTGATTACTGTTCTGGAATAAGACCGATCCTCAAGTACAGATTCTATGTTTAAACTATGATAAAGTGATTTAAGATCAAACTGGACTTGAGTAGCGTTCTGTAATACGGACTAGTGGTGGGTCGTTGTCGAATTTTCTGAAGACGAAACGCAACCGTTTTCCTGAGGACGATAACTAGTCGCCGAAACGGTTGTCGTTGCAACTGGTTTGAAGACGGTTGAAATACGTTTCGTCGGGTGATATGGTTGCGGTTACTTACTAGTTCGTGTCGCGAACGACAACGTCCACAAACAAGGTCGACAACTGCTTTTACTGGTAATAGATTGTCGACTGTATTTCATTGATATACAAAATTAATGTTCATTATATTATTAGAGAACTGTTTTGCGAACGAACGGAACGAAGATTCGCGACGAGACGAGTGCTTCGGCTGAATCATTGCATTCTCGACTGTATTTTCTTAATCTTAAATAAAAAATTGCATCACACAATTCGAAGACTGGTTTGCGCAACGAAGACTGCTTTGACTTAGGACGTAAAACGGTTCCATCGTCGTAGAACACGAAACCGTCTTTGAAAACGGTTCGTCTTTGCAACGCCCACCACTAATACGGACCTAAAAGTCGCATCGACAAGTCGCTCATTCCTAACCAACCTAACCTCCATAGTGGGGATAGCGCACGTAAAGCTTTTTTTCTTGTTCGCCCGCCAGTCCTCGCTCGCGCCTTTTACTGTGCGTACATTAGTGTTGCAATTGCAAACAATAAATAAATAAAGTTTTTTAATCAAGGCTGATCGCCAGTTGAATAAAAAGGTAGGTACCTAACCTTTTTTTTTGTAAACTCCGCGATTGTATGGTTGTAATAATGATGTATTGTGTTACAACAACAATCTTTTGTATTTTTTACCTTTTTTGACCATTAGAATTTTGGCAAACATTTTTTAATTACGATTTTTGTAGTATGTAATAAGCTTTTTATGTGTTCTTTTTATGAAGACTTTAGATTTGAATTTTATGTTTTTTTTACATTATAATCTGTCATGCGTAGCGTAATGCAAAAACTTAATTATAGTTTTCCGACTTAGAAGCGAATTTAAAAACTTATTAAGCTGGAGCTTTCGACCTTTTGTGATATTTTTTAGTATTTGTAACTTTAGGGGGTCAAAATTGCAGTAATATTCTGTTTGGGATATCAGATAACTTTAATGCGAGGAATAACTGACGGTTTGACATATTTTTTATACAAAAGCCGTCAAAACGTCAAAATTATTCCCCAGTTATAAAATATCTGACAATTGAAAAGTCGACCCTAAGAAAAATTATACTTTTCGCGATCTGTTTCACGCTTGGTGACTTCGATCAGGGGATAAGAAGTAACAGTTCAAGAAATGTTTAAAAACTTTTTTTTTATTCGGTTGGAAATGTACAAAAATACTTTCTTTTTAAATTCGGTTTCCGACTATCGCAATAGACTTTTTCCAATCTTTAAATGCAGTATTTCTTACTTTTTAAAATAAAGTCTGAGGACGTATTGTCTGTTTTTTTTTTGTATTTTGCACACCAATTGCTCTAAGATGCCTCAACCAATTAAAATGATTTACTTAAATAGAATTTGCTATTTTTAATATTATAAATATTCTCCATCAATGATTTCGGACACTGCATAATTGTTCTTGGAATGTTAAAGATATAACATTAACATTTTTAAAAGAGTAACCATGTAGTTTCTTGTCAGCTCTTCTCCATAGGAAACGACTAATTGGAACCGTGCACCTAAATTCGACTTTTCATAAGCGCCTGTATTGGTGTATGTGTTTTTTTTTTTATTTGATTTTTTCCTTATTCAACTTATCAGTCTGTAGGTACCTAGTCTCGAAATCCGTAGCAAAATCGATTACAAAAACCGGTTTTGAGTACAAAATAAACATTCACACAGTTTCACGAGTAGGTAATTACTTCCTCATATCATACTTATAGGTCAATTACTGTAGATATTAAACAAAAACAAATTAACCAGTTGTTTATGCTTTATCAAGTGCTAGGCGCCAGTTGATATCTTTTGCAGAGGAATTTTACGGTTTTTTCTCTCCTGTTTATTATCTATTCAAATTGAATATTGTTTTTTTTTTCATTATCATTAATTACCTGTACTTACCATTTTTTTTCTATGAGGAAACTGTTGGAACTTTTATAAAAAACTTTTAAATTCTAGAGCTTTAGACGGTCTAAGTAATTCTAATAACTAACATAAACTTTGATCAATTGTAACTGAACCGAAGCTGAACCGTTCATTGAGACAGTTATAGTTTACAATAACTGTCAAGTCTTTAGACTCGTTATTACAGCAAACAAAAAACCAAATGTTTGAAAGTTTTCGTAAACGAAAACTGACTGATTAGTTGTGATTTATTTGCGGTTTGGCAACAATGTTGCTAGCGGAAATGGCCGCCTGTACGCGCCAAAATTTTTGACAGCTCCGAAGTCTGGCGAATGATTCTGCAGTAAAATAAAAATTAATAATTAAAAGGGATAATTTAAAATTAGCCGCTAAGACTACACATAATTATGTTTACTAAATACTTGCAGTTATAACCGCATCTCAGTAGTTACGTCATAAGTAATAATTAGCAGTGCAAAGACCCCTTGACCTGTACGTAATTGGCGAGCTAACACGAGACGGTGGGCTGAGGAAACCTTACACTATCTTCATTTATTATTAAGTACTTCTTTAAATTGCATGAGAGGTGACAGGTCTTATTTTACTAACAGGAACGTTAATTAATCGCAACCGAACCTGGGGGCTCCCCCTACTCCCTAACTACTACTCTCTAAGTCCGTCAACGAAGTTGGTCGTCCGTCCGAAAGTAGTCCAAAACGTAGGAGTGAACAAAACAAATGTCAAGTTCAACTTTCCGGACGGGCAAAAACACATCGGTAGTAGGGACAACTGTCAAATCGTGTTGTCATTCATTCTTTGTTCGGGCCCCGAAATAATCGTATGTCCGTAGGTGATAGGGAATAGGAAATGCTCGTAACTAAGGCCGAAACCACGGACTTCGTGCTTAGGGAGTAGACCCCCTGAACCATTCATTCAAACATTTATATTTACACCAATAAAAATATTAACAAAACAAATTCGTTTACAAAAGCTGTCAAATGAAATTATTTATTTTGCAAATTGGATATTTAATAAAATAACGGATAAGTAGAAACTCTTATTAAGTACCTACTTAGTAAAACTAAAAAAGATATTGATTTGTCATTTAGAAACTCCTCTATTATTGTGATTAGCATTTCTCAAGCAATAACCCGTTGAGAGACTGTTAGTACAGTCAACAAAAAAGTTAGTTAAACAAGCAAACACTGGATATCAATGCACTACACAAGCAATTGTCATTATAATTGTGTGAGTTATAACTTTTTATTTATTTATTTGAATAGAACGAACAAGCCATTTACACTATTCAATTTGAACACAGTTACATCGAACACAGAACACAGTTTTTTATACGTAAGACACGGTCAGACAAGTGATGGCAAAGACTTGGTCACTCAACAGATGCATAACTTTGTTAAAATACGAATGTAATTAGTTAGCTGTATCTCTTTGGTTAAATGTACTTGGAATTGACCAACGCTTCGGGTTGACCTTCGTTGGACGGCGCCGACGTGGACGTGCCTCATTATTTTCTATTGGATTTGTGCATCAGTTCAGGGCCGCATTCAGGGGCAGGGGCCTTAGTCCCAGGGCCTCCACAAAAGACACACGTATGAACAAAGAGAAAAAAAGTTCAGTATCACGAGGGTTTTTTTTTAACATTTCGACGTTCCTCCCCTTCCCTCATCATCTGCCTAGCCTTTTCCCAACTATGTTGGGGTCGGCTTCCAGTCGAACCGGATGCAGCTGAATATCAGTATTTTACATGGAGCGACTGCCTATCAGACCTCCACAACCCAGTAACTGGGTAATACGATACTCTTGGTAAGACTGGTTGTCAGACTTTCTGGCTTCTGACCAACAGTAACAACTGTCAAAGATCTACAAATGACAGCCGGGACCAACGGCTTTACGTGCTTTCCGAGGCACGGAGGAAACTCGCTATGGTAAATGGTCACCCATCCACAGACCAACCTCGGCAAGCGTGGCTTAACCCGGAAGATCGGTCTATGCGGCTGTAATTATTTAGCCACGAGCTCCTCCCCTTCCCTCTTAGTAACTAAAACTACCACTGTTTTCGTCTGAGGACTAAAGGTAGATTTCCGAGGGTTGCGGCTGATGCGTAACTATGAAAATGCATGGTAGCTCGGAAGCGGCGCCATACATTTTCATAGAGTTTAGTAACATCGTGTCAGTCGCATCGGCCGTGACCAACGGAAGACCAGCGTTAGGCCGGGGTCGCAAGTTTCACTAGTGCATTCACCTCAACACCTGTCAAACATCAAACATATTTAAATGAACAACAATATTTTGTCACGACACGATTCCTCATAAGTTATGTTTGTCGCAGAATCAACACAGAAGCACAACTATTAGAATGACTATTGATTATTGTTAATTTAATAGGACGCCATCTATTGTCGGAAACGTCAAGCAGTGTGCTTGGGTGAGGTCGGTGCGGGGCGTGGCATGTCTTGTTTGACGGTTGTCAGTAAGCTGTCAGCTGTCATTCTTTTTGACATTGGATGCATTTGATTTGAGTGAAGTCACTTTGGGCTTTGGAGTGAGCTTTGGAGTGAGACACGAGGGCGAGAGGTCGTTTTGCCAGCCTGCACCGAACTTACCGCGTTTCCGTACTTTAATCTATTTCCATCGGTTTGATCATTTGAGATTTTATTATTTTGCTATCGAGAGTGAATAAATAGAGGACTGTAATCAGTGTTGTGACTATTATTTCCTGCCTACACCATGTCGAACTTGGACTCTGATGACGAGGTACCCCCAATGGGTGAACTACCCTCGTTATGTTTATGTGGTCTGTTAAAAATACTATTTTAACAGACCACTTATACATAATTTCATAATCATTATTTGGCCACAATAATGTAACTAAAAATCTTCTAAGCAATTTACACAAATAAAATCTAAAAATGCAAAAACTAAATGCAAATATGCACAACCTAAGGTACAACCGCAAAGCAGCGACTAGGGAAGTGCAAAGACAATGCTGAATTGGCCGAAAGCTTTCAATTTTGCATAAGTATTTTATATACGTTGTAATTGCGAACACATTGGTTTTGCAAATAAGATTTCTATTAGATTCATGCATAGGGCTCATGGTCTACTATTTACCAGTGGCGTAGGGTGAATTTTCTTAAAAGGGAAGCCGGACCAAAAAATGCTTACCTTGCTCAAGTGTGATGCGTGAATTCCAGTAACTACTCGTTTCGAAAGGGAAGCCGATAAGAATCGAGTTGTATGGGGCCTTCGCCACTGCTATTTACACATAGATTTTTCGGCTTTTTATTTCGGCCGAGATCCACATGGGCAAAAACGGAATCTTTCATTAGCATGACAAAAGTTGCACTATTACCAAGAATTAAGTGCAAAACCGTATTTTTTGCTTTCCTGCGACCCCCAACCCGTCTCCCAAGCGTAGTAATTATGCATCCTTAATTATGGGAATATATTTCCCACCAAATTTTGCGAAAACCTTCTCCCACAGTCAACAACACGGTTTTGTGGGGCAAAGACATATTTGTATGTTAATGAAATAATAAATAAATAAATAATTGATTCAGCAATCATTGTGCCGATAGTCGTTACGGCCAATGGCTTAATAGCCAAGAGCCTCAACCAACATCTTAAGAGGCTCTCGTTGGGCGGCTGGATCAAGGGCCTGATACAGAAAGCGGTACTTCTGGACACGGCGCGTATTGTTAGGAAGTTCCTCTCTCTGAGGCCCTGACCGCCGGTAGCTTGGACCCTGTTCCCGATGCCGGTGGGCTACAATATTTTTATATTTTTAAATATATTTTTTTATATGGAAATATTTAAAAATGTAATTTTATATGTATTTTAGTGAATAAAGGAAATAATAAACATTTTTATTTTTAATCCTGCCCACATCAATTTTTTACAATTTATTTAATAGAAAGTAAAAATGATACACGATAACTCGTTACAAAAACTCTTCTTTTTTAAAATTTTTAAAAATTGCCATATTCTTTGATATTTTTTTCTTAAAACTTTATGCCCTAATAAGGGTTAATGTCACTTTCACTTCTCCATGCACATTCGGCTTTCGTCCTTCACGAAATATTCGTCTTCGTCCAAACTAGTCCACATCACTATCTAACGAGGTCGTCCAGTAATGACACACATAGAGCTCGTTTTTTTTTACTGTTATGTTATAATTAACTGCATAGTTATCTTAATTACGGTAATAATTAATTGGTTAGTGGCACACTGTATCGGTATCCCGGCTATTGGGTTACGAAGGTCAGATGGCAATCGTTCATGGCCGATTTCTGTGATTAACTGAGTGTTATTGGTTTGGAAATTAACACTCTTTTATTAAAATATGCAAATATAATATCTAGCTTTAATTCCGCTGAACAAGATTGCTAGTTTGGATGTAGTATGCAGCACCACCCTCCCGCCCACAAATATGGGAAAGTGGGATAGAACAGGGGCCCAATTCTCCTAAAATAAGTCTTGATAAATCACAACCGAACCAAGGCCGAACCGTTCATTCAGACAGTTCTCAATTTCAAGAGCTGTCGAATTGTTTGACACAAAAAACAAAATCAATCATTTTGAAAGTTTTCGAAAACAAAAACTGAGTGACGGTTGTGGTTCGATTGCGTTTGGCAACAATTTATTTTAGAAGAATTAGGCCCCAGAGACGCTAAGGCAAAAATAAATTCAATAAAACACAAGTTTGAAGAAAATTAAATCAATTTTAATAAGCTATATTTAGTTTAGTTTATAAATCACATATTTAGCACTTGAAATCACTTTATTCTTGATTCTAAATAATAAATATACAGGGTGTTAACGAATTCGTGTAATTCCTTAAAACCACATGATCTACTACTGGTATAGACAGGCCCCGCATGGGATTTAGCTTGATTAAAAATAAAAAAATAAAATTCTTTTTTTTTTTCATGCGGCTTTGTTACCGATAGTATCTAAACCACCTAATAAGGATTCAGTAAAAAAATAAGTTTTTTTTTTTTGCAAAAATGTAATTTTATTTTTATGAACATTTCGATGCCACGCATAAATTAATGAAGGTACGGCGACACGGCTGACAGGAACGACTAACGCAATATCGCTCTTTGCAGTCAGATAACTCAAGGTTCTAAAAAGACTCAGAAATTGAAAACCACATTATTTTTTTGATGTTTTTTTTTTTGGTTGATTTTGAAAATTCCCATTTCGGGTTAATCTGTGTCACCAGTAGATCACGTGGTTTGAAGGAATTACACGATTTCGTTAACACCCTGTAGAATTGTTTAAATGTATTTTTAGTTGATCAAGCACATTTTTAAACATTTGTTCTAGAAATATGACACGGTTACAGTTCAACACGTTGTATAAATAATTACATACGCCGTTAATATAACAGTTAGGTACGTCTGTGTTCCTAGATCCTAGATATTATTCTAAGCCATTTATGTATCTAATTTTTAATAGAGCCTGACTAATGAAATGAACGTGCCGAAATAAAGAACTAATATGAAATTTACGGGGCCAAAATTGTTCTCAATGGAAACGAAACACAACCGTCAGTCAGTTTTTGTTTATGAAAACTGTCAAAATTATTGTTTTTGTTTTTTGTGTCAAACAATTTGACAGCTTTTGAAAACGACTACTGTCTGAATGAACGATTCGGCTTTAGTTCGGTTGCGATTTATCAAGATTGCGTCGAAACTTTGTGTTCGATTTTCGGAGTTCCCCAGTTTCGTCGTCTTCTGCGACTTGGTTACCCGGGGATGGAGGGGAATTCCTCCTACGGACTTAATTTAAATCACATAATAATTAAAAATGTTCATAGCAACAACGGCTTTCATAATAAACACTTATTATTATATTATTAAACAAACTTATCAAAATAGTGTCCGAAGAGGTCAAACTTAATCTAATATAAGAAGACCTTTCTAACCAAACAGAAAGTTCTATAAGAGAGGTCTTTGTACGCTGGTTAACCATATCCACTATAACAAGACCCCTTATCTCTAACATTTTTTTAGAAATTAAAGGTCTTTGTAAATTGGTCATTGTCAACTGTAGGTTCATTATAAGAAGACCCCGCTTCTTAAACATATGCTTTGTGTAGATAGGTCTTCCTATATTGGTGAGTCGTATCAAGATGATTTGTTACTCAGACGTCCTCGGGCTGATGTCGTTAACCTGTAAAAGATAAAAGACAGCAATGAAAAGATATACAGGATGATTTATTTAACTGGTATAGTACCTACAGGGACGAGGAGATCGCTCGGATCATATAATTTTCAAGGTTAAGCAGCTTTTGTCGCGGTCAGTTTATGGAGGGGTGACCCGTCACACATCGAGGTCCTTCCGTTCCTCGGAGAGCACGTTAAACCGTCGGTCCCGGGTGTCATACGAATACCTACGACTAGGGAATCCAATCCCGCAAACGCGGGATCCCACAAATCCGAGATCCCCACCTTTTTTGCGGGATCTGAAATGCGGGATCCCGCAAGTTTGAGGGAATGAAAAAAATATATATGAGCTCAGACGACGTTCTGATTATTTTTAAGAGCCAGCACAGCCTCAGTGATTTAACAACTTTCCCATGGAACTCGTGCGTGACTTTTCTATAGCATTTGTATGGAAAATACTTTAGTTTTCAGTTTTTAAAATACAGCTAAAAAATGGTGTTTTTTTTTTTATGTTGTGTGAATCCTGTTTCTTAACGGAACGTAATCCATGTCAGTTCAAATACTCTATGATCATGGATTTACCATCGCGAGTGGTTAATTGTCAAAGAAAGTTATTGTGTCATTTGCTTCTTTTGATGTCAAAAAGTACGATACAATTATTTTTTGTTATAAAAGTTTTCATAGCAAGTTATTTCTTTTTAAATAACTACTCAAAACAAAAGAATATTTAAAAAATCTCAATCCCGCGGGATCTGCGGGATTGATGACCTCAATCGCGCAGGCCTGCGGGATCGCGATTTTGATGCGGGATTGGATTCCCTACCTATGACAGTCGTGGGTATGGGTAGTCAGAAGCACGAATGACAACCGGTCTAACCTTAGGATAACGGCATTGTCCAGTAACTGGGTTGCGGAGGTCTGATAGCAGTCGAAGGGTAGGGCAGAGGTGTATAGTAAGTACACCATCATTTCTCCATTATTTTTAACACGTTCCGGGACACTCCGTCGAGCGGCGGGATCTGATTTTTCAAAATGTACACACGAATCTTTTTTTTCAATTAATCAATCAGTGTGTTTATTGTGGATCATAGGTACAAAAATAGGTACAGGTGTTCTGCAATACATTAGATCAGCTATGTCCCGTCTTTTAGACATACAATATAAATTATTATTTTAATAAATTAACATTACATAATAATAAATTGGGAGAAAGACAAAACAAAATATTAGGTCACTCTAAGCAGGGCTCGGAAACCGGTTAATTTTCCAAACCGGTTTTGGTCATTGACCTCGAACCGGAATCGATAGCGGTTATAGGTTTCGGTTACCGGTATTTTACCGGTTAATGGGCGATACCGGTTTTTTACATATTCCGATTCTGTTGAACAAAATTAACCGGTTAATTTGAGTTTCGGCGGTATAAACGAGTTCCATCTCTCTTATACCTACGATAACAAAGCTCTCGCTTTGCGCCAACGAATACGCAAATACGCACTCACAAGCAGATTGTATTCGACCGCGTTGCTGGCTGAGTAGTTTCGTTCTGTGTGACGTGCGTGCAACAAAACACTAATTGAATTTCATGAATTGTGTTGTTTTATAAGTTGTATTTATTGTGATTAGTGATTGAGATCGTAAAAAAATAAAATGAATCCTTATTATTATCACATGAAGGATTTACCGGATAGTCAACCATTTTTTAGGATTATCGGGATGTAGGTAATACTATATTCGTGAATGTTATGGAGAATAGAATATCTGATACGTAACTGGGGACGTGCCGCCTCTCTAGAAAGAATGTGAGGTTATTTGGGAGTTCTGGAGGGTCTTCTGAGCCCTCCACTAGCATTTTTTTTTGCCGTAGATCCATCTTTATTTATTTTATAAAATTGTTTTATTTTAGATGAGTATCGAAAAAATCTACTTTTTTATGGATGCAAGAGCGAGCCTATCGAGCTTACGAGCGAGCAAAGGTGCATGAAAGGAGCCTCCCCGAATGACGTACTTCTGACCCCATACGTCTGGTGCACCCTGGACAACAATCAGCGAGTACTAACGCCGATTGGCCAATCCTTTCACCACGATGACAAACACAAACATTAGTCCAGCCATAAAGCCGGCGCTGTATGTAGTCTCTATTAACATCGAGGGTTTCTCACAAAATAAATCAGGAATATTTTCTGAATTATATCGCATGACACACTGTGACGTTTTGTGTGTTCAGGAAACCGATATAGGTGAAACTCAGTACCGACCACACATACCTGGACTCACGCTTATCGCCGAGATCTGTCATCCGAAGCACGGTAACGCAGTGTTTGCTGCTCCCGTCGTTATCATAAAGTCAACCAAATGTTCAACCCAGAACGACATTGAGGCTATCACCATTGACATCGGTAACTGTACCGTCACTTCTATACATATGTATACAAACCTTCTAAGACCCCATTCCAGTTTGTACCTCCTGAAAACTTCCAGGACCAACCCATCAAAATTGTGATCGGCGACTTCAACAGTCACAGCATGAGATGGGCCGTTGTAGCCCCACGGAAACATGTGGGCAAGCGCTTGAAGAGTGGGCTGAGAAGAACGATCTGATGCTGATACACAATCCGAAACAACCGGCCTCATTTAACAGTGATCGGTGGAAACGTGGTTCTAATCCAGATCTAATCTTTGTCAGCGAAAGTATCAGCTCGCAGTGTAGTAAGCTGCTCCCCAATACCTCGTACACAGCACAGACCGATCACGTGTACGATTCAGCCCGTTGTTCGTCCTTTAAGTGTCCCTCTGAAGCGCCGGTTCAACTACTCCAAGGCTAACTGGACACAGTTCTCACAGTTGAATATGGAGATCTAGTGAAAATCCCGCCAATTCCTCAAAATTACGACCAATTTGTTGATATCGTCTCAACAATATCACGTAAATGTATTTCTAGAGCCTGTCGAACACCCTACATCCCAGGGCTAACGGAAAAATCTGCAGAACTGCTTAACCGGTAAAGCCCCGCCGTCGTCCCAGGACGATACCTGCCATTGTTTATCTATTGTGTCTATATTTACAGTACTTGAGTAATTAAAATCAAATTAATAACAGTCCATCTGTCGTTTTTAAATTCAATTGACTTATCGAGTATTGTAATTATAGACACAATAGATAAACAATGGCACTGACACGATCCGGATCGTCGGTCGGGCCGCTAGCGGTTAAAGAGTACGAATCCTTGTATAGCCACGACCCCTTCTCCGAGGAAACGACCTTGGTTGGCGAGGAGCTGCTATCGCAGATCAGTGAATCCCGTCGGGAAAAATGGATCAATACTGTCACCAAAATTGACATGACGCATAACAGCAAGAAATCTTGGAACACCATCCGGAAAGTTAACGGTGTTCCACCTTTTTTTTTTTTTTTTCGGGGTGGAAATCCGGGGTGGGATGTCCTCCGCCCTGGGGTGGGCAGAGGGGTCTGTCAGACTCTTATTGACTAAACCCACCCCGGTGTTCCATCTCACACCTGCGCCGAGGGTCGCGGGAACTTACGACACTTCTTACGTAACCCCCGGCTGGTGCCGGCCCGCCGCAGCGGGCCTCCTCGGGTTAGCGGGGGGAGTGAGGTGTTAGACTCCCCCCGCGCCGTCTAAGAGGGGCGCGCTTGGAACACTTCGCGCCGCCGCCTCGGGTCCTGATGTGTGGGGGGCGACAGACTTCCCCAAGTCCGTCGCCCCTGGATCCATTTAGGGGGGCTGGAAGAGGGCGTTGTCCGCCCTCCGCCGACGCCCGGTGCGTCTGCTGCGGGCCGGGTGAGTGGAGGTGATCTCCCTCACCCTTTCCGCATCCTCCTTCTGCGACATGACCGTGTCGCAGAAGGACACCACCGCGTCCCAGGACTCCTCGCTGTCGACCATGGACTCGACCACGGCCGACAGCGACAGGTGACCGCCTACTCCTGAGATAGGGCACGGCGCGGCTCCTCCCAAGCGGCACACTGCCAGCGTGTGCCACGCCGTGTCCTCCCAGCAATCGCCGCAGTGGTGACACCGGGCGTCCGGCTCCCTGTTTATGCGACACAGGTACTTCCCAAAGCAACCGTGCCCCGAGAGCACCTGCGTCGCCCGAAACGACACGGAGCCGTGCCTCCTCCCGAGCCATTGCTCGAGCACCGGCCGGATCGCCCCGACGGTGGCGAGGCCACCGTCCGGTACCGGTACCGGTAGGGCGTGAAAGCCTGACCCGCCACTCCGCCACCAGGGCCTCGTGCAGCTGCGACCGACGCAGCTCCAACTGTCGCTGCATCGGCCGCTCGCCCCGCGTTCTCGCTTCCTCGCGCCACCGATATAGTGACGCGAGTACTAACGCCTCGAGGTCCCAAGGCGGAGATCCGGCCAGTACGCAAGCCGCCTCGTAGGAGATCGTGCGATACCCCCTGATGACTCTGACGGCCAGCGCTCTTTGCGGCTTTCGCAGAACAGCGATGTTGCCGGCCGTCAGGTCAGCTGCCCAGATCGGGGCCCCGTACAGGGCCATCGATTGCACGATCCCCACGTAGAGCCGCCTGCAGGTGAGGCTCGGGCCCCCCAGATTGGGAAGCAGCGTTAACGGTGATCCACCTACACTATCCTTACCCAGTCAAGTCACCGCGAACCAGATCACCCACCAGCTCATTTTGAATGGAAAGCCATCAGGCCGCCTTGCGAACGTCCCAAAACGAAGTAGCCTCACAAGCACATGAGACCGGATAAATAAGTCATTCATCCTGAGCCTGACTGACATTGTTTTAGCCATTCGAAATCTGAAATGTGGCAAAGTGTCGGGAGTGGACAGTATATCTGTGGAGCAAATAAAGCAATTTGGCCCAGCTACTGTGTCATGGTTACTGCTTTTCTGTAACAACTCTCTGGAATCCGCCTCTATTCCCCGTCTCTGGAGAAAGGCGAAGGTAATAGCTATACCCAAACCGGGAAAGGCAGTAGACAATCCCAAAAACTTCCAGCCTATAGCACTCTTGTGCCATAAATATAAATTAATTGTTCGAACGGTTGCTGCTGCCCAGGCTCACAGGCCTTATTGACCCAATTTTGATACCAGAGCAAGCGGGTTTTAGACCAGTGAAGTCATGCTCAAACCAAACACTCAAACTTACTCAGCACATAGAAGATGGGTTTGAGTTGGGAAAGGTACCTGTCGTTGTATTTGTGGACTTTTCAGCGGCTTATGACACAGTGAACCTCAGGTGACTGATATGGAAAGTGAAAACCATGACCGGCGATCAAAAATTTGTCATCATACTCGGGGAACTTCTCCATAACCGTCGCTTTCAAGTCAATCTCTTCTCAGACCGTAGTCGTTGGAGATCGCAAAAGAACGGTCTGCCACAAGGCAGCGTTCTGGTCCCGACCCTTTTTAACATATACACCAACGACCAATCGGCTAGCCCAAATACATCTCGCTTCTTATACGCTGATGACCTGGCACTACCTGCTCAAGATACCAACTTTGAAGAAGTGGAGGCCAATCTTACCACGGCTCTTAACGTCTTAAGTCTACTATACTACGAGGAAAACTCTCTTAAGCCTAACTCATCAAAGACTGAGTCCTAAGTTTTCCATCTTCGCAACCACCAAGCGGGTCGTCAGCTTCGCATCATGAGGCAAGGTGTGCCCATAGCCCACAATAACCATCCTAATTACTTGGGTATCGTACTGGATAGGTCTCTGACTTTCGGAAGAAATTATGACATCATTAAAAAGAAGGTGCACGCTCGCAACAACTTGCTACAGCGTCTCACTACCACCAAGTGGGGAGCCTCTCTGCAAGTTATGCGGACGTCTGGGTTGGCGCTAGCGTTCTCTACTGGTGAGTACGCATGCCCAGTGTGGAGCCGATCTGCCCACGCAAAGCTAGTGGACACAGCCTTAAATGAAACTTGCCGGATCATTACGGGTTGCCTTAAACCAACCCCGGTAAAACTGCCGTACCCACTTTTTTTTTATTCCTCGACTTGGTCTCATTTGACCCTCGTTGCACCTGATGGTAAGCGCAGACAGGGTCTAAGATGAAGCACACGAATCCAAGTAACAGAGATATAGAGAGATTCCCCTATACCTCTCTGGCTCTCACTTACACACGACGGATCACAGTAAACTGCTTGGCTTAAGACTTTAATGTGAGGGTGGTAGCAAGCCAGGCGGACCGTAAAGATCCTACCACCAAGCGAAAGGTTGTCAACTGATTGGCACCACCCGGAGACCACGTGTGGGGTTTCGAACTAAGGGTGCTTTCCCACGGACGAGGGTGACTCAGCCCCCAAGTGGTGCAATACCACTTACCGGTATTGCACCACCAGACGTCCGAAGGGGCCGTTTTGAGCTCTGCCGAGAAGGCCAAGATGAACGACACACGGCACCCCCTGCATGGCTATATTCCAGTGCCACAAAGGCTGAAAACCCGCAAGAATTTCCATAAGTGTGTCGAACCTCTGGCCTCGGAGTTGGCAAGAGAGAGGTTGTAACCTCCACCCGTTTTATTGCCACCGAATAATTAGGACGGTGTCTATAATAAAATAAAACGAGTGTGTCCAATAAAATATTAACGTATAATAGAAAAAAAAATATATATACGCGACTATGCGGAGGCACACAAAATTTGTAAGGTCGTGGGTTTACGGCCGTCTGTTGTCACACCTGCAGTGAAAGGGACTTCCCTGCAGAAATTCGGCAGCAGTCCTCCCAGGCCGGAGATGGTGGGTGGCCGATGATGCACGATGGCGCGGCGAGATTGGCGGGAAGGTGCAGCGGGCGACTTGCTCAGCGCGCCACGGATGTTGTTTCTTCGCCGTATGCCGTAATCTTGTACGTTGATGGTTAATTGGGCAGTATTAACCTGGCCGTAGTTCCTGGAAACCACCGTTCCAGTTCATTAATATTTTATAATGCTATTCCGTTCTGGGGTAGGTAGCACCGACGACAACAGGAAAGTACCCAATTTAATGTAGTAGCTTTGTCGCGGTGGTACTTATCAGAACGGAGTTTACATGAATAAAGCGAAGCAAGCTTGAGAAAAAGCAAGCTTGAGAAAAAAAGAAATGAAAGCCGCAAAACATTACCCTCCTTTGGGTTTGCCGCAGTCGGTTAAAAAAACTAAATTTGAAATATACGTTAAACATAAGCAACGTTAAGAATTTAAAAATTACTACAATATTAATTATTTTTTTTATATGAAGGTAGAAGAAAACCGAATTGCATGATGAAGCATTATTAGCAACTTCGTAAATTATTGCATCTAAATAGCGGTTCCATACTGAACTGAATGATTTAAATGCTGTTAAAAAAACACAATGTGAACAAATAGAATTACACATAAAAAACACAGAAAAGTAATTAGTAAACATGAGATGATATTATGTTAGTAATTATTTGTGTGCTATTCAAAACCTACCCAGAATCGGGAATTTAAAACTTTCACTTTTAATTAAGTACTACTTAATATGTACTAATTTAACTTATTACGTCCGTCTCGGCTAGGGCGCTTCAACGGGACGCGATTTAGTGATAATTGATACGTGCACTCAGGTTCAGCTTAGTAGCGACTGCGCCGAGCTGCGCAAACGTATGACCTTATAAGGCTATGAAAAAACTCCCCACACGACTAGATGCGCCGCGCGTTCGGAAATGCATAAACCCAAAGAACGAACATTAATTTATTGTAAATGTGTTCCTTTATTTTTAAATATTGGTTTAGTTAAAACATTTATTATTTAGATTTAGTTTTAAGGATAGATTTTAATTAATTAATTTAGTTTTAAGGTTTTTGAACTACATCAATTAATAAAACATGATTAGTCATGTAACGTTTCGTTACATTACCCGCCGGTCCCTCATAAGGATTTTATTTTTAGGAATAAAATCCGCAACCTAACTTGTTACAATAACCTTTCATACATTCTTCCACTTCATTCATACCTCCTCACTCAAAAAATCTAACGTACAATACGTCACATAATAATGAAAAATATGCGACGCGTCCTAATAAAAACTGAGAGTCAAATGACTAATATACGTCAATGACTCATGTAACAGTATTTGGGAAAATATAACGAAAGTCAAAATTTATTAAGAAGTAGATTTTCAAAAAAAATTTTTTTTTTTTCTTTAGTGGGTACCCTAATCTAGACTAGCATTGATTTTATTTAAAAGTTTTAAAGAATTGCTCAAATCATCACGAGAACAAAGTTGCGAGCACAAAACATCCTAGAACGGATAAGCCTGACTAGCTTTACAAATCTGTCGCCTAAGATCAGCAACAGTACTATCAGGTGTTTCGCCTCTTCCAGCAACCTCATATTCTAGCTCGGATTTTTGCAAAGACAAATACTTAATAGGGTAAGCCATTATGAAACCAAAATAAAATAATTACACTTAGCAATGAAAGTTGTAAATAGCACACTAAATAATCACACACAAAAATCACAGGAAAAAAATCCAAAAAAAAAAAAAAAAAAAAATTTTTGAAAAAAAAATTCTTTTTTTCAAAGTAAAAAAAAATTTTTCATCAAAAAAAATTACTTGTTCGTGCTTGGCCCTAATCGCACCAGATGGTAAGCGCAGACAGGGTCTAAGATGGAACACACGAATACAAGTAACAGAGATATAGAGAGATTCCTCTATACCCCTCTGGCTCTCACGTACACGCGACGGTACACAGTAAACTGCTTGGCGTCGGACTTTATTGTGAGTGTGGTAGCTAGCCAGGACCGTAAAGATCTACCACTGTACTGGGTTTTGTTGAGTCTTACAACACGCGTTTATGCCCAGCGTGCGGTGAGGAAGTATTATATTCTAGCCCGTCCCCACACGGGATAATTAAAGAAGAAAGTACTCCGTTCTGTTACAATCAACTTAACAGAACGCTGAGTTTATAATTATGAAGGACAAAAGAAAGAAAAGAAGAAAAAAAATTAACACAAAAAAATTAACGTAACTGGTGTGAAGGTAGTTTGACAAAAAAATCTGTACTCAGTACAAGACCAACTAACAGTACAAGGTCCACAAACGAAAAAAAAAAAATTTTTTTTTCACTATGTATACGACACTAATCTTCACCCCAGTTACTGCAACCAAAAATAAAAAAAACAAAGCGTTTTACACAAAACAAAAAACCACTCACCGTACAAAACTAACTACTTACTTACAGAAGCGACAACAGACATAACCACGTAATTGGGCGCCAGTGTAACCTCCACCCGTTTTATTGCCACCGAATAATTAGGACGGTGTCTATAATAAAATAAAACGAGTGTGTCCAATAAAATATTAACGTATAATAGAAAAAAAATATATATACGCGACTATGCGGAGGCACACAAAATTTGTAAGGTCGTGGGTTTACGGCCGTCTGTTGTCACACCTGCAGTGAAAGGGACTTCCCTGCAGAAATTCGGCAGCAGTCCTCCCAGGCCGGAGATGGTGGGTGGCCGATGATGCACGATGGCGCGGCGAGATTGGCGGGAAGGTGCAGCGGGCGACTTGCTCAGCGCGCCACGGATGTTGTTTCTTCGCCGTATGCCGTAATCTTGTACGTTGATGGTTAATTGGGCAGTATTAACCTGGCCGTAGTTCCTGGAAACCACCGTTCCAGTTCATTAATATTTTATAATGCTATTCCGTTCTGGGGTAGGTAGCACCGACGACAACAGGAAAGTACCCAATTTAATGTAGTAGCTTTGTCGCGGTGGTACTTATCAGAACGGAGTTTACATGAATAAAACGAAGCAAGCTTGAGAAAAAGCAAGCTTGAGAAAAAAAGAAATGAAAGCCGCAAAACATTACCCTCCTTTGGGTTTGCCGCAGTCGGTTAAAAAAACTAAATTTGAAATATACGTTAAACATAAGCAACGTTAAGAATTTAAAAATTACTACAATATTAATTATTTTTTTTATATGAAGGTAGAAGAAAACCGAATTGCATGATGAAGCATTATTAGCAACTTCGTAAATTATTGCATCTAAATAGCGGTTCCATACTGAACTGAATGATTTAAATGCTGTTAAAAAAACACAATGTGAACAAATAGAATTACACAAAAAAAAACACAGAAAAGTAATTAGTAAACATGAGATGATATTATGTTAGTAATTATTTGTGTGCTATTCAAAACCTACCCAGAATCGGGAATTTAAAACTTTCACTTTTAATTAAGTACTACTTAATATGTACTAATTTAACTTATTACGTCCGTCTCGGCTAGGGCGCTTCAACGGGACGCGATTTAGTGATAATTGATACGTGCACTCAGGTTCAGCTTAGTAGCGACTGCGCCGAGCTGCGCAAACGTATGACCTTATAAGGCTATGAAAAAACTCCCCACACGACTAGATGCGCCGCGCGTTCGGAAATGCATAAACCCAAAGAACGAACATTAATTTATTGTAAATGTGTTCCTTTATTTTTAAATATTGGTTTAGTTAAAACATTTATTATTTAGATTTAGTTTTAAGGATAGATTTTAATTAATTAATTTAGTTTTAAGGTTTTTGAACTACATCAATTAATAAAACATGATTAGTCATGTAACGTTTCGTTACAAGGTGCAACCTTTGGAGAGATGGGGTTTCCCTACCAAACCCATTCGTGCCACCTGCGGAGAGACCTCCGCCTGGACATGAACTGCCATGGCCGATCTGGAAGTCATTAAATAAACTTCGAGAACTCAGGTCGGTCGGAGCAAAGACAACATGTTTAGGTGGGGTTTCAGTGAAAGTACCGGTTTGAGCTGTTTGTGTGGTACAACCCATACGATGGACCAACTCACATCATGCCGTGCGAGCCCTAACAGCTGCACGCAGGAAGACATAATGGTTGCCAATGACAACGCAGTCCAAGTGGCCAAGTTCTGGGTCGCAGTAATATAATCAAGTTTTAATATAATTAGTTTGTCATCGAAACGCTAAGAAGAAGAAGCGAACAAAAATCCTGTCATCCCCTTAGAACCTAACCTACTCGACAGCACTATCCACTAGCAAGAAACGTTTGGTAGGGTATTCTGCGGACATACGGTGCTATCGTGACACTAAATACAACATACTAAACTAGTGAAAATCACTTAAAATTCGTAAGCCTTTCTACCATACCCGGCAATAAACATTAAAACTTACCTTGATGTAGTGATTGCAACCTTCCGTCAAACACTTAAGACTTTTTCGTCTCTTGGTTGTAATTGAACATAGAATACATTTTATTCTCCTTCTTTCTTCCCATGATAAATGTCATTTATTATAGCACTGTATCTACTATTATAAAATGCTCGAGTTAAGTAGCGGCCGCACGACACTTTCGTGAAAGATGCGAACCCAATTCTCTCTGCGGCGAACGACGAAAGAACTAAACACAAACAAGTAAGCACGTGCGTAAGAGTGTGACAAAATGGCGGCGGCGCGGGCGTGCGTCTGCTGAGTAAAACCGGTTAATTCAGGTTACCGCGAGTTTTAAAATTCTATTCTCTGTAATAACCGGTAACCAAAATTATTTAGGTTTAGCCGAAACCGTTTTTGTAATTAACCGGTTAATGGATGAACGGTATTATACCGGTTTTATGAAAAATATTAACCGGTATTTCTTAACCGGTTCCGAGCCCTGACTCTAAGATCTTAAAATTAATAGCATGCAATAGGTAGGTACTGAATTCAACATGACATTGATCAAAATAAAATGCAATTTAAAGAGACTTGTCCGACAAAAATTCTTTTAGGTAAACAATAGTATGTCTTATCGACTAGCAGGTCATGAAGTTTCCTTTTAAATCTCTTCCATACATTTTGACTCAACGTCTGATGACGTTATGTAAAATCATGCACATTTTATTTTGAGTGATACGACACACACACCGCTAAGCTTTTAGCATTTTGGCTTATCGTATCTCCGTCGCATGGCACTGACGTGTATCATGATCGCCGGTTAAGGTACGTCCACATTTGTATCTGTGTTTGTACTAACCAGCGATCATGATACACGTTAGTGCCACGCGACGGAGGTAAGATACGCCAAAATGCTACAAATGTGGACATACCTTTAGGTATCTCACACTACGACACATACGTCACGTTCATGAAACTTCCATTGCCGGCGCCCGGTTGTCGACGTAGTGTCTTTCATTGAGGCTCAAACTGCTCGATGACAATCGTCGACAGGCGTTGTGCCGCATCTCATTTGATTTCTATACCCGCCCTACGACGTAATGTCTCGGAACGTGTTAAGTCCCATGTAATGGGGGGCGAGCCTATTACCATCAACATGGCACAAATCCAAACTCCGAGCTGCTACTGAGAAATTCCACACGGAAAAACCTAATAACACTTTGCCCGACCTGGGGATTGAACCCAGGATCTCACGCTCAATACTCACGCTTGACACCACTAGACCAACGAGTGTATATCGGGTGTAAAAAGACCCTTAAAGATAACGAAAACCACATATTCTACCCATCATTGGAATCATTTTTTTCTACCAGACCATACCTGGGAAACCATTGGTTTTGGAGATATTGAAGGTCAAACTATACATTTTTTTTAGTTTTTTCCGAAAACGTAAGTGATAATACTAAACTTTCTTCCAAACAACCTTATCAAAATTTTCAATTTTTCCTCACAAATTACACATTTGAAGTTACTAAAACGTAATGAATATCAAACGCACACGACCGCCTTGGCTCAGCTGTGTGGCCGCTGCACGCATGCAAAGGCGCGGTATCGCCACAACCATAATTTGCGCGCTACAAAAAAAAAGCGTTTTTTTTCATGCCAAAAAATAAAAGTCTTTTCCCAGCAATTATTTTTGGTCAATGTAGTTTAGTTTGATGTACAGAGTGCGTAGATTTCGGCTATGTGATGGGTCTTTTTACAGCCTGTATATTCTAAGAAATCCAATAATTACCCTTTGTCTGACCCGGGAATCGAAGCAAGGTCCTTACACTCGACAACTCCTTTTAACGAGACATCAATTTTTCTATCAGACTAATAAAATAATTTTGCTCGACCGGGGATCGAACCAGTAACCTTACGAGTTCGATGACGTGAGTTCAATTCAGGTCAACAGGATTAAGTGTCAAGTGACAGTAACATGGGTTCCTATATCTTACCGACAGTTATTGGTTAGCACTACCACTCGTAGAGAGTACAAATAACGGACCGTACTTCCTTATGAAAAGAACAGTATGATATTTTAATAATAATATTCATCTCGTTCTCAATTATCTACGGGGTGTAAACGAATTCGTGTTATTCCTTCAATCCGCGTGATCTACTGATGACATAGATTGACACTGCAACTAGGGTTACCATTTAGAAATTTGAAAAGTCCTGACAAAAAGCCTGACATTTCAATAAAAGTCCGGACATTTTAATCACAAAATGCAAACATACGAAGATTTATTGTTTGATCTCGTTAAGTTGATTGTTAACGAAGATTTATATTTTGTTTTTAGATTAATGAGAAGTTAATAAAGATTAAAGACTTATAAATTTAATATTACTTATATGTAAGTTTTATTACTCATATTCCATCTAAGCCAAAAAAATCTGGACAAATTAAAGAGCCGGACAAAGGTCTAGAAGTCCGGACATGTCCGGACAAATCCGGACGGATGGTAACCCTAACTGCAAGGGAATACTAAAAAAAAACGAATAAAAAAGTTTGAGCCATTTTAGCGCCCTAAGTTATTATTTTTTTAATTAATATCACGCTACTCGTGCCCGCTAGCGGTGCCGCCGTGCTTTCGTTCAAATATCCGTGATATCGAAATGAAAAACTAAAAAAAATTTTTTTTTTGTCACACAATTACTTATTACTTTTTTTTATTGAAACCTTTTAATATGGAGTAGTTCAACCTTATATTCTTGGGTCATCAGCATTATGTATCTATATCTTCACCAACTCTGACAGGGTCAACAAATTCCCTGCTAGGTTAACTGTCGACGCAATGACCTATTTCAACCAATTGATTGCCATTGTGAGTGACGTCACGACGATCAGCTGACGCGTATGTAGGGTTATTTCAGTTAACTGGCGAATCTTCAGAGTTACTGGGTATCATTAATAGAACATATTACAATAAGAATATTCCTAAACATTAGTTAATTATACAAGGTTAGTAGGAAAGGGGGCTTTTTTTTCTATTTGTCTACTGTAGATGGTCCTAGGGGACCCCTTCTACGTAACTGGGCAGTTATTGGCGAGACCTGAAGGGTCTCCAGCCAATGGGGGGAGTAAAATACTTAACCTAAGCTAACTACTTGTACTACACTAACATCATGACTACCTGCAACAACAGCACTAAGGGCGACCCCTAGTGGGACTCGGACCTCGGCTTAGGGCGTTGCTGGCGGGGACTTAGGGGGTGGGGAGATAACTTGATGAGGGCTGAATTATCGTTGTGACACTAGAAGGAAGACACTAGGAAGAAGAAACGGCGCAACAAACTCCCCAGCAACACAGTTCTGTCTGTCAGCTGAATAAATTAACAGTATAATAGGTACAAAGAAAATCATAACATTTTTTAGTAAAATTATGCAAGTTGATGATGGTAAACAAAATATTTACCTAGAACAATTCTGGATGAATTGAAAACAAAAGTAAATTATATAGATAATTCAACATAATATAAACACACAATTATTCATTGTGAAAACCGCCAAACAGTGGAATGCGCTGCCCGAGTGGGTGTTCCCCGACAGCTACAATCTAGGTGTCTTTAAGTCACGAGGGAATCGGTTTCTTCTGGGCAAGCGTGCTCCATCGTAGACCGCATCATTGCTTAACATCAGACGAGATGGCGGCCAAATGCAGGCCTATTTAAAAAAAATGACACGTTAAATGACCGTACATTGCTCTTTTTTACATATTTCACCGACCTTCTATTAACAAAAGCAGCAATGGACGTCACTAGTAGGGTCAACCTTCGCATTAAAATGATTGAACAATTTTCAAATCAGTATAAATCTCGTACAGACAGCTGAGTATTACTATGACCTCGGTCATCTGTGCTGTTGACCTGCAGTTGAGTAACGCACGGTTACAGAAACGAATCGTAATTATTACCAATGATTTACGAGCTACGATCCGTAGGTATTTTAGTTTCTTCCACATTTACAGCGGTTACGCACTGCATCCGATCCGAATCCGTGAAAATACGTTCCGAAGTAGCCATAGAACTATTTGTATGGTAGTTTACGCACTACATCCGGCATCCGTCATCCGATTTCTATCCGTCATCCGTGAGTCTCCAATTCGGAAGAAATATTGACGGACCGAAGTAGCCGTAGTAATGTTTGTATGAACGATTTCACATTACCTCGGATTCAAATCGGACGCCAAATGGATATGCCAAAGATGGCCCCTGAATTGTTTGAATTTGGATCAGAGATCGGAATAGTGCGTAAGCAACATCCGAATTCGGTCCGAGATTTTTACTCTAGATCGGTATTTTCACGGATTCGGATCGGATGCAGTGCGTAATCGCTCTTATACAGGGACTCATTCTAGATTTTAAATTAAAAAATCCTAACTAATATTATAAATGCGAAATTATGTATGTTACCCTTTTCACGCCTAAACCACTGAACCAATCATCCTGAAATTTTGCATATAGGTACGTTGTCAGGTGTACAGAAACGGACATAGGGTACCTTCATCCCGAAAAAAAGAACTGTTCCCGAGGAAAACAACAATAATGTTCATAGATGGCGCCACGTGTCTTTCGAATCATGATTGAATTATATTATTAACTAGCAACCCGCCCCGGCTTCGCACGTGTATGTTTTATAGCTTAAAACCTTCCTCTTGAATCACTCTATCTATTAAAAAAACCGCATCAAAATCCGTTGCGTAGTTTTAAAGATTTAAGCATACATAGGGACAGACAGCGGGAAACAAAGTTTTATACTGAAGAAACTTTAGTAGTATGAAGAGTTTTTTTTTAATTATAAATTAACTCAAGTGAAGCCGTGGGCAAAAGTTAGTAAATAATAATAATAAATCACGGTGTACAGACCGTGACATCTTTGGTGTGAAAATTGAAATCTTTTTTTTTCAAATTATCAGTTCTTATTGCATGAAAAATAATTATAGCGGCCGTCCCAAATCAAATAGTCACGGAGGGACCTACTTTAAATATTAAAAACAGCAAATACTTAAAGAAGACTTCGTTTTATTTAAAATACTGCATTAAGAAAAATTGCAAATATTTTCAATGTTTTTCTTCCTTCCATAACCCATGTGGACTACGCACTACCCATCTGCAAAGTTTGCACATCTAATGAGAAAAGCCGATACAACGAATTGTCCAATTTGTGGAAAGATTGAGGATGTGCAACATTTGCTGATGGAGTGCGCCAGGAACAAGACGGAAAGGGAGCCAGGGGGCTCACCATGTCCTCTTATGAAAACGTTCAAATGCCAGCCAGTCAACTTCTGTTCAAAAGCAGGTCTGCTTCTGAATCGCTAAAAATCGTACCATGACAGTACTAAAGGTGAACGACTATTGAATAAAATAAACAATGTTGATTAAACTCGTAAATAGTAACTTTTTCAAGATCGCTTATTTTGACATTACGGCCGCTCAATAGACGCTCTGCTGCTGTCAAATAACACGTTATGGTATGAAAACTCCATACAAGAAAAAAAGGTGAACGGATTTCGTAAACGTCAACGTAGCAAGCCTGCTGTAACGATGTCATAGTACAAAAAAGCAGGACAGTTCAACTTCCAGGCAACTTCTGTCCTGCTTTAAGAGGTCATAGTAAGCCCCCAGCTCTCTGTCATTAATTTTCTTTTCTTTTCGAGTTCTTTAGACAGGCATACTGTTTTAAGTTGTGTTTTTTTAAATAGACAGTTCATTGCCCATAAACTTTCACTCTTGAAGAGGCCTTTTGTCACTCACAAAAGGCCGTTTCACATTTCACTTAAGTACAAACAACAATTATTATTAGACGACAACCAGCTCTCTCATCTTTCCCTCTCGATAAGACCATCTTATTTAATACATTATTTACATACATTAAATTCTTCTGATAGCCTACAAAAGATAACAGCTGCTGCGTCAGGTCAAACACTATCTCCTTTGTTCCAAAACAGTTGAGAATAGATCTTTGAGCGGTCCACTCCATTTATTTATCCAAATAATGTACGTAATAACGTTATATAACGACTCAAATTCTGTCAAATTGATTTAAATTAAAAAAAGAATACGTTATTGAAATGTAATGTCAAACAGAACGCCATTTTTGACGTAAGGAAACGAATCTAATCGTAAAATTTAATTGTAAATTGAAAACGAGATTGTCAAAATAAATGTTTAAAACTAATTATGCGAAGAATTTTTAATGTTTTGGTGAATTTAGTTATGAAGGTAAGATATCAATAAAATACTTTTGTACCTGCTAGGTTTTTAGAGATCCTACTAATAATTGTAGGTATCTCTAAATAGTATAAATTGAAGTCGCTTTTCACGTCTGTCTGTTTTTTCGCTTACTTCTTCTAAAATAGTGATTTGCCGAGTCAGGTATACTCGAGTTAACTCGAGTACCTTGAAGATATCATGTACTCGAGTTTTTGAATTAAAGTATTCGAATGCTCAAAACTCGAGTAAAGATTTCAAGTATTTATAGTACTCGATCGAATACTTACTGAACCGAGTACTCAATCGCGACCTTATGTTGTTGCTCATAATAGTGAATTCGTTGGGACCCCTCTACCATCCGAAAAATACAGTATATCTTCCGTGATTATTTATTTGTTTGAGTTCCCGATATTTCGACGCTGTTGCAAGCGCCATGATCGCGGGTTGACTGGACTTAGTGTCGAGTTCCAGTAGTGCGCGTAGCAAGAGACAAAGAAAGAGGGTAGACAGATTTGTCTGCTCCTAACAATTTATTTTCATCCACCCGCAATCTCCAGTCAACCCGCGATCATGGCGCTTGCAACAGCGTCGAAATATCGGGAACTCAAACAAATAAATAATCACGGAAGATATCCCGTAAGTGACATTATAAATTTAGAGACAAACCGTGAAAGCTTAAAACAGTGTCGAAAAATACAGGTTTCTACTTTTTTGCCTTTTTTTATTGATTGATATTTCATGTTTTTTTATTTTTTATTATTGCTTATATTTTTGGAAGTGACAAACTTTGGAGTAGGTACTCGAATCCTATGAAGTACTCTAGTACCTAACCTAGTACTCGAATACTAGATCCGAGTCAGTGACTCGAGTTCTGACTAGGGTTGCCAACCATACTTTGTAATAACTTATCCTACTTTATTTTCGAATAATATACTTTATACTTTTGCATTAAAATAAAGTATGCGAAAATACTTTATTTCCAATCTTTACTGATATGCATAAATAAAGTTAAAACAGAACGTACATAATAGGTATGATGAAAAAAAACTTATTTTATCAGAGATTTTACCTTAGCTTTAGTCGGAATAATATTTGTATAGGTAACCATAATAATTTAGATCTTAATTTTTAAATCTTAGTGTGAAACTTGGAATCGTACACATTCCTCCAAACAGGAAGGCAGGCATTGGTCATGTTCTTTGAAAAATACTTTATTTTTCTGCCAAATACATTTTTTCCTATTCAAACAATTTCATACGTTTTTTTTGTCAAAAAAAGTTGTCAACCCTAGTTCTGACTCGATTCTTTTGATAACGAGTAACGTAAACCTACCCAAATTGGTCCGCCCACCATAATCCGACCACTCATTGTTACTGCATTTTTTTATTAATTCAGTGTATTGTTAAGTTAGGTCTTATTGGAATTTGAAACTACACTTTTAACTTTGTTTACCACTAAAAGAGATTTTATAGATATTTGTTTTGTTTCGCGATAATATTACAATTCATAACGAAATGGTGCATTATGCGTGTTTTTAATAGTCAACACGTCAAAACCAGACATGGGACAATTAGAGAGTTCTGTAAAGATTTAAACTGAAATTAGTAAGTAGGTAGTTACTAAAGTATTCGAATACCATAAATGGCTGACTCGGCACATCACTATTCTAAACTACTCAATGGATTTTGATGCGGTTTTTCATTTTAATATCGGAAATTTCTTCCGGATGGTTTTGAGACGAGGCGAGTCGCTAGTATGTCATAAGTATTAGAGCGATTACGCACTGCATCCGATCTAGATCCGTGAAAATATGGATAAAAAAAACTCAGACCGAATTCAGAAATTGCCTTTCGCACTGCATCCGATCCGAATTCGTGAAAATACGGATCTAGATTCAAAAAATCTCTGACCGAATTCGGATATTGCTTACGCGCTAATCCGATTTCTGATCCAAATCCAAACAATTCAGGGGCCATCTTTGGCATATGTCCGATTTGAATCCGAGGTAATGCGAAAGCGTTCATACAAACAGTACCTACTACGGCTACTTCGGTCCGTCAATATTTCTTCCGAATTGGAGACTCACGGATGACGGAAGTCGGATCTATTGCGTAAACTATCATACAAATAGTTCTATGACTACTTCGGAACGTATTTTCACGGATTCGGGTCGGATGTAGTGCGTAACCTCTTTTAATCTGTGCTTTAGGTACCGGAAACAGGAAATTACAACATTAGCCCAGCAACTTTGTAATTAACGTTTACATAACAAAGTTCTCATGTGCCTATTTCACCGGCACCCTTCAAACCGGTATCATCGCAATAATACCTACAGTTCTGCTGTTCCACGATTTTAAACAGATACATTGTAGAACAAGATGTAATTTGATAAGTCTGTGTGTATACAAAAGTAATTTAAGTAGGTAATTGTGTGAACTAACTGGTTTGTTTGCGTAATGACCAAGTAGGTCAGGTTGCGGTGGACGGTATCAATGTTACTTAGTGTCATTTTAGATACTTGTTTTTTTGGTAATACATACGTATATATCGGTTGTAAAAAGACCCTTAACGATAACGAAAACCACATATTCTACCCATCATTGGGATATTTTTTTTCTACCAGACCATACCTGGGAAACCATTGGTTTTGGAGATATTGAAGGTCAAAGTATGCATTTTTTTTTTTAGTTTTTTCCAAAATCGTATTCTAAGTGATGATACTAAACTTTCTTTCAAACAACCTTATCAAAATTTTCAATTTTTCCTCACAAATTACGCATTTGAAGTTACAAAAACGCAACGAATATCAAACGCACACGACCGCCTTAGCTTAGCTGTGTGGGCGCTGCACGCATGCAATCGCGCGGCATCGCCACAACCACACATTGCGCGCTACAAAAAAAATCGTTTTTTTTTATGCCAAAAAATAAGTCGTTTCCCAGCAATTATTTTTGGTCAATGTAGTTTAGTTTGATGTACAGAGTGCGTAGATTTCGGCTGTGCGATGGGTCTTTTTACTCCCTGTATACTCACGCCTTCGTCCAATAGGGGTAGGCAGAAACTGTAGAACGCCACATGCTACTTAGACATCAAATACGATAACATGACACGTCCCTCCAACACCTGTCTTCAATGTGTGTGTGCATATGCACGAGCGGGCCGAATTTCCTGCTGCGTCCTGCTGTACCAGTGACGCCACTGTACGTGTCCCGATTGCATTACTCTACAAAGGTCGCGGAGATTGTAGAGTATATCAGCATCAAGACCAAGCTCACTCTGAGGGTCGAGCGGCTGGAGTCTCGCCACAGCGTGAATTTCAATTCGTTTGTGGTGAGGGTGCCGGTGCCGACTGAACATCTGTCGACCTTCACGAAGGAAGAATTTTGGCCGAAAGGTGTAGTGTTCCGGCGATTCCGAGGCCGGATACCCGACACCGCGCGACACACGACGCCGACTTCACGTGTGAAATAGTTTTTAATATAATTATATTGTTTATGTTTAGTATTTTATATTATTGTATTGTAATATGTATTTTCTATGGGCCTTGATGCCTGAATTAAATAAATAAATAAATAAAATAAAAATATGACAACGAGTCAACATGTTTGTGTTTGATATTTAGTATATTTATTGCTCGACTAGTGCATTATTAAAGTTCGCGCTCGACAATACACGTGTGTCATTCATACAAACCTCCAAACGGTACCACACTGTTAAAACTGTCATATCTGTGGAGCGACTGTAACATGTTGTTGTTTAAGTTTGTCCTACAGTTGCAGCACACATCTGCGTTGAATGACGCGTTGTTAATATTGTTTCTCACACATTTTTACTTGCAGTCTCAATATGGATGTGCCATGCTATCGTAGTTGATATCTACATATACATCTTAGTTATACATATATAGGTACAGGTAGAGAAAGCAACGAGGTAGGTACAGTTAAGAAACTGTTGACAATGGTGGACATTTGTATGTAAGAACACGTCTGAAATCGTGCAAGCGATAAGCGAAAGCGATTGTAGTAGAGATTTTCACGTCACCCATACCGCGAAGTCTCACCGCGCTCAATGCCCAAATTCGATCCGAATTTTGATGTTTGCGGATGAATCGAGTGTGATTTTGTCGGAATGTCTGGAGTACTGCGAGAGGAATGCATCATGAATGAGTGAAAAAACTGTCAGAAGCATTGTAAGGGATTTATGAAAGAGTTTATTAGAAATATGAGTTTTTTTTTTCTTTCCCTTGTATTGTATGTGTCGTTTTCTATTACTATCTTTAATTATTGTAATTGGTCTAAGAGCGTTTTAATTAAAGATAATAAATAAAAAAAAATGTCATGCTCTCTGGCAGAAGCACGGAGCAAATACAAAGAGGAGATATAATGCGATTTTCAGATAATACGATGCGTTACATTTCATGGGCGAGGAGAACATTACACCCCGCATCCTAACTAGTCCTAACTTCCTAACTAATGTTATAAATGCGAAAGTAAGTTTGCTTGTTTGTTACCTTTTCACGCCTAAACCACTGAACCGATCATCCTGAAATTTTGCATATACGTTGTCAGGTATACAGAAACGGACATAGGGTATCTTTCATCCCGAAAAAAAGTACTGTTCCCGAGGAAAACAACAATAACGATACTAGATGGCGCCACGCACGATTGAGTTATATTATTATAGAAACTTTAGTAGTGTGTTAAAAGTATTTTTGAGCTTAATTACTGCGAGCAATGCCGCGGGCAAAAGCTAGTACTTCTATGTTTTCTTTCTAGCGGTGAATACAGGGGCGGATTTCCATAAAGGCCAAGTAGGCCCGGGCCTAGGGCGGCAAAATTTGGAGGGTTTTTTTTTTTTAGTTTATTATTATTAAAATAAACCTTATTATTATTATTATTATTATTTAGTCGCGCCTTCTGTGAACCTATCCGCCAACTCAAACTCAATAAACTCAACTCAAATGTAAAAATTCAAAAATGTGTCCAAAAAGACAATTTGTGAATAACGATTCATTGTTACTTACAAATAGAAATGGTAAGCATCAGTATTTGAAACACTGATTGAGATTATTTGATCATTTACTGACTTTCATTGCTTTTTATTTTAATACCTATAGTTCATTGAATTTTTCGTGATTTACTTACAGCGAATAGGGGGCGGCAATATTTTATAGGCCTAGGGCAGCCAACATATCAAATCCGCCCCTGCGTGAATAGCAAAAACTATAAGCTTCGGATATTATAGATAACTAACACGTTATTTAGCCATATTACGATACATTTCTGTAGTGTCACAAATGTAATATAATAAAGTACGTATAAAATTACTTATAATTGTAATGTGATGCCAATTACTGCATCAGAACGTTTATCCGAGTAGCTTTTGCAAGATAACACACAAAACTTTCTCTTTTTCTTTCAAATAACATAGAAAATAATAAAATGGGATGGGAACGCGAACGTAGTGCGCACAGGACGAGTGCCGACAGACTGACAAAGGCCACGCCCACCGTGATGACGTCATGTCCTAGCTGGGATCACAGTGCACAGTTTCTTGGTCAACTCCTCTTTATAATTGCTTCGTGGGCAGGACTACTTCAAAGGATGATGGGCACAAATGTATGGAGTCTGGTACTGGCACCAATCGAAATGAATGATATACCGTTGGAAAGATATTTTTGTGTAGATTAAGAATAACCAAGTACAATAATTATTATTAATATTTTTCATTATCTAGGTAAATAAAACAGGTTCGAAGTAAGTTTTATCATTTATTGTATGTAAGTATACAGGGTGTAAAAAGACCCGAATAACCGAAATCTACGCACTCTGTACATCAAACTAAATTACATTGACCAAAAATAATTGCTGGGAAACGACTTTTATTTTTAGGCATAAAAAACCCGTCCGATTTGTTTAATAGATAGATCACCCCTAACTGAAAAAATACTAAACCGATTTAATTGTGATTTTCATCCGATAACTGAATTTTATTTAGCTCAAAATCTGTGCAAATATCAAGGTCAAGCGAAACCGGCGATACGATTTTTTTAAATTCTATTTCGAGCTGAATATCCTGTATCTTCTGAAGACTATATCGGGTGTAAAAAGACCCTTAACGATAACGAAAACCACGTATTCTACCCATCATTGGGATCATTTTTTTCGAAGAAACCATACCTGGGAAATCATTGGTTTTGGAGATATTGAAGGTACACATTTTTTTTTAGTTTTTTCCAAAAACTATTTCCATGTCATAATACTAAACTTTCTTCCATACAAACATTATCAAAAATTTAAATTTTTCCTAACAGCATTTGAAGTTACAAAAACGCAATGAATATCAAACGCACACGACCGCCTTGGCTTGGCTGTGTGGCCGCTGCACGCATGCAAACGCGCGGCATCGTCACAATCATAATTTGCGAGCTACAAAAAAAAGCGTTTTTTTTCATGGCAAAAAATAAAAGTCGTTTCCCAGCAATTATTTTTGGTCAATGTAATTTAGTTTGATGTACAGAGTGCGTAGATTTCGGCTATGTGATGGGTCTTTTTACACCCTGTATTTCAAAACGGACTATTGATACGGGTTTGTTGCCATAGTAATTTTTGGTACTCTTGAAAAGAGCTATCCAACGATGGTAAATTAATTTTGATTGGACATGAGTACCAAAACGCCCATCCTCCTTTAGGTAGCGTAACTAGCAGGAAAAAATGTACAAGAAATGTAGTAGTCATAATAATTTGCCTACATAGATGCTATCGTTGTTACGAGAAAAATGTAATTGTTCGTATATTTTATTTGTAGGTTTTTCAGGGAATTTCTTGTGTCATTAGAAGGTAAAAGAAAAAAAAAACTATTTATTCAAGATGCCAAATGAAACACTACATAACATAATGCGAAAAGGTGCAACAGTTGCGTAAATAAAAATAAGAGGAGCTCGTGGCTAAATAATTACAGCCGCATAGACCGATCTTCCGGGTTAAGCCACGCTTGCCGAGGTTGGTCTGTGGATGGGTGACCATTTACCATAGCGAGTTTCCTCCGTGCCTCGGAAAGCACGTAAAGCCGTTGGTCCCGGCTCTCATTTGTAGATCTTTGACAGTCGTTACTGTTGGTCAGAAGACAGAAAGTCTGACAACCAGTCTTACCAAGAGTATCGTATTACCCAGTTACTGGGTTGTGGAGGTCTGATAGGCAGTCGCTCCATGTAAAATATTCAGCTGCATCCGGTTCGACTGGAAGCCGACCCCAACATAGTTGGGAAAAAGGCTAGGCAGATGATGAGTTGCGTAAATAAAAATACTTATCAAGCACCGCGTTTATTACACCTTAAATTAAACTATTAGTACACTAAAAATACAGAAATGCGTCGCATTCGCATGTGAATGAGTCATCACTCAGCATAATGCTGTCTTGTGACAGCATTGGGAATTGGGAATTAAAACGTACATGTGTACTTTTATTTTAACGTATATACAAGGTTAGTCAGAAGGGGGATACTAATCCGAAAGGCTGATAAAGTACCAATAATAATGAATAACTTTTGTTCTACCACAAAAAACATGCTTAAATCTATCTATCCTCAGCTATTTTATTTTATTTTATAATTTTCGGAAAACTTACAGCTAGCAAACACAGTAGGTAATTTGTTAATAACATGAATATGGCCAATTACAAGTTTTCACAAATAGTTATGTTTGGTAAACAAACGGTTTAAGTAGGTACTAAGTAGTAGACAGTGGTTAATTCGCGGATTTAATTTAAGTATACAAATCAAAGGCTATGTTATGTTGTCAAAGAAGTGGTTACAAAGAGTACTCTTTAATTTAGACACACTAGTATTAAATAGATCGATATCAACTTCCTGGCAAGCCGTATTGTATAGACGGCTCGCTCGAATCATGTACGAGTTTGATCAGCTGTGTTTACATTTAAGGTCATATTTGGGATCACGAATTAGAAGCTCCATTTTCTGAGTTTGTAACTAAAGCAGGGCTGAAGAATTTTTAAAAAAACTAAAATAAGTAAAATTTTACATGGAAATAAAAATTATCGAATTTTGAAATTTTAACACTTGCTTTAAAACCGTCATCAGTGATACATTAAGTGGCCTGCGGATTAGTACCCCCTTTCCAACTAACCTTGTATACATTAATTGTATAAATCACTAGCTCTTGCCCGCAGCTTCGCTTGCGTAAAATTTTGAACCCGTCAAGTGACGATTTTCCATACAAACTTTCACTCCCTATTTAACTCCCTTAGGGGTTGAATTTCGAAAAATCCCTTCTTAGTGGATGCCTTCGTTACAAAAGGAACCTACTGTCAAAATTTCAACTTTCTAACCCCAGCGGTTTAGGCTACAGATGGACCGAACATGGATTTCACCGAATACAAACATTCGGCCGAATATTCGGTAAAACTTTTACCGAACCGAATATTCGGCATAATTGATTCCCTAAAGTAAACAATACAAGTCTGAATGCGTTTACGAAAAGAGCTCGGATGGGCGTTTTAAGAAAATTTACCTTCATGTAACTTAAATAAAAGTTAATAAAAAGTGAATTTTTAAGGTTATGTTCCTGTATTATTATATTCGATTTGGTCTCTTATAAAGATCTCATATTTGTCTTAGTATGTCACTAATATTTAATTATATTTATAATAGAGTAACTCTGTTTGTGTAGGGGTAATTGATTGATCTCTCAAATGAATACCTATAAAAAATGCAATTAATTCTTTCTCTTAAAAAAACTATATTGGTATCATACTTTTAACGTTTAAATTTTATAAGACAATAACTGTTTATTTTCAATAAATCATTTTTGCCACTTTAAGTAGAAACTAGAAATATGATTATCATATCTGCTGAAATGTTGTAATTTAATCATGCAATTCTTTCTTACATTATAGACCTGATTATAATAACATATATTATTTTATTATAAAGAGTTCACTATAGCTTAATCCCTAAATAGCTACATACTTATATTTGGTTTTTAATAACCATCTTTTTATCTGCTGTTATTGGATTTAAAACTATAGTGCCGACAAAAACATGTAAATTACTTACCTCATAAACATAACCCATTTGACACTCAACTCATACTCAATCATACACGGCTCAATACAGTAAAAATACTTTCAAACTCAAATTTTCAAACTCAAAACTCATTTATTCAAAATAGACTAGAATTACTTAGTTCTAATAGAAGAAATAGAATTCTTAGTTCTTTGTGTACCACTTTACCGAACGTTCGGTGATTTAGCCGAATATTCGGCCGAATACGAATATTCGGTAAACCTGCCGAATAACGAATATAAAACGAATATTCGGCCCATCCCTAGTTTCCCCCCCCCCCCCATGTCCACGCCAGCAACGCCCTAAGCCGAGGTCCGAGTCCCACTAGGGGTCGCCCTTAGTGCTGTTGTTGCAGGTAGTCATGATGTTAGTGTAGTACAAGTAGTTAGCTTAGGTTAAGTATTTTACTTCCCCCCATTGGCTGGAGACCCTTCAGGTCTCGCCAATAACTGCCCGGTTACGTAGAAACCGTCCCCTAGGACGACCTACTGCAGTCCAATAGAAAAAAAAAAAAAAAAAAAAAAAAACCATCCCTAGTTTAGGCTGTGCGTTGATAGATCAGTCAGTCAGTCAGCTTCTCCTTTTATATGTATAGATAGATGTCATGTGGTTTTAAGGAATTACACGAATTCGTTTACACCTTGTTTAAATGTTTTAACGTCAACCTGCGCACCTCTTTGTATTAAAACGCTTCCTCTCATGACTTGCACCCCAGGGTCATCGGCTGACCTACTCAGCACGTATATTACCGTACGTGTCACTTGTAGAAAGTACAACTTACTGTACGCAACATTATCACTTAGAAAACATCTTCACTTTTGAAACTAGCTGTTACCCGCGACTTTACTCGCATCTTAGGAGAAGTACTTCATGTAAACGGATAATAAAAAAAGTTAATTATCAAATCAAAAAATCCGACTCCATAAAAAGCTAACTAAAAGATAGAATGTTTTTAAACTTTCGCGATTTGTGCACATTATAAAAATACAGATTCGGGTCTAGTCGCGTAGAAACTTAAAAGGCACTAAATTGAAGGCACAAAAAACAAGTGTGTCGAAGTACCGACGATAACTTAATAAAATAAAAATCATGATCCAGTGAGGGTAGATGAAAATACTTTTGCTTCACGAAGATGACAACTGCGCTTTTGCTGCAACTGCAACTTCAGTCTACCCGTGACCATAGGCGGTGTAATTTGGCCGAAAAGTCGGGATAAAAAACATATTTAGTGCCTTTTAAGTTTCTACGCGACTAGACCCAAATCTGTATTTTTATAAAAGATAGGAACAAGATGATCATCATCATCTGCCTAGCCTTTTCCCAACTATGTTGGGGTCGACTTCCAGTCGAACCGGATGCAGCTGAATATCAGTATTTTACATGGAGCGACTGCCTATCAGACCTCCACAACCCAGTAACTGGGTAATACGATACTCTTGGTAAGACTGGTTGTCAGACTTTCTGGCTTCTGACCAACAGTAACGACTGTCAAAGATCTACAAATGACAGCCGGGACCAACGGCTTTACGTGCTTTCCGAGGCACGGAGGAAACTCGCTATGGTAAATGGTCACCCATCCACAGACCAACCTCGGCAAGCGTGGCTTAACCCGGAAGATCGGTCTATGCGGCTGTAATTATTTAGCCACGAGCTCCTCATAGGAATAAGAATAATATAGGAACACGATGATATGGTAAATAAAAAATAAGAACTGAAAAGATTTAAACAAGACGTATTTCTAACCATAACATAACGTAAAATTCAAGTAGGTTTCCAAAAAATCATGCTATCAAATCATAACATGCTGTCGGAAACTAAACTCCGGTTTCTGAATTGAGAATTAGGGATAATTTGAGTACGGAGTTGTCACAAAAATGACGGATTTTAAAGCATTTTTTGACAACTCCGTACTCAAATGTTACTTAAGTACTAGTTTTGCCCGCAGCTTCGCTTGCATGAAATTTTGAACCCGTTAAGTGACGATTTTCCATACAAACTTTCATCCCCTATTTAACTTCCTTAGGGGTTGAATTTCAAAAAATCCTTCCTTATTCCTTGTCTACATTATAAAGGGAACGTCTGTGCAAAATTTCTGCTTTCTAGGTCCCAAGGGTTTGGGCTGGGCGTTGATAAATGATAGGTATAAAATAAAAGACACAACAACGTAATCGTTCAGGGGTGATTCTATCATTACAGATATAGCTAATATCGGTATGTCAGGATTGCGAGCAAGGTAAATGCAGTAAATAAAACCAACATAGACTCTCCACCACTGAGAGTACTTGTATTTGGGTTAGTATTAGTAACATGAACTAGATCACAATTTAATACTTTACACAATTATTACAATATCATAAAATAAGGACAAGCTAGTCAGATATAAATGGTCAGACTTCTTCAGCTGATCAACACGGAATGCTCTGCTTCGTCGAATGACCACCGCCTTTATAACCTCGGGTGCGTTGATCCATATTGACGACTACCTTCTTTTGTCAACATTACCCAGTGCTACCCGCTATCGATAACATAGGATTAATTGACATCATAAAATATTTTGTGAAAACTGCCTTTTGTCACGTGGACTGTTTTTTTTCTTCAAAATCTTTGAATGCAGATTGAAATTATTACAAAAGTGAAGGGTGGTCTTCTAAGAACGTTTTCCTGTAACTACAATGATTAAGGTGGCTGCCTTTCATACCCCATCTCAAATTACCACCTTGTAGAGCAAATCCATGCTCAAATATTACTTAAGTTAGCTTTATCTTAGAATTCAACTCAGTAACCGACAGCATCACAGCTTCCGTCTTACTTACTAAGTTTTTAAACAGTCGTACAAGAACTAACAGTTAACTTGAAGATTGCGTGGTGCAAGAGAGATTTTCTCACAACAACGTACATTGTTACATTTAGAAGTAGTTTACGTAACGTGTGTACACGTAAATGTGTATTGTTCTCGGGATATTTACGTTTTTTTACGTGGTGCGTTATACTGCGTGAGTTTTAAATGGAGATACATTGAAGGAGCGGTTATCTACACTAGTATTTATAAAACTAGCTGTCGTTTCGTTCGAGTGTTATGTCGATATATGAAAAAAGCTCCGAGTAAATTCATAAACGTAAAGTTCGGGAATATTACTTTAAATCGCTGCAATCCTAGTCTGAAGTGAAGTGAATGCGATGGTTTGTGTTGGTATGGTAATAAGTACGTTTAAATGGTTGTAATAATGTTGTTATACAACGAGTTACAAAAATACTCCTAAAGTCGAAAGGGGGTTAAAAAGTCCCATGTAAAGAGTCTATTGGCAATATATGAAAACCGCAGCATGACCAAAAAAAAAAAAGAATTTGGATATAACATAAAATAATCATCATTGAAACGCAACCCTGAAAACTTAAAAGTAAAGAGTAGACTACCCAGAAAGTTATTTACATTCTTACCTAATTTCCTCTGAGAGGTAAATGACAACAACCATAAAAGACTACTTGTTTAACAGTATTAATAAAAAGAGGTTTCGTTTTAAACGTTTTTTTTATTTCGACGACAGTTGGACAATCGGTGAAATACACTTGGTTCTATGACGAATTGAAACAAAAACACGAAATAGTCTTTATGTTGTGAAATGTAATATGTTGATCATGGACGTACAAAAAAGATCGGACGGAACTCCCGCTAAGACAAAACTGTGTCCCGTAATTGGTAATGGCGGCGACTATCTAAGTGTGAATGGATTTAGGGTTGTCATGTTAGCCAAATTTACCCATTTATATCATTTTATTTTAAGACAACTATAGGTTGGCAGACAAATTTCTTGGAAATGTAGGCAGAATTATACCGTGCCATTGAAAAGGTTAATGGTAAGAACCAAATCTCCCTACGAAAATATCTGCAAAATAAATGGATGGCGAGACATCCTCACGATCGATCGATGCCGGTTGCGTTAAGTGAACGGTTTGGCGCCAGAATTTTTTTAAAGTGACACTCGTTTTAGTGCGGGTATAAAAGGATACGTAAAAGCAACGCTTACAGCGGTCACGCACTACATCCGGCATCCGTCATCCGATTTCTATCCGTCATCCGTGAGTCTCCAATTCGAAAGAAATATTGACGGATCGAAGTAGCCGTAGTAATGTTTGTATGAACGCTTTCGCATTACCTCGGATTCAAATCGGACGCCAAATGGATATGCCAAAGATGGCCCCTGAATTGTTTGAATTTGGATCAGAGATCGGATAAGTGCGTAAGCGATATCCGAATTCGGTCCGAGATTTTTACTCTAGATGGGTATTTTCACGGATTCGGATCGGATGCAGTGCGTAAAGCAATAGGTATCCGAAATCGGTCCGAGTTTTTTATATCCATATTTTCACGGATTCGGATCGGATACAGTGCGTAACCGCTGTAATCGCTTTTACTGTACATGTGCCCTTGTCTATCAATTTAGAAAAACACGGCTACATCGCATTTTAACTATCTACTCTACTATTTTGGTCTTAAAAAGGCCGTTGGTACTGAAATGTTTTTTTTTTTTGCTTATTTTTGTATTTTTATATTTTAATACTTTGCGGCCAAGTGTACCGAAAACGGTACGGCCGCCATTATTTATCTATTGTGTCTATAATTACCAGTGATCGGAAAAGGGTGAGCTAATTTACCTAAACTTCAAAGAACAGAGACAAAAACTGGAGATTTCCTTACGACAACATTTTTTTTCGAAAAATTATTACGGGTTTCGGGACATCACTAAAGTACATTTAAATATTATTGTTATTAATTCAGAAAACAATTGAATTCGTTTCCTGTTTTTGTTTCCCAAAATTGACACAAAACCAGATGACACGTTTTTAATTGTTTTTAAAAAGAGATCGTTTATGGTTTTCAAAAAAGGAGAATGTCTTTTTTTTTTAAAACAAATGAAAGAAAATCTCCGAGAAAATTCTCCCGAAAAAAAATACTGTCGTAAGGAAGTCTCCAGTTTTTGTCTCTGTTCTTTGAAGTTTAGGTAAATTAGCTCACCCTTTTCCGATCACTGATAATCACAGTACTACACAGGTTAATGTATTAATCATGTAGATTAATTAACCCTCGTTTATTTAACACTAGAGGGTCGCCAGCGGCTTCTCCCGCGTGGATATCGTTTATCGCGTATTCCGCGTTTTTCTCTACTATATTATAAATGTATTATACATATAAACCTTCCTCTTGAATCACTCTATCTATTAAAAAAAACCGCATCAAAATCCGTTGCGTAGTTTTAAAGATATAGGCATACATAGGGATAGATAGCGGGAAGCGACTTTGTTTTATACTCTGTAATGATATTGTATTACAAAAATAGATAAAAAATTGGCATCATAAACTAACATCGCTCGCAGCACTTGTGCTATACACATGAGTCATGTTCCTTAATGATATTTTTTTGGTTCGATCTTTTCCTTAAGTGTACTTTTCTTTGTTCTAGAACAAAATGAAGACGATAGCAGTGTTGTGTCTGGTGGCGTTGTTCTACGGAGTGCTGGCTAAGAGTAAGAAGGGAGATGAACACAAGGTATAGTACTAATTTATACCGGGTACAAAGGACTATTGACCGGAAATTGAAACAGCTAATTCAGTCAATGTATGGAAATTTTCATAGGCTTATGTTTAACTTACCACCAGATATAGTAACATATAACAGACAAAAATAGTAAATGATCACCAAAATTAATCCCGCATTTTATAGTAGATTGTTGCACCGAGCGCAAAGTGAGTCATTAATGCACGAGTGTTATGTTGGTGCCCGAGCGCAAGCGAGGGCACTAAATTAGCACGAGTGCATTAATCACTCACTTCAGCAAGGTGCGTAATCTACTTTTCTTTCAACTACCAATTTACCTACCGTGATAAAATATACCTACTCAAAATAAAAACTCAAGTTAATGAAAACTTGGTTATCCTGCGACTTTTGCGGCAAAAGGTTATTAACAATTTCATTTGCAGCTGTTTTTATACTTTCTGGACTTGAGTTCATATCGCTATCTATTTCCATTTTTTTAAACTTTTCTTGCTAAATAAGAAGTACCTATCAACGTTTTACAATGGTACAAAATGCGCGCCATTTGTTTTTTTTTTTCACCAATTCGGTTTTATTCAGCCGATTTTTATTTTCAGCCAGTATCTTTTTGATCTAATGCATAAGAATGCATACATTTAATATTAAACTTAACGGGAGACATTAAACCTCTGTGGTAAATTTATATCTAAATAAAAAATAAAAATAGTGCAGTAATGAAATTTCATACAACATTTCTGCACTGTTTGCAGTGCAGTAATGAGATTTCATACAACATTTCTGCACTGTTTTGCTTCTAAGCAGAAAATACGTATTTTGTGATCGGTTTTGTAGCGATTAATGATAACATTACTACGTAGTTGAAAGAAAATGAAATGATGACGACACGTTTGGTGCAGTGGCTAAGCGATTGGCTTCTGCGGCACGGGTCGTGGGTTCGATTCCCACACGGAACAAAAATTTGTATGGCCTACAGATGGTTGTTTCGGGTCTGGGCGTTTGTTTGTGAGATTTGTGTCTGTAAACGCACCCACGATACAAGAGAAATCTTAGAGTGGGGCAACGTATTTTAAAAAAAAAAAAAAAAATATTTTATTTATTTATTTACATTCAATATAAAATTACAACCAAAGTTTTAACATCTCGCTATCCTATTAAAGCAAAACGACTCCAAATAAATCATTGTTAATCCAAAAGTAGTAAATGTTGTAGTTAATGAACTCCAAATTGTCACTTGTTTGGGTTTCCAAAGTAGAGTCGACGGTGCCCCGCTGCGCGGGGCTCCTATTTCTGTCTGCAGGGTTTAAAGTAACCTAACACGAAGAGAATAACGGGGGCTTCCTTCGCTCGCTTCGCTCGTTCACTGTAGCCCCCGTCATCCCCATCGAACCTAACCTATCCGTGTCGGGGTGCCACGGGGGTGCTAAGATTTGGTGATCATTTACTACATTTGGTGTTCGAATACAATTTGAAGTGCAGTTGTGACTATTAAAAAAGTAAAAACCGACTTCAAAAAAAACTAAACGGAGTAAAATAATTATCGTTTAATAAAACTACCAGTTTCAGAAGTCGGTGTTCTACGCTGAAACAAATTGAATGCACCGACTTCTGAAACTGGTAGGTAGTTTTATTAAATGATAATTATTTTACTCCGTTTAGTTTTTTTTGAAGTCGGTTTTTACTTTTTTAAAGTTATTTTATTTTATACTTTTTAGTGCCACAAATTACAATTACAATAGTGTACAAATTCTCGGACCAGCACTACAACTAGAACGTCGTCTATATACGATTTGTGTATTTTTTTTTTGTTTTTGTTGATTTTTGCAAAAAGTGCTGAATCAATTTCAATAAAATGTATATGGGACCACCTCTGAAGTATGGCCTACCAAACAAAAAAAAAATCATCAAAATCCATTCATAATTGGCGGAGATATCGCGTAACAAACATACAAAAAAAAAAAAAAACATTCAGACGAATTGAGAACCTCCTCCTTTTTGAAGTCGGTTAAAAATAGCCAGTACTATTGTAATTTTAGACTTTATTTTTCTGATGTCAAGTATATATTTTTGGTAAAAGAACTAAGGGTATCAAAGCATTTCATGGTGGTCATTATATTTAACCCATTTTCATATTTGATTCGATTATTAGATTGGTTTTTTCAATAATTTTACATTTCATAATATTCACGCCTGTACTCCTCGGAAGGGCTGGGTAGAGGTGTATAGTACACCCACATTTTTCCGTTATGTTTAAGTCCCAAGTAATAGGGGGGGAGCCTATTGCCATCAACCGGGCAAAAATTCTGACTCCGGGCTGCCACTGAGAAATTCCACACGGAAAAACCCAATAACACTTAGACCTCATGCCCTGCAGTCGCGCTTGCAATCACTAGAAGAACGACGCAGTCATAATAAATGACAAATACGTAAATACGTACGAAATAATAAATACGTTTCTAAATGATGATAATGATGATTCAGTCGAAAGACGTCCACTGCTGGACATAGGCCTCCCCCAAGCATCGCCACATCGACCGGTCCTGTGCTTCTCGCATCCAGCGGTTTCCCGCGGTCGCTCACAATGGGCCTCATAAGAAAGCTCCTCAAGGTCACCCAAAGGAGTTACCCTGCGTGATCATACCAGAAATGATGAGATCCGCAGGAGAACCAAGGTAACCGACATAGCTCGAAGAATTGGACACGTTTGGTGCAGTGGCTAAGCGATTGGCTTCTGCGCTACGGGTCGTGGGTTCGATTCCCACACGGAACAAAAATTTGTATGGCCTACAGATGGTTGTTTCGGGTCTGGGCGTTTGTTTGTGAGATTTGTGTCTGTAAACGCACCCACGATACAAGATAAATCTTAGTGTGGAGCAGGGATTAAAAAAAAAAAATGCTAAACTTAAGTAGCAGTGGGCGGCACATTGCTCGCAGAACGGATGGCCGATGGGGCCGAAAGGTTCTGAAGTGGCGACCGCGTACCGGAAGACGCAGCGTGGGTAGGCCTCCCACAAGGTGGACCGATGATCTGGTGAAGGTCGCGGGAAACGATGATTATAAAAATGTTGAATTATGTGAAAACCAATATCCCGATGTTTTTTACCTTCCGTCCCCAAAATTTGGCACCTGTTACAACGGCAACACTTCGTGTAATAACTCCTTCCCTTACCTCCTCAGGTGAAGATTGCAGTGTACTACGAGTCGCTCTGTCCTGACAGCAAGCGCTTCATCACGCAGCAGCTAGCACCCGTCTGGAGGGACTTCCGAGGAGTCGTCAAGGTCAAAATGGTGCCTTATGGAAAGAGCACTGTAAGCACCATGTTTATATTTAGTCATTAGAATAATACACCGTGTGCCCGAGGTACCCGAAATATTTTAACCTTCGATTCCGATGCCTAATTGGAGAAGAAAAGCTACGATATAGTTTGTTGAATAAAGGTAGGTCCGCACTGGGCGGAACTGCACCGCACCGCAGCGGAACTGAGCGTCACGACGCGTAATTTTTTGGTAAACTGCACTTGAACTGCAGCGGCGCTACAAAAATATATTCAGTAGCCAGGCAACCTCTGAGCAAGATGAACGACGAAATGGATAATAATATGATTATTATTTCCTTGTTGTGCGAGGAAGAGGAAAGGAACGAGCAAGAACAGGCAAGAAAAAAGCAATGAATATGGCTACATGACATATCAAACTCGCGATATGAAGAAGACGAGTATTTTACGCTTTTGCCACGACTTAAGAATGTTCCAATAAGATTCCATACTTATTTTAAAATGTCTCAATACAAATTCAATGAGTTATTACAAATTATGCAGCCGCATTACAAAGGATGGACACACTATTCCGGAAAGCGATAGGAGTGGAATGAAGTTTGTCGAACCGCACTCCGCGGCAGCGGAACTACACGTCGCGACACTTTTGGTCAGTTGCTCAACTTTGCCGCGCAGTTTAGTTGCAGTGCAGTTCCGTTGTGGCTTAGTGCGTGTTGTCTCATATAATTTCATATAAAGAATATTTTGACGCGTCGTGTCGCTCAGTTCCGCTGCGGTGCAGTTCCGCCTAGTGCGAAACTACCTTACACTACCTTACTACCTTAAAGCTTAATTTTCGAAATATTCATTATTTACGGAAATTCACAAATCGAAAAATATCTATGGTAACAAGTCCTATGAACGCGGCGTTGCCACTTTTGTCATACCATACCCCTCTCGCCGTATGTCTTATTTGTCGGGGAGGGTTGTGAAGTGAGAAGTTTCTTATCCACTCACACGATAATTTATAAATGTTGCCATTTCAACCTAAAGTACTGTTTACAAGGAAGTACTTACTAAAGATAATTGATTTATAAGATAAGAAAAAAAATATGAATTGGACTTTTGTCGATATATATTTGACTCATATACCATCAGCAAGGCATGGTTTCCTCACGATGTTTTCCTTCACACAAGGTCTAATATTTAATTAATTTTTTGTTTGCAGCATGACAAAGTGAACGGCAAGTGGCAGTTCACGTGCCACCACGGACCTGATGAGTGCTACGGCAATAAGGTATGCATCATTTGAATATATAAAAGGGGAAACTGACTGACTGACTGATAGACACTTGAAATTTTGACAGTAGGTACCCTTTGTGACGTAGGTATCCACTGAGGAAGGATGTTTGAAATTTCACCCGTAACGGGGTTAAATAGATAGTAAACGTTTGTATAAAAATCATCATTCCATGTGGTTATTAACTCGAAAGGTAAATGGGCATTTTTTTCGGACCTGTGACCCACCAGCGGCCACTAACGAAACTAGTCGGTGTATGGTAAAGACCATGAATACTACCCAATGAGATGAGTCACATTCCTCAAAAGTATGGGAAAGTTTTTTTAGCAAAACAAGAATTAATATAAAAAAAAGGATTTTCGTATATCCACATATTCCACATCCTTCTAAATATATAAAATGCTTACAAAAATGCACAAAGATCTTCCTAAAAAGGTACAAGAATGTTTTAGGAGCTTTTCTATCTTGTTCCTCGCAGTTTTATGAACCACATAACTTTTTCCCCCATACATTTGGATTAAAATAAATACATTCCGTGAAATGTTAACCCTAAACCTTCAAAACAAATCAACGTGGCAATGCTGCCAGCCTTCTGGGCACGTTACCAGTGGACAGCGATGCGGAGGAATATTTTGATGCCGTATTTTAGTTTATAGTTTTATTAGGATATAGTTTTCGTTATTTGTATATATTTTTATTTGTAATTATGTAAATATCGTTTCTGTATATAATTTAAATCTAATATGTAAATAAACAAATCATATTTCATTTTGAGGTACCAGGTCAAAAATGCCCAATGACCTTTGGCACAAACACTCTTCATAGTAAAAAGACGGTTTTTTTTTTATTTTAAAACTACGATGTAAAGGAGCGTAACGAGGCTTTAAAATTTTACGCAAGTGAAGCTGCGTGCAAAAGCTAGGTTAAAACATGAAAAGTTATGATTTCATAACTCGAAAACTAGAAAAAATCGCGGAACATACATGGGGGTGACTCGGGTACCTCTAAGAGTGGTTACGCACTGCATCCGATCCGAATCCGTGAAAATACGTTCCGCAGTAGTCACACAACTATTTGTATGGTAGTTTACGCACTAGATCCGACTTCCGTCATCCGATTTCTCTCCGTCATCCGTGAGTCTCCAATTCGGAAGAAATATTGACGGACCGAAGTAGCCGTAGTACTGTTTGTATGGACGCTTTCGCACTACCTCGTATACCGTTAGGTTTACATACTCTTTGCTACCTCGGATTCAAATCGGACATATGCCAAAGATGGCCCCTGAATTGCTTGGATTTGGATCAGAGATCGGATAAGTGCGTAAGCAATATCCGAATTCAGTCCGAGTTTTTTTTTCCGCTCTAAGGGTGCTCGACGATTGACACTACATTTTGGGACATCCTGTATATTCAGAGTACAATCATCATCTAAAAAAACTGAAGTGTTAACCGAGTTTCATTGCTGACTGTACCTACCTAAAGTTGTTCTGCAATAACCTCATTGTACAATAGTATAATTATGTTCGTCGTACAAGATTTTATCTCAAGTAGCCACATTGCACTCAATGAATCAACTCACGCGAGGTACAACAGTTGCGTAACCTTATAAGGGCCATGTAGGTAGACAAGTTGCTTCGTTATATGGCCTTAGGTTTAGAGTTGCCATTTCGAAATTTAAAAAGTCCTGACACAAAGCCGGACATTTCTCAATAAGTCCGGACATTTAAAAAAGATTCAAAGATCATTCCAGGCGTTTTAAACACAAAATCTATATGTATAAATAAAAAGAAAGGTCCTGACTGACTGACTCATCAACGCCCAAGCCAAACCCTTGGACCTAGAAAGCTGAGATTTTGCACAGAGATTCCCTTTATAATGTAGACAAGGAATGAGGAAGGATTTTTCGAAATTCAACCCCTCAGAGAGTTAATAGGGGATGAAAGTTTGTATGGAAAATCATAACTGTTGTAACGGATTCAAAATTTCACGCAAGCGAAGCTGCAGGCAAAAGCTAGTGATATATAAATGAAGTAATAGTTAATTGTTAAAAGAAGATTAATTATAATGTATGTTTGAACTAAATGTTGATTGTTTTAAGATGAGATCAGATCAGACTGATTAACTAGTAAACTACTTGTATAGAGTTTAATAAAGATTGAAGACTAATTTAATACTTGTTTCTTTTTAAGTAATTTAATGCGAAAATTATAGATTCTTTCAATTTTTTCCATCTGAGTCAAAAATCCGGACAAATTAAAAGCCGAACTAGTTCCGGACATGTCCGGACAAATCCGGACGGATGGTAACCTTACTTAGGCACTTGTCCCACTGCCGGCGAGGAAGCGACTAACTATCGGCTATTTTCTCGCTCAAGAAACGTACCTACATACAATAGACATACACTACGTGTAAATAAAAGAGATGCATATATTAATAGTTAATCGCTGACTGTTCACACTGCCGGCGAGGACTCGCTCCACTAGTTTGTCGCTGAGCGACAAGAGCTATCAAAGATAATACTCGCTCAGCGATGCTCGCTTGGCGGTCAGAACTCACGTCGAGAGACCAACCAGCGGTCATTTGCGAGTGGTGCGAGTAATCGCCCGTCGCACTCGCACACTCGCTTATAGCTCAGCGACAAAACTATCGGATCTACACACTCGCTTCTCGCTGCTCGCCAACTCGTTTCTAGTTTCTAGCTCTACTCGCTACTCGCTCATCGTTCGCGGTGGGACAAGTGCCATAGCTTGGTATAACTGGATTAGCTATCATTATAATCATAATGTAATCGTTGAGGTCATATTTACACAATATTTATTATCTATTTGTTTTGAATAACTTTGTGGGATTCCCACTAAGTGGGATCGATGATAATTTATAACATTTCATTTATATACATATATTTATTTTAAGGTCTGTACAAATTTTTAGCTTGATGCGAATTATTGCGAAATTTAAGGATCTTTCTGTCTATTTTGACTAGACTATCAGGGCCGTATTTAAGCTTAAGCTACATAAGCTTCAAAATAGGGGCCCAAACCACAAAAAAATATGTAAAATTAATTTCATAAATGAAATACAGATTTTTGTTACTAAATCGTATTATTTAATGTGATGAATTTTGATTCCTATCAAATCAAATCAATTGAATCATCAAAGTGGTGTAATTTACAGATGAGGGTGTTGTGGTCAACGCAGTCAAAAGCCTTGGAGAGATCACAGAAGATGCCAATAGCATCCTGAGAGCTCTCCCAGGATTCCAAAATATGAGTGACTAGTTTTCACTCCTGCGTCAGTACTACTACCTTTCGTGAAACCATACTGGCGACTATGCAATATCCCGTTCTGGTCAAAATGAGACATCATCTGATCAAGCATGATTTTCTCAAAGATTTTACTAAGTGCTGGAAGCACCGAAATGGGTCTGTAATTTGAGGGGTTATTCTTGCAACCTGATTTGAAGATTGGTATTACCTTACTATGCTTCATCAAATCAGGAAATATCAATATTTCAATATCAATTTTACTATCTCATTAATTCCCGAATTTAGATAACCGATAAGTAGGGTCAGCACCACAAGTTAGCTAGTCTATAGATCTTAAAAGCTACTACTTTCAAACTGATTACTAAACTATCGTGTTTGTCTCCAGATCCAGGCGTGCATCCTGAAGGACCGTAGTCTGCAGGACACGGAGAAGATGGAGCTCGTCATCTGTCTGATGAACCAGACTAACCCCGACAAGTCTCTGGACACGGTAAGCAGTAGTTGAAGAAAGATAGTCATCTGACATGAATACAGTGGTGTAACTACTCTACTGGTAGTACTCGTACATCGGGCAGGGCTGGATTTAGAGCTCTTAGGGCTCTTGCACACCACCTTTTTTTGTAACAAACATACAAACACACACACTCACAAACTTTCGCCTTCATAATATTAATGCGACAATATGTTTTTTCCCTGTTTTCAGTGCCTAGCTCAAGTCCACAAGGAGTCAGAATCAGTCAAGCTAAAGAAGTGCGCGTCCACCGAACAGGGCGACAACCTGCTCGCTACCTACGGCGACAAGAGCGACAGTGTACAGAGGCCACTCTCCTTCGTGCCTACTATTATTATTAATGAGGTACGTGCAACTGATACTTTTGTATTTAATTACTAGCTAAAACTACAAGGTTAGTCAGAAAGGGAGTACTAATCCAAAGGTGTTAAAGTACCCATAACTTTAACTTTTGTTCTGCAGCTTTCCCCAAAAGTCAATATTTTAAGAAAAATAGCTGTTCAGATTTCATAGAAAATACGCTAAAATCTATCTATCCTCAGCTATGATTGGCTGTGTTTATATTTTAGATCATACTTGGGGTCACGGATTAGATTTTTTTATATGCTTACTGCATCCCCGTACATACCAATTTCTTAGTTGCTTCAAAGACAACCCACAGCAAGTAATGAAGTGGGCTTGTTATGTACCATAAACAGGTGATAATATATCATTTTTTCTTCCAGAAATTCGATCAAGGACTCCAGGACGAATCTTTCACGGACCTCAAAAGCGTCGTCTGCCGCGTCGCTCCGAACAAACCTACCATCTGTTAGAATTAATGAAAATCTTTTCCAAATCGTAAATACAAGACCGTAGTTATAAGAATAATTAATAATCGTATAGAAGCGAAACTCGTACAAAACGCGATCAAGGTCATGATAATAGTCTACCGACTCGCGTTGGTTCAACCAACAAGTCAGTCAATGCGCCGCCTCGCGCTTGCGCATTCGACACATTCCGTACGAAAATATTAAATAAATGAGCTAAATATTTTTTATTAAAAAAAATTATGAAATATTTTAATATTATAAAATATTAAATAATAAAGCTATGAGTACCAGCACTACCAGCCCTGGCGTCAGGGCCGGATTTAGAGAAGGGCAACAGCAGCTTTAGTTAGGGGCCTCCACAAAAGAGGGGCCCCCACAATATGCGTTTTTGAATTGCATTAGATAAAAAAAATGACACCTTTTCTGACAAAGAGAAAAGTGTTCCAATAAATGAGATGGTTTTTTAATAAAAAATGACGGGCCTCCGTTTTTTCCGTTGCCCCAGGGCCCCAAACTTTTAAATCCAGCCCTGGATGGCGTATCCATGGGCTGTCGCGAGGCGATGCGGGTTGAAGGGGGGACGTAAGCTTTATGGGCACAAAGGAGTTTCGCTTCTAAACGATATTGTTTATTCTTACGCCAAGGTGATAAAAGAGACATATTTTGTATGTGTCAGTCATGATGTGAAACTTCTCGAAATACGAATTAATAATCCTAAATTGCTCTGGGTCTAAGTTCTTGAAAGAAAATACAGTAAAACGCCTTGAAAGTCTCACGAAGCCTCACTACATATTTTATTGAAGCTTCTTGCTCTATACTCATTAAACACGTATTTATAAGTCCGGTTTTGTGCAAACGGCCTGTGTAAAAGTTTGCGCAAACGGTATTTTCAGTGTTAATGCGCGGCATACCGTTTTGCCGTCTTAACCAAGGACGGATTTAGAGGATGGCAACAGGGTCTAAAGTTTTGGGCCTCCAAAAGAGAGGGGCCTTTTTTGTTAAACTAGAAAAAAAATACAGCCGTTCTGACAAAGAGAAAAAAGTTCACATTAAGATTCTTTTTTAAAAACATTTTCAATGGGCCTCAACTTCGTGGCCTCAGGGCCTCCAAACTTTAGAATCCGGCCCTGGTCTTAACGTACATGCTTGTTTGTGTAAACAATAATAAAAACAACAAAAAATAATTACTATGTCTTTACTGGCATTTTTTTTTGATGAAATCTTTTTTTAATTCCAATGTAACTCCTGCGATACAGATTGTAAATCATTTAGGATAGAAAAAAAACCAGTCTAGCCGCTTCAGAGTGATTGAGAGACAAACAAACATTTTCTTCGTTAGTTTAAATACATTTTAAGTACAAGCGCACACTGTACGATTTTTAATATCTTTTGAAGTCGTTAGTGTGGACTGAAAGTTAGGATATTATTGTAAGTAAATTAGTGTAAGAAAAAGAACTTTTCTATTTTATTTTTTTGTAATAAAATAAGTACTTATTTTATTATTTGTTTTATTGAAACAATCGCTTCCCTTGATAGCAAATCCTTACTTCTTCTTCTGCATGCTCATAGGCTGGACATCCACCAGAGCTGTGCGAGGAAAATGTGCGGTGCGAAAATGTGTAGCGAGGATGTGAAACGGTGTGACCCTTTCCACAAGAGCTGTGCGAGGAATGTGTAATGCGTAATGTGTTATGTACGATTTCCACCAAACGGGCCGCGCCGGAGCGCATTTCACACTGTGCTAAAGGAAATTCAGGCTTCTATACAATAGTTAAGTTTCATGTTTGCATGGAATAGCGAATAGGCATGTAACTTTTTTTTCTCTTAATCAATAAAACACATTAATATAAACCTAAGAAAAGTATTAAAAGTCAAATGTTACTATTATTTCTTGCTCAAAAAAATTATTAAACGAATATGCATGTAATTTTTTTTCTCTCTTAATCTATAACGCTCATTAATATAAACCCAAGAAAAGTATTAAAAGTCAAATGTTACTATTGTTTGTTGCTCAAAACAAATATTAAACTTCAACAATTTTCTTCTACAGTTCAAACGTCATATATTGTCGCGGCCATAATATGACGTCATAATCCAGAATACTGTTTTGTTTACATCTCTTTTTTAGCCACAAATCATATAAATTAAATTATTTCTTGTGCTTTAATCAAGCAGAAATCGCACTTACTATCTTACCTCAGTGAGAAATCAAACAGTTTGCTAAGAAAAGATTATCTAAAGATTTATTCACTTGGATATTGATGTCACTTCCGGCATTTTCGAAGACGACGCGTTTCGAGATTGCGTTCCGTTCCACAAAAAAAACGTAACATAAAATAATGAATTGTAAAATAAGTAATGCGTTAAAAATGTAAAAAAAATATGCAAATAATGTCTTGACTCCTGTACAATGTATATTTAAATAATGAAAAAGTTTTGAATTACATGCATATTCCCTATTTTCTTCTACAGTTCAAACGTCCTTTATTGTCGCGGTCATAATGTGACGTCATAATCCAAGATACTGCTTTGTTTACATCTCTTTTTTAGCTACAAATCATATAAATTAAATTATTTCTTGTGCTTTATTCAAGTAGAAATCGCACCTACTAACATAATCTCAGTGAGAAATCAAACAGTTTGCTAAGAAAAGATTATTTAAAGATTTATTCATTTGGATCTTGATGTCACTTCCGGCATTTTCGAAGACGACGCGTTTCGAGATTGCGTTCCGTTTCACGAAAAAAACGTAACATAAAACAATGAATTGTAAAATAAGTAATGAGTTAAAAAATGTAAAAAAAAATGCAATTTGTGTCTTGACTCCTATACAATGTATATCTAAATAATGAAAGAGTTTTGAATTACATGCATATTCTCTATTTACACTGCTTGGAACTCGGGTAGATCCGCGTGTATGCCGCGGCAGCCGGTCGGCTCCTCGCGCACGTCGACGGCGGCACTCGGCTGTCATCGCGTCCGGTCGGCTCCGCTCGGCCACACCGCAGGTAGAAACTGACTGCGATAGCGGATACACGAGCACGCGCGCACATGCTCCCAGGTTCCAGCAGATTGTAGCCGTCGGGCGGACGCGGTCGGCTACGCGCTCATGCTCGAGCGTCCGCTGCGATGCTCTGCGCTGCGCTCCTGCGTGGCCCGGTTGGTAGAAATCGTACATTAATGTGTACAGATGGCTTAGTAGGCGTTTCGGCCGCTGAGTTTCGTCCGATCCGGCCGAAACAGCCATTTCATTATTATTAATATTTTTGAGTGGTGTTTCGGACGAATTCTTTTTTAAAGGCAAAGTAACGTCAGAAACATAATCAAATAATACCTATTTTACTTTGTGGGCATGGATAAATCGAAATGTACAATCAAATAAAAAAAGTCTTATTTTTTTACTGAATCCTTATTAGGTGGTTAAGATTCGATCACTAAGGCAAACGGAAAGAAAAAAAAATTTTTTTTTTGGCACTAGTTCCCCTGTGTTCTAAATCTATCTATACCAGTAGCAGATCATGCAGTTTTAAGGAATTACACGAATTCGTTAACACCCTGTATAAGACTGATTATTGTTGTTTACATTTATAATTCTTATTGTACGCTTTTTATTTGATATTTAAAGACTGATTATTGTGATTTATCATGTTTACTGTTGATTGTTGTAATTGAACTTTATCTTTGTCCAACAATTCCCTGACTTTTACTTCAATAATATAACCCTGCCTAAGATTTTTCATTCTGACCGTACAAAATTTGCTTCAAAAAAAGTATCGTCCGAAACGCCACTCAAAAATATTAATAATAAAATGGGTGTTTCGGGCGGATCGGACGAAACTCAGCGGCCGAAACGCCTACTAAGCCGTACAGATGAGCGGTGCGAGTATAGATAGCGGACTCTTTTCGAATATGAGGGTGGTGTGGCGGGAGCCGAGGGGGCCTGCCTGCCCCGCTCGCGTCAGTTTCAGTGGCTTGTTTGTGGGCGGCGGGCTGACTTCTCGCTCGTCGTTGTGATCCAAACACCACACACATCTACCTCTTCCAAACACCATCTATTGACTGACTGGTAGGCGGATATTTACAAATCCTCGCACACATTTCTAGTAACACATTCCTCGCTCGAAACGTCTTGCGTGATAACGCGTCTTACCGCGGCATGCCGCGAAACGTCACGTCATTCCACGAGATACTGTGACGCGTCGCGGGATACTACGGCACGTCGTGGCATTCCACAAGATGCCACGGCACGCCGCTGCAACACGTGAGACACATAGGTTACTGTTGTATGTTAAGGAAAGTGAGTGTTAAAGCTGTCTCTCTTCTTACTCACCGACAATGAATTTTAAACCTTATTATATTAATAAATTTAGCACTTGTATTTGCTTAGCATACCATGGATATACCGCGGGATGCTTCGTCGTGCCGCGGCATGCCGAAGCATCTCGCGATACGACGTGGTATGCCGCGGGATTCTTCAGTAGGTATGCTGCGGGATGACGCAGGATGATTTGGTATGCCGCCCGAAGCGCCGTGCCACACCGTGCCATCAGTGGGCGCCGGCCCTTACTAATAATATTATAATGCTAAAGTAACTGTCTGTTCGTTACCTTATCACGACTAAAATACTGAAGCGATTTTGAAGAAAATTGGTGCAGAAATCAGAGATAGTCTGGAACTCGGAGAAGGATATAGGTAAATTTTTATTCCAAAACATGTTTCGTTCTGTGGCTAGACGTTATGTAATACGCCGTATTCTGGAGTTCTGCTGGGACATCTATGGGGCAATCAAAGTAAAAAGAAACACAACACAGACAGCATATCAATTTATTTACAAGATTTCTCATTCTCATTATAATTAGTAACGAATATTACAATAATATTTACAATATTAATCATAAAATATTTACAATTTCAGTTCTAACGTTCTCTCAAACGATTCATTCACATCACGGATAAAGAAATAGATTTAGATAAAATGATGACACGGTTAAGGTTGAGCGAATGGTTTCTGTGGTACGCGGGTTCGATTCCCGAATGGGACAAATATTTTTATGGCCTACAGATAGTAATATTAAACCAAGCATTAGGATACCGTCTTATGGATGCCATAACATACACAAAGATTGAGACAAAAAAATCTGACTTAGTTACTAGGTACTACCGCATCCCTCCGTCTGTCGCCCCGTAGGACGGTCCGACACGAACATGTCGGACTAAAGGTCACAGCTCATTACAGCCACCCGGCACCCTCGCCGCATCGCCTCGTCTCTCGGCGTCCACTCTTTGTCTGCGGGCACGAAACTTGCGATGGTCGAGCGATGACGGCAGCGGGGTGACGCGACGTGCGGCGATCAGGCAGCGATATCCCGCGCGGGCACGAAACAAGCTGGCGGTCAGTCGCGCTCGAGCAGTGTTGTGAGAAACATGAGTTTACGTCGAAGAGAACTATTGGAGCCTAGTTTCCTAATGAAGGAATTATTATTACCTAGAGACGGTGTTCATCCAATAAATTAACGAAGACTCAATTTGGGAGAATTTTCTACGCTTTATTACGAGCTAAGGTGTCATTCAATGAAATTTTACAACTATACAAGAATGAGTATAGAGACATTTGATTATCAATACAACACTGTGTACCAGCGCAAGCGACGAAACCAAACTAGTTTGTTCTCGTCGCTTCCACGTCGCAGTCGCTTCACCGCCGCCCGTGCATCGCTCGATCGCCCCGCTCCGCCGTCGCAAGTTTCGTGCCCGCAGACTTTGTCAGCAGGTGGTTCACGGGTGGACGCCGCGTTATCACCAGTAAACGTCGCGTGGTCAACCAGAGGAGTCGTCGGAGGAGTCCACCAGATGTTTGCGCGCCGTTCACTCGCGACTTGGCAATGCGCAGCAACGCAAGGCAAGCAGCGAGTTGTCACCGAGTGGTCAACTCGTCGTCCGCGCGTGGACGGCATACGCCCGAAGCGATCCGGTGACGGTACGGAGTTGATATAGTGAGCGCACATCCATACAAGTTCATAATTATAAAGAATACTAACGGCGAGGCGATGAGGGTCGGATGCCGGGTGGCTCTAATAAGCTGTGACCTTTAGACCCCGCTCACTTTCAAAATATATACTCGTAGAATAAATGGGAACCACCCATTACGGTGCAGAAATCAGCAGTCACATAGAAATTATCTTACGGCCGATCCTAGTTCAAAATATCTGGATTGAGATCGGTTTCTGGGATAACCGTTAGTTAAAATTATTTTTAAACAAAAACATTATACTAAACACATTTTCTCGCTGTAGGAGGGGTCATAAATCATGTTTTATTATTTATAAATCATGTTTTATTGTTTATAAATCATGTTTTATTATTTATAAATCATGTTTTGCTGTTTGTTTTCACGCTCACACATTTTATTGCCTTACCTGGGGGTCTACTCCCTAAGCACGAAGTCCGTGGTTTCGGCCTTAGTTACGAGCGTTTCCTACTCCGTATCACCTACGGACATACGATTATTTCGGGGCCCGAACTAAGAATGAATGACAACACGATTTGACAGTTGTCCCTACTATCGATGTGTTTTTGCCCGTCCAAAAAGTTGAACTTGACACTTGTTTTGTTCACTTCTAAGTTTCGGGCTACTTTCGGACGGGCGACTAACTTCGTTGACGGACTTAGGGAGTAGGCCCTACAACGAGAAATTTGCTTTTGTATAGTTTCTTAAATTCTAAAACTTTTATCTTTCACGAACATGATTAGAAATCACATAATTGCTAATTATAAACTATTTACAACACAGCGACCTGCGCGTTTTAAAAATACTTAAAAAATATCTATAATCCAATTAATATAACATTAGACAAATAAGACCGATTTTAGAAAGGAAATACATACATAAACTCACGCCTTTTTCCCATGGGGATAGTCAGAAACTGTAGAACTTCGTCCACGTTCATACATCTTGTCATACACGTCGGTTGAGAGTACTACGCACCTGTCCTTTTTGAAGAACATCACCAATAACATCGATGTATGTCCTTCTAGGGCGTCCTCTACTGACGTTTACACTGACATCCGCCTTATAAACTCCCTTTTCATTACTCATACTCGGAAAGTAGGTATGTCTAAAGTTGTCTGAGGAGCGGGTTGAAAGTAATACTTTTCAGCCCTAGGGAGAATCTTTTTCAGCCCTAGGGAGAATCTTTTTCAGCCCTAGGGAGAAACTTTTTCAGCTGACAGCTGTCAAGTTATATAAAAAAAACTAGTTCTATTTTCACATTTCTATTGAACCATGTTCCAACTTTCTATACAGCCAATTACAGCGCGATGTAAAATTGTAATAATAGTTAAGTATTAATTAAAGATTTTTTTTCATAATGACTTTATTATAATTTATTTTCAACTATTTCTTTAAAATAACATAGATTTGGGCAAAATATTTACCATTTTGTCAATGATGAAAATGAAAAATAAGGGCTGAATAGAGGGCCGGCCGCAGAAAAAAAAAACAAAATAGGCGGGAAAGCGACAATCCGATCTTCATTTATTTTTCTTTAGCTAATTCATGTTATTTTTACTTTCCTTGTATTCGTAATGAAAAGCACAGTGTTTACCTCGGCTTAAAGACTTATTTAGTCCCTCAAACTATTGGCGCCCTCGCTACGTCTCGGGACTAAACAAGTTACTTTCACCCCTCTAGGGTAACAATGTACCTACTATAGGAAATGTATTGAAAGAAGCAACATGTGTTCTTCAGTATTATGCTTTTATGAACCTTTAGGCGATTCGCACACTGCACCGCATCACGCAGCGTAAAAAAAAAGCTGAAATTGTACTTGAAGAAATGGTTCAAACTGTACTTGAAGAAATGGTTCAAAATATATTTGTGCCTTGGTGGACCAGTTTTGTCCAATGTTATATCAAATGGAGTATAGTTAGGTACAAAAAAATGTATAAACAGCTGCATCAATTGGGTACCGTCCTGGTAACTTGTGGTAGCTCTTTTAAGGCGCTTGTCCCAACAAAATACAACATATTGAAATTTCGTACGTACAACATTTTAGTCAAGTGTTGTAGAAAGTTTCGAACACAGGGTTACCCTATTGAGGCAGTCATCTGTAACTTTACATAAAGAATTCAAAATGGCGTAATTATTGTTGTTGATATTCGCCTCTCGCTCACACAGCATGAGACTGGGGCTAAAGCTGGATATCGACATTGCGAGGCTGCCTCGCGAAGCAACGCGATGCCGCGCACGAGCGTGCGTCGCGCGATCTGACGGGGTTTAGATAAAGTGCAATAGTCTTGTGTAGTTCGTGAACGATGAACGAATAGGAGCCGTATCTTCGCACTGTACTAGAAGAAACGTTTCCGAACGCTGACTAGTAATCGGTCTTTAAGTCAAATAGCTCTTTTCGAACTCGTACATTGTAAACCGCGCGATCGTAGAGTGCGCGCAAGATAAGTCTGCGCGCGGCCGAAATCGGAACTAATCGTGATCGACAAAAGTGCGTGCCGTTTTGTTACTTTTGAATAGAACTACCTGATTGTAGGAATGTTTAACGGGAAAAATGTGTTTGGCGATAAAAAAATATAAGCTTAAAAAGCGGTAATTATAAATTTTGCGATGATTGCAACGTTGAGGACGGCCTCAGTCGCGCGCAGAGTTATCTCCTCTATGTGCGAACGAGAACGAGAAATGAAATACAGTTACTAATTGACAGATACGTCATACGAATTCATTCGATGTCTGTGAATGACAGAATCGACCGAATTCGCAAGAATGAGATGAGATGCGCTTTATTTTAATGCCATAATGTATATTTTAGCTTATCGAATATAAGACCGAATAGAGCTATTAGAACTAATAGAATGAACTAGTTCACTGTCCGAAATAAACTAGTACGGAGCGATCTTAAAAATGACCGAGCAGGCACAAGACTAAAGTGCAATGCTCAAAGAGCGCTCAGTGTGAGCCGCACAGTTGCAAGGGACACGTGTGTATTGCCTCGCATGCTCTAAAAGCGATTAAAGCGTTTAAATTTATGGTCAAACGTAAACTGACGGCTCGTGTCGGCTGTGTAGACGGAACTTGTACTTACCGAGAGACTGCCTCGCGACTAAACTCTCACGTAAGGCTACCTCGCGACTAAACGCACACGCGAGGCTGCCTCGCGACTAAACGCTCACGCGAGGCTGCTTCGCGACTAAACGCTCATTCGAGTATTTGATGAGCAACTTCGCGAGCCGCCTCGCAATGTCGATACCCAACTTAAGGGGTCTGGCATTATGACTTTAAGAGCCCTCCGCCCGCCTAGTATCAGCGCAGATCATAATTAGCGACCGGAATAATCATAATACATAATTAGCTATTTTTGATATCATTCGTATGATATTTATTTTTACATTAATTGTAAAATGTAATTAATACCTGTTTTTTTTATTATTAATTTACAATGCATTCTCTCACTCAACACTTTTATTTAGAAATCAGTAACGTGTTTTTAGTCCACAATTTCGTATTTTTAGTCCACAAATTCGTATTTTAGTCCATAAAATCGCATTTTAGTCCATAAAATCGTATTTTAGTCCATAAAATCGCCTTTTTATTTTAACATTTATTTTTAAATTTAAATTAGGTACACTATCGCGCCCTTATCATTATTATCAACCAGTCTCTTGCCATTCCTCTTCTTCTCGTGTCAGCACGAGCTATACGATAATAGCTCATGCTGTGGTGTAAAGATTATCCAGTCAGCAAGGTTGGTAGCGGGGCTGACTGCCCAGGATGCGCCGAACGTACTTACTGTCACACGTAGAGGCTGATTTCAACTTTAAACAAGAGACAAAAATAGATATAGCGGTTATTGTATTAATTTAGTAAATCGTCGTATGTTCCCCTTAAATTACTTTAAGGTTATGATTGGATTAGTCAAATTCGATTACGGTGATTCATAACGAAGGGTATTATCATCATTCAGGCGAAATAATACGTCCACTGCTGGACATAGCCCCCCCCCCCCCCCCCCAATCCATGTTGGGGGGTTTGTCATAATAGGGAATATGCATGTAATTTTTTTTTCTTAATCAATCAAGCACAGTATTATAAAACCAAGAAAAGCATTAAAAGTCAAATGTTACTATTGTTTCTTGCTCAAAACCATTATTTAACTTCAACAATTTTCTTCTACAGTTCAAACAGCCTTTATTGTCACAGCCATAATGTGACGTCATAATCCACGATACTGCTTTGTTTACATCTTTTTTTAGCCACAAATCACATAAATTATATTACTTCTTGTGCTTTATTCAAGCAGAAATCGCACTTACTAACTTAATCTCAGTGAGAAATCAAACAGTTAGCTAAGAAAAGATTATTTAAAGTTTTATTCACATGGATTTTGATGTCACTTCCGGCATTTTCGAAGACGACGCGTTTCGAGATTGCGTTCCGTTCCACAAAGAAAACGTAACATAAAATATGAAGAATTGTAAAATAAGTAATGCGTTAAAAAATGTAAAAAAACGTAATTTGTGTCCTGTACAATGTATATTTAAATAATGAAAGAGTTTTGAATTACATGCATATTCCCTATTGTCGACATCAGCAATAATTGCCATTAAGAAGAATAGAATAGACTGACGGTTGTGGCTCGTTTGCGTTTGGCAACAATTTTGTTGGTTGAATTGGGCCTCCGATCAACACCTTGTATTTAAATGATACTAATATTACAAACCAGTCATCGCTTACCATCTACGCTTCAGGCACATAATCCTTATCAGATTCACCGTCATCAACCACAGCATCCTTATGTCTCCTCATCTGATGCCTCTTCAGATCCCACCGCTTCTTAGCAGCGTAGTCACACTTATCACAAAAATGTCTTTTATCAGTTAAACCGCACTTTTTCATATGTTTAATCACTACCGATTTGATATCGGACTTGAAACTACACTTTTTGCACTTAAAATCGTTTGTACACTTAATTAATTTAGTTTTATCGTGGTTGTTGACGTGGTATATTAAGCTCATTCGGTGTCTTGCCCGGTAATCGCAGAGGTGGCACTTAAATTTCTTTTCAACTTTGTGTATCCGTGTGTGTCGGGTAAACATAGTCTTGCTTGCAGATGTGTAACCGCAAATCGGGCAGACTTGGAGTACCTTGGAATGCGTTTGAGCATGTTTTTTAAATTCTGATCTGTTTGCCGTTGTGAAATGGCAGTGCATACAGAAATATTCGTACATCCCCCACATGACTTGATCCATTAGTTCTCTTGTTTTTTTTTCTGTTTTTTTTAACAGTTTTTTTTTCTGTTTTTTTGTTTTTACTAGTTTTACTAGTGGGACGTCGTCTTCGTCTGTTTCGTCTGTCTCGTCGGATACTTCTACCGTGTCTATGTGTGGTTCTTGTATTACGACTTCGTCTTCGTCGCTTGATGTCAGCAGGCTTATCGCGTCGTTTTTTCTGTGGAAAAGAAGATTTATTTTATTTTTTGGTACCCTCAAACGATAATTGCTAAGGAATGTGCTGTCGATCACTGGAGATTATTGTTATGTTATGCGACCAATCGACGGAGCGATTGACAGACCTCCGCAAAACAGTTACTGGGCAATGCCGATATCCTTAGGTTAGACCTTTCGGGCTTTTAGCTTTTAGTCTTTCGGGCTTTTAACTACTCGTAACGACTGTCATAATTGTGATTGACTGACTCATCAACGCCCAGCTCAAACCCTTGGACCTAGAAAGCTGAAATTTTGCACAGAGGTTCCCTTTATAATGTAGACAAGGAACAAGGAAGGATTTTTCAAAATTCTACCCCTAAGGGAGTTAAATAGGGGATGAAAATTTGTATGGAAAATCGTCACCTAACGGGTATAAAATTACACGCAAGCGAAGTTGCGGACAAAAGTTATATAAGAGGTACCTACGTATAAAAACAAGTAAAGAACTTAAATGTTGTAACAGCTCTTTATAAGATATCATATTCGCGCATTTGCATTACCAAAGTTAAACGAAGATTGCCGAAGCGCATAATTTATGTCGTATAGTGCGCGCAAGATAACTCTGCGCGCGACTGAGGGCGTGCTAAACGTTGCCATGAGCGCAAAAGTTCAAATTACCGCTTTTAAAGCTGAACTTTTTTATCGCTAAACATAATTTTCCCGTTAAATATTCCTACAATCAGGTAGTTCTACTATCAAAATTGATAAAACGGCACACAATTTGGTGGACCATGATTAGTTCCGATTTCGGCCGCGCGCAGACTTATCTTGCGCGCACTCTAGTACTGTCATCATGGGTGTATAGCATAGCCTGGAGGGAGGGGGGGAGGTAAGGTTAATTTTATAATAGGTGGACAAACTTTTGCAGATCACAGTACTCATGATGAATATGAGCAACTTTTACTATGGGACCAACACTGAAATATAAAAAAACACGATCAAAATGTACGGAACTGCTGATATTTTTTTTTATATTTCATGTTTGGTCCCATAGTAAAAGTTGTTCATATTCATGAGTACTGTGATCTGTAAAAGTTTGTCCATCTATTTTGATTGGACCTTATACAATGTTATTTTTAATATACAGGTTGTATACAAAAACCGAGACACCCCAACAAGATTTTCATCAGAACTGCCTGAATATGTGTTTTTGTTTTAATAAATCTCCAAGTTACACCGTAGTTTATGTCGCGTTAAGTTCCCTAGTAAAGTGTGAAATGCCTGAGATGTGCTATGCAGGGGTTGTCTAATACACGGAAACTGACCGAGCGGACCATCTCAAGCCTCAAGGTGTCTATTCCCGTCAACTGTTATGGGTAGAAAACTACTAAAAAAAATGTGTTGTAAATAATATGTCAATCGATTCTCCTAGTGATTCTGAACAAACTAGTTTCAGGTTTAGTACCTATATACTAAAACTAAGCTTGTATTTTACTCTTTTCAGTTTTATTTGAAGTGTTTTTTTCTTTTTTTTTTATATTTTATTGTAGTGCACATAACTCACCTATGTGGTGTCTTCTCCTCATCCTGGTAGTACTCGTCCTGGTCCAGAAGCAGTGTGGTCGGATCTATGTCCACTTGAACACTCTCTAGTAACATGAGGCAGTCCTGAGACTCTCCCGCCGTTCCACTTGTATCTGCAAAGTAAATGAGAATCTATATAAATAAAAAGAAAAGTCCTGACTGACTGACTGACTCATCAACGCCCAGCCCAAACCCTTGGACCTAGAAAGCTGAAATTTTGCACAGAGGTTCCCTTTATAATGTAGACAAGGAGTACGGAAGGATTTTTCGAAATTCAATCCCTAAAGGAGTTAAATAGGGGATGAAAGTTTGTATGGAAAATCCTCACTTAACGGGTTCAAAAGGGGATAGAACCTATGTGGCATAGCCCCCCCGCTGCCATTTTGATTTTTTTTTCAAGTTGCGGCGCACGATTGCACTAACATATATGGGTAGAGGACACTTAAACAAACAAAAAATATTAGCGATATGGTGCCCTAAAGTGTCACGTTGCCGAGATATTTGGACTTAAAGATTTTTTTTTCAAGATTATCTCTATACAGTATCTCGGTAACGTGACACTTTAGGGCACCATATCTCTGAATATTTTTTATTTGATTGTCTTCTACCCATATTTACCAGTTACAAAGTGCGCTGCAACCAACAACAATGAAAACAACAGCAACAATGAAACCGATAGACTAGCAACTTTGCGCCGATGTTGAAGACTTCATACGGAACTCTAAAAAAACGCACCAAATACAAAACCTCCTTTTTTGAAGTCGGTTAAAACTAGAGATGCGCCGAATAGTGGTTTCACCGAATAACCGAATACCGAATACTATTCGGTTTAACCTTTACCGAACCGGATATTCGGCCGAATTATTCGGTTTACCATTTGATTGTTTTGCCGCGTAAACAGGTTCTTACATGAACGCTACGTGTTGCTGCTGGAGCGAGCCGTACCTCACCGCCCGCCACCCGCGCACACCGCGCTGTCACTTTGCTTCAAAACATCGCACGATTAGGTTACAAATAAAAACAGAAATCTTATTATTACAAAAATATTGTCAATACTAACTTTATTGTGTTTGCAATATGAGTGGGCGTAAGCTTTATTTAACTCATCTTTCATAGTATTTCTTTGACTTATATTATAACATGAATCTTACATAAGAAGTTTTGACTTTTAGTTCTATACCGTGTCATGTAGCCAAGAAAATAGAAATACTCGAACCGAATATATTCGGCACCAAAACCGAATAATTCGGCCGAAAACAAATAGTGAAAAATATGCCGAATACACCGAATACCGAATACCAAACGAATATTCGGCGCATCTCTAGTTAAAACATACCTTTATCAACTGATATTTCAATGAAGACGGGCTCAGCTTCCTTCACATCTTCAATCTCTATCGGCTCCATGTCTTGCATCACTGTATCACTGGTCACTGGCACTATATCACTGTCTGACACTATATCTGCCAGTAGTGCTGAGTTTGGTACTTTATTCTTTATGTGGTAGTTAGTTATCATGTCTTCAATATCTTCTTTAGGATCGGGGAGCGTGGGGCTAAAAATAAAATAATTATGACATGATTCTGGAGGAAAACAGACCACCCTTCCCCCAAGCGTGGCTGTCACAAAAGACAATTAAAGCACAGTTCAGATTACGCTATAATATACAGGGTGTTAACGAATTCGTGTAATTCCTTCAAAGAGCGTAATCTACTGGTGACATAGATTAACACTAAATAGGAATTTTCGAAAATCAACCAAAAAAAAATACATTTTTTTTTCTGGTTTTCTATTTCTGAGCCTTTTTAGAGCCTTGAGTTATCTGACTGCAAAGAGCGATATCGCGTTAGTCGTTCCTGCCAGCCGTGTCGCCGTACTTTCATTAATTTATGCGTGGGTGGCATCTGGCATCAAAATGTTCACACTAATAAAATTATTTTTTTGAAAAAAAAAACCTTATTTTTTTGAAAAAAAAACCTTATTTTTTTACTGAATCCTTATTAGGTGGTTTAGATACGATCGGTAACATAGCCGCATGAAAAAAAAAGAATTTTATTTTTAATCAAGCTAAATCCCGTGCGTGGCATGTCTACACCAGTAGTAGATCATGTGGTTTGAAGGAATTACACGAATTCGTTAACATCCTGTAAAGCGAAATAGTATAGCGTAGTCTGAACTGCTGAATACGTTGAAGCCAAATTTATTTTTCCTTTCCGACTTACCTTTTCACAACCATCTTATCACCACCCCCACTCCGCCCGTTCTCCTTGAGCACCACTTTACACACACTAGCTACATCACTAATATTCACTTTATCACCGACATCACCACTTCGCTTCTCATTCTGAATCTCATCTATCATCTTCTCCGCGTCAATTGGTGATGGTACTGACACAGTAGTGGATTCACACTGGTCTGGGTCCTTTGGTGGTGATTCTGGGGACTTTGGTGGTGATTCTGGTGATTTTTGAGGTGTATCAATTCGTGTGGTGGTTTTCTGGAATTAATGGAATATTTGTAAAGAACAGTTCAATATTTTTTATTGGTGGAGTGGGCAATGATTGCCTACAGTGCTTATGGTCTCGAATTCAATTCATACATGAACCATAGATACTTTTACTTTTGTAGATACTTTTACTTTTGTTTTCAATTCATCCAGAATTGTTCTAGGTAAATATTTTGTTTACCATCATCAACTTGCATAATTTAATCAATGTAATTAATATTTTACTTTTCTGTGTATAGACTCATTTAATTATTCACTTGACAGACTGAACTGTGTTGCTGGGGAGTATGTTGCGCCGTTTCTTCTTCACAGCATAAACACTAGGAAGCGGTGAAGGGTGGGAGCTTTGGGGGTGCAGTCAATTGTAACTACCAAAATGTGACGTTCAAAAAGAACTAAGTAATACTAGTCTACTTTGAATAAACGAGTTTTGAGTTTGAGTTTGAGATTGCAGTAACAAAAAAAGCTTTAAAAAAAACTTAAATTAAATATACTAAAAAGAGTAAAAAAAAACAATTTAGAACAATCTAGAAACAAAGCTTTGATAGCTGTGCAATATCGTTAAGTGACTTAGGTCGGTGTCCGTGTTTTTGCCGAAGTATTTTATATCGAATTGCATTACGCCGACAACGATTCGCCGACGTAATCTTTACCGAAGCAATTTTTACCCTAATTTGATTTCGCCGAATGATTATTGGCCACCATAATTATTTGGCCAAAATATCATTCAGAAATTTTGTTTTAGTCAAATACTTATTTAGCTATTGTTTAATTTGCCAAATAAGTATTCGCACAACATTATTTTCACACAGCGGAATGTAATGTTAATTCGACTCAGCGCACCCCGACTACACGTGGTCAGACTCCTACCCTCTTATTGCAAAAAATGGTTTAAACCAAGACTAAGGTAAACCCAGGTTTAAAATATACCCATCACTTTCTTGTCATATAACAAAAAGAGACGGGGCTATTTTTAACCGACTTCAAAAAGGAGGAGGTTCTCAATTCGGTTGTATTTTTTTTTAATGTTTGTTACCTCATATCATATCTCCGTCATTTATGAACCGATTTGAAAAAATCTTTTTTTGTTCGAAAGGGTATACTTCCCGATTGGTCCCATTTAAATTTTGTTAAGATTAGACCATGAACTTCAGAGATATGGAACGGAACTCCTCATCGGATCAAAGCAAAATTCTCAAATTACTAAAATTGCTTTGTTTATATTTGTTGTTGGGAACTGACTACTGGAAAAGAGGAGGGGGTGCGTGTCCCCCCTCCCCCCCTTTGGAATGTTTTCATTATATCGTGTAAGGTATCATTTGAAAGGACTTTTTATGCCCGACTACGTCAAAGCCAAAAAGAAGGGTTATGAAGGAGGGGGTTAAAATTATGACACTAAAACGTATTTAATAAAAAATAAACTTTAAAAAAAAGTAAAAACCGACTTCAAAGAAATACTAAAAGGAGTAAAATAATTACCATACTATAAAATTAACAGTTTTAGAAGTCGGTACAACTCTACACTGAAGCAAATAAAAGACACTGACTTCTGAAACTGTTAATTTTATAGTATGGTAATTATTTTACTCCTTTTAGTATTTCTTTGAAGTCGGTTTTTACTTTTTTTTAAAGTTTATAAAACCTAGGTTTTTCTTAGACCATCTTTTGTAATAAGAGGGATAGAGTGTTATTTAAAAGCGTGGAGCCGAGCGTAGCGCTGGTCAAGTGTGCAAGTGAAGCGAAGAGGCGACAAAGCGAGTCTTCTGGCGGAGCAAATCCAGAAACACTTGCATGCTTGCTTGCTTGCATGATGGGAAAATGAGCCATTTAGCAAGTGTAAAGTGGCCAATAATACAGTTGACTAATGAAACAGTGGCCAGCAGACTAGTCGGCGTAACAAAAAGTTACAAAACATAATTAGGGACTTTAATCATTCGGCGAAATGAAAAGTGGCGAAAAGTTGTCGGCCGAATAAGAATCGGCTAATAATATTTCGATATTCCAATAGAGAACCCTTTTAGGTACAGTCCGCGAGGCCTAAGCTGAGCTTTGCATTTGTGTGAGTGATCACCAAAAGTAGAGTCAGACAATTGCCAAAAAGCAGTACAAACCGGTTTAAAACAAGCAAAGAACGCGTCGCGCTCTAGGCCGACGTCACACCTACACTATCTATGTGCACTCACAGAAATGCAAAGCTCAGCGCGAGGCCGAGCGGACTGTACAAAGCTTTTAAAAATTTAAAGCACCCTGGTGTATAGTGTATTTGTGTATTAGAATAGTTGTTATATAAGTACCTAGAATATCGCTAGTCCATGACCGGACACTGTATATGTGTTACTTGGATTCGTGTGCTCCATCTTAGACCTTATCTGCAGTCACCAACAGATGCGACGAGGCTCAATAGTGACCAAATCAAATAATTAAAAAATAAACTCACCACTTCATCCAACATCAGGCTCGGAACCACCTTCCTCTTAAGCCTAACTTTGCCCCGTATATTCTCGTAGTCATCCTCGCTAAAGTGCCGGCTACAGACCACGGTGCCCAGCGGCAACTTGCCCGGGATCGGGATCACCTCCAGCCACTTACGACGGAGAAGACGACTGGTTGGGAACCTGGAGAGTGGAAGACGTTATTATAACCAGCAAACCTGCTGCGTCGCAATTCAAGCGGCAAGAAGCTAAAGGGGGTAAGCAGAGGCGCTGTGAATCAACGCGCAAGGATTTGCCAGTGTTGTCCAGAAAAAGACACGTGCGATAAAGATGGCTTTGTCAAGGTGGAGGAGAAGAAGAGGAAGCCTTCTTGTCGCAACCAGTGCGGTACTGCACCGAGCGGGCCGAACTTCCTGTTGCGTCCTGCTGTACCAGTGACGCCACTGTACGTGTCCCGATTGCATTACTCTACAAAGGTCGCGGAGATTGTAGAGTACATCAGTATCAAGACCAAGCTCAATCTGAGGGTAGAGCGGTTGGAGTCTCACCACAGCGTGAATTTCAATTCGTTTGTGGTGAGGGTGCCGACTGAACATCTGTCTTAAAATTATGACACTAAAACGTAATTAATAAAAAATAAACTTTAAAAAAAAGTAAAAACCGACTTCAAAGAAATACTAAAAGGAGTAAAATAATTCCCATAATATAAAATTAACAGTTTCAGAAGTCGGTGCAACTCTACACTGAAGCAAATAGAAGCCACCGACTTCTGAAACTGTTAATTTTATATTATGGGAATTATTTTACTCCTTTTAGTATTTCTTTGAAGTCGGTTTTTACTTTTTTAAAGTTTATTTTTTGTTTGCACAGCCAGCCCCTGCTTCTACCCGCTTCCTTTATGTAGCGGTTACCTGCAGGACCAGTACCGTAAAAATGAGTATTAAGTTCTAAACTTACTCAAAATAAAATGTTTCTTTAGATGTAACCTCGCACCCTTCCACACAGCACGGCCCCATGGTGAAGAGGATTTGACCTGTAAGGATAATTAACATTTTAACAGCATCTTAGTTATAAGTTAATCTGATAGAGATCAACTACGATATCATGGCACTCCTGGCAAGTAAAAATGTGTGAGAAACAATATTAACAACGCGTCATTCAACGCAGATGTGTGCTACAACTGTAGGACAAACTTAAACAAAAACATGTTACAGTCGCTCGACAGATTTGTCGTCGCTAATTAACAGTATGGTACCGTTTGTAGGTTTGTATGAATGACACACGTGTATTGTCGAGCGCGAACTTTAATTATGCACTAGTCGAGCAATAAATATACTAAATATCAAACACAAACATGGTGACTCGTTGTTATATGCACACACACATTGAAGACAGGTGTTGGAGGACAGATGAGGGTGTACTACTATACACCTCTGCCAACCCTTTGGGGAATACGTATCTGGCGTAATGTGGAGCAGACGTGTCTCTAACTCAGGAGAACCTAGGGCCGTCTGCACTTTGCGGATGAATATTTTTGAATTTCGAGGATTGGGAGGTGTTCAGACAAGTTTAGGCGTCCATTCGGCCTCTAATTCTCCTCCTTTCCCTCCCCTCCTTTCCCTCCTTTAACATTTATTTCGTCACCCTCTGCGCTAACTGTCGTATCTAGCAATTGATAATTTTTCAGTTACGTTAGCTGTGGCTTTATTAATGAATTAATAACTTTTTTATATTGCTCTTGGCTTGGTTAGTAGTTGCTCTAAAGCCCTAAGGTATCTATTTATTTATTTCTATTCATTTGAAGCAGATACGTCACTCTGTGAGAATTTCTCTGAAAAATTATCAATTGCTAGTTACGACAGTTAGCGCGGAGGGTGACGATTTGTCTTTCCAGAGATATTCTTCTGCATTCTGGTGAGACTACGTTCTCTACTCTACGTTTCATCTTGCATAATTTAATGGGAATATCCTGGTAAGGTGACTTGTAACATTTTTGCTGTAGATAATGTAGAATAAGTTTTTCATCATCATCCTCATGCGTCATTTCATCTTCTTTTTAGTTATATTAAACCTTTTTTTATCATAGGCCACATAAAAAAGAAAGGTTAGATATATCTTATCCTACAAACGTTATGTATCTGGCTAGTCAACAGTAGTTTTACCAGAAAATCGACGGCTCCTACGTATACTAGGACAAGTGCAAAAATACAACTGCATAGGAGAGCGGATTAAAGGTGCTAAACCTTTTAACTTTGACTTATAGCAATAGAAATATTTGAAATTTAGAAAAGGTAATATGGTATGGTCCATTTCAGAATTTCAAATATTTCTATTTATGTCAAAGTTAAAAGGTTTAGCACCTTTAATCCGCTGTCCTATGCAGTTGTGTTTTTGCATTTGTCCTAGTATACGTAGGAGCCGTCGAAATTAATGTTGTTGAACAACTGCTGTCGTCCGATTTCTAAACAACCGTTAGGTGAGTAAACCAAATTTTGAATTAAGAGCAAAAATGTGTATAATGGTTCTCTCTATAAATTTTGAAGACATACAGATGTTTTTGTTATACCAAATTATTGGGCCACATTTAAGCTCGTTGTTTAATTTTTAATGAGTTGTTAGACTAATATTGTTTTTACACATTTTTGCTTATAATCGTACGTACGACCTAAGTCCCCGATACCGCGCACCCTTTCCGCACTCAACGATCTCCTAGACTCATACCCAGATACTGATTTGTTTGAGGATGGATGGGTGAAGCTGTTGACGGGTTGCTTGAAGATGTGTGAGAGAGATGTATGATCAGTTTCAATTTTAATTTGTAATTTTTGTTGTCTGTCATATTTTATGTAAATGAAACGTAATCTATTTTTAAGAAAACTTTAACTTATTCATTTTTTGTAATGCTAAATGAAATTCATAATGTAAGTAGTTAGCGAAAATTGACAATTATTTAAGTGATTATAATTCTACTTAATTTAGTGTAATAATTATTGTATGACCATTCTAGTTAAATAGTTTAAATAAATAAATAATTCAAAATTAGAATTACTCAGTTAACAGTTTTTAAGAAATCAGACGACAGCCTGCTTATGTCTGGACTAGAGAATGGGTTATCAGCGATATACTTTAATCACGAACTTGAAGCTGTAAACACTAAAATTATTTTATAGTGATAGTACTGACTCAGTCATGTTGGGAGTCCACCATGTTCACATGAGGTCCTTTCTCCCCTCATAATGGCGCGAAAAACTACAAACATTTGAATATATCAACAAAATAAATAAAACCTCCTTACATCCCATTCTAAAGTCACAAAAGAGGTTTTAAACTAATCACAAATTAAAAAATAATTTCCCTAAATTAATGTAAATTACTAACAGTTGGCAACCCTAACGAATAGCCAAGTTTGTAGAGCCGAAAAGCATAACCAGTCGCAACGCCTTATTCTGAATACAACATCGCAGCAACATCGAACTTACAACATCGGTCTTATTACTATGTAGCGTAGAGTTCAAAATGCCATATCAAACACAACAAGCTCGATCGTGTTTACGAAGCGATTTACAGAATAACACCGTACCGATAATTAATGCAATGAGATTTAAAATCAATATTAAATGGGTAAAATTCAATAAAAATGTACGATGCAATGTTTGTAAACAGTTCTTGTGGTATTTTACGCGCGAAAACATTGTTACAAAGGTTAGAAATATATATTTGAAATATTAGTGCTTACCTGTGCTTGTAACGTGTGTAACGCAATATAGTGTTGATTTGTGGTCGAACAATTAATATCTAACTTTTATTCCACACATATTCACATAAAATCATCACAATTTCCGGCTTATTTCTTGAATAATGTCCAGAAAAATATTTATGCGATGTTTTTTTTTTCCGCAGTTTTGACAATTGATAGTGATGTGCGTGCACGTGTTCTTTTTACGGTCACAGATTAAAAATAAATGTGTTTAAGTCGATCGATTATAGATTTAAAAAATTATAATTCAAGACAGTAGATAAAAAATATTGTACCTATAATAGTGATACACAACCTCATCGGCCACCAGCACCAGACGTGCGAAGAAGGCGTAGTGCAACGATTAACGGGGTAAATCCACTTCCATGGCATGGTGGCGTGGGGTTTGGTTAATTTATTTAGGGCCGATTTTTCAATCGTCAGATAAATTTTATCCAAGGAATAAATAAGACGGTTTGACATATTTTCTATAGAAAAGCTGTCAAAACATCAAACTTGTTCCCCAGATAAAAGTTATCTGACGATTCAAAAATCAGCCCTTATTTATTTATTTAATACTTCAATGCACAATGGTGGTACATAAGGCGGACTTAATGCCACAAGGCATTCTCTACCAGTCAACCTTTGGGTCAAAGAGAAAAGCATCGAAAAGAGGTACAAAAATAAAAATAAAAAAGGATATTTGTGACTTAATTAACTATACATAACAAAACAATTAAAAATATAGGACATAGATAATAAAATAAAATGTAAATAAATACATAAATATGTACATAAATATATATATATATATATAAATACGATATTATTGTGTATGAACATAAGTATAATTATGACGAAAACTGTAAATGTCAAACTAGGGAGGCAGCGATTTCAGGTAGTATTCCCGGACTTTGCGTTTAAACAAAATTTTGTTGGGAGCCTTTTTAATATCCAGGGGAAGCACATTCCAGAGTTTGATTGCTGAGACAGCGAAGGAATTGGAAATGAAACCCGTACGGTGAGAAGGAATCTGAAGGAGCAAATTTTCAGAAGCACGAAGGTTACGATTGTGAGAACTACCTAAAACTTGAAAACAACTTTTCAGATACCCAGGAGCACAAGGATCATTTAAAATAGAAAAAAGCAAACAGAGAGATCTGAGGGATCTTCTCTGACGAATAGGCAGCCATTTAAGCTGAGAACGATAAAAGGAAATGTGGTCATATTTACGAAGTCCGTAAACAAAACGAATACAATTGTTGAGAAGTCGATCCAATTTGTTTAGAAGTTCTTGGGATACATCAGAGTAACAAACATCAGCATAATCAATTATGGGAAGCACAAGAGACTGGACCAGCAGTAATTTAGTACTAGATGGGAGAAAGTGTTTAAATCTATAGAGAGATCGCAGTGTGGATGTGACGCTCTGGCTGACCTGATTGACTTGCTTGTTCCAACTTAGCCTATTGTCTATATGCAAACCTAAATCCTTCAAGTTGTTTGACAACGGAATAACTAAATTATTAAATCTAATCGGCATTAAGTGTAGAGTGTTTAGGTTTTGTAGATGGAACGAGCTGCCAATCAGCATTGCTTGGCATTTGCTGACGTTAACGGAAATTCCAAATTTCCTGGACCAGTCCCTTATCATATGAAGGTCAGCATTCAGGTTGGAAATACAACCATCTATACTGCCGACATCAGTGCGAGCGTAAAGTTGCAAGTCATCAGCATACAGATGGTAAGAGCATTTGAGGATGTTAGTAACGGAATTTATAAATAAAGAGAATAATAAAGGAGAGAGTATACCGCCTTGTGGTACGCCAGTTGCCAAGTTGAACCAGTCAGAACATTCGTGATCAACTCGTACTGCTTGCTGGCGTCCACGAAGATAGGATGAGAACCATTCCCGTGACAACGACGAGATCCCAATTTGCATCAAGAGGGCCAGGAGAATATCGTGATCAACGGTGTTAAAAGCGTTGGAAAAGTCTATTAAAATTAATACCGTTATCTTCGAATTCTCCATACCGGACCTAACATCTTCTGTAACTTTGAGGAGAGCAGTGGAGGTACTGTGACCAGGTCGAAAACCGGATTGGAATTGGGATAGCAAGTTATTTTTGTAGATAAAAGCGGAAATTTGTTTGTGGGTAACAGCTTCAAGGATCTTCGAAAGGAATGGGAGAATTGAAATTGGCCTGAAGTGACTAATTAAGCTGGGGTTAGATATTTTTGGAAGAGGGATGATGAAAGCCTTACGCCAGATTGAAGGATAAACCCCAGTATAAAGAGAAAAATTTATGATATGTGTTAAAACAGGAAGTATGGTGCTAAGGATGAGCGTTAACATCCTCCTGCTCACTCCGTCACAGCCGACAGCTTTAGACTTTAGTGCTGTAAAGATTTTGTGGATTTCGAGGTCAGTCACGGGGGAAAACGTGAAAGAATTGGGAGATAGTATCGGCATGGAATTAATGTCAAGAATAGTATTTCTTCTCACATCATCTGTAAGAGTGCCTGATGTAGAAAAATGTTGGTTTAAATCATTTAATGTCAAATTCGAAGGTAAAATATTGGTTGATGACTTAGATATGCCAAGTGATTTAAGGAACTTCCATATATCAGCCGGTGAAGAGCTAAGAACATTTTCACAAATGTATCGGCGTTTAGACACTCTCACCATCTGGTTACACCGATTTCTTGCTAACTTATACAGGCACCAGTTCTCCTCACTGCGATCCCTTCTATATCTTCGGAAAGCCCTCTTAATCTATCAGTTGAACTTCCCTGCACTAGGTATATGCTCTAAGGCTGAGATCTATAGATCCGACTTGGACTTAGCTTAGACTTTGCTCAGACTTTACTCACGCAATACTTTGCTAAGTGTATGCTTAGCATAATCTTAGATTTGGAATTTATAGACGTATCACGTTGAGACTATGCTGAGCTTAAGCTAAGCATACGCTAAGACGGTCGATGTCAAAATACAAGTTATTGTTTCGTTTCAAGCATTACATTCTTGATTTTTCTTTATAAATGTTTAACAATAATAACATGTAAATAATCTAGAACTACGCTCATATTTCTTCTATGTATTATTATTATAAGAATAAGCAGAAATTGGCTTGCTTATAAGTGTTTTTTTTTTTTTAATAAACGAACACAATATTATATTCATTGAAACGGATCGCATCGTTTTGACATCTGCAATTTGTCGAAAAAAAGTAACTTTTAATTCATTTTTATACATTTTAAACTTAGAAAAACTTGTTTTATGTGATGTTATACTACCTAATTGTTTTTATCTTAACTAATTCAGAATTAGTTATCAACATCAAGGAAATCTTCCCTAATCTGGTATTACTGAGTTGAGTCTGGTCACTTTATAATACTAAAAAATTAAAAAGTTGTGTAAATATAATGATGGTAAAGTAAATTACGGACCATTATTTTTTGTTAGGATAATAGTAACCTAAGTATTTGCTAAGTCGTCGATTTTGTGAACTTAGACTTTGCTAAGCATTTGCTAAGCACGCACTCAGATGAATTCAAAGACGGCTCTATAAATACTGACTTTGTCATAATTCTAAAGTAAAGTCTGAGCAAAGTCCAAGTTGGGTCTATAGATCTCAGCCTAAGCCCTGCACGTGTACTTTGCTAAACTAACGCCCACCAACATCTGTTGCAATCATCTATAGTGGAGTCGTTGGGTTATTCTCGTTATAGAATAACTCCGTTAGTTCTCATAGGTGTCGTAAAAGATTATTTAGAAAACGATAACGGATTGGGCAGAGGCAGTAGAATTCTGTTTCCAAGCTTGCGTAGCGATTATGGCAATCGATCTTATTATTTTGCAAACCATTATGAGTCTCATGTTTAGCAGCCACAAACCAATATTTATTTATTTAATAATATGATGAATATTGATTGCATAGACCACTTCTTTACGACTGTTTCGCGCGTGTAAAGGACTAAGGACGAGTTCAATTTACTTGACTTTCCAATATTAGAAGACTACTAGAGCAAAACGTCTTGTTTAAACTTGAGAACACTCATTGCTAATTGCTATGACTTAAAAGCAAGATAAAAATCCTGTGGGTCCTGTGGGTACATACAGTCTGACTAGAATATAAATGAACGTGGCGAAATAGAGAACTAACATGAAATGTACTGAATTTGAAAAGCTTCTGACATCTTCCTTCACAAGCAGCGCCGACCTCCAAGTTCATTTAAAGTCATGTTGGACTTTATCCGTCCTTGCTCCTCTCTATTAGTAACATCAAACTGCGGTCACCAATTCTTCTGCAAAGCGTGATGATTAAGGCAATTTTCTAGGCAATGCTCTGTAGGCTTAGAGCATATGCTCTAAGTCTGTAGGAGTTCCATGTTCAACAGTAGACGTTTATATCTTAGAATAAGTACTAAAGCATAGAAGCCGTCTCGGTACTTGAAACACTTGAAAAACGTACAGGGGCATCTGTCAAATGTGGGCAATTTCGAGATTTTGAGCCCATTCTAACGCTACCAAATTAAATAGCCCGCTACTAGTACCGCCTGTCAAACGACAACGACATTTTAAATTTTGTCGTATAATACTTGTGACAGTGGCGCGGTGATTTGAAAAAATATTTTAGTCAAGAATTTATATTTAATTAATTGTGTTTTGTGTAAGCGCATATTGTTCATATAAGAGTGTGCGCTATGTCCTGAATAGTAAAAAAAAAAAAAACTCGCAAGGGACGTACAAAAAATCAAAGTGAAAATATCGGCTTCCACAAGTACGTAGTATTTTTATGTTTATTCCAGTTTATTCATAGATTTTCCTTTAAATATATTTCATTATACATTAAATAAGTAAAAGTAAGACATTACCTTTTAGAAGAAGTAAATAAATAAGTTTAAACTATCTAAATCTTATTTATATAACAATATGAATATTCGCCAAAGAAATTATTAAAGGGGTGCGAAAATTTTATCGATAAATCTATCGACAACGTGATTTTTGTGTTAGGTTTAATTAATTAGGTATTTATACATATTTTTTTTCATTTAGGTTTTCCTGTGACGAATATTTTCGAAATAAATGGATTGCCGTGGTAGCTCACGAAATTGGTTGGGTTCCAAGAAAACACTATATCTTCTTTTACTTGTTCTGGCAAATGGCGGAGACTGAAGGAGAACTCTACACCAACATTATACCTTCAATCTAAAAAAAGCCTAAATTCTTATTGAATTGCATGTCTACAGGAAGTAAAAGAATTCGAGTAATTTCTTTAAAAAAATTGGTACAGATTAACCCCGCACTGTATTTAGCTTGATTGAAAATAAAAAAATAAAAATCTTTTTTTTCTTGCAACATTACGTAAGACATCTTCTTTCGGCCATTCATACAATAGACTATTTCAGATATTATTTCATTGTCTTGTTTATCTTAATACAGTCGCAATCTTTAAGCCTGATAGATAAAATAATTAGGAGAACAAAAAACCAAATTAACGTATTCAATGAACGATGATTAACTTACTTCTCAATCAGTTTGCATTGGTGCCACTAACTTTTACACCTCTTTACCGTAATTATCTTTATAAATCTTGTATTTTTAGGGATGCGGTTTTTTTAATAGATAGAGTGATTCAAGAGGAAGGTTTTAAGCTATAAAACGTACATGGGGCGGGTCGCTAGTTATATATAAAACAATCATTATTTTGTGTTTAAAATTTCCAGCGCCTCGAAATTAACAACTTACCTGAGACCACGTGGCGCCGTTCTAGTGACAGAAAAAAACGTGCATGTCCAAGTACATTACAAGGAACACTCAATAATAATGTATTTAACTTTTGTGAAGCTTTTAGTAATTGCAAATTAAATAATAGACATTTATACATATACGATGACTTCATTTATTGAAAGCGATAATCACAGGACCAGTCGAAATGACGATGTTCGGGAGAGGTCTATGTCCAGCAGTGGGCATCTTTCGGCTGAATAATGATGATATTATAACTTTACTTTTGTCATTCTAACTTTCTAAGAAGTAAGTATTTATATGTACTATGGCAATATACGGCATGGCTGTTATTTTGGATAACACAATGATAGTCACCTTCTTTCGGCCATACAATACTATTTCAGATATTTCGTAATATATACATTTATACGATGACTCTATTTTATCGATAGCTATAGTCTGATAGTGTGAATACCCTCATCCCTAGTCTCCGTACAAAAGGTTACAAAATTATTTTTTACGGCCTGTCAAAAGTTTATCTTTCCCGCTCTGACAACAGCGAGTCCGCCTTATGAGTAAACAGCATGGCTATTTTAATTCGTTTATGTTAAGTAGCGCTCCTTCTATGCTTTAGTACTTATTCTAAGGTTTATATGCTTACATAATGATACCACAGAATAAATAATAATAATGACACTCAGTCAGTCTAATGGCGTAATAGCGGGGAAACCCACTCCGGGTCTTTTAGACCCGCGACGGCGAAACCGGGGCCACACCTCTCTACACCTCTAGCCGCTCACACGTTTGTTGCCCCTTTCGCCTCTATACTGGCGGCATTTCAGGGGGCCCAGCTAGTGAGCTGGCGAGTCACCGTCTGCCAACGCATTTCAAATTTAAACTTGAAAGGCAGACGCCGTTTTCTTCCGGCAATAGAGGTTAACAGATCCACTAAACACCCCTTCCCATAGACCAGATATTTTTCACCATATTTTACAATAGTCTTGCACCCACTTGGGACGGTCCATGACTGTACTCCAATAGTGCAGCCGTGGATAGTCCCCTGTTGGTGCCCCATTTTAGATTAAAGTTCTCAAAGGGGCCTCTGCGCGTTGGACCTGTGTCCCCGTGTATGCCTTCCAAAGGACCGGACATCTTCCGCACGGAAGATGAACCGTGATTCCCAGAATTATACTCAGATAAATAGTAGGTGCGCACGGGTACATATCAAGATCTACTTTTTCAGTATGAGCTGATCTCGCATTGTATAGGGTTTCCGAACAATGAGAGGTCAGCTTATAGTGGAAATGTATAGCATGCTATCGACGACGAAGTGACAATAACTCTTAGCTGATATTTTGGCGATTTTTAGTTTTTTAGATAGCATAAAGCCTTAAAAAATCGTTTGCGTGAGCTGATAGGAACAGCTAATTTAATTTTAATTTCTTATTTTTTACCAAATTATTAGTAACTAGAAATAACTATTAACTGTGCATAAAATTTGCTAATAAACTATGTTTCCTGGTTTCCTATAAATTCCGTTTTGCACATAGGAGTTCTTGTGAGTTCTTGACACTTCGTCGTCTTATGTAGTAGTGTAAAAAAAGCATATAGTAATCTGTCTAGCCTTTTGCTAGCTAATTCTAAAGGCTTACTGTCCTACTGGACATTATTTCTGTGAAATCATCAATTCAAATGGAATAATTGGGATTTCACGACAAAAACGGTGTAGAAACCGTTTAAGCATAGTACAGACAGCGAGACTGGCTGGCGTCCCCAGACTTTGCCACCGGAGAATGAGCTCCCCACCTCCTAGATCCGGGCCTGTTGGTACCCAAGACACTAAGAAAGATCAAAGAGTCCTAGATTTTGAATTATTTTAACCTCCGACGCAAAAAGAAGGGTGCATGAGTTTGAGCTCTGTCTGTTTGTGGCAAAGTCGCTCCCTAACTGATGAACCAATTTCAATGTGGTTCTTTTTATTTGAAAGATAGTTTAATCGGGATTATTCTTAGCTATGTCTGATTGCTTCACTTCAACTTTAAAATGCAGGGGACATTATTATTTTTTAATTAAAGCTTTATACAATGTGTCCGGTCATGGACTAGTGATATTCTAGGTACTTTATATAACAACTATTCTAGTACACAAATACACTACACACTAGGGTCTAATCCACTTCCCCGCTATTTGGCAGCCATTTTACTTTTTTGTTGAGATATTGTCTACAACTGTATGTCTGTGTGAACCCATTGTATCGTAATGTAAACAATAGACAATATTGTTGCCCTCCGAATAAGCCTACTTTTATCTCAGTAGGACCAAAAATTTGAGAGATATGACTTTTTTTGTACACACGTACAGAATATCTCAACCAAAAAATGAAAGTGTATTGGAACCTAGTAAGTGTATTTGTGTACTAGAATAGTTGTTATATAAGTACCTAGAATATCGCTAGTCCATTACCGGACACATTGTATAATAATACAATGGCTAGATAATGCATTTGCAGTGGGTTTATTATTCGTATTAGAAATAAACGGAATAAAATACAAGAATATAGGTAATCAAAACATATTTATTGATGGTAATCGTTTGTTACACAATACGCGTAAAATAACTTTGCCCCTCTGAAGTGAGGAATATAACGCTTATAGACTGTTTTCACAGCGGCAAACTTATTTTACGCGTACTGCACTTAATTAATATAAAATTTATGACATCTTGTCAACTATACAACTTTACTTACAACAACGATTCAAAAATAAATTTCAGATAAATCAAAATCAAACTTATAACTAATACAATTCATATTAGAAAACAATTGAAGACATGAGTGGATGAAGGTGATATGTTACATTTTCAAGAATTCGAGTAAATGAGCGTTAAACGTTTGGTAATTGAAGTTGTGACTGGAAAAAGGTAATGTACACGTAATAATATTTTTCAAACAATGCTCAAAATAGAGAGTTTCTCGATGCATTTGGAAAAAACAGCTTCATTTGGCAAGAAAAACTGAAATTCTTGAAAATGTAACATCACCTTCATCCACTCACGTCTTCAATTCCATGGCCACCTATATGAGGCCCAAATAACTATAGGCGGGCATTGATCTGCCTTTGTAGTAGGTGTTCAAACGGTCGGTTGCGAAAGCTTTCAGAGTCGATCGCGGCAACTTGTAATGTGTTCGACTTTCGATTTCGGGTCCAAAATTAGTTGGGCAATCCCGAAAAATCCACGTGAGTAAACCGTAAGACCGTAACTAATCATAAATATGAATGAGGCTGTTTTTGGAGTTTGATCAGGTTCCCTTTCCGGGATTAAATGATGGAATCAGGCGTTACTTTGCGGAAATCCATGACATACAAAAATGCAAATAGAATATCTAGCTTTAATTCCGCTGACTCCTCGACCGCTAGGACGCGAATTCGCGTCCGAGTCAACATATCCTGAGGATGCCCCGCGCAGGGCGAAACACGTGTCGTGTATTGGTTTGGTTGTATGTTGCATTATTTTTTCACTCTTTCTGCATGTGCATATACTTGTGTGCGGGAGGGTGGTGCTGCATACTGCATCCAAACTAGCGATCTTGTTCAGCGGAATTAAAGTTAGATACTCTATTTGCATTTCTGTCATTTCGGGATTGCCCAACTAATTTCTGACCCAAACGAAGCCCTTAATCATTAGCGGAACACGCGGCGAGGTCGCGAGTCGAAGCTTCGACTTGGGGTCCGAAATTAGTGGGGCAATCCCGAAAAATGCATGTGAGTAAACCGTAAGGGCTCTTACACACCACGTTTTTTTCAGGCGCTGTCAACGCGCGTCGCACGCAACTATAACGCGCTGCAAACGCGATGTTATCGAAACCAATTTACCTATTCACACGTTCATAAAATTGTAGTATGCAGATGACGACTTTTTCGCGAGCTGTCGACGCGCTCGTAGCGCGGAGTTACATCGAGACGCGCTGTGCCAGCGCTGTGCCAGCGCGTCTCTTTAGCTGCAAACACATACGTACAGCGCGTTTGATTTGTTCGCGCGCGTGCTACGCGCATTTTATTTTGCAAGGAGAGTTGCTCACGCGCGTCTGTACCGCGATACACGCTCCTTCGCGCGTGTGCTACACGCTTTTTACTTAGCAAGGAGAGTTGCTCACGCGTGTCTGTAGCGCGTTTCTCGTGAGTTTGCAGCGATGCAATCGCAAGTAATCTGCCTATTTCAAGTTTAGCAGCGCCGACAACGCGCGATAGCGAAACGCGCGTCGACGGCGACTGAAAAAAACGTGGTGTGTAAGAGCTCTAACTAATCATCAAGAAGAATGTGTCTTACGAATGTTATAATACAAAAAAAAAACAGTCTCATTCATTAACTTTCTCCTTTTCCATCAAATGTCCATACATATTCCTTTTATGATACTTAGACCTACTATGTTTCTTATATTGATTATTGTTAATGAACTTTTTATCGCAAAGCGTGCACTCCACAGGCCTATCACTCAAATGCTTGAACATTATATGCGCTTTCAAGCCCCCAGGACTTATGAACTTACCATCGCACTCAGGACATTCGTACAAACTCTTCTTTGTATGAGATCTCATGTGATTAATCAAATAATTTTTATAGAAATACTTTTTAGGGCATAAATCACAGGAATATTGTTTCTCTGTCTCATGAGTGACTTTATGCCGTTTCATATCAGCGGATTGCGCTGATTTATGCCCACAAATGTCGCAAGAGTAAGGCTTTTGTCCTGTATGTGTGCGAGTGTGAACTTCCCTCATACTGTGAGTGCTAAAGCATCTCCCACAGTATAAGCACTGATGTTTTTTAACCCCAGTATGCGTCCCCATGTGGTAATCATAAGATTTTTTGCTCGGGAAATTTTTACCACACTCCACGCAAGTAAGTTTTTTATACTTATGTTCATTTAAATGTCTTTGCAAGTTAAATTCTCCGTTGGTTATGAAGGGACATATCGGACAATTAACTTTTTTATCGAAGTGAGTGTAAATATGTAATTTGTAGCTGTTTTTAGTGTACTTTTGTCCGCACTCAGGGCATTTGAAATGCGACTGAGTCGTATGCGTTAATTTGTGCAGCAAAAAGTCGCAGTGATCTGAAAATGCTACTTTGCACAGTTTACACAGAAACGATTCGGAGGTATGAGTGGATTTGTGTGCGATTAAGTCTGCGTTTTTTTTAAATACCTGGGAGCATAATGAACAGGTGTATTCTAAGACTGTCTCGTGAAACCGGGTGTGGAGCTGTAAAGCTTTCTTTGAGTCAAGCTCCTTAAAGCATACATTACAAATTAAAGATGTTGGTTCGTCGTCTGAACTGACTCGGCGCTTCGGTTTCCAGTCTTTGGGTTCCTTGTATGAGACTCTGTAAGAAGACAATTTTTACTTTTTACCACGAAGCAGATACAAAGAGGAATCGGCTTAGGGATCGTCCATTAATCACGTGAGGCTAGAAAGGGGGGGAGGGGGTTCGGAAAAAGTCATGAACTATCACAAGAGGGAAGGGAGGGTGTAGTGAGATATCACGTGTATAATTTTTTTTCGTTGAGCGCGCGATTTCTATACCGAAAAATGGCGCGTGACCTTGACTCGCCGTTGCCAGATAACGATTTCTGCAACCTAAATGTCTGCCTAGACATTTTATCACAGTGCTAATTTTCCAGAATTAAATTATACTATTATACCTGTATTTAAAGACAATATTCTGAAAAATATTAAGCTACTTTGTACCAAAAAAATACACGTTATTTTGGGTAGGGGAGGGGGGTAGTCTAAAACCTCAACACGTATCATCAGGGGGAGGGAGGGGGGCTAAAAAGTTGCTAAAAAACATCACGTGATTAATGGACGACCCCTTAAGCAACACTAGAGACACCTAGCGTAATATGGCTACACCAAATGTTAGTTATCTATAAATCCGAAGCTTTTAATTTTTCCTATTCATTGCTAGAAAATATAGAAGAAGTCGGTGCGTAATGTACGATTTCCACCAAACGGGCCGCGCTGGGGCTCCTCCGAACGCATTTCACACTGTGCTAAAGGAAATTCAGGCTTCTATACAATAGTTAAGTTTCATGTTTCAATGGAATTCACACTGCTTGGAACTCGGTTAGATACGCGCGTATGCCGCGGCAGCCGGTCGGCTCCTCGCGTACGTGGAAAGCGGCGCTCGACTGTCGTCGTGTCCAGTCGGCTCCGCTCGGCCACCGCCGCGCGAGCTCGTGTGTTGTCGCCGGCTGGCAAGTTAAATCATTCAGGTCGCTGAGAGCATGCTAGCTAGCACGCGCGAGCATGCGCCCGCGTTACAGCAGATTGTAGCCGTCGGGCGGACGCGGTCGGCTACTGGCACGTGCTCGCGCATCCGCTGCGATCCTGCGTGGCCCGGTTGGTGGAAATCGTACATAACGCTCGTCATCGTATTATCGGAAAATCGCGTTACAACATCTTTTCTTTGTATTTGCTCCGTGCTTTTTAGTTACTAATGTTCCTTGTACCTAGGGTTACCAACTCGTGGAGAACCTCGTGGCTAAATAATTACAGCCGCATAGACCGATCTTCCGGGTTAAGCCACGCTTGTCGAGGTTGGTCTGTGGATGGGTGACCATTTACCATAGCGAGTTTCCTCCGTGCCTCGGAAAGCACGTAAAGCCGTTGGTCCCGGCTGTCATTTGTAGATCTTTGACAGTCGTTACTGTTGGTCAGAAGCCAGAAAGTCTGACAACCAGTCTTACCAAGAGTATCGTATTACCCAGTTACTGGGTTGTGGAGGTCTGATAGGCAGTCGCTCCATGTAAAATACTGATATTCAGCTGCATCCGGTTCGACTGGAAGCCGACCCCAACATAGTTGGGAAAAGGCTAGGCAGATGATGATGACCTAGGGTTACCAACTTTTTTTAACAAAAAAAACGTATGAAATTGTTTGAATAGGCAAAAATAAAGTATTTGGAAGAAAAATAAAGTATTTTTTAAAGGACATGACCAGTGCCTGCCTTCCTGTTCGGAAAAATATGCGGGATTCCAGGTTTTACACTAAGATTTAAAAATTAAGATCTAAATTATTATGGTTACCTTTTTGTATTATTCCGACTAAAGCCAAGGTAAAAATATCTGAAAAAATCAGTAAGTGTGTGATATTGCTTCCGTTTTGCCTTTTGAAACACTTCTTTTTTTTTACTTTTTTTCATCATATTATTTAAGTACGTTCTTTTTTAACTTACTTTACGCGTATCAGTAAAGATTGGAAATAAAGTATTTTGGCATACTTTATTTTTATGCAAAAGTATAAAGTATATTTATCGAAAATAAAGTAGGATACGTTATTATAAAGTATGGTTGGCAACCCTACTTGTACCTACACATTTATGTGAGATGAAAAACATGCAAATAAGTGAACTTTCTCGTCGTGTCGGCACGAGCTATACCAAAATAACTCATGCGTTGTAAAACGATAAACCAGTCTGCAAAATTGGTAACAGAGCTGACTGCACAGGGTGCGCCGGACGTACAACTTAATTATGGGTTCCCTACGTGACATCGAAACTCAATACATCGAATATCGCAGCATCGAAAACGGTACATCGAAGGGTCACATAATCGATGGTACTTTACATCGGTGGTACGCCACATCGAAAATCTCGACATCGAAAGGTTACGATATCGATGGTACGCTACATCGAATGTCGTTAAATCGAATGGTTACAGTACCTATCGATTTCTCCTCACAGCGAATTGCATAACAGTTAGAAATGTTTTTTTTTTGGTTAATATTGTTTTCTTGTGTGTTTAATTTATTTTTATTCGGTGCAGTAACTAATGGTTATAACAATCTTTAGATGCAATAACCCATCGATTTTGCAACCAGTCAATGTTGCAACCAGTCCATGTTGTAACCATACAATACTGTAAACATTCGATTTCACGACATTCGATGTAGCGTACCATCGATTATGTGACCCTTCGATGTACCATTTTCGATGCTGCGACATTCGATGTATTGAGTTTCGATTTCACGTAGGGAACCCCTTAATTATCGTCATTCGGAGGCGCTTTAATGCACCCCATCAGTGTCGGACTGGCCATAGTTAGGGTTGCGTTTGCCACAAGAGCCCTAGCGTGCGCGGTTCCCCCTCCTGACTGGAAGCCCGCATAGGCGAGGTGAAATATCTCCTTTTAGAAAAAAATCACTGGCTAGTTTTAGTTATACAGGGCTATTGGAAAAACAATAACAACCTCTTAAGGGGTCATTGCACTCATCATTATGAACAACTTTTGCTATTGGAAAAAATTTGAAATCGCAAAAAAAAAATCAGCTGTTCCCTACATTTATGTTCACATGACCCGTCAAAATGTAGGGAACAGCTGTTTTTTTTTCGCGATTTCAGGTGATATTTTTTACTGCAAATAACCTCAACTATCGCCCTGTTTCGTTTGATCCATGATTTTTACCCATCTGTATACATTATGAGGTATCAAATAAACAGATATGGTTCCAATGAGAACGAAAAACGAGAAAAAGGGTTAAAACAAAATAGTATACTCACTGTTGCTCACTTTTCCTTAATTTATACTTCTGAAATACTTGATTATCATCTCCGAATACATCATATTTACCCTCAGCATCTTCAAAATTTACTTTAACATCTACTCCTAACATCTCAAGTTCTGAAGGACGTTTCTTACCCTTGGCCTTATTACCCTTATCTTGTACATCTATTGAACTTTCATTGATTTCAACCATGACATTATCATCATGGGTGATGTTACCCCCTCCTAGGATAATAACATTTTCAGTTATTGATATTTCATGGCTTTTATCTATATTGGTAGCATTTTCTATACTATTATGGTGGTCGGTATTACCCTTAATGTTTTTGTTGGCATTTTTACCCCCATCATCCTCTACTTGGTCAGAATTACCCTTGCAATTCTCATTACAATTTGATACAGCATTGTTTATTTCGGGGATTTCTTTCGAAATTTCTTTTTCGGTTACTTGTGTAGTATTATCTTCATCGTTTACTATATCTTGCGGTTCAGACTCAACCAAATCATTATTTTCTGGGTCATTGTTACCCTCGCCCGAATCTTCCCGTTTTATTGTTGTATTTTCATTTGAATTATGAGCCTTAGTTTTTGTTAGGCCCTGTTCATCAATTTCATCTTCAAATTGTATTCGACTATTCATTATTGTGAAATTTTCATTCACGGTTCAATTATTGTTGGTGTTTGTAGTAATATGAGCCACATTTAGTGATTTTTACTTAATAGTATCAGACCAAGATAATATTTACAAGGATAAAAGGTTATTCTAAGCACTTGGTTTGCAACGCTGAAAGAATAATAAAAAGTTTTAAAATTAGTTGAGGTAAATACATAATTTGTCTATGGATTTATATGGCTTAGATTTTAAGCTTAAGAATATTTATTACTTAGTTAAGGAAATTAAAGTTAGGATAATAACCTGTGTCTTAGCAGAAATTGCTTGTTTCAGCATTTTTATAACTTTGTCATGATGTGAAGTTACAACTTGAATATTTTATTATTTTAGTACTAATCTACTTACTTGTATTTATTAACTGTAATATATAGTTAAAATGTAATGTATTACGCACCATTAATTTGATATTTGATTTGAAATATTATTAAAATTAAACAAAGTTTAGTTGTAAGCAGAATGTTGTTTTAGAAAAACTTATTTTTTTGACGTTTATAGTGATGTCCAATAAGAAAAAATACTTACAGAAGTAAATCGATCGATTTTGTTTTAAGTTATTGACTTAACTTTTATGGATTATTTTACGTCGAGAGATACGTTATTAGACGCAAGTTATGGTTACGAATCACTTTCCAACGTAGGAGGCCTACCATGCAACTGCATCATTGTGCTATTTCATTCCATGGCGTCGCGTCGTATTAAAGTGGCAAACACCGCTGAAAAAAAAAACGATCACCGATTCGCTGCCTGGGGGCTTACTATGACCTCTTAAAGCAGGACAGAAGTTGCCTGGAAGTTGAACTATCCTGCTTTTTTGTACTATGACACCGTTGAGAAGGCCTGCCGCAGGCTTACGTTGACGTTTACGAAAGCCGTTCACCTTTGTTTTTTGTATAGACTTTTCGTACCATGAACAAGCTTATCCGTTCAACTTGGTTCAATAGTCGTTCACTTTTAGTACTGTCATGGTACGATTTTTAGCGATTCAGAAGCAGGCCTGCTTTTGAACGGAAGTTGACTGGCTGGCATTTGAGCGTTTTCATAAGAGGACATAGTAAGCCCCCAGGCCTGCCGGAGGCCTACTATAACGATGTCATAGTACAAAAAAGCAGGGCAGTTCAACTTCCAGGCAACTTCTGTCCTGCTATAAGAGATCATAGTAAGCCCCCAGTGCTGAGTCCGGGGAAGCGGTGGTCTCCTTCTGCGAAACCGTCACCTCGCAGCAGGAAGCAGCGGAAAGGAAGAGGGACTCTCCTTCTCCCTTTTCAAGCAACCGTTCTTCCGGCCCGCAGAAGGCGCATCGGGTGTCGGCGGAGGGTGGATAACGTCCCCTTCTAGCCCCCGTAAACGGGTCCAGCCAGAGACGGCGGACTTGGGGTCGTCCGCCACCCTCCATCCAAATGGACCCGAGGCGGCAGCGCGTAGTGTTCCACGCGCGCCTTAGATGTTACGGGGAAGTCCAACATCTCACTCGCCCCGCGGTTGGGGCCTGCAGAGGCGGGCAGGCACTAATCGGGGGCTGTGGAATAGTGTATTGCTCCCGCGGCCCTCGACCAAAGGTCACGGCACATTATACCGGCACAGCAACTGTACAGCTGCAGCACGGTGTCGCCTCGAATTTAGGGTACGGCTGGCCGCCAACGCGCCAACTACGCGTCGTCCGCGAGGTTCAAGCTCGCAGTACGCGCGCCGGTCGCGAGGTGCAAGCTTACTGTCACCGCGAACACAATTTTGTTATTATATGGCATTTGTGATTGAACACGCCTGGGACCTGCACGTTTTCATAATGTGTTTCACGACGTTGTTTCGCTGGCGACTCGGAGTCGGCGCGCCGTAAGCACGGAGTCAGCGCGCTGTAAACACGCGGTCCGCTCGCTTGCAGAGCGCAGGCTGCGAGTCGTGTTGTATGGTAGCGGCAAGCGCGCTGTCTGCCCGCCGTTGGTTTTTTCATATTAAAATTATGAAATATATTATACGGCACACGATGTATTGCTCTAATTTGAATGACAAGTTAATTGCTGGGTTGGAGGCTGGAGCGGTGCCGGTATAGTGTGCCATGATCTTTAGTCAGCGATAGTCTGACTAACCCATCCATGAGGTATACACCCCCAAAAAAGGGTCTATAGATACCGTCTGGGGGAAATACTACAAGCATACCTTTTTCTGTCGCCAAGCCGGTGTTCCTTACCATACCACTCAAGTCATAGGTAATAAAAGTCGTTAATAAATAAAATTGTCTGAATACAGTATAAAATTATACTTTTATTTACACAAAAAGCATTACATTTTACATACAGCAGGGAGCGGAATCTCATGGCAAAACATTTGAAAGATAATAGAGACGGGTTATTATTTTTTATCGGTTATTCAAACTATCGATACTTTTTAGTTTTGAATTTTATTGCATAATTAACGTAGGTAGGTACATTTATTTTTTATTCTTTAGGTACGCATAAATAATATTTGATCACACATAAATAAAACATTGTCTTATCTATCAAGAAATTCTGATAACTACCGCGACTCGGGAAGTTTACCCTATAAACCCTATTATGATATTTGATCTCTTTTAATTACGATAATCAAAATGAAAACGTCGTGTTACGTCACTTCTATTTCAATTTGGTATTTCATGTTGAACAACTTTTTTGTATTTCTAAAAAATGGGTAAGATGTCTGGGGGCTTACCATGACCTCTTATGAAAATGCTCAAATGCCAGCCAGTCAACTTCCGTTCAAAAGCAGGCCTGCTTCTGAATCGCTAAAAATCGTACCATGACAGTACTAAAGGTGAACGACTATTGAACCAAGTTGAACGGTTATTCTTGTTCATGGTACGAAAAGTCTATTTCGTAAACGTCAAAGTAGCAGGCCTGCTCTAACGATTTCATAGTACAAAAAAGCAGGGCAGTTCAACTTCCAGGTAACTTCTGTCCTGCTTTAAGAGGTCATAGTAAGCCCCCTGTCCGTCCTTCTGTATTCACAGCTGTTAAAAAGTATCGATAGCTTGAATACTCGATAAAAAATAATGACTCATCACCATTACATTTCAATTGTTTTGCCATAAGATTCCACTCTCTGATTATTATACACTGCATAGATACTAACATTCATAATGTTGCTACCATCAGTCGAAATGACATATTTTTATAATTACAGCCCTTAAAAACTAGATAATTCGTACACAATCTAGTATTATGGAAGTACTCGCCCTTTTTGGGGTTAAGTCATTTTTTTTATTAAAAATCTCGAATTTTTTACAAAAAATATAGGCAACAGTGAAGATAAACAATGTATTATAAAAAAAAATAGCCAAGTTATAATCGATTAAAATTGTTCACTAGACAGAGATAGCACTACGGAGCGATGACGTCATAACTCAAAAACTTTGTTACGAACTTTGTGAAGAAGGATTTTTTTATATTTTTGGGACATTTTTTACACAGCACCATCTAGTCCCAAACTAAGCAGAGCTTGTACTATGGGTACTAGACAATGGATATAATACTTATATACTTTTTTTTGTAAATACATACTTATATTTTAGATTTAGATTGTTATTTATAGAATAAACTTCGCATATTTCCACAGCATTATGTCCTACGGCATTCTGTTGTGGGGCTCAGCAGCTGACGTAGATTCTGTTTTTATTTTACAAAAGAGAGCAATCCGTGCAATCTACAATATGGGTTCCCGCGAGTCCCTCAGAAACGTGTTCAAAGATATTAATATACTTACCTTGCCGTCACACTGATATCTTTGAAAATATTATGTATGTTCGGAAAAATTTGCATATATGTTTAATGTTAGAAGCGATTTTCATGACAAAAATACACGTAATAAACATAAAATTGTGATTCCAAAATTTAGATTGAGTAAAACTAATAAGTCATTTCTAGGAAATGGCGTGCGTTTTTATAATAAGCTACCGAAATCTGTAACTGATCTTACCGAGGGAAAGTTTAAAGCCCATATTAAACGTGTCCTTATTCAAAAAGCATATTACAAGACTAAGGACTACGTTGACGATAAAGGTGTTTGGCAATAACTCCTTCTGCACATGTGGCTTCCCTGGTACCTCATTATCGTCGTATGTGTACCTATGTCTATTAACTAACCTCATTACTATTAGCTTTATTTTATTTTATTACTAACGTTACTCTCAAGATATCTTTATCTTATTACAGTGATTTTCTTTGTAATGTGTTTTGATGACAATTAACCATGTCAGTTGTTTTATATAGTTTAGCGTCCTTTTACTTTTTGTAAATGTGAGAGCTTTGTAGACTTGCTAGATGCCTGGATACCTAGTTAATTTCTGACCATATTTTTCATTTTGCTTTTTTGTGTGGTTCCTGCTCTTAAGTCTACTTTGCTCTCTCATAACTATTCTAAGTCATAACTGTACCCACTCAAATTGTTAAAGATATGGATTTTAAAAGAGTAACCATGGAGTTTCTTGCCGGCTCTTCTCCATAGGAAACGACTAATTGGAACCGTGCACCTAAATTCGACTTTTCATAAGCGCCTGTAATGGTTTATGTGAAATAAAAACTTTTGATTTGATTTGATTTGATATATTTTTTTTCCACTATTACCTATGTTTCTTGAAAAAGTTACGAGATTTGTAATAAAAATTGTCGCCTACCCTTTCAATACAGGCATAAGTATACAAAATTCTGTTCTACCTAGCCCAACTATGTTGGGATCACCTGCCAGTCAACACATGCGGCTAAATACCAGTATTTTACACGGAGCGACTGGCATCAGACCTTCACAACCCAGTTACTGGGCAATGCCGATATCCTAAGGTCGACCAGTCAGGTTTTCGAGCTTCTGACTACCCGTAACGACTGGCATAGGTATTCCTATCAGGGATTTGAAAACGAAATGAATTTCGTTCCGTTATACTAAATGTTATCATGTAACGTTTCAAAATTTGTAACGATACTAAAACCTAAAAAGATGCTTAACGTTATAAAAAATCATCATCTGCCTAGCCTTTTCCCAACTATGTTGGGGTCGGCTTCCAGTCGAACCGGATGCAGCTGAATATCAGTATTTTACATGGAGCGACTGCCTATCAGACCTCCACAACCCAGTAACTGGGTAATACGATACTCTTGGTAAGACTGGTTGTCAGACTTTCTGGCTTCTGACCAACAGTAACGACTGTCAAAGATCTACAAATGACAGCCGGGACCAACGGCTTTACGTGCTTTCCGAGGCACGGAGGAAACTCGCTATGGTAAATGGTCACCCATCCACAGACCAACCTCGGCAAGCGTGGCTTAACCCGGAAGATCGGTCTATGCGGCTGTAATTATTTAGCCACGAGCTCTTTTCTTATTTTCTTCTTATTATTTTGTTATAACGATTTCAATAATAACGATATATTATTAAAATCGTTATTAAATAGTACTTGATTTCGTTCCGTTTGTTAATATCGTTATGGACAAGTACTTAATTTTGTTACGCTCCTAGTAGAACGGTACAAATTATCGTTACAGGAAATACGCGTAACGTTATTTTGAGTAACGTTACAAGTCCCTGATTTGTATGACACACGGTTTAACGTGTTCGGAGCACGGAAGGGTCTCGATGTTTAACGAATGGTCACACATCTGCAGCATTGATAAGCCACGAATCCCTCAACATTATATTGACTATAAGATACATATTTACATACTTAGGAACTAATTTTATTAACATTACACTCTGATCAACCAGATCGTCACTTATTATATGTTCAGAATAATTTGGCAGTTCATGGGGGCTGCTAGCAGAGGTAGAAAGCAAAATATCAAAAATCTATACATTTACCCCCTTGTTACAAATAATGGATTAAACCAAGACGCATCACTTTCTTATGTCATATAACAAAAAGAGACGGAGCTATTTTAAAACCTAGGTTTTTCTTAGGCGCCATCTCCACGAGCGAGTGAATCGCGGCGATATTCTCGCCGTGCCATCAAATTCAATACTAACTATCGCCGCGATAAAATCGCCGTGTGGAGACACGTTCTAAGAGAGTGTATTGAAATACGTGGCACGACGATAATATCGCCGCGATTCTCTCGCTCGTGGAGACGGTCCCTTAGACCATATTTTGTAATAAGGGGGTTTAAAGTCTAAGAGCTCATACACACCACGTTTTTTTCAGGCGCCGTCGACGCGCGTTTTGCTATCGCGCGTTGTCGGCGCTGCTAACTTGAAATAGGCAGATTACTTGCGATTGCATCGCTGCAAACTCACGAGAAACGCGCTACAGACGCGCGTGAGCAACTCTCCTTGCAAAACGCGCTGTACGTATGTTTCCAGCTAAAGAGACGCGCTGTGCCAGCGCGTCTATATCGATGTAACTCCGCGCTACGAGCGCGTCGACAGCTCGCGAAAAAGTCGTCGTCTGCATACTACAATTTTATGAACGTGTGAATAGGTAAATTGGTTGCGATAACATCGCGTTTGCAGCGCGTTATAGTTGCGTGAGACGCGCGTCGACAGCGCCTGAAAAAAACGTGGTGTGTAAGAGCCCTAAGAGTCTCCCCACACTTATCAACGCAGAATTGGATGAGGCCGGTCTGGAAAAGCCTTATATCTACAGGCATTAAAAAAATTCCGACCAGACTAAACTGATTCCGAGTCCACAAGTGTGGGGAGAACCTAATAACTCATTTTCGGAGCAAGAAATTTAATGAGAAACAAAACCACCTATAGTTGTCGCAATCTATTAAGTCGAATTTGATGTTTGCATAAAAGTACAAAATAATGTACAGAAGTTACACGCCTTCGATCTTTAAGAAATTCGCCTTTTTATTTATCTAAACATCGCGCACCTATTTTACAATCAAACTCTTCTGAATCACGGCTCATCTTCCGTGCGGAAGATGTCCGGTCCTTTGGAAGGCATACACGGGGACACAGGTCCAACGCGCAGAGGCCCCTTTGAGAATGATTAAACTTATTTTTTTTTTTAAACTAAACGCCATGCTTTGTAGTAATTATTAAGGTGGATACAGACTTTGCGAGGCATGCAACGAATGCCTCTGCTTGAGGCGTGTGTGTCGAAAAAATATATCAACATATGCTCGGGTCGAGCCATCGCGTGCGAAGCAAATGCCTCGTTTGTCTGTCTTCATGTTTGTGGCGAGGCATGTGCTGCGCACAGGCGCAGTTTCATTTTGTCAGTCGAGGCGTGGGTGGATATCGTACGCGGCGCACACTTCGAACGTGCATGCGCGACTACGTCCACAACTAACACCGGCGCCACACGTTGCCGCCAACGCTCGTACGGTCAGCATCAAAAGTAGCTGAACATTTGAGTTTTTAAACTTTGCAATAATTAGATAACTAATTGATAGGAAGCAAAAAATTTAAGGCATACTTAGAGCTATATCTAGCAGCTCTAGGTATCTATTAAACTTTTTGTTTTAAAATAATTCGTTTTCTAATTAATGCCAAGTTTAAAAACTCTAATGTTCAGCTACTTTTGATGCTGACCGTACCAACGTTGGTCAGTTAATTTCTTGAGGCGTCCACACGTTGGCTATTATACCAGTCTTGTCCCGTCAAAGCCAACGTGAAGATGTCCGATACAGAAATCGAAATTGCTCTAAGCGCTTTTACATTACTGAGTGCCAATTATAATTTATATTTCTTACTAAAAAAAAGAAAAAGCCACGTCAAAGAAGATGGTGGATGACGACACATCATATTATTGGCTGTAGCTGGTAAACATCTAAAAGTTCGATAACTTTTTCATTGGTCCATGCGGGTGGCGTTTTTGAGGGTGAGGATGGCATTCTCTCTCGTCGCGCACTCTCCATGCGTGTTGCAACAGGACTGAGCAAAGCGCCAACATGTGTACGTATCGCGAACGTTGGCGCAGATTCCTTTGATAAAACCGACACGCCTCGGCCAACTCCCAACGCTTGTCCCAACGTTGGCGCCAATCCTATTTTCTAGATCCACACGTTGGACGAGTGGCGTTGGGACTAACGTTGGGGCCAATGTGTGGAGCCGGCCTATAATGCTCGCACTGAGGCGCTTTGATCTTGAAGTGCGTAGCACATGCCTCGCCACGAATATGAAGGTACACACCTTGCGAGGCATTCGTTGTGCGCCGTTCGCGGCGCATGCCTCGCAAAGTCTTTACAAGTGTTGACATTACTCCTAGTATTTTGACAGATGTCAAATCCGACATTAAATTGCTACAACTGTGATATTGACACTTTGAGACCTATTTTCACTAAAATGCCTGTTACTATCACTTAAAAACGCATATTTTTGCAAACTTCTATTTACACTGAACCTGGCTTTTCGAACACGGCCTCTTCAAGTCCTCTTCCTATTAAGGCCTCCTCTAAAACACTCGATCCTGATACCCTGAGTCCTGCACAGGTTGTGTAGGCTTAGCCTGAGCCCCTGCTACGTGGTGATGATGACGAAGGTGGCCAGGACGGCGGGGCGGGGCTAAGTACTCAAACATGCTCTGGGTATGCTGGGCAAGCATGTTGGCTAAGTCGCAGGGCATTGGGTCCGTCCAGAAGAAGTCGTGGTTTAACGCAGTGTCGGCATCGAACCTAGGAAGAATAAGAATCTTTGTAATTTGATATGTAAGTTTGATGAGGTGGCAGCAGGGCCGTACCAATGAAAAATGGCACCTAGGGCGAACATCGAAGTTGCCCTATCGTAAATTATCTAAATCTAAATAAATAGATACACGGCAAATAATGTTACACTTGAATTCTTAATATTTGTCTGCCTATTGTCTACCGGTATGAGTCTGTCATGCTCACTAAAATGTCCTACTGATGGTGGTGTTGTGCATTGTGTTATTGATTTCCCTGCAACATGGTTGAGCTGAGCGACGCCGATGTATGCGTCATGCTCGTGAATGGGTGCTGTCTGTTGGGACTGGTGAGCTCGTAACTGCTATGGCTATCGTTTTAAAAAACTAACTTTCTCATTACTTTTTATGTTGTTAGCCACATGTATATTAATCTGCATTGTTCTTACATTACTACAATGAAAATTGTTAAACCATTAAATTTTTTAAGAGTTTTTTTTTTTAAGAGTGTCCGTGTAATTTCTTTCTGGCTCTTTTCCATAGGACCTACTACTTGGATCCGAGCACCTAGGTTGGTTTGGTAGTTTTGAAAGCACCAGTAATCTGGTCTTCTTGAAATAAAAAACGTTTGACTTTGACTTAAAACTTTGTCTCAGAGGGCTTTGTTTTTAAGTCAAAAAATGGTATGAATTGGTTAATAATTTGAATAATAATAATGAATGATTTTTTGGTAAAATTTACGAATTTTGCGCCTCGAAAATAGTGCCCAGGGCACGAGCCCTATTTACCGGGGTAAATACCACCCAGTGGCATACTTAGGGTGGGCCCTAAGGCTGAGATCTATAGATCCAACTTGGACTTAGCTTAGACTTTGCTCAGACTTTACTCACGCAATACTTTGCTAAGTGTATGCTTAGCATAATCTTAGATTTGGAATTCATAGACGTATCACGTTGAGACTATGCTGAGCGTAGGCTAAGCATACGCTAAGACGGTCGATGTCAAAATACAAGTTATTGTTTCGTTTCAAGCATTACATTCTTGATTTTTCTTTATAAATGTTTAACAATAATAACATGTAAATAATCTAGAACTACGCTCATATTTCTTCTATGTATTATTATTATAAGAATAAGCAGAAATTGGCATGCTTCTAAGTGTTATTTTTTTTTTATAAACGAACACAATATTATATTCCTTGAAACGGATCGCATCGTTTTGACATCTGCAATTTGTCGAAAAAAAGTAACTTTTAATTCATTTTTATACATTTTAAACTTAGAAAAACTTGTTTTAAGTGATGTTATACTACCTAATTGTTTTTATCTTAACTAATTCAGAATTAGTTATCAACATCAAGGAATTCTTCCCTAATCTGGTATTACTGAGTTGAGTCTGGTCACTTTATAATACTAAAAAATTAAAAAGTTGTGTAAATATAATGATGGTAAAGTAAATTACGGACCATTATTTTTTGTTAGGATAATAGTAACCTAAGTATTTGCTAAGTCGTCGATTTTGTGAACTTAGACTTTGCTAAGCATTTGCTAAGCACGCACTCAGATGAATTCAAAGACGGCTCTATAAATACTGACTTTGTCATAAGTCTAAAGTAAAGTCTGAGCAAAGTCCAAGTTGGGTCTATAGATCTCAGCCTAAGTATGCCACTGGGTGGCAGACAGGCCATACTAAAATGAGGTTTATCTTATTTATAAATTATTAGACAGGCACTTAAAACAACTAATAAGTGCCTGTATTCTGCCATTCCTTACTAGTTTTTATTTTTGTAGTTAAGTAGGTGTGATAAATGATAAATTATTTCTGTTAATAAATCTGTTACAGACAATAATACAAGACAATGTTTTTTTTTTACTATCTTTCGCTGCCTTTTCCTATTTGACTAGCTCTGAGAAGAAAAGCAGAAACAAACTCAGAGGTCAAGGTCTCTTTTAAAGTCCAGACATTGTGGTATAAAACTATGCGAGTGTAACAATGTAGGGCAACGTCTGGAATGGCCTTTTGAGGAAAGAGCCATAGCAGGTTAGCCTAAATATAGACTCACCTCTTTGCTGGATCCAACTGCAGCAGCTTATCTAACAAATCACAGCCATACGGATCCTTAACGTAAGGCTTCAAGCGTTCCTTAACCTTCCTCTTCTGACCCTTAGGCAGTTCCATCTTATTGTACAAGTCTAAGTTCTCAACTCCTGGCCACACATCTGGTGTACAGGAGCCGCAGAGCTGTGAGATGAGGATGAGTTGCTGCTGTTCTGTTGGTCCCTGCATGATGGGTGATCGTGTCCACATCTCGGCCATTATACAGCCTGCTCCCCACATGTCTACCGGTGGGCCGTAGTTACGATCGCCTGTGGAGAGTTACAGTACTGAATTGTATGTTTGAAATCAATTTTGTTGGAAATTTCGAGGTTGAACAATGTGCAAATTCAGCTCAGAGCAATTTTTTAGACACCAACAAGGTCTGGAATCTGGTTTGAAAAATTAATACTCTGTTTTATTTATACATTATTATTTATTTTACTTTAATTAAAATGGTCTAGGATCAATTACAATAAATAAGAATAAAGACACAATACAATAGCAAAATATAAGAATTAGAGATCTATTTCTTAAATCCCTCACAATGCTTCTGACAGTATATTTTTCCAATTACTCACTTCCGCAAACAGATAACTTGGACACACATTTATTTAGTATGGTACTTACAATTATGAGTGATGGTTTAAACCAGGCCTAAGGAAAACCCAGATTTAAAATGTTTCCACCCAAAAAGAGACTGGACTCTCTAAGTCTTACCTCCGGTTTCTGATTTTAGAATTTGGGATAAGCAAATACTTAAGTAACATTTGAGTATGGATTGTAAAAAAATTACGTATTTTAAAACCTCAAGCACGGTATTATAGACACAATAGGTTAAAGCTAAATTTTTTTGACAACTTTGTACTCAAATATTAAGTATTTGCTTATCCCGAATTCTCAAATCAGAAACCGGAGGTTAGACCAATACATGGTATACTTAATAAGAGGTCAAGTAACAGTCTTGTTTGTTAGTTTGTTTCACCAAGTAAATAAATAAAAGTTAAATACCTAACTTATAGGGTACAGGGTTCCATTTGATAACCAATACCTGGTAAACCATTCTTTAACACATTCAGTGCTGGGTGCCTTCTAGTCGCATTTGCAATGCCAGGTGCCCTCGTGGAAGGCTTATTTTAAATGTAGGTTTTTCTTAGATAATACACCGTCATAGAAACAAGCGACAAGACCCCCTGAAAACACTATTTTATTATGTATAGCGTGTTTTATGGTTTTAAACCGAATGCCAAGAATCACTGGGTTCACTCTTAGTGCAAACGTTATGCCGAGGACCCGGAAGCACTGTACAATATGACCCATCGCTTTTATATAGTAGCTATTTTTTTTTGGGTAGAATATGGTGTTTTTAGTGTGTTTTTGAAAACTAAAAGTTGCGGAAACCCATAGGTTACGAGAAAAAAATCTCCAAAAGTGTCATTCGGGATTGGTGGGATTGTGGGAGTATTAAGGGTGGGGGGTCGGGATCGTGGGTCAAATTTTGTGTCAAAGTAAGAATTAGGTCAAGGTCACCTCCAAGGTCAAGGTCATAGGTTCAAAAGGTCAAGGATATACAATTTTTTTTTGAAAATCGTGGAAAATTGCCCCCAATCGTGCTCAAAGGTCAAGGTCATATCAAAGTCAAAGGTCAAAATACTAAGGTCAAGGTCATTTTTTTCTTTTTGCCTTTTTTTTTTCTCTTCCGTACTTAAATCATATTCAAGGTCAAAGTAATTCGCAGAATACAGTATTAAGGTGCAGTCGACGGAGCCCCGCTTCGCGGGGCACCTATTTCTGGGTAAATTGTTTGAAAAAACCTAACATGAAGGGCATGACGGGGGCTGCATTCGCTCGCTTCGCTCGCTCATTCTAGCCCCCGTCATCCCCTTCAAACCTAACCTATCCGAGTCGGGGTGTCCCAAGTCCCGAGCTCGCTGCGCTCGCTCATGCATTTTAGGTTCATTAGTATCCAGGTGTAGTCGACGGATACCCGCTTCGCGAGGCACCTATTTTTGTGTAAAGGGTCTGAAAAATAGGTGCCCCATATGTGTGTTTGTGTGGTGTGTAGTTTGATAGGTAAACAACAAACAAAAAACTCAAAAATATATGACTACACGAAGACTGACAACTGTCAAACGCGTTACTCACATCAAATTGATCAAATTCCATAAATTACGTTCCGTTATCCACAATTATTAATAAGTACAAATAAAACTATTTCATTTTAAATCTTAATAATTACATTATTCACATACTATTTTATTTAATTGCGTTAAATATAATTTAAAATTAAAAAAAATATTAAAAACTGCTTTATTAGTATCAAAAACATTTAAATCCGCTGTCACTTTGTCTGAACGTAAAACGAAACGACCAAGGAGTGAAATTTTTACATTATCTGTGGCAAGTTATGTCAATTTATACGTAAATTAATTAGAAATTATTGAAACTTTAGGATTTTTTTTCTCTAAAACTGTGCGGCTCCGCAGTAAAATGTTTTGTGAAAAGCTTTAAGAAGGACGAGATCTACACGCAAAAAAATTGTGAAGCTCCAAATCAGCGGGTCATATTGTACAGTGGAGCCCTCAATTGTGTTAAGGAAACTAACATATTAAAATCAAGTTGAACTTACCCAATAACAGTTCTGGAGGCCGATACCACAGTGTCACCACTCTATTGGTATATTTATTGACTTGACCCGACTTTGCAACACTGAAGGCCCTCGCTAAACCAAAATCAGCCAGTTTTAGGATACCATTCTTCGTTATAAGTACATTAGCGGCCTTCATGTCTCTATGCAGGATTTTATTACTATGAATATAGTATAAACCATTTAGTAACTGCTGCATAACCTTTTTAATCTCTCCAAGACTAAATTTGACGTTCACATTCGATAATAGACCGGCCAAATCGTGTTCACAGAAGTCAAAAACCAAGTAAAATGTTGATCTGTATTTGTTGTGTAATGTCGCTTTCGTACGACATATTTCGATCAAGTTAACGACGTTTTCGTGTTTTAAGAGCTGTAGGATCTTTATTTCACGTAAAGCTGTGATTGGAAAGCCTTCTTTCTCGTTGTCCATGAGTACTTTCTTCATGGCAACGAATTTTTTGTTGCTATTCCGTTGGCGAGCTTTGAACACTTCTCCGAAGGTTCCTTGCCCGATTTTAGCGACTTTTTCGTATTTTGACGACTCGTCGCAGAAGGGGAAGTCGAAATCTTCGATGTATTTCTCTTTTTCTCTCATACTTAGGATCGTGGAACTTGTGCTAATGACGGGTTGCGCAGGCTCCCGCGGAGCACTGACGCCTTGCATTTTGGACGTAATCTTGCCGCCCTTTTATTGAACTTGGGGGTGAAATTGTGCTTTGTGCCGTTTAGTATTAAGTAGAACACTCGTGGCACTTTTTGGTGAATTAGGAAAACAATCACAGATTTCGCAAGTTTCTTTGAAAACAAACGTCAAAGCGTCAAACTGACAGATGCAGTGGCTGTGATACCAGTATAATAAATTATTTGTACCCGGAATTCCAGACGGATTTTACTGCGTTCAATTTAGATTCAGACAATTTCTATTTTTGTACTTGTACCCCGAATTTATCTTATCCACTTCTCAATATTGATCTTTCGCTCGAAACATATTTATAAAAAACTGGCAAAAGAAGTGTTTCTTTTGGCAAATTAAATATCATTCCCCAAGAATTAACGATGACACGATAATCATTCAGTCCCGGGGAATGATAGAATAACATTATCTAAGGGAAATTTGACTTCATAGCAACCACGGACTAGAAAAAAAAGAAGGACTCCGCGCCACGTGTATCGAAAGTGAAGCACTATGTATGCCGGACCGTTTGTACAAACATGCCTCACGCACACATTTACATCATAAGGTGCCGACTGGCCGCCATTACGCGGCACCGCGCCGTCATTGTAGGTACTGTTTACGTCAAGTAATAAAATAAAATAATGCCTTCTTGTGTTGTGAAATGGTTTAAAAATAATTCTACATCCCAGAAAAAGTGTCAAGGAATAACATTCACAAGTAAGACACTTATTTAACCTGTTGATTTATTGTATTTTTGACATTTTAAAATCATTACTATTGGAACACAAAACCTCAAAAGACATAGAAGTGCTGTCGGAAAATAAATGGGTAATTTTCCCGAGAGATTGGGTAATCCATTTTTTTGTGTTCTTTGTGAGTTTTTTGCAAGTATTGAATATGATCATTTTTATAGATTTCCTATAGCAAATCAACCATGGTATAATGATTGCATTAAAATAATAAGAGGCTGCAGAGATGAAGAACTTTGAATTCCGTCGAAAACGTTTTTCTTGTCACTCATACAAAATAAATACTTAATTTTAAGTTTTAACTAAGTATATGTTTGTAATTGCAATTAAATAATGTAAGCGGACTTCTTATTTAAAGAAATGAAACTTTCAAAATATAAAAAAAAAATGGGGAAATTTTGATTTATCTGGTATCCCTCAAATCACGCACACATAGATCGGTACGGTGCTTCACTTTTGATATGCGTGGCGCGGAGTCCTTCTTTTTTTTCTAGTCCGTGATAGCAACATTTCAGTTTTGTTTTTTCACATTTCGACACTGACTTTCTGTCCTTTTAGGTTTGGAAATGGAAAAAATCGACTGAATTATTATGCTAGTATCGAGAATATCATCTCTTACTTTCCATTTCACGCATAAACCGTTACTTCGAACGGTAACCAACCAAAAAAATAGTCACATCATCAATCTACTTTCCATAAATGGAACGTCATTTGTTGTCTGTCATTCGGTAACTCGTATTTTATTGTTTTTACATGAAATTATCGTAAACTTATCACATTTTACTCGACAAAAAGGTAAATAACAGTCAACTAATCAATTTACATAACTATATTCGTCATATAAGAGTGTAAATGCAGTGATATTTAAAGTTTATTTTAAGTCAATATCGATCGGATACGAAAATATCTGGGCCAAATATTTTTGCAAGTATTCGCAATCAAAACTTTATTTAGACGCCCGCTATCGTTATCGGGAAAGTCTGTGTAGTGGTTACGATAACACGCGAAACAAATAACGGCTCTTAATTAGTTAAATGTGTAGCAAATAGTGAAAACAGTACGCCCCTCTTTTGAGTGAAATAAAAGTTATTGTTGAACGTTTAAAAATAGGTAAACAAACATTAAAATGCTAATTTATGGCTCAGAACTTCAGCGGCTGTTTTTACGGTTTATTTGAGAGTATTATTAGTGTTATTTCGACTACAAAATCGTAAAATTACGCCACAGAGAAATAAAATAGTATTTTTAAATCAAAAACTCCAATACTCTGTAATAATAATTATGAACTTATCTTTTGAAATTATTAAATAATTACTTAAATATCCTTACTCTAAGGTTTTAAATGTCTTTACGATAACAATACTAATTATCTTGGTGATAATTAAAATTCTTTGTTTTTCCATAATTTTTGTATATTATGTATATCTTTCGTGTTTTGTATTATTTATTATTAGTTACAGTTTATTCACGTGCATTTTTCGGGATTGCCCGACTAGTTCGACTCGCGACATCGCCGCGTGACCAGCTCATGAGTAAGGGCTCCATTTGGATCCGAAACAAGTCGAGCAATCCCGAAAAATGCACATGAGTAATTTTCCATAATTCTTTTATAATAAGCCTGAGTCATTAAGATTCTTAGTGAACTGTTATTACTACCTGTGTTATATAAAAGCTGTGTATGAGTCAGACATAAACATACCTAAGGCTTCCTAGGCAATTTAAATGAACTTTTAATCACTAATATCTGTCTGTTTGCGTGCAATTTTGTATGTAATTACTGAACGGATAGTGTTCCAGTTTTCGTGATTTAGATAGCTTGATTCTTGGGAAAGGTTTTATATTATAATTTACACCCAAAAATAACGCCATTGGGAACTGGCGGTACATTACTGCCGGCAGCTGAGATTAAAAACATCGGCTGCCGGCACCCAAAATGGACAAAGCGGTAATAAGTTGTTTGGTAGGTATGTTAGTTGAAAGGTAGATTAGATTTTAGGCCAAACACTGTAACTTGTCTTCCAACTGACTAATTTCAAGAGCGAGCGAAGCAAGCTTGATATTTTGGGGCACTCTGACACGGATAGGTTAGGTTCCGAAGCCCCCGTCATCCCCTTCGTGTTAGGTTACTTTAATGGGCACCGGGGCACCGTCGACTGCTTTGGAAACCCAAACAACCTTACAAACATCCCCTTAAGTTTTTCATTTTTTTTTTTGTGAAAATGAAAGTGGGTGACGAATAACCGTCTCATGAAGAGTTTGAGAGGCCTTGAAGGTGTATAAAAACAGAGTATGCAGTCGGCGCGGCGCCGGCAGCCAGTTAGGCAACCGCCGGCAGCGGAGGCACTCCATATACCTAATTTACAAACCTGTTGTAGTGTTGTTTTGAGTTTTGAGTTTAAGCTCAACTAATATTTATATATTAGTTGAGCTTAAACTCAAAACTCATTCATTCAAAATAGTCTAGAATTACTTTTTGAACATCAATGTTACAATAGTCAGGGGGCCTACTCCCTAAGTCCGTCAACGAAGTTAGTCGCCCGTCCGAAAGTAGCCCGAAACGTAGAAGTGGACAAAACAAGTGTCAAGTTCAACATTTCGGACGGGCAAAAACACATTGGTAGAGGGACAATTGTCAAATCATGTTGTCATTCATTCTTAGTTCGGGCCCCGAAATAATCGTATGTCCGTAGGTGATAGGGAGTAGGAAATGCTCGTAACTAAGGCCGAAACCACGGACTTCGTGCTTAGGGAGTACACCCCCAGTTCCCAAAAAAGCCCTGCGCTGTCACAATATTAATCAAGAAAGTTGAGAAAAACGTGCTTAATAGACAGCCCCCAAAAAAGCGTGGCACAATTTTTATCAAGAAAGTCAATTACATTATTGAAAGTTGAAAGTTGAGATTAGCCAGCGGTGCGTTGGCAGTCTGCAGTGAGTGACGCGCCGGACCGGAAAATGCGTCAATTACGTGACGTTGCACCAGGACTAGCATGTCTTCAACTTCAGAGGAAGACATATCAGATCAAAATCAAACACTTGAATGGTACCAACACTCACACACATGCCACTCATGGATCAAACACGCCTACTGCTTTTATTGTGTTTCTTCTTTATTTTTTTTTAATTCGTTGGTACAACTTGCATGTAACTACCATGATCCCATGAGGCCAAGTCTGTGTGCCGCCACTGAATGGGGCCTGGTGACCTGGTGATACAGGTTTTTTAAACCTACAACGGGCACCAGCTCTCACAATGTGAATTTGTATATTCCTGAACCTTATCTGTAAAGTGTACCAAATCTATTGTGAGAGAAATAAATAAATAAATATAAATATATATGGATGGCAGACTGACAAGGCGCCTGCTGCGCCTGGACAGGAGCAGCCTGCGAATGGTGACTGGAACGATAACCGGACACTGCTCACTAAACAAACACTTCCACACGATAGGCACAACGGACAGCCCTCTGTGCAGAGCATGTTTGGGGGCCGAAAAAACGGTCACACACGTGCTCCTGGAATGCACAGGGGTCACCCGAATACGAGAAACAACCCTTGGTGCACCGAAATAACTCGCAAATGTTCTGAGCGGATTGAAAGCCCTAATCTGCTTCTGGAAGGAGGTGGGCTGGCTGGAATGATGGCCGCCATGGCCCACGTACAATGGTTCACTTAAAGGACTAAGTGCGGAAACCACGTCTCCTAACATAGAACATGGCACCAACACGCACCGCACCGTACCACGCTACGGGCGCCCGTAGCGTGGTACAGGCGCGCCAGTTGAGCGCCACGCCTATTCGTCTAGCCTGCGCCTAAAAAGTCAAGAACCTATCTTCACATGCTTTGCGTACCATTTCCATCAAGATGCATATTTATATTACAGCACCATGGCCAGTGAGAGCAGCTCAGCGGTGTTGGAGCTGAACGATGCTGATACTGAAGACACGGAGCCCACCACCGTGACGGATGACACACATGAGGGCATGCCACTTATGATGGAGCACGGATATGATATCGCAGTCAAGGTTAATACTTGGTTTGTCTATATTTTAGTAGCAGAACTCCTTGTGAAAGATTTTATCCGGAGAAGTACTATCCTAATCCTAACTCATCTGCCTAGCCTTTTCCCAACTATGTTGGGGTCGGCTTCCAGTCGAACCGGATGCAGCTGAATATCAGTATTTTACATGGAGCGACTGCCTATCAGACCTCCACAACCCAGTAACTGGGTAACACGATACTCTTGGTAAGACTGGTTGTCAGACTTTCTGGCTTCTGACCAACAGTAACGACTGTCAAAGATCTACAAATGACAGCCGGGACCAACGGCTTAACGTGCTTTCCGAGGCACGGAGGAAACTCGCTATGGTAAATGGTCACCCATCCACAGACCAACCTCGGCAAGCGTGGCTTAACCCGGAAGATCGGTCTATGCGGCTGTAATTATTTAGCCACGAGCTCCTCCTAATCCTAACTAATATTATAAATGCGAAAGTAAGTTTGTTTGTTTGTTACCTTTTCACGCCTAAACCACTGAACCGATCATCCTGAAATTTTGCATATACGTTGTCAGGTGTACAGAAACGGACATAGGGTACCTTTCATCCCGAAAAAAAGTATGTTCCCGAGAAAAACAACAATAACGTTCATAGATGGCGCCACGTGTCCGTTCATTCATTTCATCCGTTTATTCATTTAACATTATTATTATAAACTTATATTTGTTCCCTCTCTCTCAGGTGGATGCACCAATGAAGCAGCTTTCAACTCTAGAAACTTTCGTGACATATCGAGTGCGGTGCGTGTGCGCACGCTGGCCCACACCACCTCACGTTAGAAGACGGTACAACCATTTTAAGGTAGGTACATTCTATTTTTCATACTGATAATTCAGTTCTTATCAAGTTGTCTCCCTCTCAATCTCCCGCCAGCAACGCCCCAAGCCGAGGTTAGGCAGGTTACAGGTTAGATACTACGTCTTCGGCCCCGAGGACACGGCGCTGCACACGCTACAAGCGTGTCCTGCGTGGGCGTCGCAGCGCCGCGAACTAGTCGCGGTAGTCGGTGGTGACCTCTCGCTTCCGGCCGTGGTTCTGTCCATGGTCGGCGGCGAGAGTGCGTGGCGACCAAAGAGGGAGCGGAGAGGGAGAGAGAGGCAGCTGCCACTCTCCCTTCCAGCGTCAGACGCACCGGGCGACGATCTCCGGCCACCGTAGTGTGTGGCCTGCGGGCGGCGGGTTAGGGTACCCGTCGCCCGATCAGTAACAGGCCCGAGAAGGCGGAGCGCATGTGTTCCGTGCGCGCCTCTCAGGAGGACGTGGGGCAAGGCCCCACGGAAGAAGAGGTCCGCCAGGGGCTGGCGGACCGAGGCCTGCCGGGATCGCGGTGCATGCAGCTGCGAATCCCGCGACCCCGGCCAAGGGTCAGAAGAAGGAATACCGTGGGTTTTTAGCCGGTAAGAGTCCGGCATACCCCTTCGCCTTCCCCGGAAAGAAAAAAAAAAGATTACAGGTTAGATAATGCCTCCGCGAGTGATGATACTTAAGTACGTCCGGCGCGCGCTGGCGAGTCAGCCCCACCAACATTGCTGACCGGTTAATCTTTTCACCACGACATGAAATATTCTCTTATAGCTCGTGCTGACACGAGAGACGAAGATTTAGATTTACTTACGTACATTTTTCGAGATTTTTTAAGATACTACTGTGTGTTCTGGTGTCTCCGTTTAGGTTCAAAAATAGTCAGGCTTTCCCGAAAAATACACGTCTTGTGTTCATGTCTTCTTTTTCGCGTTTTTTCGTTGTTTTTGGTTCGGTCATTTTTGAGCGCTAAACCGAGGTCCATGAGTTTCTACGTGAATGGTAAACAATTATAAATACATAATTTATTATGTTTTATTGAAACATCACTTTGTATGAACAGTATCGATTGTCTTGGGGTGCACGTGGCCCCCATGCTCTACGTGTTCCTCTTGAATAATATGATGCCCTCCGTGCTCCCCTTGAATGTGATGCCCCCCGTGCCCCCCTCGAACAATATGAAACCCTGTGCCCCCCTTGAATAATGTGATGACACCCGCGCTCCTTTGTATAATATTATGCCCTCCGTGCCTCTTGTATAATATGATGTCCCCGTCCCCCCCTCGAACAATATGAAGCACCGTGCCCCCCTCGAACAATATGAAGTCCCGTGCCCCCTTTGTATAATATGATGCCCCCTGTGCCCCTTGTATAATATGATGACCTCCGTGTCCCTCTTGAATATGATTCCCCGTGCCCCCTTGAATAATGTGACGACACCCGCGCCCCTTGAATAACATGATGCCCCTGCCCCTGAGTTGAGATGCCCCCGGTGCACTCCGGTACAATATGATGCCCCCGATGCGCCCGGTACAATACGATGCCCCCGGTGCCCCTTCGAATAATACGGTGGTATATAAGCTAGCCTCTCACCCCCCCAGCTGTTACACAAGCGCCTCTGTTCATCTCACCCGCTGCTGGCGCCGCCCGCGCTTCCCCCGCTGCACTCTGCGCGTCAACAACTAGATCGTTACTCGCCGTCCTTCGTAGCTCTGCGGACGTGTGCGCTGAACGCTTTTCTTGGTAAGTTGCCTTTAAAAAAGTAGTTTTTTTTTCTTCTTAATTTTGTAGCAATTGGTCCTAGTTGTACCAGATGATATGTGGAGATAGGATCTAAAATTGAGACACGAATTCAAGTAAAAGAGACATAGAGGGACTCCCCTATACCCCTCTGGCTCGCACATATTGTAAAACCGTACTGGTTCAACACTCAGAAGTAAGAATTTGGAATATAAAAAACACTCTTTGTAAGTTTTGAAGATCGGCTTTATATCACTATAATTACAACATTTACAACAGTACAATAATACAGTTTAATTTAGCGATACAATACTAGTGACCAACGTCGATGTCGGAATACGAATGCCGAGTATGGCGGGTAGAGATGGGTAGCTATTCTAATAACTAGCTAAATAGCGGCTATTCAAAAAATAGCCACGGCTATCAACACGACACGTAGCTATTGGCTACTGGCTAGTTAGATTAGCTACAATAACCGACAAGTTTATGGCACAGCCGGAACTGCACCACAGAGTATAAAACAACTAAGTTTTGTTTGCAGCCGCCACGGTAGCCGATAGCTGAGTAGCTGGCTAGCCGAAGTAGCCGGAGTAACTACGTCCAATTCTAGCCGAAACCTCGTTTTTTTTTAGTAAAAACCATACGAATAAAGAAGGAAAGAATTTCTTAAAAAAAAAGTATCAATACATATAAACGAAATCATAACAAACTTATTATTATCATCTAAACTTATTGCCGCAGTGAGGATCGAACTCGAATCGCCTAGCTAGTTTAGCTACGCCGCCGGAACCGCTAGTCGGTTAGTGAGCCAGTTATTCAATAGCTAAATAGCTGGCTAGCTAGCTGGCTATTTCACCACGAATAGCCGGCTAGCTAAGTTATTGGAATTTCGGCTAGTTACCCATCTCTAGGCGGGCAATCACTCGAATGCCCGCCATCCCCGCCATTTCACTTGCTTATGATTGGTCGACGACAACTGTCAAAGTCTCGGCCAATCACATGAAGTCAATACAACTACTTTTAATCACACAAGTTCATAGAAATGATTGCAATTAGTCAGTAAAGATAAGTAATTACAGGCATAATTTAAATATTTATAACAATATACACATGAGAAAGCCATAGCAGTACAGTATTTGAATTCATAAAGGAGAATCGACAAGAATGTATGGAAGCTGGTCTAGGAACCAATAACAACCACACATACGTCATTTGATAGGTATTTTAATATACTGCAGTAATTGCTATCGCAGCTCATTTAAAAACACTGTGTTTATTTTTTTTCACAACAGAATCTTCTATCTAAATATATAAAAGGAGAAGCTGACTGACTGACTGATCTATCAACGCACAGCCTAAACCGCTGGGGTTAGAAACTTGAAACTTTGACAGTAGGTTTCTTTTGTGACGTATGCAATGCATCCACTAAGAAAGGATTTTTCGGAATTCAACCCCTAAGGGGGTGAAATAGGGTATTTAAGTTTGTATGTTAGTCCGTCATTTTAGGAGTTAGAAGCATGAAATTAAATACTAAGGTTTCTGGTTAGAAATAAATGTAGAGGTGTTTCAGCGTTTTTGGAAATTCAACCCCTAAAGGGGTGAAATAAGTATTGAAAGTTTGTATGAGAAATCTGGTAGTTTTGAAGATAGAAGCATGGATTTAAAAATGTAGGCTTTTGGTGAGAAATAAACGTACAAGTACACGTGTTTGAGGGTTTTTGGAAATACTACCCGTAAGAGGTGAAATAGGGGTTGAAAGATTTTTTTGATTTTATAACTACTCCTTAAAAGGGGCTTAACGAGGGCTCAAAATTTCACGCAAGCGGAGCTGCGGGTAAAAGCTAGTAAAATAGTGAGGCCGGCCTTGACGTCAGCTAATATAATAATGAAAATAATTGTATATTTTGTTATAGATCGAGTGGCGAAGCACCCAATACTCACACACAGTGAAGACTTCAGAATATTTCTAACCACACCGGACGACGAATTAGATAAGGTAAAAAAATCATTTTTTAATTAATATTCTACTAGCTGTTCGTGACTTCGTCCGCGTAGAAGTCGGAAAAAAACATTGTGTTACTGCTTATTACCCACACTCAATAGCGTGATAAGGGGATAGAACCTTTGTAGCATAGCCCCCCGCTGCCATTTTGTTTTTTTTTTCAAGTTGCGGCGCACGATTACACTAACATATATGGGTAGAGGACACTTAAAAAAACAAAAAATATTAGCGATATGGTGCCCTAAAGTGTCACGTTGCCGAGGTATTTGGACTTAAAGATTTTTTTTCAAGATTGCAGCGCACTTTGTAACTGGTAAATATGGATAGAGAACACTCAAACAAACAAAAAATATTCAGAGATATGGTGCCCTAAAGTAGGCTTGTTGAAAAAATATCGATACATCGATATATCGATATTTTTGATTCAAGACATCGATGTTTTTAGCCGATATATTTTAATCCGATACATCGATATATCGATACAAAATATTCAATATCGAAATCGTATCAAAAACGTTTTTTTTTTTCAAATTTAATTTATTACCAGAAGATAAGAACGAACGGAAAAAAGGAACTGTTGTCTATGACTAGCACTAGCTTCTGCAGCCAGTAACAATGCAGCTAATTTAGCCTCCCAAAGTAACAGAATGCCGGACGCGTTGAATCAATTCCTAGATGCTCCAAATCTATCCCGTAAGGAAAACCCGATAATGATTGAATTACCTTCGTTTTTATTAAGATTCTCATACTTACATTAAAATAATGTGCATTTTGTACAAAAAAAACTATTGAGCTAGACTGAACTAAATACATTATTACTATAAAACCGAAAATCTCTGAAAATTTGACCGATATATCGATATTTTTTCCTCGTGATATCGAGGACGATATTGATATTTTATAAATATCGATACATCGATATATCGATATTTTTTTCACTTTCGACATCCCTACCCTAAAGTAAACAAAACAAAAAAAGCAAATATCTCGGCAACGTGACACTTTAGGGCACTATATCGCTAAAACTTTTTGTTTGTTTGAGTGTTCTCTATCCATATTTACCAGTTACAAAGTGCGCTGCAATATTGAAAAAAAAAACTTTAAGTTCAAATATCTCGGCAACGTGATACTTTAGGGCACCATATCTCGGAATATTTTTTGTTTGTTTGAGTGTCTTCTACCCATATATGTTAGTCACATTGTGCGCCGCAACTTGGAAAAAAAATTAAAATGGTAGCAGGGGCCTATGCCAGCTCCCATAGAAAAATGTTCGAACCCCTTTGTACCCTATAACCTGACCCGCTCTTTAACGGACATTTTTGCCAAAGTTCGATTAAATCTGTTCAGTAGTATTGGCGTGAAGCTCAAACAGACAAACAGATAGAAATTCTAAAAACTTCTGTTTCGGCATCAGTATCTTTTCAATAATATTCAATTATCTGTTTTTTCTGCACAGGCTCCTATTTCTGCCTGCAGGGTTTAAAGTAACCTAACACGAAGGGGATGACGGGGGCTTCGTTCGCTCACTACACTCGCTCACTCTAGCCCCCATCATCCCCTTCGAACCTAACCTATCCGTGTCGGGGTGCCCCAAATTATCTCCCGCACTACACTCCTACAATTATTTCATGAAACTTAATCAAGTAATCTATACATATAAAAGGAGAAGCTGACTGACTGACTGATCTATCAACGCACAGCCTAAACCGCTGGGGTTAGAAACTTGAAATTTTGACAGTAGGTTCCTTTTGTAACGTAGGCATCCACTAAGAAGGGATTTTTTGAAATTCAACCCCTAAGGGAGTTAAATAGGGGATGAAAGTTTGTATGGAAAAACGTCACTTAACGGGTTCAAAATTTCATGCAAGCGAAGCTGCGGGCGAAAGCTAGTATAATTATATCACTAAACTTGAACCGTATTATAATTATATTCCTAGTAAGATAGTAATGTTACGGTATATAATTATATCCCTAGAGATATAACTATGTTACGGCTTTATCAATCATACTACGACATAATATGTAAATTAATACCATTTATTTTCAACAGGTATTCAAAAGTGAGAATAGCGCGCTAAATCTTTGGGGGCTCAGCAGTGCTTTATACGGATCAGGAGAATCTAAAACTACTAATGGTCCAAGGTATGTTACACCATAAGAATATTAAATTAAGAGATGCAACGAATATTCGGCCTATTCGGCAATTTTTCTCAGTATTCTGTATTTGGCCGAATACTACGTACAATTCGGCCGAATACCGAATATTTTATAAAAAGAAATAAAAATAAAAACGCAATTTAATCAAAAACATATTTATTTATCAAAGAATCATTTATTTATTAATCTTGATTGATACTGAGGATCACAGTGTTTTTAATCTTAAAGACTTAACATAGCAAACACACGAAATTTCGAAACATTTCCAAATAGGAGACTTTTTATTCGTAACTGAAGCCATATTAGACAATATGACTCAAGTAATTTTAGTTTGCGATAGCATAAACACAGCACGTTGTGACACGACTTGTCGGCTAATGAGCCAAATACGTCACCCCCGCACGTACCGCACTAATACGTGTCGTAACCTGTTCGCGTGAAATGCACTGGATCTCCCGCCGAAGAGTCGGAGGCCGAATATTCGGTATTCGGCAGGGAGCGCCGCCGAATATTCATTATTCGGTATTCGGCCAAATCACTATTCGTTGCATCTCTATAATAAATAGTACAAGAGTCATGAAAGTAGAATAAATGTCGTGGAAATGCGTTCCTTGCGAAGTATGTGCGGTGTAACTTTGAATGATAGATTGAGGAATGATGTGACGACAAAGTTGCGGTTTAAAACATGATGTAGTGACGAAAATTGAAAGGAGTATGCTTAGGTGGTTTGTTTATGTTAAGAGAATGAGTGAACGGCGATTAGCAATAGTAGATTGTTGCACCGAGCGCAAAGTGAGTTATTAATGCACGAGTGTTAGTAGGGCACTAACATAACACTCGTGCATTAATTATTACTCACTTAAGCAAGGTGCGCAATCTACTTTTCTTTCAACTACCAATCTACCTATCGTGATAAAATATTCATATAACATTTCTTTTAACTTTTCTTGCTAAATAAGAAATATCAAAGTTTTACAACGATACAAAATGCGCGCCATTTGTTTTTTTTTTCACCAAGTCGGTTTTATTTACTTAGCTGATTTTTATTTTCAGCCAGTATCTTTTTGATCTAATGCATACATTTTATATTAAACTTAATGGGAGACATTAAACCTCTGTGGTAAATTTATATCTAAACAAAAAACAGTGCATTAATGTAAAACAGTGCAATAATGAGCACATTTCTGCACTGTTTTGGTTCTAAGCAAAAAATGCGTCCTTTGTGATCGGTTTTGTAGTGATTAATGATAACATTACTACGTATTTGAAAGAAAAAGGAATTTATAAGACGGATGTCAGTGGAAACGTAGAGGACGCCCTAGAAGGACATACATCGATGTTATTGGTGATGTTCTTCAAAAAGGACAGGTGCGTAGTACTCTCAACCGGCGTGTATGACAAGATGTATGAGCGTGGACGAAGCGAAAGGAGTATGTAAGGATCGTAGCATGTGGCGTTCTAGTTTCTGCCTACCTCCTTGAGAAAAAGGCGTGAGTTTATGTATGTATGTATTTTGTTTCAGAGTAAAAGATCCAGAGTTCACTTCAGCAGCTGACTACCTACAATCGTTACAGCAAAAGTTAACTACACTTTGCGTGTTAACTACTAAACTACATAAGAGTACTTTAGCGCTGAGCAGCGAGTTGATGGGGTGAGTTTAATATACCAACATACAGGGTGGGTCAAAAATCGTGGATCAAACGAAACAGGGCGATAGTCGGAGTTATTTGTAGTAAAAAATATCCGTGTGGCAGAGCCCTAACTTGATCTCTTTAAAAGTTATGACAATTTGAGTGTTTTTAAAAAAATATCAAAATTTGTAATAAATAGGCAATTAAAGTGAAATGGGTTGGTATTAGGTACTTATTTTAAAACAATAAATGGTTTTTAGTTGCTTGCAAGTGCTTTTATGACAGTGAGTACCATGATTTATGAGTATTGGCACTTTTTTCAATATCTTTTAAGTCTCAGGAAAAAATATTTGTAACTTTAAAAACTTACTGTAAAAAAAATGTACTATCAAAAAATGCTGTAAGTAACCCAAATTATCGCCTTGTTTCATTTGATCCACGATTTTTTACCCATCCTGTATATCCGTTATCATCACGCCTGTATTAGCCGAATGGTTGCGCACAGTTGTATAGTACCTAGCGATGTCCGATACGTCGCTTTGTATCGATATATCGTATCGTAATGTATCGGAACTCATTGTATCGATACACGATATATATCGTATGCCTTTGTATCGATACTGTAAATATCGTATCGAAATATCGTATTGGATTAAAGAAAAAGTAAACATCTTTCTCAAATGTAGGTTTGCTTTTTACTAAAATTTACAAAAAAAAACAATAGTTAAAACGTAGTATAAAAAAAAGTAAGAAGACGTACCCACACACACACAATTTTCTACAACTGCCAGGTTTTCAAAACTAAACTTTTAAGAAACATCATCTTAATAAGATCTTGACAACCGTTGTGGGTCCAATCTATGTATTTCGATTTTCTGTCAGCGTCCGAACGTTTATTTTCTACAGCTAATGCTGAAGAAAATAAACGCTCGGACGGCATTAGTGTCGCAACCACTGATAGATATTTGAGAGCTAAAGTAATAAACTAATAAATAGTATTCAGTACTAATAAAGTCAAAAGTAATAATATTTACATTACCTTACCTATTCGCATCGTATTACAAAAGTTAAAGCCGCACCTACAAGTGTGGCGGCATTATAATAGAAGATTTTTGTTTACATTTGGACTCTTTGTTACTGTTACCTATCTTAATATTTCATCAACCAAATTAATATCACTCTGTACCTAGTCAATACAATACGATATTTTTGATGCGATATTCGGGTGAAACGATACGATACAGCTAAATATCGCATTGCCGTGTATCGGTACAAAATATCGATATATCGCATTCCGTTGTATCGATACACCAAAATATCGGTACGTGTCGGGCATCGCTATAGTACACCTTCATTTTGACGTTATGTTTAAATCACCTGTAATTGTCCTACTGCAGGGTAAAGTCCTTCCATCACCACGCTTTTTCTACGATACTTTATGAAACATACTATACATTCTAGAGGTAGGTAAATTCGTTAAACAGCGCTCTAGCTTATTCAAACACGCAAAAGATGTTACTCAGAGAACAAATATTAGAAACCCAAACAGATTAGTACTGAGTTTGATACCCAAAACTAGTCGTTTGCAAAAAAACTGCTATGTAATGTGCATATGCATCTACAATAATATTCCAACACGTTTTAAAGAACTACCGTTAAATAGGGTCATAGCAGCTTTAAGCAATTGGTTATTAAATCACAGATTTTACTCCATCAAAGAGTTTTTAAATTAATCTGAGTAGGTGGTATTACAGATGTTTTGTATTGCAAGCATAACCTCGTTGCCTGAATGTATCTTGTGATCTGTTTAAGCATAATGATTAATTTGAATATTCAGTAATCTGCTTCTAATAGTTTTTAAGTAAAATTTGCATGCTATTTATAATGGCTAAATGGGCTTGATCTAATTTTGTATTTTATATAACACCATTCTATGTACCCTATTTATTGCAAATAAATGATTTGATTTGAAACAGAATTTGGTGAGCATTTATCCATTCTGGCAGGTATTTCGAATTTGTTGGTAGTAAAATAGATACATTTCTGGTAAGCGCCTAAGCCCTCGTCCACAAAGGGCGAATTCGCCGCGATTCTCTCGCGCGTATTACGCGCTTACATTACGTCCAGAAAGAGCGTACCATCGCGCGAGCATTTGGTGATGGATTCAGTCAGTCAGACGTGTACTCGCTCTGAAGTTCGCGCTTAAACTGGACGCAACCAAGGCGTCCCTAGTATCTCGACTTGCGCGCAATACGCGCGTGACACGCACGAGTCGAGAGTCTGGCGTAGTGCACGCGATGTACGCGCGTAATTTAAATACGCGCGATGCTTGTGGACGCGATGTATTGACACCCAGTACCTCGCCAACGCGCGTAGAAATTCGCGCGTAACGATTCGTGACGAATTCGTCCTTTGTGGACGAGGGCTAAACATAAGCCCAATGCAATACAAATTATTAGTTAAAGTTGATACGGTAACCGTATCAGTGATTGTAGCCTGCTACGCGCCGTTAGTCGTTAACAATCGACTTTTATCGACTGGACTGAACAATCGACTAAGTCGATTAGTTTTAGTAAGAATCGCCCATCGCTACCACAGACCAGTGAGTAATTAAAGATGGGCGATTGTTACTGATTCTAATAATCGAATGGTTTGATACCACTATTATTAACAATCGAATACAAAAACAATCGATCGCTAGTTCGCAAAATCGAATAAAAATTGGGCTGTTTTCTCGTACAATAAAGACTACTTTTAATTGATATTCGTAGTTATAAGTAAATAGTTACTGATTTGCAAATCGCTAGTTCATTCATTTAGTTTGCCACACTTACAAAATTTAGCTTTTTTCTCGTACTTTAAAGATTACTTAAAGTTGATAAATAACAAATGTGTTTATAATTATTTATTTCTCGCTTACACTTTTTTCGTTTATCATTTTATTCCCTCGTACAAGTTAATTAGTTGTTAGGTTTTACAATCAAAATAGAGTCTTATTCGCGCGCAATAAAAACTACGAGTATTCAAATACAAACTAGTAATATTCGTTAAGTTCGATGGTTTAATGATTCAATTTGCCACACGAAATTGGGTCTTTTTTGCTCCCTACATAGAGTTTACTTTTAGATGAGGTTACGGATATTCGAATTATACAAGGTTAGTCAGAAAGGGGGTACTAATCCGAAAGGGTGTTAAAGTACACATAATAATGAATAACTTTTGTTCTACAACTTTTCCCAAAACTCAATAGTTTAAGAGAAACAGTTGTTCAAAAATCTCAAAAAAAAAAACTCTAAAATCTATCTATCCCCAGTTATGATCAGCTGTGTTTACATTTTAGGTCTAATTTGGGGTCATGAATTAGAAGCACCATTTTCTGAATTTGTAACTAAAGCAGGGATGAAGAATTTTTGAAAAAACTAAAATAAAAATCATTTTAATTGGAAAAAAAATATATCGAATTTTGAAATTTTAACACTTGCTTTCAAACCGTCATCAGTGATACTAAAAGTGGGCTTCGGATTAGTACCCCCTTTCCGACTAACCTTGTATAAACTAGTAATAATGAAATTTGAATCGGAAGGAATGAGACGACGCAATACATTCTTATTTTCTTCTCGCTTTTTTTTTCAAATTCGAATGAGTTGTTAGGTTATTCGAATAATTTGAATGACTTCTACAATCGAATTATTCGAATAATGTCATTCACAATCGCCCATCTTTATGAGTAACTAGCTGTACCCGGCATGCGTTGCAATGCACTTTTTCCTACTTACTACCTACCTACTACCTACCTACCTACCTACCCACTACCTACCTACTACCTACCTACCTACTACCTACCTACCTACTACCTACCTACTACCTACCTACCTACTACCTACCTACCTACTACCTACCTACCTACTACCTACCTACTACCTACCTACCTACTACCTACCTACCTACCTACCTACTACCTACCTACCTACCTACTACCTACCTACCTACTACCTACCTACCTACCTACCTACTACTAATTATCTTTTTTTTTAATAATAATATTTTTTTTTAAATATTTAAATAAATAATTTTTTTTTTTTTTTAAATATCAAAATTTTCTTTCATAAGAACCTTCTCCTGATAATTACGAACAAAACAAAAAAAAAAATTAGCGAAATCGGTCCAGCCGTTCACGCGTGATGCGATGACCAAGGGAAATAGCGATTCATTTTTATATATACAACGTTATTTTTACTTTATGCGAAAACCGAGACACCCCAACAAGATTTTCATCAGAACTGCCTGAATATGTGTTTTTTTTTTTAGTAAATCTCCAAGTTACACCTTAGTTTATGTCGCGTTAAGTTCGCTAAAAAAGTGTGAAATGCCTGAGATGTGCCATGCAGGAGTTGTCTAATACACGGAAACTGACCGAGCGGACCATTTCAAGCCTCAAGGTGTCTATTCCCGTCAATTGTTATGGGTAGAAACCTACTGAAACAAAATTGAAATTTATGAAAAAAAAAAAAAAAAAAAAAAATGTGGTGTAAAAAATATGTCAATCGATTCTCCTAGTGATTCTGAACAAACTAGTTTCAGGTTTCGCATATACTAAAACTAACCTTGTATAGATGTAGTATCTCTGCTACATAATCCCCTCGTTATATTCATATCATTGTTACGTAGTTTGTAATCTCCCGTCGTTCCGTCAGCATGAAGCGCGCGTGCGACGCGTGGACGTCGCAAGCTCTCGGGCGCACCGCGCTGGCGACGTCAGCGTGTGCGGCGGGCGCGTACGGCGCAGCTACAGCTACGTCACGGCGCCCCCCCCTGCAGCACCGCGCCGTGCTGCCGCTGCTGGCCGCATACGCTGCAGCACATGTACACAAGATCACGCAACGAGACCACATACACGGTTAGTCTTATTGTATAACTAATTAATGATATACCTATAATCACATAATTTTACTGTGTGGTGTCATCTGCATACGTGATATTGCGAGTTGACACTCACATTCCCTTACGGGAGGGACATTGTGCAGAGGTCATTGATATAAAGCTGAAAGAGGGTGGGACCAAAGACACCCCACCCCATCCTTAGAGCACGCAGTAAATTGTCACTTAGAAATAAGCTGAGAATCTACGTGACGTGCATCCGCCCCATCTTGACTTACGCTAGCGTCGTGTTCGCACACGTTAAGCCTTGTCGTTTCAAATCCTTCCAAACCCTCCAGAATCGAGTGTTGCGCAGAGCCGCGGCTGCCCCGTGGTTCATGCGTAACGTCCAACTCCACCTCGATCTAAAAATGCCAACCATCAGACAATACCTCAAACGCATTTCCAAGCGTTACTTCGACACTGCCCCTCTCCATCCGAACCCCTTAGTTGCCGCAGCGGCCGACTACAGTCCCTCTCTCATAAGTAAAGTTCGCCGTCCCAGGCACACACTTTTAGAACCCGATGACGAAATAACCCTCCTCCAGGAGGCGAGTAAGTCGACCAGCACAATACACAACGTCCGCCGCCGTCCGGCATACCGTCCTCCCGACGAGGCGCGCGACGTCCCACCGATAATTCAGCTCTCATCAAGCTTTCCCCCCCCCCCCCTAAGTCCCCGCCAGCAACGCCCTGCGCCTCGTGCTCCCTCCACTAGGGGTCGCCCTTAGTGCTGTTGTTGCAGGTAGTCATGATGTTAGTGTAGTACAAGTAGTTAGCTTAGGTTAAGTATTTTACTTCCCCCCCCATTGTCTGGAGACCCTTCAGGTCTCGCCAATAACTGCCCGGTTACGTAGAAACCGTCCCCTAGGACAACCTACAGCAGTCCAATAGAAAAAAAAAAAGACCCAAGGCACTACCTTGTGGAACGCCGTAGAAGACGGTCTCCTCATCACTCATGCAATCCCCAATTATTACACGTTGCTTCCTGTTCGTGAGGTAATCTTTAAAGATTTCGTAGCTTGTGCTACGCACTCCAACGTGTCGAGCTTCGATAGAAGTATGGGGACAGAAACTGTGTCAAACGCTTTAGGTAGGTCAAGGTAGATACATAAGCAATTATTCTTAGCGTCTAATGTGCGTCCTCGGTGGAGAGGCCTGATCGAAAACCATATTGATTATCAGCTAGAATGTGAAATTTGTCCAGAAATTTTTTTAGAGAGTCATCATCTGCCTAGCCTTTTCCCAACTATGTTGGGGTCGGCTTCCAGTCGAACCGGATGCAGCTGAATATCAGTATTTTACATGGAGCGACTGCCTATCAGACCTCCACAACCCAGTAACTGGGTAATACGATACTCTTGGTAAGACTGGTTGTCAGACTTTCTGGCTTCTGACCAACAGTAACGACTGTCAAAGATCTACAAATGACAGCCGGGACCAACGGCTTTACGTGCTTTCCGAGGCACGGAGGAAACTCGCTATGGTAAATGGTCACCCATCCATAATTTTTTTAGAGAGTAATTAAATATTTTTTCTAATACTTTTGATAGAGTAGAAAGCACTGCTATGGGGCGATAATTATTGGTGGGGTGGTTTTAGTCAGTAAGAGTCTGCTAGAACCCTCCGCCCACCCCAGGGCGGAGGACATCTACGAGGATTTACAGCGCGCCAAAAAAAAAGTAGTTTTTGGCGGGGGATTGTGAGGGAAACAGCTTTATGGGGCCTGAATTAGGCTAAGCGTATGCTGAGACGCAGATGACGCAGCGCAGCACAGTACAGATTTTGCCGCGCAGGGCAGGCGAGGCAGACATAGCCCACGACCGCATGCTGCGACGCAGCTCGAAGACACATTCGAGTTATAACTAGTACAAAGAATAGACGAGTTCGAGTTGACGAACGTTTTTTTTAACAGTCTGCATGATTAGTATCATACAAACAAGGTTCACAACGCACTAATTCAAGTAAATGTTCTGTCATTGCAATAAAATTCGAATTAGCGGTAAAAAAACACATGTCGACATGCACGCGTCGCGCAGAAATCTGTGCCGGCACTACAACGCGGCGCAGGGCAGGGCAGACGCATGTCTGCGTCGCACGCGTCTGCGCCGCAGCGTACGCAGCTCTTAGTACGTTCATGCATTACAATATCTGCTCTGCGCTGCGCTGCGTGCAGCTGCGTCACCTGCGTCTCAGCATACGCTTAGCCTTATCGGTGTGAACTGTTTCCTACTTAATATTATTCCCATATGAACGCCATTGTTACTAACCTTGACCTCGCCAATTGTTTACCAAGTAGGAAAATAATATTTGCGTTAATAGAGTTTCAAGGTTGGCCCTGACCAACATACATGTCGATCGACTGAAATACAGCGTGTAACAAAATCCTGTTCAAACAGTAGAGGTTAATTTCAAAGTATACAGGCTGTAAACGAATTCGTACAATTCTTTCAAATCGGATCTACTGGTGACTTTACTTTTTTTTTTATTCTAAAAAAACCCATGTAAGGTCAGTACCTTACATGAGTTTTTTTTTCAGAATCAAAGAAATAAAGTTTTTAAAAAATATTTTCCTTATATGATAAGATATTATATTTATTTGTCAAAAACATGTGTAGGTTTAAAATCAGTTGGAAAGATTATAAGAAAAAAAAAAGTTTCAACATGTTTTGCCTAGAAAGGCGTACAAACTACAAATACAATACAAACTCAAACTCAAAACTCATTTATTCAAAATAGACTAGAATTACTTAGTTCTTTTTGAACGTTAGTTTTACAATATTATAGACATCCCACAAAAAGCCCTCCCTTCACCGCTTCCTAGTGTTTTTGCTGTGAAGAAAAAACGGCGCAACAAACTCCCCAGCAACACAGATATATGTCTGTCAAGTGAATAAATTAATTGACTCTTTATAACGAAAATCATCATATTTTTTACAAATATCTGAATATCTGAAAAATACAAGTATCTGAGCAATTTTAGCGTCCCAAGTTAACTAACTGCGCGAAGCGATATCGCGCTATTCGTGTCCGCTAGCTGTGTCACCGTGCAGTCGTTTATTTATGCGTGGCATCGAAATGTTCTACCATTTGACGACTCGTTTAGTGCAGTGGCTGAGCTGGCTTCTGCGCTACGGGTCGTGGGTACGATTCCCGCACAGAACAAATATTTGTATGGCCTACAGATGGTTGTTTCGGGTCTGGGCGTTTTTGTATGTGAGATTTGTGTCTGTAAACGCACCCACGATACAGGAGAAATCCTAGTGTGGGGTAACGTTTATTCGAAAAAATATATACAAGGTGTAAATTAAATAACGCATAACCTCTACTCTCTTCACTGTACTCATCATTATGAACTACTTTTACCCTGTTTTTGTTCCCTACATTTATGTTCGCATAACTCTTCAAAATGTGGGGAAGAGCTGTTTTTTTTTTCGCGGTCCAGGTTTTGTATCTCTATTGAAGGTTCAACATTTTTATAACATGCTGTATTATAATAAAATCTTTTTGTTTTGGCATTAAATACATTTACAAATTGTTTATTCAAGGTTTTTGGGCATACATTCATGCATACATAGTAATACCACAGTCTACTTATATCTTACTCCTTACAAGTCGGTCAACGTCGAACATTGTCGCAGAGCAATCATGCGGGGGTTTGCGGGGTGAAGGGGCGGAGGTTATGTCCCGAGTAGCCATACTGCAGCTTGGGACATAACCTCCGCCCCTACATAATTTTGACATTTCATAGGACCTGTCAAATGTATGGGCGTTGACCCACTGTATGTAGTAAGTAGGTACACTGACGTAATACTTTGCCTAGATTTTTTTTTCTCCTATTGGAGCAGCTTGGAGTTTGAACCTGACCGACAAATGCCAAATAGGTCGTCTATATCATACATACATATATCTTATTCATTGTTTTCCGGTTCTTCAAAAGGTTGTCTGGTACATATCGCTATCAGCGATAAGACCGCCATTGTACCCTTCACTAAATTACATTGTATAAGAGCTGTGTTACAATTTTGGTGTACAATAAAGTATATTCTATTCTATTCTGTACATAAACATGCCTTTTTCCCAAGTCTATATATAGTTGCTAGTCTATCGGTTTTTTATCGGACACATTTCGGAGAGTGTGCTTCACATCTGCATGATCTAATACCCCTCTGCCCTTTTTTCTATCGGACGGCCAGAAGCACGAAAAAGCGCCATCGGTTCATGGTTGATATACCAAAAACCCGAACGAAGCGCTTTGATTCCACTTTCATTGTGAAAACCGCCTAACAGTGGAATGCGCTGCCCGAGTGGGTGTTCCCCGACAGCTACAATCTGGGTGTCTTCAAGTCACGAGTGAATCGGTTTCTTCTGGGCAAGCGTGCTCCATCGTAGACCGCATCATCGCTTAACATCAGGCGAGATGGCAGCCAAACGCAGGCCTTGTAATAAATAATAAAAAAAAGTCACACCTATAATTCAGCCCTCATCAAGCTGTCTCCTCCCAAATCCCTCGCCAGCAACGCTCTAAGCCTCGTGCTCGTCCCACTAGGGGTCGCCCTTAGTGCTGTTGTTGCAGGTAGTCATGATGTTAGTGTAGTACAAGTAGTTAGCTTAGGTTAAGTATTTTACTTCCCCACCATTGGCTGGAGACCCTTCAGGTCTCGCCAATAACTGGCCGAATACGTAGAGACGGTTCGCAAGGACAATCTATAGAAGACAATTTCCTTTGGTGGTAGGCAGAAACTGTAGAACGCCACATGCTACGATCCTTACATACTCCTTTCGCTTCGTCCACGTTCATACATCTTGTCATACACGCCAGTTGAGAGTACTACGCACCTGTCCTTTTTAACCGACTTCAAAAAGGAGGAGGTTCTCAATTCGGTTGTATTTTTTTTTTTATTTTTTTTTTTATTTTTATTTTTTATGTTTGTTACCTCATATCTCCGTCATTTATGAACCGATTTGAAAATTTCTTTTTTTGTTCGAAAGGGTATACTTTCCGATTGGTCCCATTTAAATTTTGTTATGATTAGACCATGAACTTCAGAGATATGGAACGAAACTCCTCATCGGATCAAAGCAAAATTCTCAAATTACTAATATTGCTTTGTTTATATTTGTTGTTGGGAACTGACTACTTGAAAAGAGAAGGGGGTGCGTGTCCCCCCCTCCCCTCCTTTGGAATGTTTTCATTATATCGTGTAAGGTATCATTTGAAAGGACTTTTTATGCCCGACTACGTCAAAGCCAAAAAGAAGGGTTATGAAGGAGGGGGTTAAAATTATGACACTAAAACGTATTAAATAAAAAATAAACTTTAAAAAAAAGTAAAAACCGACTTCAAAGAAATACTAAAAGGACTAAAATAATTACCATAATATAAAATTAACAGTTTCAGAAGTCGGTGCCACTCTACACTGAAGCAAATAGAAGCCACCGACTTCTGAAACTGTTAATTTTATATTATGGTAATTATTTTAGTCCTTTTAGTATTTCTTTGAAGTCGGTTTTTACTTTTTTTTAAAGTTTATTTTTTATTGAACAACATCACCAATAACATCGATGTATGTCCTTCTAGGGCGTCCTCTACGTTTCCACTGACTTTCGTCTTATAAATTCCTTTTGTTAATCGCCGTTCATACCTCAACATGAGCAAACCAATACGATAACATGGCACGTCCCTCCAACATCCGTCTTCAATGTGTGTGTGCATATGACAACGAGTCACCATGTTTGTGTTTGATATTTGGTATATTTATTGCTCGACTAGTGCATAATTAAAGTTCGCGCTCGACAATACACGTGTGTCATTCATACAAACCTCCAAACGGTACCATACTGTTAAAACTGTCAAATCTGTGGAGCGACTGTAACATGTTTTTGTTTAAGTTTGTGCTACAGTTGCAGCACACATCTGCGTTGAATGACGCGTTGTTAATATTGTTTCTCACACATTTTTACTTGCAGTGTCAATGGAGGGACATGACGTGTTATCGTAGTTGATCTCTATCATCAAGTGACGTGTGATATGTTTATAGGGTACCCTAAAAAAATTACAAAAAATAATACAACAAAAATATACACATAAATAAACATTTATTATTCAATAAAAATTAAATTAAAATATACAGGGTTACAGGGAAAGTCGTACTGAATATTAAAGGACGTTATTATTCAGGTCATTTCTGATGGATTTGATTCTGTAATATGGTGTCCGAAACTTAACCGTTCTGGAGATATTGAATTTCAAAGATATTTAAAAAAAATCTTTATTTTTTGGCTTTTTTGGGATTAGAGCTCCAAGGGTCCGTTTTTTTGTATCTTGTTAGAGATGTTAATTAATAAAAATGATGACAAAAACTGAACCTACAACTAACAGCTTAAACAGACTGCTCGACAACGGTTCGAATTAAAGAATGTGTTTTTAACACACAAAAATGTATGGAACTTATTCTGCAAATAATTTTAAAAACTTCTACATCTCTTTAGCTATTCAAAAAGATATAACATCTACTAGGTATGTTCATAAATCTTTAAAAAATGTTATTTGAATAGGCCCAAGTGTTGTACTACACAACATAAAAAATATCTTTAAAATTCAATATCTCCAAAACGGTTAAGTTTCGGAATCATATTATATAATCAAATCCAGCAGAAATTACTTGAAAAATAACGTCCTTTAATATTCAGTACGACTTTCCCTGTAACCTGTATACACACATATGAAGCTATAATTTCCAATACAAGCTGAGCCCTCATTGAACGCAATACCTATGCAATGCTAGATCAACTCATATTGGACTTGCGTAACGTAATATGTTGTGTCTACAACTCGATCTGAGTTCGATGCCCCTCTGACTTACGATAAACCGTAGTTCAGACTAAGCTATACTATTTCGCTATGTAGTATGTTAAATAATAGAGGGCGTTCCCTTAAACCCCTTAATCTACATAAATAATATATTAAAAAAATTTTTTTTGTATAAATTACGGACGCTATAGGACAGCTGGTTAACGGGAACGCCATTCGTTAGTTAATAATACAAGGTTAGTCGGAAAGGGGGTACTAATCCGAAGCCCACTTATAGTATCGCTGATGACTGTTTGAAAGCTAGTGTTAAAATTTCAAAATTCGATATTATGTTTTTTCCAAATAATGTATTTTTATTTTAGTTTTTTCAAAAATTCTTCGTCCCTGCTTTAGTTACAAATTCAGAAAATGGTGCTTCTAATTCGTGACCCCAAATATGACCTAAAATGTAAACACAGCTGATCATAACTGGGGATAGATAGATTTTAGAGACTTTTTTTTGAGATTTTTGTACAACTGTTTCTCTTAAACTATTGACTTTTGGGAAAAGTTATAGAACAAAAGTTATTCATTATTATAGGTACTTTATCACCCTTTCGGATTAGTAGCCCCTTTCTGACTAACCTTGTATACTGTATAGTAAAGCATATTGCGTTATAAGCAGAGAGCGGGATCTTGTGGCAAAAAGGTGATAGAGACGGGTCATTATTTTTTAATGAGAATTCAAGCTATCAATACTTTTTAGCTATAAACTCTATTGTTAATTAACCTAACAAATACTTTTAATTATTATTCTTTACACGTAAATAATCTTTAATCTATACATATAAAAGGAGAAGCTGACTGACTGACTGTGATCTATCAACGCACAGCCTAAACCGCTGGGGTTAGAAACTTGAAATTTTGACAGTAGGTTCCTTTTGTAACGTAGGCATCCACTAAGAAGGGATTTTTCGAAATTCAACCCCTAAGGGAGTTAAATAGGGGATGAAAGTTTGTATGGAAAATCGTCACTTAACGGGTTCAAAATTTCACGCAAGCGAAGCTGCGGGTGAAAGCTAGTAACACATAAATAAAACATTGTCTTATCTATCAAAAAAATCTGATAACTATCGCGAGTCGGGATGTTTACCCTATAGACACTATTATGATATTTGATCTCTTTTCATTACCGTACTATATACGGTAATGAAAATGAAAAAATAGTTACGTCATATCTACATTTCGATCTGACATTTCGTGTTGATCTATTATTTTGTGTTTCTAAAAAATGGCTAATATGTTTTTCCGTCAATCTGTATTCACAGCTGTTAAAAAGTATCGATAGCTTGAATACTCGATAAAAAATAATGAGCCGTCTCTATCACCTTTCAATTGTTTTGCCACAAGATTCCGCTCTCTAGTCTTAAGCTATACAAGGTTAATCAGAAAGGGGGTACTAATTCGCGCGCCACTTAAAGTATCACTGATGACTGTTTTAAAGCAAGGGTATTTCCATGCAAAACTATATTTACTTTAGTTTTTTCAGAAATTCTTAGTCTCTACTTTAGTTGCGAATTCAGAAAATGGAGCTTGTAATCCGTGACCCCAAATATGACCTAAAATGTAAACACAGCTGATAACTGAGGATAGATAGATTTTGGCGAATTTTTTATGTAATTTTTGAACAGCTATTTCTTCTTAAAATATAGACTTTTGGGGAAAGTTGTAGAACAAAAGTTATTCATTAATATGTGTACTTTAACACGCTTTCGGATTAATACCCCCGTTCTGACTAACCTTGTATAATTATAGTGTAGTCTGAATCTGAACTGCGCTTTAATACTACTCATTCTGAATCCCAGCAGTGGGATAGTGGGCTGACTATGCCACATACAACTATCTAGTTATTAATCCTCTTTAATAACTCTATCAACAATATCCTCGCACATAGATTTAATTTTCAGACAATCTTCGTACGAAGTCATTTTTCTAACATCAGGCCCTTGAATTAGAGAACCAACGAAACGGTACAGTTTTTCAGGAATCTCATTTACGCTCTTCCCTTCATCAGAATTACTTCTTTTCATAGATTTTATAACACCACGTAACTCGAATGCTAGCTTGTCGTATTTCAAATCTTCATTCTCGACAACTGCACTATTGAAATTAGTTTTTATTTCACTTTTGTAAACTATTTTTCTTTTTAAAACCTTTGATGTAGTTATATCAATGATGCCGTAGTATCTATTCACGATTTTTTCTTGTAAATTTTGAGGGGAATAGCTCTCAAAATCGAATGGGGTGGAACTGTTTTGAATTTCGTACAACAATGCTTTATAGCGCTCATAGAGGTCGGATAAGAAGTAGGTTTTATGTTTATCTATGATTTTGTCATCAATAAACGCACATAGACCTTCAAAAGCTTCTGCGTGTAAGTTTTTAAACACCAGCCAGTCTTGATCATCGCAGTTCTTTCTCGTCAACTTCTCGTATTTATTTCTATATTCTGTTCTACAAAGAGGGTGGAACGAAAAAGTTTTTACATCTTTCAGTTTTTCTAACAAATCATAATCGTTTAAACCTTCAGCGTAAGATAGGACCTTCTCGTAAATTTTCTCCTTAGATCTCGAAGGGAATTCTCTCTGACTTCCAATCTGTCGTTCCTTCTTGTCGCAGAACAGACAGATACCAGTAGCAACTAGCGTGGTTGTGTTCATGATTTTCGGCTCTAAATTCATCGCAGGAGGATTCAAATTAATTTGATTACCTTGGTTTATTTCGTACATAGGTCTAAAGAAATCCATGCCTGAATTAAATGCTAGCGAGTCTTTTGACATTTTAATTGGAGTCTTTCTTGTGAGAATAGATTTTAGGATAACGGCTTTCGATATGTCTGTAGTGTGATAGCTCGGTTCATCCATCGCGAATGAAGAGAAAGGATTCTCCATTTCAGGAATTTTTAGAGAGAATTTTTCTTTTAATTCTTGCTTGATATCGTGGTTTACTATTTCTATATCACAGGATTCCATAGGATCAGCTATTTCGGTTTTTATAGCAGGAACTTCTATAGGTTTGGGCATAGCGATTTCTATTTCTATGGAGTTTTGTGTGTTGCTTGTTGAAGGTGAATCTCCAGGAAATGCATCGTTTGGTCCAGTTTTGAGTGTGGGTATGTTCGTATCGGGTTCCTGGAAATTGAAAGGAAATGTTGAGTTAGTATTTGTCGACAAAATACTGTGAAATAGACATTGATCGAAAATAAAAATCGTGTAGAGTGGTTTAAAAATTCGGTTAAAAATTCATCAAGAAGTAAACGAATTCGTGTAATTTCTTAAAACCATATGATCTACTCGTGTAAATTGACCCCGCACGGGATATAGACTAAAAAAAAAACTTTTTTATCGCGGTAAGATTAAGTGATCGTATTTAAACCTCCAATAAGGATTAAAAAACCGGCCAAGTGCGAGTCGGACTCGAGCACGAAGGGTTCCGTACCATTATCTATAAAAACGGCAAAAAAATCATGTCTGTTGTATGGGAGCCCACCTTAAATATTTGTTTTATTTTAATTTACTTATTTATTTTTAAAGTGAATATGTAACTACATATTCTGTGAATATTTCAAGTGGCTACCTGTTGCCATTGTCAATATCGAGCAAAAACGAGCAAAAAAATCACGTTTGTTGTATCGGAGCCCCCTTAAATATTTATTTTATTATGTTTTTTATTATTTCTTGTTATAGCGGCAATAGAAATACATCATCTGTGAAAATTTCAACTGTCTAACTATCACGGTTCATGAGATACAGCCTGGTGACAGACGGACAGCGGAGTCTTAGTAATAGGGCCCCGTTTTACCCTTTGGGTACGGAACCTTATAAAAAAAAATCTAATTTTTCTCGTTAAATGATCGTATCTAAAACTCCAATATGGATTTAAAAAAAAGCATTTTTTTTAAATTTGTTTTTGAAAATTTCCACGCCACGCATAAATAAATGAAAGCATGTTTACACAGCTGGCGGCCACGACTAGCCCGATATCGCACTTTGCAGTCAGTTAACTCGGGGGTACTGACCTTTTTACCTTCAACGTTATGATAGGTCGTACAAAATGGTACCTATTTCATGAAATATCGTGAAATTGATCAGCATTAAGAGCAATAAGAGCCCCTCTGGGAAAGGCGTTACCTCACCATGAGATTAACGTAACACCGGAGGGAACATTAGACTAGCTTCCTACAACCCCATCATATAATAAAAAATGTATCATGAGGTCTACTGAAAAGCTTACAAACCGCAGGGCAGCTTGTGGCGAGCTGTTGGTGAGTGGCGACACTGCGTACCTTATTGCCTCAGAGAGTCGGTCAGGGCCTCGTCTCCAGTTTGTCTTTATTGGCTGGCTGGAGTGGAACCCCAAGAGTGCCCGCAGGATTCTCAACTCTGGCTTGCCTTTATCGGCCGTCCAGAGGGGGGCCGCCAGAGCTATATGCTCGGGGGTGGAAGTGTCTAACGGCGTAATAGCGGTGAAATCCATTCCGGGTCTTTTAGACCCGCGACGGCGAAACCGGGGCCACACCTCTCTACACCTCTAGCCACTCACACGTTTGTTGCCCCCTTTGCCTATGTACTGGCGGCTTTTCAGGGGGGCGTGTAAAATACTGGTATTCAACCGCATCTAGGAGTCTACTCCCTAAGCACGAAGTCTGTCGTTTCGGCCTTAGTTACGAGCGTTTCCTACTCCCTATCACCTACGGACATGCGATTATTTCGGGGCCCGAACTAAGAATGAATGACAACACGATTTGACAGCTGTCCCTGCTACCGATGTGTTTTTGCCCGTCCGAAAAGTTGAACTTGACACTTGTTTTGTTCACTCCTACGTTTCGGGCTACTTTCGGACGGGCTACTAACTTCGTTGACGGACTTAGAGAGTAGGCCCCGAGGCACGAGAAAGCGGTGCGCAGTATTCCGTGCGCGCCTCTCTGGGGGACAAAGGTTAGGCAGAATGGAACTATAGTTTTCTTAAAAATCGTACATTATTCATGTAAATCATGTGATGAATACCGTCTTACATTTGACCCTGTTAATCTAAAAATCAATAATATCAAGGTCTCAAGCTTTTGTTTTTGTAATCGCTTTTCAATATGTATTGTTTCTTTTATGAATAACTAGCGACCCCCCCGGCTTTATGCTCTAAGGGCTTAACACGTGTACGTTTAAGAGCTCAAACACCACGTTTTTTTCAGGCGCCGTCGACGCGCGTTTCGCTATCACGCGTTGTCGGCGCTGCTAAACTTGAAATAGGCAGATTACTTATGATTGCATCGCTGCAAACTCACGAAACACGCGCTACAGACGCGCGTGAGCAACTCTCCTTGCAAAGTAAAACGCGTGTAGCACGCGCGCGAAGGAGCGTGTATCGCGCTACAGACGCGTGTGAGCAACTCTCCTTGGATTAAAACGCGCTGTACGTATGTGTTTGCAACTAAAGAGACGCGCTGGCACAGCGCGTCTGTATCGATGTACTCCGCGCTACGAGCGCGTCGACAGCTCGCGAAAAAGTCGTCGTCTGCATACTACAATTTTATGAACGTGTGTATAGGTAAATTGGTTGCGATAACATCGCGTTATAGTTGACAGCGCCTGAAAAAAACGTGGTGTGTGAGCCCTTATAGCTTAAAACCTTCCTCTTGAATCACTCTATCTATTAAAAAAACCCGCATCAAAATCCGTTGCGTAGTTTTAAAGATCTAAGCATACATAGGGACAGACAGCGGGAAGCTACTTTGTTTTATACTATGTAGTGATTGCTCTGAAAATATTTATTGACACCTAACATATTTTTTTTTTCGTGAGAATATCCTCATGGATGCCCTTCGCCCTGGGAAGGCCTGGGGTATCCGGACTCTTACCGGCTAAAAACCCACGGTGTTCCCTCTCCTGACCCTTGGCCGGGCTCGCGGGATTCGCAGCTGCATGCACCGCGACCCAGGCAGGCCTCGGTCCGCCAGCCCCTGGCGGACCTCTTCTTCTGTGGGGCCTTGCCCCACGTCCTCCTGAGAGGCGCGCACGGAACACAGCGCGCCGCCTGCTCCGGCCTGTTACTAGTCGGGCGACGGGTACCCTAACCCGCCGCCCGCAGGACATACACTACGGTGGCCGGAGATCGTCGCGCGCCCTCCGGCGGCGCCCGGTGCGTCTGGCGCGGGAAGGGAGAGTGGCCGTCGCCTCTCTCTCCCTCTCCGCTCCCACCTTGGTCGCCATCACCTCCTCGCAAAAGGAGGCGATGGCTTCCCACGCACTCTCGCTCCCGTCCATGGACAGAACCACCTCCGGAAGCGAGAGGTCACGCCGGACACGCCTGCAGCGTGTGCAGCGCCGTGTCCTCAGGGCAGTCGACGCAGTGGTGACAACCGGGCGTCTGCTCCCGGCCTATGCGACACAGGTACTTCCCGAAACATCCATGTCCCGAGAGCACCTGCGTCAGCCGGAAGCTGAGGGCGCCATGCCGCCTCTCCAGCCACTCCTCCATTACAGGTCTTACCGCCGCTGTTGCGGCGTGCCCTAATTTTAAAATAAAAAACACGCAGTTGTCTCAACTATTTACGTCACTATAATCAAAAATGTCATTAAAGTCAGAGTTTGGTTACAGCATGAAAATAAATCATAACTCGAAAACTATAAAAAATCGCGGAACATATATGGGGATGATTCGAGTACCTCTAAGGGTGCTATAGATCAACTACGATAACACGTCACGCCCCTCCAACACCTGTCTTCAATGTGTGTGTGCATATGACAACGAGTCAACATGTTTGTGTTTGATATTTAGTATTTTATTGCTCTACTATTGTATAATTAAAGTTCGCGCTCGACAATACACGTGTGTCATTCATACAAACCTCCAAACGGTACCATACTGTGAATTAGCGACGTCAAATCTGTGGAGCGACTGTAACATGTTTTTGTTTAAGTTTGTCCTACAGTTGCAGCACACATCTTCGTTGAACGAATGCCGCATTGTTAATATTGTTTCTCACACATTTTTACTTTCAGTGTCAATAGATTTCTTACCTTTGGACTTTCGCTTGATTGACACTACTTTTTGGGACACCTGTATACCTATTTTACGGTTTTTGATGATGTCGTTTACGTTTTTGCGATAGCAGTCTCTAATTTACGAAATGATCGCTGTCAGGACTTTTTCGTTGATCAGAGTATCAAAGTAATTTGATAACGAATTCCAATTAGCAATGACGTATAATGTTATGAATACATAACCTTCAAGGTCGTAGGTAAGCCAGATATGCCTGGGATTTAAAAACGTATGTTCAAGGCTGTATAAATTCAAGGTTACGTGACCTCGTCCGTCTTCATTGGCGAATTTATTAAACAAAATATCAATTTCCGTGTAATAAGGATGTTGAGTTGTAGCTTTTTACTCGACTGCGCGACAGCAAAGTCAGGGTTATGTTTTTCACGCGAGGTTATTTATGTTTTTGGTCAGTCAGTTTGCGAATTACATACCTACGTGATTCGTAGGTAGCCTCCGACTGCGTGTTATGATTTGATTGCATGATTTTTTGAGAACCTACGTTAATTTTACGTTAATTATGTTATAATTAGAAGTACGTCTTGTTTACATCTTTTCAGTTCTTCTTTTTATTTTTTTTATTATCCGTGAGAGGTTTTGCAAAATAAAGGCAAATTAAGTAATCATTTTGCAAAATAAGATTCATTGATTTGTTGTTCAATTTACGAATAAACGTTCTCAAAACTTTATAAGGCAGATTTTAAGAAAAATGAATGACAAACAAATTGGGAACATGTTTAAAAAAACAAAAAAAAAAAGTATTTTTTTATTAAAGAAAAAAAAGAGTTAAAAATATTTTTTGTTAATGAAAAAAATAGGTAGGTAATTTTTTTTTCTCAAGGATGGAATTAGTTAAAAATATTTGTTTTCTTTTATCAAAGATTAAAAAATAGGTGATTTATTTGTCTTTTTTTTATTAAAGAAAATAAATAGGTAAAAATATTGACAGGTTTAAAAATATAACGAGGAGGTTTTCGCGACAAGTTAGTGGCGAAAATATTGTCACTGCCTCATAAAGGGTTAAAAAAAAGATTTCACAGTAGTTACCTGGGCATTGGTCGAAGCTGTAGAGTTATACATAGATTCGAATTCTTCCTCTTTACTTTTAAGCAGCATAAATTTATTGTAGCATACTATATGATACCCTTTTTCGTCCAAACTCGCTGGTATCACAATCTCTCTGTGCTTAAAAACATTTTTTTTTCTAAATGCCAGCATTTTTCGACATTTTTCTATTCTGTAGGGCGTGAATTTCAACGCAGTCCCCGACTTATTGCAGAGAAAACAAGAAAGCATTTTTAATTTATTTACTTATTTATTGTTTTTTTTTGTTGTAAATACACTTCTGCAGTTCTCAGCAGCTAATATAACCTCTTTACGTTAATCCATGGTCCATAAAAATATACACACAGCACTTCGATACACTTTTATGCAAACAATTAAAAAAAACAATTCAAAAATCGAATTAGATTGTCAATGTCAACATTATAACCTCGATTCTTTTGTTTTCCGTTTTAAAACACGTCACTGTTATTAATAATAATGACAGGATTCAAATCACACAATAATATAAAATGTACTGCGTAATAATTATTAAATCAATTAGAATTTATATTATTTACGTAGATATGTTAACAAGGTTGACGCGTTTAAACTGAACCAAGACGTAAATCTATTGACGTTGACGTTCGGTCGTCGGCTGGCGGAAACTGCCGATAAGAGCCGAAGTTGAACCAAAATGGCCGTGAGGTGTGAAAGAGATGAGAGTTGTGTTCTCCGTCGCGCGCTTGCATCTTGAACTGAGATAGTGATGTTGGCGCGCTTTTCGATAATTTCGTTTTGTTTTCCTTTTTTTGGAGGTTTTATCTTAGGGCTAAACTGGTGAGGCGCAGCGTAGGGCATTTTTCATAGCCGTTTCATAGCTTAAATAATGTCGAAAATCAATAACCACAACTACTGGTCCACGTACAAAGAAAAGTTCATTCGCTAAAAAAATTGAAAACTCCTTAGTCGGTTCGAAGTGTACTTTTATCCTTTATGAGGCAGTGGCAATATTTTCGCCACCAACTTTTTTGGACGATGTCCCGATAGCCTACATGTTATATTTTTATTTCGATTTTTAGCTACTTTCTATGAACAAAAAAAAATGTTATAAAAAAACTTCGTTTCGTTGTTTATAAAAAAAAACAATTTTTTTATTATTTACTTTTTCTCAAGCCTTTTCCCTTATAAAGGGTTAATAGAAAATAAAGTTATTTGATATCGTAATTTTATTAAGGAAACTTATATTAAGAACTGTTTATGGAAGACGCAGCGTGGGTAGGCCTCCGACAAGGTGGACCGATGATCGAGTGAAGGTCGCGGGAATCCGCTGGATGCGAGAGGCACAGGACCGGTCGATGTGGCGATGCTTGGGGGAGGCCTATGTCCAGTGGACGTCTTTCGGCTGAATGATGATGATGATAATAAGTCCAATTCTGTCCCACCGCTGGGCATAGGCCTCTTCTCAGAATGAGAAAGGTTTAGACTTATTCTACCAGGCTGCCCTTTTTTTTTGTCGTGGGAATTTATGTTGTTATGCCGGACTCTTACCGGCTAAAAACCCACGGTGTTCCTTCTCCCGACCCTTGGCCGGGGTCGCGGGATTCGCAGCTGCATGCACCGTGACCCCGGCAGGCCGCGGTCCGTCAGCCCCTAGCGGGCCGCTCCTTTTGTGGGGCCTTGCCCCACGTCCTACTGAGAGGTGCGCACGGAACACATGCGCGCCGCCTACTCGGACCTGTTACTGGTCGGGCGACGGGTCCCCTTACCCGTCGCCCGCAGACCACACACTAAAGTTGCCGGAGATCATCGCGCGCCCTGGTCCGTCTGGCGCGGGAAGGGAGAGTGGCCGCCGCCTCTCCCTCCCTCCGCTCCCTCCTTAGTTGCCATCACCACCTCGCAAAAGAAGGCGACGGCTTCCCACGCACACAGTAGACATATAAGCTAAAGCAGTACCTCAACTTACTATAATCTCATGAATTGAAACACTCACACAGACACGCTCTGTATACTGAGCAGTTTTTTGTTTTTGTATGGAACTGTATCCCGAAAATACCTTATTTGTCTTGTTGCAGTGCGTGTCTGTGTGAGTGTGTCAAATCGGACGATTGTTGGTAGTTGAAGTACTGCTTTAGCTTATATGTCTACTGTGCCACGCACTCTCGCTTCCGACCATGGACAGAACCACGGCCGGAAGCGAGAGGTCACCACCGACTGCCGCGACCAGTTCACGGCGCTGCGTCGCCCACGCAGGGCACGCCTGCAGCGTGTGCAGCGCCGTGTCCTCAGGGCAGTCGACGCAGTGGTGACATCCGGCTGCCACGCTGGCTTAGCTGGTACCTATGTGTTGGCGGATACACACACCATCGGGAACTTTTTGTTTCCCTCTTTCCTCACGATGTACGGCGTAATTAACTATCAGTACCTAGTCTATATTTATTTGACAGCTGCGTGCACAGACAACGTATGCCTGCGTGAGCGACGATGTCGATGCAACAAAATGTTGCCATATTTAAATATTATATTCAGTTTTAGTTTATTCTATATTATTATGAGGAGCTCGTGGCTAAATAATTACAGCCGCATAGACCGATCTTCCGGGTTAAGCCACGCTTGCTGAGGTTGGTCTGTGGATGGGTGACCATTTACCATAGCGAGTTTCCTCCGTGCCTCAGAAAGCACGTGAAGCCGTTGGTCCCGGCTGTCATTTGTAGATCTTTGACAGTCGTTACTGTTGGTCAAAAAATAAACTTAAAAAAAAAAGTAAAAACCGACTTCAAAGAAAAACTAAAAGGAGTAAAATAATTACCATAATGTAAAATTAACAGTTTCAGAAGTCGGTGGCTTTTATTTGTTTCAGTGTATAGTTGCACCGACTTCTGAAACTGTTAATTTTACATTATGGTAATTATTTTACTCCTTTTAGTTTTTCTTTGAAGTCGGTTTTTACTTTTTTTTTTTAAGTTTATTTTTTATTTAATACGTTTTAGTGCCATAAATTTAACGACATGCACCCCCTCCTCTTTTCCAGTAGTCAGTTCTCAACAACAAATACATATAAACAAAACAATATTAGTAATTTGAGAATTTTGCTTTGATCCGATGAAGAGTTCCGTTCCATATCTCTGAAGTTCATGGTCTAATCATAACAAAATTCATATGGGACCAATCGGGAAGTATACCTTTTCGAACAAAAAGAGAATTTTTCAAATCGGTTCATAAATGACGGAGATATGAGGTAACAAACATAAAAAAAAAAAAAAAAAAATACAACCGTATTGAGAACCTCCTCCTTTTTGAAGTCGGTTAAAAAGCCAGAAAGTCTGACAACCAGTCTTACCAAGAGTATCGTATTACCCAGTTACTGGGTTGTGGAGGTCTGATAGGCAGTCGCTCCATGTAAAATACTGATATTCAGCTGCATCCGGTTCGACTGGAAGCCGACCCCAACATAGTTGGGAAAAGGCTAGGCAGATGATGATGATGAGTTTTAGGTTATTCCTTATTTCATGAGTTTTTCTTTCATAATTTGAATTTATTTATATCTTTTTACTTACTGCACCCATGGACGTCATCATGTCAACGCGGGCTGTCGCTGAAAACCAGCGCTGTGGCTCTGTCTCGTACGTGAGTAGGGTTACCATCCGTCCGGATTTATCCGGACATGTCCGGACTTTCAGCCTTCCATCCGGACGTTGCCCGGCTTTTTAATTTGTCCGGCTTTTTAATTTGTCCGGCTTTATGACTTAGATGGGTTTTTATAATGAATGTTTAATTTTCGCATTGAATTACTTTAAAACATTATAAGTATTAAATCAGTCTCCAATCTTTTTAAACTATATACAACTAGTTCAACTAGTTAATCTGTCTTATCTCAACTTAAAACAATCAATTATTTCATTTTGTGACTAAAATGTCTGGACTTTTTTTAAATGTCCGGACTTTTTGACAAACGTCCGGACTTTTTGACAAACGTCCGGACTTTTTGACAAACGTCCGGACTTTTTGACAAACGTCCGGACTTTTTGACAAACGTCCAGCTTTTTATCAGGACTTTTCAAATTTTGAAATGGTAACCCTATATGTGAGTCATAGCATTATGCTGAGCGATGCCCGTTTTGCGCGGATGTGACGCATATTTTTCCCAATAACTTCTTTTTTGGTTATGTGTACAGTTTTATTTTATTTTTGTGCGTCATCATCTGCCTAGCCTTTTCCCGACTACGTTGGGGTCGGCTTCCAGTCGAACCGGATGCAGCTGAATATCAGTATTTTACATGGAGCGACTGCCTATCAGACCTCCACAACCCAGTAACTGGGTAATACGATACTCTTGGTAAGACTGGTTGTCAGACTTTCTGGCTTCTGACCAACAGTAACGACTGTCAAAGATCTACAAATGACAGCCGGGACCAACGGCTTTACGTGCTTTCCGAGGCACGGAGGAAACTCGCTATGGTAAATGGTCACCCATCCACAGACCAACCTCGGCAAGCGTGGCTTAACCCGGAAGATCGGTCTATGCGGCTGTAATTATGTAGCCACGAGCTCCTCCTCCTCCATTTTTGAAATCCTTTGGCGCGAATTAAATATTTTTCTTTCTTTCTTCTATGTTTTTGCGACTATCACTCCTTTTTAAACAAAAAATGTTTTTGTTACAGCTGCGTTCGTCGCTGGGACTAATACAACAGATGACTTACATAATAGGTGAGGTACCAAATATACTTAATTATTAACCTAGTTTTCTTCAATTGTGTTCAGCTTCCAGTCTGACCAGGGGCCTACTCCCTAAGTCCGTCAACGAAGTTAGTCGCCCGTCCGAAAGTAGCCCGAAACGTAGGAGTGAACAAAACAAGTGTCAAGTTCAACTTTTCGGACGGGCAAAAACACATCGGTAGTAGGGATAACTGTCAAATCGTGTTGTCATTCATTCTTAGTTCGGGCCCCGAAATACCGTATAGGTTATAGGTGATAGAGTAGGAAACGCTCGTAACTAAGGCCGAAGCCACGGACTTCGTGCTTAGGGAGTAGACCCCCAGATGTGGCTGAATACCAGTATTTTACACGGAGCGACTGACATCAGAGCTCCGCAATCCAAGTACGTGGGCCACACTAAAGTTTCTGGAATGGGCCACTTGCGTTAAAGATATTAAAAAAGTAATTGCTATTTAAAAAAATATAGCTCTTTGGCTGTAGAATACATTTTATTTTTTACATCTGTCATTTGTTTTTTCTTTGTGGCGCCAATTTGAAAATTGCGTGTTGACCTAAAAATGGATTCAAGTCGCCAAAATGTTCGATGTTTAATTTTCTATGACTTTCGCTGTGGTTTAAGTCAAAATAAAAAGTTGCCAAAGACTTAAATTAGCATTTGATGATGAAGCGCCATCTCGTAGCTCTGTGTTATTCTGGTATAATGATTTCAAACGTGGACGTATTCATCTCCAAGATGATTTTTGTGAAGGTGGGCCGGCGACAGCGGTAACAGAAACTAACATTGATACTGCACGACAACTAATTCAATTAGATAAAAATATTACATGCCAGCTTTGTACATCATTGAACATTGCTATGAGAAAAGTTCAAAATATTTTGCAAGTACATCTGAACGTTCAGAAGCGTTTTTCGAGATGGATACAGCATATTTTAACGAAAGTTCAAAAACGACAACGAGTAGAGTGATGTGATAAAAAAAATCCAATGGTTTCAAATATTGAAAAAGTGTATAAATTGTCTGGGAAAATACTTTGAAAAACAGTGAACACAATATAAACATTACAAGTGTTTTACTTTATGAGAATCCAGAAACTTTCAGTGTGACCTATGTAGTAGCTTGGTGGTAGGGGACCGTTCAAATATTACGTAAGCAGATTTATTACAATTATTTACCCCCCCCCCCCATCCCCCTTGTCAGCAAAAGTAAGTAAAGCTCTTACCCCCTCCCCCCATGCTTACGTAAACATTTTTCAATTATAAATGTATTTTTTTATACTATTATAATGTAGTCATAATTATTTTTGATAGAGATTAAACGTATGCATTATTTGCGGGAATCCCCGAAAATGCGTTTCGTTTTCAAGCATAGACAATGTGAGGGTTGCCATTCGTGTAAAAAAGTAAATAACTACCGATGACGTAATCATCATCTAGACTCCCCTACCCCCCATGTCATCCAAAATAAGCAAAACAAAGACCCCCCCCCCCCCCCCACCCCCCCATAGTGCTTACGTAATACTTGAACGGCCCCTAGGATCTATACGGTCTGCCTGGCTAGCTACCACCCTCACATTAGTCTGGCGCCGAGCAGTTTACTGTGTTCCCTCGTGTGTATTTGGGAGCCAGAGGAGTATAGGTGTATCCCTCTATATCTCTGTTACTTAAATTCGTGTGCTCCTTCTAAACCCCTGACATCCTCGCGGAAGAGGCCGCGAGCGAATTCTAGTAAAAATTAAAATAACTTTGAATATTTCATTTATTTTATCACCAAGAGCGGTTACACACTGCATCCGATCCAAATCCGAGAAAATACGTTCCGAAGTAGTCATAGAACTATTTGTATGGTAGTTTACGCACTAGATCCGACTTCCGTCATCCGATTTCTCTCCGTCATCCGTGAGTTTCTAATTCGGAAGAAAAATTGGCGGACCGAAGTAGCCGTAGTACTGTTTGTATGAACGCTTTCGCATTACCTCGAATTCAAATCGGACGCCAAATGGATATGTCAAAGATGGCACCTGAATTGTTTGAATTTGGATCAGAGATCGGATAAGTGCGTAAGCGATATCCGAATTCGGTTCGAGGTTTTTAGACTCTAGATTCGTATTTTCACGAATCCGGGTCGAATGCAGTGCGTAATCGCAGTAAAGGTAAAATAAAAGATTCGCTTCAAGTGCCTCGTACTCAATTACGTTTGAAGGTCACCGTGGATTTAACCGCTGCAGCTAAAGGTCACCCGATCATATTCACCTTGCCACACATACTAGAATAGTATGTGCGACATCTGAGCCAAGGTCGTTTGAGTGCAAACAGCGATAATAATAATAAATAATGTTTTTTTTTTCTTGTCAATGCCCTTGTTTGCGTACTTAGGATTTTTGAAATGAATTTTTGATAAAAGATATTTTTAACCGACTTCAAAAAGGAGGAGGTTCTCAATTCGGCTGTATTTTTTTTTTTATTTTTTTTTTTATTTTTATTTTTTATGTTTGTTACCTCATATCTCCGTCATTTATGAACCGATTTGAAAAATTCTTTTTTTGTTCGAAAGGGTATACTTCCCGATTGGTCCCATTTAAATTTTGTTATGATCAGACCATGAACTTCAGAGATATGGAACGGAACTCCTCATCGGATCAAAGCAAAATTCTCAAATTACTAATATTGCTTTGTTTATATTTGTTGTTGGGAACTGACTACTTGAAAAGAGGAGGGGGTGCGTGTCCCCCCCTCCCCCACTTTGGAATGTTTTCATTATATCGCGTAAGGTATCATTTGAAAGGACTTTTTATGCCCGACTACGTCAAAGCCAAAAAGAAGGGTTATGAAGGAGGGGGTTAAAATTATGAAACTAAAACGTATTTAATAAAAAATAAACTTAAAAAAAAAGTAAAAACCGACTTCAAAGAAATACTAAAAGGAGTAAAATAATTATCGTAATATTAAATTAACAGTTTCAGAAGTCGGTGCAACTCTACACTGAAGCAAATAGAAGCCACCGACTTCTGAAACTGTTAATTTAATATTACGATAATTATTTTACTCCTTTTAGTATTTCTTTGAAGTCGGTTTTTACTTTTTTTTTAAGTTTATTTTTTATTTTGCAAATATGGGTACAGTGAATGGTCATAAAGAAAAAAAATAGGTTCGGCCGTATTTTACCCGTAGGCATGCAAAATTACATTAAAAGATTCTAACTAAAACTATCTAACATAATATTCATCATCATCTGCCTATCCTTTTCCCAACTATGTTGGGGTCGGCTTCCAGTCGAACCGGATGCAGCTGAATATCAGTATTTTACATGAAGCGACTGCCTATCAGACCTCCACAACCCAGTAACTGGGTAATACGATACTCTTGGTAAGACTGGTTGTCAGACTTTCTGGCTTCTGACCAACAGTAACGACTGTCAAAGATCTACAAATGACAGCCGGGACCAACGGCTTTACGTGCTTTCCGAGGCACGGAGAAAACTCGCTATGGTAAATGGTCACCCATCCACAGACCAACCTTGGCAAGCGTGGCTTAACCCGGAAGATCGGTCTATACGGCTGTAATTATTTAGCCACGAGCTCCTCCTATCTAACATATTAAAAACAACAAAAGACAGAAACTTTACATTAAATAACATCAAAAATAAGTTCTTTATTCAGAAAAGAACTCGCTTATGTTATAGTATGCTTTGTCTGCTAAAAAGTTACGAAGTCTTTTTTTAAATAAAGGTAGAGGCAATTCTTTCCAACACTTAGGTAATTTATTATATACAAAAGGAGCCATGCAGAAAACACTTTCGCGCATGAGTGTTGGATTAGCTGTGTGAAGACACAATCTACTATTATCCCGTCTGTTACGTGGTACAACATCGGCTAGACGTTTAAACCGATTCGGATTCGACTTTACAAACACAGTTACTTCTAGAATGTACAGACAAAGCAATGTTAAAATCTTATGCTGTCTAAAGTAAGGCATGCAGCTATCTGTAGTTTTAAGCTTAAACATCGACCATATGCTTTTTTATTTATTTATTTATATACTCTTTATTGTACACCAGGTTAACAAAACAAGGAAAAACAATTTAAATACAAAAAAATGTACAATGGGCGGTCTTATCGCGCAAGGCGATCTCTTCCAGAAAACCTTTGGATGGACTGGAAGAATGGAAAGAGAAAAACGGGTAGTCTAGGTGTACTTGTACATTACGTACATATTATTACTTAGATTTAATAATATAAAATACATAACAATATATTTACATAAATATGAAAAAAAAACATAAATATAATAATAATAAACTAATAAATATTATTAAACATAAGAACGGAAGAGAGAAATGAAAGAAATAGCAGACTATAGCGACAAGTAATGCTCCTTCACTGACTTTTTAAAAACTGGCAGCGATTGTGCACGTCTCACATTAAGCGGTAAAGCATTCCACAGGCGAGCAGCTTGAATTGTGAAGGACTTATCATAAAAAGAGGTGGAGTGCTGTTGTATTTTTAATTTAAGATTTTCCGATGATCGCAAGAACCTAGAATGAGAGTCACCGAGGAACTCGAAGCGTTCTTTAAGGTAAAACGGGGTGGAAGGATTAAAGAGCACATTATAGAGTAGAGAAAGAATATGGGCATTCCGGCGAAGGCGAATAGGTAGCCATTTGAGCTTAGTACGAAATTCTGAAACATGATCATATTTGCGCAAGCCAAATATGAATCTGATACAAAGATTCTGAAGTCGCTCAAGCTTTTCAAATTGATCCTCAGTTAGATCGAGATAGCTGACATCAGCATAGTCGAGGATTGGGAGAAGAAGAGATTGTGCTAGCGCTATTTTAGTGACAATTGGAAGGAAGTTTCTAAGGCGTCTCAAGGAGCCAGCTGAAACGAACATCTTACGACTGACTTCCTGCAGTTGTGCGGTCCAAGAAAGTGTACTGTCGATGTAAACCCCCAAGTTCTTTACTTTGTCGGTTATAGGAATTGTAACGTTATTAAAAGAAACTTGAGGAAGCATCGACCAGTCAATTCTAGAGACCAACCGAGAACTGCCAACAACAGTCACCTGGGTTTTTGTGGGATTGATCTTCAGACCAAACTTCATGCTCCAGTCACCTATTCGAGCTAAATCTAAATTAATGGTGTCAATGGCTACTGACAAATTTCCGAGCGGCGCTTGGCTATAAATTGGAAGATCATCTGCATAAAGGTGGTAGGAAGAAGAAAGCCGGTGAGAGATAGAATTTATAAAAAGTGCGAAAAGTAGAGGGGATAGAACGCCACCCTGAGGTACACCGGCAGAAGTATTGCACCAAGAAGACAAGGTATCTTCAATACAAATACGTTGTCGGCGACCAAACAGGTAACTACGAAACCAATCAATCACCGAAGGAGATATGTTTAAAGAGCATAATACGCCAAGCAAAATATCGAAATCTACAGTATTAAAAGCATTACTAAAATCAAGCAGTGCAAGTACCGTCAAGTTTCCGATTTCCATGCCTGACCTGATATCATCCGTAATATTCACTAGGGCTGAGGTAGTGCCGTGTCCACGACGAAAACCAGATTGAAAGGGATTTAGGAGATTATGTTTGGAAAGAAACGAGCTAAACTGATGATGGATAAGGTTTTCAAGTACTTTGGATAGAAATGGTAAAATGGAGATTGGACGATAATCAGAAAAAGAAGCGGGTTTAGATTTTTTGGGTAAAGGAATAATCTGTGCATCTTTCCATGCATGTGGGAATACGCTACTAGACACGGAGAAGTTGAGAATATAAAGGATTACAGGAAGAATTTCATCAAGGATAGGAATGATCATGTTACGGCTGATACAGTCACATCCAACCGCTTTGGATGTAATCGATACTATGCTCTTTTTAACATCACAAGCAGAAAATTGATTTATGACAAATGGAGAATAATCGGGTGTCGGAAGATTTGAAAGATAATTCAAAGTAGTAGCTTTGATAGTCCTATCAAAAACAGACGAAGTTGTGAAGTGATTATTAAGCAAATTGATATCTAAATCTTTAGGAATTATGTCGTGATGCGATTTTCCAACTCCCATTGATTTAAGAAATTTCCAGACTTTAGCTGGATCTCCGTTTTGAACTGATTTATGAATATGTTGGCGTTGTGCATTCCTACACACCTTATTGCAGTGATTTCTGATGGAAACGTATTTTTCCCAGTTTATATCGTTAGGCCGAAGGGGAATGCCAAGATCCGGCCAGTACAAAGTAGTAAGAACAGACATGCCGTAATTTTGATAATTCGCGTTTATTTTTTGTAAGATTTATGCAATATAAATAATGTCTGGGGAAGTACACCGTCGGATAGTCATTTTAAATAGTATTTTATTGTTTTGGTTAGTAAGTTTCAACGCTTTTGTTTATCTACAACTGTATAAAAATATAATTATATCGATGCTAAAATTACATTTATAAATCGATTACAACCATGAAACAATATGTAATTGTAAATAATTATATCATAATAATATCATGTTATTTAGGTAAATAAGTATTTATTTTTTATTCACGTTTTCTTGTTTGGGAAATGTGTTAAGTGAATTGTGCTCTTCCATTAATAGCTACAAATTATAGTACTAAGCTTTATTAGTAATAAGCTATTACGAATAATCCTAGTAACCACTATAACACAACAGGTTTGTCACTATTCTTGTGATTTAACTTAGGGCTACTTTTCTTATACGAAACACAATAAATAACATAATATTTTATATGTATAGGGTACCAAAGGCATTCAATAGTGTTAGTTAACATATTTAATTAATCTCTTTGATTTACACTAATTTTAAATTAATGTTTTGTAATATTATGAAATAATTTACAAAGCTATTATTACTATATATTGCTATCAACTATTTATTTTGCGAAATAAGTATATTTCTTTTTTTATTTTATATTCCATTCGATTTTATACATACTTGATTATCGATTACGTTTAAAATCGAATATTGTTATAATTTTATTTTAATGGCGACAACACCTTTGTCACAATTAAAATGGCTTCCACTTTTTTCTTACGATTATTGCCAAAAATAAGTAGGTATCTGTATCGAAGTAAGTACCTAAACCATATTATGTATAATATTCCTATCGTGAATACAATATTATGGATTTTTGTTAAATAAAATACTTTGTTTAGTAAAAGTATGATTTTAATGTTATTTGGTATTGACATTCATGTTTTATCATCGTTGCCATGGCAACGTCAATATACGACAAATTCCAAATAATATAAGATTTATTTTGCTTTGGTTTTGGTTTGGTTATTTATGTATTATTCTGACCAAAAACGGTTTAGTTTTGTTATTTACATAATTGAATGCTTTAATCAAACAATAATATTAATTTTTTTACAAAAATATTGAAGGTCTACCAATACGACAAGGATTAAAAAAAATATTCATGAAAATGTCGACGGAGTATAAAGAATATGTTAGTTCGATTTTCGAATTACCATACTTCCCCAGGTTAAAAATCTACTATTAAGGTCAACTTAATCGACCTATAACTTTTCTTGGTGCACTTCCAGCGGAAATGTTGTTAATGTAATACATTCTACAATATTTGCTCTTTTTAATAAGATATTTTTCATCCTTGTTCTATCTGGCCGAGTCGTAAAAGAAATCTTGGCATTCCCCTTTGTATTTCAACTTCGCCGCTGCTTTCTTATTCCATATGCTTATATGCCATACCTATGCTTTTTTTTTGAGCCTTAAAAGCTGTTTCTTTTTCGGTTGAGTTTCCCCAAAATATAACACAATATCGTAAGTGGGATTCTGGGAGGAGCTCGTGGCTAAATAATTACAGCCGCTTAGACCGATCTTCCGGGTTAAGCTACGCTTGCCGAGGTTGGTCTGTGGATGGGTGACCATTTACCATAGCGAGTTTCCTCCGTGCCTCGGAAAGCACGTAAAGCCGTTGGTCCCGGCTGTCATTTGTAGATCTTTGACAGTCGTTACTGTTGGTCAGAAGCCAGAAAGTCTGACAACCAGTCTTACCAAGAGTATCGTATTACCCAGTTACTGGGTTGTGGAGGTCTGATAGGCAGTCGCTCCATGTAAAATACTGATATTCAGCTGCATCCGGTTCGACTGGAAGCCGACCCCAACATAGTTGGGAAAAGGCTAGGCAGATGATGATGATCGTAAGTGGGATTCTACTATACCATAGTAAGCAGTAAGAAGTTCTTCAATGTGTGTGTACCTACGTAAGACAACGAGTCACCATCTTTGTGTTTGATATTTAGTATATTTATTGCTCGACTAGTGCATGTAGATCAACTACGATAACACGGCACGATATCACACTGATAATTCGGTCCTCATCAAGCTGTCTCCCCCCGCGAAGCCCCCGCCAGCAACGCCCTAAGCCGAGGTCCGAGTCCCACTAGGGGTCGCCCTTAGTGCTGTGTTTGCAGGTAGTCATGATATTAGTGTAGTACAAGTTGTTAGCTTAGGTTAAGTATTTTACTTCCCCACCATTGGCTGGAGATCCTTCAGGTCTCGCCAATAACTGCCCGGTTACGTAGAAGGAGTCCCCAAGGACCATCTACAGCAGCACAATAGAAAAAAAAACATGGCACGCCCCTAAATTGACACTGCAAGTAAAAATGTGTGAGAAAGAACATTTAAAACACTTACTTGTCGAGCGGTCACTTTAACTGGACTGTGTTGTGCAAAAATGATCTAACCCACAAACTTGCCAAAATTAATGTGTAAATTGTTCCAAGAGTATTGAATCACTTCTGCTATACATTTTTGGACTTTAACGTAGTTGTGGATTGGAATAACCTATCATAAAAAAATATAGTTGACTGAATAGTATGAGTCCTTTCCACATGAAAATTCTGATCATTTTCGATAGTTTGACATCAATACCTTAATTTTGGCAAGTTTGTGGGTTGGATAATTTTTGCACAACACGGTCCAATTATGCAATAAATATACTAAATATCAAACACAAACATGGTGACTCGTTGTCATATGCACACACACATTGAAGACAGATGTTGGAGGGGCGTGCCGTGTTATCCTAGATGATCTCCACCTCTCTGCCGAAATGCCGAATGGCTGAAGATGCTGTTTTAGGCTGTATATGGCCTAAGCCGCAGCCAAATGTTTGGTCGAACACAACTGATGAGTGACATACATCATGGTTGTCATTATTCTTTACATACGGGGATATTCGAAACTTACTTAAAAAAAATTAACAAATCATTGTTCTCCTTCGTTGTTAACATTAATATTAGTTTCAGATTGTTTTTATTCTTGTTCTATTGCTTGACGGCAGTGGTATAGTTTGATTTTTCATTATTATTTGAAGTTTGAAACATCTGCATTTAAAACTTTGGGATGATGATAATGACGTTCTTATTTTTTACAAACATTTTTCTAATAGTCACCCGGAGTGTCTGATCAAAAGTGGCTATTCGCGTCATGAACTATTTTTCAGAAATGATCAAAAACTTTTGTCATATTACTTTTTTGTAGTAAATATCTTGTTTTGACCAAAATTAAGAATTTCAGGGACATTTTCCATAGAGAAATAGACACTTTAGATGCAGTCTGATAGAAAAAAATAATTGGGAAATGTACATGGCTACTTTTGATCAAACATTTCTCATATACAGGATGTACCAAAAAGTAGTGACAAGCGGAAGTCCAGAGGTAGAGGACCTGTGAGGTACCCGAATCACTCTCATGTATGTTCCACGATGAAATGTAACCAAACTCATACTTTAATGACATTTTTTAACTACCATCGTAGCGCCCAAACGGATGAATCGATTTCAATACGTTATTATTGTTCGAAAGCTAATGCTTTTTCTCTGTCCACAGACTCGAGCAAGCTTCAGAAGCGCTACGTTCAGAACTATCCGACTGGGTACCAAAAACTCGTTCAGAAATCAAGACCATTCTCCTAGATCTGGCAGACAGGCAAGTGAACCTACACACACAATCACTCCTAGGCTGGGAGCATGCTTTAAAACTAGCAACAGAATCGAATATTGATGAAATTTTCAAAACTGTTTCCAAAACTGCAGTACAAAATCTATCGCCGTCGAGATGTAGATCTGAAATGACGCCTACTGAAACTGAGAGAGATTTAGATGACTACAGCGAAGAGTTTGACGCGAACAGTCATGATGAATTTGAGTCAAATCATTTCGATGATGAGAGAGTACTGGAGAACTTTGATTCTAAGTTCAATTTGGAGAACGAGTTCGATTCTAAATTGAGTTTGGATAACGAATTCGATTCTAAAACGGACTTGGAGATTCAGAATGAAGATTTGAATGTTATCCAGAATGATTTTGTAACAGAAGCGAAAACAGAAAATGTATCTGATAGCCAAGCTGTCAAAACCCAAGAAGATGTACTAAATGAGATTCTAGAAGACACAGAAGCGTCGAGCAGTGATGTAAAACCAAAGTCTTTGGAAAATTCAAAGAGCGATGTGATTTCAGATCCTTTAAGGGACTTCACCGATGTTGACCTATCATGATTTTGTGATTCCCTTTTCTTTGATTTACTTAAAGAGTTCTAATCTTAAATGTGGAACTGGTTATGAAGAAAACGAGTTTCTTTCATCAGGCCCTTGATATAGTCGGCTTTGACGCAGAATGTGCACTAACGTAAAATGTACACTTCGGAAAATGTGCACTTACCAAACATTTTGTATTTTGTGTTTTTTTATAAGTATTCACGTAAAATACAATACGGCCGACGTATCTTGGCGAATCTGAAGTTAGTTGTTTGGGCTGCGCAATGAATCTTTTAGAAACGAAATTGTCTACTGCGCAGCTAATCACGCATAACGTGATTATTGTATGTAAAATACAAAAGATTTTTTTGGGGACCATTTTTCATATCCCTTAACTACAAATTAAAAAATGTACATTTCGCGGAGTAATCCTTTTGAGAAGTGTACCTATTGAGAAATGCACATTCTGCGAAGTGCATATATTGTGTTAAAAGCACAATTTCCGAAGTGTACATTCTGTGAAGTGCACATATAGTGTTAAGAGCACAATTCTCGAAGTGTACATTCTGTGAAGTGCACATATTGTGTTAAGAGCACAATTCGCGAAGTGTACTTACATTCTGTGAAGTGCACATATTGTGTTAAGAGCACAATTCGCGAAGTGTACATTCTGTAAAGTGCACATATTGTGTAAAGAGCACAATTCGCGAAGTGTACATTCTGACAAGTGCACTTATTGTGTTAAGAGCACAATTTGCGAAGTGTACATTCTTTGAAGTGCACATATTGTGTTAAAAGCACAATTTGCGAAGTGTACATTCTTTGAAGTGCACATATTGTGTTAAGAGCACAATTTGCGAAGTGTACATTCTTTGAAGTGCACATATTGTGTTAAGAGCACAATTTGCGAAGTGTACATTCTTTGAAGTGCACATATTGTGTTAAAAGCACAATTTGCGAAGTGTACATTCTTTGAAGTGCACATATTGTGTTAAGAGCACAATTCGCGAAGTGTACATTCTGTGAAGTGCACATATTGTGTAAAGAGCACAATTCGCGAAGTGTACATTCTGACAAGTGCACATATTGTGTTAAGAGCACAATTCGCGAAGTGTACATTCTGTCAAGTGCACATATTGTGTTAAGAGCACAATTCGCGAAGTGTACATTCTGTGAAGTGAACATATTGTGTTAAGAGCACAATTCGCGAAGTGTACATTCTGTGAAGTGCACATATTGTGTTAAGAGCACAATTCGCGAAGTGTATATTCTGACAAGTGCACATATTGTGTTAAGAGCACAATTCGCGAAGTGTACATTCTGTGAAGTGAACATATTGTGTAAAGAGCACAATTCGCGAAGTGTATATTCTGTGAAGTGAACATATTGTGTAAAGAGCACAATTCGCGAAGTGTACATTCTGTGAAGTGAACATATTGTGTAAAGAGCACAATTCGCGAAGTGTACATTCTGTGAAGTGAACATATTGTGTAAAGAGCACAATTCGCGAAGTGTATATTCTGACAAGTGCACATATTGTGTTAAGAGCACAATTCGCGAAGTGTACATTCTGTCAAGTGCACATATTGTGTTAAGAGCACAATTCGCGAAGTGTACATTCTGTCAAGTGCACATATTGTGTTAAGAGCACAATTCGCGAAGTGTACATTCAGTGAAGTGCACATATTGTGTTAAGAGCACAATTCGCGAAGTGTACATTCTGTAAAGTGCACATATTGTGTTAAGAGCACAATTCGCGAAGTGTACATTCTGTGAAGTGCACATATTGTGTAAAGAGCACAATTCGCGAAGTGTACATTTTGCGAAGTGCACATTTTACGTCAAGTACATATTCTACGTCAGACTGGTCTGAAAGAGATGCATTGAGGGATCCTTACAAAAGCTTCGAGGGATCCTTCTAGGAAGTATTTTAGGACCACTAGTCGATTTTTTTGACTTTTGGATTAGAGCGGTATGTTTTGATACCGCTTAAGATGTTAGGTAACGCCAAGTCTGGATTGTAAGATATTTTATAGGCAAACCCAGGTAGATAGTCTAATTATCTTTCGATATTAGAAAAAAAAATTGCCAAAGCAAAACTTCCGGTTCTATTTAACTCGTTCAATGCCGCGCCGTGACGGACACTGGTGGGCGACACTCAATACTCTCGCGGGGCCAGTTAAAACATAGATTTTGCCAAATTTCATCGATGTACATATTATAAACTCCTGTTTTGCGGTCACCTATGGGCGACGCGGCCCAAACGGAAGAGTTGGTTGTCGGCTAACTGTGGTTGTCACGACTCGAATGGAAAACCTATTTTTTTTTCTTCGGCAGTCAACTTGTTAATTTATTAGTTACGAAAGATTTATTTGCATTTTGCTCAACCTGGGTATTGAATCTAGAATCTGCAGATCTACAGCTAATTTTGCTTCTGATTGGCTATTGAGGCAGTTTTGACGACATTGCATTGGGGTAGGAAACTGGGGAACTAATGGCGCTAGCATCGCTGGTACCAAAGCAATTTCATTGGTTAAATGTTTGACAACCGGTAAAAAATTAAAACCGGTAAATGCCCAAGTTCATATACGAACTTTTAGTATCGGTTTTGTTCTACCTTTTAACCCCTATTAAACGGTTTTAAGTTGTGGGTAGTTGTTAAACGATTTCGTTGAATAACTGTGTTTTTTTCGCCTATAATCAATGAGCGACATAAAATCGTTCATAAAAATATATAAGTAACCGTAAGCCAGCGGAACTCGGTAAATTACAGTTTTCGATGAAACATAAAATCATTAATAAAAAAGTAAATAACCGTTTGACTTCACCGGTGAACTACGGTTTTCAAATGATAAATGATAAATGATAAATGATATTTATTCACAAAAAATGAAGTACATAAGATGTCAGTTGTTTTTAACAGTAGTTCTTTCCATTTAGCCAGTGATGGCATGTGAATTTACTTTAATTTACATAAAATGTCTACCCAAATTGTCAACGTAAGTATTATAATATTATCATACAATTTAAAATTAATCAGAGTATATAAAATATATTTTATCATAGCGTTCATATGGTTGCAACTCTGAAGGTAATAATATCACGACCGATATGGAACGATTAATTCCGGTTTGAAGCCCTAAATAAAAGTATGTCATTATCAACCAGCATTTTCTCCACTATTCTAACCTATCCTAACCTAACCAGATGCGGTTTATTAGAATTACGTATTAGGACAATATTAAAGTATCCAAAGCAATGTATAATATTATCATATCACAGTACAGCTGTTTATATTAAATTATTAGTTTAATTATTTAATCGTTTGCTTAAGGTGTCATAAATTATGTTCTGTGTTGATTGAAAGCAAAAATTGTAATATTAGCCACAACGTAACCACATCGCAACTACTAGCGACAACGCAACCACATCGAAATTTTGTAGTTTGGGGTCATATATTTGGGGGTCACGGATTAGAAGCTCCATTTTCTGAATTCGTATCTAAAATAGGGATGTAAAACTTTTGAAAAAACTAAAGTGAAAATAATTTTGTTGAAAATACAAATTATCGAATATTGAAATTTTCACACTTGCTTTAAAACAGTCATCAGTGATAAAGTAATCTTAATCATGATTACTGGCGTTAATCATTAATCGTTAATTTATGAGGCCAGCGGTTTTTAACATACAGAACATAAATATGACTATTACTTTTAAGCACCAAATTCACTAGCAAGTATTTTGCGCAAATTATTGTACTCCATTGCTCGCTTAGATGGTAATCATGCTTGCTGCGGGCGTGTCCACAGCTTCAAAACTTCAAAGTTGTTTGCGCAAAAAAAATTGCGCAAGTCGCTGACTTGCGCCACATGACTTGCGCAACAAAACTTGCTAGTTGGATTTGGCCTTTTGATTCAATTCACACTATGGCCGATACCATTTATGAGAATTTTGTTTTATTTAAGTCAGTAATTTTTATAAATTGCGGAGAGAAGTATTTTTAATTTATTTATTTTCGGTTGTTATAGTGTGGATTTGTAAGTACTGTGCAAAGAAAATGAGGTGTTTCTTGTGTTTTCTAAATGAACGCAGCCGGTATGATAAATGATATTTATTTGTGTAAATAAATCTGTTACACACACTTTTACAAGTCAATGTAATGTTTTTTTAAGACTAGATGGCGCCGGCATTTCCAATCTGACTAGCTCTGAGAAGAAAAGCCGAAACAAACTCAGAGGTCAAGGTCTCTTTTAAAGTCCAGACATTGTGGTATAAAACTATGCGAGTGTAACAATGTAGGGCAACGTCTGGAATGGCCTTTTGAGGAAAGAGCCATAGCAGGTTTGAGTTGACCTGTTCCAACTGACAGAACGCTTGCATCAGCCATCGTTAAATTTTGTATGAAAGATGTACAAAATATGATCGATTTACATTCAGTTTTCACGATTTATAAAGTCGCCAAAGTGACGTTATGCCCAATACGGTCCCACTGCTGGGCAAGAGCAATAAAGCAAGTTGATAATAATAAAACCCTTTTTTTGAAGTCGGTTAAAAGTATTTCTGTTTAAAAAGTCACATTATCTTTGCACAGTTTTGAATTATGTTGTAAATATGCAATGCAATACATAAAATAAACATTTTGTATATAAAGGAATATTTATTACAATAAATACTGAGTTTTATTTACCTCTCCTACATGGTTCAGTAAGGCCCGGACTCCACGAAAGCGGATGTCCGAAGCGCGGACGAGATGTTTTTCAGCTAGTGTGTATATGTTACGGCTAATAGCCGAAGTGCGGCTACACCTAGTTTTAGCCGGGTACAACTAGGTGCAGCCGGCCACATGCGGTTAAACTTAAATCTATCCTACTTATCTTCGGTTAGAACTAGGTTTAGCCTTCATCATAGCGGCTAGAACTAGGTGCAGCCGCACATCGATGGTTAAGGGTAACCCCGACACGGATAGGTTAGGTTCGAAGGGGATGACGGGGGCTAGAGTGAGCGAGCGAACGAAGCCCCCGTCATCCCCTTCGTGTTAGGTTACTTTAAACCCTGCAGACAGAAATAGGAGCCCCGCTCAGCGGGGTTCCGTCGACTTAAGCTCCACCTAGTTCTAACCAACTGCTACTGGTTGCACCTAGTTGTACCCGGCTAAACCTAGGTGTAACCTAACCGTAACATATACACCGAAACTGTGCGGAGATGCGTACTGGCTAGACTGTAGCGGAGATGTGTGCTGGCTAGGGTGGAGATGTGCGCTGACTAGAGCGGAACTGAGCTGCGTACGGCGAGCGTTGTATGTGAACGCAGTTTAGTGCGATCTGACACGAAAGGTACACATCTCGTCTCCACTGCGCGCCGTCGTCAGTTTGAGAGGCCAAAGGTCAGTCATCGCGTCATACAAATATGATGCATTCAGCTGAGTGGGGACGAGATGCGTGAATAACGAAACTCTATTGGTTTTTTAAAACACATCTCCGCTCTGCTCGTCTCGGCGTTGGTGGAGTCCGGGCCTAAGAAATCGCATCGGCAACCTTCGTAACACCGATCTCTTCCGATTTCACGTACGCGTAGGGTTACCATTTCGAAATTTGAAAAGTCCGAACAAAAAGCCGGACATTTGCCAAAAAGTCCGGACATTTAAAAAAAAGTCCAGACATTTTAGTCACAAAATGAAATAATTGATTGTTTTAAATTGAGACTGATTAACTAGTTGTACCTATGTAGTTTAATAAAGATTGAAGACTGATTTAATACTCGTTTTATTTTTAAGTAATTTAATGCGAAAATTGAACATTAATTTAATTTTTTCCATCTAAGCCAAAAATCCGGACAAATTAAAAAGCCGGACGAAGTCCGGATGAAAGGCTGAAAGTCCGGACATGTCCGGATAAATCCGGACGGATGGTAACCCTACGTACGCGGCGTCTTACGTAAGCGGTTCAAAGCGAACGCGAATTGCGATCTGATGCGGTGACACGCGAATTCAATGCGATGCGGTGGGAAGCGGCGGCTTTGTTTTAAGAGCTCGCGAACCGCCCGCCGCGCGCCGCCGTCATTCAGTATCAATGTACGTCACCGCATCCAGTTCGCGCGAATATCAAGCCAATCGATTGCGTTCGCTTCGCTTCGCGCCGTGCTGCACCGCATTCCACGTGCGTTTGGTCACGTAGGCCGCTTCAATAGGTATCGACTGTTTGTTGTTGATCGTTCACGAAGGATGCCGCGTTAGCACGAGTTTTTGTGAAGTCGTGAACATAACGTATTCGTTTCGTTAGAGCCCCTCAGCAGTAAAAAATGGTCTTTAGTTCAGTTCACACCGAGACGCTGCGCGCACATTTTAATAGAACGACTCAAAATATAACTTTATTTACTACACGAAAAGATACACATGAATACGTTGTACCATGCAGCGCTGCGCCTCGAGATGCCTCGCGGCGTAGAGCGATGCATCGCGACGCAGCGGTGCATAAAATATTATAGTCATTCGCGTCCTAGCGGTCGAGGAGTCAACATATCCTGAGGATGCCCCGTGCAGGGGCGAAACACGTGTCGTGTATTGGTTTGGTGGCATGTTGCATTATTTTTTCACTCTCTGCATGTGCATATACTTGTGGGCGGGAGGGTGGTTGCTGCATACTGCATCCAAACTAGCGATCTTGTTCAGCGGAATTAAAGCTAGATATTCTATTTGCATTTTTGTATTCATTGCTGTGTATAATAGTAGATAGGGCGTGTCCGGCAGCCTCACAGCTCCCTTTGGAGCTGAAACCTAGCTGCAGGGGCTGGAATTTGCTTATTTCGCTATAGAAGCCGTCGCCTCCTTTTGCGATGGCGACCAAGGAGGGAGCGGAGAGGGAGAGAAGGGCGACGGCCACTCTCCTTTCACGCGCCAGACGCACCGGGCGCCGCCGGAGGGCGCGCGACGATCTTCGGCCACCCTAGTGTGTGGCCTGCGGGCGACGGGTTAGGGGACCCGTCGCCCGACCAGTAACATGCCCGGGACGGCGGTGCGCATGTGTTCCGTGCGCGCCTATCAAGAGGACGTGGGGCAAGGCCCCACAGAAGTAGAGGTCCGCCAGGGCCTGGCGGACTGAGGCCTGCCGGGCTTGCGGTGCATGCAGCTGCGAATCCCGCGACCCTGGCCAAGTGTCAGGAGAAGGAACACCGTGGGTTTTTAGCCGGTAAGAGTCCGGCATAACCATGAGGATTTAACAGGATAAAAAAAAGGGTTTCGCTATAGAAGACGCAGCAAATCTTGGCTGCCATACGTAAGTGCACCCTACGGCAATGAGACGAATGCCGCCATCCTTTTTACTCAGGGCACAAAGACCCCGTACAAAATCTCGATGGCGGATTCGTACACATTGCCGGAGAGCATTAAACAAACGAAGTGACGCTGACGAGTGACGTTCGTATAATTTCGTTAGCGGTCGGGAAAACTCGGGAGCGCTGGCGGACGTGCAACTAGGGTTGCCAACCATACTTTATAATAACGTATCCTACTTTATTTTCGATAAATATACCTACTTTATACTTTTGCATAAAAATAAAGTACTTATGCGAAAATACTTTATTTTTTATTTCCAATCTTGACTGATATACGTAAAGTAAGTTAAAACAGAACGTATCTACATAATATGATGAAAAAAAAAGTAAAAAACAAGAAGTGTTTCGAAAGGCAAAACGGAAGCAATATCACATACTTGCTAACTTTTTCAGATATTTTTACCTTGGCTTTAGTCGGAATAATACATATAGGACCATAATAATTTAGACTATCTTAATTTTTAAATATTAGTCTAAAACCTAGAATCCCGCACATTCCTCCGAACAGGAAGGCAGGCACTCTGGTCACTCACTCCTTTAATAAATACTTTATTTTTCTTCCAAATACTTTATTTTTGCCTATTCAAACAATTTCATACGTTTTTTTTGTCAAAAAAAGTTGGCAACCCTACGTGCAGCGGCCGAGAGGTGTGGCCTATTCCTAGTGAGCCATGCTATTGGCTCTTTATTATTAGTATGTGCAACCATTGGACAATTTTGGAAACGTTGAAAACTCCACCAATCATGCCAAGGATAGTTTCTTTCTATCGCTCCATACCGCGTCGTAGTTAAAAAATATACTGGTTTACGTTGACGTGCTGCCGACTACATTTTACACTAAATAAACTTAACTTTACATTTACATGGTAAGTAGTCGACTTGCCCGCGCTTCCCGCTACCCGCCCGCTAGTACGCGACGCATCACGTTATAGAGCGCACGTTGCTACTTCTCGCAGCGCTCAGTACGTCAGATGATGACTCTTGTACACTCTCACGTTACCTCTATTATTGTAAACAGTGCTAATTGCATGTTCCAAATTAATAAACATTATAATTTAACTTACGTTTTATACTTATCTAATTTATTACTAACATATTTAGGTAAATAATATGGCGCCTCAATTGACGCTAATTGAAAAGGAGCTCATCATATCGCTTCGATTGAGTGGATACCGGGTGATAGATATTTGTCGGCGGACAGGCAGAACGGTGAGTTTTTTTTTTAAATTCCTCTCTTTACAATATTACCCCCTGATTTGGAGCCTCAAATTTTTTTTGCGTGTATGACTCGTCCTTCGTAAAGCTTTCAGAAAATCTCAATGCGCGAAACTGCACAGTTTTCGAGAAAAAAATGCTGAAGTTTCAATAATTTCTAATTTATTTACGTAGAGACACAACTTGCCAGAGATAATGTAAAAAATTCACTCCTTGGTTGTTTCGTTTTACGTTCAGACAAAGTGACAGCAGTTTTAAACATTTTTTTTATTATTCTGTTTACGTATTAGAAAACAATATTGGACACTCAGCAAAAACAATACATGCACAATAATGGCGGATCTAAAGCTTAGAGTATGAACCTAAAGAGGGGAGAGGATTAGAGGAAGGAAGAGAATGTTGCCATACAAGAAACCAAAAATTACATTGTCATTGCAACTATTAAATTAAATCACAACATTGTTGTTACCGCAATGAAATAAAATATTAAGTAAATAATGTAAATATTAAGATTTAAAATAAAATAGTTTTATTTGTACTTATTATCAATTGTGGATAACGGAACGTAATTTCTGGAATCAGATGACGCTAACGTTTGACAGATACGAAACGTTTGACGTTTACCCATAATACCAACAACATCTTTGCCTCTTTGGGGTGCGTATTAAATACGGGCCGCACGATTTTGAGGTTTCTGAGGGTTGGATCAATAGAAGTAATAAGTACTGCGTACAGTTGGATCTTGTAGGGCCCCATACTACCCCATGGCATACATCCCTGCCCGAGGAAACGCATAGTTTTTTTTATACGTGTTTTTATACAAATACGTGTGACGGAACGGTTTTCTAAAGTTATTGTCAAAAAAAATCATATTTTCGTTGTGACAAGTGGAACGGAACGTAAATCCGCCATTTGCGTGAAATGACACTAATGACATGAAAATTGACATTTAGTTATTATTGTGTTGCCAAAGGAAGAAAAAAAAATTTTGGTAGTTATTCCGTTCCTCTCAGAGTTACTTAAAGTCTGACCATTAATTCCATGCAGTAACTTGACAGTTGGAGGGATACCAGTTTTTGACAAAAAAAAGGTAGTGAGGGGAAAAATAGAATGAATGAAATCGAATGAACTTAATAATGTACTTATATGGATGCTTTTTCTTGAATTTAATAACTTGATGATCAAAACACGATATATCAACATTAAACATAATCTTAACCACAAGTAACTACTAATATGACGTTTTTGATGCGACAAGTAATTGAAATAAGCTTATTTATTTATTCTATACTTCAATGCACAATTGTGGCACATAATGCGGACTTAATGCCATAAGGCATTCTCCATCAGTCAACCAAGAAAACGTTACATGAAATGATTATTATTTTTTATTTTATTGCTATTAGAATTAAGAATAGAAAAGAGAAAATTATTCATTCTTGCAAAAAAGACGCACACAACTAAACCAAACAATAGTTACTAAATGTAGGTAACAATAACAAACATACCAATCTTTAGAGTTACAGAAAGTCTAGAATATAAATAAATAAGTTAATTAATTAATTTATGTCTGTCGTTAATAGCTTACGTAAAAAAATACCTTAACATTAAACACAAATATATTACGTAAACATCACCAAGCACAATAAACTTGGGAATTCGGCTTTGGATTAAATCATCTTACACCAATACATTTAAAAATACCCGTAAATTATTTAATTTCATTATTTTAAACTTATGTACAGAAAGTATTTAAGTTCCTTCTCCTTTTTATTCTTTTATTGCAAACGAATTTGTAGAGATTTGTTTAAATTGAACTATTTTTCGTATTCGTTCTTTTCGTAAAATCATTCACTACCCCAACACTATTAGTTCTAGTATGGTATCATTATTTTGCTTTGAACTGTCAAGTCACTGCATCGAACTAATAGTCCGACTATACGACCGTGTTTTTTGTTAACATGCATTCAAAGGGGATGACGGGGCCTAAAGTGAGCGAGCGAACGAAGCCCCCGTCCTCCCCTTCGTGTTAGGTTACTTTAAACCCTGCAGACAGAAAAAGGAGCCCCGCTGCGCGGGGCTCTGTCGACCGTGGCCGCAAGATCTTTTTTAGGTGTAGATGTAGTAAATACGCCAATACGACATAATTTGGAGGTTAACTTGGTAGAAAATTCAAAATCGATTTATCGAAAACTAAACATCTCCTCGGGCCGGGAGGGGTACCGATGGACAGCCCTCTCCAGAGTCTACGCTGAGCTGCGCGTTTGCGATTATGCTACTGCGCAGTACATACCTCAGTTTAAAAAAAAACATACTTTAGGCACGATGGAATTGTTTTAATTATTTAGTTTAGCATATAAAATATAGACTTGAGGATTAGATAAACTAAGTTTTGAAATTGTATTAAAAATTATAAAATGACTACGGTACCACTCAAAAACTGAACTTCGACAAATCCTTCCTCGACAGACGCTGTTGCAACACTACGGAACTCCGACATTACGCTACTCCGACAACTATGGAACTTCGCCATTTTCACAATATGTATAAACAAATGAAAAACTTAAGAGGATGTTTGTAAGGTTGTTTGGGTTTCCAAAGCAGAGTCAACGGAGCCCCGCTGATCGGGGCTCCTATTTCTGTCTGCAGGATTTAAAGTAACCTAACACGAAGGGGATGTCGGGGGCTTCGTTCGCTTGCTTTGCTCGTTCACTCTAGCCCCCGTCATCCCCTTCGAACCTAACCTATCCGTGTCCCCGACAAATCTACCGAGATCGCTTCGCTCGCTCTTGAAATTATTCAGTTGGAAGAAAAGTTACAGTTTTTGTCTGTTGAAACATTGCAAGGATAAGGCTTTTTTAGTGATGATTGTGTGTAAATAAATAGTTTAATACCTAATAATAAGCTTCTTCTTCTCTCGTATCAGCAAAAGCTATACGAAAACAGCTCATGCTGTGGTGAAAAAATAAGCCAGACAGCAAGGTTGGTAGCGGGGCTGACTATCCAGGGTGCGCCGGATATACTTAAGTATCGTCACTCATGGAGGCTCTTTTCATGCACCCCTAATGATAAGCTAGCAATTATTGTAGGGAATCTAAGTATTAATAACACTAGAGAACAGGGGGCTTACCATGACCTCTTAAAGCAGGGCAGAAGTTGCCTGGAAGTTGAACTGCCCTGCTTTTTTGTACTATGACATCGTTAGAGCAGGCCTGCGGCAGGCCTGCTACGTTGGCGTTTATGAAATCCGTTCACCTGTTTTTTTTGTATAGACTTTTCGTACCATAAACAAGCTTATCCGTTCAACTTGGTTGAATAGTCGTTCACCTTTTGTACTGTAATGGTACGATTTTTAGCGATTCAGAAGCAGGCCTGCTTTTGAACGGATATTGACTGGCTGGCATTTGAACGTTTTCGTAAGACGTCATGGTAAGCCCCCTGCATTGTTGCATGACATATGCCTATTTTAACTTATATTAGTTACACATTTTCAGGGTTCCGATTTCAGACCAGGGGCCCAATTCTCCTAAAATAAATTGTTGCCAAACGCAATCGAACCACAACCGTCAATCAGTTTTTGTTTTCGAAAACTTTCAAAATGATTGATTTTGTGTCAAACAATTCGACAGCTTTTGAAATTGAGAACTGTCTGAATGAACGGTTCAGCCTTGGTTCGGTTGTGATTTAACAATATTTATTTTAGGAGAATTAGGCCCCTGAAGTCGGATTTTTTGTATCAGCTTTAGTTTTTGATAAGTATATAAAACACGCGAATTTCAAGTTTTTTTTTTTGTTCAAATCTTGCTGACGCATCGCCGGAATATAGGACTGGTCGAGTAACAGATAACAAGTTAGGGTAAATCCATTTGGACCGGTTTCTTTTGTTAATCCCGTTTACATCAACCACGCAAAAACAAACAATAGGGTATTTGACTGAAAAAATCTAATTAGTCCGTCAGTTAGATTACCCAAAAATATTTGACCGTATTTTTTCTTTTGTTACGTAAACCAAAATTGACGAAGATACGACACTTTTAAAATTGGCAAAACGTCACAAGCTAGTACAATTTTTACTTGCTTCTGACGTCACAGGCCCCCACTCTCGAGTTTTGATGCTTTTTATCTTTCCAAATATTCATAGATTTAACAAAAGAAAAAATACGTGTCCATTATTTTTCAAAACTCTAACTGGCGGACTAATTAGATTTGCAATTTATTGATGCTGTCAACATGCCTATTATCCTGATTATTTGAAGGTTCCCGCCATATCATTGGTATTTGATACTGGAATGGGATATTTTTTTATTCGCCCATAATCTCAAACCCTCTACGCATGTTTTACATACCATATAAGGCACCAGTGGCGTAGGGTGAATTTTCTTAAAAGGGAAGCCGGACCAGAAAATGCTTACCTTGCTCAAGTGTGATGCGTGAATTCCAGTAACTACTCGTTTCGAAAAGGAAGCCGATAGGAATCGAGTTGTATGGAGCCTTCGCCACTGTAAGGCACCCAGTACTTCTCGCGGGTGTCCAAAGAAAATCCAAAGTAATTAAAATACCCGCGTTTTACGAACTCCGACACACTCATTCTACAATTTTTGAATATATATTCGCCACAGATGTTACAGAAATAATAGTTGGGATTGTTTTACAGATATTTCTTGGCGTGGACATTGTAAAAAAAACACTTACAGCTCGGTTTTATGAAGGTTTGAAGTGTAACTAGTACAAAAATATGATTAATAGCTGTATCTTAAAAACTAGAGCTGTTAGAAAACAATTGAGGGAAGATTAGTAAACCTCGAATTAGTAAACAACAGCCACAAAACTCTATGCAACAAAAAAAGTCTAATTTTGTTCCCTTGTGTAATCTTTGCCTATTGAGTAGTAATGTCCAAACACACTATGCCGAAGATACGCGACCGAAGTTCCGCGGCTGATTTTATGTTCCGACGTATTCGGCTGATATGACACACCATAAGTGCCGAACTTACGCGGCAGAAATTCAATTGCACAAACTTGTGGGCGGACACGCGGGGCGCGAGCATGTCTACCTCCCGCTGCTACCCGCCCCGGATCTTTGTCGGCAATCTAACCGAACTTCGGTCGCGTATAATGTGTGCTCTACAGAATACGTTGCCGCCGAATTGTTGCTGAACTCACGCCCGACCGAAGTTCAGCTGTACGCTATACCGCGACGTAATTTCGGTATAATGTGTCGTCAGTAATTCAAATAGCATTACAGGCGTAATCATGCCGAACTTCGGTCGCGTATCTGTGCAAATAAATTATAGCTATTTGTTTCGTTCCAGAAAAAAACTATTATCTTCTGGCTTCGGCGGTGGAAAGAAAGCGGATCCCTCGAAGGCCACCACCGCCAATTCTACGCGAGAGCCACGACGGAGGAAGACGATGCGGCTATGGTAGCTGCACACACTGCCGATCCGTTTTTAAGTACAAAATCAACTTCAACTTCGTACAGCGTGAGTCCATGTATACCTTGATAACACACTAACTTATTCATAAAAAATATATAGTCAAAACCATCGGAACTACACACTCGCTTTTCGCTGCTCGCCAAATCGTTTCTAGTTTCTAGCTCTACACGCTGCTCGCTCATAGTTCGCGGTGGGACAAGTGCCTAAGTATTGATATTGACTAAATTTTCGTTGTTTTAGATTTCAAGAGACACCGTCAGAAGGCGCCTAAAGGAAGCCGGAAAGACATGCTGCCGCTCTTCCAAGAAGATACTTAAGAACCAGGCACTTAAGGAGATAAGAGTAAGTGTAGAAGAGAGAGACTAGAGAATATCTAGAGAATCTACAGCGATGTGGTGGTCCGTTCCATTATGTTGTGTAGGCTTGGGCAATCTAGTTCACTTTACAGAACTAGTTCACCAAATCTCGCTCAGTGAAATGAACTAGTTCATCAAAGCAGTTCAGTAGTTCATTTAGCTCCTTGTATCAGGACGAAATTAGTTCAGAGTTCAAGAGCTATTAACTCTTGAACTCTGAGCGAGAGCCGAGAACGAAATGAACTACTGAACTGCTTTGAGGAACTATTTATGCTGATGAATATTACTTTCAATTTCAAGAGCGCAATATTTTTAATTATATGCTATAATAGTTATAGCTATAATAATTATAAAAAATCGACTTCTCTTCATACTTATACTTAGACAACTCGCCAAGAAAGCAATAATAATAAATGCATCTGGTTTTGTGTGTGAGTAACTGAGTAAAGCTGACGAATTGAGTCTCGCTCACGGCTCAGCAGTTCAGTACGGCTCACGGCTCAGTAGATCAGGGGCCCAATTCTCCTAAAATAAATTGTTGCCAAACGCAATCGAACCACAACCGTCAGTCAGTTTTTGTTTTCGAAGTCTTTGAAAATTATTCATTTTGTTTTTTGTGTCAAACAATTTGATAGCTTTTGAAATTGAGAACTGTCTGAATGAACGGTTCGGCCTTGGTTCGGTTGTGATTTATCAAGATTTATTTTAGGAGAATTAGGCCCGGCTCACGGCTCCCGGCTCACCTCAACCGCTCGCTGTGACTCGGAACGCGGAGGGAGTTAGTTGAACTACTGAACTAAAACGCTTCACAGAGGTGAACTAGTTCATTCGGCTCACCTAAAGTGAGCAGTTCATCTGAACTACTCGCTCATGAGTTACGCAAGTCTAATGTTGTGGTTCACGGTCGTGGTCCCGATGATAGTACGTGAAGCATTCTGAGTGTAGGGCGTGTGTACCTACACATATTTCTTCGTAATGAGTCAGTAATAAAACTACTTGTTAACACTATAAAACTTGTACTATGCGAGCCAAATAAGAATAGTACTGTCAAGACGCCATTTTGTTCAGCAATACTCGCGAACTTCATTACCAAAGTGTAAGGTGTGCAAAAAAATGAACAAAGAAAAATGATACTGTTTAATTGTTTTTTGTTCACTGTTTTGGTATTTCTAATAAATTTTACGTCAAATTAATTACGCGCGTATACACGGAAGCGTAGCTAACGGCACACTGGTACACACGGCTCCACATCAAGCTATACAAAACCAGTTTATCTTGGCGTCGCTTTGTATAATCTTTTCGTACAAGTAACGGTCAGTTTATACTGGTTTTCGTAGCTTGAAGTGTAGCCGTGTGTACTAGCTTCTTAGAGTGCGCGCAAGATAACTCTGCGCGCGACTGAGGGCGTGCTAAACGTTTCCATGATCGCAAATGTTCAAATTACCGCTTTTTAAGCTTAACTTTTTATCGCTTAACATAATTTTTCCGTTAAATATTCCTACAATCAGGTAGTTCTACTATCAAAATTAATAAAACGGCACACACTTTGGTGGACCATGATTAGTTCCGATTTCGGCCGCGCGCAGACTTATCTTGCGCGCACTCTAGTTGCGTAGTAAAATGGCGACATATTAGGGTGACCAGTAGCATTTCGTGAAGTCAACTATATGTTGGTTCATTTTTTTTAATAAAAATCCTGTTTCCATATATCATTAATTTATCCAAAATTATCTATTTATGGAATTCAAGAAATAACAATTTATAAAATTAATAAATATAATGAAATCTATGAATGAAAAAATAAAAAATATTTATTTTTCACAGTATTTTTATGCTGGCAGTACTAACTTGACAGCTATCGTGTGAAGTTGGCTGCAAGCGCGATCCTATTCTTATTTGGCTCGCTTAATACTCAAAAAACTTTTATAATACGGCCGACTTATCTTGGCAAGTCTGAAGGTAGGGCCTGTTCACGTCTCCACGTCATGACGTCGGCGTCGTCAACGTGGAACGGTGCGGTAACGCGGCACGGTGCGTTGACATAACGTGCAAATTTACGTTACCGTATCGTGTAAAAATGCACGTCAGGATCATTGTTAGATTTGTCGTTGACCATGCAGATCCTGAATTTTAATAAGAGAAACAGTAAGGTATGGTTTTAAAGCATCGGGGCATATAGACGGTTACGTATCATAATACCTAAGTTTATTATAACTATTTTCAACTTAACTACTGTTGATTCACATATGTTCATAATGCATATTGGTCGACTCAACTACTGTTTAACTTACCTAATCTTGATTAAACTAAAATTAATTGCACTAACGAACGATTAATCTAATGATCTTTTAAGATATTGGATATTTCAACTATGTATGAAATACCTAATGGACGACTCGCCTACAGTTTATTAATACTGAGCGCTTTTAACTTTTAACAAACACCTTTACTTTTCTTTAATAATTCCTGTTTTAAGTTCAACTTATGACCTAATTATATGTAAATAAACTATGATTCAAAGATTTTTGTGTTTTCTTAACTTTCTTTTTAACGGATAATTAGACAATGGTGATAACATTTCTGCGAGCAACTTGGAAATAGCGCTCGCCGGCCGCTGCCGCGGCACCGCTCGCTAAGCTCGCTCGGCTCGCGCGCGGTTGGTCACAGTTCTAACCTAACCTAACCTATTTCACTCAGTTCAAAATGATGAATCATACAATCTGCCTGCGACTAGATAACTAGACAATGGTAAAAACATTTCTGCGGCAGATTGTATGATTCGTCATTTTGAACTGGGTGAAATAGTTAGGTTAGAACTGTGACAAACCGCGCGCGAGCCGAGCGAGCGAAGCGAGCGGTGCCGCGGCAGCGGCCGGCGAGCGCTACTTCTAAGTTGCTCGCAGAAATGTTGTCACATATACAAAATCACCAGTAAGACAAACACAAGACCACAGATAAATCAACAGTAGGTGAATCGTCCGTTAGTTTAATCAACGTTAGGTGAATTAATTGTAGTCGAATAAACCGTAGATGAATTCTCCATTACGGATTTCGTCCATTAGTTATTACAAAAATAGGTGAAACGATCTTTAGGTGTTTTAAACGGTAGGTCTTTTGACCGTAGTTATCTTGAAAATAGTGGGAACAAACTTAGGTATTATGATACGTAACCATATAGACGGCGACTAACTCGCGGGCGTGGAGAGCGCGGGCGGAGTGCATATACGTGTGCGCTTGCGGTTAGAGGCGGAACGCGTTGCGATACGGTAACGTAGCACGTTATGTCAACGCACCGTGCCGTGTTACCGCACCGTTCCACGTTGACGACGTCGTGACGTGGAGATGTGTACGGGCTAGGGTTTCTGCTCGAGAATTCTCGAGTCGAGAAATGTCGAGAAATCGTGCCAACTTCGAGACGAGAAAAAACACTTCGAGAACTCGAGAACTCGAGAAATCAAACATTTTCTGTTATTACTGTAAAATTAGCTTAAAAGTTACTTAATCTGGCTTCTGATCGTTCTCTTTACGGGGCGCGAGTAAGCGAGCCAAGCAAAACAGACACATAATATACCTACAACTCCAAGTACGCTGATTATAATGTGACATAAAACGTCAAATAAAAATTAACCGTAAGATAAACTCCGTTCATCTATTATTGGGTTTCTGAATACAGTGTCGACGACTAAATAACTATCGAAACAATAAGTAAGTTCGTAAATTGACCTCTGGATGGGGTCTCTTTTTAAAGCACAGTTAAATATATTTTTCTCGCCTTAAACTTAACAACTTTTGGCAGGTAGGTCCCAGGTTTAAACGATAATCTCCCCTGCAATCTGCAGTGATTTTAAAACGTACCATTACTTAAGTGACATAAAATATAAAATTGAAATCACAATATTTTCTCTTTGTTATTTTTCATCATAGCAACAATACAATAATACTATTAAAGCAAAACATTTTAAATTTTTATTGTAATTTATAATATTGGGCAGTAAAGTTTATTTATATCTGAAAGAAAAATATTTCTAGTACCTATTTTTGTGGTATAAATGATGGGTTCTAGAGCAGGATTGGTTATTTCACAAGTTTTATCATAGTGCCCTTGTTAAAATGATATCTCATGTTAAACTCTTCATCCGTGAACATTTCGGATGGATTTCTTCGATGCCTTTTTATTGGTACTGATATATTTGAAATAGTCTCCAGCACTTCCAAATTAGACTCCGATGAACTACTCGAGTCCATTTCGCTGGGAATCCAAAACTCACTATCCAAAATAAAATACTAGTAATAAAACTCCAAATACTCTTGTTATAATATGATATAAAACGACAAATAAAGTTCTGGAACCGATAAAGGCCGCAAATTGCTCAGTCAAGTTAACTGTTTAAGTTTGAACTAAGATCATCTTCTGACTGGGGTGTCCAGAAATGCAATGTGTCAGTTTATCGAACCAATAGCGGTAGAATAGATAACCTACGGTTAGGAGTACCTCAGAAACCGGAATAATAAGTTATCTGAAGTTTGAACTAGGATTATCTTCTGACTGGGGTGTCCAGAAACGCAATGAGTCAGTTTATTGAACCAATAGCGCTATCGAACAGATAAATAACGTTCAAGAGTACCCCGGAAACTGGGCATAAGCTGATTTTTAAAGGTTTTTAAAAATTTCTCGAAAGACCCGAGAAACCCGAGAAATCGGGCTCGAGAATTCTCGAAACCCGAGAAAAAAAATATGTCGAGAAAACAGAAACCCTAGTACGGGCCCTCAGTTGTCTTGTTGCGCAATGAATCTTTTAGAAACGAAATTGTCTACTGCGCAGCTAATCAGATAACTTCAGACTCGCCAAGATACATCGGCATATATTATCATAGAAACTTTAGTAGTTTGTTGAGAGTTGATTGTCAATTTCTAAATTAACGCGAGCGAAGACTTGGGCAAAAAAATTCATAAAAGAAACAATACACATTGAAAAGCGATTATAAAAACATAAGCTTGAGACCTTGAAATAAATCATTTTTAGGTAAGAGGGCGGTCAAGTATTACGTAACGCATTTTTTGAAGATTTTAGACCCTCCAAACCCTTCCATGTAACGTTTTTATGTACCCCCCTCACCCTCCCTAAACGTTACGTAACACCCAAGTGACCATTTTACCTAAAACTCACAATTACCATTTCGCAAGGTACCGGAAAGTCGCTAAAATTCGTTTTTCATTCATTATAAATTTTCCAAAATTCGTTGGCATTTCTTGGGTACAGTTGCGCTGGCAAGTCAGCATGAGAGCCTTAGGCCAAAAACAGCTGATGATTCAAATCTCCTTGGAAGAACAAAATAAAAATGACCACAGACTAGTTAGGGATCTTAGAGCATATACCTATGGAGTAGGTATATGCTCTAAGTTAGGGATACAATCAGACGGCGCACTCTTGAACAAAAAAATTGACATTTTGCTTATCTGTGGACCTCATTTCTAGCATTTAAAACGGAAAACAAACAAAAGAATCCGGCTTTGTTGCCATTGACAATTCGATTTTTGAATTGTTTTTTTTAAAATAGAGAAGTCTTGTGTACATTTTTTGATGGATCATGGATTAATTAGTAAAGAGGTTATATTAGCTGCTGAGAACTGCAGAAGTGTATTTACAACTTTGATTATTTACCTGTCTAGATAGAGAGTTCGAGCGTCTAAACCTTAGAATAAGTAAGGTCTAAACGCCAAAAAAAATATCAGCCAACTGTTGGCTCATAAACTCGTTCCGTCAGATCAGTGGTGTGACTGTCATTGTACGGTAAATATGTCTTCTGTGGTCTACAAAAATGACAATTTGCGCTATAAAAGTGTGCAGGAATTACAAAGGACGATTGAAAACAACTAAAAAAGTTACCTATCATCAGTAAGTAAACTGTAAATAACTATATTATAAAGAAACAATTAAATTAATAAAGTGTAATTTCATCCAAAGATGTGACACCATTTTGACGTCATGTTTACAGGGTTGCCTGTATGAATGTAAAATTTCCCATGAACGTTAGCTAATTTAAAAAAGGTTTAATCATGATCCAAAAAGTATATTTCGAGATTTCAAGCTACCATTTAATTGTAGTGCTGGATAATATACATTTGTAATATATTACACGCTGAAATTTTAATGGTTTTCCCTGGGCAAAACTATTAGCAATCAGTACTATCAAAACATAAAGTTAAACTTACAAAACAATGTTTTTTTTTTTCAAATAATTTAATTAACATACTGTGAGCTAACCCGAAGGATAGCTAATAAAATAACATAATTTACAAATAGGATTAACAGCTTTTCAGCTTTCTGGGGCGTTATTTATTAAAAACAGGATGGTACATATGAACTGATTCCTTTATTACGATCAGTTATTATTCCAATGAAGGAAAATCAACCACAGTCGTAATTCCAATCTTTAAACATAACAATTATAACTATTGTGAACGTCCGTCCGACCCAAAGGTCGCAGCAAAAGTGAGGGGCGAGAGGGCACCGCATACTCTTTTATAGACCGTTTTGACAGATCGTGAAGTAAATGTGTCAGACTACCGCCATGACGTCTTTAAATCTCTAACAATACACACATCAACTCACGCCTTTTTCCGATGGGGGTAGGCAGAAACTATAGAACGCTATCTGCTACGATCCTTACATACTCCTTTTGCTTAATTAAATAATAAAAAATACGTTTTTAGGTTTTGTGTTGCATTAAATCAGCTGATTGATACGCGAAGGGCAACTACCGCACGGCCCGAACGCTCGCGTATCATGGAGCTAGTGTTACTATTGGTTTGAAGTTGCTTTCGAGTTTTGTTTATTTAAAAATGTATTTGATAAGTAATGTTAAATGAATAAACGAAATAATAGTGTTGATTGTTAAATAATTCCAAACTACAATATTATTAAGAATGTATAGATAAATAACCTTCAATAGCAATATCTTTTTGATTAAAAATATATTTTACCTATTACAATATGCACAAACTCCTAATATGTGAAAAAACATAATTAAATGAATTGTTTAAAATAAATTATAGATAGGTACTTCAAAATCAAAACATTTTTTTCCCCCTCTTTTTATGGGTAATATTCAAGGGCTGGTATCACTCAGTACGCGGACCCGTGATGCGCGCGCTTATTAAACAGTAGTAAGCTACGCTTACTTGTGTGTGTAATACGCACACAAGCGCTTCAAATCTGGCCTGTTGTTTTTGTTACGATGGCAGCGCAACACTCTATCTAGACAGGTAAATAATCAAAGATTTACAACAACAAAAAACAATAAATAAATAAACTAAAAATGCGTTCTTGTTTTCTCTGCAATAAATCGGGAACCGCGTTGAAATTCACGCCCTACAGAATAGAAAAATGTCGAAAAATGCTGGCGTTTAGAATAAAAAATGTTTTAAAGCACAGAGAAGTTGTGATACCAGCTAGTTTGGACGAAAAAGAGTATCATAAAGTATGCTACAAAAAATGTATGCTGCTTAAAAGTAGAGAGGAAGAATTTGAGTCTATGTATAACTCTACAGCTTCGACCAATGGCCAGGTAAATACTGTGAAATCTTTTTTTTAAGCCTTTAAGAGGCAGTGACAATATTTTCGTCAGAAACTTGTCACGAAAGCCTCCTCGTTATATTTTTAAACCTGATAATATGATTCATAATTAATATATTTAATTTAATATATATATAATATATAATTATATAATGTATAATATTATAAAGAGGTAGAATTTGTTTGTTTGTTTGTATGTAGGAGGTAATCTCCGAAATTACTCATCCGATTTCAAAAATTATTTCACCAATAGGAAGCTACGTTATCCCTGAGTGCTATAGGCTATATTTTGGGATCAAAAAATTAGGGATCCGTAAATTAACGGGAGCGAAGCCGCGGGCAAAAGCTAGTAATTAATAAAAAAAAAGACAAAAAAATAACCTATTTTTTTTCTTTCCTTAAAAAAAGTATTCACTTTTTTTAGATACTACATTCACTTAATGAGAAAAAAATTTATTTTATTTTTTAGGGTTTCGTACCCAAAGGGTAAAACGGGACCCTATTACTAAGACTCCGCTGTCCGTCCGTCCGTCTGTCACCAGGCTTTATCTCATAAACCGTGATAGTTAGACAGTTGAAATTTTCACAGATGATGTATTTCTGTTGCTGCTATAACAACAAATACTAAAAAACAGAATAAAATAAATATTTAAGGGCTCCCATACAACAAACGTGATTTTTTTGCTGTTTTTATAGGTAATGGTATGGAACCCTTCGTGCGATGCCGACTCGCACTTGGCCGGTTTTTTTATTTTTAGTCGATCTAAATCCCATGCGAACTCAATCTACACCAGTAGTAGATCATATGGTGTTAACGCTGTGGGCGAACGAGGGGACTGAAGGAGGCAAGGGGCAGCCACCGCTGCACTGACCTCTATAATTAGAGTGCGCGCAAGATAAGTCTGCGCGCGGCCGAAATCGGAACTAATCATGGTCCACCAAAGTGTGTGCCGTTTTATCAATTTTGATAGTAGAACTACCTGATTGTAGGAATATTTAACGGGAAAATTATGTTTAGCGATAAAAAAGTTAAGCTTAAAAAGCGGTAATTTGAACTTTTGCGATCATGGAAACGTTTAGCACGCCCTCAGTCACGCGCAGAGTTATCTTGCGCGCACTCTACCACTGGACTGGCGGCTGTCAAAGTGCTTTTGTGCCCGTTTGATAATCGCCATTTTGGCGCTGTTAGACGTAGCGAGTGTCTGTGGTACTAAAACTAGTGATGTCGACATCAGCGAACAAATATCGATACAAAAAAAAATCTTGATAATAAGTGTTTACAGTAAATAAACGTAGTGTCATAATTACTTACTATATTATATTAAGGTGGGAGCGTACTGAAGTATCGATTTTGCCTAAGAAAAAGGAATAATGATTGAATTACCTTCGTTTTTATTAAGATTCTCATACATTAAAATAATGTGCATTTTGTAGAAAAAATACTATTACCTATTATTGAGCCAGACTGAACTAAATACATTATTATTTAAAACCTCTGAAAATTTGACCGATATATCGACATTTTTTCCTCGTGATATCGAAGTCGATATTGATATTTTAATAAATATCGATACATCGATATATCGATATTTTTTTTCATTTCCGACATCCCTACAATATACGTCAAAATTAGTTCTGTGGACACACGCTAGCACGCTATTGGCGCTTCAAATTGGCACAAAAAAATAGCTGTCAAACTTACGGAACAGCCAGTCCAGTGGTAATTATATAGGTCAGTGCACCGCTGGCTTCACGCGGTGTGGCAGCTCGGCGCGCGCGCGCCCCCGCCAACCGCCAAACCGCCATCATTGCAATCACAGATACCGCGCTGTCACTACGTACACAAATTTTGTATTTTTTTACTTTTGTCACAAGTTTAATTTAATACAATACATCGCATTTTTATGTGCTCCCATAACCTGCATATTAACCATGTTTTAAAGAATTACACGAATTCGTTTACTTCTTGATGAATCACCGTAACCGAATTTTTAAACCACCACACAATTTTTATTTTCGATCAACGTCTATTTCACAGTATTTTGTCGACAAATACTAACTCAATATTTCTTTTGTCACAGGAACCCGATACGACCATATCCTCACTAAGAACTGGGCCAAACGATGCATTTTCTGAAGGTACACCTTCAACAAGCAACACACAAAATTCTAAAGAAACAGAAATCGAAATGCCAAAACCTATAGAAGTTCCTGCTATAAAAATAGAAATAGATGATCCTATGGAATCCTATGTTATAGAAATAGTAGAACATGATATCAAGCAAGAAATTACAGAAGAATTTTCTAAAGAAAAATCTGCTATGGAGAATCCCTTCTCGACATTCGCAATTGAAGAACCTAACTACCATACCAATAACATATCAAATGACGTCATTCTAAAATCTATTCTCACAAGAAAGACTCCAATCAAAGAAGATATGACAAAAGACTCGCTAGCACCTATATACGAAATAAACCAAGGTAGTCAACTTAATTTGAATTCTCCTGTAATGAATTTAGAACCGAAAATCATGAACACAACTGCTGCTACTGGTACTTGTCTGTTTTGTGACAAGAAGGAAAGACAGATAGGAAGTCAGACGGAATTCCCTTCGAGATCTCAGGAGAAAATTTACGAGAAGGTCCTATCTTACGCTGAAGGTTTAAACGATTATGATTTGTTAGGAAAACTGAAAGATACGAAAACTTTTTCGTTCCACCCTCTTTGTAGAACGGATTATAGAAATAAATACGAGAAGAATTGCGTTGATCAAGACAGGCTGGTGTTTAAAAACTTACACGCAGAAGCTTTTGAAGGTCTATGCGCGTTTATCGACGACAAAATCATAGATAAACATAAAACCTACTTCCTATCCGACCTCTATGAGCGCTATAAAGCATTGTTGTACGAAATTCAAAACAGTTCTATCCCATTGGATTTCGAGAAAGCCAACTCCCTCCATAGTTTACAACAAAAAATTGTGAATAAATACTGCGGCATCATTGATATAACAACTTCAAAAGATCATAAAAGGAAAATAGTTTACAAAAGTGAAATAAAAACTAATTTCAATAGTGCAGTTGTCGAGAATAAGGATTTGAAATACGACAAGCTAGCATTCGAGTTACGTGGTGTTATAAAATCTATGAGAAGAAATAATTCTGATGAAGCGAAGAGCGTAAATGAGATTCCTGAAAAACTGTACCGTTTCATTGGTTCTCTAATTCAAGGGCCTGATGTTAGAAAAATGACTTCGTACGAAGATTGTCTGAAAATTAAATCTATGTGCGAGGATATTGTTGATAGAATTATTAAAGAGGATTAATAACTAGATAGTTGTATGTGGCATAGTCAGCCCACTATCCCACTGCTGGGATTCAGAATGAGTAGTATTAAAGCGCAGTTCAGATTCAGACAACGCTATAATTATACAAGGTTAGTCAGAAAGGTGGTACTAATCTGAAACTATGTTAAAGTGACCATAATAATGAATAACTTTTGTTCTACCACTTTTCCCAAAAGCCAATAGTTTAAGAGTAATAGCTGTTTAAAGATTTTATACATAGGTCACACTGAAAGTTTCTGGATTCTCATAAAGTAAAACACTTGTAATGTTTATATTGTGTTCACTGTTTTTCAAAGTATTTTCCCAGACAATTTATACACTTTTTCAATCTTTGAAACCATTGGAATTTTTTTATCACATCACGCTGTCGTTTTTGAACGTTCGTTAAAATATGCGGTATCCATCTCGAAGAACGCTTCTGAACGTTCAGATGTACTTGCAAAATATTTTGCACTTTTCTCATAGCAATGTTCAATGATGTACGGATTTCCTGACATGTAATATTTTTATCTAATTGAATTAGTTGTCGTGCAGTATCAATGTTAGTTTCTGTTACCGCTGTCGCCGGCCGACCTTCACGAAAATCATCTTGGATGTAAATACGTCCACGTTTGAAGTCATTATACAAGAATAACACAGAGCTACGAGATGGGGCTTCATCACCAAATGCTAATTTAAGTTTTTGGCAACTTTTTATGTTGACTTAAACCACAGCGAAAGTCATAGAAAATTATAAATCGATATTTTCTCGACTTATATCCATTTTTAGGTCAACACGCAATTTTCAAATTGGCGCCACAAAGAAAAAACAAATGACAGATGTAAAAAATAAAATGTATTCTACAGCCAAAGAGTTATAATATATATTATATATTTCCATGATAGCCGTTGAAATAAAATAAAAAAAAAACTATATACAAATATTTTACACTTTATAATGAAAAACAGCATTCTTTTTTTTTTGCGCCGGGGCTTGTCGATTTTTGGGTTACATTGACGAGTCTTCTTTAATCTTATAGTTCGTGTGTTAATAGGTGATGTGGTAATCTCAGGTAAATAAATAAACTTCAACTCACATTTAAATCCTATATATTAGGTTCACAGAAATCCATACACACATAACAAAATCAGAAGGCACAGCGGGTAGATAACAAGCACAAGCAATAGCACAGGGTGAAGAATAGTCAGTATGAGATATGAAGATGATAGGAAAGAGTTTCGATGAAAGATAGAATGCATAAACAACAATGATATTATATACAAAAAGAGGTAGATATCGCACTAGCGCTCGAAAATTGTTGCAGACAAATTCAGACAATTGTTGTAATTTGATTTTCGGCCAATAGCAGCGAGCGAAACAACTTGTGTCAGTGGTGTGACATTAGGAAATCTAAAATGCCAAGTTGTGTCATACGAAGGTGTAAAAACTATGGTTCAAAGATTAATAAGAGTGAAGGACTTTCATACCATACGTATATAAAATAATGTAAATAAAATGTCATATTTTTATTTTATCACGATTTTATTTCTCATTTACAAATAAATTTTGGATTATTAACATGGTTGTTCGAAAAGGATAGAGAATATGATAGCAACTGCAGAGCGACAAGGACAAATAGCATGCGTGTCATAGATTAATCAACCAGAAGCAGCGAAATCGTAGGCACAATCCTTTATAATATCATTGATAAACAACTAGAAATTAGCAATATATATGGTTCGCAGCGATACAAAAATTATAGCGAGTAGCGTGCGCTCCGCGTCGAAGATAGGTCTTGACTGGCTTGTTATAATGTACTCTGTGGGCTTGACCTTCCGCAGTGACCACTGATCCCGACCGTGGCTTGCGCACGCGGCGGCCGGCGGGTCCGTGATACAATAACCGCTATGTATGTAAGACTAGTGATGAGGGGCGAGTCGATAACTCGTTCAGGTTGACAATCGACATCGACGAACTGGTAACCAAACTAAGTATGTTGTGAATTTGTAATTTATTGTAAATGAATATAGTGTAATTATCATATAATATTAAATATACAGGGTGGAAAAAATCAATGGGCCCTGAAGGAAAACTACTTTAAATCCTTAAGATAGATTATTTTACTTAAAGGAAACATTCCTTTATTTTTAAAAAGAAACAAAACTGCATTCACAGATTTTTCGATAAGCTTACCTTAACCGGGAATCGAACCAGCTAAAAAATCAAAAAATAAACACTCGCTATTTTATTCTACTAATCGATAGGATTAATGTCAAATGGAACGTTCTATTTTTAAACTTTTCGTCAGAACGCCTCGTCTAAAAAGGAAATGTGCATAGAACTAGTAGTACCAAATACATCATTTTCTTATCTAAGTCTTCAAAAAGGTACTTAGAGATAAATTAGCAAGCTTTGTACTTCATAAAATGTCTTTGAATGTTAGAGTTTTAAGAAAATTATGTCGTGTCCTTTACCTACTTGTTAAAAGTGAACAGTACCCCAAGTGTGAGTTTTTTTCGTTAACTACTGTAGTTGCGTCACGACAAAAATGTATGAAAATTTAGGCGGCGCCTCTAGGCGCACCGTTCACCAACTAATATTCGCGCGTTAATTGAACGGAGCGCCTAGAGACACAGCCTAAATTTTCATACATTTTTGTCGTGACGCAACTACAGTAGTTAACGAAAAAAACTCACACTTGGGGTACAGTTCTGGTCTAGGTATTAAAGCCATTGTGTACTAAATATTAGATTTCATGGATATCTTGTACGATAGACGAGTGTGAGACCTAATGTTTCTTGGAGAAATTTTATCCCTAACATTGACTGTATCGACTAGTGAAATAAAATAGCGAGTGTTTAATTTTTGAATTTTTAACTTGTTCGATTCCCGGTTTAGGTAAGCATATCGAGAAATCTGTGAACGCAGTTTTGTTTCTTTTTAAAAATAAAGGAATGTTTCCTTTAAGTAAAATAATCTATCTTAAGGATTTAAAGTAGTTTTCCTTCAGGGCCCATTGATTTTTTCCACTCTGTATATTTGTATGTGTATTTATAATAATCATAATTTGTGTAGGTATGGATACTAATGTATTAAATATATTATGTATGTGTACTATGTGTATATATAAATATGTCTATTACTTATTAAATATAATTAATATACGGGAAAGTAGCCTACAATCTTTTGAAATATAAATTGTTTGAATTTTTACTCCACTGTGAAAACACATTTACCTTGCAGTTGAACTGATGATTCACTATTTTTAACCGACTTCAAAAAGAAGGAGTTTCTCAATTCGTCTGAATGCCCAATTATGAATGGATTTTGGTAATTCTTTTTTTGTTTGGTAGGCCATATTTCAGAGGTGGTCCCATATCAATTTTATCGAAATTGATTTCCTCAACTCCGACAACCTCGTGTGCCAAATCAAGATATTTGTTTTATCATTTTCGGCTTTCACGAGGTTCTCGTCATGCGGGACAGTGACATCAACAATCATTGTGCGGCGCTCTGATCGATCTATTACCACTATATCAGGCTTATCGGCAGCAATAGTCCTGTCAGTGATAATAGATCGATCCCAGTACAATGTGGCATGACCATTCTCGAGAACTGGGTCGGGCACATACCTGTAGTACGGTACTTCCGATTCCACAAGGTTGTATTTTAGAGCAAGTTGCTGATGAATAATCCTGGCCACCAGGTTGTCTGTGCAAGTACTCACTGTTGGCAAGACGAGAACAACTGGAGACAATGTCGGATAGATTTCTCCCGGACGGTGGCATGCCCGACAGATGTCAACCGTGCCATCCTTCACAATCACAGAACAGATAAGAGAGGTTAGAAAGGAAATAGTTCCTAATTTGTATTAGAACGCGTGTCGCCGCTTTTCTTCCACTCTTTAACTTCACTACAAGCAAGAGCCCAATACGTACGCGCATTACGCACACAAATAAACCACACGCACATAGATTTCGAGTTTGCTATTAGTTGTCACACTTACGCAAATACTGCACTCGACGTACACTCACACACGCGCAAATTCAAATTTATTTCTCATACATGTTACGGCGACCAAAAGGTCGATTAACTTATATCGATAAAATTACTGTAATTTTGTTACTTTAAGTTTTGCAATTTTTCGCTCTAATTTTGAGACCCTCGAACGGGGTACGAATAGTGTGAACTTCCTCAACACATATAAATAATAATGTCAAATTAAGGGGGAACATCCGATATAGCCGTGAAATTCTAATTTTCTTTAGTTTTTGCTAATTGCAGGTCTGTTTTACGTCATAATTATGTTGTTTGCACCCGTGACGATATTAAGTTTGCTAAAAATAATCAATAAAACCATGTCAATTATCAATCATCATCGTGATGCTCCAAAACATGTTTTTTTCGGAAACAATTCTATTTTCGAGCATCGTCAACCTAGAAAAGTAGGTATACTTACGACTTTCATATTGAATACCTATATTATTGAGTAACCGTTACCGGCGCAAATCGCATTTTGAATAGTATAAACGTAAATAAAAGCTACAATTTGCAAAAAACTAAAGAAATTTTGAATTTCACGGCCATGTTTAATGTTTTCCCGTGGGCGTATTAACATAATATAATTTAATTAATTTAATGAGAATAACCCTGTGAATTTTAATTGCTTAATTTTCTGCAAAATGTTGAGAATAAATTGTGCTACATTTAATAGGTATCCATTCAATTCTACTAGTTGTCTCAATCCACAGTTTTCTTTTGTCTGGACCTGTTGGCAACCTAAAAATTTAAAATATAATTCGTGGCAATAAACCAAGTTATTTTAATTATAATATTACTGATAATAATCATTTGTAGACATACAAATTACGTACGGCTGCAGTCGAGGATGCAAATAAAACCGATATAATTTTACTTAAAGAATTTAATTAATTATAATGTTACAATTAAATTGGTAATTCTAAGATGCGTGACAATTGTTCGATGTGAGAAACAAGAGTGAATCATAATTACATTAAATTAATATTAATCGCTGGTATTGGCATTGTACGATCACACGATATTGGAGCAATCGGAATGCTGAGAGGGCGAATCTCACGGTGCACTTCACAATGCTATATTCGCACAAGTATTAGTCATTGTCACTGGAATTTAGGGTTCCGCAAGTAACCATATAACATCTCCCTCCACAAGATCGGCAACTATTTGAAGACTTTAGTCGAAAATAGTGACGACGGCGAAGCTGGATTGATCTCTGGGTTGCAGGCCTCCTTATCTTTAGCCTTGCTATTGATTTCTTCATTGGCTTTCTGCAGCTGTTTCAATTTACGGCGACGGAGAATAACGATGATAATGAGTACAGCTGCACTAGATAGTAGTATATATACCGGTATAGTAGTGTGGTATATGGCTTCAATGTTCGGCGACTGTAGGGATACTGTTTCTTGTAGAGCGATTTCAGAGTTACTTGAATGTAAACTGCCAAGGTCTATAGTTTCTAGTTTTATAGTTTTTATTGGTGTGTTATATGAATTTTCCTTAATTATTGGTAAATCCATAATTTTCAATATCTTTCCTTTGACTTGATCATGAAGATTGCTTGCAGTAAACGCTGCAGTTCTTAGCATACAGCCTTTTGGTATGATAGATAAGTAACTCCCTTGCAGCATTCTGTAGTGGTCTTCGGAACAAGTTAAACGAACTTTCGTTGGTTTGGGAAAGCTCACGACGAAATGTTGGTCATCTAACTGCTCCATAGCTTCAGATGACAGGATAACTGATGTAAATTGACAGGATTCGTTAATCTTCTGGTTTAATATAAGATTCTGGATACAGTCCGCTTGCTTGCCATGGTGGTGACTTAAGTTATCTTCGCAAAGATGACCGTGATTATACTTCGGACATTCTGTCTCTATGTACAACAGATCTTTTTCGTGAACCGCTATGAAAGGGTAAGTTGGAATCAGGACCTTATCGTCACGATTAGGAGCCAGGGATAATTTAAATAGGACAAAGTTAGTAGGATAAACAATAGGAAATTTCAGAACTATCACTATTTTATTACCATTGTAATAGTAACCTAGTCTAATAATATCGAAATATTCTCTGAAACTTATATCTAAAAATTGATTCCTATCATATAGCTCACCTAATCTATTTATCATATCCTTGAACATACCATAGTTCAATACGGAATTATGAGTACCTTTAGCTCTTATAAATGCCAATAAATTTTGTAATGTATAAAATTCTTTAGATAAATTATCTATATTATCTCCTAATATCATCAGTAATTGTGCCAAATGAGCATGTTGAATTGTAACTGTTTCTTGTCTAGAATTGCTAGCTAAAATAGAATTAACAATTTTCTCAATTTTATTTTGGTTTTCTATTATTCTATCAGTAACGTTTGAGCTACGTGAAACCCACTGCTTGCTTAAACTTATTTGGTGATTTATTTCAGATACTAAATTATTTTCATTCTGTTTTAAGATTAAAATGGCATTATCGTACTTTAATGCATCAGTGTAATCTAAATTTCCTGAAATGCTTTTTATAACTGAACCAAGACCATTTATGAGACCTCTTTTAACACGTGTTACCTCAAGTGTCTCTAATTGTTCTGATATTTCTTCTATTTTTGTACCTAAGTAATTAACGTGAGGCTCGTAAAGTGATAGCGACATATTATTCAGCTGTGGCATAAGGTTTCGCAATTGCTCGTTAACAGTTTTTAAATTGTTACGCATATTATCAAGATCTATGATTTGGAGAAAGGAATGATAGTGAGAGATAATTCTTGTGGATCCCAGGTTGAAGGGCAAAGTACCTGGTCCATCATTAAGACTGTCTAGCGTTATGTCTTCAGCTCGGGTCAAGGCCAGGGTCAGGATTAGTAGTATTTTCAGTGTCCTGTAACAAACGCCCGCTATTAGGTACACGTTTTAGACGTGATTTAGGCACGGCGCCTTTTTTCTTTTTAGTGTAGATATGAATAGGTAAATCCGCTACTACTGTATCATGAGTATAACGAGCTGCTAGCTTTTGCCTATGACATAAGGGGTTTTTAATAAAAACTTGTTGTTCTGGTTCATAGTTTTTCTCACGTTCGCGATCCTTATTAACATTTTCAGTAATTTCAGTGCGATGAGGAAGTGAAGCGTTGTTGAGAATATCGTATACTTTAGACATTCGTTTACGGTGTTCTTGCATATATTGTTGTAACAGATGTTCTGATATATTCATATCTAAAGGGTCCCGGGGATCAAAATGGCCAGTTAATATATCGATAGGTCTACATTTTGTAAAACTGTGTATTGAGCTATTATAAGCTAATATAGCATAAGGCATTAGATTAGTAACCAGTTCTCTATGTTGTTCTAACTTTAATATACGCAAATGTTCTAAAAGAGTGGAATTCAGACGTTCCACCATTCCGTTTTCATTAGGTGTATTAGGACAGGTTTTGTGGTGTTGAATTTTGTGCAACTTTAAAAATTCAGAAAATATTTGATTATTGAATTCAGGACCATTATCTGTTACAATAGTTAAAGGAAGTCCGTGATGAGTAGAAAACTTTAATAAGGCTTGCACAACACTAATAGCTGTAGCATCTCTCAAATAGTATGCTTGACCATACTTAGAGAATGCATCTACTATAATAAGATACTTATTCATCTCAACACTAAGTAAGTCTAAATGTACAATTTCAAAAGGTTTTGTAGGCGGAGGCACAATTTGGAACCTTGGTCTAACTGGATGACGGTCATATTTAGCTTGCCCACATATTCTACATTCATTGATATATTTAGCTACATGGTCTTTCATTTGGCCAATAGCATATTCGTGATAATGCTAGATAACATTCGTTAATGCCTCTATGGTTGGTTTTACCTTCATGGTATTTTTTTATGATTTCCTGCTGCTTAAAGTAGTCTTTAAAATTTTCTACTTCGGTTTTAGTAAGTACTAATTTCATTGCAGAATTTCTAAAATACTTTTGAATTATTGGAATTATGAAATACATCTCTAACATAGGGTTAATTAAAATACCTGTCTTTACTCTTGGATTAACATACTCTTTAATTGCATTAATAACGTCTTGTTCTAGATTAGATTTTGATATTTGTATAACTGTCTTTGTATGCGTTTCAAACGGCTTAGAAACCCTAGGCTTACTTTTTATGTCTCCTACAACGTTAAAATAAATCTGATTATTAAATTTATTAAGGGGATCGTCTGAAATAGGGATTTCTAATATAGGACTTTCTAAATCACTATGGGCGCTTAAAGTTCTAGAATCCGCGCTTTCAGTTCTAGAATCTGAATCTGAAGGTGCCCCTTCTGAAGTATTAACTATTATGGAACTAGCTTCTTCATGGTGAATTTCTATACGTGATAAAGCATCTGCATTAGTATTATTTTTGCCCTGCTTATAGACAACTGTAAATTCAAATTCGCTAAGCCGTAACCTCCAACGAGTTAAACGAGAATTCGGCTCTTTAATATTCATCACCCATTGCAAAGGACGATGATCGGTCACTATTTTAAATTTCCGTCCAAATAAATATGGTCTGAAGTACTTTGCTGCCCAGACAATGGCTAAAAGTTCCTTCTCAATAGTACTATAGTTTATTTCACTAGAATTAAGCGTACGCGACGCATAAGCTATCGGTTTGTCAGATCCAATAGGCCCTTGTGAAAGAACTGCTCCAATTGCCAAATTTGAAGCGTCCGTAGTGAGTACAAACTCCTTTGAAAAATCTGGGTATTGGAGAATTGGATCATTGACCAGAAGGGTCTTACATTTTTCAAAGCATTCAACATAATTTTGATCTAATATAATTTTTGATCCTTTCTTTAAGCTTTGAGTCATTGGTTTGGTTATTTTAGCAAAATCAGGAATAAATTTCCTATAGTAACCAAGGAGTCCTAAAAACCTTTTAATTTCCGTGGGGGTTTTAGGTAAGGGATATTTTTGTATTGCTGCGATTTTATCCGGGTTCGGTTTTATTCCATCTTTGCCTATAATATGTCCGAGATAAGCTGTTTCTAATTTAAGGAACTCGGATTTATCCATTTGTATCTTAAAGTTAGACTCGCGCAATTTTCTAAAAACTTTTTCTAGGTTGACTATGTGCTCTTGTAGGGATGTACTAAAAACTATGATATCATCTAGGTACACTAGACAAATAGTATTCTGGAGTTCACGCAACACATTGTCCATTACTCTTTGAAAAGTAGATGGACTATTTTTTAAACCCATAGGCATTCTGAGAAACTCAAAATGACCATGTTCTACGTTAAATGCTGTTTTTGTAATATCTTGGGGGTCCATTTCTACTTGATAGAAACCACTAGCTAGGTCTAGCGTAGTAAAATATTGGCAGTTACCTAGTTTGTCTAGGACATCAGCTATGTTGGGAATAGGATATTTATCATCGATGCTTTTCTCATTAAGTTTCCGGAAATCAACTACAATTCGCCATTTTGTTTTTCCTGATGCGTCAGCTTTCTTAGCTACTACCCAAATAGGGGAACTCCAAGGAGAATTTGAAGGTCTAATTATTCCCTGTTCTAACATTTTACCTATCTGTTCTTGCACTTCCTCTCTATGAATGTATGGATATCTATAACTCTTTGTATATACTGGAATTTCGTCTGTAGTTTTAATTGAATGCTTAATTTTATTTGTAAATGTTAATTGTTCACCTTCAATATGGAAAACGTCTGCATATTGCGAGCATAATGATTCTAAATTAACACGTTCTTCTTCATTTAAATGTTCGGTACGAAGGCGTGACAATACGTCTTTTACGCGTTGCGATTGCTGTTCAGTACGCGTGTACTTAACATTATGTGCTTCAGCAGGGATTGCGCGATCCATTGAAAAGATCATGTCATTCCGACTTGGATTTCTTACTTCTAATATACCTCTATTCTGTTGAACCGTAGTAAAACATTCACGTATAATACAGTTTGAAATAGTTTGTTCAGGAATATAAGCATTTCCATCGCGAACATTAATCGGAATCTTTAATAATTTAGACGATCCTGCTGGAATAATATTTTCGTATAAATTAGTATAACGTGAATCATAGACTTTAATAGGATTTGAAGCGTATTTAGTCGTAAATAGTTTACTCTTGTAGTCTATTGTAGCTTCCCATTTTTCTAACAAATCGGTACCAATAAGTCCATCAAAGTAATCATGGAACTTATAAATATCAAATGTGACTGCACTTGAATCATTAAATTCATTAAAAGTAGGCAAAGTTATTGAATAGTCGTTTCTAGTTTTAGCATGAACACTATGCACTTCGAATGGAGAATAATTTAAGGGAAAATCACTAAAGTATTTTTCTATCACATCTGGACATAGAAATGACTGATTCGCGCCTGTATCAATTAAAAGCTTAAGAGGAGGTGACGCAATTTGAATATAAGGAAGGTGCCGCTGAGTTTGGAGATTTATTTCTATTTTAATTTGTCGGACTTCAGATTTTTCTGAAAATCCTGCTCTTTAGATTCGTCAGTGTCCTCTATTACGCTTTGAGAAGTCTGGGCATAATTTACGCACTCTTGAGGGGATGGTTGATAGTCATAGTACAGATTCTCTGGGTACTCATAGCTATCGTAATAGTTTTCATCCTGATCGAAATAATATTCATTAAATGAAGGATCATCATTATAACAATCACTAAAATGCATCTCCCGAGTTTTGAAGTAATTACTTGGTGGTGGATTTCCTGATTTACTCCAATCATGCCTTGAAATAGCGTTAGTCGGGGGTAATTGTCGACTAACGTAATGACTAACACCACTCATTGGACGTGGTTGCGTTGTCCCACTAAGTTGGTTGGCGGGTTTCTGGTAAGGAACCTGAAATGGGTTATTGCGGTTATAGTTCTGTGGGGGTGCCCTAAACATTTGCTGAGTTCGGCTCGGACCAAATTGGCGAGGTTGGAAATAATTCGGTTTCCACTGCGATGGTTGTTGAGCCGGAAATTGGAATCTGGAAGGTCCTGGTATGCTAAAATTATTAGCCCTAAACTCTGGTGTATTAAATGGCTGAGTAGGCATTTTGAAATGATTACCAGATGGGTTATTAGAATTATAATTTCTTTTATCGGGTAGACGGTCGTTACGACTTTGCAGGTACATGGTATTAGTTTCCTCATGAACAAACTCTAGTGCTTGTTCAATACTTTGAGGGCGCATACAACGGACGCGTGATCCTAGAGGATCTTTTAATCCGCGCACAAATGCCTGTAGTGTTAATTTTTTATATAAATCCCTTTTAGCATCTACGGTAGTTTTTAAGATGTCATGCAATTCTACATTTGTCATAATCGTACTAAAAAGATTTTGACATCGCTCGTAGAACTCTTGCGGAGTGCTAGAGCCTTGTGTTAAAAGAGATAAATCACTATAAAGAGCGGTTTCGTCCCTTTGATCGGCAAAATTATTTATTAAGGCCCTACGAATGCCATTCCAATCACTTGCAACACCATTCGAGTTGATTAAACGAGCTGCGGATCCTACAATTTTATTTAATATACCATTAATAAGTGCTGTGTTAATTAATTCGGAACCACCTTGAACATTATAATATTCTTTTACCAGTTGATCACACAATTGAATAAACCTAGTCAGCACATTCGGGTTCCCGTCAAATTCGGGTACTAACCGGAATGCTTTATAAATTATATCTAAATTCAAAGACATCTTCCCAGAAAACGATTCTGTGTCTTCGTATACTGGATCTAAATTAATATTTCTTCTAGAATCTATCTCAAAGTCTCTACTATTTCTAACTAACCTAGTATTCCTAGATTTTCGTGGAAAGAAAATTTTGGAAAGTTATATTAGTATAGGATAGGAGTAAGCGGTCACTAGAAATAATCTAATGTACTTACATGAACATTATATCAGTCACTTTGCGTTATCAATGTCTGGATACCTCGATACAGCACGACGTGTAGATTCGGGATACTCTGGAGCGACTGGATAGCCGCACGGGCAGCTTTGCGATTACGGAAATCTTCCTTTTTACGCGAAACCGACCGCGAGTATCCTACCGACTGCGCCAATTACGTACGGCTGCAGTCGAGGATGCAAATAAAACCGATATAATTTTACTTAAAGAATTTAATTAATTATAATGTTACAATTAAATCGCTAATTCTAAGATGTGTGACAATTGTTCGATGTGAGAAACAAGAGTGAATCATAATTACATTAAATTAATATTAATCACTGGTATTGGCATTGTACGATCACACGATATTGGAGCAATCGGAATGCTGAGAGGGCGAATCTCACGGTGCACTTCACAATGCTATATTCGCACAAGTATTAGTCATTGTCACTGGAATTTAGGGTTCCGCAAGTAACCATATAACATACACACATATTTTAATACCGATATTGTTTACAACTTGGTACAACACTATCGATACGTATGGATTTCGATGAATTAAAACAATTGCTCGCTGCACTCAACTTTCGCATTGAACGCAATACATTGCGCTGTCGCTCACGTAGTACAAGATGGTACCCACGTATTGCAAGCAATGTATAATTTTGCATCTGTGTGCGATTGTATCGTTTTTTTCTACAAACTACATAATGCTATTGCAATAATTATAAATCTCACTGATATTATCAATCATGACAAAAATTAAATCAAACATTGACAATAAGCAACTAACGTTAGGAGTATTCATAGATCTTAGAAAGGCCTTTGACACGGTTAGTCACGAAATACTTCTGATGAAGCTAAATAGTCTTGGTGTCGCAGGTTCTGCCTATGAAATGTTAAAATCGTACCTCAGCAATAGATATCAGATAGTTAAAATCGGCGAATTTCAGAGTGAACCTCAACTAATTACCTACGGCGTTCCCCAGGGTTCAATCCTTGGTCCGTTGTTGTTCTTGATCTATATAAATAACATCCACGAAATTGGCGTAAATGGGGACATTGCACTGTACGCTGACGACACTAGCCTTTTTTATTCTGGTTCCTCAATATCTTCAATCATAGAACGAGCTCAACATGATTTAGACCTCCTGCATACTTGGCTAAAATCAAACTTACTTACTATAAATATAGCCAAAACAAATTATATTATATTCGCAGCCAAAAACAAAAAGATTGATCAACATAGTAATTTACACATCGATGGTCAAACATTAAATAGAGTTCATACGGAAAAATATCTTGGACTAATACTTGACGACCAATTAACGTGGAAACCACATATAGAAAACGTTAAGAATAAACTTACATCACTGTCGGGTGCACTACGTGGTATAGTGCGATGTCTCCCAAGACAAGTGCGTTATAATATATACAATTCCATGGTTAAGTCTCATATAGACTATTTGATTGAGGTTTGGGGAACGGCTGCTAAAACAAACCTAAAAGTATTGCAAATTGCCCAAAATAAAATAATTAAAACTCTATTTCGATATAATTATTTAACGCCCACTGATAAAATTTACAAAGAAACGAAACTTATGAGCCTCTTTCAAATATATAAGTACAACACATGTATACTTGTCAGGAAAATTCTTACCAAAGACATACACTCGCAAATTATATTTACAAAAAGGATACAAACCTACAAAATATTAACAAGACAAGCAAATGATATTTGTACAGTGAAGCCTAGGACTAATTATGGAAAAAAGAATATCATGTACGAAGGGATAAATTTTTATAATAAACTACCTAAGGACATAAAAGAAATCAAATCGTTTAACACTTACAAAAAAATATTAAAACACCATATATTAAAGGATGTATCCCTTCTATCGGAATAAAAAATAAATAAAAATAATTATAACAAGATAAATAAGAAAAAAAAAAAAAAAAAAATAAAAAAAAAAAAAAAAATTCTTTTATAAAAACCTTTTTTCTGCGCAATCATATAAGGCAGTCATTAGCTATAACACTACAGTCAGATAAAGTTGTTTTACTTTTTGCGCCACTCTAATCACACTATGGTATAGGCCTTAGTAAACACGCTGCAACTAATGTTATGCGCCATACCCGCGTCGCTCACAACTTCACTACTCCTTGCGTAGAACTACCCACTTCTGTTTTGTTTTATTAGGTCAAAATTATTTTATTGACTGTATGTAGAAAGTGTACGATAATGTTAAATTTTAAGCAAATTAAATACCATGCATGATTAACTGTAAGCTACGCTTGATGGCGTATTGTTACACACAATAAGTTTATGTTTTCTCTGTAAGTGAATTTGTTATTCTTTTGAGAAAATAAAGATCTTTAACCGTATTATAAGGTTTTTGGACATGCCGGTGAAAAGAAATCCCTTCTCTGGCTACACTACTTAACTAGCTTCTTTTCCGTCACGTTATAATAATGCAAGACGCCATAATTCTTTTTTTTCGCGGATATCAGTACTCTGGTACTCTGTCACAATACGAGCGCGACTGTTGACCGGTAAAACAAATTTCGGTTGACATATGAGCGTTTGCTCATATGTGCGGCGCGCCTGCCCCGCCCACAAGGCCCTTCTAACGTCTTTTATCTGTTCTGTGTTCACAATATATTTCCTGAATTGAGACATGCGTCGTCAAAATATTTCGCAGCCGCCATCTTGGATTTTGACACGATCACATTTTCGGCATCAGCGCCACCTAAAACCATGGAAATGACACCTATGGCCTATGACCACGAAGCAAATATAAAGAGGAGATGTTTTAATTAGAATTTTCTATGATACGATGCGTGACACTTTGCGGGGGTGAGGGGAACGTTACGCCCCGCCTACTTTACGTTTACAATCTAGCGGTGAATAGGAAAAACTAAAAGAATAGATAACTAATACGTAGTTTAGCTATATGACGCTAGATGTCTTTAGTGTAACAAATATATCGTAACAGGGACAAAGTTCATAGATATTAAATTAATAGTAGTATAATAACATTATCCCTACACACTTTTGACGTGTGTAAGTCAGAAAGACAACTTTCGCATTTGATAATTGAATTTTAAGTATGGCCCTGTCTTTTCAATTATTGGCTATTTTACACTATTTCACGACAGATGGCGACCGAAATATTTCACGGTTTATAATAATGATAAAAACAATACTTATTACGATATTTTTGTCAACAAAAAGGCTTTACAAAATCTTAAATCTATTTCAATGCAATAAAACTACAAGGTTAGTCAGAAAGGGGGTACTAATCCGAAAGCCACTTATAGTATCACTGAAGACTGTTTTATAGCATGTGTTAAAAAAATTAAATTCATATGTTTTTATTTCCATACAAAAGTAAATAAATATTATTTATTTCAAAAACTCCGCAACCCTAATTTTGTTATAAGCCTATCGGCACCTATCGGTTCGGTGCGGCGCGGGCGGTAAAATACAAAGCGCCAGCTGTACCTACGTACCTACGACTGCCGCCGAAATCGTAGGTTACTATGATACTGTGTATGTGTGCGTGTAGCGGAAGTTTTTGAACATAATTATGATTATTACCTAGAAACTTACCATTTCTGATGTCGACGCTTTCTCTGCCAACGAGAATGTCACACACGTGTCGTCTTAATTTTAAATTGAAACACAAGAAACACTTTTGGTCATTAATGTTTTATGTAAGTAGGTACGTATAGTCTGACTATTAATTCCATGCAGTAACTTGACAGTTGGAGGGATACCAGTTTTTGACAAAAAAAAGGTAGTGATGTGAAAAATAGAATGAATGAAATCGAATGAACTTAATAATGTACTTATATGCATACTTTTTCTTGAATTTAATAATTTCATGATCAAAACACGATATATCAATATTAAACATAGTCTTAACCACAAGTAACTACCGATATTACGTTTTTGACGCGACAAGTAACTGAAATAATGTTATTTATTTATTCTACACTTCAAGGCACAATTGTGGTACATAATGCGGACTTAATGCCAGTGGCATTCTCCACCAGTCAACTAAGAAAACGTTACATGAAATGATTATTATTTTTATTTTATTTCTATTAGAAGTAAGAATAGAAAAGAAAGAAAATTATTCATTCTTCCACAAAAGACGTACACAACTAAACCAAACAATAGTTATTAAGTGTAGGTAACAATAACAAACATACCAACCTTTACAGTTACAGAAAGTCTAGAATATAAATAAATAAGTTAATTAATTTATTTATGTCTGTCGTTAAAGGCTTACGTAAAAATATACCTTAACATTAAACACAAATATATTACGTAAATATCACCAAGCACAATAAACTTGGGAATTTGGCTTTGGATTAAATCATCTTACACCAATATTTATATGAATACTCGTTAATTATTTAATTTCATTATTTTAAACTTAAATACAGAGAGTATTTAAGTTCCTTCTCCTTTATATTCTTATATTGCAAACGAATTTGTAGAGATTTGTTTAAATTGAACTATTGTTCGTATTCGTTCTTTTCGTAAAATCATTCACTACCCCAACACTATTAGTTTTAGTATGGTATCATTATTTTGCTTTGAACTGTCAAGTCACTGCATCGAACTAATGGTCCGACTATAGGTACCTAACCTACCTACGCATGGATGTATCCCCCGTATCACCACGGACACTACAAGAAGGGTTCAATTCCGAATGGAACAAGCACTTTCGGTTGTTAGTTTTATGAACTTACGTTAATACCTACAAATGAATCTATCACCACGGACACTACGAAAAGGGTTCATTTCCAATTGGAACACAAGAAGCACTATTGGTTATCACAAACAAAATAGGATCAATCTGCCGCCCTTATCGCGTGATACACAAAGACGCGTGGCGATGTAGGTACCTACGGACGGATGCGATCGCATTACGTAACATCTATCTGCGGATTGTCTTTCATGCTCTCAAACGCAGATGTTACTCTTTACCCCATCTTGTTTTCATTGCTGTAGTCCGCAGCGTAACCCATACACTTCACGTGACCCCACAATAAGTCCAGCGGAATCAGGTCTGGTGAGCGAGGAGGCCAGGCTACAGGAACGCCACGTCCGATCTACATGGGGAACTGCTGATCCCAGTACGCTCTAGGGCTGCGAGCGAAAAGAAGCGAAGCGCCGGCGCCGCGCCGCTGTACTAGCTGGATCACAACACAATCCTCGAATACTAGACCGAAAACCTTTGCCGGACAATTCATGGCCTGTTGAGAGCACGGCATCACAACCATCGTTACACATCACCATGTTATAACACTCCTCATTTGGTACTCCGTCAACCTCCGTGTAAAAACAACAAAAATTAAAACACGACTCGCGTAAACAATCAAAATTATCGACTGTATTCCGGGAAGTGTTGCAAGCGACTAAGAAATCTTACCTACAATAATACGAGTAATATCGGATAAAATGTTTAGGCTATAACACTTTTAGAGATGTGCAACGTTATCCCAAAAACTTAATCCCGCGATATTCCGGAGAATTTGACAATGGATTCAAATTCAATAACTTTTTTTAAATTCCTTAAATTTTGTGTCTTTCTGTCACGGGGATCTATCACTACATCATAATAATATGGGATTCGAACACACATTTAAAGCCTAAGATCTTAGGTTAGCAATAGCATGCTGAAAAAACTGATTTATTTTAAGTTTAAGAGGATGGAACTTTAAATGCTCGCAAAGTTTTTATCAAAAAGGAAAATAACTTATGAAATACGGTCAATTACGGAAATCGATAAATCTATCTCGTCGAGTTCATGCGCTTTCAAAAGATAGTGCATAGGTACATTTCTTAGTACCTACACACACGTTTATTACGTACGATAATAATCATTAATTTGTTAGTCTTACTAAATGACTGACAGACAGGTCTACGTACGTAACATGTACGCATTCCCAAAAAAAATTATAAAATTGAGTTTTGCACAACACTAAAGCGGCAAGCGGCCGGAACAAAGAGTCTAGTTGAATTTGCCGCTGGCGCCGCGGCGTCTCTTTGTCGGCGTTACAGACCACGTATTGCAGAAGCGACATCGTGCGGTAAGATTATTGGTCAATTTTGAAGGTTTGTTTTGTTCGGATTGTTTGTGATATTAACTTACTTATTGTACTGGCTGCTGATGCATCGGAATAGTTGTTAATGTAGAATAGAGCATAATAATAATTACGTGCTTTTGTGATCCAAGCCTTTGATAGACAAGTTGACGGTTCTTCATCTGTTATTACAGATATTCTAAGTAAGTAGGTACAGGGAACCTTAATTTCAAGTTAGTCAGTTGTTAATAATAATAAGCCGATAAAATATTAGTCTAACAGCGCTAACACAAAACACTTTGAGATGCAGAGCATTATTAGGTACAATACTATTGCGAACTGTCGTGTCTGCGCAATTTTTTTGTTCGTTTAAATTGCAACTTTGTAAGGTAATCTTACAAAGTTGCAATTGCGAGGGGAAAAGTCGGCCATTTTTATTTGTACCTATACTGTTTCGTGACCCGAAATATGACCTAAGATGTAAACACAGCTGATGATAGGGTTGTTGTAGCGTATTTTTAGTGAAATCTTTGAACAGCTATTTCTCTAAATTAATTGATTTTTGGGGAAAGTTGTAGAACAAAAGTTGTCCATTATTGTGGGTACTTTAACACCCTTTCGGATTAGTACCCCCTTTCTGACTAACCTTGTATAAAGATAAGAATATTTTTCATGTATTTTTTAGTTATTTATGTGATATAAGGTGGCGCCATCTTACGTCGAGCAGTAAAACTGTTGTTATCATGTCAATGACATGATAACAAGAGATTTTTCTCGAACGAATCTAATAAATTATGTTTAAAAATAGTTATAAGCAAAATGTGATGCCATCCAAGACATCAGAACGTTCATGTATTTATATATAATATAGCTTTTGCAAGATAACATAAAACATTTCACCTTTTCATTCAAATAACAAAGAAAATGATAAAAGGGGATGGGAGCGGGAACGTGGTGTCGACAGGACGAGTGCCGACAGACTGACATAGGCCACGCCCACCTGATGACGTCATGTTCTACATTGATATCACGTCACGGTACACAGTTGCTTATGCCATCTCCTCTTTGTATTTGCTTCGTGCATAATGACGCATATTTTGTAAAATTTCGCAGCCGCCATCTTAGATTTTGACTTCGACCTCATTTTCGGCATCAGCACCCCCGAAAACCATGGACACGACACCCATGACGCATACCTATTTGTAAAATTTCACAGTCGCCATCTTGGATTTTAATTTTGACCTCTTCCACCCTCTGGAGGGGAAACGTGTGAGATAATATAACTTTAAACAACTTAAACTAGCCTTTATGAATGTAGTAATGGGTTTATACATACTTAGTATACACCTCTGTCCTACCCTTCGAAGAATACAGGCGTGATGGTATGGAATCTTATTTCTCCGATTTTGCCCTATGTCCTTTGCGAAATAAATATCGCGCAAATGTCCTTTCGCGGAAGTGTATACGCGTGATGTATTTCGCGGAAAATTCAGTCGCGCAACTGGGATTGCGCAACAGTCTATTCGCGGAAACGTCCAGTCGCGCAAGTGTCTAATCGCGGAAATGTCTTTCGCGCAAATGTACAGATCCCTGGCAGACTACTCGGAAATTCGTGGACCCCGCGATTTCCACTCGTTGACTACGTGAGGTCCACTGGCTGACCACGCGATGTCCACTCGATGACCACGCGAGGTCCTCTGGTTAACCACGCGACGTTTACTAGTGATAACGCGGCGTCCACCCGTGGACCACCTGCTGACAACGAGTGGACGCCGAGAGACGAGGCGGTGCGGGTCGGGTGCCGGGTGGTTCTAATGAGCTGTAACCTTAAATCTCCCGCCCCTGCGTAATAACGGCGTTTTTTTTGAGCCGCCTTGAATGGGTTAAAAGAGAAAAAAAACCATTTGACACCCAGTCACACCGATAATTTCAGCCCTCATCAAGCTGTCTCCGTCCCCCCCCCCCCCCCTATGTCCACGCCAGCAACGCCCCGCGCCTCTTGCTCCCCCCACTAGGGGTCGCCCTTAGTGCTGTTGTTGCAGGTAGTCATGATGTTAGTGTAGTACAAGTACTCGTAGTTAGCTTAGGTTAAGTATTTTACTTCCCCCCCATTGGCTGGAGACCCTTCAGGTCTCGCCAATAACTGCCCGGTTACGTAGAAACCGTCCCCTAGGACGACCTACAGCAATCAAAGAGAAAAAAAAAAAAAATGACACCGCGGTGATATCGACGGGCAACTGGGAATGAAAACAGCTAGAAAAAAAAACGACAAAACAGTATTTTAAAATATATTTTTATTTTTTATTCATTATCTTTGTACGCACAGCAGTGCTAATAATACGATTTGTCATAATTGTAAACCGGTGCAAACAATCGACGCATGCAACTAAGAACGACCACACATGATCGCAGCTGCAATCAAAATTTGATGCACGAAATAAAAAAACAAGTGTAAATGCCCTTATACAAGCTTAGTTTTAGTATATACTAAACCTGAAACGGTTCAGAATCACTAGGAGAATCGATTGACATATTTTTTACACCACATGGTTTTTTTTTTCTTAAATTTCAATTTTGTTTCAGTAGTTTTCTACCCATAACAGTTGACGGGAATAGACACCTTGAGGCTTGAGATGGTCCGCTCGGTCAGTTTCCGTGTATTAGACAACCCCTGCATAACACATCTCAGGCATTTCACACTTTACTAGGGAACTTAACGCGACATAAACTACGGTGTAACTTGGAGATGTATTAAAAAAAAACACATATTCAGGCTCTGATGAATCAGGCAGCTCTGATGAAAATCTTGTTGGGGTGTCTCGGTTTTTGTATATACTAAAAATAGCTTTGTATTTCGTAAGGGAACCAGTGTCGCCAAATTGACAACAATTTTATTCTACAATGTATCCGGTTATGGACTAGCGATATTCTAAATACTTATATAACAACTATTCTAGTACACAAATACACTACACACTAGGGTCCAATCCACTTCCCCGCTATTTGGCAGCCATTTTGCTTTTTTGTTGAGATATTCTCTATCTTAAAGTTATGAAAATGTGCCATTGTATCGTAATGTAAACGACAGACAATATTGTTGCCCTCCGAATAAGCCTACTTTTATCTCAGTAGGACCAAAACTTTGAGAGATATGACTTTTTTTGTACACACGTACAGAATATCTCAACAAAAAAGTGGAAGTGAATTGGACCCTAGTGTGTAGTGTATTTGAGTAATAGAATAGTTGTTATAAGTACATAGAATAACGCTAGTCCATGACCGGACACATTGTATTTAAAGATATCAAAGTTTTATATTATAAACACTTCTGTGAGATAATTATTTCGTTCTGCTAAAATAATTCCGATGGCTATCTTCAGAGAGTTACCATACCAATCGATCGATGGTCAATCGAATGACGTCAGTCGACGTTTAATCGATCGATGCTATCGAATGACGTCAGTCGACGTTTAATCGATCGGTGCCATCGAATGACGTCAGTCGACGTTTAATCGATCGACGCCATCGAATGACGTCAGTCGACGTTTAATCGATCGATGCCATTGAATGACGTCAGTCGACGTTTGATCGATGGATGCCATCGAATGACGTCAGTCGACGTTTAATCGATCGATTGGTGTAGTAAAAACTATCAATCCATTCTACCATCGGTCGATGGCATCAATCAATTGGTTTGGTAACACCCTTAAACGGAGTAAGGTATTCACACTTCTACTAGCAACCTATTACATAACCCTCGTTTACATGTCTCAAATCTTTAGTAGAGTATAGTTACTAAAACTTAGTGACACGAACGATATAAACAATCACTGGACTAACAACTAATTACTAAACTTTTACAAGGCTCGCATCACTAAAATACGCACTCTACTAAACGCTAGAGCCGTAAATTGAGAGAGGTAAGTAGAAATCCGACTTCATTGTACAAAGTTTTTTTTTCTATTGCATTTCATTATCAATCGCTCAGTCGCATGTTTCGATTGTCAACACCAACAATACATCTTAAATAATAATTATTATATTTATTTATATCTATTTTACAGCAATTTACAATGTACATTAATTCATTAAAATATTTTTTTAACAATATTTTGATAATAATATCTTTACTTTTTATACGCAAAATGTAGGATTACTTAGATATTCTGCCGCTATTATAAGGGACACCTTACACTTGTCGACGCGGAATCGTCTTAGCGCTCTTACACACGAGCGGCATGTTCCCAACGGCAGAGGCAACTGCAGCCGTGGACGCTCGTCGGCGGCAACCGTCGACGCGTCGACGGCAGCAGTCGACCTATAGCGACACTTGCAGTTGTTGCCGCTGATCTTCGAAGTTGAAATGTCGACGGCTGCCATCGACGCGTCAACGGAAGCCTTCGACGCGTCGACGGCTGCAGTTACCTCTGCCGTTGGGAACATGCCGTTCGTGTGTAAGCGCAGTTAGGGTCTTTTTCCTGTGAAGCGGGCTCGTGCCCGCATGCGTGAGTCACCCGCACCCGTGGCGCGTGAATTTCACCTTTTCATACATGTATTTATTGTGATGCGTGAAACACGCACGAAAAGGTGAACTGCGAGCGCCACGCATGCGAGTGACGCACGCACGCGGGCACGAACCCGCATGACAGTAAAAAGGCCCTTAGACACGTCGCACTTTGGACGCGTTTTCGTACGAATTTTAGTCGTGCGAATACGCACGAAAAAGCTCGAAAGATCCCGATTTTCCAAATACTACTAGAACTCGCATGCTAGATACGAGTAAGAGCGATCACGCACTGCATCCGATCCGAATCCGTGAAAATACGGATATAAAAAACTCGGACCGAATTCGGATATTGCTTTACGCACTGCATCCGAACCGAATCCGTGAAAATCTCGGACCGAATTCGGATGTTGCTTACGCACTATTCCGATCTCTGATCCAAATTCAAATAATTCAGACTACTTCGGTCCGTCAATTGTTCTTCCGAATTAGAAACTCACGGATGCCGGATAGAAATCGGATGACGAATGCCGGATGTAGTACGTAAACTACCATAAAAATAGTACTACGGCTACTTCGGTCCGTCAATTGTTCTTCCGAATTAGAAACTCACGGATGACGGATAGAAATCGGATGACGGATGCCGGATGTAGTGTGTAAACTACCATAAAAATAGTTCTATGGCTACTTCGGAACGTATTTTCACGGATTCGGATCGGATGCAGTGCGTAACCGTTGTAAGTCGTACTCATGCCAAGTGTGCGAGCTCCCATAGTAATTGTAAGATCGGGATCTTTCGAACATTTCCGTGCATATTCGCACTACTCAAATACGTAGGAAAATACGTCCAAAGTGGGGCGGGCTTTAAGTCGTCGGAGAAAGCTTTGTCTTTCGAGAATAATGGCGTATAAAGGAAGCAGGTAACCAGCGTCGACCTACTAGCACTTATCGGTACCGCTACACAAAGGAAGCGGGTAGAAGCAGGGGTTAGCTGTACAAACAAAAATACGCCTTGTTCCCTTGCAAATACAGCAACAAATGACGGCCTACCAGCGCTGATCGGAGCAGGTCGGAACTTGTCGACGAAGTTCGGAGCTATTCGACGCTAGTTCGCCACACAGTATAGAGACTACCTGCACCGACTAACTGCGCGGAACAGCACCGATAAGCGCTGGCAGATAGGCGCCGGTAATCCGCTTTCTACGTGTATACGCACTAAGGGTGTAACCGACGCAACGACGCAACGAAGTAATTAGTCCGTCAGTTAGATTATCAAAAAATATTTGACCCGTATTTTTTCTTTTGTTACGTGAACCAAAATTGACGAAATACGACACTTTTAAAATTGGCAAAACGTCACAAGCAAGTACAATTTTTACTTGCTTCTGACGTCACAAGCCCCGAGTTATGATGCGTTTTATCTTTCCAAATATTCATAGATTTAAAAAAAGAAAAAATACGTGTCCATTATTTTTCAAAACTTTAACTGGCGGACTAATTAGATTTGCAATTTATTGATGTTGTCAACATGCCTATTTTGTAGGTCGACTGATCTCGAATTCGTTTTCCATACAATGATAGGTGAGCATATACTGGTAATGTAGCCATATATAGTTTAAGCACAGATGTTTAATAACAGAGAAAAATATTATTATCAAATTATTGTTTTACGATAAATAATAATTATTTATTAATTATACAAAACAGATGTTAGGTTTAGTATCAATATTATGCGCATATTATTAAATTTATTTATGCTGAATACTTATTTTTCATTGTAGGTGGATGAACTTGGGTCATGCCTATTAAAGACGGACTTAGGAGATTGCCAATAGGAAACGGACTTACGAGATTGTCAATTAACGACGGGCTTGAAAGATTGCTAATATAAGGACGGATTTAGGAGATTGCCAATATAAATATGGATTTCGGAGATTGCGAATTATTGACGGACTTAGGAAATTTCACAATATAAACACGGACTTCGGAGATTGCTAATTAGTAACAGACTTAGGAAATTGCACAATATAAAAACGGATTTAGGAGATTGCTAATTAATGACAGACTTGGGAGATTTCTAACTAAAAGCGAACTGAGAAGATGTCCAATTAAAAACGGACTTAGGACATTGCCTAATGGCCGGACTTAGGAGATGCCTATTTCCAGCAATAGTCTGTGATAGCCCCCCTCTGCAAATCAATCGGATTTTCTTAGTATCTTAATGTTTTCCAGTCCTATTCAAGTATTATTCGAGTTTCTTTACCTAAATCCAATCTTGAGCTATAACTGTCAATTTTTCTTTCAGAAAAATACGATTATCCTGAGACCGAAGTTGGAGCTCGAATCTTGGAACTTTCATCTTCATATGTTCATCATAAATCATGGAGAAATAGGTGTACATACAAAACAAAATATAAAAAAATATACGCATCAAAAATTATAATGATGGAATTTTTATCATTTTTTTATAGACTGAGGAGGACTATACAAGCTTAGTTTTAGTATAATTATACTAAACCTGAAACTAGTTTGTTCAGAATCACTAGGAAAATCGATTGACATATTTTTTACACTTTTTTTTTCATAAATTTCAATTTTGTTTCAATAGGTTTCTACCCATAACAGTTGACGGGAATAGACACCTTGAGGCTTGAGACGGTCCGCTCGGTCAGTTTCTGTGTATTAGACAACCCCTGCATAGCACATCTCAGGCATTTCACACTTTACTAGGGAACTCACGCGACATAAACTACGGTGTAACATGGAGATTTATTAAAAAAAACACATATTCAGGCAGTTCTGATGAAAATCTTGTTGGGGTGTCTCGGTTTTTGTACCTATATACTAAAAATAATGTTGTATATCGGTATTAAAATGTAGTAATATGCACATAATTTTGATATAATTATTTTAGTTCAGACATTTTTGAATTTCAAAATAGGCTTATTACTTAATACGGTGAAGAATTATCGCTCGAAATAAGCTTAATAAATCTGTACTATGAGTCCATTGCAATATTGCACCGAGCAGAAATAGAACTCGTAACTTTTTAAGCGCTTTTGATGTCCAACGTTGGGCTTTGAAAGCGTTGAATACACTATCATGATTAATTGCACAAAGAATCATGGCAGGATTTGTACAAAAAAATAAAGATATTTAGAGAAGTTGGATTAGTTTTACCATTGATCCTTGCTCCCTAAAGAATATCTTTCAGCATTGAAAATAATTTTAGAACCCTGGAATAAAATGTAATATTCCAATTTTGAAATTGAGTTAATTTCTGAACATGTCATACTAATCACCTGTCAGTGTAGCCGCGTTCAGAAATTAGCCCAATGATAAGTTAGGTATCATAAAATAAATTATATTTTTATTGCGGGGTTATAAAATTATTTCAAATACCTAAAGCTACTCTTTAGGCACCAAAGATTAATTATAACGACATTCCAACTTCGCTAAAATTCTTTACTTTTCTGTACAAATCAAAGTATTGGACTCGCCATGATTCTTTACGTCTGCAAGTGACTTGCAAGTCCGTTTTTTGTAAGTTTTACTGACTTGCCACAAGCTGCACATGTATACCCCCGTCAACGGACGGGCTAGAATATTTAACTTCCTCACGGCACGCTAGGAATAAACGCGTGCAGAATAGAATGTGCACTTGATGCCATTGATAACTTGATGCCATTGATAACTTGACGCAAAATATGCATTTCGCAATAAGTGCACTTCTCAAAATGCACAAGTGTACATTTGGCGTCAAGTGCACATTTCACGTCTAGTGTACATATTGTTGCAAGTGCACATTTAGCGAAGTGTAAATTTTGTTGCAAGTGCACATTTAGCGAAGTGTACATTTTGTTGCAAGTGCACATTTAGCGAAGTGTACATTTTGTTGCAAGTGCACATTTAGCGAAGTGTAAATTTTGTTGCAAGTGCACATTTAGCGAAGTGTAAATTTTGTTGCAAGTGCACATTTAGCGAAGTGTACATTTTGTTGCAAGTGCACATTTAGCGAAGTGTACATTTTGTTGCAAGTGCACATTTAGCGAAGTGTACATTTTGTTGCAAGTGCACATTTAGCGAAGTGTACATTTTGTTGCAAGTGCACATTTAGCGAAGTGTACATTTTGTTGCAAGTGCACATTTAGCGAAGTGTACATTTTGTTGCAAGTGCACATTTAGCGAAGTGTACATTTTGTTGCAAGTGCACATTTAGCGAAGTGTACATTTTGTTGCAAGTGCACATTTAGCGAAGTGTACATTTTGTTGCAAGTGCACATTTAGCGAAGTGTACATTTTGTTGCAAGTGCACATTTAGCGAAGTGTACATTTTGTTGCAAGTGCACATTTAGCGAAGTGTACATTTTGTTGCAAGTGCACATTTAGCGAAGTGTACATTTTGTTGCAAGTGCACATTTAGCGAAGTGTACATTTTGTTGCAAGTGCACATTTAGCGAATTGTACATTTAGCGTCAAGTGTACAATTTGCGTCAAGTGGACATTTTGCGAAGTGTACATTTTGTTGCAAGTGCACATTTAGCGAAGTGTACATTTTGTTGCAAGTGCACATTTAGCGAAGTGTACATTTTATTGCAAGTGCACATTTAGCGTCAAGTGTACAATTAGCGTCAAGTGCACATTTGCGGAGTGTACATTTTGTTGCGAGTGCACATTTAGCGAATTGTACATTTAGCGTCAAGTGTACAATTTGCGTCAAATGCTCAATTTACGTCAAGTGTACACACGGCTACAGATCAAGCTATACATTTCCAGTATAAGCTGATCTCGCATTGTATAGGATTTCCTTACAATGAGAGGTCAGTGTAAACTGGAAATGTATAGCTTGATGTGTAGCCGTGTGTACAATTGGCGACATAGGCACATTTCGACAAATGCTCCTTTTACAAAGTGTACATTTAGCGTCAAATGCACATTTCACGTCAAGTGCACACAAGCAATTGCTTCAATAACTTGCACAGTGTAACTTGCTATAGGATTCAACACTTAAAAGTTATTGAGAATGACATAGCAAGCCACGGCGTAGGGTGAATTTTCTTAAAAGGGAAGCCGGACCAAAAAATGCTTACCTTGCTCAAGTGTGATGCGTGAATTCCAGTAACTACTCGTTTCGAAAGGGAAGCCGATAGGAATCGAGTTGTATGGAGCCTTCGCCACTGATAGCAAGTGAGAACTTTAGAATTATTCACCGAATTAAGAAATCACTCATATTTGAAATTGATGGCATTTATTATACGTTTCTAAGTAGAATTATTATCAATTTATTATAATAACAATATTCCTTCATTCTCAATACGACGAAATTAAAAACTCGTCTTGTGTTGCCCAATAGTGGACTAAAATGAGAGCGAAGATATATTTGTTATTACAATAATCAATTCTTAAAGGCAAAACCTTTGACATACCAAAAAATATACATTTCTCTAGTAATTAAAAATTATCCTAAAATTATAATTATAACAAGGCATAGAATAATATTTAATTAGTGATTCCACTAATAAACGACCCCTCTGGGGTATTATTAAGATCAGTTTTGACCCCCAAACCGTTTGGGGGGCTTGTCATTAGCCAGGTAAGTTTCCAGTGTAACTAGATGCGTCTGAATACCGTCTTTTACGGGGAGCGACTGACATCAGACTAGCGATGCCCGATACGTCGGCTAAAAGTGATAAACTGATAACTCCATTTGAACGATTTTACAGGTAATGAATAAAATTTAATAATTTCTAGGTAGGTAGTTAGTTAATTATTTATTTTTCAAAAGAAGAGCTTTCTGAGTAATATTAGACTACCATCAATAAACGTGATTTTTGTTTTAATTCAATATAATTAATTGAAAAAGCAGTTTCATGAATTGTCTGTGAAATCATATTGAAATGGAGTTATCAGTTTATCACTTTTAGCTGACGATATTTTGGTGTATCGATACAACGGAATGCGATACTTAGCTGTATCGTATCGCTTTGCCGGAATATCGCATCAAAAATATCGTATTCTGCTTTGAAAACTCTTATTTACGTCCGTCTCTTTCTAATTTTATACGAGTGACAGAGATAGTTATAGTCTAAATGAATCTTAGTTTGTGAATAACGTAGTGAGCAGCATTTTCTGGTTAATATAAGCACAGTGTACCTACTTACTACATACAGTGGGTCAACGCCCATACATTTGACAGGTCCTATGAAATGTCAAAATGATGTAGGGGCGGAGGTTATGTCCCAAGTTGCAGTATGGCTACTCGGGACATAACCTCCGCCCCTTCACCCCGCGACCCCCGCACGATTGCTCTGCGACAATGTTGTACGTTGAGCGACTGTAAGGAGTAAGACATAGGTAGAGTGTGGTACAAGTATGTGGTGTGTGTACTAGCAGTGGTGCTGCTCGTAGAGGTCGGGCTCGAGTCGTCGCACGCGCACTCTCTGTCGGTAGTGGTACTCCTTCAGGTACAGTCGCAGGCGAGGGGGGAGGGGCAGCTTTTCTACGCCTGTGGGAAAGAGAGGACGAATTAGGGTTATAAAAAGGTTACATAATTTCTAAACCCATCTGACTACATACAACCTGAAGTTACTAAACCTGAAACTAGTTTGTTCAGAATCACTAGGAGAATCGATTGACATAGTTTTTACACCTCATTATTTTTTTTTCTTTTTTTTTCTTTTATATAAATATGTATATTTACCGTCATAGCTGGTGTGTGACACGATGACAGCTCTGGCTAGCTGCTGCAGAGTGAAGGGCTCGCTCCGAGGTAGGGGAGCTGTCAGCATCGGCTCAAAGAACATCACGCACGCTGGATCCTGCCATCAGAAAAATAATAGGAATTAATTTAAACTCACTTTAAATTAATATAAATAAAAAAGGGGTCTAAAAAGGACGAAACAAGAAAATAATTCAAATATAAATCCATAAATGCATACGTACAAAAAGGGTTAAGGTGTCGCCGTGGTAGCACTTACTTTATACCTATTTTATTAGGGAATATGCATGTAATGCAAAACTCTTTCATTATTTAGGTATACATTGTTTATGAGTTGAGACACAAATTGCATTTTTTTAAATTTTTTTTAACTCTTTACTTATTTTACAATTCATTGTTTTATGTTACGTTTTCTTCGTGGAACGGAACGCAATCTCGAAACGCGTCGTCTTCGAAAATGCCAGAAGTGACAATAAAATCCAGATGAATAAATCTTTAAATAATCTTTTCTTAGCAAACTATTTGATTTCTCACTGAGGTAAGTTAGTAAGTGTGTAGTTAATTTATATGATTTGTGGCTAAAAAAGAGATGTAAACAACGCAGTATCTTGGACTATGACGTCACATCATGGCCGCGACAATAAAGGACGTTTGAACTGTAGAAGAAAATTATTGAAGTTTAATAATTGTTTTGAGCAACAAATAATACCTAGTAAAATTTGACTTTTAATACTTGTCTTGGGTTAATATTAATGTGCTTTATTGATTGAGAGAAAAAAAAAGTTACATGCATATTCTCTATTATGCTAGTGATCGCAAACTTTTTTTGATGTGTGTACATAGACTGCCAAAATCATAACCCTTCCTTTTGGCTTCGCCGTAGTCGGGTGAAGAATACCTTGTAATGTTCAATAAGCTTGGTGACGGTAGGCGCCGCGAAGACAGCCGGGTCGTGAGAGTCGAAGCTGAAGCGGTGCTGGTAGTGCTCGATACGAGCGTGCAGCGAGCGACCGTACTTGCGGAACGATACTGAGAACAGGTGCTCCTCCTGCGCAGAGTCGCGGAGGAGGAACGTGCCTGCAACAGAGGGGAGACACACTTATAGTTACCGTTTAACCTTTTGACCGCCACGGACGCCTATAGACGTCGGACGCCTATAGACGTCGCACGTTGGACGCCTCACGACGTCTCCGACGGCATGGCACATCGAAAACACCACTTTTTTACAGTTCAAAAGTTTGACGTCCATAGACGTCCGTGGCGGTCAAAAGGTTAAAAAGGGGAATTATTAACCAGACGAATAAATAATATGTATATGGAAGACTGTTAATGAGATACTTTAATACTAAACCGAGCGGCGTTAAAATGTTTGCGAAAAGTTCACCTTTTCGGAACAGGAACGGGCAAAAACATTGGTGGTAGGGACAACTGTCAAATCGTGTTGTCATTCATTCTTAATTCGGGCCCCGACATAATCGGCACGGATATCGGCATTGCCCAGTAACTGAGTCGCGAAGGTTCTACTCCCTAAGCACGAAGTCCGTGGTTCGGCCGGTACGGTGCCGTGTACGGTGCACCGCACGTTAGTTCCGTGGCTGGCGTAAATGTGACACGTCTAAAATTGCAATTTTTCAGGGCGACCATTTTAAAGTTTTGACCTCTTCTGGTAAATCGGTAAATTAGTTTAACGTATGTATTTTAGTTGTTTTAAAATATACAGGATGTTAACGAATTCGTGTAATTCCTTAAAACCAAATGATCTGCTACTGGTGTAGATTTTCCCGGCATGGAAATAAGGCAGATTTTAAAAAAAAACTTTTTTTTTCATGCTGTACCTATGGCTAAGTGATCGAATGTAAACCACAGGATTCAGTAAAATACAAATGTAAATGACGTCAACATCAAAATCCAAGATGGCGGCTGTGAAATTTTACAAGATATGCATCATTGGTGTCGTTTCCGTGGTTTTCGGGGGTGCTGATGACGAAAATGAGGTCAGTTTTCGTCATCAGCACCTCGAAAACCATGGACACGACACCCATAACGCATATTTTGTAAAATTTCACAGCTGCCATCCTGGATTTTGACTTCGACCTCCGTTTCGTCATCAGCATCCCCGAAAACCATGGACACGACACCCATGATGCATATCTTGTAAAATTTCACAGCCGCCATCTTGGATTTTGATTTCGACCTCTAGTCGGGCAATCCCGAAAAATGCACGTGAGTAAACCGTAACTAATCATAAATTTTAGACTTGTCATATTCACGCCAGCCACGGACGTACGGTGCAACCTACACCGGTGCGCGGCACCGTGCTGCGGCGTAGACATGGGGCCACGGCCTAAGGCCGAAACTACAGACTTCGTGCTTAGAGAGTAGACGACCTGGACAACCTTTCGCGGATCACAAGCGTAATGATATGCTTACCTTCAGGTTTATTGTCGAGCAATCTCTCAGCTTCATACCGGTCCATCTTGCCCCAGTAGAATGAGCACGCCGTTATCTCTTTAAGATCTGGCACTAGGCAATGTATGTAGTCCACCTGAGAAATAATTAGGATATCAGAAGGGCTACAATATAAAACGTTCCTCACCACACGCTAAGAATAGACGCATGTTGTAATTTTGTACCAGAGACCAACACAATGAGTTATGGATAAACCACGGCGAGTGCAGGCCGGACAAGGAAGCTCTTCCCGCCATTGACGGTCATCTCACTACTAAAAACGAAATTTCTAAAGAAAAACATGGTATCGTTTACGAGTCATTTTAACATTCTGAGTGCTCGCTAACTGTGTTGTCGTGATTTCATTCATTTATGTGAGGCATTAAAATGTTCTATAATATAAAATCAATGTTTTTTTTAATCAATCACGCCTTCACAGGTGAACGGATTTGAACGAAATTTGGCACACGGGAAGACCATGACCTGGATTAGGACATAGAATATTTGTTATCTGGGTACATGAAGTTGTTCCTCTAGAATGAGAGTGCAACCGGGTAACAGCTAGTATGAAATACATAATAAAGTTAATACATACCTGTGTGTGCACTTTTGTAGGGGGAGGCTGCGGCTGCGGGAGGGGGGGCGCTCGTAGCAGCAGAGCTCGCAGCTCACCGCCACACACCACCTGAGATATTACATATTACATTACTAACTAATTCACTTTGGCATTGGACACCCTTCAGGGCTCACCAATAACCGCCCAGTGACGTACAAACAGTCTGCAAGGACAATTTACAAATAAATAGAAAAAGAAAAAAGACTTTTGCAGCTAACTTTGCCAAAACAGAATACTGTGCTCAGGACCAGGTTTATAGGTTTGGACCTAGAACAATGCAATGCCACAGGGGCCTAATTCTCCTAAAATAAATCTTGATAAATCACAACCGAACCAAAGCCGAACCGTTCATTCAGACAGTTCTCAATTTCAAAAGCTGTCGAATTGTTTGACACAAAAAACAAAATCAATCATTTTGAAAGTTTTCGTAAACAAAAACTGACTGACGGTTGTGGTTCGATTGCGTTTGGCAACAATTTATTTTAGGAGAATTGGGCCCCAGAGCCGGATTGACCCTATCAGAGCCCTAGGCATTGCAATTCTCGGGGCCCCATTCCTTACCCTTTTCGTACTTTTTAAAATACTATTTTTCTGTTACAAAAGTCGAGTCGATCAGATCGATTCCTTTGGTATCCTGTTACTTCAATCTCTAAAAGTCAAAGTCTAACTCATCAGCAGACCGCGCGCCGGCTGCGTTCCGAATTAACGCTTACCTTACCTATATCGTCAAATACAGCTATATTTAGTTCTACTATGTATGAAGTATTTCATCAACTGACAACATGCGCCGAAAAAAAAGGAATAATACTGAGAAAATACAAATCATCATCTGCCTAGCCTTTTCCCAACTATGTTGGGGTCGGCTTCCAGTCGAACCGGATGCAGCTGAATATCAGTATTTTACATGGAGCGACTGCCTATCAGACCTCCACAACCCAGTAACTGGGTAATACGATACTCTTGGTAAGACTGGTTGTCAGACTTTCTGGCTTCTGACCAACAGTAACGACTGTCAAAGATCTACAAATGACAGCCGGGACCAACGGCTTTACGTGCTTTCCGAGGCACGGAGGAAACTCGCTATGGTAAATGGTCACCCATCCACAGACCAACCTCGGCAAGCGTGGCTTAACCCGGAAGATCGGTCTATGCGGCTGTAATTATTTAGCCACGAGCTCCTGATACTCCTCCTCCTCCTGATACTGAGAAGATACAAATATTATCAAAAAAAAAAACGTCTATGAAACGTTTCTTTTTTCTTGGTGCGTGTACGGGGCACCTATTTGACGCGAAGCCCCTAGGCAGTTGCCTAATCCGCCTTATGGATAATCCGGCCCTGGCAATGCAGAAGTGTCTAAAACATTTAAACGCTTAATAGGGCATAAGGTTTTAAGATAAAGTAAATAACAAAGAATTTGGCAAATTTTTAAAAATATAAAAAAAGGTTTTTTTTTGTCATATTTTTTAATTAAAAATTTGGTGAAATTGCGGGTTTAAAATTAAAAATATAACAAGAAAGTATTCGCGACATATTCCCAAAAAGCCATTTTAATTGTACTTGGTTAAAATGTTTTTAGAAAAGTACTGCATGAATGTGAGATTTTACTCTTTTTTGGAAAATGTATAATATTTTTTTCCTAATTTTTAGACCGTCTTATGGTGTTACCTGGAAGTGTGGATGTAACCTGATGGCATCGTTGGTTTGTGTGAGTTCGGTTCGTCTGCCTTCTTGGGAGCTCTCGCCTTCCGCTCTGCAAGTTAAATGTACATATTTCAATAATAGCAACAATAGATAATGGGCCGTCCATTAATTATAATAATAATTACGTGAGGTTCGAAAGGGAGGGGAGGGGGTTTGGCAAAAATCACGAAATATCACAAGGGGGGAGGGGGGCTGTAGTAAGATATCACGTGTATTTATTTTTTCGACAAACGCGCGATTTCTAAACTGAAAAGCGAAATTTTTTATATCAGTCAAAAACAACCTGCAACCTTCTGTCGACATTTTTATCATGGTCCTTAATTTCAGAATAAAATTAGATTATACTTTATGCCTGTATTTAAAGATAATATTATAAAATTTTAAGATTCTTTGTAGGTACTACAAATACACGTGATTTTGGGTGGGGGAGGGGGGGTAGTCTTAAACATCACCACGTATACAAAAGGGGAGGGGGGCTTAAAAAATACTAAAAAAACATCACGTGATTAATGGACGGTTAAGATTTAGGCTTTTTAGGGATTCATACGTAGAATTTTTTCAAAATCTGTTAATGCAGATAGAAATTATTCCAAAAGTTAGGGGTGGTGTTCTTAGGGCTCTTACACACCACGTTTTTTTCAGGCGCTGTCGACGCGCGGCGCACGCTACTACAACGCGCTGCAAACGCGATATTATCGCAACCAATTTACCTATTCACACGTTTATAAAATTGTAGTATGCAGACGACGACTTTTTCGCGAACTATCGACGCGCTCGTAGCGCGGAGTTACATCGATACAGACGCGCTAACACAGCGCGTCTCTTTAGCTGCAAACACATACGTACAGCGCGTTTTAATCGGTTACTTGCCGACACGCGCGTCTGCGATTCGTTTTACTTTGCAAGGAGAGTTGCTCACGCGCGTCTGTAGCGCGTTTCTAGTGAGTTTGCAGCGATACAATCGCAAGTAATCTGCCTATTTCAAGTTTAGCAGCGCCGACAACGCGCGATAGCGAAACGCGCGTCGACGGCGCCTGAAAAAAACGTGGTGTGTAAGAGCTCTAAGAACGTTTTCCTGTACCTACAATTATTAAGGTAGCTGCCCTTCATGCCTCACCTCAAATTAAGAACCTATACAAGGTTAGTCAGAAAGGGGGTACTAATCCGAAAGGGTGTTAAAGTACCCATAATAATGAATAACTTTTGTTCTACAACTTTTCGCAAAAGTCAATAGTTTAAGAGAAACAGTCGCTCAAAAATCTCAAAAAAAAATCTCTAAAATCTATCTATCCCCAGTAATGATCGGCTGTGTTTACATTTTAGGTAATATTTGGGCTCATGAATTAGAAGCACATTTTCTGAATTTGTAACTAAAGCAGGGATGAAGAATTTTTGAAAAAACTAAAATAAAAATCATTTTATTTGTTTTTTTTTTTCGAATTTTGAAATTTTAACACTTGCTTTCAAACAGTCATCAGCGATATTATAAGTGGGCTTCGGATTAGTACCCCCTTTCCGACTAACCTTGTATAAGTGAAACTTCGTATGATTGTAGTACATATTCTATGGTTAAACAAAAAATAATAAAAACAGTTATTTCACAGACATGTGTGGCCGTGCTCATACTATGATAATATATCAATACTTACGGTCTGGGAGCTACGGACAGCACATAGACCTCAGCAGTCGGCTCACCGTTCTCCCGACCGGTGTCACCATCTGTAAATAAAACATAATATGAGATTTAAAAGCACTTAAAAATTTACGAAAAAAACAACAAAAAAATATTAAGGCACACTTCATAAATAATGCTTTTCACTACAAAATGATTGATTTGCACTATAATGAATCTAAATTACAAAATGTACACATTTTTGAGAAGTGCCTTTTATAAGAAGTGCATTATGCGTAAAGTGCACATTTTTCTCATATTTTGAAGTGTTCGTTATGAAAAGTGCTAGTTATGAGAAGTGTACGTATTACGAAATACACATTTTGAGTCAAGTTCTTATATTTCGAAGTGCTCATTCTAAGTCAAGTGCACATTTCGCGTCAAATGTACATTTTGCGTCAAATGTACATTTTACATAGTGTACATTTAGAATTAAGTGCACATTTTACATCAAGAGAACATTTTGCGTCAAGTGCACATTTTACATCAAGTGTACATTTTGCGAAATGCACATTTTACGTCAAGTGTACATTAAGAATCTAGTGCACATTTGGCGAAATGCACACTTTACGTCAAGTGTACATCTTGTGAAGTGTACATTCTGCACCAAGTGCAAATTTTGCGTCAAATGCACTTTTCACGTCAAACCCAAGTAATGTATTATTTTGTTACCTGTATTTATGACAATAGCGTCTAGCTCCCGCCGTAGGTCTCTAGCGCCCAGAGTTAGTACTGCGGCCAATCTGCAAATAATAAATAATAATATGAGATAGCAATGGGCGATTATTACTAAAACTAATCGACTTAGTCGATTGTTCAGTAAAATCGATAACAATTAATGTTAGTCGATTGTTATCGACTAACGGCGCGCAGCAGGCGACAATCACTGATACGGTTACCGTATCAACTTTAACTATAATACTAATTTGTATTGAATTGTGGCGCAGCCCACGTATTACTATACTCGTACTACTAAATAAGTAATTACTAAAAGGTGGTGCGTGTGCTGCTGCTATGCCACAATTAAATAGTTAAAAGTCCGTGCGCCACTACTTACAAGTACAACTGCAGTTATAATGCGATTGGCGCTAATAGATTATTTAATTGTCCTCTACTATCTCAATGTACATTTAGCAGTTCGTCGATTGTTATTTGAATAATTACGGTGAGGAACTACTAAATGGACAATCGAATGCGCAACAGTACAATTTTCGATTCAGTCGATTGTTTTTTTTTTATGAGACTGCCTCGTTGGTCTAATAGTCGCAAGCGCGATTGCTGAACGTAAGGTCCTAGGTTCGATTACCAGGTTGGGCTAAGTGTTATTGGATATTTCCATGTGCAATTTCTCAGTAGCAGCCCGGAGTCTGGATTTGGCGCGGTTGATGACAATAGGCTCGCCTCCTATTAGTGTGCGTCCGAAGTGACGGCGCACCGCGCAGGCGGAATGAACGGCGCATTAAATAAATGTTTGAAACGTTTGAATTTTGACATCGACATTATTAAAACCAAAGTAAAATAAACTCGACACGCGCGTACGCGTCAAGTTTCCCGCGTGCACTAAGGACCACGACGATAAGGATATCGACGGTAAAGCCACGGTAAAGTCGCTCCGCAATCCGCAATACGCTGACAGGAAGGACGCACACTTAGGCAGTTGTCCCACCGCCGGCGAGGAAGCAACGAACTATCGGCTATTTTCTCGCTCAAGTAACGTACAATAGATATACATTCCGTGTAAACAAAAGAGATGCATATATTAATAGTTAATCGCTGACTGTTCACACTGCCGGCGAGGACTCGCTCCACTAGTTTGTCGCTGAGCGACAAGAGCTATCAAACATAATACTCGCTCAGCGATGCTCGCTTGGCGGTCAGACCTCACGCCGAGAGACCAACCAGCGGTCATTTGCGAGTGGTGCGAGTAATCGCTCGTCGCACTCGCACACTCGCTCATAGCCCAGCGACAAAACTATCGGAACACACTCGCTTCTCGCCAACTCGTTTCTAGTTTCTAGCTCTACTCGCTTCTTGCTCATCGTCGGCGGTGGGACAAGTGACTTACGTGGGACTTAAACATAACGGCGAAAAGAGAGTGTATTACCTCTCCCTCTCTACCTCTTCCCATCCCAACGGGAAATTGAGGAGTGATATTTTGTTGTTTGATGTGCTTAACGTGAGGTTTTTTTAATGCCCTGATTAACTGACTGCGCGGAGCGATACCACGCTTGTCGTGAAATGAATTCTATTGGTTATCCTTTAACCACCCTGATATTATCCCAATCCTAACTAATATTACAAATGCGAAAGTAAGTTTGTTTGTTTGTTACCTTTTCACGCCTAAACCACTGAACCGATCATCCTGAAATTTTGCATATACGTTGTCAGGTGTACAGAAACGGACATAGGGTACCTTTTATCCCGAAAAAAAGTACTGTTCCCGAGGAAAACAACAATAACAATAATAGATGGCGCCACGTGTCTTTCGAATCACGATTCAATGATATTATTATAGAAACTTTAGTAGTGTGTTAAGAGTTGATTGTCAAATTCTAAATTAACGCGAGCTGAGCCGCGGGCTAAAGCTAGTTTTTAATATTTCCAATGCATTGACACGTCTACAGATTTATTATATGTATCTAATCACGGTCCAAAGTGTAGATTTTTGTGTAGTAAGTTTATAGTCGGTGTTGACTATCAGTGTGAGTGACGTGTCCCCCGCGCCCCTCGGTGTGCGACGGTATCAAGTCGACTGACCTGTCATCACTAACTTAGATTTATGTGTTTTATGTTTATAGTTGACGTTGACTATCAGTGTGAGTGACGTGCCCCCCGCGGCCCCCGGTGTGCGACGGTATCAAGTCGACTGACCTGTCATCACTAACTCGCCTGTAAGCCGTACAGACGCACGCGGGCCTCCTCCAACGACGACGGCGACATGCACACTCGCGGCCGCTCCATCTGGAATAGTGGAATAAACTTTATACAACAATTATGTTCTACAATATATACAAAACATGCATGTTTATCATAGCAACGAGTTGAGATATCTTCGTTTTTTTTTAAGTAGTAAATAATTATCATGTCCTTTATTAATTTAACATCTTAAAAATTACAATTTAAAATACATAAAATCTAGAAAAATAAATAAATAGGGTTCCACCGGCATCAGGAAACCTCCTCACAATACGTGCCGTATCGAGGAGGACTGCATTCTGTATCAGGCCCTTGACCCAGCCACCTAACGAGAGCCTCATGAGGTGTTGGTCGAGGCTCTTGGCCATTAGGCCATTGGCCGTTACGAGTATCAGCACAATGGTTGCCGAATCCACATTCCACATGTTGACAACATAATATGGCATGTGGTCCATGTGCTAAGTCCAGATATTTAATTTGTTTATCTTTCTCAGGTTTCACGAGGTTTTCATCGTGCAGGATGGTAATATCAACAATCATTGTGCGGCGCTCTGATCGATCTATCACCACTGGAAGCGGAGGGCGCTGTGACGCCTCTCCAGCCACTCCTCCATCACGGGTCTCACCGCCGCTATTGCGGCGTGCCCTGCGCTGGGTCGCGCAAGTCGCTCCTTCCATTCAGCCACTAGGATCTGGCGGAGGTGGCTTCGCTCAGGCGCCTCCTCGCGCTGGCGATATCTCACGCTTCAAAGGAGATCATACGGTACCCCCTTATCACCCTGACGGCCATCGCGCGCTGCGGTTTGAGTTGACCTGTCCCAACTGACGGCACGCATGCATCAGCCATCGTGTAGCTTAGCTTAGGGAGACAGAAACTCAGTACTAATAATAGTAATAGGACTATTAAATAATATTTACCTGTCAGTAACAGCGCTGACGTACCGGTGCACACTGCTCGGTGATTCCGCGTAGCGACGACGCTCCCACGCGCCGCAGCCGCACGTGCACTCGCCGCCTAAGAGACGACGCAAATTATTAGTACAATACTAACTAAGTATTATTGACTTATGACTCAGTGTTGCCCATCATTTAAATGCCGCGACGGTAGTGGATATTTTAAACTCAAGCCCTCTTATTAGGGGCCATCCATAAATTACGTCACACATTAAGGGGGGGGGGGGGGGCGACAAAGTGTGACATTGTGTAACAAGGGGTGGGAGGGGTCCTAAATTTCGTGACGTCACATTTCAAAATCTGATATATCTAAGAATTAAATGGAAGTAAAACTAATTTCGGGTAAAATTGCAAAATATGTGACGTCACACGGGAGGGGGGAATCTCATAAATGTGACCAGCTGTGACAAAGACGGGGGACGGGGGGGGGGGGCACGCGAGGTGCGCGCGTGTCACCCGCGGTGCACCTCCCTCGCCCCGCCCGCGTGTCAGTAATCTCGTTGTCAGTAATAAAATAGCCGATGCCGCAGCAATTATGCTAACGGCAGTCGTATGGTCCGACATGTTCGGAAGCAAATTCACAACTGAGGCTCATAGTTCAAATGCGAAAGAAGCTATGTGCGCACGAGCTGCACGCGCGCCCCTCTCGAGCCTTGCCGGAGTTGCACTAGAGCGGCGCACCAAACCTAGGCTGTAACCGCACGCGAGCAACACGCGCGCAGTTCGCAAGCGGCTCACGAGCGGCGCATTCGCGGCACGTTCGCCAAGTCTGGACGCACCATAAGGTAAACCCACAAAACGTCATCATCATCATCTGCCTAGCCTTTTCCCAACTATGTTGGGGTCGGCTTCCAGTCGAACCGGATGCAGCTGAATATCAGTATTTTACATGGAGCGACTGCCTATCAGACCTCCACAACCCAGTAACTGGGTAATACGATACTCTTGGTAAGACTGGTTGTCAGACTTTCTGGCTTCTGACCAACAGTAACGACTGTCAAAGATCTACAAATGACAGCCGGGACCAACGGCTTTACGTGCTTTCCGAGGCACGGAGGAAACTCGCTATGGTAAATGGTCACCCATCCACAGACCAACCTCGGCAAGCGTGGCTTAACCCGGAAGATCGGTCTATGCGGCTGTCATTATTTAGCCACGAGCTCCTCCCACACCCACAAAACGTCATAAGACAAAAATAGATGGGGCGATAAAAAAAACCTAGATTTTACTTAGGCCATCTTTCGTAAAAAGAAAGGTTAGGTTTTGACTCTGAGGTACTTAATACGTATATTTTGACCCTTGCCTTGCTTGCTATGGAGCTTGCTTGCTTGCTTGATATGGAGTTTCTTGCCGGCTCTTCTCCAAAGGACCTACTACTTGGAACCGAGCCCCTAGTGTTGACCTTTTGAAAGCACCAGGGATCTGGTCTATGACTTTGACCTTAGCTACTTTATCACGAATTTTTGGTGTCAATATAAATACTCACTCTTCCTAGATGTCTGCTGACCCATCTTCAGTGTTGTGTTTGTGTCTTTAACTTGCACATGCAAAGTTCGTCCGGCGAACTACCATCTGAAAAAAAAGAAAAAAAGACTTTAAAAAGATAAGAAATAAGCGTTTAGGTGGCAATGGTCTAAATACAGTGGAACTGCGTTTAGGTGGAAACTCGGACCGAATTCGGATATTGCTTTTCGCACTGCATTCGATCCGAATTTTTGAAAATACGAATCTAGTATCTAGAAATCTCGGACCGAATTCGGATATTACTTACGCACTAATCCGATTTCTGGGGTCCAATTCTCCTAAAATAAATTGTTGCCAAACGCAATCGAACCACAACCGTCAGCGTCAGTCACTTTTTGTTTTCGAAAACTTTCAAAATGATTGATTCTGTTTTTTGTGTCAAACAATTTGATAGCTTTTGAAATTGAGAACTGTCTGAATGAACGGTTCGGCCTTGGTTCGGTTTTTCTTGGTGAGAATTAGGCCCCTGATCCAAATCCAAGCAATTCAGGGGACATCTTTGGCATATGTCCGATTTCAATCCGAGGTAATGCGAAAGCGTTCATAACTTTCATACAAACAGTACTACGGCTACTTCGGTCCGTCAATATTTCTTCCGAATTGGAGACTCACGGATGACGGAGAGAAATCGGATGACGGAAGTCGGATCTAGTGCGTAAACTATCATACAAATAGTTCTATGACTACTTCGGAACGTATTTTCACGGATTCGGATCGACTGGAGTGCGTAAGCGCTCTAAATGTTTTTATCATGATTGTGTACGCTAAGAACGCACGACACAATGTCTGCAAGCACTACATACATATACATAAGTGAAACATTATATTTATTTAGCCCACGTGATTAAAACGAGTTCTATACTTAGTTGCGTTGAGTCAGAGCCATTAAAATTAATACGAGACACTTTAATTGATTCTAATTGTAACAATTTGTCGTCAACTCATTGAAATAAACGACGCGAATTCGTGTCACACGCTTCTCTGTGAGTGAGCAGAGGCATGATTCAGATAATCAAAGAAGTTCAACTACAGTGCAGTTGCAATTAAGTTACGATCAAAACAACGCTTTTCGTGTTCACCCTTTGACCGCCAAGTCAAAAAAGGAGAACCGTGCTCTCGGCGCCAAGCTACGATTTCATTCCTTACCATTCAGTGCCCAGAACCCAAAACATTGCCCCCCGCTTTTATTTCTTCTGTACTGTGGGTGGATTTATAGACACAAATTTTCATAATGCACAAACACCCAGCCCCAGAAAAACTATCTGTAAGCGAGAAGTCACACGGTGCGGTGCGCCGTCGCCCGGCGACCATTTTGCCGCATACGAGTGCACACGTAATACGCGGCGTCGCAAAAGCCACGCGGTGGCCTTTGGGCCTGAACCTATAGTACCCATCCCCTTCAACCAACTACGTAGGTGGCTTCAGGAATTTACCCACACACAGGCACAGAACTGGTGGACTTCAGCCCTAGGCTGCAGGCAGTCCAAGGAGGCCATGCCACTCATGGATGGCAGACTGACAAGGCGCCTGCTGCGCCCGAACAGGAGCAGCCTGCGAACGGTGACTGGAACGATGCGTATTTCAAAAGTATACAAGGCCAGTACGCAGCCGCCCGCACTAATCGCGTATACTTCAGAATACACATTTTACGATCGAGCGTTCTAAACTATACATCAGTATTCCGCAATAATCGTGTATATTTTAGAATTGATAATTTCAAGCATTCGATTCTAAAATATACTTCACTAGTACCATCCAGCACGCAGTGCGTACTAATCGCGTATAATTTTGAATACCTGCGCCACCATGCTCTATTCTAAAGTAGCATTAGACGAATGGTGGAAAGTGATCAGTGAAGCGAATCGTTTCTGGCACTCGCCGGCCGCTGCCGCGGCACCGCTGGCTTCGCTCGCTCGGCTCGTGCGTTGACTGACCACAGTTCTAACCTAACCTAACCTACTTTTCAGCTATCTGCTTGTCACTTTATTTCCTACCGCGGGGAACTTTGAAGTTGAAAGTAAACTTTTAAAGTTAGAATTATTAAAATTAAAGTAAACTATTAATTTTAAAGCTAAGCCTTTTTAAAGTGGGAGCTATTATTTTTAAAGGTCATTTATATACATACCATAAGTTAAGTCATATTTTAAGGGTTGATTCCTAACTAACTCGTTTGGAAAAGTTAAGTCATTTCTTAAATGTAACTGACACTGTATAGTTTTGAATCCGTTTTTCACCCTTAACATTCTAAAGTATACGCGATCAGTACGCAAAATCTGTGTATATTTTAGAACCGAAGTTTTAATTTACAACATTCTAAAATATACGCGGCTAGTTTCATATGGATGCGTTCTGGCCTTGTATATTCTGGAAATACGCTGGAACGATAACCGCGCACTGCTCACTAAACAAACACTTCCACACGATAGGCATAACGGACAGCTCTCTGTGCAGAGCATGTATGGGGGCCGAAGAAACGGTCGCACACGTACTCCTGGAATGCACAGGGGTCACCAGAACACGAGAAAAAACCCTTGGTGCACCGAAATCACTCGCAAATGTTCTGAGCGGACTGAGAGCCCTAATCTGCTTCTGGAAGGAGGTGGGCTGGCTGGAATGATGGCCGCCATGGGCCACGTTCAATGGTCCACTTAAAGGACTAAGTGCGGAAACCACAACTCCTAACATAGAACATAGAAGCCACGCGGTGCGGCACCGCACCGTGTGGAACGGCTCTCCGTCAAAACATCTGCGGTCTGCGACACCAGAGCGGTGCCACTCCGGCGCATACACCCTCCCCCCTCGTCTTGGTCCGGCGAGCGTGCGGCGCGTCGCCGTACCGCACCGTGTGGTAGGGGTTGCTATTTGTATGTATTACACCGCAGCATCGTGTGGCTTCTCCCGCCATACAAATCTTTTTTCCATTTGAGAATCAAACCCACAACAGATAGCGCAGTAATTGCTCAGCCATTGCACCAAATGTGTCATCTAAACATCGACAATAATGTAGGCAAGATAGGATCTAGCTTCAATATAAAGAAGTGTAGAGGAACGAGGTGTGGTGTTCTTCCAACCAAAGCAAGGATCCTCCAACCAGGCAGTCTTGTGCCTGGCGGGCTACTGCCCAACGATCTTTTTTTTTTCTATTGGACTGCTGTAGGTGGTCCTAGGGTACCCTTCCTACGTAACCGGGCAGTTATTGGCGAGACCTGAAGGGTCTCCAGCCAAGGGGAAGTAAAATACTTAACCTAAGCTAACTACTTGTACTACACTAACATCATGACTACCTGCAACAACAGCACTAAGGGCGACCCCTAGTGGGACTTGGACCTCGGCTTAGGGCGTTGCTGGCGGGGACTTAGGGGGGGGAGACAGCTTGATGAGAGCTGAATTATCGGTGTGACTGCGGAGTCTGAAGAGACAACCGGCTCTACGACGGGAGAGCTCGGTGGATCGTGACCGGCGGCGGTGGGACGTCGCGACGGGTCTCGTCGTCGAGGACGGTATGCCGAACGGCGGCGGGCGTTGTGTATTGTGCTGGTCGATTTACTCGCCTCGTGGAGGAGGGTTATTTCGTCATCGGGTTCCAAAAGTGTGTGCCTGGGACGGCGAACTTTACTTATGAGGGAGGGACTGTAGTCGGCCGCTGCGGCCACTAGGGGGTTCGGGTGGAGGGGGGCAGTGTCGAAGTAACGCTTGGAAATGCGTTTGAGGTATTGCCTGATGGTGCCCAAGGATTTATGTTGGGCGGTTGTATATCTGCGTGTTAAATCTTGATATCGCGATGTAGGATGGAATAGTTCGCATGTGGCGTGATAGATGCCGCCACAGAAGCAGTAGGGTAGCCAGGTGTGGACCAAGCGGGTCTTCATCCACGGCCTCGCACTCAAGGGGGTCTCACAGTTGCGAGTACTGACCTGAGGCCAAACGCCACGAATTACACTAAATGGTACGATTAGTACCTTTTTTTTTTGGGAAATTCCTCATGGATACCCTTCGCCTGGGGAAGGCGAAGGGTTATGCCGGACTCTTACCGGCTAAAAAGCCACGGTGTTCGTTCTCCTGACCCTTGGCCGGGTCGCGGGATTCGCAGCTGCATGCACCGCAACCCCGGCAGGCCTCGGTCCGCCAGTCCCTGGTGGACCTCTCCTTCTGTGGGGCCTTGCCCCACGTCCTCCTGAGAGGTGCGCACGGAACACATGCGCGCCGCCTTCTCGGGCCTGTTACTGATCGGGCGACGGTTCCCCTAACCCGTCGCCCGCAGGCCACACTCTAGGGTGGCCGGAGATCGTCGCGCGCTCTCCGGCAGCGCCCGGTGCGTCTGGCGCGGAAAGAGAGAGTGGCCGTCGCCTCTCTCTCCCTCTCCGCTCCCTCCTTGGTCGCCATCACCACCTCGCAAAAGGAGGTGACGGCTTCCCACGCACTCTCGCTCATGACCATGGACAGAACCACGGCCGGAAGCGAGAGGTCACCACCGATCGCCGCGACTAGTTCATGGCGCTGCGTCGCCCACGCACGGCACTCCTGTAACGTGTGCAGCGCCGTGTCTTCCGGGCCGTTGACGCAGTGGTGACATCCGGGCGTCTGCTCCCGGCCTATGCGACACAGGTACTTCCCGAAACATCCATGTCCCGAAAGCACCTGCGTCAGCCGGAAGCTGAGGGCGCCATGCCGCCTCTCCAGCCACTCCTCCATAACGGGTCTTACCGCCGCTATTGCGACGAGCCCTACGATTAGTACCCTACTATAATTTTAGGTACTGTAAGAAAAGGGCCTTGCCCATGCCACTTTGTCCACATCTAGATTAGTCCACACTATGCCACTGTAAAGAAGCATCATATAATTATGCTAGCTTATGAAATATTAATAAATCTCATCATTTACTACATAATTAGTATTAAATTGACATTTTATATCAAAACTAATAAACTGATTGCCCGAGACATTACAATATGTCTAAATTAATTGGCTGTAAATTAGTTTAATAGTTAAGATGACACAATCACAAGGTTCAAGGTCTTGTATGCACTGCATGCATCTCGCTTGCTGTAAGCTAATTCAGGTATTTTTAGGGTTCTGTACCCAAAGGGTAAAACGGGATCCTACTACTAAGACTCCACTGTCTGTCCGACCGTCTGTCACCAGGCTGTATCTCATGAACCATGATAGTTACACAGTTGAAATTTTCACAGATGATGTGTTTCTATTGCCGCTATAACAACAAATACTAAAAAACAGAATAAAATAAATATTTAAGGCGGCTCCCATATAACAAACGTGTTTTTTTTTGCCGTTTTTATAGATAATGGTACGGAGCCCTTCCTAGGCGAATCCGACCAGCACTTGGCCGGTTTTTTCACAATCATTATCAATAATGTTTCAAAATATTGACTCAATGTTTATCTTTATGTATATTTTTTTTCATTTGCCCATCCCTAGTTCTTACACCTTTCGTTCTGGCATGCATCACCCTGGAGGAACAACCGCCTTCTTCAAGCCATAAAAGTTGGAGTGACCTTCTCCAGTCCTTGGGTGAAGGTTGGAATGTTAGCGAAATAGGAATAAGCAAATAAAAGAAGAAAATTGTTATGAACACTAACTTTCAGTCTTTCAGGTCGGGTTGATGTCGTGATAAGGAGGGTATATGCGTCAATAGTTATTATTTCAAGTGCTCATAATAGTGAGTATAAGTACCTTTATATACATATAAAATTATAATTACCCTACACATTCAGGTTGATAGTTTTAGTTTTTTTTTCTACACAAAACCTCGTACGACACAACCTTTTTTTCTGTATTTTTTTTCCTCGACTTTATGGTAAACTTGGACAGGTTTCAACAAGTTCATTAACCCTATACGACCTCTTTTCAAAGTTGGTTAAAATTAATGTCAGAAACTTATTGCAGCTATATAAAGTGACAACAAAACGTATAAATCGAACGCTAGACGGCTAAACAAGAGAAATAAACAAAATAATCAAAATAAAAGGTACCATTTCCGCCATCTTGAAGTCCTACATCAATAGAAAATAACGTGTGAATAAAACACAATAGATGATTAAATACTCACGTCTACGTTTATTTGAAGTTATTACTTCGATATTTTTAATCTTTTGTGAAATATTTCTATATCAAATCACAAAGAGTCGATGCTCGTTCGTACATTATCATTCCACTTTTACGTCCACCAAGGTTCGATGCAAATCACAGAAACACTCGAATATTTAAACAACGAAGGGACACGTGAATTATTTACACATTTACAAATATAGGTAATTTAAAATTTCTGTGTGAAATTAGCACAACAAAATACGCAGTTCTCGGTTGGTTTCTACTTTCTGACATTTTTGTTTGAGTTCGTTCCGTTTCGCTGTTCATTCCCGTTGATCTTGGTGTTAAATATTTTGCTGTTAGCACTTTTGAAAATGGCTATTGTTTTAACTTAACAGCGTTTTAAATTGGACGAAATAATCGATTTTATCTTGATTTAGTCATTTATTTCTTGATACATTTCAGATAAAATATTCTCGCACTCATTGAATTTGTATAAGTGAAACGAATTGTAAGTTTATTTTTTTAATTTATTGAAATTAGACGAAGGAACTCTTACATTATTCCTTCTTCATAACCATAGAGTACACATCACGCATCGTAACCTTTGTAAGCCAAGGTATCACGTTCGGACGCACTTAAAATAATTTCAGCATCGTATGGCGCTGGTTAGGCGCACAAGTTCTTGCATGTGTTTCTGGAAAGCGCCAAACCCACGAGCAAGTTTTATTACGCAAGTTGACTTTTGTGTTGTAATTGTAAGTGACTTTTAAACTGTGGAACCTAAGGTGGAACCACCCGCATGCGCTGCATGTGCATCAAGTTGACTTCTTAGGAACTAAAGCGCCTAATCCAAATTTTTTTTGCGGATGTAATTGCAGTCTATTGCTCGCTTAGTTCGTAAATTTTGAAGTCAATTAGCTACAGGTGTACAAGTTGTAAGTGAACTAAGTCCAATAAACTCCAATAATTAAGGTGAACGCAGACTTGGCCGCACCGCAGTCTCTGCAGTCCCCGCAGTCATCGCTTTTTGTTAATGGCCTCGCACATCTATCCGCACCGCAGTCACTGCAGTCGTTCCCGTCGCCGCGCCGCACGCATCGTACTTGATTTCTTTCATTCAGTTTGTAATATAAATTAAGAGTGGGCGTGTATTACAGTATGGCTCTTGACGAACAATTTGTTGTCAGTTGTTTATTATTAGAGGAAGAAGAAAATGAAATACCAACAAGAGTTAAAAAAATGTGGATACATAGCATCAACTTAAAACGGCCGCTATTTGGGGAATTTCATACATTATTTCCCGATTTATTGAATGATGATAAGCGGTTTTTCAAATATTTTCATATGACTAGAACTAAGTTTATGCAGCTGTTAAATATATTAGCACCGCGCTAGCCGCAGCGTCCGCTGCGTGCGGGCCGGCGTTGGTGACGTCATCAGCTGCGGCTTGGGGAGTTCGGTCGTTTCAGGGACTGTGGCGACTGCGACGCGGGTGGGTTTGCGAGGTTGCATAGAACTTCATATAAAGAATTCGAATGCGAAGACTGCGGCGCGTGCGGTGTGGCCAAGTCTGCGTTCACCTTTACTTGCACAACAAAACTTGCCATTGCCAGGTTTGCTAATTTTGGCTCTAAATACATACAAGATTTACGCTGCACTGTTTCACTGATTTTATATTATAAATTTTGCTATTATAAAATTGGCTAGAAAACGAATTAATTCTAGCAAACGAATTATTTTCGGCCTTTGTTCCTAGCTGAAAATATTTTACTTGCAACCCTGAACTCGACAACCATAAACAACAAAATTAACTTTTTTTGTTTCAAAGCTGCGAAGTCGCCATCTTGTTGGATGTTAAATTTTATTGGGAAATTCGAAGAATTTTCTCGTATTTTAATTTGTTTTAGTGTTATATGTGTTGTAATCCGAAATGTCTAAGCGCCGCATTGAAGTGATGGACCCCTTTATTAAAAAGAAAAGGTTAGTAACACGTTTTTAAATGTTTGTTATGCCATGCTTTAATCATCGTTTACTTTGCCTTTGTTTGCTGTATTTAATTAAATTATCAGATAGAATGGTGACTTCCTTACTTTTAAGAGGTCTATCTTCCTATTTCCATCTTCTAGAAGTTATTTAGAAGGGTATAAATCTTCTAATAGGGTTCTACTCTTCAAATTATTTTACGCGAATTTTCTTCCCTCACCGGTTGGGAAGCATCCTTTTTGCCATGTTATTTTACAGTCTTAACAACCAGTTCTATTTTAAAGATTTAGGTAAACGGAGCGTGCGTTACTTACTTTAGATATTTAGCCAATTATAGATATCTAGAAAGGGAATCTGAGCGTTCGATTCTAGTTTAAGTCGTAATGGTCGCTCGCTTCACTAAACGCGTGTCCTATCCAGTTTTTTGTTTTTAAATTATGCATGCTTGCTATAAAAACATTGGCTACTTCAAAATACATATACATTTAACTATACTTCATGTTATAAACAACACAATGTTCCATTAAAAATACGAAGATAATAATTAAATAGTGCTGTGGAAAAATCGATATCGGACTAAAATATTTTAAAGTGTAGTTCGTTTCCTACATCAGTGTGCAGACAGTACACAGGATGGTAAAAAGGGAGAAGGAAGGGCAGCTACCTTATCTGTTGTAGCTTTAAGAAAAATGTCCTGCGGAGATTTTTAGAAAATGGTTTGAACCGCAAACAGATATTGAAAAAAGACAATTTCGTGACTGGGGGCCTACTCCCTAAGTCCATCAACGAAGTTAGTTGTCCGTCCAAAAGTAGCCCGAACCGTAAGAGTGAACAAAACAAGTGTCAAGTTCAACTTTTCGGACGGGCAAAAACACATTGGTAGTAGGGACAACTGTCAAATCGTGTTGTCGTTCATTCTTAGTTCGGGCCTCGAAATAATCGTATGTCCGTAGATGATAGGGAGTAGGAAACGCTCGTAACTAAGGCCAAAACCACGGACTTCGTGCTTAGGGAGAAGACCTCCCTGGCTTGAATATGTTGATATCTCAATATGTATACAATATTTTTTTCTATTTATTTACATGCCCACGCCTATTATTACATGAGCCAGATAGTATATTTTGTCAGTCATTTCCTCTCAAGCGATAACTCGTGGAATGCTTCAGAAAGTTGTATTATGCAGCATGGTGAACGTCAGCTGCCGCTCCGTGGGTGGGTGGGGCGGCGGCAGCCCCGCAATCACGTAAAAAAAAATGATTTCAGTCATTTCCTCCCGACTGAAAATTTGTTAAATGATAGTTAACACAATTATTCAAAGATAAAATAAGTCAGCTGGCCGTACCGTGGTGGATTATACGTCAGCTGGTCACAGGAACAAGCAAAAAAAAATTTTTTGTTCAGTTATTTCCTCTCATTCAATTGGTCCGGAAAACCTGTTGCTGGCTCATGGGCTATATGTATAGTATTATCAGAAAAAAAATGCATAAGTATGTACTGAATGAAGGTTACTCTAGAACCTCTAGAACCTATGCATAAATAGAGTTGTCAATTTTTTCCTCTAAAACCATCGGCATAGGAAGCTCAGGAATACATGTTTTTTTTTCTGATTATTTTATAATAAATAGAAAAAAAAACATGTTTATTGAGATGTCAACATATTCATGCCATCCACAAAATTAACAACAATGACTGAAAATAGGTTAAGAATTTTAATAAAAGTAATTCTATAAATCAATAAATTATACATTGAATATTGTAAACCTACTCCGAAAATCGAACCACGAAGTATCGATGATCGCACGTTTTCCAACCACGAAACTGCTTCACCCTACTCCTAAATGTTTATTAACATGTAATAGTTCGTTGTTTCGTATCCAAAACTTCGAAAGGATGATTGATGGGCACAAATGTATGGAGTCTGGTACTGGCACCAATCGGAATGAATGATATTATACCGTTGAAAAGGTATTTTTGTGTAGATAAAGAATAACCATGGCGCTAGTCCTGATTCACTGTCTGATCGAAGTAATCCTGCTTAAAAGTTATTTATTTTCGTTACATACTTATTATAATAAGTACACATACTTTTATTGTCATTTTTCTCCATTTTGGCATGGTGTTATTATTAATATTTTTCATTATTTAGGTAAAAAAAAACAAGTTCGAAATAAGTTTTATCATGATTTTTTAAAATTATATTTCAAACTGAATATCCAGTATCTTCTGAAGACTATATTTCAAAACGGACAATTGATACGGGTTTGTTGCCATAGTAGTTTTTTGTACTCTTGAAAATAAAGCTATCCAATGATGGTAAATTCATTTTGATTGGACATGAGCACCCAAAACGCCCATCCTCCTTTGTTTTCTGGAGGTTCCCAGCATGGACATAGTTAGGGAATCCAATCCCGCGAACGCGGGATCCCACAAATGCGGCATCCCACAAATGCGGCATCCCGCACCTTTTTTGCGGCATCTGAAATGGGGGATTACTCATGCGGGATCCTGCAAGCAGTGTTGCCAACCCTAAGGCCCGGACTCCACCAAAGCGGAGATGTGCGGAGATGTCTGGATCAACCAATAGGATTGCGTTATTTTCAAATCTCTCCGCTTAGCTTCAAATCAAAACGAATTCCTATTGGTTGTTTACGAGACATCTCCGCACATCTCCGCTTTGGTGGAGTCCGGGCCTAAGAAACTAAAAAACAACAGCTCACCCATAAAAAAACAGGAGAAAACAGTAGGTAAAGTAAAAAAAGGCAGATTTCATACTTTCCTCATATAATTAAAACAATCACCTACTTTAATTAGTTACTAGGCAGGACTCACAAACGTTTTTGAACATACATCACATACACAGTAAAATTATTTTCCACTTTCATCCTCAATTGCCTCATCTTCAATATTTTCAGACGCGAAAAAACGGCGGGATCACATATACTTCACTAATTCAGAGCTTGAAAGCTGTAGCCACAACACGATACGCAATATAATAGGGCTTTAGCCTGTAGAGTGCGCGCAAGATAAGTCTGCGCGCGGCCGAAATCGGAACTAATCATGGTCCACCAAAGTGTGTGCTTTTTTATTTATTTTGATGGTAGAACTACCGTACCTGATTGTAGGAATGTTTAGCGGTAAAAATATGTTTAGCGATAAAAAAGTAAAGCTTAAAAAGCGGTAATTTGAACTTTTGCGATCATGGCAACGTTTAGCACGCCCTCAGTCGCACGCAGAGTTATCTTGCGCGCACTCTACCTGTCATTCTTACACTGGGAATCCCAGTCTGGGATTTCCCCGTGCATAAAAATATGACTGTCAATCACATAGAGTGTGGTCAGGGAATTCCCTCGAATTCTGACAAGAGTAGATACTACTGCCATCTAGTGTCATTGCGTTTTATTACATAGTGGTTATCCCAACAATATTTGCATAAAAATTAAGAATGAAACAGAAAACAGGGGCATCAATGTGAAAACAGCAAATCTACTGTTAAAACAGTAGGGCTGGTAACACTGCCCGCCAGTTTACGAGATAGAAAAAAAAATGAGCTCAAACGACGTTCTCATAATTTTTAAGAGCCAGCACAGTCTCATTAATAAGTGATTTAACAACTTTCCCAAGGAACTCGTGCGTGACTTTTCTATAACATTTGTATGGAAAATACTTTAGTTTTCAGTTTTTAACAAACAGCTAAAAAAATTGAATTTGAATTTTATATGTATTGTCTGAATCCTGTTTCTGAACGGAACGTAATCAGTGTCAGTTCAAATACTTTATGACTAGGGTATTCCCCCACGCAGTGTTGCAAAAGTTCCCGATTTATCGGGAGATCTTCCGATTTTGGCAATCTTCTCCTGATATCCCGATTTTAGGTAGTGATCTCCCGATTTTCTGTATCATGCATACTAAATTACTCAAATGTTGTAATAAATATTTTTAAATCGTGTTTTGATAGAGCGACATCAATAAATATTAAAAACGGCAACACACACAATAGACATGCAGGGATTCCCCTGATAACTTACAACTTTCGACTCATTATCTGATCAAAACAAGCGAAAATGAGCCGGAATCTGTTGAGCATAGAGTTCAATATTATCAAACTACTTGGTGGTATGCAATCTTACAAGAGTTTGCCTGTAGCTAGGGGAAAAACACATTTCCAAAGGTTATGTTTTTTTTTTAATGAATATAAAAAATAAAATTTAATTTTATAATTATCCGTTCTAGACACTGGATCGGCTGCGACGATGGTTTGATTTAGATTTTTTATAGTTGTATTATGGCCGATAGTTCGGAATCTTATCCCTCAATCGACTAGCAAGGGAATAAAACGCAGGAAATACGTCCAAAATTATTAATTTAATAATAAATAACATAATAATTAAAACACTTTTTGAAAAATAATGTCGTTACATACATGATTATTACATAAATATAAGTAACTAGTTTTGTTTTGTGTTCATAAAAAATCTCCCGATTTTTCCCGTCTTTCAGTTGACAAATCTCCCATTTTTAGAAATCTCACTTTTGCAACACTGCCCCCACGGCACGGGGATTTACCTTCGCGCGTGGTTAATTGTCAAAGTTATTGCGTCATTTGCCTCGTATTTGTGATATGAAAAGGTATTAAACAACAATACAATATTTTTTTTTGTTTTAAAAGTTTTCATAGCAAGTTAAATGAGTGAAAAATTACTTGTGTTCTGATTAAAAATAAGTGTCAATTTGGTTTATGAGCGTCTACGCCGTACGGCATTTCATACAAATTTTCAAGTTTTTGTTTTTCGTAATGACTGAACCGATTTTGTTGAAACTTCACACACATAAGCAGGATACTTAGGTCTAAAAAGTTAGTAGAAAACATTTTCGAAATGTCTTACTTAAAAAAGAAGAAATTGAAGAAATTGGGGAAATGTCTTACTTAAAAAAGGTAACTGTTTGTATGGAAAATTTAAAATCGGTCTAATTTAACTGTAACACTCATCATCTGCCTAGCCTTTTCCCAACTATGTTGGGGTCGGCTTCCAGTCGAACCGGATGCAGCTGAATATCAGTATTTTACATGGAGCGACTGCCTATCAGACCTCCACAACCCAGTAACTGGGTAATACGATACTTTTGGTAAGACTGGTTGTCAGGCTTTCTGGCTTCTGACCAACAGTAACGACTGTCAAAGATCTACAAATGACAGCCGGGACCAACGGCTTTACGTGCTTTCCGAGGCACGGAGGAAACTCGCTATGGTAAATGGTCACCCATCCACAGACCAACCTCGGCAAGCGTGGCTTAACCCGGAAGATCGGTCTATGCGGCTGTAATTATTTAGCCACGAGCTCCTCTAGAATTTAACTGTAACACTATTTTTCGAAAATGTTTTGCTACTAACTTTTTAGTCCTATGTATCCTGCTGATGGGTATGAAGTTTCATTAAAATCGGTTCAGTCATAAAAATAAGACTTGAAAATTTACTTACGGCGTAAACGCTCTTATTAAAAGCTTGAGTGAAGTGTGGAAACATTGTTTAAAAGCAGAAAATGGGTTTTCCGTTAAATGTAAATTATGTCCGGCGATCATAAAAATCTCTGCTAGTTCTTCTACTAAAGGCTTTCACACCCACTTGGCAAACAAAACATGAATTTGAACGTCGTTCTTGATACGCATATAGGGTTACCATCCGTATCCGGACATGTCCGGACTTTCAGCCTTCCATCTGGACTTTGCCCGGATTTTAGACTTAGATGTTTTTTTAAATGAATGTTTACTTTCGCATTTTTAGTTACTTAAAAATAAAACATAAGTATTTAAATCAGTCTCCAATTTTTTAAACTGCATTGCATACAAATAGTTTAACTAGTTACCTAATCAGTCTCTTCTCATATAAGTAAAATTTTCAATAATTCCCTACAAATTACGCATTTGAAGTTACAAAAACGCAATGAATATCAAACGCACACGACCGCCTTGGCTCAGCTGTGTATCCGCTGCACGACACACACAGGCACAGTCGATTACGTGCATTACATTGCGCGCTACAAAAAACAGCGTTTTTTTATGCCTAAAAATAAAAGTTGTTTCGCAGCAATTATTTTAGTTCAATATAATTTAGTTTGATACAAGATACAAGATCATTTATTTGCCCAAAACATGAGTGAGTATACATACAGAGCATGCAAGATGTTAAAATTACAGAATAAGTATCAGTCATGTCTTGCCTTTACGGCGTACAAATATAGGTGAATTTAATAATAATAATAGGTACATTGATTTTATTGACTATCACTATAATAACTATCACTATTATTGAAGAATCTATCAATGAACAATTTTTGAAATTGAAACAAATCAACAGTCGAAATTAATGTATATTATACAAATAACGACAAAAAGTATCATAATAAATAGGCTAATAGAAATGTCAAATTCGTTTTTTAACACAAAAATTAAAATAATCATCTGGATAATAATCTGGATAATAAAATGCCAATGATTCACATAGAACAGTTAGGACGGAGTTATATTTTATCAGTCAGAAATTCATCAATGCTATAATATACTTTTTGTAATAAGAGACTTTTTAACTTATTTCTTAGTTTTACGGTTGTAAATTCCTTCCAATCTTTTGGCATCTTATTATAAATTGGTGTACAGAGTGCGTAGATTTCGGCTATGTGATGGGTCTTTTTCACCTTGTATATACTATTTGCGTGTCACATCTTGATATAGTGATGTAGGATAGTTCGCATGTGGAGTGATAGGTGTCGCCACATCACTCCCCCCCCCGAGACCGGAAGTTGTCGCCACAAGTCTTTTGGACTCGAGTCAATGCAATCACGAATAGCGATTAATCGCTGATTTGTGCGCCGTTTGAGGGTCTCCGCAGCCGCAGCGCCAGCACAGTTTGCCGACCTAGGAAGATAGGATGGAGCAAGGATGTCGACACAAGTCGCGTCCCACACCAGAGGCCTACCCATCTTCCATGGCAATAACGTCATGCCGTCAGGTCTCTTGCCATCGTCGCGTACCAAGCAATTATGTTACCGGTAGCGGGTAGCACTGGGCAATGTTGACAAAAGAAGGTAGTCGTCGATATGGATCAACGCACCCGAGGTTAAAAAGGCGGTGGTCATTCGACGAAGCGAGAGCATTCCGTGTTGATCAGCTGAAGAAGTCTGACCTTTTATATCTGATTAGCTTCTCCTTATTTTATGATCTTGTAATAATTGTGTAAAATAATATATTGTGATCTAGTTTATGTTACTAATACTAACCCAAATAGAAGTTGTAGAGGTCGGGGTGAAGCAGTTCAGTTAAAAGAGTTTTTCGGTATATGATTTATATTTAAAATAACTGTGGGTAAATCACTGACAAAACTGAGCTAAGGAAGCGCGTAGCGTGCGGCGAGTATCGAATGTGACTGACTTGACCATAAAAAGTGGGCCGAAACCCCTTCCCCTTCAGTTCGCCCTCACCCCGCACGCTTCCTCTTACAATATTATAAAATTATTTGTTAGATCTACGTACGTTTGTTTATATTATTCGACTCGGGTTCGCGTCGCTAACACGCCCCACCCTAGTGCTGCATCAGCAGCACTCATTATCAATTGGTATTCGAGCGACGCGTGTAACTGATTTAGTAAGAATTCCAGATCTAGTTTTTATTTTAACCATTCTTACTCGATTATCTCTGCCAGGGATGACTTCTTGTATTAAACCTTTGAGCCATAGATTGCGTGGACCATCTGGATCTACCACAAGTACAAAATCGCCTACTTGTATGTTTCGCTGCTCATCCTGCCATTTCGTACGGGGCAACATGTCCGGTAGTATTTCCTTGACCCATCTGCGCCAGTACATGTCCGCTAATCTTTGCGAAATTCGCCATTGTTTCCGCAGATACATGTCGGAATCATCAAAGTTTCCAATTTGAGGTAAGCTAGACGACGACCCCACCAGAAAATGATTAGGGGTTAAAGTTTCGGGGTTATTTGGGTCCACAGATACATGTGTCAGTGGACGGCTATTTACAATATTTTCTATTTCAGCCAGCAGCGTGTTTAGAGTCTCATCTTTCGGAGCACGTTCATTCAGAACAATTTTCAGGCTAGTCTTCACGCTTCTGATGAGCCGTTCCCAGGCTCCACCCCAGTGGGGACTCGCGGGCGGTATAAAAGTCCATTTTGTTCCATGATTTAAGGCCTCATTTTTCAGGACCTCTTCATTTAGACCTTGAATAGATTTTTTCAATTCTGTATTTGCACCTCTTAGATTGGTACCGTTGTCGGAAAATAAGTATTGCGGCCACCCACGTCTCGCGGCCATCCTTCGTAATGCCATTATGAATGAGTCCGAGGTAAGTGAAGCAACAACTTCCAGGTGTATGGCTCGTACAGTCATACATGTAAAGAGAACACCGTACCTCTTTTCTCGGCGCCTTCCGACAGTGACGTCCATGGGACCAAAAAGATCCACGCCACAGAATGTGAAGGGACGCTGGTGGTGGGCCATTCGTGCGACAGGTAAGTCTCCCATTCTTGGTACTTCAGGTTTGCTCTTTCTTATTCTGCACGACATACATTTAGATGTTACAGCCTTAACGACAGGTCTCAGCCTTGTGATCCAGTATCTTTGTTTAACTTCATTGACTACTGTCTCTTGATTGCCGTGAGCGTAGTAGTAGTGATAATATCTCACGATCAATCTGGCTATGTAACTTTTCCCATCTAATAGTATAGGGTTTTTTGTTTCAGGTAGCACACCAGCAGCAGCACCGATGCGGCCACCGACGCGCATGACTCCTTGCTCGTCAAGGTAAGGTGACAAAGTAAGTATTTTACTTGTTTTTGATACACATCTTTTGTTTCTTAGTTCAACTATCTCCTTTGCAAACGTCTGTGCTTGGGACTGTTTTAATAATAGTATTTCAGCTTGCTCCATAGTGGTGTCGAATTCGTAAGTAAGTTTCTTACATTGGTTGATAAATTTCAGTACTAAAGAAGCCGCTCGACGTAAGCGAAGCCAAGAAGAAAATTTGTTAGCATCGGGTACCGGTAAGTTTACTTCGCTTGTTGTTGTTTGTATATAATTAATGCATTCTACTTCTAATTGTGTTTCTGTTCTTTCAGGTTCAACAAGCATAAAATCACGAGGCCATTGTTTTTCTTCGCTACGTAGAAAGGTAGGTCCGTACATCCATTCTTTTCCCAATACAGTACAGTCATATGTCTCTCTAGTAGCGATATCGGCTACATTGAGCTTCGTTGGTACGTATCTCCACTCATCTGTATTAGTAAGTTCGTCTATTTCGCCCAACCGATGTGCTACGTACTGTTTATAATTACGTGCGTCATTACGTATCCATGTCAGTACAGTACTTGAGTCTGACCAAAAGAATTTTCGTTCCGGTTTCATGTTATGTTCTTTTGTTATAGTTTCAGCTAGTCTTGCGGCCAACACAGCTGCCTGTAGTTCCAAGCGCGGCACTGATACCGGCTTAACGGGTGCAACACGGCATCGACTAGTTATAAATGCTATATGTACACAATCATTGTATTGCCAACGCCAATACGCCACCGCGCACATCGCTTTCATTGATGCGTCGCAAAATATATGTAACTGTAGGCTGGTATAAACAGTAATTAACGTAGATTCAATTACAGTACATGCATTCTGCGCGGGAGCTCCGCACTGTGCCTGCGGCGACGACTTTTGGGGGATCGGTATTCCTTCCGTCTCGCTTGCGCTCGCGCATGCTGTCGCCATTGGATAGTATCTAGGCAGGCGTACGTGACGTAACGAATGCAACAGTGTTATCCATTTGGACCATTTATCAAATACGGTATCTGTGACGTAATCATCCCAGCTGATCTTTAATTTCCAGGTTTCTTGTAGTATAATTTTTCCGTTGATGGTGACTGGTGACAGCAAGCCGTAGACATCAAAAATAGACATTACTACTCTTAACATCTGCCTCTTGGTAGGCCTTTGAGTGCCATTAGTTATATCTTCGGGAATTCGCTTAAACGATACGTCGAATCTTAGTGTATCGTCGCTTGGATACCAAATCAAGCCAAGCGTGCGTTCGCCCTCATACTGTTGTCCAATCTTGAATTTAACAGCTGCGTCTCCCAGTGTATTTTTAGGTAAGCTGTCTAGTACCTCTTTACTATTACTAGTCCAGTTACGTATCTCAAATCCTCCTTGTTTGTGAATGGACATGACGTCATGAACCAGTTTTATTGCGGTTCTTTCATCAGGTAGACTGTCAATGTAATCATCCATATAATGACTTGTATATATGGCAGCGACTGCAGCGGGCATAGATGATTCATATCGCTGAGCGTTTTTGTTTTTTACAAATTGGGCTATAAACGGCGAGCAATTGGCACCGAAGATCAACGATGTCATAGCGTAAGTATTCAGGGGCCCGTCAGGTTCCTCCCTATAAAGAAATCGGAAGGCGTCCTGGTCTTCTGGCCTTATTTTCACCCTCAGAAACATGTCTTTTATATCGCCGGACACAGCTATTCGATTTTCTCTGAAACGCAGCATAATGCCGAATAATGATGTAAGTAGGTCCGGCCCTTTTATTAAATAATCGTTTAAAGACAAGCCATTCGTTTTTGCCGCTGCGTCGAATACTAAACGCAACTTCTTTTTGTTCGGGTTATCGACGCCGAAGTGAGGTAAATACCATGTCTTTGGTGTAACGTCTAAGTTACTTAGTTTTATCGCGTAATCGTTTTCAAATAAATGTTGAATACGCTCTTTATATCTTTGTGCGTATTCTTTATTTTTCTTCATCTTCTGTTCAACTCCCTTGAGTCTAGATAAAGCAGACGGAAATGAATCTGGTGTCAGACACTTCTCGTCCCGCCAAGGTAACCCAACATGCCATTTACCATCAATAAGTGTAGAAGTTCGTTCTAAAATACTTTCAGCGCGTAAATCTTCAGAGTTCTGCCTAGGCTTAGCAGATACGCCCATAGACTCAATGGAGAACGACCTTCGTACTTCCTCTTGGATCTCTCGCAGTATATTTTCTGCTTCCGTGACGTCACTGGTAACAAGCAGCGTGGAGTGACGTGCAGTTTCAGGTGAGCAGGCAGGCACCCTTCCATGCAGGCACCAACCCAGAGGAGTCCGGGTGGCACAGGGTTCATTGGGTCTGCCCATCTTCATTTCCAAAGGTAAGAGGAGATGGTAGTTGTCTTGGCCAATTAATACTTGCGGTTTTATTTGTTCTGTACATAGGTTGTGGCTAATTTTATTTAAGTGTTTAAAGTTTTTACAATTTATAGTAGTTAAATTCTGTTTGGGTAGATTTAATTCGTCAACAATTCGTACGTTCATTGTAAACAATTTGTTATCGCCACCGCTCAGAGTCAGATTTGTCAGCTGAGTCTCGCACACTAGCTCGGCATTGTTCCATGCGCCACGCACACGAAGAGACTCCCGGCGGCCGCGCAGCCCCACCTTCTCGGCGAGTGGGGCGCTTATCAACGACACTGTGGAGCCGTCGTCGAGCAGAGCAGTCGCACTAATGATTCCGTTTGGTCCGTGAATGTTTATAGGGATGACTTTTAATAACACGGAACTATTAATGTTTATGTGAGTCACTGTTTCGGACGGTGTTTCAGTTTCTACCACTGGCACGGATACACTATTGTCCTGACGCGGCACATAATGCAGTAAGCGGTGATGAGCTAGTCCACAATTGTTTATATCACAGCTAGGAGCGGGACACGTTTCCCTGCGATGGTTTGCTAGTAAACACTTATAACAAATGCCGTATCGCTTAACGTGCAGCCATCTGTCCTTACGCAGCGATTTTTTAAACTTTTTGCACTCTATTAGTTTGTGATTCGAAGTACGACAATAACGACACTTTTCTTCACTTTGTCTGTCTTGCACTAAAACCGTTTGTATATTGTTCACTTTATCGTATTGTTTATGTTTTAAATTGTCCGTTTTATGGTGTAATAAACTAGCACTACATGTAGATATTTTCACAGCTTCTTCGGTGAGGAAATCTGACATCACATCTAGTCGAGGTTTAGGTGATTCGGCGGTAATGAATGGGTAACTATAGTCTGTCCACTTGGAGAGAAGAGTAGTAGGTAGCTTGGATAATACGATATTAGCTACTTCCATTCCTTGTAGGTACTCCTTACGACCAAGGGCTCGTACTGCCGCCACGTAGTTCTTCACTTTTATAGAAAATGGCACTATTTCTCGATAGTAATCTGCAGATAGGTTGCCCATCTTCTTTATGTCTGTCATTATACGTGATAAGATAACGTCAGCGTTTCCGAATTGTAGCTTTAATGTTGACATAACGTCTGCAGGTGAAGTTGCACTCATAAGTAGGGCTGCTACAGCTTCATGAGCGGCACCACGTAGACATTTTCGTAGTCGCCAGAGATTTTCTTTATCAGTAAATTTGCAGACTTCAGTGGATTCTTCATACGCCTGTTTAAATTGAAGCCACTCTTTTGGATCTCCGTTAAAAACAGGTAGTTCTTTTGGCGTGCTTAAACGGCTAAGCAACTTAGAGTTTTGCTGGATGGTAGAAGAGGTGACCAAATCTTTGAGGGCACTTGCTAGCTGCTGCACTGTTCCATCTGTGTCGGTAGGACCCGACGTGTGCGGCTTGTTCTTGTCGTTTTCAAGAATTGTGCCATGCTGCAGCTCCTGTTGACTGCGTTCCATCCACCTCTCAATATCACTACCAGCACCATGATTCGACTCCGATGTTTCCGATGGTGGACTGTATTCTTCATCTAGTTGAGCCAAGTCCGCCGCTAATTGCTTATCTATAAGATCGATTTGTAGGCGTGCCTTTGCCTTTGCTGCTTCTAGTTCCAGCTTCTTTTTCTGGGCTTGTATTGACAGAGACGATGAGGGTTTCTTAGACTTGATAGAGGGACGTGAAACATGTGAAGGCGGATTTTTGTTTACAGATCGTTCCGATTTCACTACACTCCCGGCACAAGAACTTTCCATTTTGTGCTCATCATCCTTGTTTCTTGTTGCAGGCGTCGGCGGTGGCATTTCCTGTGCTCTGGTTACTTCTTGTTGCTTTGTCTGAAGCTCTTTTTCCTTCTCCCTTTCTAGCTGTTTGCTAGCAGTACTGCGGGTGTTCACCATTGTTTTCTTTCGTGGCGGAGTCGTAAACATGAAGATCCTGCTCGAAGGACCACTTGTAGAGGTCGGGGTGAAGCAGTTCAGTTAAAAGAGTTTTTCGGTATATGATTTATATTTAAAATAACTGTGGGTAAATCACTGACAAAACTGAGCTAAGGAAGCGCGTAGCGTGCGGCGAGTATCGAATGTGACTGACTTGACCATAAAAAGTGGGCCGAAACCCCTTCCCCTTCAGTTCGCCCTCACCCCGCACGCTTCCTCTTACAATATTATAAAATTATTTGTTAGATCTACGTACGTTTGTTTATATTATTCGACTCGGGTTCGCGTCGCTAACAGAAGTACTCTCAGTGGTGGAGAGTCTATGTTGGTTTTTTTTACTGTGTTAACCTTGCTCGCAATCCTGACATACCGATATTAACTATAACTGTAATGATAGAATCACCCCTGAACGATTATGTTGTTGTGACATTTACAATTATGTTCTAATACTTCTAATATTTATAACCGTTTCTTAATTGTCACCAGGGAAGAAAAAGCCGCCGCAGCTGCCAAGTCGGGCGGCAGCGGTGAGACATCGGAGTCGGCAGTGGCAACGCTGGGCACCAGCATGCCACCTACTGCCACCAGCACGCCTGGCGTCAACCCGTTCACTGGTAAGTTACAGCCCGTAGACGGCCACTACTAGGCCGTGCCTGAATTTCCGTTTGTAAGAGGCGGTAGACTCTATCCAAGTCCTCAACAATTTAAGTTGTAGCTACCGGCTGTAGATAGAAATAATACTCTCCCTCCCTCTCCCTCCCTCTTCTATTACATGGGCCTTGAACTTGAACATAACGGCGAAATGAGGGTTTACTATACAGGGTGTAAACGAATTCGTAGAATTCCTTCAAACCACGGTGACACAGATTAACCCTAAGAGCGATTACGCACTGCATTCGATTCGAATCCGTGAAAATATGTTCCGAAGTAGCCATAGAACTATTTGTATGGTAGTTTACGCACTACATCCGGCATCCGTCATCCGTCATTCGATTTCTATCCGTCATCTGTGAATCTCCAATTCGGAAGAAATATTGACGGACCGAAGTAGCCGTAGTAATGTTTGTATGAACGCTTTCGCACTACCTCGGATTCAAATCGGACTCCAAATAGATATACCAAAATGACCCCTGAATTGTTTGAATTTGGATCAGAGATCGGAATAGTGCGTAAGCAACATCCGAATTCGGTCCGAGATTTTTACTCTAGATCGGTATTTTCACGGATTCGGATCGGGTGCAGTGCGTAAAGCAATATCCGAATTCGGTCAGAGCTTTTATATCCGTATTTTCACGGATTCGGATCGGATGCAGTGCGTAATCGCTCTAAAGAGGTATTTCAGAAAACGAACTAAAAAAATATTTAAAAAAAACTTGGTTTTCTATTTCCGAGTCATTTTAGAGCCCCGACTTAACTGACTTCAAAGAGTGACATTGCGTTAGTCGTGCACTCCAGCCGTATCGCCGTTCTTTCATTCAATTATGGCGTGGCATCGAAATGTTTAATTAAATGATTTTTTTTAGCAACAAACAAAAACTTATTTTCTCACTGACTCATTAGGTGGTTTAGATACGACCACTCACCACTACCGCGTGAAAAAAATAAGAATTTATGTTTTTACTTTTAATCAAGCTAAATCCCTTGCGGTGTCAAAACTTCAAGACTCATTTAATCAAAATAGACTAAAATTACTTAGTTCTTTTTGAACGTCAATATTAGGTACATAAAAGACCTTCACCCTTCGCCGTCAATCTACACCAGTCAGATCATGTGGTTTTAAGGAATTACACGAATTCTTTTACTGTATACCTCTGCCCAACCCTTTGGGGAATACAAGAGTGGTGTTATAATTTTGTTTCAGGCCTTCCACACTCTCAACGTTACCACGAGCTCCTTCGCCGCCGCCTCGGCCTCCCCGTTTGGGAATACAAAAACGATTTCATGAGACTCCTCAACACTCACCAATGCGTTGTCCTCGTAGGCGAGACAGGCTCCGGAAAGACCACACAAATACCCCAATGGTCCGTAGAATTTGCTGCGGTAACCGCTGGCAAGTCCAAAGGAGTTGCCTGCACACAACCCAGAAGAGTAGCCGCTATGTCTGTAGCCCAAAGAGTTGCAGAGGAAATGGATGTGGCACTAGGCCAGCAAGTGGGTTACAGCATCCGTTTCGAAGACTGCTCCGGCCCCCAAACTATCCTAAAATACATGACAGATGGTATGTTGCTGAGAGAAGCGATGTCAGACCCAATGCTTGAGCAATACAGAGTAATCTTGCTCGATGAGGCTCACGAGAGGACGCTAGCAACAGACATACTCATGGGAGTTTTAAAAGAGGTTATAAAACAGCGCAATGATCTCAAATTAGTTATCATGTCTGCTACGTTGGACGCTGGGAAGTTTCAACAGTATTTTGATAACGCACCGCTAATGAATGTTCCGGGCAGAACTCATCCGGTAGAAATATTCTATACACCACAACCTGAACGGGATTATCTAGAAGCAGCTATCCGCACAGTCATTCAAATTCATATCTGCGAAGAAATTACAGGAGATATACTGCTATTTTTGACTGGACAAGAAGAAATTGAGGACGCTTGTAAAAGAATTAAGAGGGAAATAGATAATTTGGGACCGGATGCTGGAGAATTGAAGTGTATACCTCTATATTCCACTTTACCACCTAATTTGCAGCAGAGAATCTTCGAGCCAGCACCGCCTAATCGAGCAAATGGTGCCATTGGCAGAAAAGTTGTAGTTTCTACCAACATAGCGGAGACTTCCTTGACTATTGATGGTGTGGTCTTCGTGATAGACCCAGGGTTTGCCAAGCAGAAGGTGTATAACCCTCGTATCCGTGTGGAGTCTTTGCTCGTCTCGCCTATTAGTAAAGCGTCCGCTCAACAGAGGGCAGGCCGAGCAGGTAGGACGAGGCCGGGCAAATGCTTTAGATTGTACACAGAGAAAGCGTATAAAAATGAAATGCAAGATAATACGTATCCGGAAATTTTAAGGTGATTGGTGGTATAAGATTTTTTTATTATATTTTTTAGTTGTGTGATTTTGAAAGTTGATTTCATTGGGGATCACATAGACCTCAAACGACTCCATGCTATGAATAGATTTCTTTGCTCGATTTCTCATCGTTTTGGAATTATCTAAACACAATACAGTACCGCCGTAAATAACATACATCGAGTTTTAGAAAGAGATATCGGCTAATTTCGGATTCGTAGAGCGACGTCTCTGTCACTCATACCTTTGACGTTTTGTCGCTCTGCCGTCTAATTTCTAAAAGATCGTTAACTGACATTTTGTCTATACTACGTAAAAGCACAACTTTTTCTCTGTCAACCAGTCTGGTCCGTATTTTTAATCCGCGATTAGTCCAATAGAAAAAAAAAAACAATTCACTATTGGTCCATTTCGTGTTTAGTACAATTCGCAGTTGGTCCAAAAAAATTCCAAAATTAAAGAAAATAAAACATAGAAATATGTATTTTATGGACCAACCGTGAATTGGACTAAACACGAAATGGACCAAAAGCGATTTTTTTTCTATTGAACTAATCGCGAATTTGGCCAGTCGCGCCTAAAGGCGTTATTTATTTTTAACACAAAAAAAACATAACGCCTATAGGCGTTACTTATTTTAACTTTAGAAAAACATAACGCCTATAGGCGTTATTTATTTTTAACTCTAAAAAAACATCTCGCCTATAGGCGTTAATTATTTTTAACTCTAAAACGAGATCTTTTAACAGAATTATGTTTATAGAGCTCAAAATACCGTCAAGACCCCACCAAGTCTGCCAGGCTCTGATACTCTAACACACCGCCCAATTGCCGTTGCAGATCAAACTTAGGCTCTGTAGTTTTGCAGTTGAAAAAACTTGGCATCGATGACTTGGTGCATTTTGACTTTATGGACCCTCCGGCTCCTGAAACGCTGATGAGAGCTCTGGAGCTGCTCAACTACCTCGCCGCTCTGGGTAAGAAACTTTAACTATTTTTTTGTTACTAAATGTTTGGTCCATACTAGGGCTCAGTTGCAAAACGGGCACTTCGCAAAAGTGTCTCTTTCGCAAAATAGCCCTTTCGCACAATTTGTATGGCCTACAGGTAGTTGTTTCGGGTCTGGGTTTTTCTGTTTGTGAAATTTGTGTCTGTAAACGCACCCACGATACAAGAGAAATCTTAGTGTGGGGCAAAGATTTAAAAAAATAAAGTCCTGTTTGTAAAATGTCTAGTTCGCAAAATATCCTTTTCGCAAAATGTCTCTTTCGTAAAATATCCCTTTCGCAAAATGTCCTTTTCTTTGACTAAACATTGTAAAAGAAATCAACATTAAAACTATTCAGTGACGTCATAGAATAGGATCACTAGCTAGCAAAAGTTTAAAAAATAACTACCGCGTAGTAAACAAAAATATTCTAATTAATTTCTTAAAATAGACAGCTTTAAGAAAAAAAAATTAAAAAAGTACTAAAAAAATACTTTAGGTACCGAATTGCCTTTCTCAAAGAGAGATATTCAAATCAAATCAAAAGTTTTTATTTCACATAAACCATTACAGGCGCTCATGAAAAGTCGAATTTAGGTGCAGGTATTGTTAGTAGTCATAATTATTATGTAGACAACAAGACAAAGAGTGCCCTTTTCTTAAATAATCGTATTTTCAGATGATGACGGCAACCTAACAGACTTGGGCGCGGTTATGGCAGAGTTTCCCCTCGACCCTCAACTGGCGAAGATGTTGATCGCCAGCTGCAACCACAACTGTTCCAACGAGATCCTGTCCATCACAGCTATGCTATCAGGTATGATTCTTGGCTTGTCATTTTTCTCGTACAACTTAGTTCAAGTTCTGCGAGAAGAATGCATGATGAATGTTGCTATACGTTATGAATGCTCTTTTTATTTCTATTTTTGTTTGTACAACATTTTGTAATCTAATTTTATTTCATGCATTGGCTGCACGTTCACGTGAATAGTGCAACGGGTGGGATTCAAAGTTTGAACTCGTTAATAATAGTGGTGGGGTTAAAACTAGGGTTTTCGCGTTCCCGGGAATTCCCGGGTACCCGGGAATTTTTATGATTTTGTAAAAATATCGTTTTTCTCATGTATTGCAAAGTTAAACTTGTGTTTTGAGCAACTACGCGTTTTCGTAAATTCCCGGGTACCCGGGTATTCCCGGGAACGCGAAAACCCTAGTTAAAACTTGTCAATAGTGGTTTATCTGTGGTTGTATATACAATTTGAATGAATCTTTCATTAATTCATTTATTAATGCATTCATTTATTTACTTAATTCATTTCGTTCATTCATTCATTTCTTTCGTTTATTTATTGATTTCGTTTATTTATTATTTTCATTTATTTATTCATCACGCAGTTTTTCTTCATAGTATTATTTCATTCTTTTATTTCACTCATTCATTAAATGCATTCATTAAATCCATTCATTACATTCATTTATCAAATTCATTCATGCATATATTTCAATGATTCATTTCATTATTCATTCATCTATTTATTTACTTTGTTCATTCAATTCCTTTTCGTTCATTCATTCAACATGCACTTTTTGATATATTTTATTATGTTTCCAGTACAACAATGCTTCGTCCGACCAAATGAAGCTCGCAAGGCGGCTGACGAAGCTAAGATGAGGTTCGCACACATCGACGGAGATCATCTCACACTTCTCAATGTGTACCACGCTTTTAAACAGAGTAAGTTTAACATTTTTGTATAGCAATCTACAGAATACAGCAAATGCTTCCTAAGTGGAAACGTCTCGACAATAGGGAATATGCATGTAATTCAAAACTCTTTCATTATTTAAATATACATTGTACAGGAGTCAAGATGATTTTTTAACGCATTACTTATTTTAAAATTCATTATTTTATATTACGTTTTTTTTTGTGGAACGGAACGCGATCTCGAAAGACGTCGTCTTCGAAAATGTCGGAAGTGACATCAAAATCCATGTGAATAAATCTTTAAATAATCTTTTCTTAGCAAACTGTTTGATTGATCACTGAGGTAAGTTAGTAAGTGCGATTTCTGCTTGAATAAAGCTCAAGAAATAATTTAATTTATATGATTTGTGGTTAAAAAAGAAATGTAAATAAAGCAGTATCATGGATTATGGCCGCGACAATAAAGGATGTTTGGATTGTAGAAGAAAATTGTTGAAGTTTAATAATTGTTTTGAGCAACAAACAATAGTAACATTTGATTTTTAATACTTTTCTTGGGTTTATATTAATGTGTATTAATGAATAAGAGAAAATAGTAGTGTTGCACCGAGTGCAAAGTGAGTCAATAATGCACGAGTGTTATGTTGGTGCCCGAGCGCAAGCGAGGGCACTAAATTAGCACGAGTGCATTAATCACTCACTTCAGTAAGGTGCGTAATCTACTTTTCTTTCAACTACCAATTTACCTACCGCGATAAAATATACCTACTCAAAATAAAAACTCAAGTTAATGAAAACAAGGTTATCCTGCGACTTTTGCGGCAAAAGGTTATTAACAATTTCATTTGCAGCTGTTTTTATACTTTCTGGACTTGAATTCATATCGCTATCTATTTCCATTTTTTAAAACTTTTCTTGCTAAATAAGAAGTATCAAAGTTTTACAATGGTACAAAATGCGCGCAATTTGTTTTTTTTTTCACCAATTCGGTTTTATTCAGCCGATTTTTATTTTCAGCCAGTATCTTTTTGATCTAATGCATAAGAATGCATACATTTAATATTAAACTTAACGGGAGACATTAAACCTCTGTGGTAAATTTATATCTAAATAAAAAATAAAAAACTGCATTAATGAAAAACAGTGCAGTAATGAAATTTCATACAACATTTTTGCACTGTTTTGCTTCTAAGCAGAAAATACGTATTTTGTGATCGGTTTTGTAGCGATTAATGATAACATTACTACGTAGTTGAAAGAAAAAATAATTAAGGCCTCGAGTTATTGAGTCATTGGCCTGTTTACCAATAACAAAGAAAAACAAAATTTAATGTAAAGTGTAACATTTCAGACATGGAGGATCCCCACTGGTGTTACGACAACTTCATCAACTACCGTTCCCTGAAGTCTGGCGACAACGTACGACAACAACTCAGCAGAATAATGGATAGGTGAGTTACCGCGTCCGACGGGAACTCGACTGTCCCATTTCAAAACCTAGAAAGAGCGGTTACGCACTGCATCAAACTCAAAACTCATTTATTCAAAATAGACTAGAATTACTTAGTTCTTTTTGAACGTCGGTTTTACAATATAGACATCCCCCAAAAAGCCCTCCCTTCACCGCTTCCTAGTGTTTATGCTGTGAAGAAGAAACGGCGCAACAAACTCCCCAGCAACACAGATATGTCTGTCAAGTGAATAAATTAATTGACTCGATACAAAGAAAATCATAATATTTTTTACAATAATAAAATTATGCACATAAAGGAAAAGTAAAAATTAAAATAGTACATAAGTAGGTATATAAATCAATTCAGTATGAATTGAGATAAATCAAAATCGTATCTAAATAATATAGATACTTATACAAAACAACACATAAAAAGTAATGCTTTCCAGGGAAGCCACATGTGCAGAAAAGAACTAGCGCCACACGTCCCTATCGTCAACATAGTCGTTTATCTTATAGTATGCCTTTTTAATGAGAACTGATTTAACGTGAGATTTAAGTTTGCCATCAGTGAGATCCGTAATTGATTTGGGAAGCTTGTTATAAAATCGAACACAGTTTCCTAGGAATGACTTATTAGTTTTGGATAATCGGTCACTCCATCCTACCTCTCGACTCAAACATCCTCCTAAGACGTCGAGGTCGTCCGATCTGTGACTCCGTCCAATGTCGTTCCGCATTTGCTAGCCGCCATTACTTAGTCCTAAGCGCTCGTCTATATAATAGGGTACACCGGTTAATTGATATTTACACGTTGACCAAGTTTACGCTGAAAGCAAGGCTAACTAATTGGTTGCAGAAGTTGTCTTACGACGATACAGAAGATATTCTAACGATCACCTCATGAATACCTTTCGCAATACTGATACCTACCTGTAATTACTGAGTCACTATAACCTGATTGAATTTAAGTTATCATATTCAATGTTTATGAGGAACTTTGGCTCCTGAGATACAAGTATCTTTTTACTTAGTTCAGGAGCTAGGTGTTCAACCTGATTTTGTCAACCATTTGTACAATCATGTTTAGTGTATGACTAATACCTACTGTGTTTCTTTTGTACAATAAAGTTATATTATTATTATTAAAAAAAAAAAAAAAAAAAAAAAAAAAAAATCTAAATTTAGGGACTACTAATTTATGTTTGTTCCTAGTATTTATATTAAGAACGTCGCTTTTAACACTATACATTGGCAGATTTTTACGTACAAACATAATGTTTTCAAAACATAATGTTTTCATCCGATCCGAATCCGAGAAAATACGTTCCGAAGTCGTTTTTTAGGCAACAAATGCTGCCTGGACGCTTGAGTGGATATACCTACTTACTATTTTAATTTTTACTTTTCCTATAATTGCATAATTTTATTATTGTAAAAAATATTATGATTTTCTTTGTATACAGGGTGTTAACGAATTCGTGTAATTCCTTCAAACCGCGTGATCTACTGGTGACACAGATTGACCCTGCATAGGTTCTTTTCGAAATAAACAAAAAAAAGTTTTCAAAAAATGAACCATGGTATTCTGTATCTGAGTAATTTTAGCGTCCCAAGTTAACTGACTGCGTGGAACGATATCGCGCTAGTCTTGCCCGTCAGCTGTGTTGCTGTGCCTTCATTAATTTATGCATGGCATCGAAACTTTATATCACGTAAAAAAATATTTGGGAAAAAAAAAGTTTATTTTTATTTTTAATCAATCTAAATTCCATGCGGGGTTAATCTATACCATCAATAGATCATGTGGTTTGAAGGAATTACACGAATTCGTTTACACCCTGTAGAGTCAATTAATTTATTCACTTGACAGACTGAACTGTGTTGCTGGGGAGTTTGTTGCGCCGTTTCTTCTTCACAGCATAAACACTAGGAAGCGGTGAAGGGAGGGCTTTTTGGGGGATGTCTATATTGTAAAACCGACGTTCAAAAAGAACTAAGTAATTCTAGTCTATTTTGAATAAATGAGTTTTGAGTTTGAGTCATAGAACTATTTGTATGGTAGTTTACGCACTAGATCCGACTTCCGTCATCCGATATCTCTCCGTCATCCGTGAGTTTCTAATTCGGAAGAACAATTGACGGACCGAAGTAGCCGTAGTACTGTTTGTATGAACGCTTTCGCATTAGCTCGGATTCAAATCGGACGCCAAATGGATATGCCAAAGATGGCCACTGAAGTGTTTGGATTTAGGTCAGAGATCGGGTAAGTGCGTAAGCGATATCCAAATTCGATCCGAGTTTTTTAGACTAAATTCGTATTTTCACGTATTCGGATCGGATGCAGTGCGTAATCGCAATAACGGAATGTAAATTATGCAATTCGAGATTTAAAACTACTGCTAGATCAACGATGTTATGTTTTCTCCCAAAACACCCAGTGGGGTTAAAAAATGTGTAATGGTGTATAATTTTTGTTCCAGGTTTAATTTAAAGCGAACAAGTACAGAGTTCACAAGCAAGGACTATTATATAAATATAAGGAAAGCATTAGTTAATGGATTCTTCATGCAGGTAAACATTTATATTAAATGTTTTTAATTTAAATTTTCGCGATTTGTACACATAAAAGTATAGATCGGGTCTACTCGCGTAAAAAACTTTAAGAGCACAAAATACCTTTTCTTTCAACTACGTAGTAATGTTATCATTAATCACTACAAAACCGGTCACAAAGGACGTATTTTCTGCTTAGAACCAAAACAGTGCAGAAATGTTATACGAAATATCATTATTGCACTGTTTTTAATTAATGCACTATTTTTTATTTAGATATAAATCTACCTCAGAGGTTTAATGTCTCCCATTAAGTTTAATATTAAATGTATGCATTAGATCAGAAAGATACTGCCTGAAAATAATAATCGGCTAAATAAAACCGACATGGTGAAAAAAAAAAACAAATGGCGCGCATTTTGTACCATTGTAAAACTTTGATACTTCTTATTTAGCAAGAAAAGTTAAAAAATAGTTAGTGATATGAATTCAAGGCCAGAAAGTATAAAAACAGCTGCAAATGAAATAATTGTTAATAACCTTTTCTCGCAAAAGTCGCGGGATTGTTTTCATTAACTTGAGTTTTTATTTTGAGTAGGTATATTTTATCACGGTAGGTAGATCGGTATTTGAAAGAAAAGTAGATTACGCACCTTGCTTAAAGTCTCAAGTACTGTAATTATAGACACAATAGATAAACAATGGCACTGACGAACCGGTTCGTCGGTCGGGCCGCTAGCGGTTAAGTGAGTAATTAATGCACGAGTGTTAATTTAGTGCCCTCGCATGCGCTCGGGCACCAACATAACACTCGTGCATTAATAACTCACTTTGCGCTCGTTGCAGCAATCTACTATTTTATCCCGTCACCGTGACTATTTCATCACTCTTATAAAATCGCGCACGGGTGGCTTTTGTCACCGTGAAAATCTTATCACTCTTTCAAGTCCATTGGTGTGTGTGTTACGACATGATAACTGAATGCATCTCCATACATACTCTTATAAGAGTGGTGAAATTGTCACGGTGACAAAAGTCACCCGTGCGCGCTAGCTCTTAGAAGGACATACATCGATGTTATTGGTGATGTTCCTCAAAAAGTACAGGTGCGTAGTACTCTCAACCGACGTGTATGACAAGATGTATATAAAAGACAACACAACATAATCGTTCAGGGGTGATTCTATCATTACAGTTATCGCTAATATTGGTATGTCAGGTTTGCGAGCAAGGTAAATGTAATAAATACAACCAACATAGACTCTCCACCATTGAGAGTACTTTGTATATGAGTTAGTGTTAGTAACATGAACTAGATCACAATATAATACTTTACACAATTATTACAAGATCATAAAATAAGGACAAGCTAGACAGATGTCAGACTTCTTCAGCTGATCTACACAGAATGTTCTTCCCGCTTCGTGGAATGACCACCGCCTTTATAACCTCGGGTGCGTTGATCCATATTGACGACTACCTTCTTTTGTTAACATTGCCCAGTGCTATAACATGCATGAACGTGGATGAAGCGAAAGGAGTATGTAAGGATCGTAGCATGTGGCGTTCTACAGTTTCTGACTACCCCCATGGGAAAATGGCGTGATTTTATGTGTGTATGTACTTAATTTCTTGTGTATGTTTCCAGGTAGCCCACTTAGAGAGGACAGGTCACTACCTCACGGTGAAAGATAATCAGGTGGTGCAGCTACATCCCAGCACCTGTCTGGACCACAAACCTGACTGGGTCATATACAACGAGTTTGTGTTAACTACTAAGAACTACATCAGAACAGTCACCGACATCAAACGTGAGTTAATATCATACTCAGGGCCGCCTTAGGACATGCAGGGGCCCTTGGGCACAGTTTGGGGCCCTACGGCACAGTTTGGGGCACTCAGGCACAGTTTGGGGCACTCGGGCACAGTTTGGGGCCCTCGTGCACGGTTTGGGGCACTTTGGCACAGTTTGGGGCCCTCTGGCACAGTTTGAGGCTCTCTCGACACAGTTTGAGGCCCTCTGATACAGTTTAAGGCCCCCGGGCACTGTTTCGGGCACTTGGGCAAAGTTTTGGGCCTTCTGGCACAGTTTAGGGACCTTTATAGAAAGCAAAAAAAAACGTGAATGAAATCCTTAGCATGTACTTTTAGAAAATTTATTAGTTATAAAATATATTGTAAATATATTAAATATACAAGCTTACAGCGGTTACGCACTGCATCCGATCCGTCCGGATCCGTGAAAATACGGATCTAGAGTCTAAAAAACTCGGACTGAATTCGGATATCGCTTACGCACTTATCCGATCTCTGATCCAAATTCAAACAATTCAGGGGCCATCTTTGGCATATCCGTTTGGCGTCCGATTTGAATCCGAGGTAATGCGAAAGCGTTCATACAAACAGTACTACGGCTACTTCGGTCCGTCAATTGTTCTTCCGAATTAGAAACTCACGGATGACGGAGAGAAGTTGGATGACGGATGCCGGATGTAGTGCGTAAACTACCATACAAATAGTTGTATGGCTACTTTGGAACGTATTTTCACGGATTCGGATCGGATGCAGTGCGTAACCGCTGTAAGGGTGTTCTATCTTTGGATTTCCGCTTGAAATTACTTTTTGGGACATCTTGTATATCCCTATACTTCAGAATATAGCCGTCCATGCCTAGTTGAAAAATTCACTCTCTAATATATGTATTTTAATGTAATACGTTAATTCAAACAATTAATTTAATTCCACAGCTGAATGGCTATTAAAAATAGCGCCACAATACTACGAACTGAACAACTTCCCACAATGCGAGGCTCGGCGGCAACTGGAACTGCTGCAGGCGAGGCTCGAGTCCAAAGCTTACCAGGAGGGGTTCTAGCTCAACACCACACTGGGGCTAAAGGGGACACCACGGAAACACCACTAAATGTACTATCAGTACGCAGATAGGCTTATAAATTTTGCCCAACAGTGGGGTTGGGGACTGGGGAAATTGTGACGTCACCATCCTTGATAGCCAACTAATAGGGTATTCGACTGCTATTAAAAATATACAACAATTTAGTATTACATTATAGAAAGTATAGAAAAAACACGGTATGTGAAGTAATAAATTAAATCGATGAAAAAATAGAGAAGATACTAGAGATGTGAAGCAGTAAAATTACTCTGGTAAAATACGGTAAAAAACGATATTTTACGTAAAATACGGTAATATTCGGTAATATCGTCACCCTCCGCACTAACTGTCGTAACTAGCAATTGATAATTTTTCAGAGAAATTCTCACAGAGTGACGTATCTGCTTCAAATGAATAGAAATAAATAAATAGGTAGATACCTTAGGACTGTAGGGCAACTACTAACTTAAAAAAGGAAGCCAAGAACAATATAAAAAAAGTTATTAATTCATTAAAATAAAGCCACAGAATTAGCCACATAATTAATTTACTAATTATTTTAGGTGTAATAGCGTACGGCGCTAGCTATCAGCGCCGGTGTTAAAACAACTTACAGAACCAGTGACGAAATAAATGACTTCTAAAATACAACTGATTTCATTTTTAGTGATACCTATATTATCTTCAGCATTCACTTAGACGCTATGCAAAATATTGTGGATTATTAAAGAAAGACCTTATATAAATGACTATAAAATACCCGTATTTTACCAGCGTTTTCAGTAAAACTAGGTAATTTTGCATCTCTAGGAGATACACGCTTTCAAAGTTTGTTTAGAAAGCGTTTTCTATCCTTGTCACACGAAACGGATATCGTACAGTGATGTTAAGTCACTATGAAGTTTTTAAGGTATGACGTCATTTTTAAGTAGTGTTGTCTCTATCTCGTGAATAATTTAAAATCGTTTAAAACTTGGGCGTTTTATTAAATATTTCATTGGTTTTTTCACTGTTATTATTATTTTTGAAATAATTTCGAGATTTTCAATAAAGGAATAATAGTCGAATATCCTATTGTGAATATTATTGTCCCTCCAAAAATACCGACGCCGCCATTTTGATAAGTTTGTACTATATGTAAACTTAAGACGTTCCCGTCATCTCAATACACTATATTGGAATTAACATAACACAACAAAGATCACGCTTACATTCCCAGAACAATCCTTCAGATGTGTATATGTTACTGCAAAAGCCCGAATATTGGTAAATCTTAGGTTTTTCTAGTTAATCTTAAGATTTCGTAAATGTAAGCTTTGATATAAAATAAGAAAAAAATTCGGGCTTTTACTATTTGAGTTTGGTATATGCTAGGTTTTATCAACGACGATTAGTAAATGTTGGTTTTGAAAGTAAAACAATATTTCAAAATTAGACATTATTTATAACTAGGGGTCAATAGCTGCAGGTGAGTTACCTACATAATTTTAAAACATTATTCAAAATCCTTTTTGTACAGTAAAATTACTAAAAATCAATTTTATTTTCACAAACATAATACCTACATTAGCTAAGCTAAGCTATTCATAAATGGTTCTTATCATTTGGTATTATAATTGTCATTTTATAAGTAGTAAAATAATTTGGTTGCACACTGTTCACCAGTACGATAGTGATAATGAACATTTACCGTGTCTCTCCGGTAAAATCTAAGAATTACCAAGGGAATACTAGTAAACATCCGAAATTAACGATTATCACAGAACACAATCATTAGAACTTAGAACGGGATATTTACCATGTTTATTATTTGTTTTGAGTTTCCGATATTTCGGCACCATTACAAGCGCCATGACCACGGATGAACTGAAAACAAACTCAAAACAAATAATAAACATGGTAAATATCCCGTTCTAAGTTCTAATGATTGTGTTAGTGACCATGTCAGTTTAAAAACTTATATCATAGAACAGTTCGGACTTCGGACTTTTACAATGAGGACTTGATAAATCTTAGGTTTTACTGGAAAATCTTAGGATTTACCGTAGTTCGAGCATTTACAGTAACATATACATACAGTACACCCTCACTTCACCGCTATGTTTAAGTCCCATGTAATATGGGGCGAGCCTATTGCCATCAACCGGCCACAAATCCAGACTACAGAAATTCCACTCTTTGCCCGACCTGGGCATCGAACCCAGGACCTCACGAAACCAATGAGACAGTCATGTAATGAAGTAATGGAATTAAATAAATAATTATGATGTAAGAATTCGGAATTCATTATTTTATTTGATAATTTATTTATGTTTTTTTTCTAATAAGAATAATATTCAATTATCTTATTCTGGAATTAAAATGGCTGATGTTGTAGGTTAGTCGGAAAGGGGGTACTAATCCGCGGGAAGTATCACTGATGACGGTTTTAAAGCAAGTGTTAAAATTACAAAATTCGATAATAGGGACTGAAAAAGTCTGTTAAATTGTCAAAAAATATTTGATCCGTATTTTTTCTTTTGTTACGTAAACCAAAATTGACGAAGATACGACACTTAAAATTGGCAAAACGTCACAAGCAAGTACAATTTTTACTTGCTTCTTGATTGATAACAATCTCATTATTAAATTCCATGGGGCCGGGCCAGCCTGACGTACATCTGACGTCACAAGCCCCCACTCTCGAGTTTTGATGCTTTTTATTTTTCCAAATATTCATAGATTTAACAAAAGAAAAAATATGTGTCTATTATTTTTTTAAACTTTAACTGTCGGACTAATTAGATTTGCAATTTATTGATGCTATCAACATGCCTATTTTTATTTTAATAAAAACAGATTTTTATTTTTCAAAAAATCTTCACCCTTGCTTTAGTTATGAATTCAGAAAATGGAGCCTCTAATTCGTGACCCCAAATATGACCTAAAATGTAAACACAGCTGATCATAGCTGAGGATAGATAGATATTAGCGTATTTTTTATGAAACATTTGAGTTGAATTTCTCTTAATTTATTGACTTGGGGAAACTTGTAGAAGAAAAGTTACTCATTATTATAGGTACTTTAGCACCCTTTTGGATTAGTACCCGCTTTCCGACTAGCCTTGTATATCTAAAAAGGTAATTTCAAAGGAAACTATGATTTGTGTAATGGAATTAAGACTTGTTATCCGAAATCATGATAATTCTAAATTATCGGCAAATTACAGGCATGTATGTGAAACACAGATATAGATTTTAATAAATACCGCAAGATTGTATTAATTGTATGAAAATAAGAATCAACTTTTTTTGTTCCATCTTTCTACGTAATGAGAACAATTTACGTGCTGGGAACTCCACATGCGCACACGCATCTGAAAACCATTCGCGCATGCGCTAACAGAAAGTTTAAAAGTGAGGGCCCGACTTTTGATTAGTAGTTAAGTCTACTATTAGTTAAAATGTGTTGGTTAAATTAACCATTCGTTAAAAAATACAAAATACTGTGTTTGATCAATAGTTAAATTTAATCATGCATGCGCATAGTGGTTATCTTTGACCATTAGTTAATAGTAAAGTTTTTTTCCTTGTGTGACATCGACGCTGACGTGATTAAAATTAAAGTAACGATTCGTTAAGGCTTTAACTATTGTTAGTGGACTCTCACAGGTCTAGCGCATAACTGAGACAGTGCCTGGGGTATCTTTCGAATCACGATTGAATTATATTATTATAGAAACTTTAAACTCATTGAGGAGCTCGTGGCTAAATAATTACAGCCACATAGACCGATCTTCCGGGTTAAGCCACGCTTGCCGAGGTTGGTCTGTGGATGGGTGACCATTTACCATAGCGAGTTTCCTCCGTGCCTCGGAAAGCACGTAAAGCCGTTGGTCCCGGCTGTCATTTGTAGATCTTTGACAGTCGTTACTGTTGGTCAGAAGCCAGAAAGTCTGACAACCAGTCTTACCAAGAGTATCGTATTACCCAGTTACTGGGTTGTGGAGGTCTGATAGGCAGTCGCTCCATGTAAAATACTGATATTCAGCTGCATCCGGTTCGACTGGAAGCCGACCACAACATAGTTGGGAAAAGGCTAGGCAGATGATGATGAAGGTCATAGGGGAAAAAAAGAAATAAGGAACTAAAAAAAACCCACCTCTTCTGGCACTATAGGTCTAGCGCTTCTGAGGCAGTGCGTGGGGTATGGGAGCGGCACGGGAGGGGGGACATATGACGACGTGTCCGAACTATCTCACTATACACGTGTACAATATAATGAACATATCTATGAACATATTTACGTGTGTATACTTAAGTTAAATTAATTAATATAATTGCGCGTCACAATGTAAACAAAAAAAAAGTTACAATAATTATATTATTTTATTTATTAAGTATTAATATTTTCGACTAAAACAACAAACAAATCCCGAAATTCCAAATGTAATTAATCAGATTCCTCATCGCAGTCTGTACCGTCACTGTATGAATGGCTCGAATCACTTTCATTATCTAGTAGTAGTAAAAATATCGTAAGAGATATCTTCATTATGTTTATCACGTGTATATCGAGATAGTTCGGACACGTCGTCATTATGTCACCCCTCCCGTGCCGCTCCCATACCTCAAGCACTGAGTTATGCGCTAGTCCTATCGTCGAATTTGCCCTTTGAGCGTATCATACGCGTATGCATCACGCTATATACAAATTCTCCTGCGCAGTCTCACCACGCATAATACGTCTTTACGCCGAGAGTCCTGCATCTTGCGTTTGATCTATGTTAAGTTAACTATATTCGACGTATTTTGCACCGTAGCATGATACGCTAAGTATATTTTGGCCCTAAACAGTGTAACAAATGATAAATTATATTTATTTCTGTAAATAAATCAGTTACAGACACTTTTACAAGTCAATGTAATGTTTTTTTAAGACTAGATGGCGCGATTTCCTATCTGACTAGCTCTGAGAAGAAAAGCCGAAACAAACTCAGAGGTCAAGGTCTCTTTTAAAGTCCAGACATTGTAGTATAAAACTATGTGAGTGTAACAATGTAGGGCAACGTCTGGAATGGTCTTTTGAGGAGAGTCATAGCAGGTTTGAGTTGACCTGTCCTAACTGATGACACGAAAAGTAGGTTAACTTGTGTTATTTATTGAAATCTATTCTGTGTTTGTGCCTCTGTGAGTATGGATAATAGTTATGATAGCTAGATATATTTTGATGGAGTGTCGTCTAAGTGTCCCAGTCGTGTCGTTGGCTTATGTGAAATATTAAAGTATTGTGTAAGGTATTTTGTGTTTTATTAGTTATTTCATCCCTGTATAGTTTTAATATCAAGATAATACGGGTTGCAAACTCAGATCGTGATGCAGTAAATGTATCAGGATTTTGTTCAAGAGATTTAGTGAGATTCATACCTCATTCTATCTTCCATGTCTCAGCACTCGATATACGTTTTTTTAAGGTTTCAAACCCGATGACGTCGATGTTTCCCTTTTGCAATGAAAATAAAAATATTTTCTCAATTATTTCTATTGCAATATAGATGTATAAATGAACAAGCACTATACTATAAAACTATTCCAAATTTTAAGTCGATAGTATTAGTAGTTCCTGAAATAAGCAGCAGTGACAGACAGACGGACGGAGTCTCACCATAAGGCCTCCTACCATTTTCGAACAGAACCCGAAGATATCGCTGAAAACATTTTAAATAAGCATGCACGTCACATTGAGAATCTCGTTTTTTGGAAGCAGGTTAAAAATAAAAGTCTTTAAAATAACAATTAACCAACTATATTTGGAACAACTACCACCTCACTCGCATCACACATAAACTTGACGTTTGTGATCAAACTATACAATGGAATTCTACTGAAGACAGAGAGAGAGAACAACAGAGTAGAATTACCATTTTACAGACATTTCCAGTCTCGGAAAGTCTCCGAATGCCTAGCTACCAGGATTTTTAAGGGCGCACCCAGTGCGACGCTGACATCCGTGATGGACGATACAATTAGTTAAACGGACCTATTCACAGTATTTAATAGGAATTTTCTTGAAAAATCTGGCACTTTAAACGTGCAACAAGATTGCGTTCGATTAACGTCGACTAGTCGATTTTGATCGCCTCAAAACAATCGACTAACGCCGATCGATGAACAACTAACCATTGATCAAAATAGACCATCGTTTTACAAGTTATCCTCTCCTCATCGATATACATTTTAAAACAGACTGCATGTTTTGATTAATTCCACACCGCCGATCGACGTCGATCAACCGTAATCTGGCTACGACACGACACTAGATCGATTAGAACGATCGATGTCATGATTGCAATCTATTTGCACCTTAAGAAATCCCTGACAAAAATCTCTCTACTCTGAAATGGTAATTCTACTCAACACCACCGATTCTCAACCAATAATATCAAAAACGAAGCCAGGAACATAAATCGTAGCTTACATTGATATTAACATAGAAACATTGAGGTAGAAACACATGGAACTCGAGCACAGCAGATATACAATGCTATTTTCAGTATACCTACACAAAAACCGAGACACCCCAACAAGATTTTAACCAAGTTACACCTTAGTTTATGTTGCGTTAAGTTCCTCAGTAGAGTGTGAAATGTGTGAGATGCACTGTAATTTTTTTTTTGAGGTATATTTACCACAGATGTTTAATGTCTCCCATTAAGTTTAATATAAATGTTTGCATTAGATCAAAAAGATACTGGCTGAAAATGAAAATCAGCTAAATAAAACCGATTTTGCAAGAAAAGTTTAAAAAATGTTATATGAATATTTTATCACGGTAGGTAGATTGGTAGTTGAAAGAAAAGTAGATTACGCACCTTGCTTAAGTGAGTAATTAATGCACTCGTGTTAATTTAACGTAACACTCGTGCATTAATAACTCACTTTACGCTCGGTGCAACAATCTACTATTGTGATGCGGAGGAATGAGAAACATGTTGTAAGGAAAGTTTTGAGTATGAATGTGGATGGTTATAAGAGTAGAGGAAGACCAAAGAAACGATGGATGGATAATGTAAAAGATGATATGACTAGAAAGAGAGTGACTAATAGAGATGTATGGAAGAAAAATACATGCTGCGACGAACATAAATAAGTTGGGATAAGGATTTGGAACTCAGGACACTTATTTCGTGAATTTTGTTCTAGAACCCGGCTCCGTATGTTTCTACATCAATGTAAGATTTCGACGACAAAATCGAACAATTCAGGCGCCTTAATAATTTAATTTATTCGAAGGTACCTTTACAATAATTTTATAAATAAATGCATACAAACTCTCTCTCATGTATTTTAATTCTATTCTTTATAAAATTAGAAACCAATTCTTGTCGCCATTATCAAATATGTACACACGGTTACACATCAAGCTATACATTTCCAGTTTACACTGACCTCTCACTGTAAGGAAATCCTATACAATGCGAGATCAGCTTATACTGGAAATGTATAGCTTGATCTGTAGCCGTGCGTACATACACATCTTTGGGTATCGGTATAAGTAGATTTCAAATAAGATAACCTGTCACGCCCCTCCAACATCTGTGTTCAATGTGTGTGTGCATATGACAACGAGTCACCATGTTTGTGTTTGATATTTAGTATATTTATTGCTCGACTAGTGCATAATTAAAGTTCGCGCTCGACAATACACGTGTGTCATTCATACAAACCTCCAAACGGTACCATACTGTTAATTAGCGACGTCAAATCTGTCGAGCGACTGTAACATGTTTTTGTTTAAGTTTGTGCTACAGTTGCAGCACACATCTGCGTTGAATGACGCGTTGTTAATATTGTTTCTCACACATTTTTACTTGCAGTGTCAATGGAGGGACGTGTCATTTTATCGTAGTTGATCTCTATCTACAGCCAAATATGACAGCTAGAACTAGCACTTCAATCAAAGTTTGACGGCCTGTTCACATCTCCACGTCACGGCGTCATCAACGTGGAACGGTGCGGTAACGCGGCACGGTGCGCTGACGTAACGTGCAAATTTACATTACCGTATCGTTACACGTTCCGCCTCTAGCCGCAAGCGCACACGTATATGCGTTCCGCCCGCGAGTTAGTCACCGTCTATTAGACATGTGTCAGATATATCAAAACGAATTCAAAAACCGATTTCAAACACAAATCGATTCGTATCGATTTCTCAAACGAACGAATCCGAATTGACAAATAAAATCAATGGATATCACCAAACGAATCGTGTGTGAATCCAAAATCCAAACGCAAACTTATGCCTAGAAAATCGCTTTCTCTCTTTCTAACAACGGAACTTAGCGGAATAAAAAGGATAGCATGAATTTTACGATTTAGATTTCGGTTTATCGGTAACGGAAATGATGAAATGAGATCAGTATCATCTTTACTGTTACGTTTTTAAAGACTAAATTGCGAGATAATACGTTGATGTATTTTGGTTTATGGATTCGTGTTTTTAACTAGAAATAATGTACCTATTGTTTTCGTTTAGATGAAAATCGCACAAATCGTTAGTACCTACCTACTCCTTAGCTAATAAAACGAAATCTAAGAACGCAACCGAATTGGCGAGGTTAGGCGCTACTGAAATCGGATTTCTAAAAACGGATTTTGAAATCGATTTTGATATCTGAAATCTGATAAATATCAATTTGCATTCAAAACCAAAAACGCCCATGTCTACCGTCTATGTTCTCCGATGCTTTAAAACCATACCTTACTGTTTCTCTTATTAAAATTCAGGATCTACATGGTCAACGTGGCATGCTAAGACAGACCCCAGAGGTCTAATGGTGTGCTTTGTTTGTCTTTAAGAAAAAAACTGTAACGTGTGTATTAAATAAATAAATAAAAAAAAACGATAAATCTAACAATGATCCTGAAGTGCATTTTTACGATACGGTAACGTAAATTTGCACGTTACGTCAACGCACCGTGCCACGTTACCGCACCGTTCCACGTGGAGATGTGGACAGGCCCTGAGTTTTTTTAAAGACCAATTAGGTTTTTTTTTTATTTGATGCATTTGACTTGTAGAAAACCATGGTCTGAACAACGTTTGTTTTAGTAAAACAACCAAATAAATATCAGCGTGTATTGTATAGTTCGGGCATATCCAAAAAACATGTCATATTTGGCTGTAGTTTGTTTTAAACTAAAATTTTCCCTGAATATTATCTTGAATCTGTCGCTTAAAAATCTTTTCAAAAGGGAGACATGAATTGTTCATATTTAAAGTTTTAAATAAACATATCAATTTGTTCACCACTTAAATTCTCGAGACGACTCTTTATTTGATTTTTGATGTGCACACATCTCACTACCGGACAGCATTGCATCTAAAAATGTAATGAAAATTGCAGGGTGTATATGCCAATCGCGTGCAATCTTCATAAAATTGCAGGGCACATTGACCAATCTCCATGAAATTACAGGGCACATTGGCCAATCTTCATAGAATTGTAGAGCAAATAGGTCAATCAAGCGCAATCTTCATAAAATTGCAGTGCACATTGGCCAATCTCCATGAAATTACAGGGCACATTGCCCAATCTCTATAAAGTTGCAGGGCATATTGGTCAATCGCGCGCAAAATTCATAAAAACGCCATTACGGTTCGTAGATGTGTTCACAACCTAAGCGACAGAATTCAATTGTAACAAAAAAGGTTTATTTTTAAATTGTGTGCTTCACCCATACATTGTATCACGCTTTTCACCCCCAAAGGATTATAAAGTTACTTTTATTGCTAAATTGTTGAATCAAATCTTGCAAACACAACGAAAATAAATTAACAACCAAAATATTTAAGTAAGGAATATGTATTGTCACCGTATGATTGTGAACACCGTTAGTACATAACCGGATCCGTGAAAATACGGATATGAAAAACTCGAACCGAGTTCGGATATTGCTTTTCGCACTGCATCCGATCCGAATTCGTGAAAATACTGAACTAGAGTCTAAAAAACTCGGACCGTATTCGGATATTGCTTACGCACTAATCCGATCTCTGATCCAAATCCAAGCAATTCAGGGGCCATCTTTGGCATATCCGATTTGAATCCGAGGTAATGTGAAAGCGTTCATACAAACAGTACTACGGCTACTTCGGTCCGTCAATATTTCTTCCGAATTGGAGACTCACGGATGACGGAGAGAAATCGGATGACTGAAGTCAGATTTAGTGCGTAAACTACCATACAAATAGTTCTATGACTACTTCGGAACGTATTTTCACGGATACGGATCGGATTCTGCGTAACCGCTCCAACGGTCAATCAAGATGAGCTGAAACTATTCTTGAAGAAATGGTTGAAAAGATATTTGTGCTTTGGTGTTAATTATTTTGTAATTGGAGTATAATTCATTGGTAATAGGGAATATGCATGTAATTCAAAACTCGTTCATTATTTAAATATACGTTGTACAGGAGTCAAGAAACAAATTGCATTATTTTTTACATTTTTTAACTCATTACTTATTTTACAATTCATTGTTTTATGTTACGTTTTTTTCGTGGAACGGAACGCAAGCTCGAAACGCGTCGTCTTCGAAAATGCCGGAAGTGACATCAAAATCCATATGAATAAATCTTTAAATAATCTTTTCTTAGCAAACTGTTTGATTTCTCACTGAGGTTAAGTTAGTAAGTGCGATTTCTGCTTGAATAAAGCACAAGAAATAATTTAATTTATATGATTTGTGGCTAAAAAAGAGATGTAAACATAGCAGTATCTTGTATTATGACGTCAAATTATGACCGCGACAATAAAGGACGTTTGAACTGTAGAAGAAAATTGTTGAAGTTTAATAATTGTTTTGAGCAAGAAATAATAGTAACATTTGACTTTTAATACTTTTCTTGGGTTTATATTAATGTGCTTTATTGATTAAGAGTAAAAAAAAGTTACATGCATATTCCCTATTATCGATAAGTAATGAAAGTTTGATACAATTTCGTTACCCCTCGGGAAAAAAAAGCGTGATTATGTATTATAAAATTTAATTCTATAGATCAATTACGATACCATGTCACGCTCCTCCAACATCTATCTTCAATGTGTGTGTGCATATGACAACGAGTCACCATGTTTGTGTTTGATATTTAGTATATTTATTGCTCGACTAGTGCATAATTAAAGTTCGCGCTCGACAATACACGTGTGTCATTCATACAAACCTCCAAACGGTACCATACTGTTAATTAGCGACGTCAAATCTGTCGAGCGACTGTAACATGTTTTTGTTTAAGTTTGTGCTACAGTTGCAGCACACATCTGCGTTGAATGACGCGTTGTTAATATTGTTTCTCACACATTTTTACTTGCAGTGACAATGAAGGGACGTGCCATGATATCGTAGTTGATATCTACGCAGGAAAGTAGATATAATCTTAAAAAAATATTTAATGTACAGACTGTTCTATTTTATTATGTAGGTATGTTATAATTAAATCCTTCTTGAAGTGAGCAAGACTTAGATATCTTATGTTTGGTAATGAAACGATTATTGCCCGTAATTAAGCCGCGGGTAGTCTGAAACGTGAAAAATAAAGTTAAAGAAATATCGTACATTATACTGATAATTATCGGTAGTATCGATAATTATCGATTATACCGATAATTGTCGATTTTACCGATAATGGTCAAATATACCACTAATTATCGATTTTACTTATAATCGTCTATTACCGATAATTATCGATTGACCCGATAATTGTCGCATATACCGATAATCGTCATATATATCACTAATTATCGATTTTACTAATAATCGTCCATTACCGATAATTATCGATTGACCCGATAATTGTCGATCATACCGATAATCAGCGATAATACCGATAATCGTAATCGTTTCATCACAAATAGCATTCAAGGTGTTATTATTGCTGCAATAAGAAAAAACAAAACTTATTTCTGTAATATTATTCATCCTCTCAATGTAGGTAATGGCCAGAGGGCCAGCTTGCTTGCATTTACAAAAATAATAGAATTTCCCTACACTTGTAAGAAGTCTGTCGCCCGCTCACTCAGGACTGGTAAGGCCGGCTGCACGCGGCGCATCACTTGGCGACGCCGACGAGCGCGGGTCGCACGCAGCGCTCGTGCAGCTTGTAGCCCACTTTACTGACGGCTACAACTGTGCCGGCTTCAGCGCCTTCTACCTCCTAGAAACGAAATAATCAGGATGAATACAGTATTTTACACGGAGCGATTGCCATCAGACCTCCGCTACCCAGTTACTGGGTAATTTATATTAATAAAAAGAAAATTCCTGACTGACTGACTCATCAACGCCCAGCCCAAACCCTTGGACCCAGAAAGCTGAAACTTTGCACAGAGGTTCCCTTTATAATGTAGACAAGGAATAAGGAAGGATTTTACGAAATTCAACCCCTAAGGGGGTTAAATAGGGGATGAAAGTTTGTATGGAAAATCGTCACTTAATGGGTTCAAAATTTCACGCAAGCGAAGTTGCGGGCAAAAGATAGTGCAGATATATTAAGGTTAGACCGTCGCCTCCTTTTGCGAGGAGCTGATGGCGACCAAAGAGGGAGTGGAGAGGGAGAGAGAGACAGCTGCCACTCTCCCTTCCTGCGCCAGACGCACCGGGCGACGATCTCCGACCACCGTAGTGTGTGGCCTGCGGGCGACGGGTTAGGAGACCCGTCGCCCGACCAGTAAAAGGGGGCCTACTCCCTAAGTCCGTCAACGAAATTAGTCGCCCGTCCGAAAGTAGCCCGAAACGTAGGAGTGAACAAAACAAGTGTCAAGTTCAACTTTTCGGACGGGCAATAACACATCGGTAGTAGGGACAGCTGTCAAATCGTGTTGTCATTAATTCTTAGTTCGGGTCATTATTAGTTTGTTTTTGTTGTCAAACAATTTGATAGTTTTTGTAAACGAAAACTGCCTGAATAAACGATCAAGTTACAATTGATAAAAGTTTCTGTTAGAAGAATTGGGCTCCTGAGAGGGTTCCATTAAGTTCTCGATGGTTTGTGTAGTACACCAACCGGCCAGCGTGGGCCAGTGATGTACTGGTATTGTCAGCTTACCTGTTGGAAGAGTGCCTCATGTAGGTTGGGGTCAAACTTCTCGCGGAGCGGCGACACTGCGATTAAACCGTGTCTGCTGAACACCTGGAAAATAAAACAAAACAGTTAAATAAGCCGAATCAATAAAGGATGCATATACAAGGTTCCAAAAGGGTGTTAAAGTACCCACCTTAATGAATAACTTTTGTTCTACAACTTTCTCCAAAAGTCAATAGTTTAAGAGAAATAGCTGTTCAAAGACTTCATATAAAAATACGCTAAAATCTATCTATCCTCAGCTATGATCAGCTGTGTTTACATTTTAGGTCATATTCGGGGTCACGAATTAGAAGCTCCATTTTCTGAATTCGTAACTAATGCCGGGATCAAGAATATCTGAAAAAACTAAAATAAAAATAATTTTGCAAGGAAAAAAATTAATTATCGAATTTTGAAATTTTAACACTTGCATTGAAACAGTCATCAACTCATCGTTGATACTTAAGTGGCCTGCGGATGAAACGTCATTTTCTATTTCTATCTCAGCTCCGCACCGCAAGGTGTGGACAAAAAAAAAAACGAATAAATTAACATCTTATACAAAATATTTTCAAGTTTTATAATACGTTTAATTTTTTTTTCATACTTAATGTATGGGCGCACTGTAAATCAAATTTCGAACATAATGCCGATTTTATTCGTAAATATATTTACGTCATTTTATTTCGTAGGCAAGCTAGTTTTGATATTAGCTAACAGTTAATAAATAAAAATAACAAAGTAATGTCCTGTTGACACTGAACATTTTCACCCTGTATACAAGATCTAACATAGCTCATCATCATAGAGGAGCTCGTGGCTAAATAATTACAGCCGCATAGACCGATCTTCCGGGTTAAGCCACGCTTGCCGAGGTTGGTCTGTGGATGGGTGACCATTTACCATAGCGAGTCTCCTCCGTGCCTCGGAAAGCACGTAAAGCCGTTGGTCCTGGCTGTCATTTGTAGATCTTTGACAGTCGTTACTGTTGGTCAGAAGCCAGAAAGTCTGACAACCAGTCTTACCAAGAGTATCGTATTACCCAGTTACTGGGTTGTGGAGGTCTGATAGGCAGTCGCTCCATGTAAAATACTGATATTCAGCTGCATCCGGTTCGACTGGAAGCCGACCCCAACATAGTTGGGAAAAGGCTAGGCAGATGATGATGATACAAGATCTAACATAAATAAGTGTGCAACCTCTTAAGGGGTCTTACTCATCATTATGAACAACTTTTTGTCGGGAACTTCGTGGAGTAAGCGCCATCTGTTGTCCGCCACCTAACTAATCGTGACGTCAACATCGGACCACCACTGCCCGTTGGAGGGAGGAGACCGGCTCGCTCGGTGCGCCCGGAGGATTGCTTCTTGGACCGTACGACGGAACACTCGTCTAGAGTATTCTGTGTAGATCAGCTGAAGAAGTCTGACCTTTTATATCTGACTAGCTTGTCCTTATTTTATGATCTTGTAATAACTTGTAATAATTATCTAAAGTATTATATTGTGATCTAGTTCATGTTACTACCACTAACCCAAATACAAGTACTCTCAGTGGTGGAGAGTCTATGTTGGTTTTATTTATTACATTTACCTAGCGATGCCCGATACATCGCTTTGTATCGATATATCGTATCGTAATGTATCGGAAGTCATTGTATCGATACACGATATATATCGTATGCCTTTGTATCGATACTGTAAATATCGTATCGAAATACCTATCGTATTGGATTAAAGAAAAAGTAAACATCTTATCTCAAATGTAAGTCTGCATTTTTACTAAAATTTACAAAAAAACAATAGTAAAAAAGTACCTATTATAAAAAAAAAACTAAGAAGACGTACACACGATTTTCTACAACTTGTTTTTCAAAATTAAACTTTTAAGAAATAATAATTTTGACAACCGTTGTGGGTCCAATCTATGTATTTTGATTTTCTGTCAGCTTATTATTAGCTGAAGAAACTAAACGCTCGGACGGCACTAGTGTTGCAACCACTGATAGATATTTGAGAGCTAAAGTAATAAACTAATAAATAGTATGTAGTACTAATAAAATCAACAATTCAAAAGTTATATTTACATTACCTTATCTATTCGCTTCGTATTACAAAAGTTAAAGCCGCACCTACAAGTGTGGCGGCATTACAAGAGAAGATTTTTGTTTACAATTGGACTCTTTGTTACTGTTACCTATCTTAATTTTCATAAACCAAATTAATGTCACTCTAACTATCTAGTCAATACAATACGATATTTTTGATGCGATATTCTGGTGAAACGATACGATACAGCTCAATATCGCATTGCCGTGTATCGATAAAAAATATCGATATATCGCATTCCGTTGTATCGATACACCAAAATATCGATACGTATCGGGCATCGCTACGGGCCTTGCTCACAATCCTGACATACCAATATTAGCGATAACTGTAATGATAGAATCACTCCTTAACGATTAAATTGTAGTGTCGCTAACATTTTACTATGGGACCAAATCTGGAATCGCATGAGTTATGCGAACATTAAGGACGCGTTTGCAGAAAGCGTAGGTAAAAAGTATAATTACGATTTGCGGACGACCAACACACACACAGCGTACCTTTATCTTCAAGTTAGGTCAAATCAAATGTTTGTGACCGTCGAGGGATCTATTTGACCGCTTATTTCTGCTGTCAAGCGACTCGAGTCTACTCACAATGATGGCTGACAGTAAAATGACAGATGGAAAACCAACTTTATTTTCACACAGTTAAGGTTCATCGGCCTAGCAAAATATATGAAAAAAATTCAAAATGATTTTTATTTTCCTGTGCATATTCCAAACATTTCTTATTTTATTTTATCTACCATTTCAACGTTAATATGTCTGTTAACTAATGGTATTGTATTTATTAATTAAAACCCTTTGATTCTTCAGGAAAATGTACCGAAACTCACCCCATTTTCAGTATTTTCGTGGGAGGAGGCTACGAAAAATTAATATTATTTAATTATAAATTAACAAATTAAAAATGTTTTATCTACCATTTTTAGACAAAAGCGTAGTCTATCCGTAGCTTACCATAACATCTAGCTAAGTTTCACGGATTGATCGGAAAATGTACCGAAAAACAGCTAATTAATAGCAGTTTTGTAAATACCCCCTTAATGTAGGGAACAGCTGATTTTTACTGCTGACGTACCTGTGTAAGCTGCGCCCGCGTTAGTCTCACTCCGTCGTGTAAGGATCGTAACGCGGCTGAGGCTCCGCCCTCAGTGCCTCCTCCTTCAGAAACTTCGCTCTCTGGCACGCTCTCCGCGGCCGCCGCTAGTGTGTCCGCTACCTAACACAATAAAACAACAAATATTAGAAAACTGCAAGAAACAATTACAGGCACATTCTTCTATTTTGGTCATAGCAGGAACCCGCGTGAGGACGGGCTAGAATATAAACTTCCTAACCGCACGCTGGGCATAAACGAGTATTGTAAGATTATACAATTACAAAACCCAGCACGCCACGTGGTAGGATCTATACGGTCCGCCTGGCTAGGGGCCGTCCATTAATCACGTGATTTTTTTTAGCATTTTTTAACCCCCCCCTCCCCTTGGTGATACGCGGTGAGGTTTAAGACTACCCCCCCCCCCCTCCCCCACCGAAAATCACGTGTATTCTTTAGTACCTAACAAGAATCTTAAAATTTTTAGAACATTATCTTTTAGGCATAAAGTATAATCTAATGTTATTCCTAAATTAAGGACCATGATAAAAATGTCTAGTCAGAAAGGTTGCCGCTTTTTTTTGACTGGCATAAAAAAATACGTTTTTCGGTTTAGAAATCGCGCGTATGACGAAAAAATAAATACACGTGATATCTTACTACACCCCCCCCCCCTTGTGATATTTCGTGATTTTTGCCAAAGCCCCTCCCCCCTTTTCGAACCTCACGGAATTAATGGATGGCCCCCTAGCTACCACCCTCACATTAAAGTCCGGCGCCAAGCAGTTTACCGTGTTCCGCCGTGAGAGATTAAGTGCCAGAATAATTCTAATAGCTTATCAGGCAACTGGCCGTATGACCCTAGTACCTCCCCGAAAAAAAACAGTGTCTGGCTGGGATAAGACGGAAGTAAGGTGGGATAAGACGGAAGTAAGGTGGGATAAGACGGAAGTAAGGTAGGATAGGTCGAAAGGTAGCTAGACAAGGCAGAAACTACCAGGGCCGCAAACATGCATAGGCCACGTAGGGTGTAGCCTAGAGGCACGAAAGAAAAAGGGGGGCCCGTTTGCACCCCCAAAAAAACTAGGACTGGATGCGGTATAGGACTGAGTAATGTGGCGAAACCTGGTAGGCCTGTCCAGTGGACGACAATGGGCTTTGAATTAGAAAATTGCTCTCTCTAAACGAATTTGGCAGAATAATTTAACACTCCCGCCCTATCCCATAAGTATTCGCACCACAAGTTAGCCTAGAGGTCTACAGATACCAAGAAGGGAGCGGAGAGGGAGAGAGAGGTGACTGCCATTCTTCCTTTCCGCGCCAGACGCACCGGGCGCCGACCTCCGGTCACTCTAGTGTGTGGACTGCGGTCGTAGTGCTGTGTTTCGCACGCGCCTCTCAGGAGGATCCCTGGCGGACCTCTCTTACTGTAGCACCTGCCTTGGTTGCGGTGCATGCAGCTGCAAATCCCGCGACACCGGCTATAAGTCAGGAGGAGGAACACCGTGGGTTCTCAGCCGTTAAGAATCCAGCATAAAGGTCACAGCTCATTAGAACCACCCGGCACCCGACCCGCACCACCTGCGCCTCGTGCGGTTAGTATTCTTTATATGAACTTGTATGGATGTGCGCTCACTACATCAACTCCGTAGCGTCACCGGATCGCCTCAGGCGTTTGCCGTCCACGCGCGGACGACGAGTTGACCACTCGGTGACAACTCTCTGCTCGCATGCTTGCCTTTCGTTGCTGCGCATTGCCAACGTACAAGTCCCGAGTGAACCGCGCGCTGCCATCGAGTGGACCGCGCGCGGCCCGCGAGGGTTTCACGCGAGAACAATGCGTCAGCGATGCGCCGCTCCCCACCTACCCGTCATTTCCAGTCCTTCTTTCTAATATGTCGCGCGTATGGTTTTTGCTTTCAAAGTGAATAAAGAAAGACTTATCGAAGAAGTTCAAAAACATATGACATAACCAAAAACACGTGTAGACCTGGTGCCATTTACTGACAGACTACTCGGAAATTCGTGGACCCCGCGATTTCCACTCGTTGATCACGCGAGGTCTTTTGGTTGACCACGCGACGTTTACTGGTGATAACTCGGCGTCCACCCGTGAACCACCTGCTGACAACGAGTGGACGCCGAGCGACGAGGCGATGCGCGTCGGGTGCGTCTAATGAGCTGTAACCTTAACGCTACGCCTTCCCCGGGCAGAGGGTTATCCATGAGGATTAACTCAAGATAAAAAAGGGGTCTACAGATCCTAAATGAAGTAATGGGAGCTATTAATTGTACTCACATCAAGTAGGTCCTTGCAGAAGCTCTGTATAGCGAAGGACTTGGCGTCTTCTACTTGTTTCATCATACGACGTCGAACATTCTCGCCGTCGGCAAGAGCGCGCTTGTATTTGTCCTAGAAATATAACGTAAGCATCAAGTTATGTACTTGCGCGGGGCAAGGATGCAATCTTGCTTCGATCGATGTTGAGTTAACTATACTTGAGAGCAAATAAATCGAGCCGCTTCTATTTTTCACGTTAATGCTTATTATTTTTGTTATCATGGAATAGATCAATTCTAAACATTTATCGCCTAAAACGTTATTTGATAACCTTTACGATGAGGGTAGTTTTTTAACAACTTTTCATTTTAAATTAAAATTAAGGGGTACAATAAAATTATCGCATTTAATTTGCATACGATATTTTGATTGCACTCCAATAAGAAAATAATAATAATAATAATAACCCTCTGGGAAAGGCGTTACCTCATCATGAGATTAACGTAAAACCGGAGGGAACATTAGACTAGCTTTCTACAACCCCATCATATAATAAAAAATGTATCATGAGGTCTACTGAAAAGCTTACAAACCGCAGGGCAGCTTGTGGCGAGCTGTTGGTGAGTGGCGACACTGCGTACCTTATTGCCTCAGAGAGTCGGTCAGGGCCTCGTCTCCAGTTTGCCTTTATTGGCTGGCTGGAGTGGAACCCCAAGAGTGCCCGCAGGATTCTCAACTCTGTCTTGTCTTTATCGGCCGGCCAGAGGGGGGCCGCCAGAGCTATATGTATGCTCGGGGGTGGAAGTGTCTAAAGGCGTAATAGCGGGGAAACCCACTCCGGGTCTTTTAGACCCGCGACGGCGAAACCGGGGCCACACCTCTCTACACCTCTAGCCGCTCACACGTCTGTTGCCCCCTTCGCCTATATACTGGCGGCTTTTCAGGGGGCCCAGCTAGTGAGCTGGCGAGTCACCGTCTGCCAACACTTCAATTTTAAATGTTGAAAGGCAGACGCCGTTTTCTTCCGGCAATAGAAGTTATCAGTCCACCTAACACCCCTTCCCATAGACCAGATATTTTTCACCACATTTTACAATAGTCTTGCACCCACCTGGGACGGTCCATGACTGTACTCCAATAGTGCAGCCGTGGATAGTCCCGGGTTGGTGCCCCACCCCATTTTAGATTAAAGCTCTCAAAGGGGCCTCTGCGCGTTGGACCTGTGTCCCCGTGTATGCCTTCCAAAGGACCGGACATCTTCCGCACGGAAGATGAGCCGTGATGTCCAAAGAGATACAAATAATAATAATCTTTTATTTCGGACCAAAGAATCCATATAGTGTTAGTTACATAAAATCGCTTATTACCTAGTGTTAGTAACAATCATCCTCCGCACAAACTGCTTTATAATCGGGGAGCCGAAGCTCTCAGCTATAGTTTTCAGAATGCTGTTGCGACTGTCTCTCACTCTCCTTAGCAGCGAAGCTGTTTTTTTGCGTATAATCTTGCGCAAACATTTCAGACGCACTACAGTAACGAGGCAGTCTCAACAACATCCTGAAAGCATTATTATATTGAACACGCAGGGCATCCAGCGATCGTTTGGTGTAATTGACCCATAGATTGCCAGTGTACAGGCTCTGGCAGTAAGCCTTGAAAAGTGTAATTTTTACTAGGTCTGTACACCGAGCGAACCTACGGGTCAACATATTACACCTGACGGCTAGGGCCCTGCGCTCTCTCTCAATATCTACATCGTCCCTAAGGTCGTCGGCAAGAAAATGCCACAGGTACTTAAAAGTAGACACCCTATTAATTACTGACCCGTTCAGAAGCAACTCGGGACCATCCTCACGGCATTTGCCGCCGACCTTAAAGACCATGTACTCACATTTTTTGACGTTGTATACCAACCCATGTGCGGCAGCGTAGGCTTCACACGTTTTAAGTAGCTCTCTGATAGCCCCCGCCGACGGACCCAGCAGCACCATGTCATCTGCATAGCTGATGTTGTTAATGCAAACCCCATCAACACTGCATCCGACACGCAAGCTGCTGAGTCTGACTATGAGGTCATCCACGTAGAGGTTGAAGAGCCTGGGTGACGTCAGACCTCCCTGTCTCACCCCGCACTCCAACCTATACGGCTCAGAGATTGTACCGTCCCATTTCACATGATTGGTTTGGTTACCATACCAATACTTCAATAGTCTACATATTTCTGCGGGCGTACCCCTGTCCCCCAACTTACCCCAGAGTACGTCATACGAGACAAGATCGAATGCCCTGGAGAGATCAAGGAAACAGGCGTACACCGGCGTCCTGCGATCCATGTAGTATTGGACAGTATGCTTGAGACTTAAAATAGCGCTTTCAGTTGAAAGTCCAGGCCGGAACCCGAACTGCGCGTCATGCAGATGTAAGCAGTTATTTAAGCAAGAATCAAGCATACTATCCAACACCTTTGCTATTATTGTCGCAAGCGAAATGGGACGATAGTTTCCTTGGTCCGCGATATCACCTGTCCTGTTCTTCACAATGGGAACAACTATGGTCTTCATTAGATTATCTGGCAAATACGCGTGACTTATACACATTGTGTAGAACATAGACAGGACCCGCGGCAGATGGAAACCTGCGTACTTCAGGTGCTCAATGCTGAGCCCATCATGTCCTGGAGATTTGCCTCGGCTCATACTGCTTATGATTGCCCTTACTTGTTTAGTTGAGAATTTTTTTTTTTTTTTTTTTTTTTTTTTTTTTTTTTTATTTATTTATGCTAATACGGCTTCAATAAGCCAATTACATTAACATAATAGACTAGAACAAATCATAAACACACTAAATTACGCAATAACGAAAATATAACAAATAAAAACAAAACAATTATAAACATTATATCAAATCGTCTTGCTTTCACAGAAGCTCAGACATACGCACATAACACTTTTAAAATCGTCCGCAAATAGATCCACGTTCGGGTTGGCTTCCATTAGGCTATTGAGCGCGGACAGAACGCGAGGAACAGGTGATGATGCGCGAGCCACTGTGCGGCATGCAGGCACGGCTAGCAGACGATGCTTCCGGCTGCGGAGATAGTTGCAAGGAGCGTAAAGACGAATCAGCTCATTGAGGAGATCAGGAGCATCTGTTGTTCCCCTACATATTTTAAGCATGATATTCAGCTGGTCATATGCTCTTCTGGTTTCCAACATATTATAACCTAGACATCCCAAAATAAATTTTGTTGGATATAAATATGGATAACATCCTAAAGTGGATTTATAGAGGAATCTTAAGAACGCTTTTTGGACCTTTTCGAGTAGAAGTGCATAAGTAGCCTCACATGGATTCCAGACGCAGGAGCTCGCCTCCAATTTGCTTCTGACAAGCGTACTGTATAATAGTCGTATGACATGCTCGTTTCGAAAATCTCGTGAGTTTCTGAGAACAAATCCAAGCCTTTTGAAGGACTCCTTGGCAACGGTAGCGATGTGATCATGAAATGTCATCTTCCGGTCGAATACAACACCCAAGTCTTTCATGGTGTTCGACCTTGTTATAATAGTGTCATTTATTTTGTATTCAAAGCTAATTGGGTGCCGCATTCGACCAAAAGTCATGACAAAGCACTTAGAGGAGTTGAACTCCATTTTATTAGTTACTCCCCAATCATAAACAGCATTTATGTCTCTCTGAATAGCCTCACAATCTGATACACTGTTGACACAAGCATAGAGTTTTAAGTCATCCGCATACAGAAGACATTTTGTATGCACGGGAATATCAGTCAGATCATTAACCATCAGGAGAAACAATAATGGCCCGAGGATTGAGCCCTGACTCACACCAGAACGAGTGTGGTAGGCACTGGATTCATAAATTCCTAGCCTCACAAACTGCTGGCGATCACGGAGGTAATCAGCCAGCAGTCGTAGAAGGCCAGGGCAAAATCCTATGGCGCTAAGCTTTGTGAGTAAAATGTCATTATTGACCCGGTCAAAAGCCTTATGAAAATCAAAGTATAGTACGTCTACCTGCCGCCGCTCGTCAAGTTGTGCTGAGATGTATTCAGTTAAGGTCAGCAAATTGGTTTCAACGGATCTCCTGCGTCTAAAACCATGTTGAGCGTTACTTAGGTGTTTTTCTACTTGATCATATATTAGTTTATGAAGAACATTCTCAAATATTTTTGCTGGTGAGGATAATATTGCGATGGGCCGGTATTCTTCTACAGCTACTTTATTGGAAGTTTTAGGTATGGGCGTTACGCGTGAAATTTTCCATTGAAGGGGATATACAAATGATGATAATAATAATGATATGATATACAAATGTATCAGAGATATCTCTCCACGACTGCTGGGCTCAGAATCGTTCCCCAAAGTTGAGGGACCGAGCGGGGACTGAACTTTGAAATGTTCCTTGAACATATTCGCAATCCCCATGTGTTCACTTATCCCCCCCACACTCGCAGAGAGACCAGGCTTCCCATCTAACTTACTAGTAGACTTCCAAAATTTACCAAAATGTTTGTTTGCTCGCTGTTCTGCTATCCTATCCATAACAATTTGCTCAGCGTTATTTTGACAAAATTTCAGTCGGCTTTTGAAGGTTTTTCTCTTCTCGTGCATTTCATCATATACAGGACCTGAAGAGGGGCGATTATCGAGTTTCCAGGCCAAAAAACTACACCTGGCCTCACTGTGAGCGTCTTTTACATACTCATTCCACCCACAGACACGCCTACCCCGTCTCGGTCCCCCCCCTTTTGTCTTTTTAGATTGCTTAGCTGCCGCACATAGTATTTCTACAATCTGTTCATACAAATTATATATTTATATGTTCATAGAAAAGGTTAAATTGGGGTTTTTTGTTAATTATACCCATATTGTGTGATTGTTACAATATTTTTGTTTTTCACTGTTTTTTCTGGACTGTTTTAACCTTACCCAATTTTCAAAAAAAATACTGTTTTTCTTTAACCCTCGCCCAAGTCGGCTAAATCCGACAAAAAAATGTCTCTATTTCGATCATGTCGGATATACCTGTGTCGGTTACTATCCATATATAGGTTAATAAAATTGTCGGATATATCCGACTGGGGCGGTTAAAGGGTTAACCAACCAATAAATTATTATTCATAACGGTTATCATTTGATAATTTACCTTGATTTTCAAGATTATTTAATGAACTTTTAAATGGCATATTTTATAGAATTATATACATATAACTCATGAAACCAAAACTAATAACCAGGACATGTGAAGGAAAGGAGTGGCTCGATTTATTTGCTCTTAAGTGTATATTCGGCGTAAAAAGCGAAGTGTCGTTCGGTTTGCAGTTATGTTTGATACTGGCTTGGCGTGAACCAAAGAACTCGTGTCAGTTGGAGTGAAAAAATGTGGAGTGAAACGGATTCTGAAGACGATAATATACTGCGATATATGTAATTAATAAATAAACACAACCGTCGTCCGTCGCTCTCGCTTCGTCTCGCTTTCGCTCTCTGTTTGACGTCGTGCATACAAAGCCAGCTAATACAACTATCTCGCTCACGCTTCGCGCGCTCGCCTTTGGTTTGTCATGGCGTCACACGCCTTCGGTATCGGTACGTATCGGTTCGCTTTCGCTTTTCTATGTGACTAGATTCAAACGATACATAACAAAATAAAAACGCTTCGCCACGCTATCGGTTCGCTGTCTATTTGACATGGGCATTAATCAATCACGCGAGATCCGTGGGCGAAAACGGGGCGTTGCGGGATGAGGGAGGAACCTATTTGGGGAAGGTATTTTGCTTCTGTATGGTATTATTTTATTCTTATACCTAAACGGGCTAGGATACAAAACTTCCTCACTGAACGGTGGTAATAGTCGCGTGTTGTAACATTATACAAAACACACCACGCGACGTGGTAGGATCTATACGGTCCGCCTGTCTATCTACAGTTGTGTATGTGAGAGCCAGAGGGGTATAGGGGAGTGTCTCTTTATAATAGACGCGCGTTGTAACATTATACAAAACACAGCACGCGACGTGGTAGGATCTATACGGTCCGCCTGGCTAGCTACTGTTGTGTATGTGAGAGACAGAGGGGTATAGGGGAGTCTCTTTATATAATAGACGCGTGTTGTAACATTATACAAAACACAGCACGCGACGTGGTAGGATCTGTACGGTCCGCCTGGCTAGCTACTGTTGTGTATGTGAGAGCCAGAGGGGTATAGGGGAGTCCCTCTACATATCTGTTACTTGGGTTCGCAGTTAGGTGCAACAAGGGTCAAAACAACCAAGCCAAATAAAAAAATAATTAAACTCACTTCAAAATCTTTGGCTTGAACTTTAAGTGTGTTTAGTTCATTGGTGATAGTTTCAATGTGTTTGTGGCACTCCTCTATGGTGCCGGGAAGCTGTTTGGAGTCGGCTTCTGGCTCTGCACTGGCCTTCTCTTCTGTGCTGTAACCGCGGACTGTGCTTCTGTAGGTCAAATTGTTTTAGGTTAGTGTGTGATATCTCGCCTCCTTTTGCGAGGAGATGGTGGCGACCAAAGAGGGAGCGGAGAGGGAGAGATGCGGCTGCTACTCTCCCTTCGGGCGCCGTGATGTGAGGCCTGCGGACGGCGAGTTAGGGGACCCGTCGCGCGACCAGTAACAGTCTACTCCCTAAGCACGAAGTCCGTGGTTTCGGCCTTAGTTACGAGTGTTTCCTACTCCCTATAACCTACAAACATACGATTATTTCATGGCCCGCACTAAGAATGAATGACATCACGATTTGACAGTTGTCCCTACTACCGATGTGTTTTTACTCGTCCGAAAAGTTGAACTTGACACTTGTTTTGTTCACTCCTACATTTTGGGCTACTTTCGGACGGGCGACTAACTTCGTTGACAGACTTAGGGAGTAGGGCCCCGAGTAGGGTTACCATCCGTCCGGATTTGTCCGGACATGTCCGGACTTCTACACTTTTGTCCGGACTTTGTCCGGCTCTTTAATTTGTCCGGATTTTTTGTCTTGAATGGAATACGAGTAATGTAACTTACTTATGTACTTAATATCAAATAACTTTTTAATCTTTATTACCTTCTCATTCATCTAAAAACAAAATATTAATCTTTAACAATCAACTTAACGAATCAAACAATAAATTTTCATGTTTGCATTTTGTGACTAAAATGTCCGGACTTTTATTGAAATGTCAGGCTTTTTGTCAGGACTTTTCAAATTTCTAAATGGTAACCCTAGCCCCGAGACTCTTAGTACTAGAAAGCTATAATTTGGCACGGATATACATATAAATCACGCCGACAAAGTGGTAAAATAAAATCATGAAAAATATTTTTTTTGAATGCGCCTCCTGTACTTCTAAAGTGGGGATGTTTTTTTTTTCTCGTCTACCCACCCCATCGTGTGGGGTGTTGTTGGATAGGTCTTTCAAAAATATTGTGAGTTTGAGAAAACGATTTTTCGATTAAGGGATCCGTTTCTGAAATATTAAGCTTTCAAGTGCTAATTTTTGTTAGGGTCAAGTGTCCCCCCCCCCTGCCAGCTAAACGGCTAGTTTTGGATATGTGAAAAAATTCACGGTAGTAGTATACACAACGAAGTTAAAAGGAAAGCTATCACAGCTAAGTAGGCTTTACAAGTTTACGAGAAATAGTCGACCAACCGGAAAAGTAAAAATTTCGTACAAATTCCATTGAAAAATTACTAAGCCCTCTTCTTAGTCCGCATTATTGTGCAACTAAGGAGGGTTATTACTGCACGTGGCCCGACACGCACTTTGCCGGTTTTTAGTGTGTGGCACAGAGCAGTAACTTGTGTAATTTAGGTCTGGCTATTGTTCGGGTAAGTACTTTGGTAATCCAAGTACTCTGCGAGATTGTGAGCAACATCAAAGATTTGCTGGTAAATGGTTAATCAAATAATATAATTATTTATTTTTAGTTGTACCCAAAACATGTGCTTTTATGTGGAGTTGCAGAAACTCGACTGTTTAACTAACTAAAAGGTTAAATACAAGCTTAGTTTTAGTATATACTAAACCTGAAACCAGTTTGTTCAGAATCACTAGGAGAATTGATTGACATATTTTTTACACCACTTTTTTTTTTTCTTAAATTTCAATTTTGTTTCATTAGTTTTCTACCCATAACAGTTGACGGGAATAGACACCTTGAGGCTTGAGATGGTCCGCTCGGTCAGTTTCCGTATATTAGACAACCCCTACATAGCACATCTCTCGAGATATACTAAAAAAAACACATATTTAGGCAGTTCTGATGAAAATCTTGTTGGGGTGTCTCGGTTTTCATATAAAGTAATAACTAAAAGGTTAAATATCAACATAAAAACTATCACCTCACCCTTCAATACTTCTTGGTATTTTGTATTTTCTATTGAAAGATATTTTATTATGTACATAATTATCTTTACATTTGTATAAGTTATAAGTGTAAATATGCAAAAAAACTTTACAGTAACCTTTTTGTTTATTTTTAATAATGTATTGCATCACATACTCAACACTATTTAATGCACCTGCCATATAACGGACAGCCCTCTGTGCAGAGCATGTATGGGGGCCGAAGAAACGGTTGCACACATGCTCCTGGAATGCACAGGGGTCACCCAAATACGAGAAACAGCCCTTGGTGCACCGAAATCACTTGCAAATGTTCTGAGCGGACTGAGAGCCCTAATCTGCTTCTGGAAGGAGGTGGGCTGGTTGGAATGATAGCCGCCATGGCCCACGTACAATGGTCCACTTAAAGGACTAAGTGCAGAAACTACATCTCCTAACATAGAACATAGATGCACCTTCCATGTTTTCTCTGTATCATCCTAAGGTCGACTGGTACAGAATGCCTAAGGTATTAAGCACGCTTCTGTACTAATTTTAAGCAATATAATTTTTTATAAATAATAAGTAAAATAGAAAAGAAAGAAAAAAATTGCTACTGAAGCATGTTTTTGTAGGCTGTGCCTCATTCCAGATATTTAAGAACTTTGTTATATATTATTTAGAGTTCCAATTCCAGCAACAACCTAATTCAGTATGATAGTGTTCCAGTTTGTTATCTTTAAAGATAAACATTTAAGGCTTGAACTTTGAACAGAGACCAAATAAAGTCAAGAGGAGGCTTCCATAGATGCTGTGAGGCTGTACGAGCCATACAAAGTCCATACAAGTTGCAGGGATGAAGGGGCTCGCGTGGACCCTCCTTGTAGCCACATAGTTGGGATACAGGGCGTTATTATGTCGGTAATCCCACAAAAAACGCTTCAGCGACAAGAAGACAGCTGTTTCAATTAATTATTTCATGTAAAAGTGATTTCAATACACTTTACATTGATATTACATCAGCCATACCGCCTTAGATTATAAAACAGAAGGCAGATAGAGTGACAGGAACAACGTGAGTGCGGCCAAAAAAGCAAATACAAATTCAAAAGCGAATACAATCTCGAGTCAGTATGACACGAAGCGCCGCATTGTTAGGACGTCATCGATAATTTTAATATTTATGATAGTAATGCCATCTTGCGTTTATAAACATTGCAAAAACTGTTCCTAAAAATAAAATAGAGAAGATGGAGTATCTTTTCATAGGTTTTATTGATTATTTATCTATTTGGATATTATTTTACGTGATTATTATTAGCGACATCTTGGAACACAAAACCTTAACAAAAATCATTCGGTGTTGCTTGTTTATATTGAAACCATTTACCCCCTAAGTTAGGAAATAAGTAAAGAATACAGGAATAACGATTTACAAAAATATTTATTTCGATTATAGTGTTTTATTTATCGCGTTTTTTGGTTGGTATGTTTGTAGGTATGTGTGTCCGTTTGTATGTGTCTTCGTAACTAAAACTACTTAATGTATTGTCTGTCTCTAATAATAATCATGTACGTCAGTCGATTTGCCAACATAAAGTAAATATAGCTATCAAAAACATAATTACAACCATTCACGACTATACTAAATGACTGCCATAAATCCACAAAATATTTCTATTTATCATCTTCTATTCTGTAATCTGAGATTAGTAAATTTCTAAAGTAGGTAGGCATTAAAATACAATCTAACTCAACGGCAGAGATTCACTTTATATACATATGTATAATGTATAACTCTGTATGTATCTGCATTTTTCGGAGACAGTAAATTGTTTATTTAATATAATGAAATATTATGGGAATTTTGTCATAATCATGGCAACCGTACACGCACAAAGAGGCAACGTGTTCTTATAGTGCTGTCATGCACACATGTCTACAGACGTGCCTCACATTATGGTTCAGTACAGTCCATCTGCCTTTTGTTTTATAATCTGAGCATACCGCGTAGAGAAATAATAAAATCCTCGTTTATATTAAAACAATTAAACTTAAATTTTGCTGTCTATACCTATTTTTGACACTTGCGTACAGTATTTTTTCCAAAAATTAGAAAATAATTTATGACCATAACCTAAAAATTGATTGCGCAATTTTACCTGTATACATTAGCTCGAAGGGTTCTGAGCGACGATCCAGTAACATATTTCGCGAGTCTACCCACTGAATACACGTTTAGGGAAGCCATAATAACTTGTGTTATGTAATTATTTATAATAATTTCTAAAATAAATTCCCAATGGGAATCCCATAAAAGAGGTTAGACTGCACTCTGAATTCTCAATCTGTCAAGTTTTTTTTTAATTTCCGAAATTGACAAGACAGACAGTCATTGAGTCAGGTGGGGTTGTCAACAAACGAGTTTGGATATCATTTTAGGAAAAGAAGAACGAAATCGCAATTTTGCTTTGATTACTTTGATTATAATAATATTTTGATTCTATCAATGTTAGTTTACATTAAAAACCGTTTTTCAGACATAATAAATAGGTAAATTTAAAAAATCTGTATCCCTTGTTTCGTACGTTGTAGAAAGTGTAAAAACCAAGATAATGGCTAAGCATAATTTTTTTGTGTAAATATTTTTCAGAGAAACACGGGTTTCTTTTCTTTTTAAACGTTAATAAAGTTAAATATTATTTGAATAACCAAGATGGAACTACGTTACACTTTCGTATGTGAATTCGAACTAAAAAAAACAAGGTTATTAGGTTACGTCAAACTCAAATCAATAACGTCATATCAGCTGTTATCTGTCAAAATTCACAAAGAATTTTGTGTCTCATTCATTACAAAACCACACAAATTATGATTGCATCATTCGCAAATCCTCCATGTGATGTCCGCTGACGTCAGGCAGCGTGTCTCACGTTCACGAGGCATCGCTTAGGTTTTCAGCTAGTTCAGACTTCAGACTACTCGAGTCAGTGTGTATCGGCCCGCGGACAAGTGCGCGCGTAAATTTCAAACATGGCGTCTTTAGCGGTATTTGATTTCGACCGCACTATTGTCGACGATGATTCGGACGCGACGATAATAAATAGATTAAGAGAGAAGAAGCCTCCGCCGGAGTGGGAAGCTGGTACCCACGATTGGACTCCTTACATGAGCGATGTAAGTTTTTTTTTACATTTGGCTTTGCCTCTTGTTGCTTTTGCATGATTGTAAAAAAAAAGTTTTGTAATTTTGTTTTCGTTGGAATATTTTGAGCGAAATACTGAGTAGGTATTAAAGTAGTTGAGAACAATGTTAGAAATGCTATTTTAATTTAGCGATACTGTGAAATAAATGATTATCGCGCCGCGTTAGCGCTGAATAAAAGCTTTTAAATTCATTTAATTTTCGTGGCTGGTGTTGTTTGTAATTAATTACAAACACATAATATCTCTTAATTAGTATTTATTTGACTGCCTCTAAGCTTTTTTCGTGAGGAATTTCTCTCTATTTCATGAGACTTAAACATAACGGCGTAATGTTGGTTCGGGGAATAAAGGCATGATCTTTGATTAGGCGTGATGTTGTGTTTATGATAACTCGACTTGGTGTTATTTTTTAATATACTTAGTTGGTTTACAACAATGTTAATTTTCAATTTTGTATCTGACTTCGACCTCCCCCCCCCCAATAAAAAATAATTGAAGCCTCTAGAGCGGTTACGCACTGCATCCGATCCGAATCCGTGAAAATACGGATACAAAAAACTCGGACCGAATTCGGATATTGCTTACGCACTAATCCGATCTCTGATCCATATCCAAGCAATTCAGAGGCCTTCTTTGGCTTAAGACCGATTTGAATCCGATGTAATGCGAAAGCGTTTATACAAACAGTACTATGGCTACTTCGGTCCGTCAATATTTCTTCCGAATTGGAGACTCACGGATGACGGAGAGAAATCTGATGACGGAAGTCGGATCTAGTGCGTAAACTACCATACAAATAGTTCTATGACTACTTCGGAACGTATTTTCAAGGATTCGGATTGGATGCAGTGCGTAACCGCTCTTAGCACTCCTAGATTAAAAGTTAATACAGTTTTAACGAACACCCAAATTACTGGGCAGATAAAAATCAAAATGGCTGCCATTCGGAGAGCAGGGGGTAGGTATTACAAAAGGAGGTATTTTTGTCGAATAAATTAGTTTATTTTTATTTCTTCATTTTCGGACAACAATATATCCATTTTTTAAGTGAAAAAACACCTTATATCTAATGTTAGTAATACAAAACACAATCAATACCGGCAACACATAACGAATTAGGTGTCCGAGGCAGGTTACGCAGAGAACGATCAAGCAAGAGATCAGCTATCTAGTTGACCATCCCCTACACAAAATGCATCAGAAAGATCTCCACCCAAGCAGCTAAGCTACTCCAGGGGAGTAGCTTAGCTGCTTGGGCGGAGCACCGCCGTGTCCTCGTAGAGGCGACCGGCGGCGGCAACCTCTCGTGTCCGGCAATGGTTCAATCCATGGTCCGGAGCGAGGAGACATGGGAAGCAGTCACCTCCTTCTGCGAAGCAGTAATGCTAGAGAAGGAGGAGGCGGGCAGCGTGAGGGAGAGGCAAACCTCACGCCCCAGCCGCCGCAACAGAAGAAGACGCCCCGGGCGTCGGGAGTCGCAGGGCGATTCCTGGCCACCGTAGGCGCGGGCCTGCGGACGGCAAGCGTTGGGTGGCTCGCCGTCCGATTAGAACCAGGCCAGGCCAGGTGTTCCACGCGCGCCTCAAAGAGATGTCAGCTTCGTAGATGGGGCCCGCTAGGGCCAGTGCCTGCCAGGGTTGCGGAATTTGTTCGAAAGAGTTACCGCGGCTCTGGAACGCAAAGGGCATTAGGAGGAACACGGATGGGTTTTAGTCAGTAAGAGTCTGACACTCCCTTCCGTTCCGCCCAGAGCGGAAGGATAATATGATGATTTCCGATACATAAAAAAAAAGGATTGTAGCATGGAGGAGCTCGTGGCTAAATCCGATCTTCCGGGTTAAGCCACGCTTGCCGAGGTTGGTCTGTGGATGGGTGACCATTTACCATAGCGAGTTTCCTTCGTGCCTCGGAAAGCACGTAAAGCCGTTGGTCCCGGCTGTCATTTGTAGATCTTTGACAGTCGTTACTGTTGGTCAGAAGCCAGAAAGTCTGACAACCAGTCTTACCAAGAGTATCGTACTACCCAGTTACTGGGTTGTGGAGGTCTGATAGGCAGTCGCTCCATGTAAAATACTGATATTCAGCTGCAACCGGTTCGACTGGAAGCCGACCCAAACATAGTTGGGAAAGGACTAGGCAGATGATGATGAGCATGTGGCGTTCTACAGTTTCTGCCTACTCCCATGGGAAAAAGGCGTGAGTTTATGAATGTATTTTACGAGTTTTTGTTTATACACGTGGGAGCCCCTATAGCCCGGGGGCCCCGTATCATGGATACGGCTGATACGGGCGGCAGCTACGTCTCTGGGTGCCAATTCAACTAACAAAATTGTTGCCAAACGAAACGAATCACAACCGTCAGTCTGTTTTTGTATTCGAAAACTGTCAAAATGACTGGTTTCGTTTTTTGTGTCAAACAATTTGACAGGTTTTGTAATTGAAAACTGAATGAACGGTTCGGCCTTGGTTCGGTTGCAATTTATCAAGATTTCTTTTAGGAGAATTGTGCCCCTGTTTCGTAAATAGGTGACATTGAGTCATTTAGGAAAATTCCATCTATCTATCTTCTATATCTATAAAAGGAGAAGCTGACTGACTGACTGACTGATCTATCAACGCACAGCCTAAACCGCTGGGGTTAGAAACTTGAAATTTTGACATTATAAGGGATTTTTCGAAATTCAACCCCTAAGGCAAACAAATTCTAAGGCAAACAAACAAATTCTACCTCTTTATAATATTAGTATAGATTAATTAAAAATGGGAAGAAATAAAAAACGAACTGAATATTGAAGGTAAATATGTATAAAAATGATTTATTGTGTCAAATACAATATTTATTATGTTTTACAAATTAATTTCCCTATAGTAGGGATCCACTTCTTCTTTTGCCCACAATAAATCGAGCGTTAGGAATAAATTTGAATCAAAAAGATGTTGTCGCCGTTTTTCAGACATTTCGTTCGCGAATAAAAACAAATATCTCGACAACACAACCACGAACACAACACTACACCGCTATAGTGCCGCGCGATCTGCCCGCTGGTTTGGAGAACAGGTATGCGTTGCCCGCCCCGCTGCCGCGCCGCCGCCGCCGCCGCCCCGCTGCCCGCAAAATTCGAGGCTGAGGCCTAAGGGGGTGAAATAGAGGATTTAAGTTTGTATGTAAGTCCGTCATTTTTGTAGTAAGAAGCATGAATTTAAATATTATGGTTTCTGGTTAGAAATAAATGTACACGTGTTTGAGCGTTTTTGGGAATTCAACCCCTAAGGGGGTGAAATAAGTGTTGAAAGTTTGTATGAGAAATCTGGTATTTTTGAACTAAGAAGCATAAAATTAAGTATTTAGGCTTTTGGTGAGAAATAAACATATACGTGTTTGAGCGTTTTTGGAAAATTTACCCCTAAGGGGGTGAAATGGGTTGTTAACATTTGTATGAAAATCCTTATTCCAAGGGTAACTTAAAATTTGGCATAAACATTCTTCAAAATAAATAATAAAAGCCGAACTTTTTGGAATTAATAACTAGGTACACTTAAAAAGGAGGCAAACGCGGGTTTAAAATTACACGCAAGCGAAGCTGCGGGCAAAAGCTGGTTTGAAATGAAGCCTTATTTATCCACTTCACTAATTATTAATTGTAGGAACTATGCTGGTTTCTGAGAGAAATTCTCATTAGGTACTAAACGCCTCCGTAATTGAAATAACATTCGATAACAAACTAGAAACTCCTTGAAGCCATATCTTGGCTACGCTCATCAACATAATGGAAAAACAAAAAAAAAACTTTTTGGAAATTATTGAATATTGAATACACACGCATGAAGTAGAGCATACGCGACAAACATCATCATCTGCCTAGCCTTTTCCCAACTATGTTGGGGTCGGCTTCCAGTCGAACCGGATGCAGCTGAATATCAGTATTTTACATGGAGCGACTGCCTATCAGACCTCCACAACCCAGTAACTGGGTAATACGATACTCTTGGTAAGACTGGTTGTCAGACTTTCTGGCTTCTGACCAACAGTAACGACTGTCAAACATCTACAAATGACAGCCGGGACCAACCGCTTTACGTGCTTTCCGAGGCACGGAGGAAACTCGCTATGGTAAATGGTCACCCATCCACAGACCAACCTCGGCAAGCGTGGCTTAACCCGGAAGATCAGTCTATGCGGCTGTAATTATTTAGCCACGAGCTCCTCGCACGAGCATACGCGACAAACGTAGGTGTCAATCTCTTTTTTTTGGTACAGTAAAAGCACAGATTCTTGTTCTCGTATCGATGCCGATGATACATCTAATTATACCACTTGGGCTCAGTAGGTGGCCACGTTTATTGCCGCGTCTGAGGCGCTAATCAGGTCATCAAGGGTGCAGGTGAACGGACAGTTGGGACAATCCAGCATGTGGGACATAGTCTGATCAGGAGCTCCGCAACCGCACTGGGTGTCAGAATCTAAGGGTTGGACCTCATCTGGCAGCACGGAATCGCCTTTTTCCGTCGCCCTTTCTCTTTCTGTCGCTTAGAACTGCCATTGCCGACCATTGCATTTTGTCCGTGATGCCGATCGCCTCGAGGATTCCGCCGCGTGCTATCGCATTATGCTTTCTGTCTCGGTCTAGCAAATGGCAGTTCTAAGCGACAGAAAGAGAAAGGGCGACGGAAAAAGGCGATTCCGTGCTGCCAGATGAGGTCCAAGCCTAACATGCCCCATTTCGCCAAATTATGTTTGCAACGGCCTACTTGGGTGCGCAGTCGATTCAATGCCTTCCAAATAGGCCACTGCAATTCACTGCCGGGAGGCAGGTGTTCCTTCAAGTAGTTGTGAGGTGGTGGATATCTTTCTTCCCACAATCTGCTTCTCTCTTTGGGTGGTCTGTCTTGAATTACCTGGATTGATAGTAGGAAACTCTTACGACTTCTCAGTCTACCCGTAATAGACGTATAGTCGTAGAGGGGATGTCGGGATCGGATTCTTGGTTCTTTTTTTCTAACGCGTATGCGACATCCCTTCGTACGACAGGTGGCGCGATTTCTACAATCGAAGAAAGTTTGTTGAGTGGGGTCGGCTTATGGCAACCCGAAAGCACAGATTAAAAGTAAGATTGTGGTTCGTTCATCATGTTGTCCATTTCATTTTACGCAGCGCTTTTTTTAAGTGAAAATTGCTCCATTAATATAAAGTTAATTTTGTTAAACTAAACTAGGACTTGATAAAACAGAGATATGCCTGATTTTTTGATCGTCGACGATCGCGACGACCTTTGAGAAGGTTATGATCATGAATCATACCATATAGGTACGGCCACGGCACGTGACTCGAAGAAAACTGACTGACCAATAGAGTCGCGATTTATTCTAGCCTTTTCCTAAGTAAGTTACCTTGTATAGTATAATTAGTAGGCTAATTAAAGGTACGAGTTCGTAAGCCTTTTTTTGGCATTGTTTTCTTACTCTACGGTCTATGGCTGTAATTGAAAGATTCTCACATTTTTGAAAGAATTGCAACATATTTTCAAGAATCTCAAGATATCATATTTTCAAGAAAGGCGATGAAAAATAGGTGTATTAACATAACATACATAATCGTCTATATTGAATTGCTGTTCGTTAGTCTCGCTAAAACTCGAGAACGGCTGGACCAATTTGGCTAATTTTGGTTTTGAAATATTTGTGGAAGTCCAGGGAAGGTTAAAGTGGTGAGAAAATATGGAAAAGTTGCGAGGAAAATAGTAAAAACAATAATTTAATTTTCCCATATAAACTGTTCCTAGCTGTCAAACATTTGATGTTCGTCCCGTCATTACGGTAAACTCGGGTCCTCTTAAATTAAAGCACGTATTAATTATGGGTTTTGAATCGACAACATATATCCACAATATTCGGATTATCGCGTATTTAGATTTTAAAAATGCAAATTAGTGTCACACTTATTTTCTCTAAGTGGCATTGCAACGCATTGGTACAGCTAGTAAATAATAAAAGTACCTACTCTTTTTTATACATCGTACTTTATTTTTGCTATCTGAAAACACAAATGTACTTTTATTGTTCCAAAAAAGGTGGCAACCCTACCCTGGACGCGTTTAATTCTCATGGGTGTAAAACAAACGCGTACATTTCATTCAATGTTGCCACTAGGGACCTATTATTTTTTTATTATAGTAACAGACAATCGCTCGAGACTAAAAACTGCGCGAATAATATGGTTTGCAAGGTTAAGCTACATTTGCCGCAGTTGGTCCGCAGATGGGTGACCGTTCGTTACACATCGAAACCCCTTCGCAGTGGCGTAGCTATGTAACCAAGGGCCCCGGAGCCAAAATGAAATTGGGGCCTTAATTAAAGTAAATACTTTGAAGGTGCAAAACTACTTCATCATCAGCTCGTTATCGCACACTGCAGGGCACATAATAAAGCAAAGCTATTTACTAGTAAGCATTATGTATAACGCAGCTTATTTAATCGTAATTCCTAATAATATTATAAATGTGAAAGTTTGTTTGTTTGTCACTCTTTCACGTAAAAGTCGTTGGTTAGAGGCCAAAAAGTTAGACAAAAATTCTTTATTCAACTAGGATATTATATAACTTTTTGGAACTTTCCACAGCATTATGTCATATGGTATTCTGCTGTGGGGGGCAGCGGCCGATCGCGACTCGATATTTATATTACAGAAGAGGGCAATCCGCGCGATCTATAATATGGGTCCTCGGGAGTCGCTTAGAGATTTCTTTAAAGAGATTAATATTCTGACGATGCCTTCCCTTTACATTTTTGAAAATATTATGTTTGTACGTAAAAATCTGCCAATGTATAATGTTAAAAGCGACGTTCATAATATAAATACTAGGAACAAACATAAATTAGTAGTCCCTAAATTTAGATTAACCAAAACGAATAAGTCATTCCTAGGAAATTGTGTTCGATTTTATAACAAGCTTCCCAAAACAATTACGGATCTCACCGATGGCAAATTTAAATCATACGTTAAATCAGTTCTCATTAAAAAGGCATAGTTACCTACTATAAGATAAACGACTATGTTGACGATAGGGACGTGTGGCGCTAGTTCTTTTCTGCACATGTGGCTTCCCTGGAAACCATTAGTTTTTTATGTGTAGGTTTATACATGTATGTATGTATATTATTTAGGTACAATTTTGATTTAGCTCAATTCATACAGAATTGATTTATATACTTTTTAAATTTTTAATTATTACTTTTCCTTTATATGCATAATCTTATTATTGTATAAATATTATCATTTGCTTTGTATAGAGTCAATTAATTTATTCATCTGACAGACAGATCTGTGTTGCTGGGGAGTTTGTTGCGCCGTTTCTTCTTCACAGCATAAACAATAGGAAGCGGTGAAGGGAGGGATTTTTTGGGGGCCTGTCTATTGTTATGACGTTCAAAAAGAACTAAGTAATTCTAGTCTATTTTGAATAAATGAGTTTTGAGTTTTGAACGTGGTTCATGGAGGCCGAGGGGCCCCTCGAGCTTGGGGGCCCGAGGATACGGTAGCTACGTCACTGTGTGCCTTACGGTACCGTACCGACACGTGTAAAGAAAAGAAAGCTTTGTTTAAAAAACACTCATTTTAATTAATTAAACATTGTTTGAGTTATTTATATAAATGTTTAAGTTTAACTTGAAAGTTTTTACAATACTTACATCTCTATTGTTACGTGAAGTGACTTACCCGAATCGGATTCCTCGTATAAGTACCATAGAATTTATTTTATAATAAACATTCAACTTTATTCCTTCTGAAAAATAATATCACGAAAATGGTTCATTTTTAACCGACTTCAAAAAAAGGAGGTTCTCAATTCGGTCGGGATTTTTTTTTATTTTTATTTTGTATGTACACCGATTACTCCGAGGTTTCTAGTCCAATTAGTGTGATTCTTTTTTTGTTCGATGCAGTATACAGTATACTTGCCATTTGATCCCATAAAAATTTCATACAATTTGGTTCAGTACTTTTTATTTAGTGAGCATTTTTTTGGTTACTATTTTTATGTATGGGGCATAACTCCGTCATATAAAGACGGATTTGCAAAATTCTTCTTTTTTTTTTAAAGAGTATTCTTCCGAAATGGTCCCATTTTAATTTGGTGAAAATCTGATGAAGACCCTCGGAGATTGACAATGGAACTCTTCAATGGATAACAGCAAATTACCCGGGATTGCTGTAATTGCACGTTTGTGTATTGTTTATACCACTAAAAATAGAAAAATAAAATAACTTTAAAAAAAAAGTAAAAACTGACTTCAAAAAAAAAAACTAAAAAGAGTGAAATAATTACCATATTATAAAACTAACAGTTTCAGAAGTCGGTGCCTTCAATTATAGTGTGAAATTGCACCGACTTCTAAAACTGTTAGTTTTATAATATGGTAATTATTTCACTCTTTTTAGTTTTTTTTTGAAGTCGGTTTTTACTTTTTATTGAAGTTATTTTTTGCATAAGCATTACTCGGCTATTGGGTAGCAGATAACATGTCCTACAACCCTGCCATGGGATCGTGACCAATAACCAGTAATCCTAACCTCCTAACTAATATTATAAATGCGAAAGTAAGTTTGTTTGTTACCTTTTCACGCCTAAACTACTGAACCGATCATCCTGAAATGTTGCATATACGTTGTCAGGTGTACAGAAACGGACATAGGGTACCTTTCATCCCGAAAAAAAGTACTGTTCCCGAGGAAAACAACAATAACGTTATGATAATAGAAGGCGCCACGTGTCTTTAGAATCATGATTGAATTAATTATCCCGAAAAATATGGAATACGCGATATAACATCGACGTGGCCGAAGCTGCGGGCGACCGCTAGTCTATAAGGGGTAACCGACTATAAATAAACGAAGGGCAAGGTTAAAAGGTACCATTCTAAGTATAATTCGCCTAAAATACTCAAAATATATCTAGTCGCTAGGTTTTGGCAGATGATCAATATGAAGCGGCCTTGAACGGTGGCATGGTTGCCAGAGAAATTGTGATAGTACAACTTAGAAGATGAAGCGATTTGAAACTAATTATTTATTAGTAGTAGATAGTGACGTATCGAGGGACTGGCCCTAGGGGCCAAGGGCGTAAATTAAGCCACTGAGAAACAATGTTTCGGATACACAGTTTCTGAAACATCACGTAGATGTTTCCAGGAACAATGTTTCGGAAACTCTGCCGTCCACACAGTCAGTTGCTTAGGTCATGTCGCCCGAGGAAAACAATAGTTAGGTAAAATAGTTCTATTAATTTAAAAACAGTTTCATCGTCCTACACTACAGCCATGTATATAATCAAATGTTTAGACGCGATCACACTCGCATGCAACTGTTGCGCAACTAATTTGTTTCTGTGTTCCCCGCCACAAGTGGGGAGCACCGAAACATATCGATAAACACGTAGTGTTTACAGAAACAAAATGATATGTTTCTGAAACAAAATGATATGTTTCTGAAACAAAATGAGTGTTTCTGAAACGGAGTTTATAAACAATTTTTGCTCAGTGAATACATGGCTTTAGGCTGCTCAATACATATACAGGGTTATTGGAAAAACACTAACAACCTCTCAGCCGTATTTCAGAGTGAAGGCGGGCGCGTGTGCTAGCGCGGGCGCGTGTAAATCAAAATGTATGTAGACGCCAGTTGCATTCACAATGCGCCCGTGAGTCTCGCGCCTGCATGAGGAGGGCGCGGGTGTTTCTAATGGCTCAGTCCGCTCGTATCATTCACAGTAATGTAGCGTCTGTTGACAAAACACACACGCACGCTACGATAGCTCGTTCGGCACTACTGTGAACACGCTGACGCTAAGACCCGAGAGCCCGCGCCCGCCCTCGCACCCGCTAGTGCAGTCTGATTGACTACTTAAGGGTTCATTGTACGTACTCATCATTATGAACAACTTTTACTACGGGAACAAACATGAAAAAAAACAGCTGTTCCCTACAATTTGACGAATTATGCGAACATAAAGACTTAAGATTGCACAAAAAATTAAAATAAAAGTTAGGTACATCATAATTATTGTTCTGTTTTGGAGTCATTTTAGCGCCTCAAGTTGACTGACTGCACGGAAAGATATCGAGCTAGATTTGCCCGCCAGCTGTGTCAATGTGCTTTAAATTATTTACGCTCGGCACAGAAATGAAACAAAAAAAAAAATGCATATTTTTTTTTACTTATTTTTTTATTGAAACTTTACCGTGGTTTAGATAAGATCACTTTTGATCATAGTGTCATGAATAGTTGAGACAAATGCGTGTTCTATCTACGAGTGAGGCGTATTTATCGTAACAGCTATTTAAAACCGGTATCTTATGATAACAGACTGTAACTGTGACAAACAAACTGAAAAAGCAGTTCCTGTTCCACGAGCTAACAAAATCCCCTTTAAAACAGTCACAAGCTTTTCTCTATTCATGCTTATGACAGTTACCTTAGTCAGAATAAGATAAAACATGTTACTGTTACTCTGTGACACCCTGTTACAGCCGTCACAAGCTCTTTCCTTTTCTCGCATAGGTTTAACACCTTAGTTAGAAAGAGAAGTCCTGCTGTTACAGTAAACAAGTTAAACGTTGCTATCTGTGGTAACAGATAACACACAATAGTGTGTTCCCACATAGTATGAAATAACAAACTGTTATTTCGTAACAGGTTTTTGGAACTGCTATTTATGTGTAACAAAACAGGCGTAACAGATACGTGATTTTACCTGTTACAACCCACTCCTAGTTCTATTCATCTAATTTAGAAAAAATTACTCTTCACGTCACTATGATCAAAAATGTCATTAGTCAAAGTTTGGTTAAAACGTGAAAATTTTTCACTGAAAATAGAAAACTACGAATAATCGCGAAACATACATGGAGGTGATTCGGGTACCTCTAAGGCTGCTCTACCTCTGGACTTCCGCTTGACATTACTTTTTGGGACACCCTGTATTTGGCTAAGTACGTCATTTATCAACAAAGTATTTTCGAGGGAATACCCACACATTTCTTGAAGCCATCTGTTTATATTTATAAATAAATGTATCTGCAACACACGACAAATTATAGATACCTATATTATATGCTTTCAATACATAATATTTATTTATATACTTTCATGTAACTTTACGTAGGATTCACCACCTAAGTATCTGTTTTTTTTTTGTATCGTGATCGAGCTCGGACCCTCCTACAGGGCCGGATTTAAAGGTTTGGGGGTCCTAGGGTCCTAGACTATGGCTCTAGAGCCATATGGAATGGAGGAATATAAGGAATGGAGGCCTTTTGAAATGTTTTTATAAAGTACTTCGTGAATGTGAACTTTTTTCTCTTTGTCAGAATGGGTGTCGTTTATTAACCGACTTCAAAAAAAGGAGGAGGAATCTTTTTTATCTATGTTCCCCGACTACTCAAAGACGCGTGGACCGATTTCGAAAATTCTTCTTTTGTTTGAAAGAGTATACTTCCCAGGTGGTCCCATGGTCATCTAGTCAGGATCTGATGATGGGATCCTGGAGAAATCGAGGGAACTGTTCAAATGTCATAGGCACATTTGAAGCGATTTGTTTTTTTTTTTTTTGTTTGATAGAGTATTCTCCCGAGGTGGTCCCATTTAAATTTGGTGAAGATCTGATGAAGACCCTCGGAGATTGACAATGGAACTCTTCAATGGATAACAGCAAATTACCCGGGATTGCTGTAATTGCATGTTTTTGTATTGTTTATACCACATAACATAGAAAAATAAAATTACTTTAAGAAAAAGTGAAAATGGACTTTTTTTTTTTTAAAAAGAGTAATAGTAATTACCATTTATCCACTATCCATATATATATATCCGCTCACACGTCTGTTGCCCCCTTCGCCTTATGTACTGGCGGCTTTCCAGGGGGCCCAGCTAGTGAGCTGGCGAGTCACCGTCTGCCAACACATTTCAATCTTAAACTTGAAAGGCAGACGCCGTTTTCTTCCGGCAATAGAAGTTATCCAGTCCATTTAACACCCCTTCCCATAGATCAGATATTTTTCACCATATTTTACAATAGTCTTGCACCCACCTAGGACGGTCCATGACTGTACTCCAATAGTGCAGTTGTGGATAGTCCCCGGTTGGTGCCCCACCCCATGTTAGATTAAAGTTCTCAAAGGGGCCTCTGCGCGTTGGACCTGTGTCTCCGTGTATGCCTTCCAAAGGACCGGACATCTTCCGCACAGGAGATGAGCCGTGACTCTAGAGAGATACAGATTACCATATTATAAAATTAAGTTTCAGAAGTCTATGCCTTAAATTTGGTTCAGTGTAGAATTGCATCGACTTCTGAAACTGATAATTTTATAATACGGTAATTATTTTACTCTTTTTAGTTTATTTTGAAGTCGGTTTTCACTTTTTTAAAAAGTAATTTCATTTATGTAAAAGTTTCGAATGCTTGTATTGTGGAGGGCCATTTGTAGAGGCCCTGCTGTCTTTCCCTAAATCTGGCCTTGCCTTCCTGCAACGAATACCTAACACATTGTAGTGACTTGGAAAATATAAAATTCCTCATACTTTTATCGCACACAAACATCGTTTTAATTAAGTGCTAAGAGATTGAAACAATACACGTATTATTCTGCCTTGCAAATGAGAATTCTGATGAAATATTATTAAAATAAACATTACGTTTAAATGTCATTATGTTCGTCATAGTAATAACGCACTCCGGATACTGCTGGGGCTGCCGTGGAGATGTAGCGCGTCACAAATGTTTGCAGACAGACGTATAGATGGTTTTGCAGCCATTATGCGTAAAAGATGTGCTTTATTTCTCGCGCGTCTCCGCAGCAGTACCAACACTATCTTGAGTGTGTTCACAGACAGATGGGAGTCTCCAATGCTGCGAAATTGGATTAAACTCCACACTCAACAAATAAATTAATGTGCCTACCTTTGTACTAACACTAGTTATTAAGTTAAAATTGTTACTAATAGTACAAGATCCGGCCTAACATCGACCTTCCCTCATCTGTTTTTCTAACGAGAGGTATTTTATTTGAAAGATTTTATATAAATAAACAAATCCCGCATGGGTTGCCTAGTCAAAAATGGTCCAGGCTACCCTTAATTAAACTTCATAAAAAATAAAAAATAATTACTCCTTCCCTCATCTGTTTTTCACAAAATATTATTACCAATCGAAAGGACAAGATGTAAGTTAACAGAAAAAAATAGGTTGCCTAAAAAAAAGTGGTCCAGAGATAGGGTTGCCGCGATTTAAAGTTTCAATATTTGAGCAGGAAAGTTCAGCGCGACAAAGAAGCACTACACGTAGTACTCTGTACAATAGAAAGATAACATGGCAGCTGCTAGTGGGCCCATTGCCGAGTAAAAGTGAGCTCGCATGCGCATTTTTCTTTAAGAAGCAACAAAAAAAAACCCGTAGAAAACATGATGTTCTGTTTTTGCGTCATTTTAGCGCTCCAAGTTAACAGACTGCGCGGATAGTTTGGGGGCGTTAAAATGACTCACGTTGTATCTTTTGTTTTATGTTTCTATCTCACAAGTAGATAACGGGGTTTTAAGGAAATACACGAATTCGAATACACCATGTACATTAATTAATCTGTAAAATATTTTATTTTCCACGATTTTTATATAATTTACTCCGAAAAAAAATCTGGGGAGTAGAGTGGTCACTCTCTAACATACGGAAAAATGCGCATGCGCGCTCACTTTTACTCGGCAATGGGCCCACTAGCAGCTGCCATGTTATCTTTCTATTGTACAGAGTACTACGTGTAGTGCTTCTTTGTCGCGCTGAACTTTCCTGCTCAAATATTGAAACTTTAAATCGCGGCAACCCTATCTCTGGACCACTTTTTTTTAGGCAACCTATTTTTTTCTGTTAACTCACATCTTGTCCTTTCGATTGGTAATAATATTTTGTGAAAAACAGATGAGGGAAGGAGTAATTATTTTTATTTTTTATGAATTTTAATTAAGGGTAGCCTGGACCATTTTTGACTAGGCAACCCATGCGGGATTTGTTTATTTATATAAAATCTTTCAAATAAAATACCTCTCGTTAGAAAAACAGATGAGGGAAGGTCGATGTTAGGCCGGATCTTAGACTATAACACTATGGGTTACCCGAAATAAATGCTTATTATTATTCTAGCGGTTGAACGGTTCTTCCATGCAGGAGGGTTGGAGATCGATTCGATCGATTGTAATTTATTCCATTTGTGACACTACAGACATCTAGCGTAATATAGCTAAACTACGTGTTAGTTACCTATTATAATATCCGAAGCTTTTAGTTTTTCCTGTTCGCCGCTAGGGTCCATCCATAAATTCGAAACGACGTCACATGGTGGCAAGGGGGGGGGGGGGGGGGGCCCAAAGTGAAACATTTTAGAGCCCCGAGTTAACTGACTGCAAAAAGCGATATCGCGTTAGTCGTGCCTGCCAACCGCGTCGCCGTGCTTTCATTTATTTATGCGTGGTATCGAAATGTTCACTCAAACAAAATAATAATTTTGCAAAAAAAAAAACTTGTTTTTTTTACTGAATCCTTATAAGGTAGGTGGTTTAGATACGATCACTTACCCCTACCGCATGAAAAAAAAAAAGATTTTAATTTTTTTTTATTTTCAATCAATCTAATTCCCGCGCGGGTAGGGTTTGTAATGTAACAGACGGCCCCAGGATCTCCTGAGAGCACGTCTGCTACACCAGTTGTAAAGAATGTGTAGGGCATTCCATACCTAGTACATAACAACAATAATAGAAATGGTTAGAGGAAAGAGGCAGGACAGCGTCACGTCCCTTGCAGCAGTCAGCGAGGTCCCTCCTGTACTCCCAGCGTTCGTCGATGGCCCACACAGCCATCCGACGGAAACCGGCGGCAGCAAACAGACCGGCTGCAGCATCCAGTCATAGTCACAGTAGCAGACGCAGACGACAGCAGGTCCGATCGCCGATCCCTCAAGTGTAGGTAGGGCAGGAGACGAAGTGAAAAGAAGGGAGAAGGGGCCACCATCGGGGCGCAGCTTCCCCAACTGAATGTGGAGGCTCAGGCCGTCCAGCTCACACAGAGTCCCGGAGTCCCATGTAAAGGCAGGTGTTGCTTAGAGCAGAGCAGTGTATACCGTACCGGGGACGCTTGATAGGGCATTTAACACAAAATATAAACAGCCAGTAGATTGACTATTACCTATATATTTTTATAGTACATGTAGAAAATCAAAAAAATAACACTTATCAAAATTACACCATGGCGTAAAAAAAACAATCCAAAGTCCAAATTAGAATTCCATCTCTCATTATCAAAAAAAGTATAAAATATAAAAATGGCCAGTCGGTGAAGATGACGATCATGAAGGTGATACTACAGGTTACCATTTAGAAATTTGAAAAGTCCTGACAAAAAGCCTGACATTTCAATAAAAGTCCGGACATTTTAGTCACAAAATGCAAACATACGAAGATTTATTGTTTGATCTCGGTTGATTGTTAAAGATTTATATTTTTTTTTATATGTAGATGAATGAGAAGTTAATAAATATTAAAAGGTTATTTGATATTACCTAAGTAAGTTTCATTACTCGTATTCCATCTAAGCAAAAAAATCCGGACAAATTAAAGAGCCGGACAAAGTCCGGACAAAAGTCTAGAAGTCCGGACATGTCCGGACAAATCCGGACGGATGGTAACCCTACGCGCGGGACCAATCTACAACAGTAGTAGATCATGTGGTTTTAAGGAATTACACGAATTCGTATACACCTGTATAAAAGTAGGCGGAGTGTAATGTCCCTATATCGGAAAATTGCATTACAACATCTCTATGTATTTACTCCGTGGTTTTTCATCAAATTGATAAACTCCTATTCGTAGTTGCTTAAAAATAAGTTTTTTTCTGTTTTCCAGGTTTTCGAGCACGCGTATTCAGCAGGTCTGAGTCCAGATGACATCCTTCACTGCATTGGTACCATGAAACCGACCCCAGGGGTGGAACAGCTGATCACAACACTAGCGGCTGAAGGATGGGACGTGGTACTCATCACTGACGCTAATTCCGTATTTGTGCAACACTGGTTGAAGGTGCATGGATTGATGGTAAGTAAGAATTACAGCTTTGCCTAGCCTTTTTCAAACTATGTTATTGTAAACAACACAAAAATATAATCGTTCAGGGGTGATTCTATCGTTACAGTTATAGCTAATATCAGTATGTCAGGATTGCGAGCAAGATAAATATAGTAAATAAAACCCCCGCGCGATCTATAATATGGGTCCTCGGGAGTCGCTTAGAGATTTTTTCAAAGAGATTAATATTCTGACGATGGCTTCCCTTTACATTTTTGAAAATATTATGTTTGTACGTAAAAATCTGCTAATGTATAATGTTAAAAGCGACGTTCATAATATAAATACTAGGAACAAACATAAATTAGTAGTCCCTAAATTTAGATTATCCAAAACGAATAAGTCATTCCTAGGAAATTGTGTTCGATTTTATAACAAGCTTCCCAAATCAATCACGGATCTCACCGATGGCAAATTTAAATCATACGTTAAATCAGTTCTCATTAAAAAGGCATACTATAAGATAAACGACTATGTTGACGACAGGGACGTGTGGCGCTAGTTATTTTCTGCACATGTGGCTTCAGAATTCTATGAAGCTTTCAGAATTGATTTACCTATATACCTACTTACTATTTTAATTTTTACTTTTCCTATAATTGCATAATTTATTATTGTAAAAAACATGTTTTTTTTTGTATAGAGTCAATTAATTTATTCACTTGACAGACATATCTGTGTTGCTGGGGAGTTTGTTGAGCCGTTTCTTCTTCACAGTATAAACACTAGAAAGCGGTGAACGGAGGGCTTTTTGATTGTAAAACTGACGTTCAAAAAGAACTACTTAAGTAATTCTAGTCTATTTTGAATAAATGAGTTTTGAGTTTGAACCAACATAGACTCTCCACCACTGAGAGTATTTGTATTTGGGTTAGTGTTAGTAACATGAACTAGATCACAATATAATACTTTACACAATTATTACAAGATCATAAAATAAGGGCAAGCTAGACAGATATAAAAGGTCAGACTTCTGCAGCTGATCTACACAGAATGCTCTCGCTTCGTTGAATGACCACCGCCTTTATAACCTCGGGTGCGTTGATCCATATCGACGACTACCTTCCTTTGTCAACATTGCCCAGTACTACCCGCTATCGATAACATTATGGTTAGGTTCCAGTCCAACCAGGGGGTCTACTCCCTAAGCACGAAGTCCGTGGTTTCGGCCTTAGTTACGAGCGTTTCCTACTCCCTATCACCTACGGACATGCGATTATTTCGGGGCCCGAACTAAGAATGAATGACAACACGATTTAACAGTTGTCTCTACTACCGATGGTGTTTTTTCCCGTCCGAAAAGTTGAACTTGACACTTGTTTTGTTCACTTCTACATTTCGGGCTTTTCGGACGGGCGACTAATTTCGTTGACGGACTTAGGGAGTATAACACCTCACTCACTACCCCCGCTAACCCGATGAGGCCCACTGAGGCGGGCCGGCACCAGCCGGGGGTTGCGGAAGTATCGTAAGTTCCCGCGACCTCCGGCGCATGTGTGAGATGGAACACCGGGGTGGTTTTTAGTCAGTAAAAGTCTGACAGACCCCTCGTTTAGTGGGGGGTTGGGGGGGGGGGGAGACAGCTGGATGAGGGCTGAATTATCGGTATGATTGAATATCACACCGATAATTCAGCAATCTGATAATGTACCGCCGTACTTATACGCCTCTGAGTGTGGCAGTTACCTACGAACTGTAGAAAATCGTTTTAGAACGAATTGTTCGATATAGGGAACAGGGAACAGACTTTAAATAATACGCTTGGAAATTGACATTTACGTTTAATGTGCGTAAATTAGAACGACACATACAATCTTACAAGGTTTGACTTGGATAATACAAATTAAGAGGCACGGAATTTATATGTTATGAATACGGCGGTCGAGCAGAGCAAATGTAGCGTGGTGTCGTTTTCCCGCGTACGGCGATTACAACACAATATGGAGCGGTCACGTCATTGGTTGAACCAATGACGTGAAGACGCATTGTCGTCAAGGGCCGCTATTGGTAGCGGCTGCTTAATACCGTTATTAGTATTGCCAGCTACTGTTGACTCGTTCGGAAACAAGTACGGCGTCAACACGAATTAATAAACGAAATCACTCGACAAAAATAGTAGGTTTTCTGGTTATAAGCAGTTATTACGAGCCTAAACCAATGTCAAATCATGACAATACACTAAAACTATATGTATCGAAGAAAATTATCACATAGACTCTGACGTCACATAAAATAAATTGGTAGAGAAGGTTAAGTGCGTATACACGTAGGGCGCGGGTTGCTGGCGCCGATCTGCCAGCGCTTGTCGGTGCTGGTCCGCGCAGTTAGTCGACGCAGGTAGTCTCTATACTGTATGGCGAACCAGCGCCGACAAGCTCCAAACTTCGCCGACAAGTTCCGACCTGCTCCGATCAGCACTGGTAAGCCGTCATTTGTTGCTGTATTTGCAAGCGAACAAGGCGTATTTTTGTTAAAAATGCCTGCTCCTGCTTCTACCTGCTTCCTTTATGTAGCGGTTACCTGCACGGACCAGTACCAATAAGCGCTGGTAGGTCGGCGCTGGTTACCTGCTTCCTTTATGTATAGGTACGTCATAACCAGTGATCGGAAAAAGGTGAGCTAATTTACCTAAACTTCAAAGAACAGAGACAAAAACTGGAGACTTCCTTACGACAACATTTTTTTTCGTGAAAATTATTCCGGGTTTCGGGACATCACTAAAGTACATTTAATATTAATGTTAATAGTACAGAAAACAATTAAATTCGTTTCCTATTTTTGTTTCCCAAAATTGTCACAAAACCAGATGACACGTTTTTCATTGTTTTTAAAAAAGAGATTGTTTATTGTTTTCAAAAAAGGAGATGAAAACAAATGAAAGAAAATCTCCGAGAAAATTCTCCCGAAAAAAATGTTGTCGTAAGGAAGTCTCCAGTTTTTGTCTCTGTTCTTTGAAGTTTAGGTAAATTAGCTCACCCTTTTCCGATCACTGGTCATAACACATTGTGGTCTATTTTTACTCATTATCGTTTGTGCATATGTACAGGGATACTGTATAGTTGGTTTTCTGCTTGCTTCTTGTTTATGTACCTACTCAAGGAAGAAACTTTATATCAACTGAAACAAACATTCTAATTATAATTAGTACCTAGTTCTTGTTTAGTAATAGTGTGAAAAAAACATGATAGTGCAATTTTATAATAATGTTCAAGATTTATAAACTCACTGTTATGGTATAATAATATGTTTCACCAGGTATTCTGTTCCCGTGATAGCTAAGTTCCCAATGTATTACCACACTACCTACTTACTACATACAGTGGGTCAACGCCCATACATTTGACAGGTCCTATGAAATGTCAAAATTATGTAGGGGTGGAGGTTATGTCCCAAGCTGCAGTATGGCTACTCGGGACATAACCTCCGCTCCTTCACCCCGCAACCCCCCGCACGATTGCTCTGCGACAATGTTCTACGTTGACCGACTGTAAGGAGTAAGATATAGGTAGACTGTGGTATTACTATACTCTATGCAGCTGTGTCACATGATTGACATAAGACTACGTCATCGACTGTGGGTGCTGCCACTGTGTATAAATAAATTATCCGAGTAAAATGCAGTTTTCACTTACTTGCTTCTTTAAAGAAGCAATTTTGAACTAGTAATTTTATGCAGTTTATTTTTTGAACTAAATAGATGAATAACACGAGATTGCAAATAGTTAAGCTACTTCGCAATTTATTTTATATTCATTATGAATTAAAAATCTTCTTAATTGTATTGAAGATGTTAATCCATGATTTTCTCCTTCCCTCTGGACCTTTAGTGGCCCGCGAATTAGTACCCCCTTTCCGAAAAACCTTGTAAAAGTCGTAATGTACGAGTAATATAGTAATTTCTAACATCGTTCGTGGAATGATTCGATGAAAAATTTCATACTGAATTTTTTGTAAGATTTTTAGTAAAATACTCAAGCCATATAAATTTTAATGTGATCTCAATTAGCCACAATAATTCGACAAGCCTTGACATAGTAAGGTTATTAACAAACAATGGTTTTAAACTTTTAATTTCTCGCTTCATTTTGACATAAGCGATTAATTTTAAGAAGTAATATTAAGTGGGGATTGCGTAATGACACTATTGATACCACGTGCCTCCCTCGTTGGTTTAGCGTGAGGTCCTGAGTTTGATCCGCAGGTCGGGCAAAGTGTATGTCCGTTTAGGACACGCCGCAATAGCGGCGGTAAGATCCGTGATGGAGGAGTGGCTGGAGAAGCGTCACGGCGCCCTCAGCTTCCGGCTGACGCAGGTGCTCTCGGGACATGGATGTTTCGGGAAGTACCTGTGTCGCATAGGCCGGGAGTAGACGCCCGGTTGTCACCACTGCGTCGACTGCCCTGAGGATACGGCGCTGCACACGCTACAGGCATGCCCTGCGTGGGCGACGCAGCGCCGTGAACTAGTCGCGGCAGTCGGTGGTGACCTCTCGCTTCCGGCCGTGGTTTTCTCCATGGTCGGGAGCGAGAATGCGTGGGAAGCTGTCGCCTCCTTTTGCGAGGAGGTGATGGTGACCAAAGAGGGAGCGGAGAGGGAGAGAGAGGCAGCTGCTACTCTCCCTTCCCGCGCCAGACGCACCGGGTTGACGAAAGCCGCGCGATGATTTCCGGCCACCCTAGTGTGTGGCCTGCGGGCGGCGGGTTAGGGGACCCTTCACCCGACCAGTAACAGGCCCGAAAAGGTGGCGCGCAGTGTTCCGTGTGCGCCTCTCAGGAGGACGTGGGGCAAGGCTCCACAGAAGGAGAGGTCCGTCAGGGGCTGGCGGACCGAGGTCTGCCGGGGCTGCCGTGCATGCAGCTTTAAATCTGGCGACCCTGGCCACAGGTCAAGAGAAGGAATACCGTGGGTTTTTAGCCGGTAACAATCCGGCAGAACCCTTATTTAAAAATGTACTAAATGTTAAATGAATAAACGAAATTAAAAATCATTTGTGCTTGTTGCCAACAGTCCTACGACGGAAGCAACTTCAGTAAGGACAAGGGGGCTTACCATTGACCTCGTATGAAAACGTTCAAATGCCAGCCAGTCAACTTCCGTTCAAAAGCAGGCCTGCTTTTGAATCGCTAAAAATCGTACCATGACAGTACTAAAGGTGAACGACTATTGAACCAAGCTGAACGGTAATGCTTGTTCATGGTACGAAAAGTCTATACAGAAAAAAAAGGTGAACGGATTTCGTAAACGTCAACGTAGCAGGCCTGCTCCAACGATGACATAGTACAAAAAAAATAAACTTTAAGAAAAAGTAAAAACCGACTTCAAAGAAATACTAAAAGGAGTAAAATAATTACCATAATATAAAATTAACAATTTCAGAAGTCGGTGGCTTCTATTTGCTTCAGTGTAGAGTTGCACCGACTTCTGAAACTGTTAATTTTATATTATGGTAATTATTTTACTCCTTTTAGTATTTCTTTGAAGTCGGTTTTTACTTTTTTTTAAAGTTTATTTTTTATTAAATACGTTTTAGTGTCATAATTTAACCCCCTCCTTCATAACCCTTCTTTTTGGCTTTGACGTAGTCGGGCATAAAAAGTCCTTTCAAATGATACCTTACACGATATAATGAAAACATTCCAAAGGGGGGGAGGGGGAACACGCACACCCTCCTCTTTTCCAGTAGTCAGTTCCCAACAACAAATATAAACAAAGCAATTTTAGTAATTTGAGAATTTTGCTTTGATCAGATGAGGAGTTCCCTTCCATATCTCTGAAGTTCATGGTCTAATCATAACAAAATTTAAATGGGACCAATCGGGAAGTATACTCTTTCGAACAAAAAAAGAATTTTTCAAATCGGTTCATAAATGACGGAGATATGAGGTAACAAACATAAAAAAAAAAATACAACCGAATTGAGAACCTCCTCCTTTTTGAAGTCGGTTAAAAAAGTAGGGCAGTTCAACTTCCAGGCAACTTCTGTCCAGCTTTAAGAGGTCATTGTAAGACCACAGGTCTCCGAAAAATAATATCGGGGGTAAAAGAAAAAAAATTTTAAGCAGCCTTCTCCATCTTCACTTATTTTGTTCCAGGATTGTGTAACAGCAATAGTAACGAACCGAGCCTTCTGGCAATCAGGCCGCCTTTACATCGAGCCGTGCATGCGACAGTCGAGCTGCGTGCGTTGTCCCAGCAACTTGTGCAAGTCACTGGCGCTAGTGAACTGGTGTGCGAAGCGTACGTATGACAAGATTGTGTACTGCGGCGATGGGGGGAATGATTTCTGTCCGGCTACTGTCTTGCCTGCTAATGTGAGTATTATTTGAGCTAGTAGTTCCAGTTAGTATTTTTTTTATTATTTTATTTGTTCGGGTTAATCTGATGGTAAGCGCAGACGGTCTAAGGGCCAAAACTGTGTTAAGCGGACGCCCGTCCGGTTACAAAAGTGCTCCGTCGCGGGAACACGCGCGGGCATCCGTCGCGGGGAGGCGGGCCCCACACCCGCGCAACTGTTCCCGCCTCCGTGCGGCGGGCGCCCGCGCGGGTGCACGCGTAGATATTCAATAAACGGTGTTACTGGCTGTCGTATTTTTTTTGCTAGTCGTCGTTTTGCTGCGTTATAATATATTAAGTTCTCCATCGACTCGACTGTACATGCACACCGTTAAAATTGAACTAGCGACACTGCGTAATTAAAATAATCCGGTCTCCGCGACGAGTACCGCTGCGTTCCCACGGAGCCCACCCGCGTGATCACGCGCGTAGACCCGCGACGGCGGGCGCCCGCTTAACGCAGTTTTGGCCCTAAGGGCGTTCGCTACGTTAAGCGTGCGCAAGCGCCGGGTACCCGTCTCGCGTGTGTGTATTGAAAGATAGTATGTACAAACCCGTCGCACGCGTCCGCGCCAGTTAGCGCTGCTCATAGTACTATCTTTCAATACACACACGCGAGGCGGGTACCCGCCGCGTGCGCACGCTTAACGTAGCGAACGCCCTAAGATGGAGCACACAAATCCAAGTAACAGATATAGAGGAATTCCATTATACCCTCCTGGCTCTCGCATACACACGACGGAACACAATAAACTGTTTGGCGCCGAATATATTTAATTTTATTTAATTTGACGACACGTTTGGTGCAGTGGCTAAGCGATTGGCTTCTGCGCTACGGGTCGTGGGTTCGATTCCCACACGGAACAAAAATTTGTATGGCCTAAAGATGGTTGATTCGGGTCTGGGGGTTTGTGTATGTGAGATTTGTGTCTGTAAACGATACAAGAGAAATCTTAGAGTGGGGAAAGGTTTTATCAAAACAAAAAAGAAAATCAAAAAAAAAAAAAATAAGAAAAAAAAATTGTCCTGCGAAATTCGTTTCGATACACACATTAATTTTCCAATTCAAATGCTACCAAATCCAAACAAAGCAGATACTTTTAAAAAAAAGTGGTGCCGGCCCCATTGTGGTGCGGGCCACCTTGTTGTGTGGGCCCCCTTGTAGTGTGGGACCCGTTCTGGTGCGGCCCTATGCTTAAACTGGGTGGTAGTACTTTCCCCAGCCCTGGGTGGTAGCAGGGCCGTCTTTAACCTAATGGAGGCCCTGGGCACATTATGATAATGGGGCCCCTATGACCTTGACAGAACACTATTTTTTTTATAACAGACAAAGAAATTACCATAAATAATGAAGTATTGTTGCATTAGAGATTGCAATTGAAAGACACAAAAAAAAAACATGAAAAACTAGTTCACTGATGATTTTTCTTTAATATTTTTACATTTTAAAATTTATCTAAACATGCTGTATCGGAAAGCCTGATTTTCGGGCGAGAGTAGATTAGCTTCGCGCATGCAAAAGCTAATGAGCTAATGAATGTAGTCAGTCATTATCGTTTGATTTTTTCGAACTAAATATGTTTATCTGTAATAAATATCGGTTATCGTTTGGTGATCTGGCAGGAACTAGGGGGGCCCTATCTATCTTGGGGCCCTGGGCACGTGCCCAGAGTGTCCAGTGGGAAAGACGGCCCTGGGTGGTAGGGTAGTACTTTCCCCAGCCCTGATTGGCAGTACTTTCTTTGGCCCTGGGTGGTTGTACTGTCCCTGGCCCTGGGTGGTACTACTTTCCCGGACGTACTCTTCCATAAGAAGCTCTACTACCATTAAAACTATAGCACTAATAAACTATAGCATCTAATAGTTACTTATATTTTCAGGCAATCGTCTTCCCCCGTCGTGGATATCCCCTGGATGACCTAACGAAGAAGACATTAGCTTCTCCAACTCCTCAAGTGAAAGCCAAGGTGGTGCCGTGGGTGGATTGTCATTTAATACTACAAGTTCTCTTCCCTGGCAAGCATTCTGCCATTATTACTCAGTAAATGTGATATTAATATTTAAGTTAGGGCGTTTCTTCTCCATCAGTGATATTCTCCAAATCTAATTATGTACACTTCTTTGATAAGTTGTATTCTTTAAATCTCAGTAGATATATTACTATGAAAGAAGTTTTGTTTACTTTTTATGAAATTACCAATTAAAAAAACATAAGTAATATTTTTTAATTTTTCTTTATTAATTCGGAAATATCGCGCTTTTCGTTACTGTTTTAGTTAGGTATCTTGTTATCTAATTAACTAAAATGTTGATTTTTTTTATTTGAAATTCTTTATTTATTTTAAAATATGTAAGTAACTCTATATTTTTTTACAATAATTATTTCAAAAATTGATTTTCATCCTAACAGTCTGTAAAACTCCACCACTGAAAATGGAAGTCCGAAAAATAATTCTTAATAAAAATAATTTTATGGAGTTTTGGAGAATATTACTTATTATGGAAAAGAGACTATAGAAATCATCTTCACACTACTACAGCCTTTAAACCCGTGTTAACAAACAGTTATCAATTGAGAACTTCTCTTATGTGTCGTTTTGACATGATTTGAGATGCAGAATTAGAAAAAAAAAGTTGTCAAATGTATGAAGTTCAGATGACGTTTAAATTTTGACAGCTGCACTTGATATTTTGCTCTCAGGCAATTTTGACAACGGTTTATTACTATGGACTTTACCAGAGACGTGGGTTTCACGTTTAGAGATTGTCAATTTTTGAAAATGGGAAAGCAAGTCATGGACGTCTACTCAAATTCTAAGGTCTTGTTCCATTGCGTATATTTTTTTTTTCTAAAGAATGTTACATGAAAATACGAAAAAAAATATGAATTGGTTGTAACATTGCACTGTTTAGAGTTATATTACACTGTTTGTAATAGTCAAAAGGAAATAATAAAAATACAGTTGTCGAAATATAATAGGTTGGATTTCACGTTTATATAACCACAAAATAAATAAATATGTCTTCTTCGATATTAGTGCCACAAACCTATCTGGCCCGGTGGCCAAAAATGGAACTAATGACGCGCTACGCTATTTTGAAATAGATTCGTCTTAAATATTCATTTTCTTTTTGAAATGGCGCATTTGAAAATTAAATATTGCAGCGTTTATATTTACATATTATATTTATCCACTTTATTGCAAAAAATATTTTAAAACAACTATTTTAAATGCGACAACAGCGACGCTGTCAGCGGGTCAGGTTTGCGGGAGTTGTATAAGTTGGCACAACACGGAGTATTTTGACAGATGTCAAATCTGATCTATTAGATTGCGTGAACTATAGTAAGTATGTACTACGGAATCCATTATTCTATTAATTGAAGTTTCACGCATACAATGACAGATAATTAGAATTAACTAATCTATTATTATAGTTATTCATATTTTTATTGTTAAGATATATTTCGTCCAATTATTAAATAGTAAATTTTTGAAACTCCTATTTTTTTCTTTATAGATTTCGCCACTAATTTTCATTGAAGTATGTAGGTACTTTTACAATTATTTTTAAAATAATTGTTTTATATCTGGGTTTGCCTTAGTCTTGGTTTAAACCATCTTTTGTAATAAGGGGGTTTTGTGTCCAGAATATATTAAGTTTATTGTAAAATTTGTAGCCGCTATAAGGCGATAGGGCCACCCTGAATTAATGTACTTAGGTTCTAATCTCGTTTTATTCACCCTTTTCAACGTAAGGCGACTCCCTAACGCCTTCAAAATGTTACCATACAAAGATTAACAAATATTAAAAAAAAACAGAACATGGATAATACAGGGTGTAAACGAATTCGGGTAATTCCTTCAAACCACATGATCTATTAATGATATAGATTAACGCCGCACGGGATTTAGATTGATTAAGGGCTGATTTTTCAATCGTCAGATAATTTTTATCTGGGGAATAAGTTTGAAGTTTTGACAGCTTTTGTATAGAAAATCTATCAAACCGTCATATTTATTCGTTGGATAAAATTTATCTGACTATTGAAAAATCGGCCCTAAAAATGGAATCAAACTTTTTTTTCCCAAATATTTTTTATATGTGATAGAAAATTTCGATGCCATGCATAAAGTAATGAAGGCACGGTGACACAGCTGCCGGGCACGACTAGCGCGATATATATCGCTCCACGCAGTTAACTTCGGACGCTAAAATTACTCAGATACAGAATACCATAATTCATTTTTTTTTACTTTTTTTGTTTATTTTGAAAAAATCCTATGCGGGGTCAATCCGTGTTACCAGTAGATCACGCGATTTGAAGGAATTACACGAATTCGTTTACACCCTGTATAGCTATTTTACGATTTTTGATGATGTCTTTTACGTTTTTCGATAGCAGGCTACAATTTACGAAATGTGTCTATGTCAGTACTCAGGATTCGTTGCACAGAGTATAACGAACTGTTGTTCCTTAAAAAGGAATATAGTGGCGACATCTATATTGTTCACAATGAACTAAATTACTTATTAGGTGTTATCTGTCGATGTTATACAATTTTATGTACATGAAAAAATAAATTATTAAATGTCATCATTTGTTTTACTGTCTTGGCGAGACCTGAAGGGTCTCCAGCCAATGGTGGGGAAGTAAAATATTTAACCTAAGCTAGAGTCTGACAAACGAAAGAAGACACTGAAAAAGCGCGGCAAATTAAAAAAAAACTCTGCATGGCAACCCCAATTTGTATGAAATAACATAATTTGACACTTTAGAAATAAATATTTTCGTTGAAAAATCATTGCCATATAAAAGTTTGCAAATAACTCGAGAGGCGTCTTTCGTTGGCCAGACTCTAACTACTTATCACAGCTACTTATACTACACTAACATCATGACTACCTGCGGTGAGTTTTTCGTTGAATAATGAACTCTTGTATGGAGTTTATTATGGTTTTGTTGATTTTTGGGTGGTCTTCCATAGCGCTTGTCCAGATGAGGCGTTTTATTCATGAGTCGCGCGTGGCCAATCCTGCGATTGTGAGTTACTAAAGGTTCATACATTCCGTCCACATGCAGTCGTGCGTTTTGCTGCTCGCGCGTCATCATCATCATCATCATTCAGCCGAAAGACGTCCACTGCTGGACATAGTCCTCCCCCAAGCATCGCCACATAGACCGGTCCTGTGCTTCTCGCATCCAGCGGATTCCCGCGACCTTCAACAGATCATCGGTCCACCTTGTGGTCGCCTACCCACGCTGCGTCTTCCGGTACCCGCCGCCACTCCAGAACCTTTCGTCCCCATCGGCCATCCGTTCTGCGAGCAATGTGCCGCCCACTGCCACTTAAGTTTGGCAATTCTTAGAGCTATGTCGGTTACCTTGGTTCTCCTGCGGATCTCATCATTTCTGATATGATCACGCAGGGAAACTCCGAGTTCGCGCGTGAATCGCGTAAAAGTTGTCAGAACCTAGATTCGCGTGAATGATCCGCGTTCTGTGCTCGAGTACCCACTAAGGACACCATTGCTACGAGTACACGCGCGATTGTTGAAGCGAGGAGAGAGGGTTGTTTTTACAAAAATTGAACAGGATGGCCCAAAATGCTCACGCATAAACGCATCTGTAACTACGGCGCTTAAAACGCCTCACCTGGGCAAGCTCTTAGGATTTGTTATTTTTTTTATAATTTTTCAATATTTATGCCACAAAAGCACGCCGAGCAACCTTAAATTTGTGGACCAGGTCCACGGTGAGTGTCCACGTTTCGGCTCCGTAAGTCATTACGGGTAGGACGCACTGGTTAAAGACCCTGGTCTTAAGCTACCTGGTCCTGGGACCTGGTCGCTAGAGAACTAAAGTGACCTACATTGCGCGTAGAATTAGCACGCTGAAGTGGAAGTGGGAAGGCCATGTCTGCAGACGAACAGATGGTAGATGGAGCAGACACATGTTAGAGTGGAGACCGCGTTTGGGCAAACGTAGTGTGGGACGCCCTGCGGCACGATAGACAGACAATTTGGAAAAGGTGGCTGGCTAAGGATGGATGCGGGCTGCCCAAGACCGGGATGGTTAGCGATCTCTGAGGGAGGCCTACAGCAGTGGACGGCAATAGGCTGTTATGATACGATGATGCCAAAAAAACCCTTGCCTCCTACGGGCAGGGTCGTTTCTAGGTTATCTGGCGCCGGGGTGCAAGCATAGCTCAGGCGCACCCTAGAAGCGCCTCTTATGTGTCAGCGCTCGGGTGTCCTGCACCCCTTGCAGCCCCGGGTAGAGACGGCCCTGCTTACTGGCTGCACAGAATACACAGTGACAGACACCATACAGGTTTCGTAATAAGATCCAGTTGGCACTATTTGGGTGGACATTCATTGAGACACAAATCGCTATTGTGCATGAATAACCACATAATCCTAAATGTTCAAACTAGATAAGGAGCCAGCGGAATCCAAAATAGCCCTTATTCTTTTGCGAATAAAACTAACATTCATCATCATCATCTGCCTAGCCTTTTCCCAATTATGTTGGGGTCGGCTTCCAGTCGAACCGGATGCAGCTGAATATCAGTATTTTACATGGAGCGACTGCCTATCAGACCTCCACAACCCAGTAACTGGGTAATACGATACTCTTGGTAAGACTGGTTGTCAGACTTTCTGGCTTCTGACCAACAGTAACGACTGTCAAAGATCTACAAATGACAGCCGGGACCAACGGCTTTACGTGCTTTCCGAGGCACGGAGGAAACTCGTTATGGTAAACGGTCACCCATCCACAGACCAACCTCGGCAAGCGTGGCTTAACCCGGAAGATCGGTCTATGCGTCTGTAATTATTTAGCCACGAGCTCCTCAAAACTAACATTCATATCGGCAAGAATTACGAAGTGGCATCGCAAAATGTCGTTGACATTTCTTTAATTTTTAGCGCCATTTTTTTTCAACTATGTAATCTAAGAAGGCTCCTCGAAAATAAGATTTTTTTTTAATGATTCTTGTTTTTGAATCGACTTTTAAATGACTGCCTCGTTGGTCTAGCGGTCGCAAGCGCGACTGCTGAGTGTGAGGTCCTGGGTTCGATTCCCAGGTCGGGCAGTGTTATTGGGTTTTTCCGTGTGGGAATTTCTCAGTAGCAGCCCGGAGTCTGGATTTGTGCGCGGTCGATGGCAATAGGCTCGCCCCCTATTACATGGGACTTAAACATAACGGCGAAATGAGGGTGTACCATACACCTCTGCCAACCCTTCGGGGAATACAGGCATGAGTTTATGTTTATTTAAATGTCGATACATTTTTTAAATGTTAACATTTGAACACTACGAGGTTTGACTAAATATAACTTTAGACAAGGAAAAAGAAAACAAATATTATATCTAACATCTTTTATTACGACAAATAACTTATAAAGTTTATAGACAATATTTCTTATTTTTTAATAAAAAGCGCATGCAACGCCACCTAGCGTCTCGTTAAGCAACACATTTTAATAGGTACATTAACCTTATCCTACGAGAAATCTACCAAGAAGCCATTTTGGTAGAAATTTTGACTTTCCACCTAGCAACATCGAAACAATGGAATATTATTTTGATATGGCAACATTGGAAATGGCAGTGATCGGTTAGCTTAATGGTAGATTTTCTCAGTTCTAACATTATTTTGTTACTTTAATACTGATGATAATAATTAGGTCGTAAATGCGTTGATAAGTGTTACCATTTCATAAATTTTCTACCATTGTGGTAGTAAATAAATAGGGAATGCTTTAAATTACATTTTTCTTATAATTAAGTACGAAATATGATGCTGTGTTGTTGATTATCATTATTTAGTTTTGAACGGTTAAGCTTATTAACAGAGCTTCTAGATCCAGTTAGTTAATTATCTGTCATTATACAAAACATTTGACGTCTAACAAAACTACGAAAAAATGTGTTGATTTGTTTTTATAGCTACAAAAGGTATTATATTATGATTTAAAACATAAAATCTTTTTCTACAGTTTTAGGCTCGACTGAGGTACTACTACCCTTGTATAATGCTTTAAAAATAAACGAATTACAACAACACACTATCATAATTCATCTAAATCTTAAAGTTACGTACTTTACAAGCTGATTCAGCAACATAATTATAAATAATTTTAATACATATACATATTTTTTACAAAAAAATCTAAAAAAGATGTGAGGCTTAAACCTAGAGCAATAGGAACGTATGATAATAAAGATTTAAAGAGTACATGATATTACTTTAATTAAAAAAATTCATTGGAAGCATTGACTTAGAATAAGTATGGACTTCGGGTCATCGCTCAAAAATGTCCGAACCGAAAGACCACTGACCTGTATAATTACCACTGGACTGGGTGTTCCGTAAGTTTGACAGCAATTTTTTTGTGCCAATTTGAAGCGCCAATAGCCTGCTAGCGTGTGTCCACAGAACTAATTTTGACGTATATTGTAGGGATGTCGGAAGTGAAAAAAAATATCGATATATCGATGTATAGATATTTATTAAAATATCAATATCGACGTCGATATCACCAGGAAAAAATATCGATATATCGGTCAAATTTTCAGAGATTTTCGGTTTTAAAGTAATGATGTATTTAGTTCAGTCTGGCTCAATAATAGGGAATAGTTTTTTAATTTTAGTTTTTTTTTTATTTTATATTCTATGTGTGCAAATCAATCAATCATCAACATGAGATCTGGGATTGACCTACAAAATGCAAAAAAGTAAGATAATTTGAATTTCGCGGTCACAGTCGGCGCTCCCACCTTAATATAATATAGTAAGTAATTATGATACTACGTTTATTTACTGTAAACACTTATTATCAAGAGTTTTTTTTTGTATCGATATTTGTTCGCTGATGTCGACATCATTAGTTTTAGTACCACAGACACTCGCTACGTCTAACAGCGCCAAAATGGCGATTATCAAACGGGCACAAAATCACTTTGACAGCCGCCAGTCCAGTGGTAATTATAGAGGTCAGTGCGAAAGACTGTTAAAACACAAGAAATTTGAAAAGAGCTACAATTGCGCGCGTCATTCTTCATTTGGCCGAACAAGCAGCTACACCTCAATGTCACATGTCAACAATGCAGTATAATGTAGTGAGATCGTGTAAAAACTACTCAAAAAAGTGAAAAAAGTTGATGGTGTATCATATTTTCAGTAGGTATATTATTGTTTTACAATTTTTAAGTATTATTTTGTTAAGGAACATTGTATTTTACTTAAAATTGAATTAATTGCAAGAGCAAAACACACAATAATCCAACTAAATAAAAAGTATCTTATTTTCCTTCCTTTGTTTGACCAATTATGTCAACTTCATTTGGTTGGATTACCACAAGAAACTTGACATATTAGACAGAATTTAGAACAAAGATTCCAAAGAGTCGTTATTTTTACGCGATGTTTTTTTGTATTGCGATTTTGAACCAATTGCAATTTGTTTTGTTCTATTCATTTAAACAAGTTATAAAAATACAGATTCGGGTCTAATCGCGTAAAAACTTAAAAGGCACTAAATACCTTTTTATCCCGACGTTTCGGCCGAATTACACCGGCCGTGGTCACGGGTAGACTGAAGTTGCGGAGCAGTTGTCATCTTCGTGAAGCAAAAGTATTTTCATCTACCCTCACTCGATCTTGATTTTTATTTTATTTTATTAAGTTATCGTCGGTACTTCGACACACTACACTAACGACGTCTTTACACTCGCCTAAACCGTCCCGTCTACGGTAACACTTGCTGATGACCGGATTCCACGATGTTGACAATTTATATCCATCTTCCCGATTGAAATTCTTGTACTTCTTAATTTCAATCGCTTCACGTACGATTCTGGGATAATAGTGACGATCGGTGGAGAGGATTTTTGGACAGTGTAGTTCTATCCAGTGATTGGAACCGGACTCCAGAAGGTGCTCGGCTATTGCGGACTTATTGATCTGGCGGTTTTTGACTGCAGCGATATGTTCCTTGACTGAATCGAGTGAGGGTAGATGAAAATACTTTTGCTTCACGAAGATGACAACTGCTCCGCAACTTCAGTCTACCCGTGACCACGGCCGGTGTAATTCGGCCGAAACGTCGGGATAAAAAGGTATTTAGTGCCTTTTAAGTTTTTACGCGACTAGACCCGAATCTGTATTTTTATAATGTGTACAAATCGCGAAAGTTTAAAAACATTTAAACAAGTTATTTTTAAACTTGCATTGTATGCAAACATATTATGTACGAAAATATGTATGTTGTCCTTCCGTTTCAAAATTGTATTGGTTTTTCGGTCACTACCAAGTTTCCGATCGAGCTGAAATTTTGCAGGTAGGTATGTGCATATTAGATCATTAAAATGTCATTGATCTAATTTGATGATGGAGCCAAAGATTAGGCAAGCACAGGAACAAATGGTAGGCTCGTCGAGTTTCAGCTCATGTACTTTGTCATTATAAGCACTTTTCATCACATAAATAATGACGTAGGTCCGATGGTAGAGCCGGAAAACGGGCTCTGGAACTTCCTAATGGCAAATAGTGGACACGTGACGTTTGGGCTCGTTTGTTTAGTTATCATGAACTCTTTTAAATACACATGACAAAAGATTGTTTTCTGAAAAATAATAATATGCCTCTGATTTAATTTCAGTTTTCCTCGAGATTAATTAGATGATGCTGATGCTGATCGTGATACTTCAGCAAAGGAAGCGAAGTCGCGTTTTTGAAAATGACGATGTTGTAATTTTGCAAGAAATGTTCTAAGTATGCTCTTTCAGTTGGATTAAATATTTAGCAATCACAATAAATATAACTAATAATAAAATCTTTTAAAAATTAAGGTTGCTCTATTACTCCTATGTTCTCCAAATTTTCGTTTAATGTTAGATGAAGTTTCGAAATTTGAAAAATTGAGCAGTGCTGTCATGTTTTCGTATGGTAAAAATTGTTGCAAGCTAAATTAGGCATTATGATAACGACATAGGATTTCATCCGTCGTAAATGAGCTTGTTGGTATTTCTATGTTTACATTATGTCAATTCAAGACACTTTTATCGTGAATTTTGTACTACACTCGTTGTCCATACTTATTCTAAGTCAATGATTGGAAGTCAATCTCGCTTCAAATACTGGCCGCAACTGTAGCAGCTTCCCAAGAATTCTCCGGTCATATAAAGTGTATTAATTGTGTAGATCAACTACGATAACTTGGTATTTTTTACTATGGCAACTCCCAAACTTTACCTTTTGACAGCTGTCAGATTTATTGGGTGATGATGAAATGAAGCGGCAAAGTTATTTTACGAGTACCAAATCACTTTGCCTCTCTGAAGTGAGGTACATATTTACCCCCTTATTACAAAAGATGGTTTAAACCAAGACTAAGGTAAACTCAGGTTTAAAATATCACTTTCTTATGTCATAAAACAAAAAGAGACGGGGCAATTTTAAAACCTAGGTTTTTCTTAGACCATATTAATTTGTAATAAGGGGGTTAAAGCTTGTTTTCAGAGCGGCATAGTCATTTTACGCGTATTGTACCTTCTCGTTGGCTCACATACAATATGAACGAAGCAAATAGCATATTTAGCCATGATTATTTAAGTAATATCATAAATAAATCTATACTTATAAAGAGAAAGGTCCTGACTGATTGACATACTGATTCATCAACGCAAAGCCTGAACCACTAAAGCTGCAGCAGTTGAAGTTGCTGCACATGAAATTTGGACAGCAGGTTCCTTTTGTAACGTAGGCATCCACTAAGAAGCCATTTCTCGAAATTCAACCCATAAAAGGATGAAATGGGGGATTAAAGCTTGTTGTATTATAAATTAGATACATCATACGTTCCTATTCCCCAAGTTGTATGCTTAAAGCTAACTTACATAAATACCTAAGTATTATTTGCGTCTTAACATGGCAAGATAATGTTCAGTTTTAAACCAGCAGCTGAGGTCAATCGCGCCAGGCAAAATAACTGGCAAGATTAAGTTAAATAAGAATTAAAATGTCTGTAGGCCTGGCTAAACTCAAGACTGATTTTTCTCCGCTGAGAAGTGTGAAAATACTAAGTAGACCTGTCAAAATGTACACAATATCGGAATTTTATAAAATAGACAAAACAAGTTGCGTGTATTCATGTACGCACAATATTACAACTGAGATAGAAAAGAGGTTTATATGTCAACAACTAATGTCATGGTGTCACATAGAAAAGAAGTTAATGCCAACAACTTCATGGTGTCATATAGAAAAGATGTTAGGCGCCCCATAGTTAAAAAAGACAACACAAAGAAGTAAACCTAGCGATGTACTGTAAAATAAATTATTATTATGTTAATGATCAAAATTGTCTCTACGTTTTTAATTTTAATTATATCATCCCATTTTATGTGTTTTTAAATTGCCAGGTAATTTCTAGAAGTAAATGAAACTAAATCTAATCTAAGCAGGTATTTCAAAATTCTAAAAAAATAAAAATGAATTGTAATGGGGACAAAACTGTCACATTAAGCGAAAGAAATTCATTTACTTAGAAATACATCGCTAGGTTGTATTGTGATCTTTGTATTGTCTTTTTTAACTTAAAGTTTATGAGTAAAAAGTAGATAAGTAATTAGAGTTAATGTAGAACGAATCGTCTATCTAGATTTTGGTTTTTTAAAGTGCGTAATTTAAAAGTACATCGCTGGCTAACTGTTATAGAAGAAGTCATTTTTTATAAAAACTAAAACGGAAAAAATTGCGTATTAAGCATATTTCGATAGAACAAATATAGAACTAATTATTTAATGTATTCGTTAAAACGCAGGGCATGGTCAATCGCTAGGTACAGAGACACTCTTATAGAAAATAGGTTTATGTCAACAACTTCATAGTGTCACATAGAACAGAGGTTTATCTTCATAACTAACTTCATGGTGTCATTTAGGAAAGAGGTATTCCCTGGTATTCCGAAGAAAAAGCCTTTCTTTGCTTTCTAACACTGGCTAAGTTACATTTCACTTTGACAGGCCTTATAATTACACAAAATTGTATATTTTACAGTTTTTTGTAGGTATTTATCTGTACAAAAAGACTGATGTTGGCTAAATTGTAATGTTATTAATCAGATAATAACTCGTCAAATGGACCTCCTTTAATACTAAGATGAAATAAAGGACATTTTAAGGTTAATTATAATTATTTAGTTGCTTCAAACTCTATAACCATAGTGTTCTAAACCTAAATTTAAAATTTCTACTATTTCGATAAATTAAAGGGGAACGCCCATAAAATGCCTGAAATGGACAGAAAATACGAATAGTCCTTAATTCTAATTAGAATTAAATATGCATAATGAATAATTCTCAAGTTTGTAAACGTAGGAGGAAAATATAACGATCTTTAAAATATTTCGCTTGATATCCGTCTAATTCATTCTTATTTTTTAATGGACAACTGTGTTTAATCTGACATGTGTAATCGACATTCAGCCAAACAAGAATTTTCAAATAATTTATCGAAGTATTTTATAGAATTATTGCACAGTTATCGTTCATTTAGAATAATTCGACCTAATTATAACGTTTATCTAATGAAAGTAATATTATATGCATGTCAATATTAATTAAAATAAAATTATTTTCAAATAAGAAAAAGTATCGTAGGCTGCATGGATAACATGTCCTTTGCCTTACTGACAGTTTGATATTGATTACTGCATTTCATTTTTCCGTTGAATTGTGGTTTTGAATTGATCGATTCACATTTTGCGTTTGCGACTTGAGTATAACTTAATAGGATATAATAACGACGACTTTGGCCATTTTTAAGGATTTTGATTTTACTTCTGCACACGTTACCCCTTTTCGAACTCGACTTAGATTGAACCCGCCTTGACGACGACTCGGCTTTTTGACGACGGACCTGGACCTGCTTTTTATACGACTCTGCTATTGTTTTGGACTCTTACACCGTGTACATTTAAAAATGGATGGAAACGTACACTGTGTTAATTGCTATCTCGATCTTACAGCGATGAGACGTAATGTCGTATCAGAGCAAAATGATGAAGTACGTCGTTTAATACAGGCATGGATAACACCATTAGCTGTAAGTATATTCATTCCATAGTTTTTGTGAATAATTATATTGAACTGAACGCACTGACATTGAACAATTAGTACATTGTTTTTTGTTCTTTCTCACAGGTTGAACCAGGTAGTGTTGTTTGTGATGCATGTCTTAGATTAGCGGTTCACACTATCACCGAGACACCTGGAACCAGCCGGCCAGGTAGACAAGTAGGCCACCAACATGTGTGCGTTTGCTGTGGACAGTCTGTTCTACGACAACGATCACATGTTGTAAGAAATAGCAGTGATCGTGAGAGGCACATAATGAATGTAGTAGCACACAGAATCCAACCACGCCAGGTAAGTTCATTCCTCTGCCCTAATTCTGTGTAATTCCCTCTTATCCCGTGCAAATAACGTCACTATCATGTCTTTTAAAAACTTATCACAGAGTACTTTTTTATGCATAGGTTTTCGTTCATCGAGCTTGAAGTAAAACAAAACCAACTTTTACTTTTCATTTTGCTTGCAGCTACGTTCTTCGGATTTGATCTGCCACCCATGTTGGCAACGATGCAGCCGGGCTACCTCACCCCCTACTACTCCTTCACCAAGCCCGAGTCCGGTACCCAGTCAGGCAGGTAGTTTGAATATACCTCTACATGAAGAACCTCCTCAAATAAGATCCAGCGTACTGTTACCTAATTACGGAAGAGCAGTTGATACTCAAAGTCATTGTTTCTATCCAGGATGTAATATGATTGATAGACATGTGGTACCACTTTCATTAAGGGTGTGGCTCTTCAAGGACTACAAGTTTTATATACCAAAGAATTCAAAAATATGTAGTCATCATTTGAATAGTGACTTTTGGCATGAACTCCCTGCTTTGGAAGATATGAATCATGAATTCACTGTGGACCACATTGAAGACTTTGCATCATTTGTGAATTATGAATGTCGTGCTTTGGACTTCGAAAATATACACTTAATGGAAGAACATATGGTGTGGTACTTTTTAGGAATGAGTAGAAATAGTTTTGGTACTCTAATGGGAGAGGTGCCCCGATTGGCGCAAATGCATAGAGGTTCTACTGCCCTTGGAGCTTACCTGATGAAATTGAGAACTGGAGATTCTGATGAAAGATTATCATCTCTTCTACAAATACCGAGAAGTACTCTGGAACGTCTAATGGCTAAAGCAAGGGAAAAACTGCATCAAGATTTTGTTCCTATGAACCTTGGAATTGGACATATAACAAGAGAACAAATAGCAGCAAGAAACCTTGTTCTACCAAATGGGCTGTTTGGCGAAGTCGACGGAATAAGGAAGCCTGTCGTAATTATTGATGGAACATATATCTATGTACAAAAAAGCTCCAACTATTTGTACCAAAAAGAGACATATTCTCTTCACAAATATCGAAACCTTGTGAAGCCATTTTTGCTTGTTTGCTCCGATGGCTATATAATCGATGTGTTAGGCCCTTATCCAGCAACAACTTCCGATGCTCAGATAATGATTAGTGAATTTGATGAACCCAGTAAGCCATTGAGACAATATTTTCAGGATGGTGACGTATTCATTCTTGATAGAGGGTTCAGGGATTCCATTCCACTTTTGCAATCTTGCAATTATAGTGTTCACATGCCATCAACACTGCAAGTAAATGAAATTCAATTATCCACTCTGGAAGCTAATAAAAGCCGAAGAGTTACTATTTGCCGCTGGGTTGTGGAAGCCGTAAATGGAATATTCAAGCAGCAATTCAAATTATTTCGCCAAGATTTTTTTAATAGAGCTTCGAGACATTTAATGGTAGATTTCTCTATAGCAGCAGCATTAATTAATAGGTTTTATACTAGAATAGTTGACAGGCCAGATGCTGTTGATATTTTGCAAATAATACATCAGAATATGTATACAGAAAATATACTAGCTGATTATGTGATCACAAATAATTTGAATCGTCGCAGAGCGCAATTCCAAAGCATTAATATAAATCCTAACAATGTTGCTGATTTCCCACAACTGACATACAGCGAAATGGTTTTGTTGGCATGTGGTACGTACCAAATAAAACAGGCTCGCTCATACTATGGCGAGCACACACGAGCGAATGGTATTTATAAGATTGAAATATGTAGGGAACTGGATAACGAATTAGTTGAGCATTTATCTCTTCCGGGTAATTGCTTTTTACTTCGAGGAAAAATACAAAGCAGACATATTTCTCAAAAAATATATTTTGTTTATATAATAATTAACAATTCCTTATCAGGGATAAGGGCTTTACAGCATCGCTATTGTAACTGCCTCGTGGGACGGCGAACAGTTGGTACCTGTGCCCATACTATGTCAATAATATGGTACTTAGCATGGGCCCGGTACCAACCCAATATCAATCCTCCTGCACAGTTTCTTGATGATGTGTTAGTGGTTTTTAATGATGATTAAAACATTTAAATGCAGTTTTGTTTATTAATTATTGCGTAATAATCTTAAACCTTGACTTAACCTATATTTTAGAAAAAGATGTTTGGAACAAGTTTTGCCGAGTTTTTTTGTAATTATTGAAAATGATATGGGTTCCCTACGACTTATAGTGCAATTTGGCGTATATTTCATTGTTGTTCATTTCAGGCATTTTTTTATGTGGCTGATGGGCATTCCCCTTTCATAATTATTTTAACGCCAATACATTACAGATTACATAATACTTAATAACTAACTTAAATAATAATATTATCAAAAATAAACAACATACGAAATAATATTAATAATAAATAGTTTAATTACACTGAAATGAACACATCGATATCATTTTATTTTCATTATAATTGTAAAAAAAATATGCAAATAATGAAGTTTCGATTTGCACTTGTCATGGATTAAAATGAAAATTGTTAGGAATTTATTGACAATTCCATTTAAAAGACAATTAATAAAAAAAATATGTAATTCAATGATTTTTATAAGTATTTTTATTTTAATTATTAAGTTTATTAACGTAAATCGCTTGACACATTATAAAAGGTAAAGTTTTTGCTTGTATAATATAACTAAAAGCCTCATTTAATTTAAAAATAATTTATCAATCGAACGTTAATTTATTATTATTTGAGATTGATATAAATCCAACTTAATGATTGATCAATCAAAAAGGTTGGTTGAATAAAGGTTTAAATGATATTTATAGAATGTTGTTGGCGGCAATTTTAAGCGTATCATTGGTAAAGCGCAAATGATATGAGATATAATTCTATAATGCAATTCAGTAGTTACTTCCAAAGCATTTTGATAAAAATTACTGGAATTCCGTATCGGATTTTTTTCCTGAGGACACTACTATGTTAAAAACATTAAGGATAACTGCAGAAACAGATTTATCAATAATAGTTTGGTGCCCTAAGTAATCGGTTTAGCCCTTTTAAGCTTTGGTATCTTGATCGAAACGCACAACGCTACGGTATGCTGTTTTTTTTTTTTGACTTCCTTATGTAGTCCTGTAGACCGTTTCTGCGTAACCGGGCAGTTATTGGCGAGACGGGGGGGGAGTAAAATAGTTAACCTAAGCTAACTACTTATACTACACTAACATCATGACTACCTGCAACAACAGCACTAAGGGCGACTCCTAGTGGGACTCGGACCTCGGCTTAGGGCGTTGCTGGCAGGGCTTAGGGCGGGGAGACAGCTTGATGAGGGCTGAATTATCGGTGTGAACCACGGTATGCGGCGCCGGACACATAATCGCATAGAATACGTATAGAATGGTCTTTTGATCCGTCGTAGTCTGCGTCAGCGGTGAGGGGCAAGCGCGGTGAAGTGGGGAGCGGATGCTCCGCACAGCGCGGCGTCGTGTTCGTTCCTTCGCTGCCGTGCGCGTTACGGGTCATGGATTTGTTCGTGTTGACACGTCTACTTTGGTAGTTGCGGCAAAATCAACCCTATATGTTACTATACTCTTTGAAATCAACTGACCGCTTCTCTCTCTCTCTCTCTGTGTCGCGTTGAAGCCACTTACCGCAGCATTGTGCGTTTCGAGACCAAAGCTTTATTCAGAACAATTCGATTAGTCAGTTGTCAAACGATGCGGTAAACCATCTCTTTCTCTCTCTTTACGAGAATCGTAGACGGAGCGAGATACCAGAGCGAATCGGTCGACAATTATTTTTCGAATATGTTCTGGATAGGCAGGAATTTCAGTCCTGACTTTCGAAAAATAGCAAATGTAACAGCAATTGTGCATTTGTCTTATTTTCGATTCCTTTGTATTATTATTTATTAAGTATTATTACTTATTTTTAATACTAAGACTGGGTATAAGCCTATAGGTACTAACATACAAAAATGTTTTTAATTTACCGAAAATGTGAGGTTATTTTACGCGCGGAGTACTGTCAAGGGGATAGAATCTTTGTAGCATAGCTCCCCGCCGCTATTTTCTTTTTCCAAGTTATGGCGCACGTTTGAAATCGTATAGAAGACATTTAAACAAACAAAAAATATGGTGCCCTAAAGGGTCACGTTGCCGAGATATTTGGAGGTAAAGATCACCATATGAGAACAATGTCAAATAAACTAATTACGTGTTTATATGCGTTAGATTGTATTCAATTAATAGTTCCCAGGTTAATTTAACTATTCATTTTCTTCTGCTGCCTTATTGTTTCACCGTGAGCCGCAATTTGAAAAAAAAAAAAAAAATGGCGGCGGAGGCGATGTCAGCTTCCGTAGAAAAATGTTCGAACTCCTTTGTATCATTTAGTTTTTACTTCTTAATCTATATTTTTCAGTTTCAGCTACAGTTCAACGCGCTTTTAATTTCTAGGTTATATTATTGGATATAAATCGCCTACTCTACATAATTAGGCCGTTCCTACTTTTGCATATAATCCTTATTTCAAAATGGGGGTATAAATTCGTTTCTTTATTGTTAGTTTTTAAGAAAACTGCATTAATTTTGGATTGATCAATCGGAAAGGTTGCTCCACAGTTTTGATTGATAAATCAAATTGGTACGATAAAAATTGTTTAATTTTTTTCGTTGCTTAAGCGATATTATCAACTTATTGTTACGATGAAAATCTGACCGGTAAACATAAATCATTTACTTTAAAAATTAATGCAGTTTGCTTAAAAAATATAAACATTTACAGTGATTTCTACTTTTAATTAAACCAACCTTACGAAATGAATTTACACGCTCCGTTAATAATTTGTATGATATTCAGATGATATTGTAAAAAAAATAGTCCTAAATGTGTTTGTACATCTAATATACAAACTTGTGCAAACGAATTCGAGTAATTCCTTCAAACCGCGTGATCTACTGGTGACACTAATTGACCCAGCAATAGTTTTTTCAGTATCATTTCATTTCTAGCCTGCCTCATCCCACTGCTGGGCAAAGGCCTCTTCCCATGACTTCCAGTTTCTTCGATCCAGAGCCAAAGTGGACCACTGGTCATTGGTTTTGTCTAGCTCGTCCCGCCATCTTCTTCGAGGTCTGCCGCGACGCCTTCTGGCTGTGTCAGGGCTCCATAAAGTGGTTATTTTGGCCCACAGCTCATTGGGCATGCGGCACACGTAGCCAGCCCAGGCCTACTTCAGTTTAGCGGCTTTTTAAGCAACGTCAGCAATTTGTGTCAAACAGGAGTTAACTGACTGCGTGGAGAGATATCGAGCTAGTCGTGCCCGCCAGCAATATCGCCGGGCTTACATAAATTTTTGCGTAGCATTGAAATATTTTCTTACATAATTTATTTTTTAACGTTCATTCTTTGCAGGGTTAATCGTGTCCCCTAGTGAAAAAGGGAAAAAGTCCTTATACCCTTTTTAGCTCGAAGAATTGCCAATCTTTAGTGGCAGTGGGCGGCACATTGCTCGCAGAAAGGATGGTCGACGGGGCCGAAAGGTTCTGGAGTGGCGACGGGTACCGGAAGACGCAGCGTGGGTAGGCGACCACAAGGTGGACCAATGTGAAGGTGAAGGTCGCGGGAATCCGCTGGATGCGAGAAGCACAGGACCGGTCGATGTGGCGATGCTTGGGGGAGGCCTATGTCCAGCAGTGGGTGTCTTTCGGCTGAATGATGATGATGATGATATCATGTGTGTGTGTTCATGTGGTTTTAAGGAATGACACGAATTTGTTTACACGCTGTATGTTTGACAGACACAACAGAGAGTACACTAGATGCCTACATTAAATTGTTTATCAATCTATAAGGTTGGTTTAATCAAAATATTATAAATATACAATGCTACAAATAGTAAGGATGTATAGTATATTATTTATAAAAAAAAGCGTGTTTTATTGTCTATTGCCTGGGGTGCGAGTTCGGTTAGTGTTGGTGTTGCCATGTTTCCGTAATAAGCGTCATATCCTTTGAGAATATAAGGATTTTTGTACTTTTAAATTGCTATATCATAAATGGAAAACAAAACAAAAGTTTTTATGTAATTAAAGTGATAATCCATATTTTACACAACTCAGAATAAAGAATCAAAGATTAAATTTGAGATTATAAAATACAGATTCGGGTCTAGTCGCGTAGAAACTTAAAAGGCACTAAATACCTTTTTTATCCCGACGTATGAGATTTTCTAACAATTAAGTATTTTTCAAGCAAAAAAGAAAAAAAATCTAAGTTCTCTCTCCTTGCTATTAAAGGATATGAAGCGAAATGCATGTCAGAATCGATTCACAGAAAAAATCTACACTTTTTTATTATTTTTCAACATGGCAACACTTCCAACTTGTGACGTAACAGCCGTTATTTTACATTATTTTATTACATTGTACATTACCGTTATTTTAAAAGGGGTAGAGTTTAACGTTATTTTAATTTATGGACAATTGCAATTCCAATCGGGGCACTTTTTGGAATTGGGGTATTTCATAGTTCCTTATATTTTAATGGCTGGTGTATTGGTAAACTACATGAACTGGGGTATTTTAATATTATAAGGTATTCAATGACTCGGGGTATAACTCAAATTGGGGTATTAAATGACTTGTGGTATAACTTTGAATTGGGGTATTTTAAAATATGACGCACAAAATGACTTGGAGTATAACTTTAAAATATGGGGTACTTAATGGCTTGGCGTATAACTTCAATAGGGTTATTTAACAGCATTGGGGTATATCAATGCTTGTGGGTCAAATGGAATTCGGTATTTAATATTAAATAGGCTTATAGTCTTGTTGTGGTGTTACAGTATCTAAAACGATGGGGTATTTTGACATGGGGGTATTTCATGACATCGGGGTATTTTTGACATGGGGTAATTAATGACATGGGGTATTTCATGGCATGGTCAGTCTTGGTTTAGTGGAATGGGTTATTTCTTCCGCACTTCTTCCCGCATGCGCACTTTCTGACTATCTCGATATCTTTGGTGTATCTCGTGCCGTCGGAGCAGATCAATCTTATCTGAAAATAAATAAATAATTAGAAAATGTGTCGATTTTTTTTAGATTAATTTCAAAATTGTTTTTGGCACTAGTAGGGTGTGGCGTTTGGAGAGTAAACGGTTCATAGAAAAACACAAGCTTAGTCGGAAAGGGGGTACTAATCCGTAGGCTACTTATACTATCACTGATTACTGTTTTAAAGCAAGTGTTAAAAATTCAAATCAAATTTTTATTTTAGTATTTTCCAAAAATTCTTTATCCCTGCTTTTTTACGAATTCAGAAAATGGAGCTTCTAATTCGTGACCCCACATATATGACCTAAAATTTAAAGCAGCTGATCATAGCTGAGGATAGATAGATTATAGTGTATTTTTTATAAAATCTTTGAACAGCTATTTTTCTTAAACTATTGACTTTTGGGGAAAGTGGTAGAACAAAAGCGTGTGGTGGAATGAGGTGTGGTGTTCTTCCAACCAAAGGGAGGATCCTCCAACCAGGCGGAGTCTTAAGCCTGGTGGGCTATTGTTAATGTTGGGCGGTTATACACTAGGTTGGTCGGAAAGAGCGTACTGGGGCCCAATTCTGCTAAAATAAATTGTTGCCAAACGCAATCGAACCACAACCGTCAGTCAGTTTTTTTTTCGAAAACTTTCAAAACGATTGATTTTGTTTTTTGTGTCAAACAATTTGATAGCTTTGAAATTGAGAACTGTCTGAATGAACGGTTCGGCCTTGGTTCCGTTGTGATTTATCAAGATTTATTTTAGGAGAATTGGGCCCCTGATCCGAAAGGACATTAAAATACCCATAATAATGAAGAACTTTTTTTGTTCTACAACTTTCCCCAAAAGTCAATAGTTTAAGAGAAATAGCTGTTCAAAGATCTCATAAAAAATACGTTAAAATCTATCTATCCTCAGTAATGTCACCGACACACATACTTTTCAAACCGAAATACAGCAATGCTTAGCGGCAGCTATAGGTAGTACTTCTCCGGACGAACTGTTTCACGAGGAGCTCTACTTCTAGAACAGTGTAGTACTAACCTTTCTCTTCTTAGTCTTCCTGGGCGCGCAGCAGTGTCCCTTGGCGCACCCCCCCCGCCCCTCCCGCGCCACACACCGCGCGCCCCGCACGGCGCGGCGCGACCTACACGTGCCCTCTGTTATTATCTCACGGGTCGCCTCCTGGAATGGGAGGAAGGAATCAAAATGTTTTATTTCACATAAACCAATACAGGCGCTTATAAAAAATCGAATATAAGTGCACGGTTCCAATTATTCATTTCCTATGGAGAAGAGTCGGCAAGAAACTACACGGTTATGCCACTGATCTAATGTTATATTAAATAAAGTCTATTGATAAAATGACTTTGCAATAGAATTCCAATTTTCTTTGGAAAGTGAACTAACCTTTCTGCAGGCCCCTGTGGCAGGTGTCGGCTGTGAGGGGGCGTGTTCTGACGGCGACTGCTTGTGAGATGGCGCAGCTGAAAATAAATAAACATTATAATAATGATTATATATACATCATGTTAACTAATTAAAGGCGTTCCCGTTAATCAGCAACAATATAGCGTCGGTACATATAAAAAAAAAAAACCAACCAAAAATAAAAATAAATATCACAAAAAATTATACGCAAAAGCAACGTTTACTGCGTAGCCGCGGACTCGAACCCCCTCATTACAAAAAATGGTCTAAGAAAAACCTAGGTCTTAAAATAGCCCCGTCTCTTTTCGTTATATAACATAAGACAGTGATGGGTAGATTTTAAACCTGGGTTTACCTTAGTCTTGGTTTAAACCATCTTTTGTAATAAGGGGGAATATGTTTATCATTCGATTCCTTCTCACACTGTGAGCAGTAAGGTTTAAGATGTCATACATATACGATAAACTAGCGATGGGCGATTGTTGCAAAAAAAAAACAATCGACTAAATCGAAAATTGTACTGTTGCGCATTCGATTGTCGATTTAGTACTTCCTCACCATAATTATTCGAATAACAATCGACGAACTACTAAATGTACAGAGACAGTAGAGGACAATTAAATAATCTATTACCGCCACTCGCATAATAACTACAGTTGTAGTTGTAAGTAGTGGCGCACGGACTTTTAACTATTGAATTGTTTCGTAGCGGCAGCGCGCGCACCACCTTTTAGTAATTACTTATTTAGTAGTACGACTATAGTAATACGTGCGCTGCGCCACAATTCAATAGAAATTACTTAGTAGTTAAAGTTGATACGGTAACCGTATCAGTGATTGTCGCCTGCTGCGCGTCGTTAGTCGATAACAATCGACTAACATCAATTGTTATCGACTTTTATCGACTGGACTGAACAATCGACTAAGTCGATTAGTTTTAGTAATAATCGCCCATCGCTACGATAAACAAGTATTCGTTTTTAAAATTGTGAAGCGTCGATTCTAGGAAAAAGTATGTTTACCACTTTTTGATGTTATGAACTCCTTTTAGGTATGTGTGTCTAGTTAAGGGTCAAAATACTCGTCCGATAGTTGCTTCCGGGAGCCGGATCCGACTATCTGATCGGATTCATGAAATACACGTACGATACTCGTGTTCGATTTTTTCTGGACGACGACGACGCCCGGACGATGCTTCCGATTCTGACATCCGATCCGATAGTCTGATCGTACGTGTAATTCATTTTCAAACAAATGTATGACGCGGAGGCCTTCAGATAGTCTGATCAGACTATCGTAACCGACTATCGGATGCAAGTATCGGACGTGTATTTGGGCTCTAAAAGTTGTATATAGCGAACTTGATTGAATTTACTAAACAGGTTGATTTCTTTTTCTATGCTGCCTAGTTAGGTTCTTTGAATTAACCTTATTAGGAAAATTAAGAAAAAAATACTTTACCCTGTCAATTCTTTGTGAGCGACAGACCGACCTTATGAAAAAGTAATGTGCAAGCAATTATAGACCTTAGAGTGGTAAACAGTCAACAAGTCCCCGACTGTACAGTCAGCATCAAAAGTAGCTGAACATTTGAGTTTTTAAACTTTGCATTAATTAGATTACTAATTGATAGGAAGCAAAAAATTTAAGGCATACTTAGAGCTATATCTAGCAGCTCTAGGTATCTATTAAACTTTTTGTTTTAAAACAATTCGTTTTCTAATTAATGCCAAGTTTAAAAACTCAAATGTTCAGCTACTTTTGATGCTGACCGTACATGCGCACTTGTCTATCAGTATTCATATAATCTATCTACTTGGTTTTAAGAGGAGAGTCCTTAAGAAACACCTGAAAAGGCACTTACTGTTTTCGAAATTTCTATAAACTCTCCGCATGGAATTACGTAAAAAAAATAATGAAGAACCTTAATAGATGTGCCAACAGTTTCACCGCGAGATATTTGCGAAATCATCATTAATTTCGAGAAAAAAAAATGTTGAATTCCCTCAAAAACATCTAAATCGACCTTTTCTATTTGCAGAATTTACGTAATTTTAAAGGAATATATAAAAATCTATTTAGTTCAATCGTGACACGAAAGTATGAACAACACGTCTACCGTTTTATTATTTTAATAAATCAAACCAAATGAGAGTAATCTACGTCTCAACATTGTTAATTTTTTACGGAAATTGTTTTCCGTTCCCCATACATTTTAGTATGGAGCAATACTCTCCCGTAATTTGTTTTATAAAAGAGTACGCACGCGAAAAATTTTCAGTGCCATCCTAGAATCCAAGGTGACAGCACGTCCGTTTGTAATTCGAGCCGAGCTCTCAAAACATCTACGCACAAGGCATAAGGGTGGGTTGCGAGTAGGGTTGCCAACCCTACTATATAATATAGTATCCTACTATATTAGCGGTCCGACTACTATATTTCTGAAAAAAATATATAGTAGGCGAAACTACTATATTTTAAAGGCATCAAACTCAAACCAATAATATTCGTTTCAAAACGTGTAAGCGTAATACGAAACGTCACTATCTATTTCTGAACGATTCTGGTCTGTCAAGTTGACATTTACGTTCACTTTGAGTTTGACAGATTGCCAGTTTTTATAAAAAAATATTCTTTTAAGAAATAAAGCACCTATTTTGGAACCTACTATATTTTTTTAATTTTTTCGTTATCTACTATATTTTTGTGGGTAGCAATTGTGTAACTACTATTTTTGACAGACAAAGAGTTGGCAACCCTAGTTGCGAGTGTCGTGACATGACTGCATTTTTTCACTCTTCGAACAATAAGACAGACGACTCTGACAGTGACCAAATTGACACATTTTAATTTCAATATTTTTTTCACTGAATATTCGGACACCATCAAATTATTGAAGCTTTTTAGGACAGTCAGATTAAAAAGTTTTAATATGTGGCAAAAAACGCGTTACCAAAACTATTTGTGGCTTTAAGGTGGCATCTTTCAGTAATAAATAGCTTTGTGAACTCACCACTTTGAACTGCACCAAAAGTATTCTTCGAAACGCACCAACGATGAAACATAGAGAAGAGCATGAAGGATCCGTAGTGAAATTATATCGATAAACGTTTTAAAATTCAGCTGCCCTTATTGTTTATTTATTAAAACTACTAGGAAAGCAGAAATGAATTGCAACTAGGTGCTTAAGCGACTTACCTCCGGTTTCTGAATTCAGAATTCTAGGATAAGCAGTACTTAAATAACATTTGAGTACAGAGTTGTCAAAAAAATTACGGATTTTAAAGCAGTTTTTTGACAACTCCGTACTCAAATACTACTTATGTATTGCTTATCTTGAATTATCAATTCAGAAATCGGTAATGGTAAAAATATAGGTTTTGAAATTGAATCATTTGTCGTTTTCAAAAGTACCAGGGTGACAGAAATGAACAGAAAATGGGCGCCTAAACGATGTCACTAAGTTGTGAACCAACGATTAAACACAAAGAGGAATGTAAAGTATTCATTATTATTCTTATATAAAATAAGATAGAAAACTTAAAACTGTCCTACATATATCTTACCATAATTATAGGTCACTGTCACTTAGTCAGATCGTTTAAGCGCCTATTTTCTGTTAATTTCTGTCAACCTGGTACTTTTCAAAACAACAATTGATTCAATTTCAAAACCTGTATTTTTACCATTATTGAGCTAAGTACCTCCAGTTTCTGAATTGAGAATTCTAGGATAAGCAAGCAGTACTTAAGTAACATTTGAGTACGGAGTTGTCAAAAAAATTACGTATTTTAAAGCATCTTTTTGACAACTCAGCACTCAAATACTACTTAAGTATTGCTTATCCCGAATTTAATTCAGAAACTGGAGGTAAGTCGCTTAAGCACCTAGTCCCAGTTCATTTCTGCTTTCCTGGTAATTTTAATAAATAATTTTAAAACGTCTATCGATATAATTTATCACGAATCCTTCGTTCTCTTCTCTATGTTTCATCGTTGGTGGGTTTCAAGGAATACTTTTGGTGCGATTTAAAGTGGTTGCGCTTCGAGGAATACCCCATCTTTATTTTGTATGTGTTATCTATGTATGTGGGTTTATAATATTATTTATTAAAAACGGCTGCTTTAGTTATAATCTGGTTAAAAACTGTTTTTTTTATAACTATAGGCTGGGCGGAGAACGGATTTCCACAATTATTAAGGTATCGTTGAAAGTTTTTTATCTGACTGTACAAAACAGCTTTTTTTATTGGTGTCCGAATCATCAGTGAAAACAATATTGAAATTAAAATATGTCAATTCGGACACTGTGTCCGAATATATTGTGAGTTTTATATGTACTTATAGGTATATATATTTTTCACTTTGAGATCACGGCTCATCTTCCGTGCGGAAGATGTCCGGTCCTTTGGAAGGCATACACGGGGACACAGGTCCAACGCGCAGAGGCCCCAGTGAGAACTTTTTCACTTATTATTAGTATAATGATTTCCTTATTTTACCACGTTTCATAGCTACGTCAAGGCCGTGGGCAGACTTGTCAATTTTGACGTTTGATAGCTTGTCAGCTGAAGGGTTCTCTATTTCTTGTTAATATATTTTTCTGCATATTATTACTATTTCAGATAGAAATGGTAAAACGTAAAGAAAATTACAAAAGTTTAATCTTGATTGTATGCTTCCGGAAATAACAGATTCAAGATTAGACAGAAAAATGGAAATAAATGAGCCCAATTATTTGATTGAGGCAATTAAAAAACGGGAATCTGAAAGAAAATCAAAGAAACGGAACAGCGAAAATGTTTTATCTGATGTCAGCAGCCCCAAGCAATAAATAAATAAATTAAAGAAAATAATTTTATCAAGCATTAATTTTTGTATGTACACACGGCTACACATCAAGCTATAAATTTCCAGTTTACACTGCCCTCTCATTGTAATGAAATCCTATACAATGCGAGATCAGCTTATACTGAAAATGTACAGCTTGATCTGTAGCCGTGTGTACTAAGATGTACCTATAAATTTTTTGTAATAAAATATAATTTTAAAATATCAAACTGAGAAAAAAAATTTACTATACCCAGTAATTGAGTTATGTACATTAATTGTTTTTCATTACAAATCAATCACACATTATCTCGTTTTCATTTTTATGTTGGCTCTTATCTTCCCTCGCAACATTTACATACCCTAAAATATTCCCAAACAAAAATTATGTAAAATATTCGAAAATAGAAACACAGAAAATCAACAATAATATATTACAGTAATTATTCTAAGTTTAAATCTGTCAATACCGATTACACTGTGACCCCACCCTTTGTTCACGACACCAATACTATGGGCACGCGTGCCTCGCGGTGCGGTGAATAAATAGCTAATACATTGCGCGTTTTTTGCAACATACTTACTAGTCCTTCAGAAGCGAACGCGCACTGAAGGTTTATTTAACCCGGCGCGCCACAATATAAATCTTCGGTGCGCTTTTGTTTTTTGGTATGTGCACACTACATTGTGTGATGCAGCTGTATTAGTAGAAATGTCGAAGTGTGGGTTCGAAAATAAGTTCTCACGCTCGCAAACCTTCCTCTTAAACAGGCCGTTATTCTTTGTTGCTTATTTTTGTATTTTATATTTTTATTTAAATGTATTAATGTAGATTAAGGGTCTTCCCACATTTATCGACGCGGAATCGGCTTAAACCGAGTGCGTATCACCACACTACTCGACTTATCTAGACAAACGGCTCGTTTCGCCGTCGGCCGGCGTCGCGACTCGCGACGCGTCGTCTGAGCCGAGCCGATGCGAATGGTATTAGTAACACTTTTTGGAAATCACGGCTCATCTTCCGTGCGGAAGATGTCCGGTCCTTTGGAAGGCATACACGGGGACACAGGTCCAACGCGCAGAGGCCCCTCTCGAGAACTTTAATCTAAAATGGGATGGGGCACCAACCGGGGACTATCCACGGCTGCACTATTGGAGTACAGTCATGGGCCGTCGTAGGTGGGTGCAAGACTATTGTAAAATATGGTGAAAAATATCTGGTCTATGGGAAGGGATGTTAGGTGGACTGGATAACTTCTATTGCCGGAAGAAAACGGCGTCTGCCTTTCAAGCTTAAATTTGAAATAAATTGGCAGACAGTGACTCGCCAGCTCACTAGCTGGGCCCCCTGAAAGCCGCCAGTACATAGGCGATGGGGGCAACAAACGTGTGAGCGGCTAGGGGTGTAGAGAGGTGTGGCCCCGGTTTCGCCGTCGCGGGTCTAAAAGACCCGGAGTGGGTTTCCCCGCTATTACGCCATTAGACACTTCCACCGCCGAGCATATAGCTTTGGCGGCCCCCCTCTGGCCGGCCGATACAGGCAAGCCAGAGTTGAGAGTCCTGCGGGCACTCTTGGGGTTCCATTCCAGCCAGCCAATAAAGGCAATTAGTAACACTATTATTACGTAGACAGAAAGGCTTTTTTGACCGGTGTTAGCCGATTCCGCGTCGATAAATGTGGGGAGACCCTTCTGTATACTTAATTTTAGGCAAGGTGACCCCCGAACTAGGTTTGGACCCCGGCGCCAAATAACCTAGATGGCTCTGAACATGAGGACTATGTTGCGTGGACAGTGTGGACTTACCTGGCGACGCCTGCACGTTGCTGATGGCTACCTTACGAGAAGGAATCTTGCTTCCTTGAGAGATGACTGGAGCACCACCTGAAGATGAAATAGTTGTGTAAGTGCTGGTAAGAGTTCTCAGCCGTATTTGAGAGTGGAGGCGGGCGCGGGTGCTAGCGCGGGCGCGTGTAAATCAAATGTATGTAGACGCCAGTTGCATTCACAGTGCTCCCGCGAGTCGCGCGCCTGCATGAGGCGGGCGCGGGCGCGATGGCGCGGGTGTTTCTAATGGCTCAGTCCGCCCGTATCGTTCACAGTGATGTAGCGTCTGTTTGATTCACCCGCCGAAGCGTCGTACGATAGCTCGTTCGGCACTACTGTGAACACGCAGACGCCAAGACCCGAGCGCCCGCGCCCGCCCTCGCACCCGCTATTGCAGTCTGATTGACCACTCAGGGGTATTGGAATAAGTTCGAAACACGATAGGTAGTGAAGAGAATATAATCATAAGTAAGGAACTCGGCTTTGTCTCGTACGTGAGTCATAAATGATATTTATTTCTGTGAATAAATCTGTTACAGAAACTTCTACAAGTCAATGTAAGTTTTTTTTTTAAGACTAGATGATGCCGCATTTCCTATCTGACAAGCTCTGAGAAGAAAAGCCGAAACAAACTCAGAGGTCAAGGTCTCTTTTAAAGTCCAGACATTGTGGTATAAAACTATGTGAGTGTAATAATGTAGGGCAACGTCTGGAATGGTCTTTTGAGGAAAGAGCCATAGCATGTTTGAGTCGACCTGTCCTAACTGACGGCACGCATGCATCAGCCATCGTGTAGCTCAACCTTATTTTAGTCATAACATTATGCTGAGCGATGGCCGTCTTGCGCAGATGTGACGCATATTTTCCCCAATAACTTCTCTTTTGGTTTTGTGTACAGTTTTATTTATTTTTGTACGTCATGGCGGCGCGAATAAAATATTTTTTCTTTCTTTCTTTCTAAAAGTTGGGAATGAAGCATTTCACGAGTTATCGCTTGAGAGGAAATGACTGACAAAATATACTATCTGGCTCATGTACTATTAGTGCTGTTGTTGCAGGTAGTCATGATGTTAGTGTAGTACAAGTACTTAGCTTAGGTTAAGTATTTTACTTCCCCACCATTGGCTGGAGACCCTTCAGGTCTCGCCAATAACTGCCCGGTTACGTAGAAACGGTCCCCTAGGACCATCTACAGCAGTCCACAATGTTGGGCGGGGTTTGTCATAATCGCCACGCTTGGCAGGCGGGTTGGTGATCGCAGTATGATTGTTAAAGTACTCAGAGAACGCTGCTGCCCATCCTCTAGTGAATCCCTTAGTCGCCTTTTACGACACCTACGGGAAGAGATGGGGTAGTGCTATTCTTTCCGGCACTACACGGACTACGCCACACACTTAGACGAAGTTTATATCGGATACATTTCGGAGAGTGTGCTTCAGATCTGCATGATCTAATACCCCCCTGCCCTTTATTCTATCGGACGGCCAGAAGCACGAAAAAGCGCCATCGGTTCATGGTTGATATACCAAAAACCCGAATGAAGCGCTTTGATTCCACTTTCATTGTGAAAACTGCCAAACAGTGGAATGTAGGGCATTCAAACTCGGATAGTTATCAACTCCGGAGCTAGTTACGATGTTGAGCAATCAAATCCGGAACTCCGGAGTTGGCTTCGGAGTTGACAGCTTTTTTAGAAATTAATAAAAAGGCCCTTTATTTTAATCAATATAAGTTTTATTTGTTCAGGAACCAGTGTTTTTGTTTAAAAATTTACTGTCTGACAGACAGAAGTTATAATAGACAACTAATACGCATTATAAAATATAAAAACAATTAACAATCATAAAAAATAAACATTTGTTGGGCAAGTTACAATAAAATAATAATCATGAACTTAAAGGTACCTAAAAAATCAACTTTTTTTGAGATCGATGTTCTTGGTAATATGTTTTGAGAAAAGATAAGGCATTTAAAGATGAGTCAGAAAGAGAACTTCTAAGCTTAGTGCAGAAAAAGCCTGCTGCCGATGGTTTTTGAAAACCGGTTTCAACTCCGGTGTTCTATTTCATCTCCGGATTTAAAAAATGCTTAAAATCGCTCCGAAACTCCGGAGTTACGAAACTCCGGAACTCCGAATTGGAAGCCCTAGTGGAATGCGCTGCCCGAGTGGGTGTTCCCCGACAGCTACAATCTGGGTGTCTTCAAGTCACGAGTGAAATAGTTTTCTTCTGGGTGGGCGTGCTTCATCGTAGACCGCATCATCGCTTTACATCAGGCGAGATGGAGGACAAACGCAGGACTATTACCAAAAAATAAATAAATATATGACCAGCTACGGATTACGATAGGTACTTACTGATAGAAGCCCTGAGCTCACATTGGGGCCCTGCAGTTCCTGCTCTACAGCGGCACGTGTAGTCTGATGGAGAGCCTTCCTCTCTGACGCAGCGGCCACCCCTGGCACAAGGGTTGGGGACGCAGGGGTCCTGAGATGATGAGAACAAGTTAGATTGAGTTTCAGGGTCATAAAGGCAGCATTAAAATTCCGGCCGTGGTTCTATCCATGGTCGGGAGCGGAAGTGCGTAGGAAGCCGTCGCCTCTTTTTGCGAGAAGGTGATGACTAATAATTGTTTGCTGCACCGAACGACGTCATTACGTCGGCGCCGGCTGTCGCTGAAAACCAGCGCTGGGGCTTTGTCTTGCATAGGGTCGCAGCATAATGCTGAGCGATAGCCGTTTTGCGTGGATATGACGCATGTTTCCCTCAACCTTCTTATTTTTTGTGTTTATTTTCTTTTTGCGTCATGTTTACCGCAAATAAACGTGTTTTCTTTCTTTCATGACGACCAAGGAGGGGGCGGAGAGGGAGAGAGAGTCGACGGCCACTCTCCCTTCCCGCGCCAGACGCACCGGGCGACGATCTCCGGCCACCGTAGTGTGTGGCCTGCGGGCGGTGGGGTAGGGGACCCGTCGCCCGACCAGTAACAGGCCCGAGAACAAGGCGCGCAGTGCTCCACAGTAGGACAGGTCCGCCAGGGTCTAGCGGACCGAGGCCTGCCGGGGTTGCGGTGCATGCAGCTGCAAGTCCCGCGACCCCAGCCAAGGGTCAGGAGAAGGAACACCGTGGGTTTTTTAGCCGGTAAGAGTCCGACATAACCCTTCACCTTCCTCGGGCGAAGGGTATTCATGAGGATTATAATACAAAAAAAACGGCCAAGTGCGTGTCGGGCCACGCGCAGTAATAGGGTTCCGTAGTTGTACAATAATGCGGACTAAGAAGAGGGCTTAGTAATTTTGCAATGGAATTTGTACGAAACTTTTACTTTTCCGGTTGATCGACTATTACTCGTAAACTTGTAAAGCCTACTTAGCTGTGATAGTTTTCATTTTAACTTCGTTGTGACCCTAACAAAAATTAGCACTTTAAAGTATAATATTTCAGAAACGGATCCCTTAATCGAAAAATTGTATCCTCAAACTCACAATATTTTTGAAAGACCTATCCAACAACACCCTACACGATGGGGACGACGAGAAAAAATAAACATCCCCACTTTAGATGTAAAGGAGTCACCCTCAAAAAAATATTTTTCATGATTTTATTTTACCACTTTGTCGGCGTGATTTATATGTATATCCGTGCCAAATTATAGCTTTCTAGTACTAAGAGTCTCTGAGCTAAGATGCGGCAGCGAACTTCATTATTAAAACAATTTAATAATTAAAAAACTATTCAAATACAACGGAGAACACGATGACGATTCATTCGAAACTAAGGTTTGTGGCCCCGCCCACTGTGACGTCATGACCTAATTGAAGACGCATGACCTAATTGCCTTGCGGCATCTCCGCTTCTTTCTCTTCTCCGTGGTAGCTTCCGTTATCTTTGGCATATAAGTGTCTTTGGAACTTACACATTACATTGGTTTATACTAGGTCTGGAACCCGCCTTCTGGTGCTCAAGAACCAGGACCGTAACCCAGGGCCAGCGCGCAATCATCATTATTATCTTACCTGGTTATGTCTGCCGGCGTCCTCCTGCACGAAGACAGTGGCTGCCACTGCGCTGGTGGGTTCATCCTCTCCGCATCCAGCCGACGTTCTCTGGACCCTGACTGCGTTCACGTAGTCCACGCGCTTGTGGTTGATCCAGGCCTCTTTTAGACAACCTGTAATAATAGGGCTTGATACAGAAACCAGTACTCCTTGAAATGGCACACATGAGGAGGTTCCTTTCTCTGGAGCCCTGACTGCCGGCAGCTTGGACCCTGTTCCCGATGCCGGTGGGTTATTTTTTTTTGGGATTTTCTTTATTTTAGCTAACTACAATTAGAAGGGTACAGAGGCAAAACAAGGAATGTCACAAAAAAATCAAATATAAATTAAGTATAGCAACACTTAGGTTTTCGCGCGTATTTTTATGTAGCATCATGTAAAAAAACATATTTAACGATCATAGTCCTTCATATTGAATCTTCAACAATTGATATGTAAGACAAAGTTATAAACTTTCAAAAATTAAAATGTTAATTACACAAAATCCTGTTTTAGTGACATTCCTTGTTTTGCCCCTGTACCCTTCTATTGTAGTTTACATGGGTTGAGGCCCACTTGGATTCGGGCCCACTCATGTTGGGAGCCCACACAGGCTGGGGGCCCACTAATGTTGATAGCTCACTCACGACTGGGGGGCCCACTCATATTAGGGGCCCACACAGACAGGATGCCCACTCATGCCGGGGGCCCCTAAAGATTGGGCCTCTCATATTGGGTGCCCACACAGACGGGACGCCCACTGATGCTGGGGGCCCACATAGTTGGGAGGCCCACTCAGTTGGGGCCCAACTTAGACTAGGGGCCCCCTAAGGCTTGGGCCAAACATATTGGGTGCCCACATAGTTGGGAGGCCCACTCATGTTGGGGCCCCAATTAGACTGGGGGCCCCCTAAGGCTTGGGCCCCACATATTGGGTGCCCACATAGTTGGGAGGCCCACTCATGCTGGGGCCTCACTTAGACTGGGTCCCTCTTAGACTGGGGCCCCCTAAGGCTGGGGGCCCTTGTCATTTTACCAATCTTGCTGCCACATAGTCAAATATAAATAATAATTACCTTTAAAACTAGTAATATTTCGTAGATGCCATTTATTGAAAGCTTCCTTTGCGATGTCTTCCGGCACTCCTCCTAGGTACATCGGTCGTTCTAGACGGAGGTACTCCTTAGTACCTAGAAATAAAAGTATAAGAATAATATTTCATTAATGTTTCACGTAAAAGGTTTTTTTTAAACTTGGTACAAATATCTCGGCAACGTGACATTTTAGGCACCTTTAGGGCACCGTATTGCCGACATTTTTAGTTTGTTTGAGGATCCTCTACTGTTAACGCAGCTCCATCTATGACAGCCACGACGACACTACCACAGCCAACGGAAGATGATTCAATCGTCGTTGTAGTTAGAGTGCGCGCAAGATAAGTCTGCGCGCGGCCGAAATCGGAACTAATCGTGGTCCACCAAAGTGTGTGCCGTTTTATCAATTTTGAATAGAACTACCTGATTGTAGGAATGTTTAACGGGAAAAATGTGTTTGGCGATAAAAAAAATATCAGCTTAAAAAGCGGTAATTATAACTTTTGCGATGATTGCAACGTTGAGGACGCCCTCAGTCGCGCGCAGAGTTATCTTGCGCGCACTCTAAACGTCATTCCGGTTAGTCAGTGTCATCTCGCTTAGATTGCACCACTGTTTTGAAGAAATCGATAATGTTTAATCTATGGTGTTCTATTGTCTGTACCTTTCAATAATTTTCAAATGAGAACAGTCACTATTATAATTGAATTGAAACGAAAGCGTCGCCTAATTATTTCTACACCTCTGAGACCCAAAAACTTCTCCGCCCTGCTGACACACTATAGTCCATCCAACATCTACCCATATTTATGAGTGACAAAGAGCGCTGCAATCTTGAAAATAAATCTTTACGTCGCAATATCTCGGCAACGTGACACTTTAAGGCACCGTATTGCCGATATTTTTTGTTTGTTTGAGTATCCTCTACCCATATTTCCGAGTGACAAAGAGCGCTGCAATCTTGAAAAAAAAAGAAAATGGCGGCGGGGGTCTTTGCTAGTTTCCATAGAAAAAAGTTCCAACCCCTTTATTTTATTTCTTTATTTACCTTCATTGATGATAGATCTTGCTGGACCGTCGTCTACTTTTAATGTAAAGTTCTTCTTGATGGCAATCAACTCAGCCTTGTGGTAGTTACCGTCGGATACCATCTCGAAACTGTAATATAAATAGAATTCTTACATTATTAAATCTACGAGGGCTCGTGGATTTACAAGGTTAAGCTACGTTTGCCGCGTTCTGTCCGTGGATGGGTGACCATTCGTTACACATCGAGACTAGGGTTGCCAACCCTACTACATATTATAGTATCCTACTATATTAGAGGCCCGACTAATATATTTCTGAAAAAAATATATAGTAGGCGAAACTACTACCTATATTTTAAAGGCATCAAACTCAAAGCAATAATATCGTTTCAAAATGTGTAACCGTAAAACGAAACATCAATATCTATTTCTGAACGGTTCTGGTATGTCAAGTTATCAGTTACGTTCACCAGTGGCGAAGGCTCCATACAACTCGATTCCTATCGGCTTCCCTTTCGAAACGAGTAGTTAGTGGAATTCACGCATCACACTTGAGCAAGGTAAGCATTTTTTTGGTCCGGCTTCCCTTTTAAGAAAATTCACCCATCGCCACTGACGTTCACTTCGAGTTTGACAGCTTGTCAATTTCGATTTTCGCGCTCTCGAGTTTGTGTTTTGGTAAGTATCTACTTTTGAAGTTAATTTATAAAAAAAATATTCTTTAAAGGAATAAAATACCTACCTATTTTGGAACCTACTATTTTTTTTCATCCTTTCGTTATCTACTATATTTTTTGGGTAATAATTTTAGTACTACTATTTTTGACCGACAAAGGGTTGGCAACCCTAATCGAGACCCCTCCTTGCCTCGGAGAGCACGTTAAACCGTCGGTTCCGGGTGTCACGAATACCTATGACAGTCTTTACGGGAAGTCAGAAGCCCGGAAGTCTGACAACCGGTCTAACTTTAGGATATCTGCATTGTCTAGTAACTGAGTTGCTAGGTCTGATGGTAATCGATCCGTGTAAAATACTGGTATTCACTAGTTGGTTACAGTGCTCGTGACTAAATAATTACAGCCGCATAGACCGATCTTCCGGGTTAAGCCACGCTTGCCGAGGTTGGTCTGTGGATGGGTGACCATTTACCATAGCGAGTTTCCTCCGTGCCTCGGAAAGCACGTAAAGCCGTTGGTCCCGGCTGTCATTTGTAGATCTTTGACAGTCGTTACTGTTGGTCAGAAGCCAGAAAGTCTGACAACCAGTCTTACCAAGAGTATCGTATTACCCAGTTACTGGGTTGTGGAGGTCTGATAGGCAGTCGCTCCATGTAAAATACTGATATTCAGCTGCATCCGGTTCGACTGGAAGCCGACCCCAACATAGTTGGGAAAAGGCTAGGCAGATGATGACTAGTAGGTTACAGTAGCAGCTGACCTCAATACAGGGTGTCCCTGGAAGTATGGATCAAATCGAATAGGAGCGTGGGCAAGGTCATTTCAAAATTTGTAGTGTAAAAACTTGAGTAAAATTTTGCAAAAACAGCCTTTGCAGTAAACGTTTTTTTCTTATTGAACACATGTTTTCTAGCTGCGTAAAAGTATTACCACAAGAAAGGCCTACTGTTCGCCAATGTCCTGAAAAAAAAAAAATGATAGCTCTGATAGTTTTTTTTCTATGCGAAGTGATTGAAAAAAAAAACAATAATTGGTCATAACTTTTGAACTGTAAAAAATTGCACCGACATTCTCAGGGTTAAAAAGTTTGGAAATGACATTGCCCACGCCCCTATTCGATTTGATCCCTACTTCCAGGGATACCCTGTATATTGTTTCTCACATATTTTTACTTGCAGTGTCAATTGAGGGGCGTGCCTTACTATCGTAAATTGATTTCTAATATTTCTCCGAACGAACTGTTTCACTAGGTGCTCTGTTTTACATACCTATACATAGTAGAAGTAGGGTGGTTGCCTATATCGTAACTGATGCGGATGCGACCGTTGAATAGCTCGACAGCGAGATGCTCGTTCTCTCCGAAGTACATCAACACGCCGTGGAGTTGCGTTGTGCTGAATACTGGGAAGAAAAACAAAAAGATTTTTACGTCACAATGACGTATAAAGCTGGGTTCTTTGTGCGCGATTCGTCCATCTCGCGATCAGTCCAATGGTAAAGAAAATGACCAATTCGCGGTTGGTCCAAAAAATATACACGTTTAGTTTTAGTATACACTAAACCTGAAACTAGTTTGTTCAGAATCACTAGGAGAATCGATTGGTATAGTTTTTATATCACGTTAAATCTTGCATTTTTTCAATAGGTTTCTGCGCATAACAGTGGACGGGAATAGACACCTTGAGGTTTGAGACGGTCCGCTCGGTCAGTTTCCGTGTATTAGACAACCCCTGCATAGCACATCTCAGGCATTTTACACTCTACTGGGGAACTTAACGCAACATAAACTAAGGTGTAACTTGGAGATTTATTTAAAAAAATACATACTCCGGTAATTCTGATTAAGATCTTGTTGGGGTGTCTCGGTTTTTTGTGTATACTAAAAATAGTGTTGTATTTCCAAAATGTCTTATTTTAATTAATGTTGGAAATATATTTTTTGGACCAACTGCGAATTGGACTAAACGCGAATTGGACTAACCGTGAAATGGACCAACCGCGAATTGGACCAATCACGCCTCAAGGAGCTGAGTATCGACGTGAGACTGCTCGCGCGGCTGCTCGCGAGGCTGCCCATCAAATGCACGAGCATTTAGTAACGAGGTAGTCTCGTGATATGCTCAAGTTCCGTCTACACAGGCGACACGAACCATGCTGAGCCTGCGAGGCGTCAGTTTAAGTTTCACCTAAGATCCAAACGCTTTAGTTGCGTTTAGAGCGCGCGATGTAACACACACGAATCCCTTGCAACTGCGCGCCCTTAGAGCACTGCACTTCACCTACACCGCGCTGGATCGTGCGAGGCAGCATCGCAATGTCGATAGCTAGCTTAATAGTGTCTACTGTAGGCCTAGCACTACAACGTTAGAGATAGTAATAAATAAATAAAATAAATAAATATTTTGGACATTTTTTACACAGCACCATCTAGTCCCAAACTAAGCAGAGCTTGTACTATGAGTACTAGATAATGGATATAATACTTGTATACTTTTTTTTTTGTAAATACATACTTATAATACATAAGAAACACCCAGACCATCACAAACACATATGTTCATTACGTAAATATTTGTGTCCTGTGGGAATCGAACCCTCGTGATCAGCAGTCCGACACTCGAATCACTAGACCACAGACGTTGTCAAAGTAATATACGTCGTTTTGACGTATAATATCGTAAACGTAATGAATTTCGAATCGAAAAAAACTTTGAGTCTTTGAACTGAAAATGCAACAAAAATATAAGGTATTTTTCAAATCAAATCGAATGTATTTCCAATTGTATTGTACCAATACTGACTAATAGCCAAAAATACACTGAATTTGTGGAAAAAGAAACTGCTGTTCCGTATAATATAACCAATTTTGATTAACAAATTGCATGGAACAGCTGATTTTGTTTCAGTAATTTTTATTTTGTCCCATAGTAAAAGTTGTACATAATGATGAACACAGTTTACGGTTTTCAGGGGCCTAATTCTCCTAAAATAAATCTTGATAAATCACAACTGAACCAAGGCCGAACCGTTCATTCAGACAGTTCTCAATTTCAAAAGCTATCAAATTGTTTGACACAAAAAACAAAATCAATCATTTTGAAAGTTTTCGAAAACAAAAACTGACTGACGGTTGTGGTTCGATTGCGTTTGGCAGCAATTTATTTTAGGAGAATTGGGCCCCAGATGTAAAGCGACTAAATAGTATTTATAACATTAGTCAATGTCAATAACGACATATTTTTTTATTATTTTAAATTAGTTACATAAGATTAAATTTATTTTTTTGAATTAGATTTGAAGTTCTAATCTTTTGTGTAATTTTGCAAGCCTACTGGTAAAATATGGCCGAACCTGTTATTTCTTTTAAAGGACCATGTGCTGAACATATATATATATTTGCAAAAAATATTATCTTTTTTATAGATTGAAGTGACTTACCCAGTGTAACATTGGCTTGTGGTGTAGTCCTGAGCGGTTCCAATTCCACCAGAGAATCGTTGTGACTGAACGTCAACGAAGTTAGGTATTCGCAGAGACGACCTGGGAACAATAAATACAAATCAAATGCTTGCTTTTTTTGCCGTTTGGTTAGCGTAAAAACAAATCTAAATAAAACCAAATTTTCAACTTCTACAGGCTGTAAGGGTAAACACCGTTATCCTTGAAACCAGTGGTTTGGTTTCATTTATAGAACGTAAAATCAATGAAAATTAACATTTGTATTTTTTAATAAAATTTTCATTTTTCCACAAAAGCATTTCACCCTACGCGCGGGGGCAACAAGCTACGACAGGGGGCGCGGGGAACTCGCGACGTGGCCCGACGCACGGCCCCGCACAGTTTGCTACCCCAGTCAGTCAGCTGTCTCGTTAGCGAGTGTGTGTACGCCGCGTCGCTCATTTCTCGCGCGTGTATACTATTTTTTTTTTTACTCGATCCTATATATAATATTTGTGTTCACATCAACTACCCATGGTTTGAGTGATAACGGTGTTTACCCTTACATGCTGTATACAGGTGTCTCAAAAAGTAGTGAAATTTTCATCTTCTATACAGAATGTCCCAAAAAGTAATGAAATTTTCAACTTCTATACAGTAGGGATGGGCCGAATATTCGTTTTATATTCGTTATTCGGCATATTCGGCAGGTTTACCGAATATTCGTATTCGGCCGAATATTCGGCTAAATCACCGAACGTTCGGCAAAGTGGTACTCAAAATATTTTTTTTACTGTATTGAGCCGTGTATGATTGAATATGATAATCACATTTCTAGTTTCCAATTAAAGTGGCAAATTAGTTATTGTCTTATAAACTTTAAAGTTTAAACGTTAAAAGTATTAAACCAATATAGTTTTTTTAAGAGAAAGAATTAATTGCATTTTTTATAGGTATTCATTTGAGAGATCAATCAACTACCCCTACACAAACAGCGTTACTCAATTATGTTAGTGACATACTAAGACAAATATGAGATCTTTTTATGAGACCAAATCGAATATTATAATATAGGAACATAACCTTAAGAATTCACATTTTTATTAACTTTTTATTTAAGTTACATGAAGGTAAATTTTATTAAGACTTAAGAAGATTATGGGCATACGCGCGCTTTTAGTAAACTTGTACTAAGCTTTTAGTAAACTAGTAGACTTGTATTGTTTACTTTAGGGAATCAATTATGCCGAATATTCGGCCGAATATTCGGTTCGGTAAAAGTTTTACCGAACATTCGGCCGAATGTTCGTATTCGGTGAAATCCATGTTCGGCCCATCTCTACTATACAGGTTGTCTCAAAACGTAGTGAAATTTTCAACTTCTATACAGGTGTCCCAAAAAGTAGTGAAATTTTCAACTTCTATAAAGCGTGTCTCAACAAGTAGTGTTTTCAACTTCTATACAGGTTGTCTTAAAAAGTAGTGTCAAGCGGAAGTCCCGAGGTAGAGCATCCTTAGAGGTACCCGAATCATCCCCCATGTATATTCCGCGATTTTTTGTAGTTTTCGAGTTACGATTTCTTTTCAAGTTTTAACCAAAGGACAATGGGACAAAATGTATGGACCCCGTCCCCACCCTTGTAGCACTATAGAGTGAGTTTGAATGAATGAACGAATGAATGAATAGTCGAGAATGAGTGAAGGAATGAATGAAATCGGTTTGAAATAAAATAAAAATGATATTTAATTTTTATTATTTCCTCATTTTAAATCAATTATTGGCTGAAAAATAAATGCTATACTGACTTAAAGAATGAGTCATTATATTCAAAATAAACCGTTTATAAAGTCAATGAATCAAAAACTCCTAAATGAAGAGTATTACAATTTGCCCGAACATGAGGACGGGACGGATGTGGGTGTGGGAATCACCGTATCTCTCGAAAAGAACGGCTGCGCTCTTTTCGGGATTCTCCTCTATTCTCCATTTCCGGAACCAGACCCCGACGGCGCTAGCTGCGGTTTGAAGGGTTCGAGTGATACTGTCGAGACTCCTACCGGAAAAGTAGATGGCCGTGTCGTCGGCGAAGAGAGCCAACTTGGCGAATCCACATTTGGGAATGTCGCTGGTATACAGCGTGAACAGAAGAGGCGATATCACTACACAACTCCGGCGCGGATAGGGCGAGGAGACGAGAAGGTGCCTTCTAGGCGATAGCGGAAGGAGCGATCCGACAGAAAGTCTCGAATGATGAGCACGAGACTGTACGAGTTTGTATAATAAACCGTTGTGCCAGTTCTTGTCGAAGGCTTTCGCTACGTCGAAGAATAGCATGCCCGTTTTGTACGAGCGCATGAAGCGGGAGCGACTATGCGGTGCAATTGTCGACTGCAACAGTGCTTGGTTCGAAAACCGAACTGTTCGTCGGGGATGCAATTCTGAGTACGATGCGCAGCTAATGTAAACCCTGTCGGGTGATATTACGTTTGAAAATGGTAACCGCTGCCTAGGGCCGCGCGCCGCGTGTCGCCTCTGGACGCGTGCGCCTCTCGTTATCTCTTTCCCACATTGAACTATTGTTACACTAGCTTTGGAGCTCTTCAAATAACCCTTTATCACTAACTAAAATAATTATATTCATATTGAAGTAATAATATAAGCATTTTTTAAAGGTAATTTTTGTTACTTTCATGCTAAATAACTATTAAACTATACATTTTACAGATGAGCTGTCATACAATAAAATTAAGAGATTAATAAGGTCTTTCATATACAATAGGTAAGAAAGTGCTACACTACTGGGGACGTTTTGTCCCATTGTCCTTTTGACTTTAATGACATTTTTGACTACAGTGACGTGAATAGTTATTTTTTCTAAATTAGATGATAAAGATAAAGAATCATTTATTTGGACACAGCACAAAGAGATACAACAGGTAAAAAATGTGATACAAATAAAAAAGTCTTGGGTATGTGTCTCACGGCTGGACCAAAAAGGTGTCCAGATCAGCTTAATGTCAAGCACTATAAGTACTTGACGCTGGTTTTCGTCTGGAACCTTTGTGTTCCACGGATGTCAGTCAGCGGTCATGCCCGTTCACTTAAACCAACATGTGTGTGTATATGTGTAGTGTACGTAAAGAAGGAAAATAAATAGATACGCAATGAATAAGGAACAAACTAAAAGTGTATGGAATACTAGCTTTTGCCCGCAGCTTCGCTTGCGTGAAATTTTGAACCCGTTAAGTGACGATTTTCCATACAAACTTTCATCCCCTATTTCACCCCCTTAGGGATAGAATTTCCAAAAATCCTTTCTTAGCGGACGTCTACTAACTATAAACTAACTCCCTGCCAAATTTCATCTTCATACGTCTAGCGGTTTTCGATATTAGGTACGTGATGAGTGAGTGAGTGACCTTTCGCTTTTATATATTTAGATTAGATTAGATAATTATAATATTTAATATTTAAATATGGCAACATTTTGTTACGTCGACATCGTCGCTCACGCAGGCATACGTTATCTGTGCGCGCAGCTGTCAAATATTAGATAATAATTCAGCAATTTATGTAATCAGAAATTTAACACGCATTTGTCTCAACTATTCATGACAACAATGAACATACATGGGGTGATTCGGGTTCCGCTTGACACTACTTTTTGGGACAACCTGTAAAGTAACCTCAACCTACGAGAAGCCGCTTCGTGTCGGAACGCTTTTTAAGGAAATCGGGAGAAGATTGGTCAACGTTTGACGGCATAGGTACCTGAGTATCCTGGTGCACACTTGCAGAGGTAGTCGTTGGCCGTGCTGAGTAGAGGACGCTCCATTATGATGTCATCCTGAAAAAACATTTCCTATTTAAACTTTTAATAAAATCCATATAAACAAAAATTAAATGCTGTTAGTTGGTAAGCGCATTACTCGAGAACGGCTGGACCGATTTGGACCAAATTTTGTAAACAGGGGCCCAATTCTCCTAAATCTTGATAAATCACAACCGAACCAAGGCCGAACCGTTCATTCAGACAGTTCTCAATTTCAAAAGCTATCAAATTGTTTGACACAAAAAACAAAATCAATCATTTTGAAAGTTTTCGAAAACAAAAACTGACTGACGGTTGTGGTTCGATTGCGTTTGGCAACATTTTTTATTTTTTTATTTATTACTAGGCCTGCGTTTGGCCGCCATCTCGCCTGATGTTAAGCGATGATGCGGTCTACGATGGAGCACGCTTGCCCAGAAGAAACCCAGAAGCCCTTATTTTAGGAGAATTGGGCCCCTGGGTTGGGACATAGACATAGAAACCTTTTATTCAGGTACATGAAGTAGTTTCGTTAGGACGCGAGTAAAACCGCGGCCACGAGTTAGTATAAAAAGAAACAAAAAAAAAACTCGAAGGTCAGTTGATTGCAAATTCAACAATTGGTAAGCGGAACGATTCGTTTTTTTGGGTATAGGAACTGGCCATTATTTATAGGTTTAACGACCCAAGGCAATATTTTGGCCCTACTATTGAACTATAACCAGGAAAAAAATAGTTTAGGCAAAATACTGATTTTATTGAACACAAAAATCAAAATAAGTTTTGAACCGTACAATTTCGCGGAACGTATAAATGGGTTAAGGTGCTTCTCCCACCGAAAATGGCGCCACTTCAGCAAAAAAAGCATTATTTCTGTCAACACACAACATATTGAAATTTCGTACGTACAACATTTTAGTCTAGTGTTGTAGAAATCTTCGAACATCAAATATCAACACTAGAGCTTCTGGATTCGAAGTGTTAGCGATAAGTACCAAAAACGGCCGTTTTTAGCATTAATTACTAAAACTTCTAACCTAGGATGTCAAGTGTTGTTTTTTGGTGTTCCAAAATTTCTACAACACTTGACTAAAATGTTGTTGGAGGAGCTCGTGGCTGAATAATTACAGCCGCATAGACCGATCTTCCGGGTTAAGCCACGCTTGCCGAGGTTGGTCTGTGGATGGGTGACCATTTACCATAGCGAGTTTCCTGCGTGCCTCGGAAAGCACGTAAAGCCGTTGGTCCCGGCTGTCATTTGTAGATCTTTGACAGTCGTTACTGTTGGTCAGAAGCCAGAAAGTCTGACAACCAGTCTTACCAAGAGTATCGTATTACCCAGTTACTGGGTTGTGGAGGTCTGATAGGCAGTCGCTCCATGTAAAATACTGATATTCAGCTGCATCCGGTTCGACTGGAAGCCGACCCCAACATAGTTGGGAAAAGGCTAGGCAGATGATGACTTGACTAAAATGTTGTACGTACGAAATTTCAATAAGTTTTGTGTAAACAGAAATAATGCTTTTTTTCTGAAGTGTGGAGAAAGCTTTCTGTTGAGAAAGCGCCTTAAATTGATAGGTTTCGGGGTATCGCCCTGCTTTCGATGATACACCCCTCGTGTTACACCGTGTATGTGGCATAGTGGTCTCCACGGTCACCCATCTCGTACCTGCAGCGGTCCGGGTTGCGGCAGGTAGCACACGCCGTGCACGCAGTCGTGGTGCGCGCAGGGCGACGTGCCGAGTGCTGCGTGCGGTGCAGCCTCACAGTATCGCCCCGCGTGCCCGCCTGCGCATGCGCACCGGTACTCGTCCACTTACCTGCAGCGGTCCGGGTTGCGGCAGGTAGCACACGCCGTGCACGCAGTCGTGGTGCGCGCAGGGCGACGTGCCGAGTGCTGCGTGCGGTGCAGCCTCACAGTATCGCCCCGCGTGCCCGCCTGCGCATGCGCACCGGTACTCGTCCACTTACCTGCAGCGGTCCGGGTTGCGGCAGGTAGCACACGCCGTGCACGCAGTCGTGGTGCGCGCAGGGCGACGTGCCGAGTGCTGCGTGCGGTGCAGCCTCACAGTATCGCCCCGCGTGCCCGCCTGCGCATGCGCACCGGTACTCGTCCACTTACCTGCAGCGGTCCGGGTTGCGGCAGGTAGCACACGCCGTGCACGCAGTCGTGGTGCGCGCAGGGCGACGTGCCGAGTGCTGCGTGCGGTGCAGCCTCACAGTATCGCCCCGCGTGCCCGCCTGCGCATGCGCACCGGTACTCGTCCACTTACCTGCAGCGGTCCGGGTTGCGGCAGGTAGCACACGCCGTGCACGCAGTCGTGGTGCGCGCAGGGCGACGTGCCGAGTGCTGCGTGCGGTGCAGCCTCACAGTATCGCCCCGCGTGCCCGCCTGCGCATGCGCACCGGTACTCGTCCACTTACCTGCAGCGGTCCGGGTTGCGGCAGGTAGCACACGCCGTGCACGCAGTCGTGGTGCGCGCAGGGCGACGTGCCGAGTGCTGCGTGCGGTGCAGCCTCACAGTATCGCCCCGCGTGCCCGCCTGCGCATGCGCACCGGTACTCGTCCAGGCCGTCCACGCACGTTGCGCCGTTCTGTTGGAGTACAAATTGACCATTAGTTTCAAGTCACAAAATAACATTATATCTTCCGTACTACCGAAGGAGAAATATTTCGTGCCGCGAAAAGTACGTGAAGCCATCGAAATCAGCCGTCATCCAAACTTCAATAGAGACGGTGGTTTGACACTGCCGTCTGCCTAAAAACCAGCTCTGAAGTCTTACTCCATATAAAAGTGAGTTAAGTCTGGAGTGCGAAACAGTCAGCGCGGCGTACACCCGACTCAGTAGTTCAACAACCTGGGGGTCTACTCCCTAAGCACGAGGTCCGTGGTTTCGGCCTTAGTTACGAGCGTTTCCTACTCCCTGTCACCTACGGACATACGATTATTTCGGGGCCCGAACTAAGAATGAATGACAACAATATTTGACAGTTGTCCCTACTACCGATGTGTTTTTGCCCATCCGAAAATTTGAACTTGACACTTGTTTTGTTCACTCCTACGTTTCGAGCTACTTTCGGACGGGCGACTAACGTCGTTGACAGACTTAGAGAGTAGGCCTCCTGGACACGACAAGTGACGAAGACGCACGAGCTATATCGACACAGAGCGCGCCCCTCTCGTCGCGAGTGCGCTCACCGCGTGATCAGCTCATGATTGAGAGCTCCGTTTGGATCCGAAACAAGTTGGACAATCCCGAAATTTGCACGTGAGTAAACCGTAATTAATCATAAATATAACATTAAACATTAAGGCGGATATCAGTGGAAACGTCAGAGGACGCTCTAGATCTAGAAGGACATACATCAATGTTATTGGTGATGTTCTTCAAAAAGGACAGGTGCGTAGTACTCTCAACCAACGTGTATGACAAGATGTATGAACGTGGACGAAGCGAAAGGAGTATGTAAGGATCGTAGCATGTGGCGTTCTACAGTTTCTACCGCCATGGGAAAAAGGAGTGAGTTTATGAAGTTTGTCTACCCCTACTCCATACCTTAGCATAGGGTTGCCAACTCTTTGTGGGTCAAAAATAGTAGTTCTAAAATGATTACCCACAAAAATATAGTAGATAACGAAAGGATGAAAAAAAAATATAGTAGGTTCCAGAATAGGTACTTTATTTCTTATAAGAATATTTCATTTATAAATGAATTTCAAAAGTAGGTAGTTAACAAAATACATACTCGTCGAAATCGCAAAAATCAAAATTGCCAATCCGTCAAAGTCAACGAAACTGTCAACTTGACATAACAGAATCTTTCAGAAATAGATAAGTATTGACGTTTCGTTTTACGCTTACACATTTTGAAACGAATATTATTGCTTTGAGTTTGATGTCTATATAATATAGTAGTTTCACCTACTATATACTATACTTCAGAAATATAGTAGTCGGGCCTCTAATATAGTAGGATACTATATTATAGGTATAGTAGGGTTGGCAACTCTACCTTAGCAGTACGATGCACACGATAACCTACCTGACACATATGATTGATGCAGTCATCAGCGTTGATCGTGCAGTTCTGTCCCGAATACCCCTTGGGGCAGGCACACGTGTAGTGACTGTGATGATCCGTGCAGATGGCTCCGTTCTCACAAGGGTTGAACTCTTTCGTGCAGTAAGGGATTTTCTTCTCGCAGAAGTCACCTAAATGTTTTAAAGAAAGGTCAATTTTTAAATGTAGACGTGAGGCAAGGCTATCATGTTAATGTCAAAGACACAGAATGATTTTGAAAATTAAATTTAGGTAGAGATCAATTACGATAATATTGACACTGCAAGTAAAAATGTGAGAAACAATATTAACAACGCGTCATTCAACGCAGATGTGTGCTGCAACTGTAGGACAAACTTAAACAAAAACATGTTACAGTCGCTCCACAGATTTGACGTCGCTAATTAACAGTATGGTACCGTTTGTAGGTTTGTATGAATGACACACGTGTATTGTCGAGCGCGAACTTTAATTATGCACTAGTCGAGCAATAAATATACTAAATATCAAACACAAACATGGTGACTCGTTGTCATATGCACACACACATTGAAGACAGATGTTGGAGTAGCGTGACGTGTTATCGTAGTTTACATCTAATTATACATCATTCCTACACGATTCTATTAAGCCTTATAACCACTTGAGGAACAAAATGAAAGTTTCGGTCGAACGAGCCTCAACATTGAAAAAGCCGTGTTCAGACTGCTCAGTATTTGCTCGGCTCCGTCATGTGTTCACGTGTCCGTGTAGCTGCTGCGGCCTTTATAATCATTCACAGTGCCATAAAGAAGAAGAGAAAACCACCAAGATGGTGGATGAGAGAAATATATCGTCATCGAAGGAACAACTCGGCTAATATGATTCGTGAATTGACTTTCGAAGGAGCCACAAGCCACTCATTTTATAAATAACAGCAAAAGTAAAATAAAACTATATCAAACTATATCTGTAACTATATCTATGATTAAACTATATCAAACTCGGGGAACTTGGCGCGCTCGTCATTCGCCGAGCCTTTCAAACACAAAAACAACCATCCACACTGAGCGCCGAGCGAATACTGAGCGTCTTTGAGCGCGGACAAAAACCGACATGGTGGGGGCTCGCCCTGAGCGTGCTCGGACTTGCTCGGGTCGAGCGTGCTCAGGCGTCTCCACTTGAGCGGCTCGGCCAAATGAGCCGCTAATTCGCCTGAGCGTGCTCAAATGGATACAAGGCTTTAGCTCTCTATGACCAAAGAAGATGTAGAATCTTACCCATGAAGCCTGGAGCACATCTACAAGAGTATCCTTCTAGATGATCGATGCATGTGGCATTATTCTGGCATTCATTGGCAACGCAATCGTCTATGTTGACCTCACACCGCGCGCCAGTGTAGCCAGCCTGGCAGGAACAACTGGAAAGATGAGCCAGGTTTAATGCCAGATTTCTATGAGGTTAGTCGGAAAGGGGGTCCTACTCTACGGGTCACATAAAGTATCACAATAGGGTTTCTGCTCGAGACTTCTCGAGTAGAGAAATCATACCAAATTCGAGACGAGAAAAAAAACTCGAGAAGTCGAGAAATCAAAGAATTTCTTTTGTTAACATAAAATTGGCATAAACTGTTGTATTTAAAGACAGCTATATTCAAAACCAGATTTTTATGAGCCCCTAAAGATGACCCCCTAATTGACGCCCAGAATTTCTGACCACAAAAATACTAAAATGTTGTATTTAAAGATCGCTACATTTAATACCAGATTTTTATGACCTAAACATGTCCCCAGAATTGACCCCAGAATTGATAAAATGTTGCATTTAAATATAGCTACTCTCAGAACCAGTTTTTTATGGCTCGCTAAAGATGACCCCATAATTGACCCCCTTAATATGAAACCTCAAAAACGATAAAATGCTGTATTTATAGATAGCTACATTGAAAACCAGATTTCTTACCCCTATTAACACCCAAAATAGACCTTCCACATTTTGACCCCAAAGTGACCCACAAAATTTTGCCTAAAACTAATGCTATTTGACCTTCAATAGGTGTAGCGGACATTCGATCTCATAACTTTGACTTCTGAAATATCGACCCCCAAATGACCCCTTTTTTTACTTACTGAAATCTTCCCTCTTCAAGCACATGACACACTCCATGCGCGCACGGCGATCCATAACACGCGTCGATCTGATGTTGGCAGGAGTCGCCATGGTAACATTTTGCTCATACACACACGTAGGTAACTCTGATTCTTCGAGATAACCCAAGAATAGCAACAATTGTCTTTCCTCATTGCCCAAGCCAAAATAACCTGTTTATTTATGATGACCCCATAATTGACCCCCATAATTTGTGACCACAAAAATGATCAAATATTGTATTTAAAGATAGCTACTTTCAAAACCATATTTTTATGACTCCCTACAGATGACCCCATGATTGACCCCAATAATTTTTGACTCCAAAAATTATCAAATGTTGCATTTAAACATAGCTACATTCAAAACCAGATTTTTTAGACCCCCTAAAGATGACCCCAGAATTGACCCCCATAATTTTTGACCCCAAATATGATAAAATGTTGTATTTAGAAATAGCTACATTCAAAACTAGATTTTTTACCCCTATTAAATATTGACCCCCAAATAACCCCTTTTTTACTTACTGAAATCTTCCCTCTTCAAGCACATGACAGACGCCATGCGCACACGGCGATCCATAACAGGCATCGATCTGATGTTGGCAGGAGTCGCCATGGTAACCTCTCGCGCACAAACACTCGTGACCCCCAGAGCCGCGCGCGCGACATGAGCCCCCGTTGCGACAAGGATTGCTGTAGCAGCTGTCGCATTTTGATATCACCTCTGCTGGAGGCTTGCCTGGGAAGAGAAAAAAAGAATAATGAAGTACTATGGTTGGTAAATATTGTTGGCTTAGGGTTTTCGTCAGTTCGCAGAGAGCGCTGGCCGTCAGAGTCGAGTCATCAGAGGATATCGCACGATCTCCTACGAGGCGGCATGCATACTGGCCGGATCTTCGCCTTGGGACCTCGAGGCGTTAGTACTCGCGTCATTTTATCGGCGGCGAGCGGCCGATGCAGCGACACTTGGAGCTGCGTCGGTCGCAGCTGCACGAGGCCCTGATGGCGGAGTGGCGGGACAGGGTTTCACGTCCTACCGCCGGCCTCGCCACCGTCGGGGCGGTCCGGCCGGTGCTTGAGCGCTGGCTCGGGAGGAGGCACGGCTCCCTGTCGTTTCGAGCGACGCAGGTGCTCTCGGGGCACGGTTACTTCGGGAAGTACCTGTGTCGCATAAACAGGGAGCCGGACGCCCGGTGTCACCACTGCGGCGATTGCCGGGAGGATACGGCGTGACACACGCTGGCAGAGTGTGCTGCTTGGGAGGAGCCGCGCCGTGCCCTCATCTCAGGAGTAGGCGGTGACCTGTCGCTGTCGGCCGTGGTCGAGTCCATGCGAGACAGCGAGGAGTCCTGGGACGCGGTGGTGTCCTTCTGCGACACGGTCATGTCAAGGAGGATGCGGAAAGGGAGAGGGAGATCACCTCCACTCACCAGGCCCGCAGCAGACGCACCGGGCGTCGGCGGAGGGCGGACAACAACCTCTTTCAGCCCCCCTAAATGGGTCCAGAGGCGACGGACTTGGGGAATCCGTCGCCCCCCACACATCAGGACCCGAGGCAGCGGCGCGAAGTGTTCCAAGCGCGCCCCTCTTGGACGTCGCGGGGGGAGTCTAACACCTCACTCCCCCCGCTAACCCGAGGAGGTCCGCTGTGGCGGACCGGCACCAGCCGGGGATTGCGAAAGTATCGTAAGTTCCCGCGACTCTCGGCGCAGGTGTGAGATGGAACACCGGGGTGGTTTTAGTTAGTAAGAGTCTGACAGACCTCTCCGCCCTGGGGTGGGCAACAAACTTCGGAAAAGGCTAGGAGGATGAGAGAACCTAGCACTGAAGAAGTGTGTCCGTAAACTCGAGGACTCCACGACATAACAGGCAGCTTTTTCTGCATCCTTCGAAATGATAAATGATATTTATTTCTGTAAATAAATCTGTTACAGACACTTTTACAAGTAAATGTAATGTTTAAGACTAGATGGCGCTGGCATTTCCTATCTGACTAGCTCTCAGACGAAAAGCCCAAACAAACTCAGAGGTCAACGTCTTTTAAGTCTAGAAATAGTAGTATAAAACTAAAGTATAAAACTGTTAGTGTAACAAAGTAGGGCAACGTCTGGAATGGTCTTTTGAGGAAAGAGCCATAACAGGTTTGAGTTGACCTGTCCCAACTGACGGCACGCATGCATCAGACATCGTGTAGCTCAACTTTATTTTAGGGAGCTCAACAACCCGACGCACAACGACACCAATCAGCAAGACATTTGCGTAGGTCACAAGAAATACTCAAACTTTTACGTTACTTACCTTTACATATAAAGGCGCTCGATTGAGTGCTCAATATCAGCTTGTCCCTCATAGCAGCTGGTTCTGAACAGCGCGCTATGCCTGGTTCGACGTACTCTCCAGCGCTCTTCACCCATTCCGAGAGCCAGCGCGCGTTGCAGTCGCAGTAGAGTGGGTTTGAGCCGAGAGCGCTGAAATGAAGGTTGAAAGACAACTGTTGTATTTCTCCTGTATCGTGGGTGCGTTTACAGACACAAATCTTGAAATGCACAAAGACCCACAACAACTACCTATATGAAGGGCAAGCTAATATTTGTAGAGTCACCATGTTTGTGTTTGATATTTAGTATATTTATTGCTCGACTAGTGCATAATTAAAGTTCGCGCTCGACAATACACGTGTGTCATTCATACAAACCTCCAAACGGTACCATACTGTTAATTAGCGACGTCAAATCTGTGGAGCGACTGTAACATGTTTTTGTTTAAGTTTGTGCTACAGTTGCAGCACACATCTGCGTTGAATGACGCGTTGTTAAGGCGAGCTGAACCCTGGCGCGGTAGGTTTTGCTTGTTTTAGAACTCATTTTTGATAGGCAAATTAAAACATTTAGAACCCAAAATAAATTTATATTTTAGGATACATTCCTTCTCTATACCATGTACCCGTTCAATACACGATGCAATATAGTTTTCTCGATAGAAAAAAATACTGAAGTTACTTCGATTTGCAGTTTTTTACAAGCAAAATTTCATTTTAAACAAGTACTTACTATAATACTCTATTTTTATAATTAATATTAATTTATAGGTAATTAATTTTGGAATCGATTCTACCCGATCGTTTTTTTTTATTACATTTACATATTTTTTATCGATTTTTTAAAGTGATTTTCGGCCCGCGCGTCGTCGCTTACCCGATTGCCGTCGCTTACCCGATTACCGCGCCAGGGTTCAGTTCGCCTTAATATTGTTTCTCACACATTTTTACTTCCAGTGAGGATGTTCCAGTGATGGAGGGGCGTGACGTGTTAGTAGTTGATCTCTAATTTTGTCGATACTTACACGTGGGATATAGATTCTAGGTCCCTGAAGACACCATCAGCTAGCATCGAGATGTTGTTTCCATGCAGCGATAGAACCCTCAGTTGAGTCAGACCTTTGAGGGCGTCGCGCTGCGAAATTAAACATAATTTACATATCGCACACCTAGATCTAAACGGAGACAACTCAAAAAAATTACATTTTTCAGGAGACGAAAAAAACGTATATCTACATTTTTTGTTATACGTTTTTTTCGTCTCCTGAAAAATGACATGTTTTTGAGTTGTCTCTGTTTAGATATCGGTGTGCGATATCTAGATATACAATGTGTCCGGTTATGATGGACTAGCGATATTCTAGGTACATATATAGCAACTATTCTAGTACACAAATACACTACACACTAGGGTCCAATCCACTTCCCCGCTATTTGGCAGCCATTTTGATTTTTTGTTGAGATATTCTCTATCTTAAAGTTATGAAAATGTGAACCCATTGTATTGTAATGTAAACGATAGACAATATTGTTGCCCTCCGAATAAGCCTACTTTTATGTCAGTAGGACCAAAACTTTGAGAGATATGTTTTTTTTTGTACACACGTACAGAATATCTTAACAAAAAAATGGAAATGAATTAGACCCTAGTGTGTAGTGCATTGTGTACTAGAATATTTGTTATACAAGGTTAGTCAGAAAGGGGGTACTAATTCGAAAGGGGGTTAAAGTACCCATGATAATGACTAACTTTTGTTCTACAACTTTTCCCAAAAGACAATAGTTTAAGAGAAACAGTTACTTGTACAAAAATCTCAAAAAATATAAATATATCTATCCCCAGTTATGATCAGCTGTTTATATTTTAGGTCATATTTGGGGTCATGAATTAGTAGCACCATTTTCTGAATTTGTAACTAAAGCAGGAATGAAGAATTTTTGAAAAAACTAAAATTAAAATCATTTTATTTGGATTTTTTTGTTATCGAATTTTGAAATTTTAACACTTGCTTTCAAACAGTCATCAGGGATACTATAAGTGGGCATCGGATTAGTACCCCCTTTCCGACTAACCTTGTAGTTTAGAAACCTGCACACATCTCTATTCGTTACAACTAACAATAAGTATGGATAGTTTTTAGCAAGTCCCTCAAAAGTGTTAAAAATGATATTATTATCGTTATTTAGTTTACAGACCAGTAAGCTAATTTACGTAATTTCATACCGCGCCGATCGAGTTGCAGTGACGCTGCGGTTAGGGTAACGCGAGCGTATCTGACAACGATTGCTTATTAAGTGAATATGAAAAGCGTTGTTTTGATCGACACTTAACTACAACTACACTGCAACTGAACTTCTTTAGTTAGGTGAATTAGCCTACTGCACGCATTTCAACTTGTAATAACTGGCAATAATCATGGATAGTTTAGTGAGTCCTTCATAAGGGGCCGTCCATTAATCACGTGATGTTTTTTTCCCCTCCCCCTTGGTGATACGTGGTGAGGTTTAAGACTACCCCCCCACCCCTACCCAAAATCATGTGTATTTTTTAGTACCTACAAAGAATCTTAAAATTGTTACAATATTATCTTTAAATACAGGCATAAATTAAAATCTAATTTTATTCTGAAATTAAGGACTATGATAAAAATGTCTTTAAAGAAAGGTTGCAAGTTATTTTTGACTGGCACAAAAAATTTCGCTTTTCGGTTTAGAAATCGCGCGTTTGACGAAATAATAAATACACGTGATATCTTACTACACCCCCCTCCCCCCTTGTGATATTTCGTGATTTTTGCCAAACCTCCTCCCCCCTTTCGAGCCTCACGTGATTAATGGACGGCCCCTAAGTGTTAAAAGTGATATGATTATTTAGTTTTAAAAACCTGCACACATCTCAATTTGTTCTAATAAAAAATGAGTGTAGAAAATTGTGTGAGTCCCTCAAAAGTGTTAAAAAGTGATATAACTACACAAACCTGCACACATCTCAGCTTATTATAACTGACGATAAGCGTGGATAGTTTAGAGAGTCCCTCAAAAGTGTTATTAGTGATAACACTGATCTTATTATTGGACAGGTCCAGTCTGGTCAGCTGTGTCAAATGTCTGATCTGATCAGGTAGTATAGCGTCTATCTCGTTTGATTCTAGGTATCTGAAACAAGAGAAATGTCCTATTTAATGTATGTTTAATTATTTCCGACTTCGACTATCCTTCGAAAACAGGCAGGATAAAGAAATCGACCGCCGTATCGAGAACGCCTGGAAGAGCTACTGGTCCATGAAGTCGTCGCGAAGCGCAAACTCATCGACATGTGCATTCTGCACATCCTAACCTACGGTGCTCAAACATGGTCCCTGACTAAATCTCAAAAGTCCAAACTCAAGGTTTGCCAAAGAGCGATGGAGCGTAGCGTATTGGGTATTAAGCTCAGTGACCGAATACGTAATACCACGATACGCTCCAAAACAGGAATCGCCGATGTGGGCCATAAGTTTGCAAGACTCAAGTGGGGTTGGGCGGGCCATGTATACAGAATGCATAACGACAGATGGGCCAGAGTCGTCACGCAGTGGGTGCTGGAAGACGGGCGTCGTCGCCGAGGGAGGCCTAGGAAACGCTGGCGTGATGACTTAGAGTTGTTTATGGGAGATTGGACAGAGAAAGCAATGCATAGAGATGAGTTAAAGGCTATGGGGGAAACCTTTACCCAGCAGTGGGACAATACAGGTTGAACAAAAAAAAACCGACTTCGTAAGACAAAGTTGTGGTTTAAAAGATGATGTAGTGACAAAAATTGAAAGGAGTATGCTTAGGTCAGGTCATGTTGAAAGAATGAGTGAACGACGATTAACAAAATGAATTTATAAGACGGATGTCAGTGGAAACGTAGAGGACACCCTAGAAGGACATACATCGATGTTATTGGTGATGTTCTTCAAAAAGGACAGGTGCGTAGTACTCTCAACCGACGTGTATGACAAGATGTATGAACGTGGACGAAGCGAAAGGAGTATGTAAGGATCGTAGCATGTGGCGTTCTACAGTTTCTGCCTACCGTCATGGGAAAAAGGCGTGAGTTTGTGTTATGCACTTCGTACTTATATACCAATTATATTACTTGTTTGAGGTTTTTGAAATTTTTTCATTAGTTTTCATCATACAATACACACCATAGTCAACGGTAGTGATGATGTACTTACAGCTCTGTCGTCTGCTTCGGTATGTTGTGCGGCACGGAGGTGAGCTGTGCGCGCGAGCAGCGCACGACAGTGCCGGCGCACGCGCACGTCGCCGGACAGTAGTCCGACGACAGGCAGCCTTTGTCTTCCGCTGCGAAAGTAACGAACACATTCAAATATCATTCTAAGAACAACACTGGACGGAGGATTTCTGCTGGGTGTGAAATAGGGTATTAGACTGAAAAAATGTAATCAGTCAGTCAGTTAGATTATCAAAAAATATTTGACCCGTATTTTTTATTTTGTTACTTAAACCAAAATTGACGAAGATACGACACTTTTAAAATTGGCAAAACGTCACAAGCAAGTACAATTTTTACTTGCTTCTGACGTCACAAGCCCCCACTCTCGAGTTTTGATGCGTTTTATCTTTCCAAATATTCATAGATTTAACGAAAGAAAAAATACGTGTCCATTATTTTTCAAAACTCTAACTGGCGGACTAATTAGATCTGCAATTTATTGATGCTGTCAACATGTCTATTGCTAGATCAAATATATGGTATAATAATAAGCTACGCCTGGTATTCTCTTCCCGCAATGGCCTAAGACTACGTCTTCAATGTCACGATCAGTGCTGCCATTGATTAACATCTCCAACACAATAAAGGAGATTATTAATTCATAATAAATATTAAATAAATTGCTAACTAGCCTAACTATTTTCTATTTCGTGTTATTCATCTATTTAGTTAAAAAGTGCACTGTTTAAAATTACTAGTTCAAAGTTGCTTCTCCAAAGGAGCAAATATGTAAAAAAGTGCATCTTGCTCGGGTAATTTATTTATACATAGTGAAGCACCCCCTGCTGATGACGTAGTCTTAGGGCAATCACTTGACCTAGCTGTCACGGGAAGAGAATACCAGTGAAACATATTATTATACCATGATCAAATCAAATCACTTTATTTTTATTTTATTAGACAGACACACAGATAATCAAACTAAAACATCAACAACAGAACCGATTTCCATAAACCGTAGCTTATATCCTGATAAAACCAGCTTCACCATCTACATTCATACTCAAAACTTTCCTCACGACCATGTTCCTCATTGCTCCGCATCATCATACCATGATAACCGGTTTCCACACAATTTCTCAGTCACCGGCGCCACTTTTAGACTTCCTCTTACATACTCATTTCTAATTCTATCCATTCGCGTAACTACACATGCCTCTTAGCATTCTCATCTCAGCTACATGCAATTGCCTTTCATTCGTCCCTTTTAAAAACAATGGTTAGACTTGCTGTCTTGTATGGATTAGAATGTTGGGCCACACCTCCGGTTTTTGAATTAAGAATTCGGGATAAGGAATATCGTCATACAGATAAATAGGCATTATACTGATTTTTAAAAAAAAAATCAATCAATAACATTTGCCTGACTGTGACGACACCCAAAATGGGCGTCATTTTTAGTAAAATTGTTCATTTTGATCGTTGATTATCATTACATATTTGTTAGGCACCATACCTTTTTTTGTGCTTAATCAATTAGTAAATATCTTCAAAATGTAGAATGTAACTTTGAATTTTCCATTTAGTCAACAGAATTTGAACTGTGATCCATTGTTTGAGAGAGTGTTTTGCGCTCCTCGTTTTCCCGTGTTTGTTTTGGTTAGTCGTTACTAATTAACTAAACAATTTTAACAGCTGAATACGGAGTTGTCAAAAAATGCTTTCAAATCCGTCATTTTTTTGACAACTCCGTACTCAAATATTAAGGCGCTTCCATCAGCGAAAGTGGCGCCACTTGAGAAAAAAAGCATAATTTCTGTCAACACACAACATATTGAAATTTCGTACGTAAAACATTTTAGTCAAGTGTTGTAGAAATTAAAGAACACCAAAAAAAATACTAGAGCTTCTGGATTCGAAGTTTTAGCGATAAGTACCAAAAACGGCCGTTTTTAGCATTAATTACTAAAACTTCTAACCTAGGATGTCAAGTGTTGTTTTTTGGTGTTCTAAAATTTCTACAACACTTAACTAAAATGTTGTACGTACGAAATTTTAATATGTTGTGTGTTGACAGAAATTATGCTTTTTTTCTGAAGTGGCGCCACTTTCACTGGGGGAAGCGCCTTAAGTATTGCTTATCATAGAATTCAGAAACCGTAGGTTAGTCAGTTAAATTAACTTACGTGTACACTTGAAGTCAGAAACCTCCAAATGATGGAGGTTGGCATCTCGTAACGCGGCCGGTGATCTGCAGGTCGCTAGCGGTGACAGACGACGGCTTCGGAGCCAGTTCGGCAGCCAGGATATGTGGCATGTACAGTCCAGGGGGTTGGACTCCAATTTTCTGGAAAATTAAATATGTCGGAGACGGCCATTAGTACGGACGTTGAACGAATCACAACACGAGTATCGTGAGATGGCGCCACCGTCGCGATGACCGTCGAGATGTCTCATTTTTCTATAGAATTTTGTGCCGCGAGCGAACAAGCGGTGCGACAGAGCGGAGATGTGTGTAGTTGGACGGCCGAGCGGAACTCGCGCTCGCGCTCCCCGCACCCCGATGCATTCTCCCTGTGCCTCACACACCCGAACTGACTGATTTCAAGCTCTTACAGCTCACATCTCCTCTACGCACAGCTCACATCTCCTCTCCGCTGTAGTGGAAATAACCTGCCAGCTTCGCAGTACATACATCTCCTCTCGTCTCCTCTCCTCTCCGCTTCGGATACCGGGCCTTGGGCCGGAGTTGGCCTAAGCAACCGTGATGTTATGTAATTGTTTTTAAACAGTACTTTAGCTTATACTCACAATGTAGACAGCATGGTTAGATGGTCGAAGGCCCCAGGAGTGATGCACTTGATCTTATTATCCGTCAAAGATCTGTAAATAACAGAAAACCGAATCAGAAGAGAATATTACAAGATAAATGATATTTATTTCTGTAAATAAATCTGTTACATATACTTTTACAAGTCAATCTAAAGTTTTTTTAAGACTAGATGGCGCCGGCATTTCCTATCTGACTAGCTCTGAGAAGAAAAGCCGAAACTCAGAGGTCAAGGTCTCTTTTAAAATCCAGACATTGTGGTATTAAACTATGCGAGTCGAACAATGTATGGCAACGTCTGGAATGGCCTTTTGAGGAAAGAGCCATAGCAGGTTTGAGTTGACCTGTCCTAACTGACGGCACGCATGCATCAGCCATCGTGTAGCTCAACCTTATTATTGGGAGCTCAACGACCCGACGCACGACGACACCACCCGGACATTTGCGTAGGTCACAAAAAATATTCCAGTTAAAGTTGAAGCCAACCCCATCGTGTTTTGAAGAAGTTCTTTGGTATGTTGATAATTTGAATAGCAAGGGAACGAATCCTATTTGAGACTGTACTTTTTAACCAACTTCCAAAATAAAGGAGGACGTTCTCAATGCGACGTGTTTTACGTTAGTTAGTTACGTTACGTTAGTTGGTTTTATTAGGATATATTTTTCTTTATTTGTAGGTCTACAGTTTTGTTTGTAATTATGTAAACATTGTTTGTGTAAATAAACTAAAACATAAACAGTTATATTGTACTTACAATATGCTCAAACTGTGAAGACCGAAGAACATCTTATCCGTCACAGTCTGCAGCAGATTGCCGTCAAGCAACAACTCCTGGATGTTTGCAGCTCCGTCAAATGCGTTGTCTTCTATCAGGGTTATACCTAGAACGAAGAAAAGAGGGTTACAATAAGTGCTAAAGCAGACAGTTTCTCGAAACGGTAACCACAGAAGATCGTCGATGCTCTGACGATATGCAAAGGAAACCACTGAACACAAATCCAGACCCCAGTCTGCTACTGAGACATTGCTGCCAGCCTTCTGGGCACGTTACCAGTCGACAGCGATGCGGAGGAATATTTTGATGCCCTATTTTAGTTTATAGTTTTATTATGATATTTTTATTTACTTTTATTTGTAATTATGTAAATATTTGTATCTCTCTTTAAATCACGGTTCATCTTCCGTGCGGAAGATGTCCGGTCCTTTGGAAGGCATACACGGGGACACAGGTCCAACGCGCAGAGGCCTCTTTGAGAACTTTAATCTAAAATGGGGTGGGACACCAACCGGGGACTATCCACGGCTGCACTATTGGAGTACAGTCATGGACCGTCCCAAGTGGGTGCAAGACTATTGTCCCAAGTGGGTGTAAATATTTTATTATTATAACTTTCGTGAGACACGTTCATATTTACTTCTTCGAGTTCGACTGGCGACCTCGCTGCGTGATCAGCTCATGATTAAGGGCTCCGTTTGGGTCCGAAACTAGTCGAGCAATTCCGAAAAATGCGCGTGAGTAAACCGTAACTAATCTTAAATATGTAAATATTGTTTGTGTAAATATTCTAAGAATAATGTATATAGGAATTGTGTGGACTAATTAGATTTGCAATTCATTACCTATTAAATCATGAAGATAATTAATATTTGAACATGAATTCTCGAAAGGTGTAAAATGCGAATCTAGGTTTTTTTGGAAAAAATGCGGATTTTTTCGTTATTAATAAGGGGCTATCAGCAGATAAACAGGTGCATTATTTATTATCAACTTCTTTATATGCATTCAAATTGAATTCGGACCAGTCTAAAACCCATCAACCATTTTTTGGTTTGCGAGGTTTTCTTGTTAAATATGACATAAAACGTGTTTGACCAAAATGACTATTTACGAGGTTTTCACTGGTCGCCAACAGGGCCGTCGTAGATTCTTTAAGAAATGAAGTTATTTATTCTGCAAATTGGATATTTAAAAATCACTTTTACGCCGGTTTGTTTGTTTAAAGCTAGATGTCGTCGGCGTTTCTTATCTGACTACCTCTGAGAAGAAAGGCCGAAACAAACTCAGGGGTCAAAGTCTCTTTTAAAGTCCAAACATATTTTCTATAACAAAAATTTGTGTGAGGACAATGCAGAGCAACGCCTCGACTGGCCTTTTGCGGAAAGTTCCAGAGCAGTTTGAGAGGACCTGTCCCAACAGATGGCACGCATGCATCAGCCATCGTGTAGCTCAACCCTATCTTAGGGAGCTCAACGACCCGACGCACAACATTACTACCATGCAAGTTGGCCAATACTCAAAAAATTATGAAATTACTGAAAACTAAGATCCCATCTAGTGTCATTATGGGTGATATTTTCGACTTACCATTATTCCGTAAGTCCAGTTTCGTGAGGTCTGGGAGGCGTCCGAACAAGCCATCCGACTTGATCTGACCCAAACTGTTGTCTGACATCAATCTGTAATTAAAATATACCAATGCTTAGTCTGTTTCCAAATGTATGATTGCGCTTGGAATAGAAAAGAATATCAACGAATTCGTTTACAAAGTAGGTACATAAAATAACGATATAAAGAAAAAAAAGTGGGGAGTCTACTATAAATTAGGGATGCAAACATTCGTGAGATCAATAAATAAATAAATATTTCCTAGACTAATACAACACTAGACGACACGTTTGATGCAGTGGCTAAGCGATTGGCTTCTGCGCCACGGGTCGTGGGTTCGATTCCCACACGGAACCAAAATTTGTATGGCCTACAGGGGGTTGTTTCGGGTCTGGGTGTTTGTTTGTAACATTTGTGTCTGTAAACGCACCCACGATACAAGAGAAATCTTAGTGTGGGGAAAAGTATAAAAAAAAAAAACAAAGTCAAAACAAAAAATTTTGGTAAATAAATATACTGGTTGTCCCAAAAAGTAGTGTCAAGCGGAAGTCCAGAGGTAGAGCATCCTTAGAGGTACCCGAATCATCCCCATGTATGTTCCGCGATTTTTTGTAGTTGTCGTATAACTTACATGGGAGTGATTTGGGTACCTCTAAGCCGTATTTCAGAGTGGAGGCGGGCGCGAGTGCTAGCGCGGGCGCGTGTAAATCAAATGTATGTAGACGCCAGCTGCATTCACAGTGCTCCCGCGAGTCGCGCGCCTGCATGAGGCGGGCGCGGGCGCGGTGGCGCGGGTGTTTCTAATGGCTCAGTCCGCCCGTATCGTTCACAGTGATATAGCGTCTGTTAGGTGACTGTGCGTGTGTAGTGCGTACGATAGCTCGTTCGGCACTACTGTGAACTAGGCTTGTGTAGTACATGTACTATGTACTACTAAGACGCAATTCCTATAGGTGACCGAGAACGAACTATTCTGTTTCGGTCGTTTAAATAGTTCATTTAGTACAGTGACCGTCTGGCTCGCGAGTGCCGAATCTGAACGAATGTGTACGAGAGTCTGAGCGAGGAGCGAGCGAAATATTCTGTTTCGGTCGTTTAAATAGTTCATTTAGTACGGTGAACTACAGTGATCATCTGGCTCGCGACTACTCGCGAGAGCCGAATAATCAGAACGAATAAGTACGAGTGTCTGAGCGAGTTGAGAGATTAGAGAAGCATGCGTGTGAGCGTGATGGACGATGTACGATTACCGACTCGCGAAGCGCGAAGTTTTTTGTTATGCCAATCACAATAAGGTCTATTATCACTTACAATTACATTGAAATTAATGTAAAATGTTTAATTTATATTGAAATGACAGTCCTAAGCCTGCAAAGTATGAAGGAAAATCAAATATGTATTCCATTATGTCCGACTGATGTTCTAATGATTAGTGAACTAAAATGAACTCATAGTACTAGAATACCGAACTAGTTCATTTGAACGATTGAACTAGTTCGGAGCGTTCCATTCGTGTCCGAGTAAGAACAAGCCTACTGTCACAGAATAGTAACAGAAGCAACACTTCGCGCAACAATTAATAGAAATAGCGACTCTTGCTACAAAGCAACAAAGTGCAATTCAGCTCGCATAAGCGCTCAGTACCTAACGCTATATTCACCTAAACGTTGCCGCTCTCTTCTAACGCGCAACTCTGTCGCTGTCTGGCGCGGAGTGACGCGCTAGCTGTGGCGCTAGGGTTGTCGGCTTGCCGCTGCTACTATACGTCTATCTACCTACTTGACCACGGAATCTATCTTTATGTTTGATACCTATGATTACACGGTCAATTAGGTAGATAGACAATGAATATTAAAGTTCGTCATTTGTAATTTACAAATAACCTTCAATCTTTAGGCTACCTCTTTGTTTAACATTCCTCATTAACTTACATTAATAATATTTTCATATTTTGCAATAATTAAAATGTTCGTAGAACAAAAACATCAAAAATTCTGGTTGTTTACATTTTTACTATACTAATTCTTAATTATCTCCTAAACGCGTGGACCGATTTGCATGATTCAAACGGATATAATGGTTTTAGACCTCGATCTTTCATTTGACACCAAAGTCGTTAAGTTATCTCAACAAATAAAAAATAACATTTTCAAGTTGCGCTCGTAATTATGTAAATCAATGTAATCAAACAATAAACGTTAAAACTACGGTTCTATATGACTGTACCTACTTGTTACCTAATTAACTTGTAGATGGGGTTTAGTTGCCGACATAATGCACATGAAAACGAAGTTTTATCATCGTTTTTAAATTAATTTGAACTTATTTTTCCTCATCTGCAGGTAATGAAAAAAATGACACTCTGTCGTCTCCGTATTTCGACACACATCCATCAAATGAGCAATGTTTTAGACCAGCCATTCTTGTTGCTCACTAAACTTATTTAAAATAATAGGTACACACGCGCGCGCGCGAGTGTTGACAGCCCACCAACAGCCCACTGGCGAGGTGGCGGCGTCTCCATGCGAAATTGTAGGCACTTATCGCTGTAGGTACGGCCGAGTGGTGGAGGCCTGCTACTGTGAACACGCAGACGCAAGACCCGAGCGCCCGCGCCCGCCCCCGCACCCGCTAGTGCAGTCTGATTGACCACTAAGGATGCTCTACATTATTTTTGGGACACTTTGTATACTCGTATGTCAAAGGAGGTGAAATTATAATTTATTGTTTAAATTCTTTTGGTAAATTGGTCATTCAAGTCAATATATTTCACAAAGGCTGACCTAGGCAAGATTATTAATTTAACCGTTTTAAAATTTTATTTCAATTTAATGGAGCAATTACATTTAATCGTTTATCCGAGTTCGGATTCCTGAGTATAGCCCGAATTCGGGTAAAGTTAAAGTCGGATACCCGAATAGGATATTTGACTATTATTTATTTATTAGAAATCTCGAAACTATCACAAAAATAATATCCAATGAAATATTTAATAAAATGCTCAAGTTATAAACGATTTAGAAGACGAGAATAAGGTATTTTACTGAAAAAATCTAATTAGTCCCTCAGTTAGTTTATCAAAAAATATTTGACCCGTATTTTTTCTTTTGTTACGTAAACCAAAATTGACGAAGATACGACACTTTTAAAATTGGCAAACGTCACAAGCAAGTACAATTTTTACTTGCTTCTGACGTCACAAGCCGACTCTCGAGTTTTGATACGTTTTATCTTTCCAAATATTCATAGATTTAACAAAAGAAAAAATACGTGTCCATTATTTTTCAAACCTCTAACTGGTGGACTAATTAGATTTGCGATTTATTGATGCTGTCAACATGCCTATTAACGAACGGAGAAGAAATCGAAAAGGTTTTGAATCAGGGGCTGGGCAGAAAGATTAACTTACAATGCATCAGTATTGACAGGCAGGTCCCTGGGCACTTCAGTGAGTGCAGCGCGCGTGCACGCCACACTAACAGCGCGCGCGCCGTACTCACACGTGCACGCGACCGGGCACGCCGACGCAGAACCACACGAGTTCACTAACTCCTCTCCAGCTGAAATAAACACGCAGGATTAAGATATACAAGGTTAATCGGAAACCCGAAAGTCTGACAACCGGTCTAACCTTAGGATATCGGTATTGCCCAGTAACTGTGTTGTGGAGGTCTGATGGCAGTTGCTTCGTGTATAATACTGGTATTCAGCCACATCTGGTTAGACTTGAAGCTGACCACAACTGAGGAAGTGTGGTGGCGGGGGTGCCCGTGTTTTTGCCGAAGTATTTTATATCGAATTTCATTACGCCGACAACGATTCGCCGAACTAATCTTTGCCGAAGCAATTTTTACCCTAATTTGATTTCGCCGAATCTTGTATCTCTTTGGACATCACGGCTCATCTTCCGTGCGAAAGATGTCCGGACCTTTGGAAGGCATACACGGGGACACAGGTCCAAAGCGCAGAGGCCCCTTTGAGAGCTTTAATCTAAAATGGGGTGGGGTACCAACCCGGGACTATCCACGGCTGCACTATTGGAGTACAGTCATGGACCGTCCCAGGTGGGTGCAAGACTATTGTAAAATATGGTGAAAAATATCTGGTCTATGGGAAGGGGTGTTAGGTGGACTAGATAACTTCTATTGCCGGAAGAAAACGGCGTCTGCCTTTCAACATTTAAAATTGAAGTGTTGGCAGACGGTGACTCGCCAGCTCACTAGCTGGGCCCCCTTAAAAGCCGCCAGTACATAGGTGATTTCGCCGAATGATTATTAGCCCCATAATTATTTGGTCAAAAAATCATTTGGAAATATTGTTTTAGTCGAATACTTATTTGACTATTGTTTAATTTGCCAAACAAGTATTCGCATAACATTATTTTCACACAGCGCAATGTAGTGTTAATCCAACTCAGAGCACCCCAACTACACGTGGTCAGACTCTGTCCTACCCCTAGAGTGTTATTTAAAAGCTTGGAGCCAGAAGCTCGCGAAGGAGGTCCTGAGTGGAACGAGTGCTAGAGACCGAAGGGCAGCGAGTAGGGAGAGGTGGCGAGCAAAGCGAGTCGGCGACCTCCCGAGCGTAGCGCAGGTCGAGTGTGCGAGCGAAGCGAAGGGGCGACAAAGCGAGTCTTCTGGCGGAGCAAACCCAGAAACACTTGCATGCTTGCTTGCTTTCTTGCTTGCATGGTGGGAAAATGAGCCATCTAACAAGTGTAAACTGACCAATAATACAGTTGAAAAAATGAAACAGTGGCCAGTAAACTAGTCGGCGTAACAAAAAGTTACAAAACATAATTAGGGACTTCAATCATTCGGCGTTTTAATTATTCGGCGAAATGAAAACTGGCGCAAGGTTGTCGGCCAGATTAGAATCGGCTAATAATATTTTGATATTCCAACAGAGAACCCTCAAAAAATTCTGAAGGTCCTCCGGGGTGTTTGGTCTACCAATATATACAATATTGGCAGACCAAACACCTATACATACATACAGTGGTGGACATATAATTAGAAACACCAAGTGTGACTTTTATGTTTACCACAAATTAACTTGATTATTAATGTTATACGTATCATAGAGGGCTTATACCTATTTATCTATAATGTATCCACATCATGAAGTATTATTATGTCAGTTTTGGAAATATCATACAACCTTTTATGTAAAAATTGGTATACTGTATAAAATAAAATGAAGCAACACAACGTACTAAGGTGGACAACTAATTAGAAACAGAAAAAAAACATTAGCATAAATATGAACAAAAGTAACGAAACTATAAATAATAAAGTTAAATGGTACAAACGTGTTATAATAAACAATTAATGTGTCTCTCTGCTGTCGATTACAGCTCTACAACGACATGGCATTGATTCTATCAATGTTTCGTACATTTCCAGGGAATATTTCTCCAAGCTTCTACAAATTCGTCTTAAAGTTGTTGTAGTATGATACTACTAGTAGTACGATGTTAGTGATATGTTTATTGGACAATGTTTTCTTTACAATGTGCCACAAATTTAGATTTGATTCAAATCCGGACTATTTGCAGACCACTCTAACACTGACACTACAATAATCCATACAGCGTTAAAGCATTTCTAAGAGACTAATTAGTGTCGGTGTTAGAGTGGTCTGCAAATAGTCCGGATTTGAATCAAATCTAAATTTGTGGTACATTGTAAAGAAAACATTGTCTAATAAACATATCACTAACATCATACTACCAGTAGTATCATACTACAACAACTTTCAGACGCATTTGTAGAAGCTTGGAGAAATATTCCCTGGAAATGTACGAAACATTGAGAGAATCAATGCCATGTCGTTGTAGAGCTGTAATCGACAGCAGAGGCTTCCCAACCACACATTAATTGTTTATTATAAAACGTTTGTACCATTTAACTCCACTGTTTATTGTTTCGTTACCTTTGTTCATATTTATGCTAATGTTTTTTTTCTGTTTCTAATTAGTTGTCCACCTAAGTACATTGTGCTGCTTCATTTTATTTTATAAAGTATACCAATTTTTACATAAACGGTTGTATGATATTTCCAAAACTGACATAATAATACTTCATGATGTGGATACATTATAGATAAATAGGTATAAGCCCTCTATGATACGTATAACATTAATTATCAAGTTAATTTGTGGTAAACATAAAAGTCACACTTGGTGTTTCTAATTATATGTCCACCACTGTATATAAGGTCCAATCAAAATAGTGGGACAAACTTTTACAGATCACAGTACTCATGAATATGAACAACTTTTACTATGGGACCAACTCTGAAATATAAAAAAAAAATATCAGCTGTTCCATACAAAAGTGCAATACCTACACGATCAAAATGTATGGAACAGCTGATATTTTTTTTTTATATTTCAGAGTTGGTCCCATAGTAAAAGTTGTTCATATTCATGAGTACTGTGATCTGTAAAAGTTTGTCCAACTATTTTGATTGGACCTTATATACAATACAATCACCCAACATCAACCGTTGGGCAGTGATCAGCCAGGCATAATATCCGCCTGTTTGCAGAATCCTCCCGCCTCGTTGGAGGAACACCATCTCTCTTTCTCCACACTACTATACTATACTCACGTTTGCATTTAAAGTTCTCGTCTCTTAACGCATCGATTCTCTTCCTGTTCATTCGCTTCGGTGTCTCGCACTTGGCTCCAGAAGTCTCGATGGGGTTCTTCCGAAGATACGCTGCAAGCCACTTGAGGGAACAGTCGCAGGCAAAGGGGTTCCTGCCTAGATGCCTGAGAAAAAGAAGAATTTGAGGTTAGTTAGGGTTCTAGAATCCAGCTGATTGGTGGCGTCGTGCGTCAGGTCATTCAGCTCCCTAAAATAAGGTTGAGCTACACGATGGCCAAAAGGCAATGGAGAGGGCTATGCTCGGAGTTACCATAAATGATGAGATCTTCAGGCGAACCTCTTGGTTCCCTTGGTTAACCGACATAGCTCGAAGAATTGCCAAACTTAAGTGGCAGTGGGCGGCACATTGCTCGCAGAACAGATAACCGATAGGGCCGAAAGGTTCTGGAGTGGCGGCGGGTACCGGAAGACGCAGCGTGGGTAGGCGACCACAAGGTGGACCGATGTGAAGGTGAAGGTCGCGGGAATCCGCTGGATGCGAGAAGCACAGGACCGGTCGATGTGGCGATGCTTGGGGGAGGCCTGGTATGGCTCTTTTCTCAAAAGGCTATTCCAGAGGATGCCCTACATTGTTACACTCATCTTATTAGAAAAGATGGTTTAAACCAAGACTAAGGTAAACCCAGGTTTAAAATATACCCATCACTTTCTTATGTCATATAACAAAAAGAGACGGGGCTATTTTAAAACCTAGGTTTTTCTTAGATCATCTTTTGTAATAAGGGGGACATAGTTTTATACCACAATGTCTGGACTTTAAAAGAGACCTTGACCTCTGAGTTTGTTTCGGGTTTTCTTCTCAGAGCTAGTCAGATAGAAAATGCTGGCGCCATCTAGTCTTAAAAAAACATTACATTGACTTGTAAGCACACAAACTTGCAGGCTCTGAAGGCACCCGCCTTCAGAGGGCGGCGCGGATATTCGATACCCGTTATGCGTCGGCGTTCGGGTGCTCTGCATCCTTTGCACCCCCGGTTAGAGATGGCCCTTTGTGAGTGTATATGTTACGGGCAATTTGATAAGTCCGGGCACTATTAATAATGGCCGGTCTGTATTCATAATACCCGACTCAATTGGGCAATGTGATTAAAACAGCATGATTAATCACTTTTCCCGGCCCTTATGAATAATGCCCACCCTATCTCGGGCAAAGTAATAAAATAGGTGAACTGTAGTGTTTTTGTTTATTAAATGAAAACAAAAAATAAACTATTGAACATAGTTGTTAAAAAATAAACAGTTAAAAATGTAATAACATCATTAGTTACCTACTTTTATTTTGATAAAAATAGAATACCTGCTGGTTCACCGGCAATGTGTGAAGTAAATAGATTTGGTCATTCATTTGGGGCACCCCGACACGGATAGGTTAGGTTTGAAGGGAATGACGGGGGCTAGAGTGAGCGAACGAAGCGAGCGAACGAAGCCCCCGTCATCCCCTTTGTGTGAGGTTACTTTAAACCCTGCAAACAGAAATAGGAGCCCCGCACGGCGGGGCTCCGTCGACTCTCCTTTGGAAATCCAAACAACCTTCCAAACATCCCCTTAAGTTTTTCATTTGTTTTTATTGTGCAAACACTGACTTATTACATGGACCACAGGCCGTCGGGCATTATTAATAATGGCCGGTCAAAGTAATAAATTAATCACTTTGCCCATCGCTCTTGGGCATTATTAATAATGGCCAGTCCTTATTAATAATGCCCAGTTAATCACGTTGCCCGTAACATACACACATCAAAAGTGTCTAGGGATCAACATATATTTTTGCAATAACTTTTCTCCTGATTGATATTAATTAAAATTTTCTTTAAGGATTCATCAAATAAAGTGTTTTAGTTTGTCACAGTAACGATAAACCAAGTCACCTTTGCATTAATAAAGAAATTTGCCATTTTCCTAATAAAGGGATTTTTGACATTTGAACCACTAACACAAAAGTTCGAAAAAAAGACTGAAATAACAGTTTTCTTTAAAATTTTATTGGGTAACTTAAACAATTAATAATCCGTGTTTCTACCGCGAACACTAACAACACAAGAACATCGGTTTGGCATACTCAAAATGAGTTCATCCAAATCACGCTGTGGAATGGCCGCCCATGTTCGTTGCAACAACAAAAAAAGGTCTTCTTGCGACTGGATACCCTCCATATTCGGCAGAGCTCTTCTCTGTAGCATATCCCATGCATGCTCAATCGGGTTCAAGTCTGGCGACTGAGCAGGCCAGGGCAGGACATTGATGTTAGCTGCGGCGAGAGTCTGTCTTACAACTCTTGCGGTGTGCGGTCGTGCATTATCATGCATTAACTGAAATAAGGGACCGATTTGCGCTTGTAGAGGAACGATGACGTCTGATACAATCGTCTCAGCATAAATTTGAGCGTTGAGGTTGCCTCTGATCCAAATCAACTCAGTTCTTCCGCCGATCCAAATACCCGCCCATACCATGATGGTTCCACCACTATAAGGATGGACTTCCTGGCAGGATTTTAATCGCTGTTGGCGTCCAGGGGTTCTCCAGTGTCGTATACGTCTTGTATCCGGTCTCATACCAAAACGAGACTCATCAGAAAAGCACACGAAACGCCATTGTTCTTCTGCCCAATTTCTGTGTCCAAGAGCCCATTGATATCGAATCCTACGATTGTGCATTGCTATAGGTGGTACCCGTAGCGGTCTTCGGGAATGAAGGTTCACTTCATGCAAGCGGTTTCTGACTGTTTGGTCGCTAATTAAGTTCCCTGAAGAGTGATGAAGCCTCACGGCTAACATCATGGCGGTTATTGTTGGAGCTCTTCGAGTTAAGATTTGAATGTATCGGTCTTGTCTCCGTGTGGTGCAGCGATACCGTCCTCCATGGCGCTCAGCCACGGTACCAGTGCTTCGGTAACGTGTCCAAAGTCGACTGATAACACTCTGACTTGTATTCAGAGCTAAAGCCACAGTACGTTGCCGGGAACCAGCTTCTATCATTCCCACGGCTCTGAGCATTTCTTCCCTGCTTAAATGACGTCGCCGCTCCATAATAACGTTGGTTTTAATCAGTAGTAGGGAAACAGTAGCACTAATAATGTCTTCAATGCGTTGTATGTTTTTATAGGGAAAATATTGACAGCTGATTTTCATCTTTTACTCGAATTTGATTCACAGTTCCTGATTCAAATTATGAAATGCACCAAAAAGGATCCATATAAATTTATAAAATCATAAATTTATTACAAAGCCACATCTCAATCTCAAGAAATCCGCATAAAAATGCTTGATCCCTAGACACTTTTGATGTGTGTATATCTTGCTATGAATTTATTTATATAATAATTATGATGTTTGTACTTACAGTGTTTGTATCCTGGTCAACGGATCGAAGGTACCATTTGGCAGAGTTCTGATGTTATTATCATATAAGGACCTGTAAAAAGCAGATAATTGTAAATAATTATTTTTAATATTTTTAAACAGTCGGTCCCGGGTGTCAAACGAATGACAGTCGTTACGGGTAGTCAGAAGCCAGAAAGTGTGACAACCGGACTAACCATAGGATATCGGCATTGCCCAGTAACTGTTGCGGAGGTCTGATAGCAGTCGCTCCGTGTAAAATACTGGTATTCAGCTGCATCTGGTTAGACTTGGAGCTGAACACAACATAGTTGGGAAAAGGAAAAGCAAGCAAGCAAGCAAGCAACATAGTTGGGAGAAGCAAACACTCAGTGCTACTTCCTCGTCTCTCCCGCATTTCTATGCTGTGCCCGACAGGGTCCAAAATTGTGACTATTACATACCCACCAACCAATGTAAATTTACCATGTACATTTTGGAACGCATTAAAGATATTGAGTATTGAGTATAAGGCTAGATAGAACATGTCGTATTTAGGGAAAATTCCCATCTGTCCCCCTGATCTATACCCTCGTCGGTAACAGGGGAACAGATCGAAACTTTTTATTTCTATTTGTCCCCCTAAAGAACAGCGGGGGACAGATCGAAATAATTCGTCCATCTGTCCGTTCGTCTTGGTGACAGGGGAACTGATCGATTTTTTTATTCCTGATTGTCCCCCGACGGTGACAGATCAGGGGGATAAACCGGAATATTCCATATTTAGGCGAGCATTTGGAGTAGGAATAAGTACTTACAGTAGTTTCAAATTCTGTAAATCACGGAAGATGTCGCTTCTAACGCAGGTTAATTCGTTTGAATTCAACAATCTGTAAAAAAAAGAAAACCATAGAGTAGATGAATGCTTAAAAAAAATTAGAATATCAAAATCAAATACTGCTTTAATCACAGAATAGACATAACAAGTGGAAGTACCATGGAGCTATCGCACGTGTCTTACAATTAAAGGGGTTCGAACATTTTTCTATGGAAGATGGCATAGTCCGACGCGACGGCGTCACATTTTTTTTTTTCAATATTACGACGCATACTGTTTCTGGTATATATGGGTAGAGGTCACTTATACAAACAAAAAATGTCTGCAATATGGTGCCCTAAAGTGTCACGTTGCCGAGATAATTTGGAGGTAAAGATCGCTAAATGTATGGAAACAATTAGAATCATAAAAAAATAACTAATTAGGTACGTGTTTATTTATATGCATTAGATTGTATTCAAATAATAGTTCCCGGGTTGATTTAACTATTTAAACTAATTCTCCAATCTTGCCACTATTTCATATCCTAAAAAAGTTCAAATACTCACAACAGCTTTAGGGTTGGAATTCCATAGAAGATTCCGGTTGGTAGATCTTTGATTTTGTTGCCGTATAAAACTCTGAAATAAGAAAAAAGAAAATATTATAATAAAAATATACAAGGTGGAAACGAATTCGTGCAATTCCTTCAAAATTCTAAGTTAGTTTTTTTTATTAAATCTCCAAGTTACACCTTAGTGTTTATGTCGTGTTAAGTTCCCTAAAACGTGTGAAATGTCTGAGATGTGCTATGCAGGGGTTGTCTAATACAAGGAAACTGACCGAGCGGACCGTCTCAAGCCTCAAGGTGTCTATTCCCGTCAACTGTTACGGGTAGAAAAGTACTGAAACAAAATTGAAATGCAGGAAAAAAAAAGTGCTTTAAAAATATGTCAATCTATTCTCCTAGTGATTCTGAACAAACTAGTTTCAGGTTTAGTGTATACTAAAACTAAGCTTGTAGATTGACTGCCCTATACCTACCCTTCTGGCTCTCACATAAATATAACAGTAGCTAGCCAGGCGGACCGTATAGATCATAAAAAAAATTGTATGATGCCAATCGACCCTATTTCCCATAAGAATCAAAAGACTCTTCCGGACCAACTGAGGTTGGAGTACTAGAAACATAAGAAATCGCAAAAAACTTAATTGTGATGGGGTAGTAATAAGAGCAGCTACCTTAATCGTTGTGGCTACAGGAAAATGTACTTATGAGACTGTAGGTACCTACATAGTTTTTGAAAATTATTTCGACTTTTTTTTTCTACCTTTGCCTGTGCTTGTCTAGAATAAAATATTTTTTCTACCTTTTTTTCTTTCTTCTATACTAATATCACAGTGTACCTACTTACTACTAGTGCGTCAACGCCCATACATTTGACAGGTCCTATGAAATGTCAAAATTATGTAGGGGCGGAGGTTATGTTCCAAGTTGCAGTATGGCTACTCGGGACATAACCTCCGCCCCTTCACCCCGCAACCCCCCGCACGATTGCTCTGCGACAATGTTCTACGTTGACCGACTGTAAGGAGTAAGATATAGGTAGACTGGGCTAATATTATAAAGAGGTACAATTTGGTTGTTTGTTTGTATGTAGGAGGTAATCTCCGAAACTACTCATCCGATTTCAAAAATTCTTTCACCAATAGGAAGCTACGTTATCCCTGAGTGCTATAGGCTATATTTATTATCAAAAAATTAAGGATCCGTAAGAAAATTACAATAATGTAACCCAAGGTATCAAAAATTTGCTTATAAAAGTTATTAATTGACGTGCGCTGCGAAAACTATTGATGATACGTAAAAATAATGTACTACATGTTTATAGTACTCTTCATTATCCTCAAAAAAAGTCCGTGAGGGTATATGTCTAACTAGGGAGCCTGCCGTTTTGCCAAAACTATTTTGACAAAATTTCATTACCCAAACGCATTTTAGCAGCCTTTTTTTATACCATTGCAATATTTGGAATGATTTTAGTACGCATATTTTCATTTGGTCAAATTTTTACTCGGCAGAATATTACCAAGAATAATATCATTAAGGCATTTGGTCTTTAATCAAATGATTTATTACAGCAAACAATCTTTACACAATAAGCATTTAGTCAAATGATTGTAACGCGCTTATATTATCTTTTTTAAATCGAAACGGTTAGGTTAGAACTGTGGCATATGGTATACCAACTGAAATATTTGACTACATTAAAATTGGTAAAACTACTAGTTGGTAAGCAAGTTATTGTTTAAACGTTCACTTGCCAAACATTAGTATACGTTACAATTATTTTTGAAGAGTTTAATTGCTAAGTAGTAATTTGGCAAATGACATTATGCGGAAACTTGCTTGGGAAGTGATAATTTGTCAATTTTTTTTCGATGAAACAAGGCCCGTCTAACTATTATACTTAAGTCACATCAACCGTTTTTTGTTCAAATTAGTCGATCGAAACACGAGTAGAATCGAAAGATGAAGACATAGCTCGATCCCTGGGGAAGCAAAAGGGCTACTATTTAATCCGCGACTTCGTCTGTATCCGCGATAACCGACATTCACGCGGACGAAGTCGCGGGCAAAAGCTATTTCTAATATAAAATGTCACTTACAATGAAGTCAGATGCATCAACCCACTGAACGCATCGGTGGCCAACTTAGAGATCTTATTGTTTGACAGATCGATCCTCGCGACGCGCTTCACTGACAGGAAAGCGCCGGAGCCGACTTCAGTGATCAAGTTTTGTTCTAGGCGGCTGAAATAAAAAGGAAAATTATCTACAGTTTTCAAAGGCAGACTGAAGGCCAAAACACACTTGGCGTATCTTGCACTGCGTAAGATACGCGACGCAAAATACGCTTAAGTGTGGGTGTAGCCGCTGAAAATACGCCGAATATATCTAACTTAACATCGATCGAACGCAAGCTGCGTGCGAAACTTTTAGGTCCAATTGCGGTCGGCGCACGAGAATATGTCAAGCGTATTAGTGTCTAGAAGTTCCACGCGCGTCTTGCGTTCGATCGAGGCAGCCAGTCGCCTGTCTCTGCGTAACACCTAAGGTAACATCAGTACTGCGGTCTTGCGGAGAAAGGTCGTAATTAACATTTTTGACAAGAATGAGATAATTACAGATTCGGAATCAGCAAGAAACACGCTACAAGCAGCAAGAATAAAGCTCAAACTAGTTTATTTTTATCCTCAGAATGCACTCTGGCTGACCCTTTTACGCGACGTAATGTACTCGGGAGCAAATAAATCGAGCCACTTCTATTTTTCACGCAGGTATAATTGTTATTGGTATTATGGAACAGATCAATTCTAAACATATATCGCCTAAAAGGTTATTTGATAACCTTTACAATGAGGGTAGTTTTTTGTATTTTGAATTATATAATTCATGAAATGGGACACGTAAAAAAGGAGTGGCTTGATTTCTTTGCTCCCAAGTGTAGATATTCCGTGTACTTTCAGCGGCTACAGCCACACTTAATGGCTAAAATACACTCAATGTATCTTGCGCCGCGTATCGCGTAAGATACGCGACGCAAAATACGCGTGTGGCTGTGGCTGAAAATACGCCGAATAGTTAACATCGATCGAGCTCAAGATGCGCGCGAAAATTCTAGGCCCTATATCAGGGATGGCGAACCTTTACTTACCAACGTGCCATTTTTCTAAAGAAATGTTTAATGAGGTCTTATGGTGCTCCCCCACTGCTGTTAAAAATGTTTACAAACATTTTCTAACACTAACAAATGTTAGGAAAAGATAAAAATATCAGATAATAATAAATCGAATCTATCTAATTAGATTATTAGATAATATTTGAATAGATTTTTTGCAGATATTTTTTATTTATGTTTGTTTAGAAAATGTTTACTAATGTTAGTAAACATTTCTAACAGCGGTGTGGGAGCACCTATAGACGTGCAATACTTCACCATTTTTTTCGTAGTGCATTATGAATTTTGTGATCAGTGACGTGCCCAAAATATTGTGTCGCGTGCTATTAATGGCACGCGTGCCATTGGTTCGCCATCCCTGCCCTATATTATGTACACTCAGCGTAACGACGTATAATACGTGTGGTGACGCCGTGCAGGAGAATTGGTATGCTTCACGCTACATACGATACGATTTATTGGTGTGAAAATACTCTATAGACCCTCTGGTTTTACTTACAGCTCAGTAGATCTGTGCGGTATGGTGGATGGGACTTCCAGCAGCATTTTCTCCCGGCATTCCACTGTTCCATCGGGCGTGCAGATGCAGGGGGGAGGGCAGCGCGGCTCCGCTGAGCATTCCGTTGTGATTGTTGTTGATGTTGGACCTGGGGGGAGTTTGTAAGGGGGTGACTTAAGATAAATCATATTTTTTTGAATGACGGCCACGACGTCTCTCCTGATGGTAAGTGGTTACCGCTGCCTACATACACCTACAACACCAAGAGGATTGATGATACGTTGACAACTAGGAAATCCAATCCCGCATCAAAATTGCGATCCCGCAGGCCTGCGGGATTGAGGTAATCAATCCTGCAGATCCCGCGGGATTTGCGGGATTGATATTTTTTAAATACTCTTTAGTTTTGAGTAGTTATTTAAAAAAACTGAAATAAAGACAAGTAAATTTTTAATATCATTATTAAGTAGAGTTATTACTTATTACTAATCAACAATTGAATTAAATGATGCTTTAGAGCTTCTTTTAAGAAACGATATAACACAATTTTGAAACTTTTATCTTTTAGATTTGTATTGACAATTGAACATATTTATTTATTTATTGTTTTTTTTTTTTGGTTTTAGAGGCATAAAAAATAAGCTTATTATTTTTAATCAATTTTTTTTAGCTTTAATTTAAAAACTAAAGTATTTTCCATACAAATGCTACAGAAAAGTCACGCACGAATTCCATGGGAAAGTTGTTAAATCACTTATTAGGGCGGATTTTTTAAAATGTGTACATATTTTGTAATGAAGGTTTTAAACGTTTCCTCTGACTAACTTTTTGATGAATTCGTTTCATGTTTTTCTATATATTTTTTTATTTGTTATTATTCCTTAACATTATATGAGCAACTAGTAATCAGTGACAATTAAAAAAGTTATAAAGAAAAATATGCAACGAATTCATCAAAAAGTTAGTCTGAGGAAACGTTTAAAACCTTCATTATAAAATATGTACACTTTTTAAAAAATCCACCCGTTATTGAGGCTGTGCTGGGTCTTAAAAATAATCAGAACGTCGTTTGAGCTCATTTTTTTTCAATCCTGCAAACCTGTGAGATCCCGCATGAGTAATCCCGCATTCCAGATCCCGCAAAAAGGTGCGGGATTCCGCATCTGCGGGATCCCGAGTTTGCGGTATTGGATTCCCTATTGACAACTTTACAGACAAAGTTGTAAAGTCTCATGTGCCTGTAATGTCACCGACACACATACCCTTCAAACTGAACATAGTAATGCATAACAGCAGAAATAGGCATGGAGGTAGAACTTTCCTGGACGAACTCTTTCACGAGGAGCCTACTCCGAGGATAGGTCAAAATCTACTGTTATGATTTCGAATACAAAACGAAATAATATTCACCAAAATGTGACGTTATCAGCCTGTTCATTTTTGCGAACTGAGTTATCACTTTTGTAACGTCAGCGGCCATTTCGGACCTCGCTTCCGGCCGTGGTTTTGTCCATGGTCGGGAGCGAGAGTGCGTGGGAAGCCGTCGCCTTCTTTTGCGAGGAGGTGATGGCGACCAAGGAGGGAGCGGAGAGGGAGAGAGAGGCGACGGCCACTCTCCCTTCCCGCGCCAGACGCACCGGGTGCCGGAGGGCCCGCGACGATCTCCGGCCACCATAGTGTGTGGCATTTTTTTTTATGTTTGGGAAGTCATCAAATGACTTCTTCCGCTCTGGGCGGAGCGAAAGGGAGTGTCAGACTCTTACAAACTAAAACCTATCCGTGTTCATCCTAATGCCATTTGCGTTCCAGGGCTGCGGTAACTCTTTCGAATAAATTCCGCAACTCTGGCAGGCTCTGGCCCTAGCGGGCCCCGTCTACTAAGCTGACATCTCTTTGAGGCGCGCGTGGAACACACCGGGCCTGATTCTGATCGGACGACGAGCCACCCAACGCTCGCCGTCCGCAGGCCTGCGCCTACGGTGGCCGGCAATCGCCCTGCGACTCCCGACGCCCGGGGCGTCTTCTTCTGTTGCGGCGGCTGGGGCGTGAGGTTTGATCTGCGGTGTGTGGCCTGCGGGCGGCGGGTGAGGGGATCCGTCGCCCGACCAGTAACAGGCCCGAGAAGGCGGCACGCATGTGTTCCGTGCGCGCCTCTCAGGAGGACGTGGGGCAAGGCTCCACAGAAGGAGAGGTCCGCCAGCCCCTGGCGCGTGGGCTGCCAGGGTTGCGGTGCATTCAGCTGCGAGTCCCGCGACCCCGGCCAAGGGTCAGGAGAAGGAACACCATGGGTTTTTAGCCGGTAAGAGTCTTCACCTATATATATATATAGATAAAGCCTTCACCTTCCGCGGGCGAAGGGTATACATGAGGATTTTCCCACGATAAAAAAAGAGGGCATTTCGGAGTGAATGTTGAGAAGGACTAATCCTGTCAGCCTCTCTTCAGACATATTTGCTATTAGCCAAGTTCTGTTATTAGATCAGGTTTGAGGTGCTCAGCTACCGCCAGCTTGGATGATTTTGCGGTCATGACTCCCACGAATCCCCCCTAGGACCGCGCCTGGCCTTACCATTACTAGTTCAAAGTTTTTGGTGTCAGGAGAAACTCACCAGTGCAGACCAGCTCATGGGCCTCCAGTTCAGTCAGTATAGCTCCTCTCAACGTTGCTGGCGCCTGGCATCTGTAAATAGACTTCTTCTTATCATACTTATCTCACCAGGGTACAGTACCCGGAAGTAAAACTGACACAATGAGCTTTAGAAAGAGATATTGGCTTGTATCGGAACTCGTTAATCTACATCATTAATTCATTAAAATACAAAACAAAAAAAACAGAAATCTAAATACACTTCTCATCAAAAAAATCGAAACACTTCCGAAATTATCATTATGGCGACAATTAAACAAAAAACAAGCATTAATTCATTATAGAAAAAACATAATTAATTAGCTGGAAGTTTGGCCTTTACAATGGTGTACGAAACTTCCAAAAATTTGGATTTTTTTTTAAATTTTTATCCTATAAAAATGAATGGAACATTGTTTTTTTTATTTATTTATTTCTATTGGACTGCTGTAGGTCGTCCTAGGGGACGGTTTCTACGTAACCGGGCAGTTATTGGCGAGACCTGAAGGGTCTCCAGCCAATGGGGGGGAAGTAAAATACTTAACCTAAGCTAACTACTTGTACTACACTAACATCATGACTACCTGCAACAACAGCACTAAGGGCGACCCCTAGTGGGACTCGGACCTCGGCTTAGGGCGTTGCTGGCGTGGACATAGGGGGGGGAGACAGCTTGATGAGGGCTGAATTATCGGTGTGACTGCGGAGTCTGAAGAGACGACCGGCTCTACGACGGGAGAGCTCGGTGGATCGTGACCGGCGGCGGTGGGACGTCGCGACGGCCTCGTCGGCGAGGACGGTATGCCGGACGGCGGCGGACGTTGTGTAGTGTGCTGGTCGATTTACTCGCCTCCTGGAGGAGGGTTATTTCGTCGTCGGGTTCTAAAAGTGTGTGCCTGGGACGGCGAACTTTACTTATGAGAGAGGGACTGTAGTCGGCCGCTGCGGCGACTAGGGGGTTCGGATGGCGGGGGGCATTGTCGAAGTAACGCTTGGAAATGCGTTTGAGGTATTGCCTGATGGTTGGCATTTTTAGATCGAGATGGAGTTGGACGTTACGCATGAACCACGGGGCAGCCGCGGCTCTGCGCAACACTCGATTCTGGAGGGTTTGGAAGGAATTGAAGCGACAAGGCTTAACGTGTGCGAACACGACGCTAGCGTAAGTCAAGATGGGGCGGATGCACGTCACGTAGATTCTCAGCTTATTTCTAAGTGACAATTTACTGCGCGCTCTAAGGATGGGGTGGAGGCGACCGACAGCGAAAGCGGCGCGAGCGCGCACCGCTTTGATATGGTCTCGGAAACTCAGATGGTGGTCGAGGATAACCCCCAGGTATTTGGCTTTCATCTCCCAAGGGATCTGTTTGCCGAACATGAGGACAGGACGGATGTGGGTGTGGGAATCACCGTGTCTCTCGAAAAGAACGGCTGCGCTCTTTTCGGGATTCACCTCTATTCTCCATTTCCGGAACCAGACCCCGAGGGTGTTGGCTGCGGTTTGAAGGGTTCGAGAGATTCTATCGAGACTCCTACCGGAATAGTAGATAGCCGTGTCGTCGGCGAAGAGAGCCAACTTGGCCAAGCCACGTTTGGGAATGTCGCTGGTGTACAGCGTGAACAGAAGGGGCGATAGCACGGAGCCCTGAGGGACGCCGGCGCGAATGGGGTGAGGGGACGAGAGGGTGCCTTCTAGGCGATAGCGGAAGGAGCGATCCGACAGAAAGTCTCGAATGATGAGCACGAGACGGTCCGGCACGTTGAATTGGTACAGTTTGTATAATAAACCGTTGTGCCAGACCTTGTCGAAGGCTTTCGCTACGTCGAAGAAGAGCATGCCCGTTTTGTACGAGCGCATAAAACGGGAGCTAATGTGTTCGACTATGCGGTGCAATTGTCGAATGCAACAGTGCTGGGTTCGAAAACCGAACTGTTCGTCGGGGATGAGTTTACGGGAGTCAGCGAAATCTTTTAAACGGATATAAATGAGACGCTCATAGATTTTCCCAAATACATTGAGAAGGCTGATGGGGCGGTAACTAGTGGGCTCACTCTTGGGTTTGCCGGGTTTGGGGATACCGATAACGGTGGCTTGTTTCCAAGCTTGCGGAAAGATGTTATTACTCAGAGCGCCATTGAAGATGGCGGTCATGAGGACTATGAGCGGGGCGGAAAAGTGTTTGATCACCTTATTGGTGATACCGTCTGAGCCGGGGGTGAACATTGTTTTGAGATAAACGTGTGTTTAGAGTTGGAGTACATTTGTCGTGCAAAAAATGCAAAATAACAACAATAGCAGCAGCTCCTTGTTGTTTGAAGGGTGACTGTAAGTGACTCTATGATTTGAAGAAGATTGAAGGAACGTAAACAGGTACCATACAAGCCAGCTAATGGGTAAAAATTAACAACAGACCATCGAAGAGCTCACCGAAAAAATCGAAACACCTCGTAAGTTTTTGTTTTGAATGGATTATTAGAAAACATGTTATTTTTTTAAATAAATACTAAATGCCATTTAATAGTAGGTAGCATAAGGTTTAGAATTCCTTATGTTGATGTTCCATAATTTTACTCTCGTCAGAAAAGAGAGCCTTGCTCATTTGTAGGTTTGAAAAATTTAAGTGCACAAGTGCAAAGTTAAGGCGCGCTCTTCGATGGTCTGTTGTTAATTTCGGCCCATTAGCTGGCTTTTGTGGTACCAGTCTACGTTCCTTCAATCTTCTTCAAATTGTAGAGCCACTTACAGTCACCCTTCGAACTACTCGGAACCGCTGCTGCAGTTGAAAAGCGCGAAGGCGTCGATTTCGCAAACAAACGGTTGCAATAAACCGGCCGTCTCACGCAGAAGTGACCCGATTCCTACCAGATCCTGGATGGCGCGTAAATAAACCAGTCTCCCGATAGCGTTGGTACACTCTATGAACAGACAAGAGGCTTAGATGCAATCTTGCAGCCACAACACGCTGACTAATCCCAGAATCCAGCAATGCTACTTCTTGGGCGGCTGCTGCGGGTGAAGTATGCATGTGTGTTAGAAAAAAAAACTTTTTATCAGACGTCACAGAGCCTAATCAACAAATAACAAACAGAAAATTTTAAAGTAATGCGTTACTTTGCGTTTTTTGCACGACAAATGTACTCCAACTCTAAACACACGTTTATCTCAAATCAATGTTCCATTCATTTTTATAGGATAAAAATTAAAAAAAAAAACCAAATTTTTGGAAGTTTCGTACACCATTGTAAAGGCCAAACTTCCAGCTAATTAATTATGTTTTTTCTATAATGAATTAATGCTTGTTTTTTGTTTAATTGTCGCCAAAATGATAATTTCGGAAGTGTTTCGATTTTTTTGATGAGAAGTGTATATAAAAGCGAAAGGTCACTCACTCACTCACTCATCACGAAATATCGAAAACCGCTTGACGTATGAAGATGAAATTTGGCAGGGAGGTAGTCTATAGTTAGTAGACGTCCGCTAAGAAAGAATTTTTAGAAATTCTACCCCTAAGGGGGTGAAATAGGGGATGAAAGTTTGTATGGAAAATCGTCACTTAACGGGTTCAAAATTTCAAGCAAGCGAAGCTACGGGCAAAAGCTAGTAATTAATAAAAAACAATTCGGTACGGCCTGTTTAAGACCAAAATAGTATTGTAGATAGTTTAATTGCGATGTTGCCGTGTTTTCCAAATTGATAGATAACGGCACATGTACAGATACAGGGGCCCAATTCTCCTAAAATAAATTGTTGCCAAACGCAATCGAACCACAACCTCAGTCAGTTTTTGTTTTCGAAAACTTTCAAAATGATTGATTTTGTTTTTTGTGTCAAACAATTTGATAGCTTTTCAAATTGAGAACTGTCTGAATGAACGGTTCGGCCTTGGTTCGGTTGTGATTTATCAAGATTTATTTTAGGAGAATTAGGCCCCAGTAAGCGTTGCTTTCACGTACTTATAATTTTTTTTTTTGTTTGTTTTACGCTATAGTATTGCTGGTTAAGGGGAACTCCTTTTGTTAGTTCACATACTGTATGTATAGATTACCTGGCTCCAACACCAAGTATTCCAGCCGCGCGTACAGCCGTCGACAACCTTGCGACTCTGCAGTCGCATACGATTGGATTGTCGGTCAGTCGCAGAGTGCTTAGTCGCGTAATCGCAGTCGGCTCCAGAGAGAGGTATGTTATGTTATTGTTGTTTAGAGTCCTGCAAAAAAAGAGCAAAATATAGTTTCTTATGTGTGGAGAAGAATTAATTATTCTTCGTACGTTAACTTTTGTTACGTTTCAAAGTAAAATGCGTATAATCACAGAATATAATAGAATCCATCCAGCCGCTGGGATGCTTCGAGGGTATAAAGAATTATACATACATAGATACTTAGATAAATAGATACGCGTGAAAAACATACCCTTTTGTTGTCGCGCAGTCGGGTAAAAAGCAAGTGGAAGTGCCGACGGAGCAATAGCGCGAGTGTCAGAATTATACGGAGATCCGCTGGGTTCTGTACTAATCTTTAATTCAGAAAGATAGGAACATCTATGTACACAATAAAATAAACTTTAAAAAGAAGTAGTAGCAACTTCAATAACAATAAAATAATGTGGGAAACAATTAAGGAAGTCGGTGCCATTTTTTCTTGATTGAAACCAAATCGAAGGATCGAATAACTGTTTCCCACATTAAATTATTTTGATGTTTTTGAAGTCGGTTTTTACTTTTTTTAAGTTTATTTGATTGTGTATATGGATGTATTTACCTTTCTGAATGACAGATTATTACAGAACCCTCTGTGCGCGAATCTCTCTCGCTCATGACCGGTTTTTTTTACAGATACCAAAGAGTGGAGGTTTATTGGAAAAAAGGGATATTTTACGAAAAAGACATTTTTAGACAGATTTTTTTTAAACAGATTTTAATGATTAGATTACGATTAAGTAGACAGAACCGATTTTAATGATTACTTTTTTGTTTGAAAGAGTATTCTCCCGAAATTATCTCATTTAAATTTGGTGGAGATCTGATGTAGACCTTTGGAGATAGACAATGGAACTCTTCAATGGATAACAGTAAATAACTCGCGATTGATGTAATCGCATGCTTATGTTACTCAAAATAGAAAAATAAAATACCTTAAAAAAAAACAAAAAAGAGTAAAATACTTACGATATTATAAAATTAATAGTTTCAGAAGTCGGTGCCTTCAATTGGTTTAACGTGAATTAGCACCGACTTCTGAAACTGTTAATTTTATAAAATACATATTTTACACTTTTCAGTTTTTTTTTTGTAACGGGTTTTTTTAATACAATTAAATCTTATCCGCGGTAAAACAGTAGTCTTATAAGTAAGAGGTCATCAATTGACCTGGACTGACCCAAGAATATTGATTTGACCTCACAAACGGAGTCTTATTGAATCGAAATTTGACCCAATTACTTATTCCTTATGATGAATTAATAAGTTAACGTTTCTTTGACGATTGGAATAGCGAATGAAGCAGACATCAGTAATTAAAAGACAATTTACAATACACAGTATTGATTTATTGACCCAATCGATGTCAAAAGGTTACAGCAGGATGGTATTTTTTTGTAGTTTTCAATCGGTATGAATAAAAACAGTTTCAGAAGTCAGTATCTTCAATAAGCATGCTGACTATAAATTGCAAATCTAATTAGTCCGCCAGTTAGAGTTTTGAAAAATAATGGAAACGTATTTTTTCTTTTGTTAAATCTATGAATATTTGGAAAGATATAACGTATCAAAACTCGAGAGTGGGGGCTTGTGACGTCAGAAGCAAGTAAAAATTGTACTTGCTTGTGACGTTTTGCCAATTTTAAAAGTGTCGTATCTTCGTCAATTTTGGTTTACATTGTAGTATCACCTTCATAGTCATTCACCTACCGACTGGCCATTTTTATATTTTATACTTTTTTATGAAATGACAGATAGAATTCTAATTGAGACTTTGGATTGTTTTACACCATGGTGATGTTTTTCTGACAATATATTTTCTATTTATTTTATGTTGATATAAATATTATAAATTCAATCTACTGACTGTTTAATTATGTGGCATGCCACAGCAACCCACCTTGAAGCACAATATTTGCCTAGGGGAGTCCGTTTCTACACAGTGAGACAGTAGTCAGGGGTAAGGCTGTTCTAATCTTATCCCTGGTTGATGAAGCAATAGGCTAATGAGGAAAAGCTATTGTGGATTATGCACGCGGCCGAGTCTGCGTCTCGGCGATCGAGTCCGAGTGGTTAGCCCATGTGGCAATTGTAATACGCGCTTGCTGCCGCCGGATTCTGTCAAGTGGCTGTGTGGCCCATTGGCGAGCGCCGTGGCTTCAGGAGGGATCTCGCTGACTGCTGCAAGGGACGTGACGCTGTCCTGTCTCTTTTCTCTAACCATTTTTATTATTGTTGTTATGTACTAGGTATGGAATGCCCTACACATTCTGTACAACTGGTGTAGCAGACGTGCTCTCAGGAGATCCTAGGGCCGTCTGTTACATTACAACATAATAAAAGAAAAAATACGGGTCAAATATTTTTTGATAATTTAACTGACGGACTAATTAGATTTTTTCAGTCAAATAGGTACCCTATTGTTTTAGCGTAGAGTTAGCACCGACTTCTAAAACTGTTAATTTGTATTTGGTAATAATTTTTCTGTTTTCTGAGCTTTTTGAAGTCGTTTGTTTTATTTTTTTAAAGTCGTTTGTTTTATTTTTTTAAAGTTATTTTATTTTTCTATTTTGACTGGCATGAACAATACATAAACATGCGATTACAGTAATCGCGAGTCATTTGCTGTTATCCATTGAAGAGTTCCATTGTATATCTCCGAAGATCTACATCAAATGTTCACCAAATTGACAATAAAAGGGAACCCTTTAGGCGTGATTAGTCCAAGTCGCGATTAGTCCAATGGTAAAAAAAGTCCAATTCGCGTTTAGTCCAATTCACGTTTAGTCCAATTGGCGTTTAGTCCAATTCACGTTTAGTTCAATTCACGTTTAGTCCAATTCACGTTTAGTCCAATTCGCGTTTAGATCAATTCACGTTTAGTCCAATTCACGTTTAGTGTAATTCGCGTTTAGTCCAATTCACGTTTAGTCCAATTCGTGTTTAGTCCAATTCGCGTTTAGTCGAATTCGTTAAGTCCAATTCGTTTAGTCCAATTCACGTTTAGTCCAATTCGCGTTTACTTCAATTCACGTTTAGTCCAATTCGCGTTTAGTCCAATTCATGTTTAGTCCAAATCACGTTTAGTTCAATTCACGTTTAGGTCAATTCACGTTTAGGTCAATTTACGTTTAGTCCAATTCGCGTATAGTCCAATTCACTTTTAGTCCAATTCATGTTTAGTCCAAATCACGTTTAGTTCAATTCACGTTTAGGTCAATTTACGTTTAGTCCAATTCGCGTATAGTCCAATTCACTTTTAGCCCAATTCGCGATTGGTCAAATTCGCGGTTGAGCCAAAAAACATATTTCCAAAATGTTTTATTTTGTTTAACCAATCGCGAATTGAACTAACCACGATTAAGGTGAATTGGACTAATCGCGAAATGGACCGATCGCAACTAAAAGAATGGGAACATATCGGGAGAATAAACTTAAAAACAAAAAGAATCAATCAAATCGTTAACCAAAACATGGCAAACCTCCTTTTTTTGAAGTTGGTTAAGAATAAATAAACATAAGAGCGGTTACGCACTGCATCCGATCCGAATCCGAGAAAATAAAGTCCAAAGTAGTCATAAAACTATTTGTATGGTAGTTTACGCACTAGATCCGATTTCCATCATCCGTGAGTTTCCAATTCGGAAGAAAAATTGACGGACCGAAGTAGTCGTAGTACTGTTTGTATGAACGCTTTCACATTACCTCGGATTCAAATCTGACGCCAAATGGACACGCCAAAGATGACCTCTGAATTGTTTGAATTTGGATCAGAGATCGGATAAGTGCGTAAACGATATCCGAATTCGGTCCGAGTTTTTTAAACTCTAGATTCGTATTTTCACGTATTCGGATCGGATGCAGAGAGTAAAGCAATATCCGATTTCGGTCCGAGTTTTTTACATTCTTATTTTCACGGATCCGGATCGGATGGAGTGCGTTATCGTTTTAAAGGTACTTACAGTATCTCCAAACTCTTCAAGTTTTCCAGAGCCTTCTCATCAATACACTTGAGATGGTTTCCATCCAGATGTAGACTCTTCAATGCTGATAGACCTCTGAAGGTTCTCCGACTTATCGCTGTCAGCTCATTGCGACTTAGATCCCTAGAATACAGGATAGGTTTTAGTACATGACAATGAGAAATATGTCTTTGTTTGGGTTATCCAATGTTATTATAATCCAAGAATTGTTAAAAAATGATTTGTGAGTAATAGATGATTTGTATGAGGTTAATTGATGACCCGTGAAGGTACATAGATAAAGAAATGATTTTTGAGGCAAAAAAATAATGTCTAAAGCGCAGTTCAGACTACACTATATTATTTCGCTTATAGCACATTGCGTCATAAGCTATAACTATATAGCATGACGTTCACATATCGCAAGCCGGTTTACTATGTATAGCAAGTTATTTGACGGTGATCCATCGGGCGACGGACGGGGTATAAGTGAGGCGGGGCGGGGACCGGAGAACCGTACGATATAGCTCTGAGAATTGCTCTAGTTTATCGCGTACAGCAAGCCAATAGTTTATAGCATAGCGTTGTGTGAACGTGTCCATATAAAATGTATGATGAGCGATATCGTTGTGCTATACAGTATTTGCTATAAGTTATACAGGGTGTAAACGAAATCATGTAATTACTTCAAACTGCGTGATCTATTAGTGACACAGATTGACCAAGCACTGGTTTTTTCAGTTTCAACAAAAATATTTTTTCAGAAACATAACCAGATTTTCTGTTTCTGAGTCATTTTAGCGCCCCAAGGTAGTTACCTTGCTTAATTGATATCGCTCCGTGCAATCAGTTGATTGCACGGAGCGATATCGCGCTAGTCGTGCCTGCGCAGCTTTCATTCGTTTCGAAATGTTCTATCACATAAAATTATAATTTTTTGCAAATTTTTGCTTATTTTTTTTATTGAAACCGTGTGTTTTAGTGGTTTAGATATGATGACTTAACACTACTGCAAGAAAAATAAACATTGTCCCGTGCGGCGTTAATCTATAATTATTATCATTAATAGATCATATGGTTTGAAGGAATTACATGAATTCGTTTACACCCTGTATATTATAGCGTAGACTGAACTATGCTTAATCGTTTTGCATGACCCAGGAGTAGTATTCAGGACCGGGTGTTAACTATGTGTGAATTCTCCAAACTATTCTTTCCATTTTGATTAGTACCAAAGTATAGATTAAATTAGTTAAAAGTATGAATACTGCCGGCTCCCTTTTGTTAACAGCTTGAAGGCAGAGCTTTAGGGGTGCAAACAGCTATAGCCGTATAAAGCGTCTTCGCACGCCATCCAGGATGTTAAATATTAAACTTTAATGGGACAGCCCTAGGCCCGAAAGAATTGTATGGATCTGACTGTTTCGAATTATCGATTTTTCGGCGGCGAGTTCCGCTAAATATAATTTGACATAAACTTTATAGAAGTAATGTCCTATTTCTATATTATGTATGTTGGGCTGGTAACATGTTCAGTTAGACTGGTATTATAAAACATGTTCATTTTTTTTTTTGGTTTTTTTTTCCCCCTCCGATATAATTGTTCGGTGACCTCGCCTTTACTGAAGTGGCCGCCGTCGCAGGACTGTTGGGAACAAGCTAATAGATTTTTTTAAATATTTTTAGTTCCATTATTGTTATCCCTTTATTCATTGATAAACATATAAAATAACATTTTTAAATATTTTCACATAATACATATATTCGTAAATAAAAAAACAATAACATTTAAAAATTTAATAATATAGTAGCCCACCGGCATCGGGAACAGGGTCCAAGCTACCGGTGATCAGAGCCTCAGAGAGAGGAACCTCCTAACAATACGCGCCGTGTCCAGAAGCACCGCTCTCTACACCAGGCCCCTGATCAAGCTGCCCAACGAGAGCCTCTTTAGATGTTGGTCGAGACTCTTGGCTATTAAACCATTGGCCGTAACGACTATCGGCACAATGATTGCTGAATCAACATCCCACATGGTGACAACCTCGTGTGCCAAGTCTTGATATTTAATTTCTTTATCTTTCTCGGCTTTTACAAGGTTTTCGTCATGCGGAACCGTGATATCAACTTATTGTTTTTATTATTTCCAACAGCCGTGAGATGGAGTAACCAACTTTAGCCGCTTTATTATATACGTTAATACATTATAGGTTATTGAAAACGTTTGGTACAGCGCCGACTGTACCTGTCAAGGTGTTTCGGGCGAGATATACAAGGTTTAACTTAAATAACGCACAACTTCATAAGGAGTCATTATACTCATCATTATGAACAACTTTTACTCAATCAATCTGCCTAGCCTTTTCCCAACTATGTTGGGGTCGGCTTCCAGTCGAATCGGACGCAGCTGAATATCAGTATTTTACACGGAGCGACTGCCTATCAGACCTCCACAACCCAGTAACTGGGTAATACGATACTCTTGGTAAGACTGGTTGTCAGACTTTCTAGCTTCTGACCAGCAGTAACGACTGTCAAAGATCTACAAATGACAGCCGGGACCAACGGCTTTACGTGCTTTCCGAGGCACGGAGGAAACTCGCTATGGTAAATGGTCACCCATCCACAGACCAACCTCGGCAAGCGTGGCTTAACCCGGAAGATCGGTCTATGCGGCTGTAATTATTTAGCCACGAGCTCCAATTATGAACAACTTTTACTATGGGAACAAACACAAAATCGCGAAAAAAAAACAGCTGTTCCCTACATTTTGACGAGTTACGTGAACATAAATGTAGGGAACAGCTGTTTTTTTTTTGCTTTTTCACATTTGGTCCCATATTAAAGAAGGACACCACCGCGTCCCAGGACTCCTCGCTGTCTCGCATGGACTCGACCACCCGACAGCGACAGGTCATCGCCTACTCCTGAGATGAGGGCACGGCGCGGCTCCTCCCAAGCGGCACACTCTGCCAGCGTGTGCCACGCCGTGTCCTCCTGGCAATCGCCACAGTGGTGACACCGGGCGTCCGGCTTCCTGTTTATGCGACACAGGTACTTCTCGAAGCAACCGTGCCCCGAGAGCAACTGCGTCGCCCGAATCGACAGGGAGCCGTGCCTCCTCCCGAGCCAGCGCTCAAGCACCGGTCGGACCGCCCCGACGGTGGCGAGGCCGGCGGTAGGGCGTGAAAGCCTGTCCCGCCACTCCGCCACCAAGGCCTCGCGCAGCTGCGACCGACGCAGCTCCAAGTGTCGCTGCATCGGTCGCTCACCCCGCGCCCTCGCTTCCTCGCGCCACCGATAAAGTGACGCGAAGAATGTCCACTCTAATCCAACGTACAAAAGTAGGGATCGGCTAAATTGTTCTCTATCTGTTACCCTTGAATTATTGATGGAGCTCTCAAATTGGCTCGCTTCACGACACAGCGAGGAGCGAGGAGATAGGCAGTGATATAGGATACGGTATAAAAAAACTTGTAAAATTTTGTTTTATTACTAACAGACGAAGGGAAATTAGATTTTAATAAATGATTTAGGTAAATTTTTTTTTGTTCTTGTGTGCTTTTGTAGGGAAAATGCATTTTTTCTCGTTGTCTGTTTAATGTGTCTTATGCTAAGGCTAAGCGCATGCTGAGACGCAGCTGACGCAGGTACACGCAGCGCAGGGTAGAGCAGATTTTGTAATGCATGAACGTACTAAGAGCTGCGTACGCTGCGGCGCAGACGCGTGCGACGCAGACATGCGTCTGTCCTGCTCTGCGCTTCATTGTAGTGCCGGCACAGATTTCTGCGCGACGCGTGCATGTCGACACGTGTTTTTTACCGCTAATTGTAATTTTATTGGAGGAGCTCGTGGCTAAATAATTACAGCCGCATAGACCGATCTTCCGGGTTAAGCCACGCTTGCCGAGGTTGGTCTGTGGATGGGTGACCATTTACCGTAGCGAGTTTCCTCCGTGCCTCGGAAAGCACGTAAAGCCGTTGGTCCCGGCTGTTATTTGTAGATCTTTGACAGTCGTTACTGTTGGTCAGAAGCCAGAAAGTCTGACAACCAGTCTTACCAAGAGTATCGTATTACCCAGTTACTGGGTTGTGGAGGTCTGATAGGCAGTCGCTCCATGTAAAATACTGATATTCAGCTGCATCCGGTTCGACTGGAAGCCGACCCCAACATAGTTGGGAAAAGGCTAGGCAGATGATGATGTAATTTTATTGCAATGACAGAACATTTAATTGAATTAGTACGTTGTGAACTTAGTTTGTATGATACTAATCATCCAGACTACTAAAAAAAACGTTCGTCAACTCGAACACGTCTATTCTTTGTACTAGTTAAAACCCGAATGTGTCTTCGAGCTGCGTCGCAGCATGCGGTCGTGGCCTATGTCTGCCTCACCTGCCCTGCCCTGCAAAATCTGTACTGTGCTGTGTCACCTTCATCCTAGCATACGCTAAGCCTAATAAGGCAATTCTTTTCAGCGGTCCTACCCTTGTAAACGTTGTATATTGATTTGGTTAGATATAAATCAACTACGATAACACGGCACGACACTCCAACATCTGTCTTCAATCTGTGTGTGCATATGACAACGAGTCACCATGTTTGTGTTTGATATTTAGTATATTTATTGCTCGACTAGTGCATAATTAAAGTTCGCGCTCGACAATACACGTGTGTCATTCATACAAACCTCCAAACGGTACCATACTGTTAATTAGCGACGTCAAATCTGTGGAGCGACTGTAACATGTTTTTGTTTAAGTTTGTCCTACAGTTGCAGCACACATCTGCGTTGAATGACGCGTTGTAAATACAGAATGTTAACAAATTCGTGTAATTCCTTCAAACCACATGATCTATTAATGGTATAGATTAACCCCACACGGGATTTAGATTGATTAAAAATAAAAATAAAGTTTATTTTCCCAAATATTTTTTTTATGTGATAGAAAATTTCGATGCCATGCATAAATGAATGAAGGCACGGCGACATAGCTGACAGGCACGACTAGTCCGATATCGCTCCACGCAGTCAGTTAACTTGGGACGCTAAAATTACTCAGATACAGAATACCATGGTTCATTTTTTGAAAACTTTTTTTTGTTGATTCTGAAAAAAATCTATGCAGGGTCAATCAGTGTCACCAGTAGATCACGCGGTTTGAAGGAGTTACACGAATTCGTTAACACCCTGTATTGTTTCTCACACATTTTTACTTGCAGTGACAATGGAGGGCCGTGATATGATATCGTAGTTGATCTCTACCTAAATAGTCCAGTTAAAACAGACATTCAATTTCGTAATAATTCGCATTATACCTTTATCGCTATTTTTCACCCCGTATGGGTTGATTTATTAATGTTCGCTTAACTCGTCAAAATGTAGGGAACAGCTGATTTTTTTTCGCGATTTCTGGTTTGGTCCCATAGTAAAAGTTGTTCATAATGATGAGTACAGTGACATCTTAAGAGGTTGTACACTTATTTGTGTTACACCTTGTATAGCGTAACATTTCATAATATTGTTTTTTTAGGACTATCTGTTAATTTTGACGTCCACAAAGCATTTATTTTATAATGTAGTTCATTGGTTGAGTAATCCACCCATTTAAGTAGCACAAACTCACTGCTACATCTCCAAATCTCAGAAGTGATTTGTAACTTCCGCACCCATCTTGTGGTTACTCTCATCCCTTACAATTTACGCCATAATGAATACTTAATTGCAATTAATATAGCAGTCACACCAATAAACCCGGTGGGTGGGGGCGAAGAGGGTATCGTTCTATCAACGCTCGCTACTAACCTCGGTGACTGGCTAATCTTTGCAATATACAAGGAAAGCCGGAAAGGGTGTTAAAGTACACATAATAATGAAAAACTTATGTTATACAGCTTTCCTCAAAAGTCAATAGTTTATTTGAAGAGAAAAAACTGTTCAAAAATTTCATAAAAACTATCTATATCGGGTGTAAAAAGACCCTTAACGATAACGAAAACCATATATTCTACCCATCATTGGGATCATTTTTTTCTACCAGACCATACCTGGGAAACCATTGGTTTTGGAGATATTAAAGGTCAAAGTTAACATTTTTTTTTAGGTTTTTCCAAAAACTTATTCTAAGTGACAATACTAAACTTTCTTCCAAACAACCTTAGCAAAATTTTCATTTTTTTCTCACAAATTACGCATTTGAAGTTACAAAAACGCAACGAATACCAAACGCACACGACCGCCTTGGCTCAGCTGTGTAGCCGCTGTACGCATGCAAACGCGCCGCATCGCCACAATTTTGTAGCGCGCAATGTGTGGTACATTGCGCGCTACAAAAAAAAGCATTTTTTTATGCCAAAAAATAAAAGTCGTTTCCCAGCAATTATTTTTGGTCAACGTAGTTTAGTTTGATGTACAGAGTGCGTAGATTTCGGCTATGTGATGGGTCTTTTTACACCATGTATAGTGATTTATTTATTTTCTTTCTTTACACACACTACACATATACACACACATGTTGGTTTGAGTGAACGGGCATGACCGCTGACTGACATCCGTGGAGCACAAAGGTTCCAGACGAAAACCAGCGTCAAGTACTTATAGTGCTTGACATTAAGCTGATCTGAACACCTTTTTGGTCCAGCCGTGAGACACATACCCAAGACTTTTTTATTTATATCACACTTTTTACCTGTTGTGTCTCTTTGTGCTGTAAGTCCAAATATACGATTCTTTATTTTTATCTTTATCATATAACGATGAACGAATCGTTATTTTAATTAATAACGATCAGTAATATATAGGAACCCGGCGAACTTCCGCAGCACAACGTTACGAAGACTTTGTAAAAGTCTCAAGAGCTCATTAAGCAGTTCTAAGTTCCGGTCGGCGGCAAGATGGCGGCGTTATTTCCGGTGGAGCCCAGTCGACGTCTGAGTGTCATCCGGTGCGGACGTGTTCAGCTTTGTGGCTTAATTGCTATTTTATTGAATTTTTCTTTTATTAGAATTTATTTTAAGTTATTTTATGACTTTCTTTTTGGCGTAGATATTTCTGGGCATTTTTAATTGCCAGGGTAGAGCGGATGGGGTTCTTGTAACAATATATAAACAATACTAACAAGTTTATTTAAATACTTAAAAAAAATACTGTACAACTTTACATGCCGTAAAAAAACTCTTACGATTAATGAATCCAGCGAATTTCATTACATAGGTACCTACACAAAGTTTTACAGAGTCGGAACATCACTAGTAAATAGTCTACTTACAGTCAATTCGACACCTATGTTTACTAAATTAGGTAGACAACATCCGGGTAAACGTATTTGTGCATCGAAAATGTAGGCACGCGTAAAACTCCCCCATAACCCCATTTTGCGCTTCCAGATTTGATGAAAAACTTTGACTTATCTGTTTTGCACAGCGCTGTGCAAAATCCTAGCTTCTCCCACTGTGGTCAAGAGATTATCTTAAGAGCATGTGCGTAGGCATCTTCATCAACTCCATTATTAATTTAAAATAGACTAGAATTACTAAGTTCTTTTTGAACGTCGATGTTACAAAAACGTCCTCCCTTCACCGCTTCCTAGTGTTTATGTTGTGAAGAAGAAACGGCGCAACAAACTCCCCAGCAACAAAGATCTGTCTGTCAGGTGGATATATTAATTGAGTCTATACACAATCTGTCAATTAATTACATAATACTATTGTGACTTCGAATCACTTACGGCCTATCCACATCTCCACGTCACGACGTCATCAGCGTGGAACGGTGCGGTGATGTGGCACGGTGCGTTGACGTAACGTGCAAATTTACGTTACCGTATCGTAACACGTTCCGCCTCTAGCCGCAAGCGCACACGTATAGGTATGCGCTCCGCCCGCGCTCTCTACGCCCGCGTGTTAGTCGCTGTTTATGTGCTCCGATTAGGGTTTCTGCTCGAGAATTCTCGAGGCGAGAAATGTCGAGAAATCATGCCAACTTCGAGACAAGAAAAAACACCTCAAGAACTCGAGAAATCAAAGACTTTCTTTTATTACTGTAGAATTGGCTTAAAAGTTGCGTAATCTTTGGATTCTGGCTTCATTGTTCACCTTACGAGGCGCGAGTAAGCCAGGCAAGCGAAACAGACACCTAATATACCACCAACTCCGATTACTCTTATTATTTTGAGACATAAAAGTCACATAAAAATTAACTGTAAGATAAACTCCGTTCATCTATTATTGGGTTTCTGAATACAAAATTAAGATTATTTTATTAACAATAAGTAAGTTCGTAAATTGACCACTAGATGGGATCTCTTTTTTTAGCCCAGCTAAATATATTTTTCTCGCCTTAAACTTTACGACTTTTTGCAGGTAGGCACCGAGTTTAAATGAAAATCTCCTCTGGTTATGCAATGATTTTAAAACGAACCATTACATACATGAAATATAAAATTTAAATCAAAAGAGATTACACAGTTATTTACACACATTTACATAATTACAAACAAAAATATACAAATAACGAAAAATATATCCTAATAAAACTATAAACTAAAATATGGCATCGAAATATTCCTCCGCATCGCTGTCCACTGGTAACGTGCCCAGAAGGCTGGCAGCATTGCCACGTTGTATGGCAATGCTAATCCTTTGGCCAAAGTAGAGGCCAGCCTTCGGGTCACGGGAAGCGTCGACCAGCCGCCTTGCAACCTCTCTATATAGAAGTCGGGCACTCGGACCCCACGACCCGAGTGTTTCGACCCCAAACGGCTCGAAAATATAATTACTGATGAAGTTATTATATTTTCGCCGCTTGAGGGCCTCCGCAGCTGCAGCAGCAGCGCCAGCACAGCCTGCCGAGCTAGGAAGGTGGGATGGTGCAAGGGTATCGACGCACGTTGCGTCCCATACCAGAGGCCTACCCATCTTCCATGGTACCAATGACATGCCATCTGGTCTCTTACCATCGTCACGTGCCAAGCCATTGGGTTCTAATACAGCTGGAACGCCGGCGGTGACAAGAGCACGACGGATAATATCATTTAAGTTGGCGTGCCGTGCTATACGACCTGCACTCCTGCTGCAAGACAAGCCGTGGTGTCCGAGGCTGTCGACGGCTTCACCGCAGTGGCAGCGATGCGGAGCACCGCATGGAGCACCCAAACGAAGGCATGTAGCGATCCGGAAAGTAGTGTCGTCCAACATAGTACCTATGTTGGGCGACGGAAGTGCCTGAAGCCATAGGCCCGACTCCCATTCACCCACAGCCAGCAGGCGAGCACGCTCAGCGGTTGTGATTGACGTATTTATAAGTTTATTCCGTATCACAACGCAGAGCGGCCCATCCCACTGTCTCTGGGAAAACGGGTTGACGGGCGGATCCGTATTCGGGCAAGCGATTTTCCAAGCATTCAAAGCCTCGGTCAAGCACGTTACCTCAAAATTAACCAGTGAGTTGGCTAAGATATTCCTGGTTAATTTTTCAGTACTGTGAACCGAGGATTTTTTTTTTTTTTTTTTTTCTATTGGACTGCAGTAGGTCGTCCTAGGGGACGGTTTCTACGTAACCGGGCAGTTATTGGCGAGACCTGAAGGGCCTCCAGCCAATGGGGGGAAGTAAAATACTTAACCTAAGCTAACTACTTGTACTGCACTAACATCATGACTACCTGCAACAACAGCACTAAGGGCGACCCCTAGTGGGACTCGGACCTCGGCTTAGGGCGTTGCTGGCGTGGACATAGGGGGGGGAGACAGCTTGATGAGGGCTGAATTATCGGGGTGACTGCGGAGTCTGAAGAGACGACCGGCTCTACGACGGGAGAGCTCGGTGGATCGTGACCGGCGGCGGTGGGGCGTCGCGACGGGCCTCGTCGGCGAGGACGGTATGCCGGGCGGCGGCGTTTGTTGTGTAGTGTGCTGGTCGATTTACTCGCCTCCTGGAGGAGGGTTATTTCGTCATCGGGTTCTAAAAGTGTGTGCCTGGGACGGCGAACTTTACTTATGAGAGAGGGACTGTAGTCGGCCGCTGCGGCGACTAGGGGGTTCGGATGGCGGGGGGCAGAGTCGAAGTAACGCTTGGAAATGCGTTTGAGGTATTGCCTGATGGTTGGCATTTTTAGATCGAGATGGAGTTGGACGTTACGCATGAACCACGGGGCAGCCGCGGCTCTGCGCAACACTCGATTCTGGAGGGTTTGGAAGGATTTAAAGCGACAAGGCTTAACGTGTGCGAACACGACGCTAGCGTAAGTCAAGATGGGGCGGATGCACGTCACGTAGATTCTCAGCTTATTTCTAAGTGACAATTTACTGCGCGTTCTAAGGATGGGGTGGAGGCGACCGACAGCGAAAACGGCGCGAGCGCGCACCGCTTTGATGTGGTCTCGGAAACTCAGATGGTGGTCGAGGATAACCCCCCGGTATTTGGCTTTCATCTCCCAAGGGATCTGTTTGCCAAACATGAGGACGGGACGGATGTGGGTGTGGGAGTCACCGTGTCTCTCGAAAAGAACGGCTGCGCTCTTTTCGGGATTCACCTCTATTCTCCATTTCCGGAACCAGACCCCGAGGGCGTCGGCTGCGGTTTGAAGGGTTCGAGAGATGCTATCGAGACTCCTACCGGAATAGTAGATAGCCGTGTCGTCGGCGAAGAGAGCCAACTTGGCCAAGCCACGTTTGGGAATGTCGCTGGTGTACAGCGTGAACAGAAGGGGCGATAGCACGGAGCCCTGAGGGACTCCTGCGCGAATGGGGTGAGGGGACGAGAGGGTGCCTTCTAGGCGATAGCGGAAGGAGCGATCCGACAGAAAGTCTCGAATGATGAGCACGAGACGGTCCGGCACGTTGAATTGGTACAGTTTGTATAATAAACCGTTGTGCCAGACCTTGTCGAAGGCTTTCGCTACGTCGAAGAAGAGCATGCCCGTTTTGTACGAGCGCATAAAACGGGAGCTAATGTGTTCGACAATGCGGTGCAATTGTCGAATGCAACAGTGCTGGGTTCGAAAACCGAACTGTTCGTCGGGGATGAGTTTACGGGAGTCAGCGAAATCCTTTAAACGGATATAAATGAGACGCTCATAGATTTTCCCAAATACATTGAGAAGACTGATGGGGCGGTAACTAGTGGGCTCACTCTTGGGTTTGCCGGGTTTGGGGATACCGATAACGGTGGCTTGTTTCCAAGCTTGCGGAAAGATGTTATTACTCAGAGCGCCATTGAAGATGGCGGTCATGAGGACTATGAGCGGGGCGGAAAAGTGTTTGATCACCTTATTGGTGATACCGTCTGAGCCGGGGGCTTTCCTAGGTTTGAGATTCCTCACTATCGTGTGGACCTCGTCTACGGTGATGGGGGGTAAGGGGTCGTCGGGGTCTTCATCGGGTGGGAGGGTGGCCCTACGTTCGACCTCGCGATCCACCTTGGAAAGATGGACCGGGTCTGCGGGTTGGGTGCTGGGAGTACATTGGGCTTCTAGACTGTCGGCTAGACATTCGGACTTTTCGTCGTCTTCAAAGGCCGGCCTTTGGTTCGGACGATTGAGAGGGGGAGTTGAAGCTACACAATCAGATTTCAGATTACGTTGCAATTGCCAGAAGGCCAGATGGGATGGCTCTAAGTCGCTCAACATCTTGTCCCAGCGGGCTTCCCGAACCTCCCGTACACGTTTCTTTACAGCACGCTGTAGAGAACGCATATGGACGCGGTTAGCTTCGCAGGGAAAAGAGTCATAGGCACGGATGGACGCGTTCTTCTCCGTCAGCAGTTCGCGCACATCGTCCGGCAGCTTCCAGCGGTGTTCGTCCACCGCTGGAACCTGCCGTGAACACTCGTTCACCACGGACTGTACGTGACTGGTGAGGGAGTCGATCGCGCCCAACGTGTCGGCAATCGTAATGATATCGTCGGGGATGGAATCTAAGTGAACGGACGAGGAAGACTTGAGGCGCTCCTCTAGTTTTCCCCAGTCCGTGACAGTTTTGGTCGGGGCGGGTTGACCAGGATCCGGGGGACCACCCCGGGGACCTAGGTGAAGGACTACGGGGCGGTGATCGGAGTCTAGCTCTTCATGCGTCTCTATAGAGCGTAGACCGAGGTTTACGTTCTTTAGAAGCGCTATGTCGAGGACATCGGGCTGATGGTCAGGGTTATGGGGGTAGTGAGTGGGACACATCGGGGCGATAACGTCGAATTCGAGCTCCGGGCTCAACTCTTCGAGGTTACGACCCGCGTGATTGTTAGAGTTGCAACACCACGAGAGATGTTTGGCGTTGAGGTCGCCCGCTATGATAACGGAACCTCCACCGAGCTCAAAGAGGGCTTTAAGATCGCTCCGGAGTTGGATCTTATTACTGGAGGGAGGATTATACACCGAGACGATTGTGATCGGCTGGTGTCCTGTCATGCCTAGTCTGCATATGGAAGTTTCCAGGAATTGGAGACCAGGAGGAGGGTCTAAGGGAGTGCAGTACAGGGAACGTTTGTAGTAGATGAGAGTACCACCGCCCCTACTACGGGTCCTGTCGTTGCGAACTAATTTATAGTTAGCAATTCCAGGGTTCCTGTTGTGGGGCTTGAGAAACGTTTCCTGCACTAAGAAGATGTCAATTTGATGATCACGCAAAAAGATTGCGATCTCATCTCGTTGACCGTTAACGCTGTTAGCGTTGAAGAAGCCTAGTTTAAGGGATCGGGGCTTAATTCTACAGCTTTCTGTATCCATTGGAATTTATTGGATGAGGAAAATGACTATGTCATCAAGTTCGCAGAGGACATTGATGCGAGCGATTGGATCGCCTTGAGAGGCGTTCCAAGCGGAGACTATGTTTTTCGCCCACTGCGTATTGCAGGAGGAGAGGGTTTGGATAAGGCTGGGGATCGTGTCCCTAAGGAGCACTTTAGTGGACGAGAGGGAAGTGGAGGGAGCAACCGCTGTCGGCGCTGGCCTGGGGGCGAGTGCGGGGGCGGGTGCGGGGGCAGTCTGTGATGTTGGGGGACTACGTGCAGCCTGTGAAGCAGCTAGCACTATAGTGGGAGCGGGGATAGTGGAGCTCATCAGGGCGGGGATAGCCGGGATTGGGGGTCTTGTGGTTGGTTGCTGTTGCTGGGGCAACTGGGTAGTGGGCCTTAAGGCGGGGAACGCCTGCTGATGGTTCAGCGCGTTCCATGGGGAAGGCCTTTGGGGACTGAGGCGGGCGGGGAGTTGGGAAGAAAGAGGGGGAGCCGTGGAGGGACTCTCTCTTTGGTGACGGTCGGCTGAGCGTTTAGCCAGCTTAGGGTTGCGCTGTTTTGGCGCTTTGGCACACCCGCGATAATTCGCCGGGTGACCAGACTCGCCGCATAAAACGCAACTAGGGGGCTCAAGGCATAGGGACCTATCTTTTGGGCGTTCGCAGTCGCTAGTGCCGTGGTCGCCCAGGCACTTGACGCACCTGGGTTTCGCATAGCAGTTACGCTGCGAGTGGCCATAAAGCTGGCAACGGTGACATTGACCAGGGGGACCGGACTTGTTGGGGCGCTCGACGCTTATGCCAGACAGGTGGCATAAGGTCTTAATATTATAGACGGCCTTAGACTCGTCTGAAGGCTCGCATACTGCGAGGACCATGTCGTAGGGGGTGCCACCGCGGCCGCGGTGCATGCGGTGGACTTCCAAGGCGGGGATGTTTTGCGACTTAAGGTCGCTGAGGATGGCGTCGGAGTCAATCTCCTTGGGGATGCCGCGGATAACGACTCTGATAAGTCGTTCATCAGGAAGGGCAAAAGTGTGGAACGACACACTTTTTTCTCTGAGCATACGCGTAAGATCGCGGAAGTCTTTGGAGGTGGGTACTAAGACTTTAATGCCCTGTTGGGTGGTGCGGGCGCTAAGATAGTTGATCTTGCGATCAACACACATCTTGGACACATCTGTCCACTTCGCCTTGTCCTGAATGTACAGAGGCGGAGGAGAGGGCTCTTTCCTCGGAGCCGAGGTTTTCGAGCCGGTGACGGGACGGGGGGAAGAAGGACGACTGGCCTGCGGGGAGGTAGTCGGGACGGGACTATGGGAGGCAGCCGACGCGGGGGTCGCAACGGTTGTCTTGGGGGTTTTGGCCGGGACTTGGCTGGAGGAGGCCGCTTTGGATTTGCGGGCACGCTTTTTCCCCTTTCCGGCTACGGTAGTATAGCCTTCGGAGGAAGAAGCAGACGAGTAAGATTCTGATTCGATGTCAGATTCAGGGGAGTGGGGCTCTGACGTATCCATGGATGACATCATCTCAAGAACATGGCGGAGGGACGGGGCAGGGGTATTTTGGTTCTCAGAACCCGCAGCTGCAGAGTGCAGGTGCGGAATTTCAATTGTCTGCGGAGACAATGGACCGGGAGAGAATGGCGGAAGCGATAAAAGGCTCGGAATGCCATTGTTCTCGTCGAACAATGGCTCTCCTTCGCCGAAATAATCATTGTCGTTATCGCAGGTGGGCGACAAGGGATTAGTAGTGTGCCTTATGGGCCCACTACTAGGAATTCGAGCGCCGTATTTGGCAATAAATTCGGGGTCCTTTAAAAGTTCCCGGAAGAACGCTAATAACACAGCGTCAGACATCTCGGAAAAGATGCCTGAGCCGTGTGTAAAAATGGAGGATAAGCTTAATAAAAACGCGGCGCGCACATGTACGCGACTATTTTTAGTAACGGCCTATTGATCCTAACAATTTAATTTAAAAACGCGGCCCCGGGTTGGATGGGCCCGGGGTGTGTGAAAACCCTCCCTGTCGGGTATAGACAGGGAGGTTGAGTGCCTATTGGTGAGCCCTAAGCTTGTAATCCCGTCGCCAGTCTTATTGTGCGAACGGGTTCCTAAGTCTCTAGTGAGGTGCAATACTAGAGAGTGCTAGATGGGAGAGAACGGGGTTAGAGCTAGCGTCGACTAGGAGACCCCCCAAGGCCGGTGGTACTAGCTCCTTCCAATTTTCGCCTTGCCCTGAAGGGGCGCAGCTGGTGTATTGGGTCAACACCCGCTCGGTTTCGTTAACACTGCAAAGTATCAGCCGAGGACCACGAAACTGTGGATTTTCCCTGAAGGGGCACACGCGTTTGACAAAGAAATAGGCGTTCAGCCACCGCCTTGAAAAAGGCAGCTTTTGAACTTATATTCTTGAAGTGGAGAACACTACGGCGGGGCGTAGCGATATTCGTGAGCGAGCACGTCGAGAAAGTACGCAGCGCGAGTTGCGGCACGTCCGTCCTCAGCGAGCGTCGGAGCGCGAATCGTGAACCGAGGATAGGAATGCCGGTAGACTTATACTGGTAATTTTGCGGACGCCGAGGCCCCCAAAACGGATGGGGAGCGTAGCTTGTTCCCAAGCTCGGTCGTCCAAAGCCACATTTAGAATAGAGGTAAGAGTATTACGTATAATTTTATCAATTTTTTCCAATAGTTGAGTGTGCTTCCATAAATGAGTAGCGCGAAGAATATAAGTAAATTTAGGACCGAAACAGCAGTAACGAATAATAGTCATAGCCGAATGCATGTTAATTTTGAAAAGTCTTTCCGAAATGTCACTGAAATTTTGTATTTTTTCCTCTATAAAAGATGAAAAAGAATCTTCTAAAATAGGGGACCCTAGGAGGCGTAGAGATGTTTTTTCGGTAATTTTTATTTGTGGGGCTATTGTGCTAAATTTTTGGTGTGTGGATTCTCTATCTATGGCGTCGGATATGTACAATTCACATTTTGAAGGATTGAGTTCCAAACCTATGGCATGGAACTTCTCTTTTAAAAATTGAAGATCTTTTAATACGGTATCCATATCACCTCCTAGGGTTCCATCATCTAAATACCACACGTTAAATTTGGAATTTAGTTGTCGAATAATTGGGTGAATAGCCAAACTGAAAATCACTGGCCCGAGAGGGTCACCTTGTTGACAGCCAACTGCAGATTCTAACATGTTGTCCTTATAGATTAATTTTGATGGATATCTATAGCACTGCCAAAGAAAACTGTAAATTTTGGGTACTTCTTTTTTAGCTTCTGCCAACAAGGTGTCCCTATTTACAGAATTAAATGCGTTTTTGATGTCAACCTTCAGGATGACCTCACCTTTCCCACAATTTAAATAGGTTGACAGGGCGTGTACGGCAGCCTCACAGCCCCCTTTCGAACCAAAGCCTAACTGCAGGGGCTGGAATAATTTTGAAACGGTGTCATTATAGTATTTACAACATATTTTGGCTGCCATACGACGGTAGGTACTTCCTACGGCAATGGGACGAATGCCGCCATCCTTTTTGCGCAGGGCACACAAGTTGGCCCCGTACAAAATATCGATGACGGCTTCGTGCACATTGCCGGAGAGCATTAAGTTGGTCAGAGCCGTAAGCTCCTTCAGAAGCGTCTCACCAGCTTGCCCGGCGCTCGAGCATGTGAGGTCTTTGAGGTGTTGCGGAGTCAAGCCGTCGAGACCGCCAGCGGAGCCGCCTCGGAAGGAGGATACGGCTGTGACCAACTGCCGAGCTGTAATTAGGAGGGTGTTAGAATCCGAATCGGGTGAATCGGGAAAAGAAAGGTCATCTGCTGGAGCAGGATGTTTGCTCTCCAGGGCTGCGAGTGTATCTGGAGAGTATGGTGCGACCACATCACTGCTGAAAAGTATCCAATCAAAATGTTTTCTTATTGTTATTTTTCATCATAGCAACAACACAATAAAACCATGAAACCAAAGTATTATAATTTTATTGTAATTTATAATATTGAGCAGTAAAGTTTATTTATATCTGAAAGAATAATATTTCTAGGCTAACGTACCTATTTGTGGTGTATGAATGGGTCCTAGGGCAGGATTGGTTATTTCGTTATTTCACTAAGATATATTCCTAGTGCCCTTGTTAAAATGACATCTCATGTTAAACTCTTCATCCGTGAATATTTCGGATGGATTTCTTCGATGCCTTTTTATTGGTAGGTACTGATGTATTAGAAATAGCCTCCAGCACTTCCAAATCAGACTCCTATGAACTACTCGAGTCCATTTCATTGGCAATCCAAAACTCACTACCTATCCGAAATAAAATACTATAAAACTCCAAATGCTCTTGTATAAAATATGATTTAAAACGACAAATAAAGTTCTAGAACCGATAAATGCCCCAAATTGGTCAGTTAAGTTAACTGAAGTTTGAACTAAGATCATCTTCTGACTGGGGTGTCCAGAAACGCAATGTGTCAGTTTATCGAACCAATAGCGGTAGAATAGATAAACTACGGTTAGGACTACCTACCTCAAAAAACCGGAAAAATAAGTTATCTGAAGTTTGAACTAGGATTATCTTCTGACTGGGGTGTCCAGAAACGCAATGAGTCAGTTTATCGAACCAATAGCGCTATCGAACAGATAAACTACCCGAGAAACCCGAGAAATCGGTCTCGAGAATTCTCGAAATCCGAGAAAAAAAATATGTCGAGAAAACAGAAACCCTAGCTCCGATGCTTAAAAACCATATCTTACTGTTTCTCTTATTAAAATTCAGGATCTACATGGTCAACGATAAATCTAACAATGATCCTGACGTGCATTTTTATGATACGGTAACGTAAATTTGCACGTTACGTCAACGCACCGTGCCACGTCACCGCACCGTTCCACGTTGACGACGCGGACGTCGTGATGTGGAGATGTGAACAGGCCCTTACACGTACTGACCGCGGCTTAACCTAGAAATCATATGATCCACGGGGTTGTTATTTAGCCACGAGCCACACATACGACATTATGACGAGGGCTACATAAGTTCTTCTCGCTCTGACATCCTTATAGACCATCTTGTACGAGGAGCTCAAAATAATTCATTTAATTAATTATATCAAAGAGGTTCCCTTGCCGGAAATGCCGCCATCTTGTGAAGCCGCGAGATGGCGGGCGGAAGTGGGAAATGGATCGTTACTTAGTGGAACATAGTCGAGATATTAAAAAAGTTAAAGAATACTACTTGAAGTCGCTGCACTCCTAATTCTCTAATTAATTTTTCTTCGTCATAATTTCAATTTGGTTTTCATAATGTTTTGTATCTTTATATATTTTGATATCTATACAACGTTAGTTTTAGTATATACAAAAACCGAGACACCCCACACAAGATTTTCATCAGAACTGCCTGAATATGTGTTTTTTTTTAAATAAATCTCCAAGTTACACCGTAGTTTATGTCGCGTTAAGTTCCCTAGTAAAGTGTGAAATGCCTGAGATGTGCTATGCAGGGGTTGCCTAATACACGGAAACTGACCGAGAGGACCGTCTCAAGCCGTCTATTCCCGTCTACTGTTATGGGTAGAAAACTACTGAAACAAAATTGAAATCTGTGAAAAAAATTAAATAAAAAAAAAGTGGTGTAAAAAATAGAATAGAATATACTTTATTGTACACCAAAATTGTAACATAGCTCTTATACAATATAATTTAGTGAAGGGTACAATGGCGGTCTATTAAAATATGTCAATCGATTCTCCTAGTGATTCTGAACAAACTAGTTTCAGGTTTAGTGTATACCTACTAAAACTAAGCTTGTATTTGTATACGGCTGCACTATTGGAGTACAGTCATGGACCGTCCCAGGTGGGTGCAAGACTATTGTAAAATGTGCTGAAAAAGATCTGGTCTATGAGAAGGGGTGTTAAGTGGACTGGATAACTTCTATTACTTACTTATCTCTTTAAATCACGGTTCATCTTCCGTGCGGAAGATGTCCGGTCTTTTGGAAGGCATACACGGGGACACAGGTCCAACGCGCAGAGGCCCCTTTGAGAACTTTAATCTAAAATGGGGTGGGGCACCAACCGGAGACTATCCACGGCTGCACTATTGGAGTACAGTCATGGACCGTCCCAAGTGGGTGCAAGACTATTGTAAAATATGGTGAAAAATATCTGGTCTATGGGAAGGGGTGTTAGGTGGACTAGATAACTTCTATTGCCGGAAGAAAACGGCGTCTGCCTTTCAACATTTAAAATTGAAAAGTGTTGGCAGACGGTGACTCGCCAGCTCACTAGCTGGGCCCCCTGAAAAGCCGCCAGTACATAGGCGAAGAGGGCAACAAACGTGTGAGCGGCTAGGGGTGTAGAGCGGTGTGGCCCCGGTTTCGCCGTCGCGGGTCTAAAAGACCCGGAGTGGGTTTCCCCGCTATTACGCCATTAGACACTTCCACCCCCGAGCATATAGCTCTGGCGGCCCCCCTCTGGCCGGCCGATAAAGGCAAGCCAGAGTTGTGAGTCCTACGGGCACTCTTGGGGTTCCACTCCAGCCAGCCAATAAAGGCAAACTGGAGACGAGGTCCTGACCGACTCTCTGAGGCAATATTACTACTTACTTATTATTATTAATGATGGCGCTATCTAGTCTTAAAAAAAAACATTTTAATGACTTGTAAGAGTGTCTGTAACAGATTTATTTACAGAAATAAATATCATTTATTTTTGCGGATTTATTGCTCGGGCAAGAATATTGTGTTCAGAGTTGGCTCCGTATTGATACAACGGTACGTTGGAAGTGCTTACTATTAACCACAGTGCCTAAAAACCTTTCTTTTATACTTCTCAAAGCTACACAAAGAGAAACTCGAGTACTCGTATACTTTCATAGGCTTTTCTTTACAAAAGCGACGCCATTTGCAATTCTACCGCGTTTTTATTTCAAAATGGTGGCGTTAAGCTTGTTTTACATTTTAGGGATTAATAATACAAGGTTAGTCAGAAAGTGGGTACTAATCCGAAAGGGTGTTAAAGTACCCATTATAATTAATAACTTTTGTTCTACAACTTTCCCTGAAAGTCAATAGTTTAAGAAAAAAATTGTTGTTCAAAGATTTCATAGAGAAGACGCTAAAATCTATCAATCCTTTATCTATCATTATTAATTTAGGTATTTACTTTAATTAAAATGGTCTTAGACCAATTACAATAATTAAAGATAGTATAGAAGACGATATATACAATACAAGGGAAAGAAAATATATAAAAAAATATTCTAATAATTCTAATAAACTCTTTCATAAATCCCTTACAATGCTTCTGACAGCATTATCTAGCTGTGTTAACATTTTAGGTCATATGTGGGGTCACGAATTAGAAGCCCCATTTTCTGAAAACGTAACTAAAGTTGGGATGAAGAATTTTTCAAAAAACTAAAATAATAATCATTTTGGAAGGAAACAAAAATTATTGAATTTTGAAATTTTAACACTTGCTTTAAAACAGTATCACTACACTTTAAGTGGCTTGCGGATTAGTACCCCCTTTCCAACTAACCTTGTATATCTTTATTTTAAAACACATAACCTCTCTTTTACCTTTCAAAGTAGGGTAACTACCACCCTAGCGAATCCCCCTTATTTTCGAAGAAAATGAAATGCCTCCATAAATTATATATAGCCAAGATACGCCTGTTTGTATGTCATGGGAAATTCCCATGGGAACAGTTTTTTAAGGGACGCAGTGCGAAACTGACACTTTTAGTGTTACGACACTTTACTCTGCATAATTGGATGGATATGTGGGTGTTTTTAGGGAGATTTGGCACTTTAAGTACATTTTTATAATTGAAATAGGAATGTATATAAGAGCACATTAAAACTAATGAAAATAATGGGTGCCCGTGTTTTGCCGAAGTATTTTATATCGAAAAAGCAATTTTTACCCTAATTTGATTTCGCCGAATTAGCCACCATAATTATTTGGCTAAAAAATCATCAATTCATTCAGAAATTTTGTTTTAGTCGAATACTTATTTGGCTATTGTTTAATTTGCCAAATAAGTATTCGTACAACATTATTTTCACACAGCGGAACATAATGTTAAACTGACTCAGCGCACCCCGACTGCACGTTTTCACTCTGTCCTACCCCTAGAGTGTTATATAAAAGCATGGAGCCAGAAGCTCGCGAAGGAGGTCCTGAGTGCAACGAGTGCACGAGGCCGAAGCGCAGCGAGTGGGGGGAGGTGGCGAGCGAAGCGAGTCAGCGACCTCCTGAGCGTAGCGCTGGTCGAGTCTACGAGCGAAGCGAAGGGGCGACAAAGCGAGTCTTCTCCAGTCGTCACCAGTTGTGTGTGAAGAAGCGACTAAGGCCCGGACTCCACCAAAGCGGAGATGTGCGGAGATGTCCGAAGCGCAGACGAGAAGAGATGTTTTTCAGCTAGGGTGTATACACCGAAACTGTGCGGAGATGCGTACTGGCTTGGCTGTAGCGGAGATGTGTGCTGGCTAGGGTGGAGATGTGCGCTGACTAGAGCGGAACTGAGCTGCGTGCGGCAAGCGTTGGATGTGAACGCACAGTTTAGTGCTATCTAGTTGTGGGCACCGTTCACTGCATGCCGCACACATCTCATCTCCGTTGCGCGCCGTCGTCAGCTTGCAAGGCAAAGCTCACATCTCCGCCTTGTACCGCGGCCCAGCTCAATCTCAGCGAGGAACAGCTCACATCTCCGCTTCCATCGCGCCATACAAATATGATACATCTCCGCTCAGTGGTACTGGTATCCACTTAAGCTGTGTGGAGACGAGATGTGTGAATAACGAAATTCTATTGTTTTTTTAAAACACATCTCCGCTCGTCTCGTCTCCGGTTTGGTGGAATTCGGACCTAACTATCGGCTATTTTCTCGCTCAAGAAACGTACAATAGATATACATTCCGTGTAAACAAAAGAGATGCATATACTATTAATAGTTGATCGCTGACTGTTTACACTGCCGGCGAGGACTCACTCCACTAGTTTGTCGCTGAAAAAGATAATACTCGCTCAGCGATGCTCGCTTGGCGGTCAGAACTCACGCCGAGAGCCTACCAGCGGTCATTTGCGAGTGGTGCGAGTAATCGCCCGTCGCACTCGCACACGCGCTTATAGCCCAGCGACAAAACTATCGGAACTACACACTCGCTTCTCGCTGCTCGCCAACTCGTTTCTAGTTTCTAGCTCTACTCGCTTCTCGCTCATCGTTGGCGGTGGGACTTTGTATGAAATTGGCTGTACTTTTCTTTCCCGGGTCCCATATAATATAATTTGAGTAAGTGCCTATAATAATATTATATTGACAACCCTTAGGGGGAATACCCCTACGTTAGAGAGGGACGCACATATGTTAGACAAGGATAGCAATACGGAGGTGACTTCGAATCGAATTTGCATATAAACAGTGTAAAAATTATTTGTTTTTTTTTTATTTTGGAATAATATTTGTTTTGAGGTGCAAAGGGTAGCAGACAATACCCAAATCAAAAATAATTATTTGAAACTAGAAGTAGCTCGTGGCTTCGGTTTCTCTTTGAAGAACGTCATCAATAACATCGATGTATGTCCTTCTAGGGCGTCCTCTACGTTTCCACTAACATCCGTCTTATAAATTCCTTTTGTTAATCGCCGTTCACTCATTCTTTCAACATGACCTAACCTAAGCATACTCCTTTAAATTTTTGTCACTACATCATCTTTTAAACCGCAACTTATCACATCATTCTTCAATCTATCATTCAAAGTTACCCCGCACATACTTCGCAAGGAACGCATTTCCTAACGTTTATTTAAATAAATAAAAAAGAAACAAAAGTTCTTCTTCTTTCACCACGGAATCCTAAAAAGCTAATATTCAAAGAAAATCAGAACTTATGACAATTCCCATCAACGACTTTTTATGGGGTTCTCAAAGACACTTAGTTTTAACCAAGTGTCATGGATTATTCCATGGTTTTGTAAAAGCCTTCTTGTGTTTGTTATGTTATAAAAACAAATAGCCATGGGGTGATAAAGGGGGTTAGAGATAAACTACGATATCATGGCACTCCCCTCCATTGACACTGTAAGTAAAAATGAGTGAGAAACAATATTAACAACGCGTCATTCAACGCAGATGTGTGCTGCAACTGTAGCACAAACTTAAACAAAAACATGTTACAGTCGCTCCACAGATTTGACGTCGCTAATTAACAGTATGGTACCGTTTGGAGGTTTGTATGAATGACACACGTGTATTGTCGAGCGCGAACTTTAATTATGCACTAGTCGAGCAAAAAATATACTAAATATCTGGTACACTGCTGCATTGCTAGCTAAGTGGACCATATAGATCCTACCACGTCGCGTGATGTGTTTTGTATAATATATGAGGCAGTCGAGTCATGACAATTATCACAAGACATATTCATTTATTTCTTTGGTTAATCCTCATGGATGCCCTTCACTCGGGGAAGGCGAAGGGGTATGCCGGACTCTTCCGGCTAAGAACCCACGATGTTCCTTCTCCTGACCTATGGCCGGGTCGCGGGATTCGCAGCTGCATGCACCGCAACCCCGCAGGCCACACACTAGGGTGGCCGGAGATCGTCGCGCGTCCTCCGACGCCCGGTGCGTCTTGCGCGGGAAGGGAGAGTGGCCGTCGTCTATCTCTCCCTCTCCGCTCCCTCTTTCGTCGCCATCACCACCTCGCAAAAGGAGGTGACGGCTTCCCACGCACTCTCGCCCCCGACCATAGACAGAACCACGGCCGGGAGCGAGAGATCACCACCGACTGCCGCGACTAGTTCGCAGCGCTGCGTCGCCCACGCAGGACACGCTTGCAGCGTGTGCAGCGCCGTGTCTTTAGGGCAGTCGACGCAGTGGTGACAATCGGGCGTCTGCTCCCGGCCTATGCGACCCAGGTACTTCCCGAAACAACTATGTCCCGAGAGTACCTGCGTCAGCCGGAAGCTGAGGGCGCCGTGACGCCTCTCCAGCCACTCCTCCATCACGGGTCTTACCGCCGCTATTGCGGCGTGCCCTGGCCCGCGCCACCCTGTGAGCACCCCGCTGTTGCTCTGTACATTTATTACCCAACTGTATGGATTGTAAAACTATGGCTATAATGATGATTTATATAAGTATTATATTTTATGGTGACTACATAGGACCGTCCTAGAAGGGATATGACAAGTAGGGCAAAGTATAATGAAAAAATTCGATAATAATATCCGCTTGAACAGTCACATACGTATAAATCATTCGCTGTCAGGACGGTAAGAAACGTGCGCCGGCGCTGGGCTAGTGAGGGGATGGGCGGTGTCGATATCGATATATTTAGTCGATAAAGATGACCCGTTAGAAGTAGATCAGGGCGACAGAGAATCGCTGTAACTTTTTTTGTCCAACAAGAAGAATAAATAGAGTTTACTTAATAAATACATAAGGAAGTAAGAAGAAAGAAAATCAATTTATTCAGCTTGCAAATCGACACAGTACACGTATAACATGATGATGCTAAAAAGTGTACTGTCCGTGACGCCTAAGCTGAGAATGAATGCAGACGCGTACTTTGTTTGGTTTAAACCGGTTTATACTGCTTTTTGGCAATCGATTCTATGTTCACTCACACAAATGCAAAGCTCAGCTTACGCCTCGCCAGTTTTGGCAGTTCCTTAAACAAAGTACTTAACAAGCACTGTGTTTATTACACCTTAAACTATTACTAGACTAAAAATACAGAAATGCGTCGCATTCGCATGTGAATGAGTTATCACTCAGCATAATGCTGTGTCGTGGCAGCATTGGGACAAATTTTTTCCAACATGCAACATCAACAGCGATGATTTTCAGTGACGACCATCGATGGCGCAATGGCATCTTCCGGGCTATTAATGTATATTATATGTATTATACGTATGGCGTATTCCGTCTACGGGCGCGCTCTTTACTACTATATATTACTATACAATATGTATTAGTAAGGTATCTTGTTATCTAATTAATTAAAATGTATGTATTTCTTTTATTTGAATGTGTTCTACTGATGGTATCTAGTGACTGTATTTACTTTAAAGGCGCGATTCCATTAGGCAAGTTGCTTGTATATATTACAAGTTGCAAATTGCATACAACTTGAACAAACCTGCATACAAGCCACAACTTGTATGAGGTAGTTTGAACTTGTACATTTTTTATTCAAATGACGTGCAAATTGAACGCGCAACCGTTAGTTGCACTTTTCAAATTGCAAACGAGTGATTGACAACATGATCTCCAACTCAATTGTTGAACATCTCCACTTGTACGCAAGTAAAACCTGCATGCAATTTGCACACTCTCGAGAACATGTTTCCAATGTAAGCAATTTGCACGCAAATGTGACGTCATACTTGTATGCAAGACTTGCCTAATGGAATCGCATCTTTAGTCTGGGAAATATTCATTGTGCATTGTAACTTTCACAAAACAAGAAAATTCGAAGTGAGGCGTCATTGATCCTTTTTTTTTGTTAATAGTAGCATCTGGTAGGCTCAGAACAGAGTCTAAGATGAAGCACACGAATACAAGTAACAAAGATATAAAGAAATTCCTCTATACCTTTCTAGCTCTCACATACACACGACGGAACACAGTAAACTGCTTGGCACCTGAGAGTGGAAGCTAGGCAGGCGGACCGTATAGATCCTACCACGTCGCGTGCTGTGTTTTGTATAATGTTACAACACGCGTTTATTATATAGAGAGATTCCCCTATACCCCTCTGGCTCTCACATACACAACAGTAGCTAGCCAGGCGGACCGTATAGATCCTACCACGTCGCGTGCTGTGTTTTGTATAATATTACAACACGCGTCTATTATATAGAGAGACTCCCCTATACCCCTCTGGCTCTCACATACACAACAGTAGCTAGCCAGGCGGACCGTATAGATCCTACCACGTCGCGTGCTGTGTTTTGTATAATATTACAACACGCGTCTATTATATAGAGAGACTCCCCTATACCCCTCTGGCTCTCACATACACAACAGTAGCTAGCCAGGCGGACCGTATAGATCCTACCACGTCGCGTGCTGTGTTTTGTATAATGTTACAACACGCGTCTATTATATAGAGAGACTCCCTTATACCCCTCTGGCTCTCACATACACAACAGTAGCTAGCCAGGCGGACCGTATAGATCCTACCACGTCGCGTGCTGTGTTTTGTATAATCTAACAACACGCGTCTATTTCAAGCGGTGAAGAAGTTTTAAATTCTAGGCCATCGACACACGAGATAAAATTCAAGTTGTCAGTCACTACCATTTTATTTTCACAAAAAAATAAACTTTAATCTCACTACAAAAGTAGCCCAAATCCGATTTACCTCATTACTCCAGCTTACAGCCTCACTTCAATTCAAATAATATATCAAACTCACAATTGACAGAACGTGACCGAACATAAACGGCGAACCCATTCATTCTATTCATTCATTCTTAGTTTTATCGATATAAAAGTGTCGAGTTAATCCCCTCTCTAGTTCGGTGGACACGTTCAATGAAAGCAGAGCTCATTGTTGATTTGTTAATACGAGCTATGATATAAGGAATGCATCCGGTTTTGGTTGTAAACTAGTTAAAGGACGCGGCGTTGCTTGAGATTTGGTGATGGTTTATGACATGTAGAATAGAGTTGGTCTTTATTACGATTGTTTTGGCTCAAAATTTTATTATTACTATACAAGGTTAGTCGGAAAGGGGGAATATCCGAAAGGGTGTTAAAGTACCCATAATAATGAATAACTTTTGTTCTATAACTTTCCACACAAGGCAATATAGTTGAAGAGAAATTGCTGTTCAAAGATTTCATTAAAATAGGCTAAAATCAATCTATCCTCAGCTATCACCTGTGTATACAAGGTTAGTCAGAAAGGGGGTACTAATTTGCGAACCACATACTGTTTTAAAGCAAGTGTTGAACTTCAAAATTCGATAATTTTTATTACCAATTTTTTTTCAAAAAAAATTCACCCTACTTTAGTTACGAATTCAGAAAATGTAGCTTCTAATTCGTGACCCCAAATATGACCTAAAATGTAAACACAGCTGATCATAACTGAGGAAAGAAAGATTTTAACGTATTTTTTATGAAATTTTTGTACAACTATTTCTCTTAAACTATTGACTTTTGGGGCAAGTTGTAGAACAAAAGTTACTCATTATAATGTGTACTTTAACACCTTTTCAGATTAGTACCCCCTTTCCGACTAACCTTGTAGAGGGATTCTCCTATACCTGTCTAGCTCTCACATACGACGGAACACAGTAAACTGCTTGACTTTAATGTTCAAAGGGCCCTACCCTTCGGCAGGGCCCTCTTTCCCACTGGGCACTCTGGGCACGTGCCCAGGGCCCCGCGATCGATAGAGGCCCCATAGTTCCTGCCAGATCACCAAACGATAACCGATATTTGTTACCGATAAACATAATTATTTAGTTCGAAAAAATCAAACGATAATGACTGACTACAATACCTACTTGATTATTAGCTTTTGCATGCGCGAAGCTAATCTACTCTCGCCCGAAAATCAGGCTTTCCGATTACAGCATGTTTAGATAAATTTAAATATGTAAAAATACACTTTAATGGTAGGTATAAATAAGTAAGTACAGAACACTACTTTAAGGAAAAATCATCAGTGAATCTAGTTTTTCATATACAAGCTTAGTTTTAGTATACCTATACTTAAACTGAAACTAGTTTGTTCAGAATCACTAGGAGAATCGATTGACATATTTTTTACACCTCATTTTTTTTTCTTATATTTCAATTTTGTTTAGTAGGCTTCTACCCATAACAGTTGACGGGAATAGACACCTTGAGGCTTGAGATGGTCCGCTCGGTCAGTTTCCGTGTATTAGACAACCCCTGCATAGCACACCTCAGGCATTTCACACTTTACTAGGGAACTTAACGCGACATAAACTAAGATGTAACTTGGAGATTTATTTAAAAAAAACACATTCAGGCAGTTCTGATGAAAAGAAAGAAGAGGGAAGAGGGGTGTCTCGGTTTTTGTATATGTTACCGGCCAAACCCGATTTCAGGACAAACTAGTTTTGCCTAGGCTAAACTAGTTCCTCCTATACGCGGTAGGACTAACTAGTATAGCCTAGTCTAAACTAATTTGGCCCAAGCCCGATAGGATAAACTAGTTTAGGCTAGTCCAAACTAATTTGTCCTAAGCCCGATGGGATAGACCAGTTTAGGCTAGGCCAAACTAGTAGATCCTGATATAAATACGCACACTCTAGGATAAACTGGTATGGCCTAGTCTAAACATTATAGTATATCTAGAAAGTCAAAATAAATAGATAAACTGATTGAAATACTCCGTAATTGGAAAAATAATAATTTTTATTAAAGCCATACTGATTCGTCGTTAAAAGTTATGGATAATTGGTAATACAAACAATCATACCTTAACAAATAACAAGTGTTTTTTTTTTAATAGAAGCAATAATCATATCTCAATTATTAAAATTGTTTTTTATTTTTACAATTTTTACGGTTTTTTTTGGTGGCACTTAGAATTGGCTTATTATTTTCCAGGTGACTAATAACTTAAAAGGCGACTAAGTGTTTGCAACTAATAAAATGAGACGAGGAGCTATAAATAATGACTTGGCGACTAATAATGTTAGCAGGGTGGTTAAGGGGAATCCCGACATGGATAGGTTAGGTTCGAAGGGGATGACGGGGGCTAGAGTGAGCGAGCGAAGCGAGCGAACGAAGCCCCCGTCATCCCCTTCGTGTTAGGTTACTTTAAACCCTGCAGACAGAAATAGGAGCCCCGCACAGCGGGGCTCCGTCGACTTAAGCTCCACCTAGTTTGTGCGACTTAAGCTCCACCAATGATGTTTCTGAGATCACCTTTGCCTTCGTCAAATGACATGTTTGCTCAATTACTTTCGACTCTGCAAATTTTTTTTGTTTAGACTAGGCCATACCAGTTTATCCTAGAGTGTACGTATTTATATCAGGATCAACTGGTTTGGCCTAGGCTAAACTGGTCTATCCTATCGCGCTTAGGACAAATTAGTTTGGACTAGCCTAAACTAGTTTATCCTATCGGGCTTGGGCCAAATTAGTTTAGACTAGGCTATACTAGTTACTCCTATCACGTATAGGAAGAACTAGTTTAGCCTAGGCAAAACTAGTTTATCCTGAAATCGGGTTTGGCCGGTAACATATATACTAAAAATAACGTTGTATATTTTTTGTGTTTTTCAATTGCAATCTCTAATGCAAAAATACTTCATTACTTATGGTTATTTCTTTATCTGTTGTAAAAAATAGTGCTCTGTCAAGGTCATAGGGGCCCCATTATCCTAATGTGCTTAGGGCCTCCATTTTCTGCTTCGGGGAATAAAGGCATGATGAGCGTAAAAAACATAACTCTATTATTCCACCTCGTCGAATCTAATACATCAAAAACAATATCTGTATACAAATAATAGTTTGATTTGTAAATAATGTATAATATTTCACAGGAAGCCATTTTCTTGGCAACGCGAGGGAGTGTTAACGAAACCTTATAATACTCGCATGACTGACTCAAAGACGCCTTTGTGTTGTTACACTGTAGGCCAGAATTATTTGGCCCTCTTTATTTTTTGTATAATTCCTCTCTCGTCAATGTCAAATGTCGTGACCCGGAGTTCACAGTCAACGAAGTTAGTCGTTCATCCGAAATTAGTCCGAAACGTAGGAATGAACAAAACAAGTGTCAAGTTCAACTTTTCGGACGGGCAAAAACACATCGGTAGTAGGGACAACTGTCAAATCGTGTTGTCATTAATTCTTAGTTTGGGTCCCGAAGTAATCGTATGTCCGTAGGAGATAGGGAGTAGGAAACGCTCGTAACTAAGGCCGAAACCACGGACTTCGTGTTTAGGGAGTAGACCCCCAGACCGGCTTGTTAGGCACCGGGTAGCGGGTTCAAACCCAGGCATGCACCAATGTGAGCTTATCAATTTCAGATGTACTTTCTTTAAAGACGTCACTGACATACGGTGAAGGAAAACATCGTGAGGAAACCTGGACTTAGTGGACTTAAATCGTCAACACGCAGTGAGCAAGCGTGGTGATTAATGCTCGTTCCTCTGTATGAGAAGAGGCTTTTGCCCAGCAATGGGACAGTTACAGGCTAATATTTATTTACATTTATTTATCTTCTCTTGTATCGGCACGAGTTATAAGTGTGGGTCCTGAGTGACGGCGCACGGGCGTATTGCGGATTGCGGAGCGGCTTTACCGTGGCTTTACCGTCGATACCTATCCTCAGTGCACGCGGGAAAGTTAACGCGTACGCGCGTGTTTAGTGTTTCGTTTATTTTACTTTGGTTTTAATAATGTCGATATCAAAATTCAAACGTTTCGAACGTTTATTTAATGCGTTGGGTTAAACTTATTAAGCTCATAATAATGCATATTTAAGGTCTTTCTTTAATAATCCACGATATTTTGTGTAGCGTCTTAGTGAATGCTGAAAATAATATACATAGGAATCACTGAAAATGAAATGTTTTTTGTCAAAATTATTTTTGGTCATTTATTTCGTTACTGGTTCTCAAGGTTGTTATAACATCCATGTAAGAAAATGGCCCAGCGCTGATAACTAGCGCCGTGCATGCTAATACACCTAAAAGAACCAGTAAATTAATTAATTGATTGATTTATTAAATATTTTTAACAGAAAATATATTTATACCATCGGATTTATTTTTTGTGGTAGATACATCATCTTTAGCACTTACTAAGGCACTATGCAAAATATCGTGAATTATTAAAAAAAGACCTTATATAAAAAATACACTGATCTAACCTAATCCGAGTCAAAAGACCTCACTTAAAAAACTCAAATAAAAAGTACCGTACCTACTTCCATACATTTTTCTAGCTTATAAGAAATAGAACTAGGTGAAACCACAGAAAAACTACAGTAAAAAAAAAACATTTAAAACAAACTCAAACAAAAACCTTCTTCAGACATTTTACTACCTTTTCAAAGAAACAGAAATAGGTGAAACCTCAGAAAACCTAAGGAAAAACTTCAGTGTAAATATCTCACAAGAAAAACAAAAAAAAAATATACTTTTTTCTCGGCCGCCACTGTATCATGCATCTTTTATCCTTCTCACGCTCGAGCAGAACTGAAAGCTCTTTCAAAGTTGCTCTTTTCAAACGAATGTATAAAAGGATACGTTTATCTTTACCTTTACCTTTTTACAAGTAGAACAGTAGAATGAAAAGTTTGAATGTAATATGTTACTTAACATTTTAGTTTGAAAGAAAAAAGAAAACAAACAAAAAAAACGCTACGCGTCTCGTTAAATTATTCTCTTAAAATTTTGAATGAGTGAACGACGATTAACAAAAGGAATTTATGAGGACGCCCTAGAAAGACATACATCGATGTTATTGGTGATGTTCTTCAAAAAGTACAGGGGGCTTACCATGACCTCTTATGAAAACGTTCAAATGCCAGCCAGTCAACTTCCGTTCAAAAGCAGGCCTGCTTCTGAATCGCTAAAAATCATACCATGACAGTACAAAAGGTGAACGACTATTGAACCAAGTTGAACGGTAATGCTTGTTCATGGTACGAAAAGTCTACACAAAAAAAAAGGTGAACGGATTTCGTAAACGTCAACGTAGCAGGCGTGCTCTAACGATGTCATAGTACAAAAAAGCAGGGCAGTTCAACTTCCAGGCAACATATGTCCTGCTTTAAGAGGTCATAGTAATCCCCCAGGTGCGTAGTACTCTCAATCGACGTGTATGACAAGATGTATGAACGTGGACGAAGTGAAAGGAGTATGTAAGGATCGTGGCATGTGGCGTTCTACAGTTTCTGCCTACCCCCATGGGAAAAAGGCGTGAGTTTGTATTTAATTTGGGGTCATGTAGTATACAAGGTTAGTCGGAAAGGGTATTTAAGTACCTATAATAATAAATAACTTTTGTTCTACAACTTTCACTAAAAGTCAATAGTTTAAGAGAAGTAGCTGTTCAAAGGTTTCATAAAAAATACGCTAAAATCTATCTATTGTAAGCTATGATCAGCTGTGTTTACATTTTAGGTCATATTTTGGGTTACGAAATAAAAGCTCTATTTTCTGAATTCGTATCTAAAGCAAGAATCATGGACTAGAAAAAAAAGAGAATTTTTGAAATTAGTAAAATAATTATAAATCATTTTCCACGGACATGAAAACTATCGAATTTTAACACTTGCTTTAAAACAGTCATGTATAATCATGACGGCTCCTTACAAATACACACAATCTTCTTTGTTCTTGGCTAATGTTTCTGTGATGACAGTTAAAACAAAGATTGAAAGTCCTCATCAAAACTTTTGCTGAAGGGAACAAACCAAAACGTCATCTAAGTCTAATGTTTTTTTTGTTTTTGTTGATTTTTTCAAAAAGTGCTGAATCAATTTCAATAAAATTTATATGGGACGATCTCTGAAGTATGGCCGACCAAAAAAAAAAAGAATATTCAAAATCTATTTATAATTGGCGGAGATATCGCGTAACAAAGATACAAAAAAAAATACTTTAAGACGTTTTTTTTTTTTTTTTTTTCGACTGCTGTAGATGGTCCTATGGGACTGTTTCTACGTAACCAGGCAGTGCTGAAGGGTCTCCAACCAATGGGGGGGGGGGGGAAGTAAAATACTTAACCTAAGCTAACTACTTGTACTACACTAACATCATGACTACCTGCAACAACAGCACTAAGGGCGACCCCTAGTGGGACTCGGACCTCGACTTAGGGCGTTGCTGGCGGGGCTTAGGGGGGGAGACAGCTTGATGAGGGCTGAATTATCGGTGTGACTGCGGAGTCTGAAGAGACGACCGGCTCTTTCAGACGAATCAAGAATCTCCTCCTTTTTGAATTCGGTTGGCCAACCTTTAGCCTTGTTGTATTCGCGGCATTGTGGTGGCCGAGAGCCAAAATAATTTCGTCTCTATCACAATGTGTGATGTTTTTAATTAATGCCAGGTCATGCGAAAGGCCGTCACGGAGCATAAATGTTATTTTATAAACCGGAAGCCGCGTCATAACACCGGAAACCGCCATCTTGCGAACGGATATGCAGTTTAACAGGATTATTAATATGTTATAATAATTATAATTGACTTATGTCGAGCCACGGCGATAAGCGTAGGAACCCTAATGCGGTTTTCTGATTTTTCATACATTCATTCGAGTCTTTCGAATAGTGTTGCTCAACTATTCGAATAAATTCGAGGTACAAGAGTTTTTTTTAGATAGTGTGGAAATAAACGTTTGCGTGTTTATTAGTCATTTATTAGTCATCATTATAAATTTACCTAATCGATCGGGTCGGAATAGGTGGCAATCCGTTAAAATAAGGATGAAATTAGTTTAGTTAGCATTTGATGAAACTGAAGTCATTGACACGTGTTTTCAACGTATTTATACAAGGTTAGTCAGAAAGGGTGTACTAATCCGAAAGGGTGTTAAAGTACACATAATAATGAGTAACTTTTGTTCTACAACTTTTCCCAAAAGTCAATAGTTTAAGAGAAACAGTTGTTCAAAAATCTCAAAAAAAAAATCTCTAAAATCTATCTATCCCCAGTTATGATCAGCTGTGTTTACATTTTAGGTCATATTTGGGGTCATGAATTAGAAGCACCATTTTTTGAACTTGTAACTAAAGAAGGGATGAAGAATTTTTGAAAAAACTAAAATAAAAATCATTTTATTTGGAAAAAAAAAATATCGAATTTTAAAATTTTAACACTTGCTTTCAAATAGTCATCAGTGATACTATAAGTGGGCTTCGGATTAGTACCCCCTTTCTGACTAACCTTGTATTAAAGAAACTAAATGATAAATGATATTTATTTCTGTAAATAAATCTGATACAGACACTTTTACAAGTCAATGTAAGTAAAACAACATACGACGTTAAATTAAAATGTGAACAGAAAACAAAACTCCCTTTTGTAAGTTTCGTAACGCTCGTGTCGACTCCGTCACGTCACAGTTCGCGAAGCGACGCAAAGGGTGTCAAGAAATCGAATACGCGTACGCGCGTGCCTTAAAGCGTTCTTGCGTTCTGGAGTATCTGGTATGGAGTCGCGCCATAACGTGAATTTTAAATCGTTTGTGGTGCGGGTTCCAACTAAACATCTGGATACCTTCCTAAAAGAAGAATTTTGGCCGAAGGGTGTCGTGTATCGTCGTTTCCGCGGAAGGTTACGCGACACCACGCAGCGCAACACGACGCCGACACTACATGTACATTAGTGCGTTATTATGTCATATTTAATTATGTATGAATTTATTTATTTTGATATGTATGTTAGTCTATAAGGTATTTATCTATGGCCCTTTGTAGCCTGTAATATGTATAGTATATGTGTATCTATTAGTTTCGGCTAGCTTCCACGACACAGGGAATCCTAGTGTGGAAGCTAGTACCAAATGTAATATTATTGTTATGTAAGTTTATTGAATAAAGTATTTTAAGTATTTTAAGTATTATTATTTCTGAGGCGAATGCTCGAATAATTCAAATACTCGAATAATTTATATAGTCGAATAGTTCGAATAATACGGATACTCGAATTGCATGCCCTAGTCAGAACAAGCCGTTACTCTATGCGTAATTGCCGACTTTCAGCGGCCAATTATTGTACTACGTCAATACACGTCTCAGACGTTGATTGTCTAAAATTGGACAAAATTTAAAATTGAATAAATAAGTAGGTATGTAACTATATTCGTACGGCTATTAAGCTATACATTTCTATACCTAACAGCCAAAAAGGGATAACCGCCAATTTATAAACTTTTCAAGAGAGTGGTTTAAAGTTCGTTTACTACGAAGAAATTAGGCTAAGGATCTTATTTACATACCGCCTAAGACAAAAATTATATAAACAGGTTGAAATTGTAAACACTCAACAAACCGAAATGGGAGATTATACTCATCACTATGAACAACTTTTACTATGGAACCAAACCGGAAATCGCGAAAAAAAATCTTCCCTACATTTTGAGGAGTTATGCGAACATAAATTAGGGAACATCTGTTTTTTTTCGCGATTTCCGGTTTGGTTCCATAGTAAAAGTTGTTCATAGTGATGAGTACAATCTCCCATTTCGATTTGTCGACTGTTTACAATTTCAATATGTACCTATAAGTCCATTTCGCACAAAATATATAGCTGTATGTGTATAGTTTGATATACATATAGCTGTGTATTTCCAAATAATTATATTTTTTTATGATAAAAAAAACAGGCGCTCTTTTTATATAAAATATGTGAATTATGAAAACCTTATTTCATATATTTATTCATTTATTTTAATATGTTTATTGGTATACAATTAAAGCTAATGTTACGGGTCGGGGTTAGCCCTAGGCTATGGGGTCACACCATAGTAGCGAAGCTCATGAAATGGAACAAGCGAGTACTGTTAGGATATGGGATTTTTATGACGATTTTATAACATTTTTATGGGAAATTTTCTGCTATTCATCTCGTTCAACCTCCTTAGAAGAAACAGCAGTGATTGCCTAGCAGGAGATCAAGGGTGGGCCAACTTTTTTCAACACGGGCCAGAAAAAATACAACAGATTTCGAAGAGGGCCATCAAATAACAAGGAATTTCGAAGAGGGCCATCAAATAACAAGGAATTTCGAAGAGGGCCATCAAATAACAAGGAATTTCGAAGAGGGCCATCAAATAACAAGGAATTTCGAAGAGGGCCATCAAATAACAAGGAATTTCGAAGAGGGCCAGCAAATAACAAGAAATTTCGAAGGGGGCCAGAAAAATACAAGAAATTTCGAAGAGGGCCAAATAAAGGGCTATGCAACTTTTGCCATACATAGCTGGCATGTTTTTTTTTTTCTTTTCGCCAGAATTGAAACCTAGGTCATATGTTAGAGGACTGTATGACAAATCAATAGCAAAAAGAATTAGGTCTACTAACCGTAACAAAACCAAGTTAGAGAGTGTTTAGTAGATTGCTATTGTTTTTTATCAGGCGTTATTTTTCTTAAATAAAAATACTCCGTGTGATGTTTTAAGTTTCCCATTGTTAAATACTACCTACTCGGCAACTCTAATGAGTCATTCCGCGTCCTCCGCTTCCACATTATTATCTTAAATATTCTTTCTAGATCTTCTTGATAGAAGGGCTTAATGATGGCGTAGCAGCAATAAAAGGACATTACTGTTCCTGTATTTCTGGGAAGAGAACACATGGTTGTTGTAGCCACGTCATGTCTGTATTGTGGTATATGTCGTGGGGTAGACATCAACAAAACTTAGGTCCTCCAGCTCAATTTCTGGATTTCATAATAAGACATGATGTGGAAAGAGAGACGAGTACTGATTACGATTAATTAACTTTATTTATAAGAATTTAGTAGCATGTAATTGTTCTATGATAAGGTAAGGCAAAGATTTTTGTAAAACCAGAAGTACCTACTAATTATTTAATAAATAGTTTTGGTTTCGGTTTTTATGGTTGTACTTATAATTTCTTTTTTGTAAGAATATTCCATAGTACAATTTAGAAAAGTAACCCAGAAGACCTATCCTATAGTGGATACGCGTTAAATAGTGTTGCAATAGCGATCATCGACTCCTGTCAACCACTGTACGCCCGTGATTGGGTTAGCGATACTTACTTATTGCGTGCAACGTTAAAAATTGCTATCGTAACACTAAGGGCGAGGCCCCACTAGTGCGTTGCGTTGCGTTGCGACGTTGCAGCGCTAGATTTGGACCAATGAGACGTCGCAGCGCTACATTTGGAATCTATAGATTGGTCCAAATCTAGCGCTGCGACGTCGCAACGCAGCGCAACGCGCTAGTGGGGCCTCGCCCTAACCGTGAAGCCACACTGCTCCGTTGCGTTGCGTTGCGACGTCGTAGCGCTAGATTTGGACCAACCTAGAGATTCCAAATGTTGCCCTGCGACGTCTCATTGGTCCAAATCTAGCGCTGCGACGTCGCAACGCAACGCAACGGAGCAGTGTGGCTTCACTGTTACGTATACCCACTAACGCGTATCGATTCGATACGTTTATCAGTTTTTTTGCTAGTTTTAGTGATAAAAAAACTGCCAGTGCGAAAAAAATGTAACAGCAACAATCAACTTAATCTATTTTATCAGAGGAAACCTCATAATATCACGTTTGATTGTATTTTCATTTAATTATAATTTAAGAAAAATAGGTAACGCGGGTAACGCCTTACAAAAAGATACTAGCAATACTTCTCTGGTTATCTTCGTTCGGTTACGGTTGATAGACCTGGTTCTTTTTGCTATTGATTTCTCGTATTGTCCTCTAACATATAACCTAGGTTTCATTTCTGGCGAAAGGAAAAAAGTAAAACATGCCAATAGTTTGCATTGGCCTTTGAAGTGGCCAGATAAATACAAAAAAGGGAAGAATCGAAAGGGGCCAGTTTTTTTTTTTTTTTTTAAATTAATTTACTTACTAAAATGCTATTACAGCTATTATTTATGGCATTTTATAATTATCTATCTATTTAATTAATATCTATTTGTGTCAAAATGACTGCAAAAGTATATTTCCGAGGGCCATACACTATTGTTCTAAAAGGGAGTGTTAGCGGGCCAGATTAAAACCCTTCGCGGGCCAGAGTTGGCCCATCCCTGCTCTAGATCAATGCTGGCCATCACCTCTGTCCCTCAAGTTCATGTGCAGATCATTCTTTGATTATCACTTGCGTTGTTGGGGGGTGCAAGAAAAGAGCCTCCACGAGTGACGATACTTCAGTACGTCCGGCGCACCCTGGGCAGTCAGCCCCGCTACCAACCTTGCTGACTGGCTAATCTTTTCACCACAGCATGAGTTATTGTCGTATAGCTCGTGCTGACACGAGAGACTTGCGTTAACGGTGAAGGAATACATCGTGAGGGAACCTGCACACCTGAGAAGGTTCCATGAACTTCTCGTTGATGTGTGTAGTCCGCCAACTCGCATCAGGCCTGTGTGATGGACTAAGGACTAAAGCCTTCTCATTCTGAGAAGAGGCCAGAGCCCAGCAGTGGGACAATAATGGACTGATAATGATGATATACAATGTGTCCGGTCATGGGCTAGCGATATTCTAGGTACTTATATAGCAACTATTCTAGTACACAAATACACTATACACTAGGGTCCAATCCACTTCCCCGCTATTTGGCAGCCATTTTGATTTTTTGTTGAGATATTGTCTACAACTGTATGTATGTAAGTGAACCCGTTGGTCGTAATGTAAACGATAGGTACAGCTAATAATTAAAAGTGCAGTATGAAACAAACAGCCCATAGAAAAATCCCTGCGTAACCAGTATGGCAGGAGCTCACGCCGGGGCAGGAGTGTGGTTTTAGTCGGTAAGAGTCCGACACTACCCAAGCCATCTCACCCGTGAGGTGGCTTGGGTGTCTATGAAGATTTCCCATTACTGCCAAAACAAAAAAAAATGTAAACGATAGACAATATTGTTGTCTTCCGAATAAGCCTACTTTTACTTTTTACTTTTTTTTGTACACACGTATAGAATATCTCAACAAAATGGAAGTGGATTGGACCCTAGTGGGTAGTGTATTTGTGTACTAGAATAGTTGTTATATAAGTACCTAGAATATCGCTAGTCCATGACTGGACACATTGTATGGAACATTCTTCTTGTTTAACACGTAAGCATGAAAATTTCCCACAAAAAATACAAAAAAAAAATCGTCATAAGAATATTTCGATGCCTCCGACGTAACCTAAGCCACAATATTGCAATTTTGTGTTATCACGTAAAAGTGTCTAATTTGATGTATAATTATTATCTGTTCCAAACATAAAAATACTAAAAAAACTATAAAAGGTCTTATTTTAATAATCCGCAATATTATGCATAGTGTCTTTGTAAATGCTACATAATTATGAAGTACGTATCACAAAAAAATGAATCTGATCCCTAATTCATATTTTCTGTTAAAAACAATTTTATGAATAAATGAATTAATTTAATACAGTATAATAACATCCGTGCACGCTGTATACCTATACGCCATTTTGTCAGATGTACGGATGTCATTACAATTTAGAGAACCCGTAAATATTGAAATGATTAATTTACCAAAACTTTATGACAAAAAAAAATACAGCTGATTTCATTTTTAGTGACACCAACGTAATCCCCTGCATTCACTAAGGCGCTAATCATAATATCGGGGATTATTAAAGTAAAACCTTATTATAATAACGGTATTTTTATATTTTGAACAGACAATATACTTAAAATTGGACACTTTTACGTAAAAACACAAAATTGTAATTTTGTGGCTTACAACAACTTACGCGAGGCATCGATTTATTTTTCGTTTGTTTTATTCTTGTTATAGGCTAGCGGCGTTGGGTTGAAAATTAAAGAAATTATACAAAATATATAGACACTGAGGAACCCGGTTTTAGGCAGAAGCTTATGGGGGGGCGGGGGAGACGAGTGCTGTGACGTCATTGGTGTGGTAAAGTCAAAATATTAGACAAATAAGACCCATTTCAGCAAGTAAATGTATAGAAATAAGGGGTCTGATGCAGAATTTGCTTCACACTTCTTATAATGTGCACATGTTGTAATTTGTGGGGGGTGTAGGGTTATGCTAAATAGTCTCGAAATAAAAAAAAAATGTTTTTTTAAAATAATAATCATTTACAAAAAAGCAAAAGGATGATATTAGAAAATGCACATTTTGAGAAGTGGTCATTTCGAGAAGTGCCCGTTATTTGAAGTTTCCGTTTGTCAACAATTTTGTTAGTAAAATTGGCCTCCAGCATATCCTCTGTAACTCATTTATCTAAGTATAATCTGGCCCGAACTAATTTGTAAAAAAGTATTTTTGAGTCCCTTTATCTGGAACTGCTATTCGAAAATAAATTATTGTTTAAATCAAATCAAATAGTCATCAATCATAATCCACGTACGTAGTTTTTTTTTGTTAAAAAAACACGTGACACTTTTTTTTGTAAATCACAGAATTGTTAAAAAAAACTTCATAGAATTCTAAAAATTCCAAGCCATTGTTTACTTTTTTATCAAATTGTTATGGGACAGACTATTTCATAAGTTGTCAGTCTTTTTTTAAAAACTTTAGGCAGAGACTTTGCGGCTCTTCGTGGCTTACCATATCCTACGTGACGTAGACATTTTCGGGTTTTTATTGTCCGTGGCATAGAAATTTATTTTAATGACAAAATCTACCCCTATTTTGACTTTAAACAGACGCACAGCACCGTCTAAGGTAAGTGAACACCAAAAACCGAAGGGACCAACGGGGACCACACCATTGACCTGCTACGTCAGGCCAATTACTCACAATCTCTGTAGGTGCCTCAACCTCAAAAATAGGCCCTCTGGCAACTGACCCAGGCGGTTATTGTTGAGTCTCCTGCAAGGAAATATAAATGTCATCCAGCGTTTCTTAACCACGGAAATATTATTTAGCCTATTTTCATCACATCAACCTCTTTTTTAAAAAAAAAATCCGTTTTTTTTCTATTTTTTTTACCAATTTTTTTTCTCTTTTATTTATAAAATAGGTAAATCCTGATATGTATCCTATCCTATTCTATAGATTTATATACCCTTCAACCTGGGGATGGCAGAGGGTTAATCAGATTGACTTAGATTTATTTAGGATCCTAGTTTTAGTAAAACATTTTAGAATATTTCCAATATCGTTTAGTAAATTATTATTATCGGTTGCGATGTTTTTAAAGAGAATAACAAAAGAAAATTTTACGACATTAATATTTTGTGTACCAAATATTGGGCGTAGACAAAATTAAACGCTTTTAATAAGTCTTACTTTTTAATAGTTACAATGCATAGACAAGATTAGAGTTTTACTTAACTTTTATTAAAATTCTAGACAATTTGCAAGGGCTCTATACATCTATTATTATTCTAAAATACTTTTTTTCTTATTAAACGTGTAAATTCTACAAAAAACACGTAAAACTAAAAAGGTTAAGAAACGCTGAAACAATCGATGCGTCGCGACGCTGCAAAGTTATTGCACATGAAACAATACAATCACGCTATTCCGATTGGTTGTTTCATATTTCGAACGTCACACTTTTCTGCACGATGTAACTTTGTAATGAGGTTTTCATCCAGACTTTTTAATGGTTTTAGAGGACGTGGACTCTAAGGGCAGAAATATGGTTTGAAAAATAACGTTACTGACTCATTAGGTCCCATAATTAGACTTTTAGAGTCTTTAAGGAATTCGATTTGTTTAGTGACATTTAAAATCGATTATGTTGTGCACAAACTAATCTTAATTCAGACTATTGCTTTTCTTTCTGACAAAATATGAACAAGACGGACGTAAATAAGAGCTGTCAAATTTTGTTGAATAAAACGGGGTTCGAACACTTTTCTATGGAAGGCCTAGGCAACGCATAGGCCCCTGCCGCCATTTTCATTTTTTTTCAAGATTGCGGCGCACGGTGTAACTGGTAAATATGGGTAGAGGGCACTCAAACAAACAAAAAATGTCAGCAATACGGTGCCCTAAAGTGTCACATTGCCGAGATAATTGGACTTAAAGATTTATTTTCAAGATTGCAGCGCACTTTGTAACTGGTAAATACGGGTAGAGGACACTCAAAAAAAACAAAAAATGTCAGCAATACGGTGCTCTAATGTGTCACCGACTGTGTGTTGCCGAGATATTTAAACTTAAAGATTTTTTTTCAAGATTGCAGCGCAGTGACGGTAAGATCGCCATATGAGAACAATGCCAATAATTAAAATAAACTAATTACGAGTACGTCTTTACATGTTTTGTTTTGTATTCAAATAATGATTTCAATGTTGATTTAACTATTTATTAGAAGCGAGTCAAACTAGGAGCACGAAAAAACAACTTTAATTAATTACTTACCTACTAAAACGTATTGCTGACGTTTTTTGTTTATTTGAATGGTCTCTACCCATATTTATCAGTTACAAAGTGCGCTGCAATCTTGAAAAAAAATCTAGTCCAAATATCTCGGCAACGTGGCACTTTAGGGCACCATATTGCCGATATTTTTTATTTGTTTAAGTGTCTTTTACCCATATGTGTTAGTCTCATAGTGCACCGCAACTTGGAAAAAAAAACAAAATGGAAGCGGGGGGGGGGGGGGCTAGGCCACAATGGTTCTATCCCCTTTACACACGCCAGTCCATGTCGACTAAAAACACGGTGAATTTCAAGGTGTAACCTAATTTGACATCTTTAACTTAGTTCTTATCTATCACCGTCCTCTCGCGGTGTCTGTTAGTAAAATATAGCAGTTCTCTAATTTTAATTTAGTTGGTGAACAAGAGAATTGGCACTAATTCAGTGCAGAGTCAAAATGCGACACTCTAAAACCATTAAAAATTACTGGTTGCTTATTAAATACATTTTTAAATGTTTTAAAAGTACTTACAGCCGTTCTAGCGCGTTCAGCTCCAAGAAGGCATCCCTCTCAATAGTGTGTATGAGATTTTCTGATAATTGTCTGAAAAAAGAAAACAGTGATTGATTGATTTACACTATGACAATTTCGGCAGGCTTAGTCGCAGAATGTCCACTTCGCAAAAAGTCTCTTCCGCAAAATGTCCCTTTTGCAAAACGGTTTCTTTCGGAAAATGTCCCTTTTGCAAAATGTCTCTTTAGCAAAATGTCTCTTTTGCAAAATGACTCTTTCGGAAAATGTGTCTTTCGGAAAATGTCCCTTTTGCAAAATGTCCCTTTCACTAAATGTCCCTTTCGCAAAATGTCCCTTTCACTAAATGTCCCTTTGGCATAAAATATCCTCTTCGCAAAATGTCCCTTTCGCAAAATGTCCCTTTCACAAAATATCCCTTTCGCAAAATGTCCCTTTCGCAAAATTTCCCTTTCGCAAAATGTCCCTTTCGCAAAATGTCCCTTTCGCAAAATTTCCCTTTCGCAAAATGTCCCTTTCGCAAAATGTCCCTTTCGCAAAATTTCCCTTTCACTAAATGTCCCTTTCGTAAGATGTCTCTTTCGCAAAATGTCTCTTTTTTTCAATGAACTTCCACTTCCTGGTATTAGTAAAAAAACCGGTTAAGTGCGAGTGGGATTCGCGCACAGAGGGTACTGTAATAATCTTTTATTCAAAAAGGAGGTACATTTACATACTCAATAAAATATACTTACAAAAAAGTAAAAACCGACATCAAAAACGATCAAATAATGTGGGAAAAAGTTAAGGAAGGTGCCAAATTTTTCTAAAATCAAAAAAAAAAACATAAATTTCTTCTTAACTGTTTCCCATTATTTTTTATTGTTAATATTGTCGGTTTATACTTTTTTTTAAAGTTTATTGTAGTGTGTATAGATGTACCTACCTTTCTGAATAACGTTCTATAATATTTCTTGCTTTAAGGCGCGATCCATTAGGCAAGTCTTGCATGCAAGTATGACGTCACATTTGCGTACTAGTTGCTTACATCGGAAACATGTTTTCGAGAGTGTACAAATTGCATGCAGATTTTAATTGCATACAAGTGGAGATGTTCAACAATTGAGTTAGACATCATGGGTGTCAATCACTCGTTCACAATTCGAAAAGTGCAACTAACCTTTGCGCGTCACTTGAATAAAAAATGTACAAGTTCAAACTATGTATACAATACTATACAGGGCGTCCCACGACTTTGCCACATGGAGGGGAAGTACCTTAAATATTGTAGATAGAAAAATTTACTGAATCAAGACTTCATTTTTATTTTAAAAACAATACGAACTGCATTCAAAGAATTTTAAATAATCACCTGTCTGAACCGGGAATCGAACCCGCTAAATGTGAAAACAAAAAAACCTGTAATTTTGTTGTACTAATCGAAAGGCTCGATCAGATACATTTATTTCTTCTAAATAACATAGCATCTAAAATAAAAGGAACACCATGAAATTTAACATTTAAATTGAAAAAATGTTCAAAATAATGAATACCATTTTCTCTGACTATGTCGTGCTTACAACAACTGACTTTAAGTACTACTTTCTGCTTTATTACTATTACGACGTATTATTTCAAATATGCACCATGAAAAAATAAATAAATCAACGGTAAGCGAGATTATTAAAAGAGTTACAATTTGTATACAATAGGAAGAGACACATTTTGAGCATTTAATCAATTAAATTGATTGTAAGTTGCACAGTTAAACGTGTCTTGTTATTTCAAATAAATATTAAATTTCATGGTGTTCCTTTTATTTTAGATGCTATGTTATTTAGAAGAAATACATGTATCTGATCGAGCCTTTCGATTAGTACAATAAAATTACAGTTTTTTTTGTTTTCACATTTAGCGGGTTCGATTCCCGGTTCAGACAAGTGATTATTTAAAATTCTTTGAATGCAGTTCGTATTGTTTTTAAATTAAAAATGAAGTCTTCATTCAGTATTTTTTTCTATCTACAGTATTTAAGGTACTTCCCCTCCATGTGGCAAAGTCATGGGACGCCCTGTATATAAAAGTTGTAGCTTGTACGCAGGTTTATTCAAGTTGTATGCAATTTGCAACTTGCATACAAGTAACTTGCCTAATGGAATCGCGCCTTGAAAGTAATATTGATTTTTTTTCATTCTATGGTTTGGTCACATTGACCTGATGGTAGTCGCAGACAGGGTCTAAGAGCACACGAATCCAAGTAACAGAGATATAGAGAGATTCCCTATACCCCTCTGGCTCTCACATACACAACAGTAGCTAGCCAGGCGGACCGTATAGATCCTACCACGTCGCGTGCTGTGTTTTGTACAATGTTACAACACGCGTCTATTATATAGAGGGACTCCCCTATACCCCTCTGGCTCTCACATACACAACAGTAGCTAGCCAGGCGGACCGTATAGATCCTACCACGTCGCGTGCTGTGTTTTGTACAATGTTACAACACGCGTCTATTATATAGAGGGACTCCCCTATACCCCTCTGGCTCTCACATACACAACAGTAGCTAGCCAGGCGGACCGTATAGATCCTACCACGTCGCGTGCTGTGTTTTGTATAATCTTACAACATGCGGTGAGAATGTTTAATTCTAGCCCGACTCTATTGTGAGAAATATAATAATAATATGATCGAATGACAATATTTCTATATTACACTTTAGCGTCTTTGATAATATTGCTGTAAGTTTATAATTGTATATCCGGTCCTACAATAAAAAGGATTGATAGTAGATATAACATTTTCATACATTCATACATAAACTCACGCCTTTTCCCCGTGGCAGAAACTGTAGAACGCCACATGCTACGATCCTTACATACTCCTTTCGCTTCGTCCACGTTCATACATCTTGTCACACACGTCGGTTGAGAGTACTACGCACCTGTCCTTTTTCAAGAACATCATCAATAACATCGATGTATGTCCTTCTAGGGCGTCCTCTACGTTTCCACTGTCATCCGTCTTATAAATTTCTTTTGTTATTCGTCGTTCACTCATTCTCTCAACATGATCAAACCACCTAAGCATGCTCCTTTAAATTTTTGTCACTACATCATATTTTATAATACTTACAATGTTTTCAAATCCTTCAAATTTTGAAAGTCGCTCTGAAAGATTATTGTGATGTTGTTCCCTTGTAGGTCTCTGTAACAAAAGAAAAAATAAGTCAGTTCGCTTGTTTGAGCTATGATCATAGTGATCCAAGACTTTTCTTAACTTTTAGGGTCACTCAGAAATGACAGAAAGAAAGAAAGAAGGAGGGAAGAAAGGAGGAAAGAAAGAAGGAAGGAAGAAATGAGGAAAGAAAGAAGGAAGGAAGAAAGGAGGAAGGCAGAAAGGAGGAAAGAAAGAAGGAAGAAAGGAGGAAAGAAAGAAAGAAGGAAAAATGAAGGAAAGCAAGAAGGATGGAAAGAAAGAAAGAAATGTGGAAATAACATCTACTCAGAAATGAAAGAAAGAAAGAACCTCAACTGAGAAATTAAAGAAAGAAGGAACGAAAGAAATAAGAAAGGCAGGATTAAATATCAACTCGGACATGAAAGAAAGAAGGAAATAAATATATAAAGAAGGAAGAAAATTACCTCAACTCAGAAATGAAAGAAAGAAGGAAGGAAGGCAAGAAAGAAGGAAAGAAAATTTATTTAATGGCACACAGGATAATAATCAATAGGTACACATGAAAATGATAAAATAATAAGTGCCAAAGGGCGGTCATGAGATGGCAGAACTAGTTCTATACAACGACATTCTGTCGAGATGAAATACTGTCCAGTTAAAAATCTGTCGAGTTGGAAATAACTTAACGCTGATGAGATAAGATTACGGATCTCACCGATGCGATGGAAAAAACTTTCGTTAAATCAGTTCTCATTAAAAAGACATAATATAAGTTAAACGATTATGTTGACGATAGGGACGTGTGGCGCTAGTTCTTTTCTGCACATGTGGCTTCCCTGAAAACCATTAGTTTTTATGTGTAGGTTTATGTATGTATCTACACTCACCGGCATAATTAGCGGAACGTTTTCATTTTTTACATTTTTTTATTATATGGTACTGCTATTGCTATGACGATTTTTTTATTCAAAAGAACCTTCAATTAGGACTTGCACGTTGAAGAAAAATTTGGTTTTCCTAAGCGATTAGAGGTAAATTAGGCCCAGTTTTGATTTTACAGAGATTTTGCCCTTTTGTGTTTTTGATCGGAACTTTGTTTTATTTAAGTACTGGTGGTTTGGCGTTAGTGTATTCATTGCATTTGGAAAATAAACATGGCGTAGAGGCTGAAATAAGTAATTTACCTGTGACAAAAGTTACGAGGGATGTTACAGTGATCGATGAAAGTCAAACCTATCGTGCAGTAAGTTAAGCACTGGATGTATCGAAATTAGTCATTCCTCGCAATGTCCATCAGTATAAGCAGACAGGATGTTTCGTTAGAAGATGAGAATAATGCAGAAATCAAGGAAAAAGCGCTTCTGGTGATTGATTTATGACAGTTCAAACCGGTTAAGGCTCTGAAAAATTGGCGCAATGCTGCTATTCGAACCTGTAGCATCCTGAAGGTGGTCCGTATTTTGCTTGTGAGTATGCGGAAAGAAAGACGACGCCTCATTGAAGGTAATCTGATGTCTAACGCGACTGCTTAATGTCCAGAACGTGGTGTAGGTCATCGCGTAGTGAAATTAAGTTTTGCTCAATAACACCGAGATCAGACTAAGGAGTTAGAAAGAGATTTTTTTCTCAGAGGCAAGCTGTTTTTTGATATACATTTTTTGGATGGGAGGCATAGAATATGGATACGTCAAGAGAATCGCTTTGAACAGTCAAATTTTACAGGAATATGCCTTATACTGGAATTCTCCAGTACTGGTTTGGGATGTCATTTGTTTTGAATCGCACACGGAGTTAGGCATTATTGAAGGAGGCTTACTGGCTGCTTATTTTTGCAGGATAGACATCCTAGAATATCATGCAACGCCACTTGACGAATTATCAGACAAGAAAAAAAATATATGCAGGATTATGTGTGGCCGGACTGTGTATTCGTGGTCCGCAATTTTATATAAGATGTTGTAATAACCCACCAGGGTGGGTCAATGTGGACCCCGGACATGAGTCCAATAGAACATGACTTGGCCTTGACGGCAAATAGGGTTAGAGAAAAAAAAACCAGCCACCCAGAAACATTAGAGGATTAAAAAGTGTTTCATGGGAGTTTGGGGACAATTTGCCTTAAGAAAAGATAATGGATTAAAAAATTTAATGGAAAAACATGTCATAATACTGATAAGGACCCTAGCAGTATGGAAACGGTGATAAAACAAACAAAAAAGTAAAATAAATAGCAAATTCATTATTCCAAAAAATATGCGCCGAAAGTTACAACATGGATATTTTAGCAAATTAAAGATTTAAATTGCCAAATTCAATTGAATGATTATTGATTATTTGTCCTTTTAATGCATTTAACCCTAATTATAAAATATTTAAACAAAAACATTAATGTACAGTACAAAATTATGGAAAAACACGGTTTTTAGTTGCGTTCCGCTAATTATGCCGTAAGTGTATATTGTTTAGATACTTATAATTTTGCCTCCATTCGTACAGAATTGTTTTTTACACTTTTTTATCATATTAGCATAATTTTTTAGTATGGTAATTTATATTGTTTTTCTTTGTACTGAAACGTTTGTTTTTACTTAATTAATTTATTCACCTGACAGACTGAACTGTGTTCTTTCGGCTGAATGATGAGTCTATTTTGAATAAATGAGTTTCGAAGTTGAAGATACGGCCCGGGATCGAGCTCAGACCTCTTGCATGGCAGGCAAGCGTTTATCCGCTAGGCTATTAGTCAGGTTAGTTTAGGGTTCAAAATCCAGTGACGTCAGAGAGTCATACACCCCACAATTTACTCGTAAACCCGTGTTTTACGGCGTGCACTTACATCTGTAATCTGAACATATAAACAGTTTTATTGATGCTATAGACTTAATGGAGTCTATGGTGGCGACTGTATTTAACCGACTTCAAAAAAAGAGGAGGTTTTTAATTAGACGGGTATGTTTTTTAGGGTTCTGTACCGAAAGGGTGGGAGGAGCTCGTGGCTAAATAATTACAGCCGCATAGACCGATCTTCCGGGTTAAGCCACGCTTGCCGAGGTTGGTCTGTGGATGGGTGACCATTTACCATAGCGAGTTTTCTCCGTGCCTCGGAAAGCACGTAAAGCCGTTGGTCCCGGCTGTCATTTGTAGATCTTTGACAGACGTTACTGTTGGTTTGGTCAGAAGCCAGAAAGTCTGACAACCAGTCTTACCAAGAGTATCGTATTACCCAGTTACTGGGTTGTGGAGGTCTGATAGGCAGTCGCTCCATGTAAAATACTGATATTCAGCTGCATCCGGTTCCACTGGAAGCCGACCCCAACATAGTTGGGAAAAGGCTAGGCAGATGATGTACCGAAAGGGTGGATAAAGTTAGAAACGAGTATACAGGGTGTAAACAAACTCGTGTAATTCCTTAAAACCACATGATCTACTACTGGTGTAAATTGGCCCCACACGGGATAGGACCACCTAATAATGAATCAGTAAATAAAAAGAAAACATTTTTATTGCAAAAAATATTTTTTGTTTGAGTTTTTTTCGATGCCACGCATAAATTAATGAAAGCACGGTGACGCGGCTGGCGGGTACCACTAACGCGATATCGCTCTTTGCTGTCAGATAACTCAAGGCTCTAAAAAGACTCAGAAATTGAAAACCAATTTTTATTTTAATTTGTTTGTATTTCGAAAATTCCCATTTATGGTTAATCTGTGTCACCAGTAGATCACGCGGTTTGAAGGAATTACACGATTTCGTTAACACCCTGTATAGTTAAATAAATAATAAAAAAAACAAGGAAAACTAAAACCCCCTTATTACAAAAGATGGTCTAAGAAAAACCTAGGTTTTAAAATAGCTCCGTCTCTTTTTGTTATATGACATAAGAAAGTGATGGGTATATTTTAAACCTGGGTTTACCTTAGTCTTGGTTTAAACCACCTTTTGTAATAAGGAGGAAATAGTTTTGTTAATACGGTACCTTTCGTCTCTTAGTACCAAAATGCCTGGCATTTGGAGAGGAGGGGTACAAAAGGGGATATTTTTATCGAAAAAATAAATTGTTTCACATACATACAGCATGTAAGGGTAAACACCGTTATCACTCAAACCATGGGTAGTTGACGTGAACACAAAAACATAGGACCGAGTAAAAAAAAAAAAAAGTATACACGCGCGAGAAATGAGTTGCGCGGCGGCGCTACGACGCGCCGTACACGCACTCGCTAGCGAGACAGCTGACTGACTGGGGTAGTGAACTGTGCGGGGCCGTGCGTCGGGCCACGTGGCTAGTTCCCCGCGCCCCCTCCCGTAGCTTGTTGACCCCGCGCGTAGGGTGAAATGCTTTCGTGGAAAAATGAAAATTTTATTTAAAAAAAAAATTGTTATTTTTCATTGATTTTACGTTCTATACATACAAACCAAACCACTGGTTTCAAGGATAACGGTGTTTACCCTTACAGCCTGTATAAAAAAAAATCATACACATCCTAAGATGAGTCCTGAACCATTTTAAATTCGTTGTATGGTAACATTTTGTGTCAGAAATCAAGTTATGGTGAAAAGGGTGTAGTGCAATACCTCCTAAATACATTGTATAGAATCTAACCCGCTTCCATGAATAAGCGAACATGCCAATTTCCTATTCGGATTCAAATTACAAAACCACGTTACACAGGGTGTAAACGAATTCATGCACGATCTACTACTCGTTTAGATAGACACAGCAAGGAACACACCTTAATTAAAATTAAATTCTTTTTTTCTTGTGGCAGGGTTAAGTTACCACCACCGAATAAGGGTATAATACCTAATAAATTCATAGGGGGAAAAAAAGGAGCTCGTGCCTAAATAATTACAGCCGCATAGACCGATCTTCCGGGTTAAGCCACACTTGCCGAGGTTGGTCTGTGGATGGGTGACCATTTACCATAGCGAGTTTCCTCCGTGCCTCGGAAAGCACGTAAAGCCGTTGGTCCCGGCTGTCATTTGTAGATCTTTGACAGTCGTTACTGTTGGTCAGAAGCCAGAAAGTCTGACAACCAGTCTTACCAAGAGTATCGTATTACCCAGTTACTGGGTTGTGGAGGTCTGATAGGCAGTCGCTCCATGTAAAATACTGATATTCAGCTGCATCCGGTTCGACTGGAAGCCGCTGGCAGATGATGTAGGGTAAAACTCGGTAATACGCCCCAAGTAACAAAACGCCCCACCACTCCAGCACTCACACTATCAAAGCTGCGCCGCTCACAACTAGACGCGCGGAGACCCACTAGTAGGCGAACAACATGGCCGACGTGTGCACGTAGTTTGTGATGTCCGTTTAAAAAATATTGCAAAATCTGTATTTATTGGAGTGAAATAATTTGCGGTAAGTTTCTAAGAAATTCATATACAGGGCGTCCCACGACTTTGCCACATGGAGGGGAAGTACCTTAAATACTGTAGATAGAAAAATATACTGAATGAAGACTTCATTTTTATTTTAAAAACAATACGAACTGCATTCAAAGAATTTTAAATAATCACCTGTCTGAACCGGGAATCGAACCTGCTAAATGTGAAAACAAAAAAAACTGTAATTTTATTGTACTAATCGAAAGGCTCGATCAGATACATTTATTTCTTCTAAATAACATAGCTTCTAAAATAAAAGGAACACCATGAAATTTAACATTTATTTGAAATATTAACACGTTTAACTGTGCAACTTACAAACAATTTAATTTATTAAATACTCAAAATGTGTCTCTTCCTATATTGTATACAAATAGTAACTAAGTATCTCGCTTACCGTTGATTTATTCCTTTTTTTATAGGTAGTGAAATTATTTGAAATAATACTTCGAAATAGTAATAAAGCAGTAGTACATAAAGTCAGTTGTTATAAGCACGACGTAGTCAGAGAGAATGCTATTCATTATTCTGAACAAAATTTTAAGTTAAACGTTAAATTTCATGGTGTTCCTTTTATTTTAGATGCTATGTTACTTAGAAGAAATAAATGTATCTAATCGAGCCTTTCGATTAGTATAATAAAATTACAGTTTTTTTTATTTTCATATTTAGCGGGTTCGATTCCCGGTTCAGACAGGTGATTATTTAAAATTCTTTGAATGCAGTTCGTATTGTTTTTAAAATAAAAATGAAGTCTTCATTCAGTATTTTTTTCTATTTACAGTATTTAAGGTACTTCCCCTCCATGTGGCAAAGTCGTGGGACGCCCTGTATATTGATACTTTTAGATTTTGTGTTATAATGACCCACACTATCGTAAAATAGATGAAATTACCTTTATACTTTTATTTTGTCGAACGTTATAACCTTGAATCTACTGCTTTGACCTCGGTGGGGCGTATTGAAAATCAAATTTGACAATATGCCCCTAAGTCAATTTACAAAACGCCCCAATATTTGAACTGTGTTAAAGTATTTTTTATCGCGTGTTATTATTTCAGATTATGTCTCGGAAGTATCAAAGAACAACACTACGAGCATCATGGAGTGCAGACGACTTAGACAAAGCCATGCGCAGTGTACTTAGCAAAGAAATGGGTGTTAATGAGGCATCCAGAAGCTTTGGCATACCATCTCGAACCCTAAGAAGACACATTTTATCGGGAAAATCAAAGGGCCCTCTTGGATGCAAACCAGTATTTTCTGTAGAACACGAAAAAAACTGGTTGCCCATATAAAGCAATTGGAGAAAGGTGGATTTGCCCCTGATAGAAAAGATGTTAAAGAAATGGCATTTCAACTTGCTAGGAAACTCAATATTAAAAATCCATTTTCATCAAGTTCAGCATCAGCTGTAAATGTCTGGTTTTCGGGATTCATGGCTCGCAACTCAGAATTAAGTCAGAGAAAATCAGAAACCTTGTCAATTGACAAGCCTTCTGATTTTCTCTGAGAAAAGGAAGGTAATTGCCGACAAAAAGAAGCCAGCAGCTGGAAAATTAAAGCAGACTAAGACCACAAAAATAACTAAACCTATCGAAGAAAAAGATGGTGATAAAAAGAAACAAGAAAAAGGAGGTAAAAAGAAGCCAAAGAAAGTGTCTGTCAAAAATAAGAAGAAGAAAAAAGTAAACTATTCATCCTCTTCTGAAAGCAATGATGAAAATGAGGGCAGGGTAGATACTTCTGAAGAAGAAATCTCAGACGAACATGACGACATTATCAGATGCGTGGAATGCACGGAAGATTACTATAATACAAAATCCACAGAAGATTGGATTCAATGCCTGTCTTGTTTAGCGTGGTTACATGAGTTTTGTACCATGTTTATTTAAAAAGTCTGATTTGATAAAGAGACTGAGTAACTGCCTCTTATTATCCTAAGTCTTAACTTAATCTTAATTGAGAGTTAATTTTTGTCAAAACAATTGTTGTTATAGTTTAAAATATGCAAAAATATATGATTAATACACTGGGGCATTTTATAATAAGAGTGAGTCGTATTAGCCAACGATCACACTACAAAACGCCCCACCTAAGGTTTTTTGAAATAATAAATATTATTGTATCCTTAGTTCCTATTATCATTATTACTTGTGGTATTGTTGTTAAAATACTAAATATTGTTCCAAAATAAAAAGTTTGATTATATCTTGTACGATTTTTTATTTATTACAATTTTAAAAAAAGTGGGGCGTTTTACCGAGTTTTACCCTACCGAAAGGGTGGGTAAAGTTAGAAATGAGTATACAGGGTGTAAACAAATTCGTGTAATTCCTTAAAACCACATGATCTACTACTGGTGTATATTGGCCCCGCACGGGATAGGACCACCTAATAATGAATCAGTAAATAAAAAGGAAACATTTTTATTGCAAAAAATATTTTTTGTTTGAGTAAACATTTCGATGCCACGCATAAATTAATGAAAGCACGGCGACGCTGCTGACGGGCACGACTAATGCGATATCGCTCTTTACAGTCAGCTAACTCAAGGCTCTAAAAAGACTCAGAAAACGAAAACCAATTTTTATTTTTTTATTTGTTCGTATTTCGAAAATTCCCATTTATGGTTAATCTGTGTCACCAGTAGATCACGCGGTTTGAAGGAATTACACGATTTCGTTAACACCCTGTATAGTTAAAAAATAATAATAAAAATAAGGAAAACTAAAACCCCCTTATTACAAATTCAAATTCAAATTCTTTATTGCGAACTAAGTGTACAGAATTTTTTAGGATGTTAACAAATAGGTAGGTTCTTAGAACTTAGTTGCCTGTTAAGGCATTGCAATTTAAATAATTATATAATACAATTATGCATAATAGTATATGCATACTCAATATTATAATTATACAGTTTACATTATATTATATTAATTATCATTATTCATACATTTCTTAATATATCATACTAATCTTATAATTTATATCACATTATATTATGTAGGTACATATCACAATCATTTTAATATTAAATAATTATTTTTCTTCAAGGAATTCTTTTACCGAGTAATACGCCTTTTTAATCAGGAAGTCTTTTAGCTTCCTTTTAAAAATACTAATTGAATGTATGTTCTTAATGTCTATGGGTAGCTTATTATATATTTTTATGTCCATACAAAAAATACTATTGCTATATACTGCAGTGTGGGATGTTTTATTGCGTAAAATATTTTTAAGTCTACTGCTTGTTAATGTGTCATAGCCACTGATGTTTGTTTTAACTAAAATTGAGGCCGCGTAGATATATAGAGCAGGGAGGGTTAATATCTTGAGGTTTATGAAATGAGGTTTACACGAATCTGTTTGGTGTATCCCACATATTGATCTAATACACTTTTTTTGTGCCTTGAATGCAATTTCTTTATTAGTTGAATATCCCCAATACAGTATCCCATAAGATAGAGTGGATCCCACATAGGCATGATAAGCACTAAGTAGTGTGGTTTGGTTAGATACTTTTTTGAGCATATAGAGGGCATAAGAGAATTGGTTTAATTTGCTACATACACTATTAACATGTGTTTTCCATGACATATCAGAATCTATATAGATACCTAGAAATTTTGTACTTGTAACCTCAGATACAGTTGCATTATTGTACTCAATAGATAATGGAATTGATTTTGCGTTTTTATTCTTGAAATTCATGTAATGGGTTTTTGTAAGATTTATTTTTAGATTATTTATTGTAAGCCAGTTTATTAATTTAGACAGGGAATCATTTATTTCTAGTTCATGATTTTTATTTTTGTTATTTGTGAAAAAAGCCGTACTGTCATCTGCAAATAAAACCATAGGGTGCCGAATAGCTTTAGGTAAATCATTTATATAAATGAGAAATAGTAGTGGACCTAGTATCGACCCTTGGGGTACACCAAATTTAATAGATCTTGGGCTCGATGTATATTTAAATAAAAAATTAAATAATATATAAAATAAAAAATTACAAAAGATGGTCTAAGAAAAACCTAGGTTTTAAAATAGCTCCGTCTCTTTTTGTTATATGACATAAGAAAGTGATGGGTATATTTTAAACCTGGGTTTACCTTAGTCTTGGTTTAAACCACCTTTTGTAATAAGGAGGAAATAGTTTTGTTAATACGGTACCTTTCGTCTCTTAGTACCAAAATGCCTGGCATTTGGAGAGGAGGGGTACAAAAGGGGATATTTTTATCGAAAAAATTAATTGTTCCACATACATATAAAAAAAATATCATACACATCCTAAGATGACTCCTGGGGCCTAATTCTCCTAAAATAAATCTTGATAAATCACAACCGAACCAAGGCCGAACCGTTCATTCAGACAGTTCTCAATTTCAAAAGCTGTCAAATTGTTTGACACAAAAAACAAAATCAAACATTTTTAAAGTTTTCCAAAACAAAAACTTACTGACGGTTGTGGTTCGATTGCGTTTGGCAACAATTTATTTTAGGAGAATTAGGCCCCTGAACCATTTTAAATTCGTTGTATGGTAACATTTTGTGTCAGAAATCAAGTTATGGTGAAAAGGGTGTAGTGCAATACCTCCTAAATACATTGTATAGAATCTAACCCGCTTCCATGAATAAGCGAACATGCCAATTTCCTATTCGGATTCAAATTACAAAACCACGTTACACAGGGTGTAAACGAATTCATGCACGATCTACTACTCGTTTAGATAGACACAGCAAGGAACACACCTTAATTAAAATTAAATTCTTTTTTTCTTGTGGCAGGGTTAAGTTACCACCACCGAATAAGGGTATAATACCTAATAAGGTCATAGGGGCAAAAAAAAAGGAGCTCGTGGCTAAATAATTACAGCCGCATAGACCGATCTTCCGGGTTAAGCCACGCTTGCCGAGGTTGGTCTGTGGATGGGTGACCATTTACCATAGCGAGTTTCCTCCGTGCCTCGGAAAGCACGTAAAGCCATTGGTCCCGGCTGTCATTTGTAGATCTTTGACAGTCGTTACTGTTGGTCAGAAGCCAGAAAGTCTGACAACCAGTCTTACCAAGAGTATCGTATTACCCAGTTACTGGGTTGTGGAGGTCTGATAGGCAGTCGCTCCATGTAAAATACTGATATTCAGCTGCATCCGGTTCGACTGGAAGCCGACCCCAACATAGTTGGGAAAAGGCTAGGCAGATGATGATGAAGGTCATAGGGGAAAAAAAGAAATAAGGAACTAAAAAAACCCACCTCTTCTGGCACAATAGGTCTAGCGCTTCTGAGGCAGTGGGTGGGGTATGGGAGCGGCACGGGAGGGGTGACATATGACGACGTGTCCAAACTACACTGGACCGCAAAGAAAAAGGGTCGGTTAGAAAATCTTCAATATCTTCTAAAGTACCTGACCTATTTATTTTACATTTATTAAAAGTAAAAAGCTTGAATTCATTTTTTTATTACATTTTAGCACATTAAAATATTCTTTAATTCAGTTTTTATTTCATTAAGCTAGGTCAGGTACTTTTGAAGATATTGAAGATTTTCTAACCGACCCTTTTTCTTTGCGGTCCAGTGTATCTCGCTATACACGTGTACAATATAATGAACATATCTATGAAGATATTTACGTGTGTATACTTAAGTTAAATTAATTAATAAAATTGCGCGTGACAGTGTAAACAAAAAAAAAATAAGTTACAACATTTATATTATTTTATTTACTTAATAATTATTTATATTTTCAACAGGATTTATTTGTTGTTTTTCAAATCCCAAATTTAATTATTCAGATTCCTTATCGCTTTCTGTACCGTCACTGCATGAATGGCTCGAATCACTTTCATTATCTAGTAGTAGTAAAAATATCGTAAGAGATATGTTCATTATACAAGGTTAGTCGGAAAGGGGGTACTAATCCGCAGGCCACTTAAAGTATCACTGATGACGGTTATAAAGCAAGTGTTAAAATTACAAAATTCTATAATTTTTATTTCCATGAAAAATAATTTTTATATTTATTTTTTCAAAAATTCTTCGTCCCTACTTTAGTTACGAATTCAGTAAATGGAGCTTGTAGTTCGTGACCCCAAATATAACCAAAAATGTAAACACAGCTGATCATAGCTGAGGATAGATAGATTTTAGCATATTTTTTATGTAATTTTTGAACAGCTATTTCTCTTAAACTACTGACTTTTGGGGAAAGCGGTAGAACAAAAGTTACTCATTATTATGGGTGCTTTAACACCTTTTCGAATTAGTACCCCCTTTTTGACTAACCTTGTATTTATCACGTGTATAGCGAGATAGTTCGGACACGTCATGTCACGTCAATGTCACCCCTCCCGTGCCGCTCCCATACCTCAAGCACTGCCTCAGTTAAGCGCTAGACCTATACTATCGCAGTATCGCTCTTTGCAGTCAAACTTCAAAACTCATTTATTTAAAACAGACTAGAATTACTTAGTTAAGTCAGTCAAATCAGGGCTTTAAAATGACTCAGAAATAGATTTTTTTAGTTGATTTTCTTTTTAGTGTCTAAACACACTATGTCGAAGATGAGCGACCGAAGTTCGGCACGATTACGTCTGCAATGCTTTTTAAATTACCTGCGACACACCAGGCTGAAATTACGTCGCGATTTACCTATACAACGTTATTTTTAGTATATACAAAAACCGAGACACCCCAACAAGGTTTTCATCAGAACTGCCTGAATATGTTTTTTTGTAATAAATCTTCAAGTTACACCGTAGTTTATTTCGCGTTAAGTTCCCTAGTAAAGTGTGAAATGCCTGAGATGTGTTATGCAGGGGTTGTCTAATACACGGAAACTGACCGAGCGGGCCATCTCAAGCCTCAAGGTATCTACTCCCGTCAACTGTTATGGGTAGAAACCTACCGAAACAAAATTGAAAATTATGAAAAAAAAATGTGGTGTAAAAAATATGTCAATCGATTCTCCTAGTGATTCTGAACAAACTAGTTTCAGGTTTAGTATAAGCTTGTATAACCGCTCCCATACAACAAACGTGATTTTTATGCCGTTTTATAGATAATGGTACGGAACCCTTTCGCACTTGGCCGGTTTTTTTTTTGCCTGTACATCACGCGGTGAGAATTGACACGAATTCGTTTACACCCTGTATATCGCTTGGTTAACCAGCCTTACTTACCTGTACATCATCAAAACCACAGCATCATAACCAAAGGTACGTGAGACTTACTTCCCCCTCTAGTTGCCAAGTTACCGAGCACTTAATACATTAGCGTTGTGCACACTTAGTGGCACTTAGTACCATTTCATGTGACCGCGGGGTGCCATAGTCACCTATAAATTAGTGAATTATACATACGTTGTTGGGTAGTATGATATAATATGTACACTAGTAGGGAAAGCTATGTATGCGTGGGTCATACTGAAAGTTCCTGGAACGGGCAACTTGCGTTAAAGATATTAATAACTGTAAATAAAAGTAAAAACCGACTTCAAAAAAAAATAAAAAAAGTAAAATAATTACCCCAATATAAAATGAACAGTTTCAGAAGTCAATTCTACACTGAAACAAATAAAAGCCACCGACTTCTGAAACTGTTCATTTTATATTATGGTAATTATTTTACTCTTTTTTTGAAGTCAGTTTTTATTTTATTTAAAGTTTTTTTTTATTAAATACGTTTTAGTGCCATAAATTAAACGGTTTAAGACTACAAATTTAAATGACACGGTTCCGTAAACTTTTCAGCAACTAGGTAGTTTTCTTTAAGAATAGGTATTAATGTATAATTAATATCATGACGGCTCCTTACATGCAATCTTCTTTGTTCTTGGTTAATGTTTCTGTGATTACAGTTAAAACAGAGATTGAAAGTCCTCATCAAAACTTTTGCTTAAGGAAACAAACCAAAATATCATCTAAGGACCATCTCTGAAGTATGGCCTACCAAACAAAAAAATAATTATCAAAATCCATTCATAATTGGCGGAGATATCGCGTAACAAAAATACAAAAAAAAAAAAAACATTCAGACGACTTGAGAACCTCCTTCTTTTTTAAGTCGGTTAAAAAGACACCCTTCCCCAAATATCGGCGTGTAATTTTATGTTATAAACTTCAAATAATCATAAAAACAATAGCCATAAACATTGTTGTACAACAAAATTAAATTAGTCTATTCCCAACTCAATAAAAATTAAACTAACGATTATTACTAATCGAATCACAGCGTTTCTCACGTTCGAATCGATTGCGGCAATCGTAACGATTATCGAGCGGTCGAATGAACGATAATTGGCTACTACGAGTATTAATTACTGGATAACAAACACGGATGGGAATAGCGATGTGGTTTTAATTTTGTCGATAGTTTTTGGATTTATTTGTTGGATTTTGTTGATTTTATTGTTAGTAAAAAGTGCTGGAGTTGAGTTTTTGGTTTAGATTTTTAGGTTAGGAAAACTTTAACGAAAAAAGGGCCAAATAGGGCATTATTTTTTGGTAATTTTACTCGATTAGGTCGTTTTTAAAGAACTCATGTCACGACATAACAATGACAGTGATGACTCCGAGCAAAATATACAGGGTGTAAACGAGTTCGCGTAATTCCTTCAAACCGCGTGATCTACTGGTGACACCGATTAACACTAAATGGCCTTTCTGTCAAAAACAATAAAAAAACAACCAAGAAAAACTTTATGTTCTATTTCTAAGTCATTTTAGCGTCCCAAGGTAACTGACTGCAAAGAGCGATATCGCGCTAGTCATGCCGGACAGCTGTGTCGCCGTGATTTCATTTAATCAAGCACACACACGTTGCAGCTTAAAAGTGACTTACATCCGTCACCTCACACTTCAGGTCTAGTTGAAAACCAGCGTCAGGCACTAGTTGTCTGGCATTGTTTGCTGAACTGGGCCTTTTTGGCGCAGCCGTGAGGCACATTTTGATGCTAATTTTTTTTTTGTTTTTTTCTGCTTTATTTTATATTGTGTGCCTTTTTAGTCTGTACTAAATAAATGTATTTTCTTTCTTCTCTTTCATTCATTTATGCGTGGCATCGAAATCTTTTGCTTAATTTTTATTGAATCCTAATTGTGTGGTTTAGATACGATCCTCTAACGCAAGAAATATAAGAATTTTGTTTTTTTATTTTTAGTCAAGCTAAATCCCTTGTGTAATGATTTTGCATGTTAAATCATTTGTTATGTACCTACATTATGTAATCCTTATTGTACGTAGCCGTGCGTCAGGAGATCGCACGGCGTCGGATGGCCGAATGTAATGATTTTGTAAAATATTTGAATTGTTTATACCGTGTTAAGGTTTCTAGATTAGAACCATAGATGGCGCTAGTAGTTGCGCCAACTTTAGAAGCTGTATTATACATATTATTATTAAATATTATATATACTTAATGTGTATATTCCATAAATTATTAATTTAATTGAGGTAATGTTCTAGATAATTGTACACTTATTGTAATGAATTTATAATAACTTATATGATTATTGTAAGTTGACCGGAAGTACTATTTACTTTGCTTTGATTGGTCGTGGTCAACTGAGTGTTCATTTCCACTGAGAGTGGGAGGAACAGTCAGTTGTCAAAACTTAAAATGTTATCAGTGCGTTGTGAGACTTGAAATAGAAAACAGTTCTGTTAGTTTAGCGATAAATAAATGAGTTATATTTTATTATTCGAGGTGTTTAATTTCATCACACTTGCAAGGTTAATCTATAACAGTAATAGATCATGAGATTTTAAGGAATTATACGAATTCGTTTACATCCTGTATACAGGGTGGTCCAAATAGTGACGTCAATAAATAAAAAATAGGTTCCTCATACCCAGGGGTATCCGAAAATACCCCATGTATACACATAAAAAAAAAAATGCGATCATTTTGAAAAATCGAAATATTTTTGTTACTGTAGATTATATTATGATTTCTTCTTCTTTTTAGATTCTTAAAACTGGGTTTTCTATTTAAAGAAAACACTCAACGAAGAATTTTTCTTGATAAAGTTCAATTTATACAATTCCTATTTATATTATTCTTATAATATTTACATATTATAAGAATAATATGTAAATATTATAAGAAGAATATGTAATTATATTTTCGAGCCGTTTGGGGTCGAAACGCTCGGGCCGTGGGGTCCGAGTGCCCAAATCTTATACAAAGATCTTGCAAGGCGGCTGGTCGACACGACCCGTGACCCGAGGGCTGGCCTCTACCTTGGTCAAAGGATAAGCATTGCCATACAACGTGGCAATGCTGCCAGCCTTCTGGGCACGTTACCGGTCGACAGCGATGCGGAGGAATATTTTGACGCACTATTTTAGTATATAGTTTTATTAGGATATTTTTTATTTTATTTGTATATACTTTTTTTGTAAGTTCAATTTAAAAAATTATATCAGCTAATGCTAGTGTTCGCAAACTTTTTTTGATGTGTGTATGTTCCGCGGATTTTGATTGTTTAGGAGATGTGAATATTTTTTTTTTAATTTACGGCGATATAATTCGAAGACATCATAAAAAAATTATAACTTTTTTTGCTACAAACTCATTTTTTTTCTGAGGAATCTTTTTTTTTTATTTACTTCTCTATTTGGAACACAGTTGGGAAAAGGGTATAATTCACATTCAACGAATTGTGTGAACTTAGGCCTCTGCCTTCACTACTGAGGTTTACGGGAAAAAGTTATGTAAGTAATAAAAAGCATTTGAATAATAGTCTTTGATCTCATTAACCAACATTAGATCAAAAGGGTGGTATTGTTTATCAAAACTCATATTTCATGAGTTAAAATAAATCTTATTAGTTGTTACAGTAAATTATAACGAGTTTCGTTAGTTCAAAACTGGACATTGTTTAAAGAAATGCATACAATGTGTATTTAATATTATTTATTACCTAGCTGCATTCTCTGAAAAAATAACATTTCGTAATACTAATAAAAATATATGTCGTATAACGCGTATTTCGTATTTTTCAGGATAATATATAATTCAATCATGATACGAAAGACACGTGGCGCCATCTATTATCATAAGAACGTTATTGTTGTTTTCCTCGGAAACAGTACTTTTTTCGGGATAAAAGGTACCCTATGTCCGTTTCTGTACACCTGACAACGTATATGCAAAATTTCAGGATGATCGGTTCTGTGGTTTAGGCGTGAAAAGGTAACAAACAAACTTACTTTCGCATTTATAATATTAAGTTAGGATAGACTAAACTACTGTACCAATTTTGATGAAACTTGGCACAGATATAGCCTGACACCAAGAGAAGGATATATGATACATTTTATTGACATACCCTGTAATATATACCTTAGGTATGGATAAATAACACGATGATCCAGTATTAGGTACACAAAACACTTGGTGGTGACAATGTCCGCTTTTTTTTTCTTCTCTTGTACTGCTGTAGGTCGTCCTAGGGGACCATTTCTACGTAACCGGGCAGTTATTGGCGAGACCTGAAGGGTCTCCAGCCAATGGGGGGAGGGGGGAGTAAAATATTTAACCTAAGCTAACTACTTGTACTACACTAACATCATGACTACCTGCAACAACAGCACAGCAACAGGACCTGGGGGGAGGGGGGGAGGGACAGCTTGATGAGGGCTAAATTATCGGTGTAAGATTGAGAATTCGGGATAAGCAATACTTAAGTAGTATTTGAGTACGGATTTGTCAAAAAAATGCTTTAAAATCTGTAATTTTTTTGACAATTCCATATTCAAATGTTACTTAAGTACTACTTATCCTAGAATTCTCAATTCAGAAACCCGAGGTTAATCAAGTAAGTAAATACAATAAGTATTTATATTTTATACTAGATAGTATTATTTAATTACCAAATGCCACATACCCCACGAGCGAAACCGCAGGCGTCAGCAAGTTTTATATAAAGATATTTTCTCAAGAGTTTGACAGAATACACTGTTAAAATATTAATAAGAAGTCTTTAACTAAGTAATCCGTCGTGTCGGATCTCTGCAGAAACATTTCGACATTACAGAACATAATTCATTCGGTAAATGCAAACTTTATGAGGGGCATTCATCATTATTATACGGTGACGACACGCAGATAACGTGCAGAAGTACAATTTATAAATTTTTTAAGAGAGTCTCCGCTGCCGGCGCTGGGACCCAAAAATAACGCCTTTAGGAACCGGTAGTACGGTACTGCCGGCAGCCGAGTTTAAAATATCGGCTGCCGGCACCCAAAATGGACATCGGCGGCGGTAATAAGTTGTTTGTTAGGTATGTTAGTTGAAAGGTAGGTTATATTTTGGGCCAAACACTGTAACTTGTCTTCCAACTGACTAATTTCAAGAGCGAGCTCTTTAATTTGGGGCACCCCGATACGGATAGGTTATGTTCGAAGGAGATGACGGGGGCTAGAGTGAGCGAGCAAAGCGAGCGAACGAAGCTTCCGTCATTCCCTTTGTATTAGGTTACTTTAAACCCTACAGACAGAAACGGGAGCCGTCGTCTCTGCTTTGGAAACCAAAACAACCTTACAAACATCCCCTTACATTTTTCATTTGTTTTTATTGTGAAAATGAAAGTGGGTGACGAATTATCGTCTCATGGAGAGTTTGAAGATGCCTTGAAGGTGTGTAGTCAGCGTGGCGCCGGCAGCCAGTTTGGTAACCGGCGCCGGCATTCGTAATGGCAACCGGCGCCGGCAGTGGAGGCAGTCCCATTTTTTTATTAAAAAATCCGACTTCAAAGGAGTAGAATAATTACCATATTACAAAATAAAGTTTCAGAAGCCGGTGCGAATCTACGCTGAACCAAATTGAAGGCTTCTGAAACTGTTATTTTACTTCTTTCAGTTTTTTTAAGTCGTTTTTTTTTTAAATATTTTTATGTACTTAATAGTTTTTTGTGCTACAAATTATAATATAACTAGAGGTCTTCGCCCGCGTGTATGTTGTTTATAACGTATTCCGTATTTTTCGGGATAATATAATTCAATCATGATTCAAGACACGTGGCGCCATCTATCACCATAAGAACGTTATTGTAGTTTTCTTCGGGAACAGTACTTATTTTAGGGATTGAAAGGTGTCCTATGTAAGTTTCTGTACACCTGACAACAATATGCAAAATCTCAGGATGATCGGTTCAGTGGTTTAAGCGTGAAAAGGTAACAAACAAAAAAAATTACTTTCGCATTTATAATATTAGTTAGGATTAGTCAATAAATAATTATTTAAATAATGTTCCGTAATTAATTTAATGTTTGTTTGAGTAATTAATTTAATGTCTCCTGATTTTTGTATTTCTTTGGGAATCAGGGCTCATCTTCCATGCGGAAGATGTCCGGTCCTTTGGAAGGCATACACGGGGACACAGGTCCAATGCGCAGAGGCCCCTTTGAGAACTTTAATCTAAAATGGGGTGGGGCACCAACCGGGGACTATCCACGGCTGCACTATTGGAGTACAGTCATGAGCCGTCCCAGGTGGGTGCAAGACTATTGTGAAAACTATTTGGTCTATGGGAAGGAGTGTTAGGTGGACTGGATAACTTCTATTGCCGGAAGAAAACGGCGTCTGCCTTTCAATAATGTCTCCTTATTGATTGTTACACCGAGAACAGCCCCTCTCTTTTTTCTTGCACTTCATGTCCATCCAAAGGTTGTCTGGAAGAAATCGCCTAGTGCGATAAGACCACCCATTGTACATATCTATTTTTATAGTAATGTTCCTTGTTCGTTTTGTGTAGGTACAATAAAGAGTAGTGTTCATACTTATACTTCTGCGTATCTACCTGTCTGTGCGTAGCTGCTCGGTCGACAAGTAATTGCTTACGCAATGCAGTTTATTTTAGAACTGTTTGTATGTTTTATTGTTACAACAATGTTTTACTTTCTCAATGAAAGTTACACAAAATATTGTTTAAAGGACTTATTTACAAAACTGCTATTAATTAGCTGTTTTGTAAATAATGGTGTGTTGTTGTGCTAATTTTTCTTAGAGTCGAGTGTATGCAAGCTAAACGGTTAGTTTTGGATATGTGAAAAAATTCACGGTAATAGTAGACAGGGTTAATTGAAAAACACCAACAACCTCAAGGGGTCAGTGTACTCATTATTATGAACAACTTTTACTAAGGGACCAAACATGAAATCGCGAAAAAAAACAGCTGTCTCCTACATTTTGACGAGCTAAGCGAACATAAGAGGTTGTTGGTATTTTTCAATTAAGAGGGTTATCGCATTTTGTCTCCTGCCTCGCTCGCACAGGACCATATTTTTAAGAATGTTAAATTAAAAGATGCATTTTTTAATAATGTATTCAATGGGCTCCCTATAAAATAATATTAATTTGATAGGTAATTATTAAAAACACATTACTATCGTGTTCCCTAATAAACTCAGCTCAATAATTATTATGATCCGTTTTTGAGATAAGTTTAATAAATGTCACAATAAAAATGTTTTTAATAATTATACCTATTAAATTAATATTATTTTAAAGGGAGCCCATTGAATACATTATTAAAAAATGCATCTTTTAATTTAACATTCTTAAAAAATATGGTCCTGTGCGAGCGAGAGAGGTGAGAAAATGCGATAGCCCTCTTAACCCTGTATACAACGAAGTTAATAGGAAAACTATCACAGCTAAGTAGGCTTTACAAGTTTACGAGCAATAGTGGAACAACCGCAAAAGTAAAAATTTCGTACAAATTCCATTGAAAAATTACTAAGCCCTCTTCTTAGTCCGCATTATTGTGCACTTATGGAACCCTATTACTGCGCGTGGCCCGACACGGACTTGGCCGGTTTTTGTTTTGTCAAAAACTAGAATCTCACCAACTGTCAAGTTATTGTATAAATTCCAACTATAGGCTATCAATGCTGTGTGAAATGTTTTAACAGAACCCAAATCAAACAAGTTTGTTCTTATAAACAGCTTTTATAAATACAATAACTGTATGCCATACCACGCATCGAAATCTTTTTATAACCTTTATAATCTGTGGTATATAGACTTAATCCTCTTTTGAAAATACACAGATGTATTATATTTAATCTGTGCCTTGTCTATGGAGTACACTTTAGAACTTATTTATGGCATGCTTTGAATAAATAAAAACATTTTGAGAGTATTACGGATTGTCGTCGAAACACATGAACCAAGGGCACAATAGTTATACAAGGTTAGTCGGAAAGGGGGTACTAATCCGAAGCCCACTTATAGTATCGCTGATGACTGTTTGAAAGCAAGTGTTAAAATTTCAAAATTCGATATTTTTTTTTCCAAATAAAATGATTTTTATTTAAGTTTTTTCAAAAATTCTTCACCCCTGCTTTAGTTACAAATTCAGAAAATGGTGCTTCTAATTCATGACCCCAAATATGACCTAAAATGTAAACACAGCTGATCACAACTGGGGATAGATAGATTTTAGTTTTTTTTTTTGAGATTTTTAAACAACTGTTTCTCTTAAACTATTGACTTTTGGGAAAAGTTGTAGAACAAAAGTTACTCATTAATATGTGTACTTTAACACCCTTTCGGATTAGTACCCCCTTTCTGACTAACCTTGTATAAGCTAAAGCAGTCAACTTACTAATGACGCCTGAATTGACACACTCACACAGACACGCACTGGATACCATCGCTTACCATCAGGTAAGAATATGGTCAGACGCGGCCAGACGGCCCGCAACGTCGCAATCCTGCGGAGACCGCAGCGTGCGATGGCCGTCAGGGTGATAAGGGGATACCGTACGATCTCCTTCGAGGCGGCGAGCCTCTTAGCCGGATCCGTGCCCTGGGATCTGGAGGCGAGGGCCCTCGCGCTGAGATCTCGTCAGCGCGAGGAGGCGCCTGAGCGGAGCGAGCTCCGCCAGATCCTAGTGGCAGAATGGAAGGAGCGACTTGCGCAACCCAGCGCAGGGCACGCCGCGATAGCGGCGGTAAGGCCCGTAATGGAGGAGTGGCTGGAGAGGCGGCATGGCGCCCTCAGCTTCCGGCTGACGCAGGTGCTTTCGGGACATGGATGTTTCGGGAAGTACCTGTGTCGTATAGGCCGGGAGCAGACGCCCGGATGTCACCACTGCGCTGACTGCCCCGAGGACACGGCGCTGCACACGCCGCAGGCGTGTCCTGCGTGGGCAACGCACACGACGTTTGTCATACCATACCCCTCTCGCCGTATGTCTTATTTGTCGGGGAGGGTTGTGAAGTGAGAAGTTTCTTATCCACTCACACGATAATTTATAAATGTTGCCAGTTCAACCTAAGGTATTGTTTACAAGGAAGTACTAAAGTTAATTGATTTATTAAGTAAAGAAAAACAAAAAAAAAAAATGACCGAATTGGATTTTTGTTGATATAACATTTGACTCGTATTAGCATCAGAAAGGCGTGGTTAAAATCTTTCGGGTACCTCGGGCCCACGTTGAAGGTATATTCTAACATAATCACTACATGTTGGTGACTTTAGACCGTGAAATCCAGGTTGCCTCGCGATCTTTTCCCTCACCGTAGTAATGACATTTAACTTTTTTTATTTAACTCTTCGATCGTCGAAGCTCGAAGCAAATGACTTTAGTTAAAACGCAGTTTAAATTAAACTTAGAATTTGCATTGATTAATATCCGTCTGCAACGGTACAGGTGGGAGCTAAAGTGTTTGAAATGTTTAAACTAAATGCCAAAGACTAAGTTTATATTTCAATGAAACCAGATTTCTATCTGTTTGTTTGTTTGAGCTTCACGCCAAAACTACTGAACAGATTTCGTTAAAATTTGGTAAAAATTAACATTTTAGAGCGGGTCAGGTTATAGGATACAAATTATCAAGCTATTGAGTGAGATGATGAGTAGTAGTAACCTATTGGAAATAAATATGATTAGACTTAAAAAATGTAGTACATATACATTGTTTAGGGTTCTCTGTTGGAATATCGAAATATTATTAGCCGATTCTTATCTGGCCGACAACCTTTCGTCACTTTTCATTTCGCCGAATAATTAAAACGCCGAATGATTTAAGTCCCTAATTACGTTTTGTAAGTTTTTGTTACGCCGACTAGTCTGCTGGCCACTGTTTCATTAGTCAACTGTATTATTGGCCACTTTACATTTGTCAGATGGCTCATTTTCCATCATGCAAGCAAGAAAGCAAGCAAGCATGCAAGTGTTTCTGGGTTTGCTCCGCCAGAAGACTCGCTTTGTCGCCCCTTCGTTTCGCTCGCACACTCGACCAGCGCTACGCTCGGGAGGTCGCCGACTCGCTTCGCTCGCCACCTCCCCACACTCGCTGCGCTTCGGTCTCGTGCACTCGTTCCACTCAGGACCTTTGCGAGCTGCTGTCTCCACGCTTTTAAATAACACTCTAGAGGTAGGACAGAGTCTGACCACGTGTAGTCGGGGTGCACTGAGTCGGATTAAAATTGAATTTCCGCTGTGTAAAAATAATGAATAGCCAAATAAGTATTCGACTAAAACAACATTTCTGTATGATTTTTTGGCCAAATAATTATGGTGGCTAATAATCATTCGGCGAAATCAAATTAGGGTAAAATTTCTTCGGCAAAGATTACGTCGCTCGGCGAATCGTTGTCACCGTAATGACATTCGATATAAAATACTTCGGTAAAAACACGGGCACCCATTGTTTAGTTGTGTCGACACAATGATGTTTTCAGACTTCCACGCGGACGAAGTCGCGGACAAAACTAGTACCGTAAATCGAGGATACTTTGATTAGTTTTTGAGCTTCATGTATTTATATATTATTTATTTTTGATTTTAGATGCGACAACAAAAACATTTTATATCAACTGAAGTAACAGATATATACGAGTATAATACCAAATAGGCTAAAAAAAAAATAACAGCATTGTTTTCGAGAAAAAAGAAGAAATTTTCCTTATCAAACTTGGACCGTAGAGCTTCTACTTTGATGATTTCTGTTCTATCATTGAGTTTCAAAGTAGCCCCAATCGAGAAATCTAAAAATCGTTTTTTTTACATAATCAGGGGTGTAATTTAATATTTTTTATCTTCGCCATCTAACATCGCAGACACCTCTGTACCGAATGGTAAAATAGGAAAACTGTCAATGTTCCCTACAATAATTAATTAAAATGCACAAGTTCCATTTTCACAGAGATATTTGACCAAATGCAATATTTTTAATAACTATCAATATCGCCCCTGTATTTTAAAGTAACCTCGGTTTACCGGTACTAAATATAGGTACTACTATCATAAATATACTCATACCATATATTTACTAATCTAGCCAGCCAACAGTTTATTTTAGTTAACTTAATATCAAGTTACTGTTATTGCTACAAGTTAAATTGGTTCCTAAGTGGTAACTTTATATGTTATTGATAAAATTTCTAATTTTGTACACTTCACGTTCCTTTTGAGTCAGTAGGAGATTCGCGGTTTCTTTGTTACCAAAGGCTGCAATAATACATAACATAAGCAGTTCGACTTGCGAATTCGCCGCGTCTTCAGCTCATGATTAAGGACTCCGTTTGGGTCCGAAACTGATCGGGCAATCACGAAAAATGCACTTGAGTAAACTGCAACTACTTAATTAAATTATAATCCTAACTAAAATTATAAATGCGAAAGTAAGTTTGTTTGTTTGTTACCTTTTCACGCCTAAACCACTGAACCGATCATCCTGAAATTTTGCATACACGTTGTTAGGTGTACAGAAACGGACATAGGGAAAACAACAATAACGTTCTTATGATAATAGATGGCGCCACGTGTCTTTCGTATCTTTACGCGGAGTAAGTCGCAGGCGTCAGCTCGTCCACACATGAGTTCGAAAAGTCAGCGGTGCAGGATGTTTTTTTTTTAGGAATACGGAATTATACAGTCACAAAAAATAATGCTAGGTCAAATCACAATAATAAAATATTAAGAATTCGATATTCGAAATTCATTTTTAATTAGTGTTTTGTTTTTTAAATATCTTTTTTTTCAACTACGTAGTAATGTTATCATTAATCACTACAAAACCGATCACAAAGGACATATTTTTTGCTTAGAACCAAAACAGTGCAGAAATGTGCTCATTGTTGCACTGTTTTTCATTAATGCACTGTTTTTTATTTTTTATTGAGATATACATTTACCACAGATGTTTAATGTCTCCCCTTAAGTTTAATATAAAATGTGTATGCCTTAGATCAAAAAGATACTGGCTGAATATAAAAATCAGCTGAATAAAACAGACTCGGTGAAAAAAAAAAAAACAAATGGCGCGCATTTTAGACCATTGTAAAACTTTTTTATTTCATATTTAGCAAGAAAAGTTTAAAAAAATGTTATATGGATATTTTATCACGCTATGTAGATTGGTAGTTGAAAGAAAAGTAGATTACGCACCTTGCTTAAGTGAGTAATTAATGCACTCGTGTTAATTTAGTAACACCAACATAACACTCGTGCATTAACAACTCACTTTGCGCTCGGTGCAACAATCTACTATAAAAATAATGTCAAAATTTAAATTCAATTCAAAATCACAATGTCAATATTTAAATTCAATTTGAAGACACAAATAATAAAAACAATTTAATACGCACATTCAGAATTCTGTACAAATAAAATATCATTTAAAATTCATCTATGCTGTAATAGCACTTCTCTAGCTTGTATATTTACGTTTAAAGAAATGTTTTTCTTTCTTTTTATTTTCTTTACAACACACCTCCCAGTAGATTTAAACAAAATACAGCAATTTAAAGTTAAAGCACTTAACTTCGCGACTGTGCCGACGTTCTTGTAAACTATCAAGTTCAACTATTTGCAACGATGGCAAACTTTATACTACTTCTGTAATTACTAGTTTAAAAACTATTTCTCACTTATTTTATTTGCACACAGAGCTTGTCCTCGAGGGTGGAGTGATTGCAAAGGGTGATTGTTGAGCGCAAGTGCGTATACACGTAGAAAGCGGGTTGCCGCTGCCGGCGCCGATCTGCCAGCTCTTGTCAGTGCTGGTCCGCGCAATTAGTCGGCGCAGGTAATCTCTATACTGTGTGGCGAAGCGTCGACAAGCTCCGGAACTTGTCGAAGTTCCGACCTGCTCCAATCAGCGCTGGTAAGCCGTCATTTGTTATATTTTAAAGAGGTATTTGTTCGTTTTTTTGTATTTATGAGGGAATCTCGGAAACTTCTCATCCGATTTCAAAAATTCTTACACCAATAGAAAGCTACGTTATCCCTGAGTGCTATAGGCGATATTTTAATATCAAAATTAGGGATCCGTAAGAAAATTACAATAATGTAATCCAAGGCATCAAAAACCGGCCTCAAAGACTCGCGCACGAAGGGTTCCGTACCATTTTCTATAAAAACGGCAAAAAAATCACGTTTGTGCATGTATTGCCCCCTTAAATATTTACTTTATTCTGTTTTTAGTATTTGTTGATATAGCGGCAACAGAAATAAATCATCTGTGAAAATGTCAACTGTAAGTATAACTGTCACGGTTCATGAGATACAGCCTGGTGACAGACGGACAGACAGCGGAGTCTTAGTAATAGGGTCCCGTTTTACCTTTTGGGTACGGAATCCTATTAATTTGCTTATAAAAGTTATTATTTGGTGTGCGCTGCGAAAACTTTTGATGATACATAAAAATAACGTACTACTTACATGTTTATAGTACTCTTCATTATCCACAAAAAAGTCCGAGAGTGTAGATGTCTTAACTATTCTAGTTAAATCACATCAACCGTTTTTTGTTCAAATTAGTCGATGAAAACGGGTAGAATTGAAAGATGAAGAGATTCCTATCATGACATTAATCCTTATCCAAGTAAATAGCTTCATTATCAAGGTTGATTATGTACATGTAACATGCTCTTGAAATTATTCGAATCGGACCTTTCCTTTAGAAGTGCTAAAAGTAAGAACGATTTCGTCTGCATCCGCGACAACCGACATTCACGCGGACGAAGTCACGGGCAAAACTTAGTCTTTATAACAGTTTTATTGATACGAAACCCTTAGCGCGCGAGTCAGACTTTAAAAAACTGTACGTATGACGTAGATCGACAAATATATGGTTTTATTTGATTCTATGGTAGATTTATAATCTTTAACGAGATTAATTTAGTCAGATGATCTTAATACTAGATTGCGACCGTAAGATAGTAATGAATCGCTTTCGTATAAGGTTACGGTGTATAATTATATCCCTAGGGATATAACATATTACGGCTATAACTATAATACTGCGACATATGCCCGAAAGAAAGGCCCGAACAAATAAAAAAAAATGGGTAAACATTTTGTTGTTTATTTTTTCTTGAAACCTTATAAGGTGGTTTAGATACGAAAACTTTTAGTCCAACCGCAAGAAAAAAAAAGACTTTACTTTTCTATTTCAATCTAAATCCCGAGCGAGGTCAGAAACTTTGCCCCACTAAGATTTCTCTTATATCGTGGGTGCTTTTACAGACACAAATCTCACAAACAAACGCCCAGACCTGAAACAACCATCTGTAGGCCATACAAATTTTTGTTCCGTGTGGGAATCGAACCCACGACCCGTGGCGCCTGCACCAAACGTGTCGTCAATATATACTAGTAATAAGATCATATGGTTTTAAGGAATTACCTACACGAATTCGTTTAGACCCTGTATAATTAAACAAAAAATAAAGAAATTAATGCGCGAGTCAGACTTGAAACAGGCCGGGTTTTTTGTAAAAATCTGCAAAAAAAATCTCGCTCATATTTTCCTATAGTATTTTAACCAATAGATCAAAAGCACAGTTTTCAATAAACTTGATCAATTGCCTGCAGCGCGCTGCAGTGGCTGGCAACCTGCCAGGCCCGCAGTGGACGCTGCGTTAGGCGCTAAATAGAATTAAATGCTCAATTTGGAGGAGAAAATTAAATGGCCGATTTATTAGAATGGCAATTTCGCTTCGTTGCACATTTTTTAACCGACTTCAAAAAGGAGGAGGTTCTCAATTCAGTTGTATTTTTTTTTATGTTTGTTACCTCATATCTCCGTCATTTATGAACCGATTTGAAAAATTCTTCTTTTGTTCGAAAGGGTGGGTATACTTCCCGATCTTTGATTATTTACATGTCAAAGTTCCCGATTGGTCCCATATAATTTTTGTTATGATTAGCCCATGAACTTCAGAGATATGGAACGGAACTCCTCATCGGATCAAAGCAAAATTCTCAAATTACTAAAATTGTTTTGTTTATATTTCTTGTTGGGAACTGACTACTGGAAAAGAGGAGGGGGTGCGTGTCCCCCCTCCCCCCTTTGGAATGTTTTCATTATATCGTGTAAGGTATCATTTGAAAGGACTTTTTATGCCCGACTACGTCAAAGCCAAAAAGAAGGGTTATGAAGGAGGGGGTTAAATTATGACACTAAAACGTATTTAATAAAAAATAAACTTAAAAAAAAAGTAAAAAAACTTCTGAAACTGTTAATTTTATATTATGGTAATTATTTTGCTCCTTTTAGTATTTCTTTGAAGTCGGTTTTTACTTTTTTTTAAAGTTTATTTTTTTAGTCTTTCGAGAGTCTACATTAAGGGTCAAAATACACGTCCGATACTTGCTTCCGGGAGCCGGATTCGACTATCTGATCGGATTCATGAAATACACGTACGATTCTCGTGTGAGATTTTTTCTGGACGACGACGACGCCCTGACGATGCTTACGATTCTGACATCCGATTCGATAGTCTGATCGTACGTGTAATTCATGTTCAAACAAATGTAAGACGCGGAGGCCTTCAGATAGTCTGATCAGACTATCGGAGCCGCCTATCGGAGGCAAGTATCGGACGTGTATTTGGGCTCTAAGGAATACTGACAAAAAGACAGGGTGTAAATTGATTCGTGTTCTTCTTCTATCGTGTCGGCACGAGCTATACAAGAATAGCTCATGCTGTGGTGAAAAGATTAGCCAGTCAGCAAGGATGGTAGCGGGGCTGACTGCCCAGGGTGCGCTGGACATACTTATGTATCGTCAGGAGTGGAGGCTAATTCCTTTAAACTACATGATCTATTACTGGTGTAGATTGACAACGCACAGATTTAGCATTTTTTTTGTGGTTTGTTTTTAAGTGATCGTTTCTAAACCACATATTATGGTATCAAATATGTTCAGTACAACTTTTGCCTGCGTGCATTTCAATAAATTCATGTATCGCAACTATTGCAAGTTAGTGCGTGTTCGGATACCAATCGCGTAACTCGAATCAAACCATCTTAGTGCTAATTTAGTTTAGATTTACCATTTGATAGTTAACTAGCATTCAATATAATCTTTAAACCATATTATTGCGTATCATTAAACGTGTATCTGTACCTAGCGATTGACCATGCCCTGCGTTTTAACGAATACATTAAATAATTAGTTCTATATTTGTTCCATCGAAATACGCATAATACGCAATTTGTTCCGTATTAGTTTTTATAAAAAATGGCTTCTTCTATAACAGTTAGCCAGCGATGTACTTTTAAACTATGCACTTTAAAAAAACAAAATCTAGATAGGCGATTAGTTCTACATTAACTCTAATTACTTATCTACTTTTTACTTACAAAGAAGTAAAGCTAGCGATGTATTTCTAAGTAAATGAATTTCTTTCGCTTATAATGTGACAATTTAGTCCCAATTACAATTCAAATTAGATTTTATTAATATTTTTTATTTAATATTTGTAATGTAGATATAACGAAGTTCACAAAATTTTGAAAAACAAAATCTTCTTTCTAAGTGTAGGTAGTTTCTGTGAACTTCGATATATCTACATTACAAATATTAAATAAAAAAAATATTAATTAAATCTTTACTTCTTTGTATTGTCTGCGATCGAGATCGTCGCGCGCCCTCCGGCGCCCGGTGCGTCTGGTGGTGGAAGGGAGAGTGGCAGCTGCCACTCTCTCCCTCTCCGCTCTCTCTTTGGTCACCACCATCTCTTCGCAGAAAGAGGCGATGGCTTCCCACGCACTCTCTCTCCCGACCATGGATAGAACCACGGCCGGAAGCGAGAGGGTACAGGATGTCTTACCTTAGGATATCGATATCCCTCAGTAACTGTGTTACTGACAGACAAGGAATATTATCCATTGTTTTTATTGAGTTATTAATACTATCATTCATTATAAAATTTAGTTCGAAAATAAAATGCAAAAAAAAATATAAGCGTTTTGAATATCTCATTAATAAAATGTCATAATAAATGAATGGAAGGAAGTAGGTAAAATCAAAATTCTCGATACATGGCGGTTACTCTTTTAAAAGATATTTATGTTAATTTAGTTATTAGGTGACTTGGTTTCGATATTAGCATAGCGTACCTACTTACTACATACAGTGGGTCAACGCCCATACATTTGACAGGTCCTATGAAATGTCAAAATTATGTAGGGGCGGAGGTTATGTCCCCAGTATGCAGTATGGCTACTCGGGACATAACCTCCGCCCCTTCACCCCCCACACGATTGCTCTGCGACAATGTTCTACGTTGACCGACTGTAAGGAGTAAGATATAGGTAGACTGTGATATTAGCCTGAAATTTTGGAATATTTCGTAAATTGACGGAATAATCACCTGTTGACACTTAACGTTTCCACCCTGTATATGTAGAAGATTAAATATTAAGTACAACATACATATTTCTTGTCAGTTTCCATTAAAAACCACACTTTGCTCCCCTTGTGATAAATAGCGTAATAATATAGCATTTGGCGAAACGTTTCCGAATGATAATTGTTATTAATAGCTGTGGGGTGAGCAGGACTGTAAGTTACCCTCATTATATTGTATTTATTTTCGGTTTGGGAATAAAATTTTGTGTAATTGTCGCGGTTTGCTGTAGTACGCTAGCCTGCTAGCCTGATTGGGCCCCCGGACTACACGGGCCCCAACGTGTGTAAGCAAAAATTCGTAAAATATTATTAGAATAGAATATACTTTATTGTACACCAAAATTGTAACACAGCTCTTATACAATATAATTTAGTGAAGGGTACAATGGCGGTCTTATCGCTGATAGCGATATCGACTCACTTAAGCTCTTACAGCGGTTACGCACTGCATCCGATCCGAATCCGTGAAAATACGTTCCGAAGTAGCCATAGAACTATTTGTATGCTAGTTTACGCACTACATCCGGCATCCGTCATCCGATTTCTATCCGTCATCCGTGAGTTTCTAATTCGGAAGAACAATTGACGGACCGAAGTAGCCGTAGTACTGTTTGTATGAACGCTTTCGCATTACCTCGGATTCAAATCAGACGCCAAACGGATATGCCAAAGATGGCCCCTGAATTGTTTGAATTTGAATCAGAGATCGGAATAGTGCGTAAGCAACTTCCGAATTCGGTCCGAGATTTTTACTCTAGATCGGTAGGTATTTTCACGGATTCGGATCGGATGCAGTGCGTGATCGCTCTTACGGTGTGTCGTTCGTCATTTCGCCCAAGGATTTCACGTCGCAAATAGACGAAATGACGAATTGAATGGAAATGTGATTTTGTGTTCTGCGATTCGTCCGTCTTTATAGTCAGTTTAATTCATCAAAGTAAGGTTAGGTAGAAAAGTGATAAGTACGTTATATTACTTACTAGCGACCCGCCCCGACTTCACACGGGTGCAATGTATTATATTATTATCCGGTTCAAATGCTGTTAGGATAAGACCTTTTGGAATGGAGCGGCGTATGACGTCAACTGACGCCTGTCAGTACCGTTAGCAAGGCACGAACACAATTTCATCGGAATTATTTCTTTTTAAATTATATTTATTGGTACTTTTGTGACAAAAATGAGCGCTAAAAGAAGAGATGTGCTAAACAGTCGTGCTCGAGAAATGCTTATGAGTGTGAACGATTATTTTGAAAGAGAAAAAGAGCAGTGTAAAAACATTTTAAAAACATTGAATTCTTTGTTAAAAGACAGCACCGACAAGTCAGAAACAGTGATTTCGAGACAGTTATTATTGGAAATTACCCAGTTTTTTTTTATTATTATAGGTGATGATACTGATTCTAAAATTTCAAACGAAAACAGCTCAGAGTGAAGGAGAGGCTATGAGTGGAGCAGAAGACTTAGAAGATTAGCTTTATTTTTATTCTCATTATGTGCCTTAGTTACAATATTTATTTAATTTTTTAGTCGCCTTGATACTTGCAAAAAAAAAATAACTGATTGATACTTATTATTCATCTGATTGTTTTTCTGACCCTACAAGTCATCACTGTCGCGTAACGCAACTCGAAAAGGTCGTATCCTAACAGCATTTGAACCGGATAATACATATAAACCTTCCTCTTGAATCACTCTATCTATTAAAAAAAACCGCATCAAAATCCGTTGCGTAGTTTTAAAGATCTAAGCATATATTGTATAGGGACAGACAGACAGCGAGAAGCGACTTTGTTTTATATTATGTAATGATTTATAATGAATAATATCATTAACACATAAGTGATTGAGGAGTAACAATTAACGTGTTACGTACTTAGTTAAGTGGTCTAATTAACGAAACCTTAAAAAAATGTATTTTTGTGTTCCTAAATGAAATAATTTTTTTTCATTTATTAACAGACTTCAAAAAGGAGGAGGTTCTCAATTCGGTTGTATTTTTTTTTTTTATGTTTGTTACCTCATATCTCCGTCATTTATGAGCCGATTTGAAAAATTCTTTTTTTGTTCGAAAGGGTATACTTCCCGATTGGTCCCATATATTTTTTTTACGATTAGACCATGAATTTCAGAGATATGGAACGGAACTCCTCATCGGATCAAAGCAAAATTCTCAAATTACTAAAATTGCTTTGTTTATATTTGTTGTTGGGAACTGACTACTGGAAAAGAGGAAGGGGTGCGTGTCCCCCCCCCCCCCTTTGGAATGTTTTCATTATATCGTGTAAGATATCATTTGAAAGGGCTTTTTATGCCCGACTACGTCAAAGCCAAAAAGAAGGGTTATGAAGAGGAGGGTGTTAAATTTATGGCACTAAAACGTATTTAATAAAAAATAAACTTTAAAAAAAAGTAAAAACCGACTTCAAAGAAAAACTAAAAGGAGTAAAATAATTACAATAATATGAAATTAACAGTTTCAGAAGTCGGTGCAACTCTACACTGAAACAAATAGAAGCCACCGACTTCTGAAACTGTTAATTTTATATTATTGTAATTGTTTTACTCCTTTTAGTTTTTCTTTGAAGTCGGTTTTTTACATGTTGCAGTAAGTAAGTATAATAAAAACTTTAATTACAAGTCACGAATGATTTTACATTATTGACTGATTAAAGTTTGTGGCACTAAAAAGTATTAAATTAAATAACTTTAAAAAAAGTAAAAAAACGAATTAAAAAAAAAAAACTAAACGACGTAAAATAATTATTGTAAGTAAATAAATAAATAATAAATAATATTTTTATTGGAACTAAAAAACAGGTTTACAATAAGTTTGCGTACGATAATAGCTACATTAGTTATAAAACTGTGTCGCAGCCATTAACGCCCACCTCCAAGAGGTCAAAGGCGGCAGCGTTCCAATGAAATAAAAAGGTAAGTAAGGACTAAACATAAGACTAAAGTTAGGGTAAGTATTATAAAATTATCAGTTTCAGAAGTCAGTGTAATTCCACGCTGAAACAAATTGAATGCACTGACTTATGAAACTGATATTTTTATCACATGATAAATATTTTACTCCGTTTAGTTTTTTTTTTTTTGAAGTCGGTTTTTACTTTTTTAAAGTTATTCACACAACGATTTGAAATGAGCCGCCATTGTAGTTATTGCAGTATATTAAAATACCTATCTAATGACTTATATGTGGTTGTTATTGGTTCCGAGACCAGCTTCCATACATTTTTGCCAATTCTCCTTTCGTTGAACCCGCAACGCAAAAACATTTAAGGCGCGATTCCATTAGGCAAGTTACTTGTACGCAAGTTGCAAATTGCATACAACTTGAACAAACCTGCATACAAGCTACAACTTGTACGAGGTAGTTTGAATTTGTACATTTTTTTTTCAAGTGACGTGCAAATTGAACGCGCAAACGTTAGTTGCACGCGCAAACGAGTGATTGACACCCATGATGTCCAACTCAATTGTTGAACATCTCCACTTGTATGCAAGTAAAACCTGTCGGGAACTTCGTGGAGTGAGCGCCATCTATTGTCCGCCACCTAACTAACCGTGACGTCAACATCGGACCACCACTGCCCGTTGGAGGGAGGAGACCGGCTTGCGCGGTGCGCCCGGAGGATTGCTTCTTGGACTGTACGACGGAACACTCGTCTAGAGTATTCTGTGTAGATCAGCTGAAGAAGTCTGACCCTTTATATCCGACTAGCTTGTCCTTATTTTATGATCTTGTAATAATCTTGTAATAATTATCTAAAGTATTATATTGTGAATATTGTGATCTAGTTCATGTTACTAACACTAACCCAAATACAAGTACTCTCAGTGGTGGAGAGTCTATGTTGGTTTTATTTACTACATTTACCTTGCTCACAATCCTGACATACCAATATTAGCGATAACTGTAATGATAGAATCACTCCTTAACGATTAAATTGTAGTGTCGCTAACAAACCTGCATGCAATTTGCACACTCTCGAAAACATGTTTCCAATGTGAGCAACTTGTACGCAAATGTGACGTCATACTTGCATGCAAGACTTGCCTAATGGAATCGCGTCTTTATGGCCACTGCGTCAATTATTTTTATTTGAAACGAACGTACCCTAAGGCAAAGCCAAGTTCTTTATAAACCACATAATCCAAGTACAATCCACAGTTTAAGGAACTCGTCTAACGGATATAAAATATAGTAAAGCTATCGAGCGGAAACGTTCAATAGACGGCAGCGAGAAGACGATGCCGCTGGCGAGAAGTACGGTGGCTATCTCGCGAGAAGTGTGAGGGATAGTCCCGAAACTGTCTTGTAACTATTTTGTATTAAATGATATTTATTTCTGTAAATAAATCTGTTACAGACACTTTAACAGAGCAATGTAATGGTTTCTTTTAAGACTAGATGGCGCCAGCATTTCCTATCTGACTAGCTCTGAAAAGAAAAGCCGAAACAAACTCAGAGATCAACGTCTCTTTTAAAGTCCAGACATTGTGGTATAAAACTATGTGAGTGTAACAATGTAGGACAACGTATGGAATGGCCTTTTGAGGAAAGAGCCATAGCAGGTTTGAGTTGACCTGTCCTCACTGACGGTACGCATGCATCAGCCATCGTGTAGGTTAAAAAAACCATGAAATTCGTGAAACGTAATTAATGGATGGTCCCTAAGAGTCTGACACTCACTTCCGCTCCGTCTAGAGAGATCTTTTAAATAAAAAGAAAGGTCCTGCTGACTGACTGACTGACTGACTCATCAACGCCCAGCCCAAACCCTTGGACCTAGAAAGCTGAAATTTTGCACAGAGGTTCCCTTTATAATGCAGACAAGGAATTAGGAAGGATTTGTCGAAATTCAACCCCTAAAGGAGTTAAATAGGGGATGAAAGTTTGTATGGAAAATGGTCACTTAACGGGTTCAAAATTTAGTCCTTAAAAAAAACATGATCTGTGCGCTGTTCATATTAGCCACGAGCCACTCAAACAATATAATATTCTACTTCTATATAAGTACTACTTTATTTTTGAAGACTGTCTCACCACTCACGTAATTTGACGACCCCCTACAATCGCCCGCGGCTCCCCACTTTCATAAAACGCTTCGAAGGAATCCTGCAAATGATCCTCATTGGAACTGGTATGTACTTACACTCTATATATCAACAGGGGGTAAGCAGACACGGTGCCAACTTGCTTTGATTTTGAAGAAACGAGATTCGTTCAAATCTTCGTTCTTTTTCGACAAAACATTCTGTATGTCTAAATAACGATTCGTTTTATTATTGTACTAGTTTTTTCCCTCGGCTTCGCTTCGTCAATTTACAATAAAAAAAAAACTCTTAACACACTACTAAAGCTTCTACAACGTAATATATCCAAAAACCGAGACACCCCAACAAGATTTTCATCAGAACTGCCTGAATATGTGTTTTTTTAGTAAATCTCCAAGTTACACCGTAGTTTATGTCGCGTTAAGTTCCCTAGTAAAGTGTGAAATGCCTGAGATGTGCTATGCAGCGGTTGTCTAATACGGAAACTGACCGAGCGGACCGTCTCAAGCCTCAAGGTGTCTATTCCCGTCCACTGTTATGGGTAGAAACCTACTGAAACAAAATAATAATTTATGAAAAAAAAAATGTGGTGTAAAAAATTGTCAATCGATTCTTCTAGTGATTCTGAACAAACTAGTTTCAGGTTTAGTATATACTAAGCTTGTTTAATAATAATTGAATCATGATTCGAAAGACACGTGGCGCCATCTATTATCATAAGAACGTTATTGTTGTTTTTCTCGGGAACAGTACTTTTTTCGGTATGAAAGGTACCCTATGTCCGTTTCTGTACACCTGACAACGTATATGCAAAATTTCAGGATGATCGGTTCAGTGGTTTAGGCGTGAAAAGGTAACAAACAAACTTACTTTCGCATTTATAATATTAGTTAGGATTATTAGTATACAGGGTGTAAACGAATTTGTTGAATTCCTTAAAACCACATGATCTACTAATTGTGTAGATTGAACTAGCACAGGATTTATCTTTTTTTTTACATAAAAACCTTTTTTTTCTGCGGTAGTTGTAAGGTGATCTTATCTTAACCACCCAATAAGGTTTCAATAGAAAATAAGCAAAAAACCAATTTTGACGTTTTTTTATTTTTATTTATTACTAGACCTGCGTTTACTTATATAAATTTTACCGTTTTTTTTTATTTTAAGTTCAGTGCATTAACTGTTTTTATTATTTTTTATTCAACTACAGGGTGTTAACGAATTCGTGTAATTCCTTAAAACCACATGATCTACTACTGGTGTGGACAGGCCCCGCACGGGATTTAGCTTGATTAAAAATAAAAATATCTTTTTTTTTTCATGCGGCTTTATTACCGATCGTATCTAATCCACCTAATGAGGATTCAGTAAAAAAAAATTTTTTTTTTTGCAAACAAATAATTTTATTTGTGTGAACATTTCGATGCCACGCATAAATTAATGAAAGTACGGCGACACGGCTGGCAGGAACGACTAACGCGATATCGTTCTTTGCAGTCAGATAACTCAAGGCTCTAAAAAGACTCAGAAATTGAACCCCAAAAATTTTTTTTGAATTTTTTTTTGTTCGATTTCGAAAATTCCCATTTAGGGTTAATCTGTGTCACCAGTAGGTAGATCACGCGGTTTGAAGGAATTACACGATTTCGTTAACACCCTGTATAGAGTATATACTACAATTATACTAAGTTTCACTCTTGTATGTATTACCGTTTTTAAGATAGAGCAGGAACAAAAAACGTAGAAAAAATGTTTTTTTTCGAGTTTTCTTGGTCCGCCTTTGGGTTTAGACAGACTTTTTATTATTTTTAATATTTGCCATGATAGAGGCTGTAGTAACACAATTTCTGTGTAAATTTCAACTGGCTACCTATTACGATTGAAAAGATACAGCCTTTTGACAAACAGACGGCGTAGGCTTAGTAGGGTATTTGACTATTATTAAAAATGTACAATTATGTGGTATTATTTTAAAGAAAGTATGGAAAGAAAAGAACACAGAAGGAAAAAAAAGGTTTTTTTTTTTTCTTTTTTTTTCAATTTGACTGCTGTAGGTCGTCCTAGGGGACGGTTTCTACGTAACCGGGCAGTTATTGGCGAGACCTGAAGGGTCTCCAGCCAATGGGGGGGAAGTAAAATATGAACTTAACCTAAGCTAACTACTTGTACTACACTAACATCATGACCACCTGCAATAACAGCACTAAGGGCAAAAAAAAACGATGTTAAAATAGAGGAGATATACGCTTTCGAAGTTTGTGGAGGGGGCTTTTTCTGTCCTTGTCACACAAAACGGATATCAATTGTACAGAGTGATGTCAAGTCAACCAAAATGGAAAGCGATACGCGTCACCCTCTGCACTACAACATCCCCGTTCGGCAAAGACTTAAGAGCCGTAACAGCTTTGCACAGCGTGTCCTCCCACTCACTGGCGAACGTTCACGGGCAAGAGTCCAGTTGTGGCGAGATAAGGCTTCTCTACCCACTCCATTTGTTGCCCCTTCCGAAGATCTCCCACCTGGGCATGAGTTGCCTTGGCTGACCTGGAAGTATCTAAATAGACTTCGGACTCAAGTTGGTCGAAGCAAGGAAAACTTGCTCAAGTGGAAATTTGCGGGTAACTCAAACCTTGAGTGTAAATGTGGTGCCGTTCCGCAAACTATGGCGCACTTAACATTATGCCCCGCCTGCCCTGTTACCTGTACGCCACAACGACTAATGGACGCTACGGATAGTGCTAAACTCATTGCTGAGTTCTGGGCCGACACGGTGTAGATTGTCATCGACACGCTAAGAAGAAGAAGACTATGAAGTTTTTAAGGTATGACGCCATTTTTAAGTAGTATGATCTCTGTCTCGTGAACAATTTAAAAATGTTTATAACTTGAGCATTTCAATAAATATTTAATTGGTTTTTTCATTAGGGTCCCGTAGGCAACCTACGGGTACGGAAAGACAAAAAGAAAAAAAAGTAGAATTAAAACAAAAAACTTAAAAAATAAGTCTTTTTTACATAAAACTTATTTGCATGTGCACGGACACAACCGGAAATGTAAATTTTTCCTTTTTATCACAATCGGAAGTTGCGTTGCTGGCGCCCCATTTTCCTTTGTACAATTTAGGGACAACACTTTTCAAATATGAATATGTATTATTTGTGTTTTCTCTGTATGAGGGCCTTTACCCTACAGTAGGACAATTGCATGCCTTCTTTTTCTTTTTAACCGACTTCAAAAAGGAGGAGGTTCTCAATTCGTCTGTTTTTTTTTTTGTGTGAGTTTGTTACGAGATATCTCCGCCAATTATAAATGGATTTTGATGATTCTTTTTTTGTTTGGTAGGCCATACTTTAGAGGTGGTCCCATATAAATTTTATTGAAATTGATTCAGCTCTTTTTGAAAAAATCAACAAAAACAAAAAACAAAACACAAATCGTATATAGACGACGTTGTAGTGCTGGTCCGAGAATTTGTACACTATTGTAATTGTAATTTGTGGCACTAAAAATTATAAAATAAAAAACTTTAAAAAAGTAAAAACCGACTTCAAAAAAAACTAAACGGAGTAAAATAGGTAATTATCTTTTAATAAAACTATCAGTTTCAGAAGTCGGTGTTCTACGCTGAAACAAATTGAATGCACCGACTTCTGAAACTGATAGTTTTATTAAAAGATAATTATTTTACTCCGTTTAGTTTTTTTTGAAGTCGGTTTTTTATTATTTGAATACAAAGCAGGTAAGTACTAAGACATAATCTATTTGCCTCGATAATCTTCGCCAATTTTCGGAAATACGAACGCGCATGGTATCCAATCATGGAAGAAATACCTATTTGTTTGATTGCAATTCAATTTAAAATTTATAAAATATTGTTGATAGACATTTTGTTAATAATAATTCTAATTATTGATATCACTGTTCCGCACGACGAAAACCTTGTAGCCGAGAAAGATCATCATCTGCCTAGCCTTTTCCCAACTATGTTGGGGTCGGCTTCCAGTCGAACCGGATGCAGCTGAATATCAGTATTTTACATGGAGCGACTGCCTATCAGACCTCCACAACCCAGTAACTGGGTAATACGATACTCTTGGTAAGACTGGTTGTCAGACTTTCTGGCTTCTGACCAACAGTAACGACTGTCAAAGATCTACAAATGACAGCCGGGACCAACGGCTTTACGTGCTTTCCGAGGCACGGAGGGAACTCGCTATGGTAAATGGTCACCCATCCACAGACCAACCTCGGCAAGCGTAGCCGAGAAAGATAAATTAATAAAATATCAAGACTTGGCACACGAGGTTGTCGCCATGTGGGATGTTGATTCAGCAGTCATTGTGCCGATAGTCGAGGCTCTCGTTGGGCGGCTGGATTAAGGGTTTGATTCAGAAAGTGTTGGACACGTCGCGTATTGTTACGCGGCGTCTTACGTAGGCGGTTCAAAGCGACGCGAATTGCGAAACGATCCGATGCGGTGACACGCGAATTCAATGCGATGCGGTGCGAAGCGGCGGCTTTGTCCTACGAGCTCGCGAACCGCCCGCCGCGCGCCGCCATCATTCAGTATCACTGTACGGCACCGCATCCAGTTCGCGCGAAAATATCAAGCCAACTGATCGCGTTTGCTTCGCTTCGCGCTGCGCCGCACTGCACTCCACGTGCGTTTGGTCACGTAGGCCACTTCAATAGGTATCGACTGTTTGTTGTTTTCGCGTCGCGCTGCGCCGCTTCGCGTCGCTTCTAGATCGCTCACGTAGGAAGCCGCGTTAGGAAGTTCCTCTCTCAAGAGCCTTGACCACTGATAGCTTGAAACCTGTTCCCGATGCCGGTGAATTTAAATAAAGAAATGCTAGGAGTCGCTCGCGGCTGCGCCCGCGTGGATGCCGTTTATCGCGTATTCCGCGTTTTTCGGTTTCGTTTCGTTTCGTTTTTTATATCCCACTACAATTTTATTTGTATAATACTCTGCCTTAATAGTTCTGATAATGTTTTACATGTATAATTTTGATAATATCATTTTCTAAACTGTAAAGTTTGAGCATCATGCAGCAATTAATGATACACCTTTAATCATATCATATTACTGCCCATTGTCCGGTAGTATGAGTCTGTCATGCTCACTTAAATGTCCTGCTGATGGTGGCGTTGTATATCCGGTCGTTGGGTTCCCTATAATATGGTTGAGCTAAGCGATGCGGATGTGCACGTCATGCTCGTGAACGGGTGCTGTCTGTCGGGACTAGTCAGCCCATAACTACTAGGGCAATTCTAGAAGGCATATTTTCTTTTCCTATTTTCTACTCTTATGTGAATGTATTTGTTACATTAACCTGCATTATTCTCATTCTATGTCACACGCAACTGTAATGGAATTGTCATGAATAGTCATGATCTACTATTTTAAAAAGAGTATTCATGGAGTTTCTTGCCGGCTCTTCTCCATAGAACCTACCTTTTGGAACCGTGCACCTAGTTTTGACGTTTTAAAAGTGCCTGTAATCTGGTCTATTTGAAATAAAAAACTTTGACTTTGACTTCGGGATAAAATATCCTTCTCCGGGTTTCAGACTATCTCTGTACCAAGTTTCATCAAAATAGGATCAGCGGTTTAAGCGTGAAAGCGTAACAGAAAAACAGACAGAGTTACTTTCGTATGTATAATATTAATAGGGATTTAAAAATGTAGATTATAAAATTTTTCATGATTAAAGTTCATAATTGTAATTTTAATTAATCATTAAAATATTATTTTATGCTATGACGGACACGAAAGAAGATTAAAAATATTAGACTTTTAAGAAAACCTGGTATGGCGGAGGCCTGCAAAACCACATAACCAATAAAACATTTTAAATCAAAAACAATTTGTGTGAGTAAACATAATATAAGTCGCGCGTATGAACATGAAGACATATTGTCGGCACGTGTGGATCCGACCAATATAATGCTAATATGAACCCTCCCTTACGTACAGGCGAGAAGAAAAGCGCTTACATTTTTGCACTTTTTTTTTTTGGAAACAATTTTGCGGGAGGACTTTTAAAACCAATTTTATACGTCTACATAAGTGTTAAAATGTTGTTTTTACAAACTATTCTGATTTCAATTTTACAAACTAATGTATTCTGAACGGTGTCCCCTTGTTTCGCAGACAGAAATTTCATAGAATTGCGTTTCCCAGAAAATGTTTCATATAATATTTATTTTGGTCCTTGTATTTTTATTTCGAATATTATTGTTTCAAAGACTATTTACTTGAATGAACATATTTCACAGAAACACAATTCAATGAATTTTTAATCACATTTTTTTTTAACAAACTTACCAAAAAGTAGAATTATTTTTTAACGAGTATTGTTTGTTCGCACCGCGCCACGGATAGGTTAGGTTGGAAGGGGATCATTCAGCCCCTGAGTGAGTTAAATAGGGGATGAAAGTTTGTATGGAAAATCATAACTTAACGGGTTCAAAATTTCACGCAAGCGAAGCTGCGGGCAAAAGCTAGTACATGATATTGACGTTCAAAAATAATTAAGTAATCTTAGTCTATTTTGAAGTTTGAATCATCACTACATAGTATAAAACAAAGTCGCTTCCCGCTGTTAGTCCCTATATATGCTTAGATCTTTAAAACTACGCAACGGATTTTGATGCGGTTTTTTTAATATACAGGGTGTAAAAAGACCCATCACATAGCCGAAATCTACGCACTCTGTACATCAAACTAAATTACATGGACCAAAAATAATTGCTGGGAAACGACTTTTATTTTTTGGCATGAAAAAAACTGCTTTTTTTGTAGCGCGCAAATTATGGTTGTGGCGATGCCGCGCGTTTGCATGCGTGCAGCGGCCACACAGCCGAGCCAAGGCGGTCGTGTGCGTTTGATATTCATTGCGTTTTTGTAACGTCAAATGCGTAATTGTTAGGAAAAATTGAAATTTTTGACAATGTTTGTATGGAAGAAAGTTTAGTATTATGACTTGGAAATCGTTTTTGGAAAAAACTAAAAAAAAATGTGTACTTTGACCTTCAATATCTCCAAAACCAATGATTTCCCAGATATGGTTTGTTCGAAAAAAATTATCCCAATGATGGGTAGAATACGTGGTTTTCGTTATCGTTAAGGGTCTTTTTACACCCGATATAGAGTGATTCAAGAGGAAGGATTTTATGTACAATACATGCATATTATAGTACCCGTGCGAAGCTGGGGCGGGTCGCTAGTAGAAAAATAAACCTAAAATCTTTTTGACACTTGTCTATTTGACAGTACTGGTAGCTACCCTATCCTCACCGATAGTTTGTAGAATTATGAATCGGTAGAAAGGAAAATTCTTTTTATTATTTGAGGGTAGAATGGAATATAAATGATCGTTCATTTTTTATATTATTTGAAGATCGAATGGAATATAAATGAATCTTTCACGATTTGATCTGTGATTGGCTGAGAATAAAACGTACAAATGGAAGACTGAAAGTATAATAAACGAATTTGTGTAATTCCTTCAAACCGCATGATTTATTGGTGACACAGCTTTAGGGAGCCTTTCCACGAGAGATGTGCTATGTATGCAGCTATGCTGCGAGACTGTAAAAGCTAAGCTACGAAACTATGTTACCGTTTCCACGGGAGCCTGCGGTTTTGCCAAACTTATTTTGACCAAATTTCATTACCCAAACATGCGTTTGGGTAATGAAATTTGGTCAAAATAAGTTTAGCAACCTTTTTTTATACCAATGCAACATTTTGGAATGATATTAGTACGCACATTTTCATTTGGTCAAATTTTTACTCGGCAGAATATTATCAAGGATAATATAATTAAGGCATTTGGTCTTTAATCAAATGATTTATTACAGCAAACAATCTTTAGACAGTAAACATTTAGTCAAATTATTGTAACACGCTAATATCTTTTTTAAATCGAAACAGCTAGGTTAGGTTAGGTTAGAACTGTGCCTTGCCGGAAGGACACGGCGTGGCACACGCTGGCAGAGTGTGCCGCTTGGGAGGAGCCGCGCCGTGCCCTCATCTCAGGAGTAGGCGGTGACCTGTCGCTGTCGACCGTGGTCGAGTCCATGGTCGACAGCGAGGAGTCCTGGGACGCGGTGGTGTCCTTCTGCAACACGGTCATGTCGCAGAAGGAGGATGCGGAAAGGGTGAGGGAGATCACCTCCACTCACCCGGCCCGCAGCAGACGCACCGTGCGTCGGCGGAGGGCGGACAACGCCCTCTTCCAGCCCCCCTAAATGGGTCCAGGGGCGACGGACTTGGGGAAGTCTGTCGCCCCCCACACATCAGGACCCGAGGCGGCGGCGCGAAGTGTTCCAAGCGCGCCCCTCTTAGACGGCGCGGGGGGAGTCTAATACCTCACTCCCCCCGCTAACCCGAGGAGGCCCGCTGCGGCGGGCCGGCACCAGCCGGGGGTTGCGGAAGTGTCGTAAGTTCCCGCGACCCTCGGCGCAGGTGTGAGATGGAACACCGGGGTGGTTTTAGTCAGGACAGACCCCTCCGCCCACCCCAGGGCGGAGGACATCCATGAGGATTTCCACCCCGAGAAAAAAAAAAAGAGGTTAGAACTGTGCCCACACAACGCTAGAAACATACTTATTTTTTATTTTGCGTAAAATACATATTGAAATATTTGACTACATTAAAATTGGTAAAAGTACTAGTTGGTAAGCAAGTTATTGTTTAAACGTTCACTTGCCAAACATAAGGTTAGCGTTACAATTTATTTGTGAATAGTTTATTTGCTAAGTAGTAATTTGGTAAATGAAATTATGCAGAAACTTGTTTGGGAAGTGAAAATTTGGCAATTTTTTTTCGATGAAACTAGGGTAACCCTGTTTCCACTGATGCTAAGCTATGTAGATGTGCGAGAAAGATGCGCAGCTCGAGCTATGCGACGTATCGACAATAGGGAAGGCATCTGCACATAGCTACATCACTCGCGACCATCCGTAGCACGCATCCATAGCACGCATCCTTCCATATAAAAAACGTAGCTTAGTTGAATCAGTTTCCACCAGTGCTATGCTATGTGTACCAATGAATAAGATTGGTGGATATCAAACGCATCCATAGCAACGTTCATCGGTCAACATAGTATAGCACTGGTGGAAACTGTTTCAACTAAGCTACGTTTTTTTTATATGGAAGGATGTGTGATGTGGATGCGTGCTATGGATGCGAGCTACGGATGCGTGCTATGGACGGTCGCGAGTGGTGCAGTTATGCCCGCTGCTCCCCGTGCCTTCCCTAATGTCGATACTTTGCATAGCTCGAGATGCACATCTTCCTCGCTCCGCTACATAGCTTAGCATCAGTGGAAACGGTCACATAGTTTCGTAGCTTAGCTTTTACATTATCGCAGCATAGGTGCATAGCACATCTCTGGTGGAATGGAACAAGCACATTAAACCCTGCATGATTTATCAGATTTAACAAAAAAAAACTAAATGAAATTATGATGTTCTGTGTTTGAGTCATTTTAGCACCCTGGGTTGACTGACTGCGCGGAGCGATATCGCGCTACGGCCGCCAGCTATGTCACCGTGCTTTCGTTTATTTTTGCCGTGGCATCGAGATGTTCTACCACATAAAACGGTTACGTTTGGCAATTTTTTTTATTCCTTTTTATTTTTTTCATATACGATCATTTTCCCAGCCCTACAGGAAAAACAATATAATTTGTTTTTCTTATTTTTAATCAATCTAAATCCCGTGCGGGGGTACCATGCAACATAATGCCCAGGAAATGCTGAATTGACAATCCATTCGGTATGGGCAAGCCGACAATTGTGTCTCATCGCTCTTGCTTCAACGCTGTATGTGTCTTTGGAAATAAGTATGGTGCATGCAGCTGCGATTCCCGCGACCCTAGCCAAGGGTCAGGAGACGGAACACCGTGGGTTTTTAGTGGGTAGGAGTCCGGCACCCTTCGCCTTCCCCGGGCGAAGGGTATCAATGAGGATTTTCACACGAAAAAAAAAGGGGACGGATTTATGATACAATTTCTCTCCGTCGACGGGCAAACGAATCGCAAGACGCATCGTACCTGGCACCATAATTCTGTCTGAAAAATGGTAATAGACTCGCCATCTTTTACATGAGACTTAACACTAGAGGCGAAACGTGGTTGTAGTGGCAGACTCCTGCAATAGTAGTACACCTCTGACTCCCTTGGGCGATTACAAGCGTGAGTACGCAACTCAGTCGGAATCAGAAAGGATGTTAAAGTAAGTACTCATAATAATGAAAATAATTACTTTTGTTCTACAAAATCTTCTTTCCCCAAAAATCAATAGTTTATGAGAAATAGCTGTTCAAAGATTTCATAAACAATACGCTAAAATCTATCTATCCTCAGCTATGATCAGCTGTGTTTACATTTTAGGTCATATTTGGGGTCACGAATTCGAAGCTCCATTTTCTGAATTCGTAACTAAAGCAGGGGTGAAGAATTTTTGAAAAAAACTTACCATCTGTATGGAAATAAAAATGATCGAATTTAGAAATTTTAACACTTGCTTTAAACAGTCATCAGTGATACTTGAAGAGGCGCGGATTAGTACCCCCTTTTGGGGTACCTTTGTATGCCGTATCTATTCCTTAGAAACTCTATTGTAATTTCATGGGGTTTACACCCCAAGGAAAATATCGAAAGGTACGGTTTTTCTATAATATTAGGGTATATTACTATGGGTTTCTTACCCCCATAAAAATATTCTATGGGGTGTTTATTGGTAATTTCGAAACTTTCATGGTTTTTGATATCAATCTATGGGAAATACTTTCCTTGATCCAACGATTCAGAGTTGAATATTTGACGATAAAAATGCGTTTTTGTGTTATCAGTAGGTATGCGACTTTTTAGTCGCATATTTGATATTTATGCGAATGATGTGTCGACATAATATGTCGCTATAGACTGCAGTAGTTATAGAAATACGTAAATTGACGCAATTGCGACTTTTAATCATCGCACGCGCATTCTACAAAATTGATTTAACATTAATTTTCGGTTGCAGTGGTAATGGAAAGTTGTCATTTGTTGCAACAGCGACTTTTAATCGCACGCACATTGTCCAAAATTGACGTTAGTATCATAAATTTTCAGGCGAAAATAAAAATAACAAAATCGCAATTGCGATTTTTTAGTCGCAATAACAAAAAAAAATACTCACAATCGATGCGAATCGGTGGGCAACTTCTTCGGGACATGCAACAATCCCCGATGCGCACAATCTGCGGCTGCGTTGTGACAGGAGCATGCCCAAGGGCAGGCCGAGCCGCGCGTGAGTGTCGCCGCAGTAATCACCACTGCGCATACCAATAGCACGCGGAGGTACGGAGACATCGCGGCAAGTGTTTGCCGGACGGTGATTACGGTGAGTCGTATGGTGATTAAGTCATTCTGGCGCCTGGAATAGAAAAAAAATGCTGTAGAACAACTACGACCCTGCAAGTAAAAATGTGTGAGAAACAATATTAACAACGCGTCATTCAACGCAGATGTGTGCTGCAACTGTAGGACAAACTTAAACAGTCACATGTTACAGTCGCTCCACAGATTTGACGTCGCTAATTAACAGTATGGTACCGTTTGGAGGTTTGTATGAATGACACACGTGTATTGTCGAGCGCGAACTTTAATTATGCACTAGTCGAGCAATAAATTCTACCCATCATTGGGATCATTTTTTTCTACTAGACCATACCTGGGAAATCATTGGTTTTGGAGATATTGAAGGTCAAAGTGTACATTTTTTTTTAGTTTTTTCCAAAAACGAATTCTAAGTTATAATACTAATACTAAACTTTCTTCCAAACAAACATTATCAAAATTTTCAATTTTTCCGAACCAATTACGCATTTGAAGTTACAAAAACGCAATGAATATCAAACGCACTCAACCGCCTTGGCTCAGTTGTGTAGCCGCTGCACGACCACGACACACACAGGCACATTCGGTTACGTGCATTACATTGCGCGCTACAAAAAACAGCGTTTTTTTATGCCTAAAAATAAAAGTCGCTTCCCAGCAATTATTTTTGGTCAGTGTAATTTAGTTTAATCTACAGAGTGCGTAGATTTCGGCTATGTGATGGGTCTTTTTACACCCTGTATAGTTGGAAAAGGCTAGGACAATAAAATACTATGAGCTCAAACTCTGCCTACCCAATAAGCATAAAGTTAAATCAAGCGAGGTCGCAACGGTTCAATTGTTGGCATTGGAATTGAATTTATGAGTTCGATGCCCGAGTGTTCAAGTTGTTGGTCCTCGTAATTGTAGCTTATACAATTAAGCCATATTGATTCTTCAAGCTTGGTAGGATACGGGCTGGGTAGAATTGTAGGCTAGCCCGTTAACGGATACTAACGATAAATGATTTTTATTTCTGTTAATAAATCTGTTACAGTCACTTTTACAAGTCAAATTACAATAATAATAAATAATAATCGTCTCGTCTCGCTAACGGTGAGTATTTGCACAGGCACAACCTCGTAGCTAGGATTATCCACCAGCAACTTGCTCTCAAATACAACCTTGTGGACGCAGAAGTACCATACTACAAGTATGTGCCCGACCCAGTTCTCGAGAATGGTCATGTCACATTGTACTGGGATCGATCTATCATCACCGACAGGACTATTGTTGCCAATAAGCCTGATATAGTGGTGATAGATCAATCAGAGCGTCTCACAATGATTGTTGATATCACGGTTCCGCATGACGAGAACCTTGTGAAAGCCGAGAAAGATAAAGAAATTAAATATCAAGACTTGGCACACGAGGTTGTCGCCATGTGGATGTTGACTCAACAGTCATTGTGCCGATAGTCGTTACAGCCAATGGCTTAATAGCCAAGAGCCTCGACCAACATCTAAAGAGGCTCTCGTTAGGCAGCTGGATCAAGGGTTTGATTCAAAAAGCGGTAATTCTGGACACGGCGCGTATTGTTAGGAGGTTCCTCTCTCTGAGGCCCTGACCGGTAGCTTGGACCTTGTTCCCGATGCCGGTGGGCTACTATTTTTTATATTTTTAAATGTTTGTTGTTTTTTATGATATTTATTTAAAACTAGCTTTTGCCCGCAGATTCGCTTGCGTGACATTTTGAACCCGTTAAGTGACGATTTTCCATACAAACTTTTATCCCCTATTTGACTCCTTTAGGCGTTGAATTTCGAAAAATCCTTCCTTATTCCTTGTCTACATTATAAAGGGAACCTCTGTGCAAAATGTTAGCTTTCTAGGTCCAAGGGTTTGGGCTGGGCGTTGATGAGTCAGTCAATGAGGACTTTTCTTTTTATTTATATAGATATACTAGCATGGCTAAGCATTCATTTCCTTATGAATAAATTAACTTTAGTGCTTCCTTGTAAACAATACCTTAGGTTGAACTGACAACATTTGTAAATTATCGTGTGAGTGGATAAGAAACTTCACTTCACAACCCTCCCCGACAAATAAGACATACGGCGAGAGGGGTATGGTATGACAAAAGTCGCAACACCGCGTTCCTGGGACTTGTTACCACAGATATTTTTCGATTTGTGAATTTCATTAAATAATGAATATTTCGAAAATTAAGCTTTTTTCAACAAACTATACTGGGTGTTAACGAATTCGTGTAATTCCTTCAAACCACATTATCTATTAATGATGTAGATTAACCCCGCACGGGATTTAGCTTCATTAAAAATTAAAAATAAACTTTTTTTTCCCAAATATTTTTTTATGTGATGGAACATTTCGATGCCATGCATAAATTAATGAAGGCACGGCGACACAGCTAATGGGCACGACTAGCGCGATATTGCTCCACGCAGTCAGTTAACTTGGGACGTTAAAATTACTCAGATACAAAATACCATGGCACATTTTTTGGAAACGTTTTTTTGTTGATTCTGATTAAAACCTGTGCAGGGTCAATCAGTGTCACCAATAGATCACGCGGTTTGAAGGAATTACACGAATTCGTTTACACTCTGTACATAGCTTTTCTTCTCCAATTAGGCATCGGAATCGAAGGTTAAAATCTTTAGGGTACCTCGGACCCACGGTTTATATGACGCAGAGCGAGCGTGTTAAATGTCAAGCATCTTTGTTTTTTTGTTAATCCTTATTTTTAAATTATTGCTAAACACACTGCTTAAAGCCCCGTATTCATTATAAACATTTGTTTATAAACATGGTTGCATAAACATGTTGCTGAGTTGCTGTCAACATGCTGCAGTCAACATTTGTGTTGCGGAGTTGATCGCGGCATGTTGAAGAGTTGCCGCTCGGTGAGCGAAAACATCAGTTTAGCAACTAATGTTGACGTGTGTGGATGTGTTTGTTAACAAGTTTTAAACATGGCAGTAGTGTGGAGCAATGCTAATATAATGAAGTTGATAGAATTATTTCAATCTAAATATGTTTTGTGGGATTCTTCGAGCACTACTTCCTCGGGCAACATTTTGACGCAAACTGGCTCGTGTGGACGGGAAGTATGATGGTAAACATTGTTGCCAGAAACTTTGATGTTGAGAAACTTTGGTGTTGAGCAACTGTTGTGCCACAAATGTTTACAATGAATATGGGGCTTTAGTGTTTGGTTGTGGCGCGATGACAGATATCGGTGTGACCTTATAACAGATGTGTGTGGTCGATTTAGGACGAACAGGCTGATGAGGCATTCAGTGTCGAACCCTCGTAAAAGTCTAACCTTTATTATTTGACTAGTTTGTCCTTCTTATTTTATGATCTTGATTAAACTATATTGTGTTGTGATCTAGCTCATGTAACTAACAACTAATCTGATTACAAGTACTCTCAGTGGTAGAGAGTCTATGTTGGTTTTATTTACCATGCCCACATTGCCCCATAAGCAGACATTGGTTTTAACTGTAATGCTACAATCACTGCTACCTAATTCCATAACCGATTATCTGAATATGGTATGATTATATATACAACCTTATTTTTACTTTATACGAAAACCGAGACACCCCAACAAGATTTTCATCAGAACTGTCGCGTTAAGTTCCCTAAAAAAGTGTAAAATGCCTGAGATGTGCTATGCAGGGGTTGTCTAATACACGGAAACTGACCGAGCGGACCATCTCAAACCTCAAGGTGTTGATTCCCGTCAACTGTTATGGGTAGAAACCTACTGAAACAAAATTGAAATTAATGAAAAAAAAAAATGTGGGATTAAAAAATATGTGAATCGGTTCTCGTAGTGATTCTGAACAAACTAGTTTCAGGTTTAGTATATACTAAAACTAAGCTTGTAGATGTATCATTAATTGCTGCATGATGCTCAATTATATTTTCTAGACACATTGTTTTGGCATGCAATCTGGTTAAAATTAGAGTATGTATAGCAGGCAATGCCAGAGGTCAGTTGTGGAATAAATTTAGCTCCCATGTGCATTACTGGCAGTCTCCATTAGTGCGCAGCGCAATGATAATATTGAGTGCACGATTCAGTAGGGTTGGCAGAGTAAAGAAATTGTTTATATTTTGATGTAAGTATTATTTTGTTATTTTGCAATTTTGTCTGATTAATTATTATATTATCATCAAGTTTCTGGTTCCGTCAAACCCAACGCAACTTTTAGGGAAACTCTACAAAGTGTACAAGAATTCCTGTAATTCCTTAAAACTCCATGATCTGGTATAAATTACCCCAGAACGGGATTTTGCGTGATTATAAATAAAATAAAATTTATCTTTTTAATTTCAATACTCAATACTCAATAAGTTTATTGCATTCCACAATGTAGACTTAGGTGGTAACTTAAAAAAAATATTTTGTACGTATAAAAGGTTTAAATAAAAAAGTAATGAAAAAAATAAGAAAATAAGTAATAAAAAATCTAATTAATAGTGCGGCATCGCGCTATAAAGCCGAACGATAAGAGCGTAAAGTTTTCTTCAGTAAAATATTTTTTTGTTGAATCTAAAAGAATCCCGTGCTGGGTCAATTTGTGTCACAAGTAGACCACGAGGAGGTTTGAACTCTAGGCCTTAAAAAACCGTTCTGGCTAGTGTGTGTAGTCCACCAGCCTGCACTAGGCCAGCGTGGTGGATTAACAACCAGTTTTTTCACCAACAACTAAAGTAATCAGTAAAAGTATGGGATGTTCACATTGCGGAGGTAAGTAGGAGGGTGTACTACTCGTTCCAGTCTCAAACGACTCCAAAAATTCTTACCATTTCAAACTAAGGTTATTCTTGCACAATCTCTTCTTCTACCACTTATAAACTATGCAGATGTCTGTTTTCTTGACGCAACGGAGGAACTTCTAAATAAACTTGAACGATTGCAGAACTTGTGTATCCGTTTTATTTTTGGTGTTCGAAAGTATGACCATGTGTCCGAATTTCGAACCAGATTAAGGTGGCTACCAATTCGGTAGCGTCGGGATATTCATGTTCTAACTCTTCTTTTCTCTATTCTTCATAATTCTAACTCTCCTGTATATCTTCGAGAACGCTTTGAGTACCTTATCCCCAGGGGTAAACCTTGTCGCTCGGCTGCTTCTCTTCTGCTCCGTACTCCGCGTCACACTTCCAGCCATTATGATGGTTCTTTCACTATTCGTGCAGTGCGTCTTTGGAACTCTCTCCCACACTCAATACGCGACAGAAAGAGAAGGGCTCTTAACGTTTTCAAGAGTAGAATTAGGGAGCATTTCCTCTCTGAATGATCGATAACATTGTATTTATGTAGGTATATTATATAGTTTTATATATACGAGTATGTAAATATATTTATTCTTGTTATATATTTATTTAGGTATATTATATTTTATTTTATAGCATAAATAAGTAGATTTAAATAGACAGTTGTACACTGGAGTTTGCCCTCAGCCACATTATCAATCTCTCTCTATCACTCAGAGGTTTGCTGGTAGAAAACTCATTTTTGAGTTAAGCTCGCCTTTGTACATGACTTCACTGAATTGTAATTTTGTTACTGTAATTTTCTTGTGTACAATAAAGAATAAGAATAAAGTATTAACTTTTATTTGACCTTTAATGTACTACGGCAAATGTGTTTTTTCATTCAAGTAACAGCTAAAGTCAAAGGAGCTGCCATTACACAAACGTCGTAATTTCCCCAAAAATCGTAGGGAGCATTTTTTACAGATGGCATCACTGCAATTTTACTGTCAAGTAGTGCCAAATGTCAAAGTGAAAGTTCTTTGTGACGTTACTTTGTCTGTTACTTTTGATGAAGAAACTGGGCGTTAGTAAGGTCTAACCTACAACTTGATAAAATGACGTTTACTTTAGCTTTCACAGCAGCTTATTGAGCAGTAAAGGTAAGAGGCAAAAGTAACAGTAGAAGCAACAGCTAAAAGTGTGAAGAAACAAATTTTACCGTTACTTTGACTTTGTCATTACTTTTGATGAAGAAACTGGCCGTAAGACCAACACCCTTTTACCCAGCCCAGTAGTCAGTGAGTTTTATTATTTACTCAGTAAACTGAATTATAAATATCAGTTTGTTTTTCAAAGTAAATGCGTCATCCATGTCTACGTGTCAACCCTAGCTCCCAGTTATATCTCAAGAACGTAGTGTTTTTTATCATTACGACTCGTATTATGGGCGCTTGGCATCATTAAGAACTATCCGATGCATATTATTGTGTAGCTTTTAAGTTTAACGTGTGTAAGCAGTGCAGTAGGTGTTGGCGATAATTTATTTTATTATTAATTTTTGTTCTTCCGGGTGGAAGAAATATTATCCGTGATACAGGATAATTCCTAAGGAGACATTTAGTGTAAAACTAGTAAGTAAGTCATTTCTAGTTAATGGAGTACATTTTTATAATAAGCTGCCAAAATCTCTTACAGAGCCTTTGAGGTTAAAAATTTAACACATTGATAAAAATTGACATTCAGAAACTTCTTCTTAAAGGAGAATGATCAACAAGTATGAAAAAAAAACCCAGAGCGAACAGACACAGGATGTAGTTCAGAATTTTTGTGATATTTAGTGATATCATTCTGTAAATATTTCACTATAAGATAAATGTGTGATAATGTGCTATTTCTTTTTCACCAGTACCCCAAGTGTGAGTTTTTTTACGTTACTTACTACTGTAGTTGCGTCACGCCAAAAATGTATGAAAATTTAGGCAGCGCCTCTAGCGGCGAATAGCGTGACTAAAAGAAAAATACATTTTTGTCGTGACGCAACTATAGTAGTAACGTAAAAAACTCACACTTGGGGTACAGGGGGCTTAGACAAAGTAATAATTTAAAAACGATAACGAAGTTCGAAAAGACTAAAATGTATGGGATTGACATAAGCTTCGTTAAGTCACGTGGTCAATCGTCATCGTTATCGCAAGTTGGTAGACAATGTTATACTTCGAAACGAAACGATAAAGAAACGATTTGTTTATCGTCATACAAATGCGTAGACAAGCAGCGCTTTTAGTGTTCGCCTTCGCTTCGATCGTGATCGCCAAAAAAGATAACGAAACGAATGTTAAAACGTTGTAGTTATTGATACTATATGGTCGGATTTCATTCAACAGCGGATTTTTAACACTGAGTAATTACATACTCTTAGGCCTTTCCCAGGCGAGGGTATCCATGAGGATTTTTCAACGAAAAAAAAAATGATATTTATTCTGTGCTAGAGGCATTATTGCAGATCGAATAAAATATAAAATGCATTCTTTACGTTTATTGTGGGCTGCACACAATGAGAACACCTGGGAGAGGCGCCAAAGGCCTTTTTTTGTGTTGGAGTATTTTGGACTTCCAATCTGCCCCCACGTTTATTTAATAAAGATCAGTCATAGTCATAAGTATGTTATAAGTGTAAATGAGATTAAAACGCCAAAAATTTAGTAAGTACTTTTGAAATAAATTGAAAAAACAATAAACATTCGGGGCATCTTCTCATGTGGCCATCGGACCCCAAAGTATAGCTTGTACTATGGGTGTCAGATACTGATCATCATCATCATATCGAAAATCCCCAGTCTAGTAATAACAGAGAAGCGATTACAAGCCAACCTTCATAACCGCAAGGGTGTCTTTACTTGTCCAGATAAACCAAAACACATGAACAAACATTAATCAGATGAATGATTATTTCAGCTGGGAATCAAACACAAAACCCTTGAAAACATAGCTAGGATTGCTAGCCTCTCTTCCGTTATACCAGTCTTTCCAAAAATGTTCATTAAGTCCTGATTTTTTTCCACATGTATGTAGTCTTGCTGACACCACCAATAACAGAATTCAAAATGTTGGTAAGTTCAGTCCATAGTCGGTCTAACCTTACCAGACCTTGTGATCCAGCAAGAGGCCTCGCCAGGTCATGGCTGTAACATAAACAAACAAAGATTCAAAAGTATTTCATTGATAAGATCGCGTCATTGTTTACATTACACACTCATGAATAAAACTTGGATTTACTTACGTATCCATATACTCAAGCAGCGTTGACAATTGTTCGGGACTTGCTAGCACTCTTGATTCCATGTTTTATCACAATTATAACTAAAACAACAACTTAAAAATTCGCGGGTTTGATCCGATTTGACACTTCTTGACTGATCTGACAGCAAAATTTTCGTTTCTTAACGAATTAGCAATTCGACACAACGATCGCGACAATAGAGACGATGACGAATGTAGATATCGTTTCGCTACGAAGCGATGTTACTTTGTCTAAGGACCCAGGAGTGTTTTTTTTTTCGTTAAGATATCTTCGGATTGGGTATGCACGACGATATAATTACATACATACAGTAGATATGTTAATTAACGAAGGGCGTTCCCGTTAAACCGCAATAGAATAGCGTGAAAACAAGCTAAAAAAAAAACTGAAAAATTCGCGAAAAAAAACTGCTATTCCTTACATTTGTTCGCATACCTCGCCAAAATGTAGGGAATAGCAGATTTTTTTTTCGCGAATTTTTACCTTAATATTTTTTAAGCATGGTATGGACGCTATACTATTGCAGGTTAACGGGAAAGTAAAACCGACTTAAAAAAAAAGTAAAGGAGTAAAATAATTATCATATAATAAAATTATCAGTTTCAGAAGTCGGTATAATTCTACGCTGAAACAAATTTAATGCACCGACTTATGAAACTGATAATTATTTTACTCCGTTTTTTTTTTGAAGTCAGTTTTTTCTTTTTTTGTTCTCATTTAAGGCAAAACTGTGGTGGGAACAAGTAAAGGGTTAATTCTCAACCCTCAACAAAATCACAAAACGATTAAAAGTACCACCTTATTCATCACACTTCACCAACCCGGGAACCAAACCCGCACCAATCAGACCCACAATTGCGCCATTGTCTTTTTAAAACGTGTAGTGTGAACCCTATATAATATTTTTAAATGGTATAACCCTTTTATGCTCTTAAAATAAAAAGTACTCATAAAAATACTTATGATTTTTAAATTGTATTTGAAACTCATCCGAGTGTATGATTTTAAAATGGTGGCGCAAACATATTGAGCTTATGTTACGTGACGACGCCACGTTACCACAGTAGATATATGTCGGAATCGAGTCGTATCCAGGACACCAACGCCATCTGGTTGGCGTTCGATAGAGTTAGTGACGCGCGCACCATCGAGTAGTGACTTCAGTACAAGGACTTTATGCGTAGTACTCATTACTTCTATGCTTCAGTATTGAATGTCAGGGGACTCTATGGCTGGCGGTCGACTGAACCATCTCGTGTGCTATGATACGTACCTAGCTTGTTATATTTGCTTGCCTATTTACTGTAATTACAACTGTTAGAATTATAATCTGAGTGTACGATTGCATTTACTTTATCCAACACTATTCACCGGAGCCCACGGTTATAAGGATCAACGATGAGTGCTGTGAATGAGCATTGTGAAGATGTTCATCCGTCATGTATACAAGGTTAGTCAGAAAGGGGGTACTAATCCGAAAGGGTGTTAAAGTAACCATAATAATGAATAACTTTTGTTCTACAACTTTTCCCAAAACTCAATAGTTTAAGAGAAACAGATGTTTAAAAATCTCAAAAAAAAATCTCTAAAATCTATCTATCCCCAGTTATGATCAGCTGCGTTTACATTTTAGGTCATATTTGGGGTCATGAATTAGAAGCACCATTTTCAGAATTTGTAACTAAAGCAGGGATGAAGAATTTTTGAAAAAAAGCTAAGGCGGTCTTGTGCGTTTGATATTCGTTGCGTTTTTGTAATTTCAAATGCGTAATTCGTGAGGAAAAATTGAAGATTTTGATAAGGTTGTTTGGAAGAATCTTTAGTATTATCCCTTAGAATACGTTTTTGGAAAAAAACTAAAAAAAATGTATAATTTGACCTTCAATATCTCCAAAACCAATGGTTTCCCAGGTATAGTCTGGTAGAAAAAAATGATCCCAATGATGGGTAGAATATGTGGTTTTCGTTATTGTTAAGGGTCTTTTTACACCCGATGTAATTATACAAGGTTAGTCGGAAAGGGGGTACTAATCCGAAGCCCACTTATAGTATCACTGATGACTGTTTGAAAGCAAGTGTTAAAATTTCAAAATTCGATATATTTTTTTCCAAATAAAATGATTTTTATTTTAGTTTTTTTCAAAAACTCTTCATCCCTGCTTTAGTTATAACTTCAGAAAATGGTGCTTCTAATTCATGACCCCAAATATGACCTAAAATGTAAACACAGCTGATCATAACTGGGGATAGATAGATTTAGGAGTTTTTTTTTTTGAGATTTTTGAACAACTATTTCTCTTAAACTATTGACTTTTGGGAAAAGTTGTAGAACAAAAGTTATTCATTATTATGAGTATTTTAACACCCTTTCGGATTAGTACCCCCTTTCTGACTAACCTTGTACATGACAGCTGATGGCTTCTGATGGACATAACATCACGTACTTGGCGTCACATAAGCTCAATCTGTTTGCAAATACTTGCACTGTTGTACAGTCAACGTCATACGCAAGTATACAGCGTTACATCGAATGGAAATACATCGAATTAACCTGCATTATTCGCATTCTATTTCTCACACTGCTGGTAGCGTAGTGCGTCGGGTCGTTGAGCTCCCTAAAATAAGGTTGAGCTACACGATAGCTGATGTATTCGTACCGTCAGTTGGGACAGGTCAACTGAAACCTGCCGTGTGAGCACGGATCTTTTTATGGAGTCGATTCGAGAAATGTATCTATTCTAAACGACAAATTTGACATAAGATATAGATAAAACGACAGCAGTTGTCGTTTTATCTGTACAGGGTGTAAACGAATTCGTGTAATTCCTTAAAACCACATGATCTACTACTGGTGGAGATTGGCCCCGCACGGTATTTAGATAGATTAAAAACAAAAAAATTTTTTTTTTTCATTCCGTAGCTGTTACTCGTATTTGTCGAATCTAAACCACCTAATAAGGACTCAGTAAAAAAATAAGAATGTTTTTTTTTTGCAAATTTTTTTTTTATTTGAGTGAACATTTTGATGCCACGCATAAATTAATAAAAGCACGGCGACACGGCTGACGGGTACGACTAACGCGATATCGCTCTTTACAGTCAGGTTACTCGAGCCTCTAAAATGACTCAAGAAATAGAAAACCAAGTTTTTTTAAATAATTTTTTTCAGTTGGTTTTCAGAAATACCCATCTGCCTAGCCTTTTCCCAACTATGTTGGGGTCGGCTTCCAGTCGAACCGGATGCAGCTGAATATCAGTATTTTACATGGAGCGACTGCCTATCAGACCTCCACAACCCAGTAACTGGGTAATACGATACTCTTGGTAAGACTGGTTGTCAGACTTTCTGGCTTCTGACCAACAGTAACGACTGTCAAAGATCTACAAATGACAGCCGGGACCAACGGCTTTATGTGCTTTCCGAGGCACGGAGGAAACTCGCTATGGTAAATGGTCACCCATCCACAGACCAACCTCGGCAAGCGTGGCTTAACCCGGAAGATCGGTCTATGCGGCTGTAATTATTTAGCCACGAGCTCCTCCAGCTCCAGCTTTACAGAAATACCCATTTAGGGTTAATCTGTGTCACCAGTAGATCACGCGGTTTGAAGGAATTACACGAATTCGTTAACAACCTGTATGTTATGTCAAATTTGACATTGATTTGACGTTTAGAATAGATAAATTTCTCGAATCGACTCGATAAAAGATCCGTGCTCGCACCGCAGCTATGGCTCTTTACTCAAAAGGCCATTCCATACGTGCTCTATATTGTTGCACTCACATAGTTTTAAACCACAATGTCTAGACTTTAAAAGAGACCTGGAAGAGAGCGGGAAGAGAATACCTGGTTTTAGTATACTGTGGAGGAACGAGGTGTGGTATTCCTCAAACCATAGGGAAGATCCTCCAACCAGGCGGAGTCTTGTGCCTGGAGCGCTACTGCCACACGGTTAATTTTTTTTTCTATTGCACTGCTGTAGATCGTCCTAGGGGACCGTTTCTACGTAACCGGGCAGTTATTGGCGAGACCTGAAGGGTCTCCAGCCAATGGTGGGGAAGTAAAATACTTAACCTAAGCTAACTACTTGTACTACACTAACATCATGACTACCTGCAACAACAGCACTAAGGGCGACCCCTAGTGGGACTCGGACCTCGGCTTAGGGCGTTGCTGGCTGGGACTTAGGGGCGGGGGACAGTTTGATGGGAGCTGAATTATCGGTGTGACTGCGGAGTCTGAAGAGACGACCGGCTCTACGACGGGAGAGCTCGGTGGATCGTGACCGGCGGCGGTGGGACGTCGCGACGGGTCTCGTCGGCGAGGACGGAATGCCGGACGGCAGCGGAACGATCATCAGTTTGCCTATACAATTTCATGTAACGAAACCATATCACGATTCATTTCGATATCAACACCATCTAGTTGTACAATTTGAACTAATAGAAAATTAATATTAAACACTATGTATGTTTGTATGTTGCCATTTATTCCTTAATCGATTAATGCTAAAATTATACCGATTATTTCCGGCTGTTCGGTTGAATGACTAATCGACCTCGTTTAAGATAATCGTCAGTCAACGATTAATCGGTTAAAAATAGCCGATTAATCGGCTTAAAGACTTTCGGTATAGCACTCTTTTCATGGTCAATTAGCGCCAAGCAATTTTCGTAATTTCGCTTGGCATTATTTGGTGAGACAATCATTATTCTTCACTGTGTGTAACTGAAGGGTAAAGCCCTCTTCTCATACACAGAAGGAACAAACATACTTAAAGAAGGATAGTCAGAAAGGGTGTTAAAGTACCCATAATAATGAGTAACTTTTGTTCTACAACTTTCCTCAAAAGTCAATAGTTAAAGAGAAATAGCTGTTCAAAAATTATATAAAAAATACGCTAAAATCTATCTATCCTCAGCTATGATCAGCTGTGTTTACATTTTAGGTCATATTTGGGGTCACAAATTAGAAGCTCCATTTTCTGAATTCGTAACTAAAGTAGGGACGAAGAATTTTTGAAAAAACTCATATGAACATTATTTTACATGGAAATAAAAATTATCGAATTTTGAAATTTTAACACTTGCTTTAAAACCGTCATCAAGTGATACTTTAAGCCTCAATTTACACCGCCGCGGAATGGAATGGAAGCGTCAATTTCGCCTCATGACGGTAGATGGCGCGCAAATTTGCGGGAATGCTCGAGAATTCGTGGATGAGGAGCTCGTGGCTAAATAATTACAGCCGCATAGACCGATCTTCCGGGTTAAGCCACGCTTGCCGAGGTTGGTCTGTGGATGGGTGACCATTTACCATAGCGGGTTTCCTCCGTGCCTCGGAAAGCACGTAAAGCCGTTGGTCCCGGCTGTCATTTGTAGATCTTTGACAGTCGTTACTGTTAGTCAGAAGCCAGAAAGTCTGACAACCAGTCTTACCAAGAGTATCGTATTACCCAGTTACTGGGTTGTGGAGGTCTGATAGGCAGTTGCTCCATGTAAAATACTGATATTCAGCTGCATCCGGTTCGACTGGAAGCCGACCCCAACATAGTTGGGAAAAGGCTAGGCAGATGATGATGCTCGAGAATTCCCGCGCATTCCAGCGAATCATCACTATAAATCGCTTGGCGATGTAACTTTGAATGATAGATTGAGGAATGATGTGATAAGATAAAGTTGCGGTTTAAAAGATGATGTAGTGACAAAAATTGAAAGAAGTATGCTTAGGTGGTTTGGTCATGTTGAAAGAATGAGTGCACGGCGATTAACAAAAGGAATTTATAAGACGGATGTCAGTGGAAACGTAGAGGACGCCCTAGAAGGACATACATCGATGTTATTGGTGATGTTGTTCAAAAAGGACAGGTACGTGGTACTCTCAACCCCCATCTTGACTTACGCTAGTGTCGTGTTTGCACACGTTAAGCCTTCCCGTTTCAAATCCTTCCACACCCTCCAGAATCGAGAGTTGTGCAGAGCCGCGGCTGCTCCGTGGTTCATGCGTAACGTTCAACTCCATCTCGATCTTAAAATGCCAACCATCAGGCAATACCTTAAACGCATTTCCAAGCGTTACTTCAACACTGCCCCCCTCCATCCGAACCCCCTAGTCGCCGCAGCGGCCGACTACAGTCCCTCTCTCATAAGTAAAGTTCGCCGTCCCAGGCACACACTTTTAGAACCCGATGACGAAATTAGCCTCCTCCAGGAGGCGAGTAAATCGACCAGCACACTACACAACGTTCGCCGCCGTCCGGCATACCGTCCTCGCCGACGAGGCCCGTCACGATCCACCGAGCTCTCCCGTTATAGAGCCGGTCGTCTCTTTAGACTCCGCAGTCACACCGATAATTCAGCCCTCATCAAGCTGTCTCCCCCCCCTAATCCCCTGCCACCAACGCCCTAAGCCGAGGTCCGAGTCCCACTAGGGGTCGCCCTTAGTGCTGTTGTTGCAGGTAGTCACGATATTAGTGTAGTTCAAGTAGTTAGCTTAGGTTAAGTATTTTACTTCCCCCCCATTGGCTGGAGACCCTTCAGGTCTCGCCAATAAACTGCCCGGTTACGTAGGACGACCTACAGGAAACCAAAAGAAAAAAAAAAGTACTCTCAACCGTCGTGTATGACAAGATGTGTGAACGTGGACGAAGCGAAAGGAGTATGTAAGGATCGTAGCATGTGGCGTTCTACAGAGTTTATGCATGTACTTTACTAAGTACTAAGTTAGCAGCAGTTCAACGGGGTCGGGTTAACTTACAATCTCTCGTTCGCCAGTCAAAGCCTTGTATGACTCACAGTTAGAAACTTACTGCCATAGTACAATACAACTAATAAGTTACATCGACTAAGACGTAATTTATTGTGTCCTTTATTTATTGTATACTAGCTGTACCCGCATGCGTTGCAATGCACTTTTTCCTACTTACTACCTACCTACTACCTACCTACTACCTACCTACTACCTACCTACTACCTACCTACTACCTACCTACTACCTACCTACTACCTACCTACTACCTACCTACTACCTACCTACTACCTACCTACTACCTACCTACTACCTACCTACTACCTACCTACTACCTACCTACTACCTACCTACTACCTACCTACTACCTACCTACTACCTACCTACTACCTACCTACTACCTACCTACTACCTACCTACTACCTACCTACTACCTACCTACTACCTACCTACTACCTACCTACTACCTACCTACTACCTACCTACTACCTACCTACTACCTACCTACTACCTACCTACTACCTACCTACTACCTACCTACTACCTACCTACTACCTACCTACTACCTACCTACTACCTACCTACTACCTACCTACTACCTACCTACTACCTACCTACTACCTACCTACTACCTACCTACTACCTACCTACTACCTACCTACTACCTACCTACTACCTACCTACTACCTACCTACTACCTACCTACTACCTACCTACTACCTACCTACTACCTACCTACTACCTACCTACTACCTACCTACTACCTACCTACTACCTACCTACTACCTACCTACTACCTACCTACTACCTACCTACTACCTACCTACTACCTACCTACTACCTACCTACTACCTACCTACTACCTACCTACTACCTACCTACTACCTACCTACTACCTACCTACTACCTACCTACTACCTACCTACTACCTACCTACTACCTACCTACTACCTACCTACTACCTACCTACTACCTACCTACTACCTACCTACTACCTACCTACTACCTACCTACTACCTACCTACTACCTACCTACTACCTACCTACTACCTACCTACTACCTACCTACTACCTACCTACTACCTACCTACTACCTACCTACTACCTACCTACTACCTACCTACTACCTACCTACTACCTACCTACTACCTACCTACTACCTACCTACTACCTACCTACTACCTACCTACTACCTACCTACTACCTACCTACTACCTACCTACTACCTACCTACTACCTACCTACTACCTACCTACTACCTACCTACTACCTACCTACTATCTACCTACTACCTACCTACTACCTACCTACTACCTACCTACTACCTACCTACTACCTACCTACTACCTACCTACTACTATCCTATGTCCTTCTCCTGGCTCTAAACTACCTCCCTGCCAATTTTCAGCTAAATCGGTTCAGCCGTTCTTGAGTTATAAGTGAAGTAACTAACACGACTTTCTTTTATATATATAGATGTATATGTTACGGCTAATAGCCGAAGTGTGGCTACACCTAGTTTTAGCCGGGTACAACTAGGTGCAGCCGGCCACATGCGGTTAAACTTAGATGTATCCTACTTATCCTCGGGTAGAACTAGGTTTACCCTTCATCATAGCGGGTAGAACTAGGTGCAGCCGCACACCGGTGGGTAAGGGGAACCCCGACACGGATAGGTTAGGTTCGAAGGGGATGACGGGGGCTAGAGTGAGCGAGCGAAGCGAGCGAACGAAGCCCCCGTCATCCCCTTCGTGTTAGGTTACTTTAAACCCTGCAGACAGAAATAGGAGCCCCGCTCTGCGGGGCTCCGTCGACTCAAGCTACACCTAGTTCTAACCAACTGCTACTGGTTGCACCTAGTTGTACCCGGCTAAACCTAGGTGTAACCGCTATTCGGCTTTTACCCGTAACATATACATAAAATTACATAATTACATTTTATTATATTGTCAAGCTAGTGTGGATGGTTTATCTGTTGCCATTAATAATTTAAACCGGGATTTGAGAGCTATCAAGAGTTGGTCTGATAGGATAGACCTTCGTAAGTACGATCACGTGTCGGCTTATCGATCCCTGCTAAAATGGATGCCTATTCGTCAGCGTAGAGTGATGAGGGCACTGACTACTTTGTTCTCTTTTCTCGACTCTCCCACTTCTCCGACTTATCTTACCCCTCATTTTCAGTATATATGCTCTAATCATAATAGAAATCTTCGCTCCTCGCATAATCGTCTTTTACAATGTCCCTCTCACCGCTCTGACTTTATACATTCTTCCTTCTTTGTCCAGTCTATTCTTCTTTGGAGTGCGCTTCCCTTGGAAATCAGGATGGCCACCAGTATCTATTCTTTCAAAATTAAATTACGTGAACATCTACATATCATCTATATCTATCATCTGTGTAAACAAGGGGTTGCCAGAATCATCTCAGCAAAGATTTGTTTCTATATTATTGTAGGTACTATACATTATGTATGTTAATTAATATAATATACAGGGTGTAAAAAGACCCATCACATAGCCGAAATCTACGCACTCTGTACATCAAACTAAACGACATTGACCATAAATAATTGCTGGGAAACGACTTTTATTTTTTGGCATAATTATGAAAAAATACTTTTTTTTTGTAGCGCGCAATTCGTGGTTGTGGCGATGCCGCGCGTTTGCATGCGTGCAGCGGCCACACAGCCGAGCCAAGGCGGTCGTGTGCGTTTGATATTCATTGCGTTTTTGTAACTTCAAATGCGTAATTTGTCAGGAAAAATTAAATTTTTGATAATGTTTGTATGGAAGAAAGTTTAGTAGGTATTATCACTCAGAATACGTTTTTGGAAAAAACTAAAAAAAAAATGTTAACTTTGACTTTCAATATCTCCAAAACCAATGGTTTCCCAGGTATGGTCTGGTAGAAAAAAATGATCCCAATGATGGGTAAAATATGTGGTTTTCGTTATCGTTAAGGGTCTTTTTACACCCGATACATTATGTATATTAATTAATATAATATATAATATGTAGTTTAGTAGTATAGTAGTAGAGGAGCTCGTGGCTAAATAATTACAGCCGCATAGACCGATCTTCCGGGTTAAGCCACGCTTGCCGAGGTTGGTCTGTGGATGGGTGACCATTTACTATAGCGAGTTTCCTCCGTGCCTCGGAAAGCACGTAAAGCCGTTGGTCCCGGCTGTCATTTGTAGATCTTTGACAGTCGTTACTGTTGGTCAGAAGCCAGAAAGTCTGACAACCAGTCTTACCAAGAGTATCGTATTACCCAGTTACTGGGTTGTGGAGGTCTGATAGGCAGTCGCTCCATGTAAAATACTGATATTCAGCTGCATCCGGTTCGACTGGAAGCCGACCCCAACATAGTTGGGGAAAAAGGCTAGGCAGATGATGTTAATATATATGTAGTTTATGATTATTGATATATATTTATGTATGCATGTGAATATGAAATCTATTGGTCAAACTTTCAGGCTTCTGAGTACCCGTAATGACTGTCATAGGTGTTCGTATGACACTTGGGATTGACGGCTTAACGTATTTTTCGAGGCACGGAGTGCTCTCGATGTGTTAAGTTACCTAGCGTAGCTTAACATTGCAAATCATATGATCCCCGCGCTAGTTAGAGAGACGAGACGAGACGAAGTAACGAGAGTAATAAATTCACTAAATAATACCAAGGCAGTAGGTTATGACACAATATCGACATATATAATTAAAAGATGCAGTAAAGAAATAGCTAAACCATTAAGTTATTTAGTCAATCTCTCATTTGAACAAGGTATTTTCCCCGAAAAACTCAAACTCTCCGTGGTTAAGCCTTTTCATAAAAAAGGATGCAAGGAAGACTTAAATAACTACAGACCAATCACACTTATCCCGGTATTCTCCAAGATCTTTGAAAGGTTGATGTCGACACGTATAACTAATTTTTTAAATAAGCATGATGTCATAACTGAAGAACAAAACGGTTTTCAAAAAGATAAATCAACAACATTAGCGGCATTTTCTCTAGTCCAAACAATTACATCAAATATTGATAAACGACAACCAACTACTGCTATATTTTTTGATATGAGCAAGGCGTTTGATGTCGTTAAACATGAAATACTACTCTGCAAATGTGATAGATATGGGATCAGAGGACCGGCTCTTGATTGGATACAAAGCTATCTAACCAATAGAGAACAGTGTGTCGAAATCACACAATTAGATGAAAAATTAGAATCCAAACCTTTCAGATCTGTGTATAAGCGTAATAATTTCGGCGTGCCACAGGGTAGCGTGTTAGGACCGCTACTATTTCTTCTTTATATTAACGACATGCCAAATATTTTGAAGCACAAATGTATACTCTTCGCGGATGACATATCAGTGATTGTTACTAGAGACCGCAACGAAACAAACTACGAAGATTTATTAAACACAACCATTGAATCGGTATTAAACTGGCTAGAAGCTAATAATCTAACAGCAAACCTAACGAAGACTAATAATACAATAACAAAAAAACTAATAGTACAATTTTCAAATTACAATAATAAAATTAACAATATAGTAACAACCGCTCGTGGAACTGTAGTTGAAGAAGCAACTAATACAAAGTTCTTAGGCATCGTGTTAGATAAACACTGCAACTGGAAAAATCACATCGAGAATGTCTGCACTCGTATAAATAAATTTGTGTATGCGCTCAAAAAATTAAAAAAACTTGCAGGCGAAAGAGCAGCTACTACTGCCTATCACGGTTATGTGGGTTCAGTGCTTCGATATGGTTTACTTCTTTGGGGAAACTCAACTGATATCAACAAGGCTTTTATCACACAAAAGAAGTGTATACGGGCGATTTGTGGGGCAATGCCCTTAGATTCATGTAGACCGCTCTTTAAAAAACTAAAAATATTAACATTAGCGTCTCTTTACATTTTTGAAATTGCAATGTTCGTAAAAAAGCACTCAAAAATGTTTGTTAAAGTATCAGATTCCAAAAAACATCTGTCGAGGGACAAAACTAAACTAACAGTTCCAAAATGTCTAACCACCTTACACCAAAAAAATAGCTCCGTAATGTTAGTTAAGATTTACAATAAAATTCCCCGAGCTCTACGGGAACTTCCACTCAACTACCTAAGAAAAAGACTTTTTAAATGGTTGGTCGATAAGTGTTTTTATAATTTAAAAGAATTCCTTGACTGTAAAGATAAAATTTAAATATTATTATATAATTGAAGTAGGGACAGGCAATATATTAATTTGAATAATTTAATAAGTATGTAAATGAGTATAATTATAATGTAGTTATTAATGGATGCACCTATTTTTTTTTTATTGTTTGTATAAATTTGCATGCCGCCATGTCGGCGAAACATGATGTACTATCACGAAATGTACTAACTTGTGACCATGTTTTCTGGCAAATAAATATATTTCTATTTCTAGTTAATTTGCCACGAGCCTCACAATAGTGTCGGTTGTCTAAACAAGTTCTAAGAAAACCATAAATCATTTTTTTTTCAATCGTAATTAAAAGGCTGAATGGCGAGCTACCTCAGCGTGTTTATAAAAAAGATACAATTGAAACGTCAAACGCTTTTGTCATAGTTTGACACCTCGAAGAATGGGATTGTGTGAGTTGTTTGAATTATATTTAAGTGGGTTCTGTAGATTTATTTTTATTCGCGCCTTATTTGTTGCAATGAAAATCTTCATCTAAGATTAACTGAACTGTGAGATCTGGGGCCTAATTCTCCTAAAATAAATCTTGATAAATCACAACTGAACCAAGGCCGAACCGTTCATTCAGACAGTTCTCAATTTCAAAAGCTATCAAATTGTTTGACACAAAAAACAAAATCAATCATTTTGAAAGTTTTCGAAAACAAAAACTGACTGACGGTTGTGGTTCGATTGCGTTTGGCAACAATTTATTTTAGGAGAATTAGGCCCCTGTTTTGCTGGGGAGTTTGTTGCGCCGTGTCTTCTTCACAGCATAAACACTAGGATGTGTTGAAGGGAGGGTGAATGTCTGTTGTAATTTTGACGTTTAAAAAGTACTTATTTTCTGAATAGTTTAAATTTTTTTTTTATTTTGTTATGGTTTATAGCTAAGCAGATTAACTACTATAATATAAAGCTTACGAAGATTTAAAAACAATTATTGTAAAGTAGTTTAACGAATGAGTTAAAGTGATTAAAAAATGCCTAATTTGTCAATGCAACATGGTTGAGCTGAGCGACGTCGAAGTATGCGTCATGCTCGTGAACGTAACTGCTATGGCAATCATTTTAAAAAGCTAATTTTCTCATTGCTTTTTATGTTCTTAATCGCATATACATTAATCTAGATTGTTCTTTCTCCATTACTCCAATGAAAATTTACAAACCATTATTATTTTAACCGCTAGCGGCCCGACCGACGAACCGGTTCGTCAGTGCCATTGTTTATCTATTGTGACTATAATTACAGTACTTGAGACTTACTGAGACTAAAAGTTTGTCCTTGGGTTTTCCTGCCGGCTCTTCTCCATAGGAAATACTACTTGGAACCGAGCACCTAGTGTTGACCTTTTGAAAGTATCAGTAATCTGGTCTACTTGAAATAAAAAATCTTTGACTTGACTTGAATGCATTGATGGATTTTTGGTAACTTAGTGTGAGGTTCTGGATTTGGCTCTTGAACAAGCAAAGTTTAATTAGGTATTTCCTTATAGAAAGTTCTTAGTTATAGTTATAGCATCAGACTTAAGTTCGACCGGCGAGTTATCCGCTATCTAACGTGTTAAGGCTGATTTACACGACGCCAGTTTCTTGAAGCAACTGTCATGCTATCTCTGTTTTTTCGCTGAGTAAGACAAAAATACAGAACGAATCTTTATACAATCCTACCCTTCAAATTTCACAAGCATGACGGTTTAATAAGTATGTAATCTAAAAAAACTTGAAAAAAGAAAGAAAAACCGACTCAAAAAAACTGAAAAGAGTAAAATAAGTAATTATTTACTATATTATTAAAGTAACAGTTTCAAAAGTCGGTGTTAATGCTAATGCTACGCTGAACCAAATTGAAGGCACCGACTTCTGAAACTGTTAATTTTATAATATGGTAATACATTACGTTTTTCATTTGTTTTAGAAAAGTTTTTTTTTAATAATTTATCTGTTATAAGTGGCATAAACAAAACATTAACATGCAATTACAGTAATCGCGAGTGATTTGCTGTTATCCATTGAAACGTTCCATTGTTTATCTCCGAAGATCATCATCAGATCTTCATCAAATTTAAATGGGACCACCTCGGAAGAATACTCTTTCATACAAAAAAATAATCATTAAAATCGGTTCACAATTGGCGACGATACTGATAAAAAAACAAACAAAAGCCAAATTGAAAACGTATTCTACTTTTTTTGACGTCAGTTAAAAAATACTTAATGTAGAAGCACAGAAAACTTCTTACGTCCACCAAAATTAATTTAATTTGACAGCTTTATAATTAGTACAACTTTTGTTCAAAAGGGTCCTCCTCCAAACGGATCCCTAAATCAACGCAGCGGGTAGACGTCAAACCGAGACATTTTAATTAAATTCCGATCTTTTTTGTCTGTTTGTCTGTGTGTTTGTATATGTATACAATGTAGACAAAACCTGGTGAAAGCTTCTGTATGTATTGTTTATTTTCAAGTAACTATGAGTGTTATAGAATACTTAAAGATGGCCTCCATTTGGTAACCATTTTTTCTTATTTAAAACAAAAACGTTGCCCCCACACTAAGATTTCTCTTGTATCGTGGATGCGTTTACAGACACAAATCTCACATACACAAACGCCCAGACCCGAAACAACCATCTGTAGGCCATACAATTTTTTTTTCCGTGTGGGAATCGAACCCACGACCCGTAACGCAGAAACCAATCGCTTAGCCACTGCACCAAACGTGTCGTCAAACGTCGACTTGTCGCCAGCGACAAATCCGACGGATAGGCGCGCGTGTGAATGGAGATCCCTATGGTTCGCGGTTCGGCGATACGATAATATGACAACGAGTCACCATGTTTGTGTTTGATATTTAGTATATTTATGGCTCGACTAGTGCATAATTAAAGTTCGCGCTCGACAATACACGTGTGTCATTCATATAAACCTCCAAACGGTACCATACTGTTAATTAGCGACGTCAAATCTGTGGAGCGACTGTAACATGTTTTTGTTTAAGTTTGTCCTACAGTTGCAGCACACATCTGCGTTGAATGACGCGTTGTTAATATTGTTTCTCACACATTTTTACTTGCAGTGTCAATGAAGGGACGTGCCATGATATCGTAGTTGATATCTACCAGAGTGCTTCACAGTATCCTGTTTTAAAATCCAGTGCATCATAAATCTATACATGCCAGGGTATTCGCAAATTGACACGTAATTGGCTGGGGGACGGTAACTAAGATGGACAGGCGACACGCGACCCAGAGTACAGTTGACAACTACAGTAATAGAGCGTACTAAAGTCCAAGTCATTTTTTTCCGATTTTGAAAAGAAGGGGGTTGGCAATACGATGCGTATTTTTTTTTCTAAACGGTCTTTTCGTCGCCACGTCCTCAATGTCAAATCGGGGACTAATGATAGGGAAGAAAAATGAGAAAAAAAAAACACTTTTTTTTCTTTAGATTTGTGTTAACATTTCACCCATGCCATGGTAACCTTGAACCTCGAAAACCATTTAATTTAGTAAGTAATATTATTTACTTAAAGTAAAAGTCTTAACCCAAAGGCCGTCCCATACAAGAAAAATCAAAATAAATTCTAAAAATCAAAAAACCCGACTGCATAAAAAGCGAACTGAAAAGACGGAAACAAGATGATAAGATAAAGTTAAACTTACGTAGGTTTTCAAAAAATCATACGGAGTATGAAATCATAACATGCAGTCGGAGGCTACGTATGGTTTTGGCCAGTCAGGTTTCGAATCACATAATTCGTATGTATTCTTAAACGAAGCGTATGGCTGCAAAATGGTCTAGGCAACATCATTTAATTTTAACCTATAACCATTGCACGGCTTATACGAATCGATAGACACCTCATACATTAAAATCCATTCAACCGTTGGGATGCTTCGAGGGTATAAAGAATCCCACATACATAGATATGCGTGAAGAACATAACCCTGTCTTTGGTGTTGCGCAGTCGGGTAAAAAGAGGTATTTTTTCAACGTTTTTTATTCCTGCTCTATCTTAATAACGGTAATACATACAAGCGTGAAACTTGGTATGCCCAGTAGTGGAACAGTATCAAACTAATTATGCTAACTAGTTAATATTAACTATCTGTCAAAAATCATCAAAGTCAAGAAATATAGCAAAACTTTTGTGAATTCAATATAGGCTCGCCTACAGCTCTGCTCACCTCCTTACCGAAATAACGACGGCTTATTATCTTGTCAGCGGTGAAGACACGACCTGTTCAAACATGTCATGTCATTCAAAGATAATGTATCTTACAACCACACGTAAAGCCGGGACTACACTGGAGGCAGCCGAGTCGAGCGGCTGCCTCGACTCGCGGTCACTGGCGCAACTACCGTATGGCTAGGCGGTACAGTGTACCGGGGCCCCCAAGCTCGAGGGGCCCCTCGGCCTCCATGAACGACGTTCCAAAAAGTTATAAATCCTAGTTGAATAAAGAATTTTTGACTGTAACTTTTTGGCCCTTAACCAACGACTTTTACGTGAAAGCGTGACAAACAAACAATTCAATTCAATTCAAATACTTTATTTGCTAGAACATGGTACGTACAATGGTCTTACAAGGTTATCGATTCCGACATATTCTGCCACATGCGGCGTGCAAATATACAAGGTTAGTCGGAAAGGGGGTACTAATCCGCAGGCCAGTATCACTGACGACTGTCTTAAAGCAAGTGTTAAAATTTCAAAATTCGGTATTTTTTTTTAATGCAAACGGATTTTTATTTTAGTTTTTTTCAAAATTTCTTCATCCCTGCTTTAGTTACAAATTCAGAAAATGGTGCTTCTAATTCATGACCCCAATTATGACCTAAAATGTAAACACAGCTGATCATAACTGGGGATAGATAGATTTTAGAGTTTTTTTTTTGAGATTTTTGAACAGCTGTTTCTCTTAAACTATTGACTTTTGGGAAAAGTTGTAGAACAAAAGTTATTCATTATTATGTGTACTTTAACACCCTTTCGGATTAGTACCCCCTTTCTGACTAACCTTGTATATGACATTTAAAATATTATTAGGAATTTACGATTAAATAATTATCTGCTTTGGATTGCCAGCGTGTCCTCCCACTCAATGGCGAACGTTCACAGGCAAGAGTCCAGCTGTGGCGAGATAAGGCTTCTCTACCCACTCCATTTGTTGCCCCTTCCGAGGATCTCCCACCTGGGCATGAGTTGCCTTGGCTGACCTGGAAGTCTCTAAATAGACTTCGGACTCAGGTTGGTCGAAGCAAGGAAAATCTGCTCAGGTGGAAATTTGCGGGTAACTCAAACCTTGAGTGTAAATGTGGTGCCGTTCCGCAAACTATGGCGCACTTAACATCATGCCCCGCCTGCCCTGTTACCTGTACACCTCAAGAACTAATGGACGCTACGGATAGTGCTAAACTCGTTGCTGAGTTCTGGGCCGACACAGTGTAGATTGTCATCGACACGCTAAGAAGAAGAAGAATTATCTGCTGCGTTATACATGATGCTTACTAGTAAATATCTTTGCTTTATTATGCCCTGCAGTGGGCGATAACAAGCTGATGATGAAGTAGTTTTGCACCTTCAAAGTATTTAGTTTAATTAAAATAGGGTCCCAATTTCATTTTTGCCCTGGAGCCCTTGGTTACATAGCTACGCCACTGCCCGCGGTATGACAAGTCGACTATGTTGCGGGTCGAGGCATGCTGCGACTTGAACCAAATGAGGGGATCACGTGGCTAGGTCCTGAATAAAATTTGTATGGCATTTATATAGTTGTTTCGGGTCTGGGCGTTTGTGTATGTGAGATTTGTGTCTGTAAACGCACCCACGATGCAGAAGAAATCCCAGTGTAGGGCAAATATTAGTAAAAAAAAACGACTTCAAAAAAACCAGCTTAACAGTTTAATCTAATATTAATTTCTACTTTGATATTATGTTACATAATACTTTGTATTAAAGCACTTTTGCTTCCCATATTACTGCTAAATCAATTGTAAGCGGGACATAGATTCAATGGGAGGCTAATTGTACATCATTTGTTCCTTTGTGGTCATAATTATATTATGTGAGATATATTAATTAAGTAGGTATTTGGTTTAGTTTTTGTAAACAAAAACGGTATTACTTAACTATTAAAGAAACATGCAAGCTTCCTGCTTAAAAGACTAGGGGGCCTACTTCCTAAGTCCGTCAACGAAGTAGCCCGTCCGAAAGTAGTCAGAAGCGTAGGAGTGAACAAAACAAGGGACAAGTTCAACTTTTCGGACGGGCAAAAACACATCGGTAGTAGGAACAACTGTCCAATCGTGTTATCATTCATTCTTAGTTCGGGCCCCGAAATAATCGTATGTCCGTAGGTGATAGGGAGTAGGAAACGCTCGTAACTAAGGCCAAAACCACGGACTTGGTGCTTAGGGAGTAGACCCCCAGAATCAGCCTAGTGATCGGTCGACGGTTGTGATGTGCTCGATATGTAAGTTTGGGCTCAAAGTCAAAGTTTTTTTAAAATTTTCAAATAGACCAGATTTCAGACACTTTTAAAACGTCAAAACTGGGTGCACGGTTCCAAAAGGTAGGTTCCATGGAGAAGAGCCGGCAAGAAACACCAAGAAAACTCTTTTTAAAATAGTAGGTAGATCATGATAGTTCCAATACAGTAGTGTGAGAAATAGAATGAGAATAATGCAGGTTAATGTAAGAAATAAACTCACATAAGAGTAATAAATAGAAAAATATGCCTTCTAGGATTGCCATAGCAGTTAAGAGCTGACCAGTCCCGACAGACAGCACCCGTTCACGAGAATGACGTGCACATCCACATCGCTCAGCTCAACCATATTGTAAGGAACCCAACGCCCGGATATACAACGCCACCATTAGCAGGACATTTAAGTGAGCATGGACATTTAAATGGATGTGCATGAATTTGTTGCAACCTGTTGCAGACAGGAGAAAAAAATGGTTCGGATTGCCGCGTGCGCACCGGTCTTTGCTGCGCAAGAGTGTGTAAGTTTTTTTGTGTATTCCTACATAAACCTGACTGTTGTCTGGCAGTTGAGGCATTGTAGTGACATGCAATGATAATGACTTATCCTCTTATGAATCCGAAATAAATAATGTAATCAAAATAGTAACTGAATGGCTTTCTAATAATAATCTTACTGCAAATCTAAATAAAACAAATTATATACAATTCCAAACTAAATGTAGTAAAACTAAGAATTTAAAAATAATATGCAATGGACATGAATTAAAAGAGAGAAGCAGTGCTAAGTTCTTAGGGATAACTGTAGACAAGCATTGTGACTGGAAGGAACATATTGATCTAATGTGTAAGAAAATTAATAAATATGTCTATGCATTGAATAAATTACGCAAGACTGTGTCCGTAGAAACAGCGCTGACTGCTTATCATGGCTACATAGCATCTGTCTTGCGTTATGGATTGTTATTATGGGGCAACTCTACTGACATACACAAAGCATTTCTCTGTCAGAAAAAATGTGTGCGAGCTATTGTGGGTATACCGCCTTACGAATCATGTAGACCTGTTTTTAAAAGCCTCAAAATTCTCACCTTGCCTTGCATGTATATAATTGAAATAGGTGTATTTGTAAAAACACATAAGGATCTGTTTGTCACGGCAAAAGAAATATTTCCGAGAAGTACAAGAAACGGCGACCGGCTAGTTATAGGCAGAAAACCGAGGACGACTCTTTTTCTGAAAAGCTCATACTGTATGTGTCTTAAAATATACAATGCAATACCAGAGCCCATTAAAGTACTTCCTGTCAATAGGTTTAAAAAGAAATTAAAAGAATGGCTCCTGGAAAAAATTTATTATAAAATAGATGATTTATTGAACAATTATTAATTAATGTGACATATTATTATTATATCTATGCTACTTGACAATCTGACATTACCCTGATTAATTAATTGAATTGGTAGTTTATTAACTTAATTTAATGTAACTAGTTGTAATTTTATGGTATACTATTGCCAAAATTTCACATGTCTATCTAAGACAAAATGGGCTGAACACTGTAATACCTTAAGACCATAATGTACCCTATTTTATGTGAAAATAAATGAATTGAATTGAATTGAGGCTGTCATGCTCACTAAAATGTTCTGCTGACGGTGGCGTTGTGTATTGGGTTGTTAAGTTCCCTACAATATGGTTGAGTTAAGCGATGCTGATGCGCTCGTCATGCTCGTGAACGGGTGCTGTCTGTCGGGACTGGTCAGCTCTTACATGCTATGACAACATTAAGGCAATTTCTCATTGTTATTCTTGTACTACTGACATTGACCTACATTATTCTCACATTAACTGTAGTAATAATAATGTATTGGAATATAAAGAGTCTATACATATATATTGAGTGTAGGTATATAGTTGTGTGTTTAAATTATGTTGAATTATCTATATTTAGATACTTTTACTTTTGTTTTCAATTCATCCAGAATTGTTCTAGGTAAATATTTTGTTTACCATCATCAACTTGCATAATTTAATCAATGTAATTAATATTTTACTTTTTTGTGTATAAGTAGACTCATTTAATTATTCACTTGACAGACTGAAATGTGTTGCTGGGGAGTTTGTTGCGCCGTTTCTTCTTCACAGCATAAACACTAGGAAGCGGTGAAGGGTGGGAGCTTTTGGGGGTGCAGTCAATTGTAACTACCTCAATTTGACGTTCAAAAAGAACTAAGTAATACTAGTCTACTTTGAATAAACGAGTTTTGAGTTTGAGTTTGAAGTCAGAGTAGCGGACCGAAGTTCGGTACTATTACATATGCAATGATGTTTTATATTGGATAAGACGCAAAGTGATTTTAGCGCGTGTTGCGTTTATAAACTGATGTCGTATATCTCGTATTCCGCGTTTTACAAAGTAAAAGTAGCCTATATCCTTCTCCGGGTTCCAGACTATCTTTGTACCAAGTTTCATCAAAATCGGTTCAGCGGTTTAGGCGTGAAAGCGTCACAAACAGACAGAGTTACTTTCGCGTTTATAATATTACTAGCGACCCGCTCCGGCTTCGCACCTGTATGTTTTATAGCTTAAAACCTTCCTCTTGAATCACTCTATCTAATAAAAAAACCGCATCAAAATCCGTTGCGTAGTTTTAAAGATCAAAGCATACATAGGGACTGTAATGTAACAGACGGCCCTAGGATCTCCTGAGAGCACGTCTGCTACACCAGTTGTAAAGAATGTGTAGAGCATTCAATACCTAATACATAACAACAATAATAAAGTGCTTATACGAGTAAGAGTCAGCATAGCTTTACGTCCCTTGGAGTAGTCAGCGAGTTCCCAGCGAGCTCCTTCTCGTATTCACGGCGTCCGTCGATGGCCCACACAGCCATCGGATAGAAACCGGCGGCAGCAAACAGACCGGCTGTAGCATTTAGTCGTAGTCATAGTAGTAGACGTAGACGACAGCAGGTCCGATCGCATATCTCACAAGTGTAGGTAGGGCAGGAGACGAAGTGAAAAGAAGAGAGAAGGGGTTACCACCTGGGCGCAGCTTCTTTATCTGGCTTTCCAGTTGGATAACATGCCACAGCTGTTCATAGCACCAAAGGAAACACGTAGAAATTCCACAAATGCTTTTTATTTAACTTGATACGCTTAATTTCAGTAAAATATCAAAAACTGTTCTGCCATAGAAATATTCCAAAGTTCCGTTTATAACATAAATCAATACATAATAAAATAAAACAGACAATCGTATCCAAAAAACATCACCATCGCGTCAAAAAAACAATCCCCCAAAAAAACCAAGTCTAAATTAGAATTCCATCTGTCATTATCAAAAAAAGTATCAGATATAAAAATGGCCAGTCGGTGAAGATGACGATCATGAAGGTGATACTACAGGACAGACAGTGATAGTGATTACTCTTTGCAAGCTTCATGCATCAAATGACCCCCTTAACCCGCGTAGACAAAGGCACTGTAAAGACACAGAAACACTATTTAGCCAACTAAGACGACATGTTTGGTGCAGTGGCTAAGCGATTGGCTTCTGCGCTACGGGTCGTGGGTTCGATTCCCACACGGAACAAAAATTTGTATGGCCTACAGATGGTTGTTTCGGGTCTGGGCGTTTGTTTGTGAGATTTGTGTCTGTAAACGCAACCACGATACAAGAGAAATCTTAGTGGGGCAAAGTTTAAAAAAAAAAGGAGGTTTTTTTGTATATTTGGTCAGCGATATCGCCGCTAATTGAGAACCGATTTTAATGTTTTTTTTTCTTCTGCATGAATGTTTTAAGAAATACGAACGGATGACTCGATTTCGTTACGATTTTTTTTTTACTCAAAAGCTGCTTTAATCTCGATAATTATAAGCTACTAGCTTTAGTCCGCGGCTTCGCTCGCGTTTATTAAACTCAACAAAACTCTTAACACACTACTAAAGTTTCTTTAGTACTTAATGTCAATTCAATCATGATTCGAAAGACACGTGGCGCCATCTATGAACGTTATTGTTGTTTTCCTCGGGAACGGTACTTTTTTTCGGGATGAAAGGTACCCTATGTCCGTTTCTGTACACCTGACAACGTGTATGCAAAATTTCAGGATGATCGGTTCAGTGGTTTAGGCGTAAAAAGGTAACAAACAAACATACTTACTTTCGCATTAAGTTAGGATGTTTGATGGAAATCGGTTCAGCCGTTGCAAAACTATCAGCTATTTTCACAGTTAGGTTAGGTAGTAAATTCACTTCCATGATCTTGCATTTGCAACGGCTACAATGCCATACAAGCTCGTAAAGCTTGCTAAGATTAAAAAATACCATGTCTCTACGAGTATAAGCTAGTTTAAAAAGCACTTTTATCAATCCGTCTTCGGTCGGAGGGGGAGGCGATTTATCAACGGCTATCAAAGCATCAAGCAAGATAATTTTGACGGGAATGATGCATCGCCTTAGGGTTACGATCATATGTATGTGAACCACAGATATAATATAATAATGACTTCAATTTATTTTATTCCTCATGCTCTGAAAGTGTGTCATTGTTTACCTCAAAATCGGGAAGAAAGTGCTTTTCAGCTTTTCTTCCCTGGGGGGATATTATACTATCATTTATCTAGGATCATATCTTTTATTTGACCTATAGAGTCTGAATCTGTGTATGGAGAAATGAATTATATGTTTATATTACATTGTCATATATACAGGGTGTTAACGAAATCGTGTAATTCCTTCAAACCGCATGATCTACTGGTGACACAGATTAACCCTAAATGGAAAGGAGAATGCCCATTTTTCTTCTGACCGTCGTTGCGCATCAAAAATGTTTGTATGGTAGCATAAATTGGATATAAAAGAGGGGTGATGTCGTACTTTCATAGGAAATAAATATTATCAATTTATTTTGTGGGGTTTTTGTTGTTCTTTCATTTTCTGTTCAGTTTTGAGGTTAGTTTTGTAACAAACATTTCACCAAAAAAATCAGTCCTTTACAACAATATGATTTGAATTCACATAAGACAACAGAAAACAGATTCTAGAAACCAATGAATGATTCCAAATTAATAATATTTCATAGGTCATGCTGAATGCAGGTTTGTACCTATAGGAAGTAGAAAATAAAAATGCTTGAATAGAGCAATGAAATAGTTTTATTTGTCTTTAATATAATATTCATAAAATATGTCGTTTAAAAACGGAGCCGGCGGCTCAACAGACCTAAATTGAGCCCAACTTAGACACCACAAAATCTTTGTTGATTTACTGCACAGAGGACACGGACCGTAATCGGTTCTACACAATCCACACGACCAGCACAGGAACAATACAATGGTCTTCAAAAGAGTTCTTAATCGTGCAAGAATCTGAAGACGCGACTGGACACGGACTCAACGCAATGATAAGATACTTATTAACACAACAAACACAACAATTAAAACAACACGATGCTTTGTTTGTTAGACAAACTGACAGTGAAGCTTTTGACAGCTCACCTTTGACATTGTTTTTTTTTCTTTTTAATAGTTTTTATTCATGACCATAGATACAACTTTCACATTGGCCGTGACAGTGTTACCAACAGTTAATCTAAATCACCCTGACCGTAAGTGATTTGTCAACTAAAGAATGATTTAATAAGTAAAGTAATATTAATTAAATATGTTAATTAAATAAATAAAATAGTATTTTAATTCTGTTAAATAATAATATTAATAAGGAGGAAAAATGTCATGGTTGAAATTCTTTTTAAAACTCAGCGTCTTTCCATAGACTATCCCATACGATCGATTATGGGGAGGTTTTTAAAATTGGCAACACTGCTGTCACTAATATACGCCATTTTAAAGGATGCAATAAAATCCAATAAATAACTAATTAAATACAAAATATTAAACCCCACATACGATTTCGACCGAGTGAACTAAGAGAAATTAAAAAAATATTTTATAATTTATGAGTATATTTTTATAGCCATACTCTTTTACTTTAAAGCGATACTGTGTTTGGTCAATCTCCTTTCCGAAAATCAAACAAAAAAAAAAATTTTTTTTTTGTTTTTCATTTTCTGACTCATTTTAGAGCCTTGAGTTATCTGACTGCAAAGAGCGTTATCGCGTTAGTCGTTCCTGCCAGCCGTGTTGCCGTACTTTCATAAATTTAATGTGTGACATCGAAATGTTCACACAAATAAAATTATTTTTTTGCAAAAAAAATGTCTTATTTTTTTACTAAATCCTTATTAGGTGGTTTAGATACGATCGGGAACAAAGCCGCATGAAAAAAAAAAGAATTTTATTTTTTTATTTTTAATCAAGCTAAATCCCTTGCGGGGCCTGTCTACACTAGTAGTAGATCATGTGGTTTTAAGGAATTACACGAATTCGTTAACACCCTGTATATAACACAGTAGATATAAGCTAAAGCAGTACCACAGAATAAATAGTCAACTTCTCGGACGATTGTAGGCAGTTGAAGTACTGCTTTAGCTTATAGACAAGGTGTAACATAAATAACGCACAACCTCATAAGGGGTCACTGTACTCATCATTGGACTGCACTGGACCAAACATGAAATCGCGAAAAAAAAAATCAGCTGTTCCCTACATTTTATGTTCGCATAACTCGTCAAGGGCATTTACTGTCCTTGGGGTTTACTTCCTAAGCACGAAGTCCGTGGATTCGGCCTTAGTCACGAGCGTTTCCTACTCCCTATCACCTACGGACACACGATTATTTCGGGGCCCGAACTAAGAATGAATGAAAACACGATTTGACAGTTGTCCCTACTACCGATGTGATTTTGCCTGTCCGAAAAGTTGAACTTGACACTTGTTTTGTTCACTCCTACGTTTCGGGGTACTTTCGGACGGGCGGTTAACTTCTTTGACGGACTTAGGGAGTAGGCCCTCAGGTCCGAGAAGGAGGCGCGCCTCTCAGGAGGACGTGGGGCAAGGCCCCACAGAAGGAGAGGTCTGCCAGGGGCTGGCGGACCGAGGCCTGTCGGGGTCGCGGTGCATGCGAATCCCGCGATTCCGGCCAAGGGTCAGGAGAAGGAACACCGTGGGTTTTTAGCCGGTAAGATTCCGGCATAACCTTTCGCGTTCCTCGGCCGGTATCAAATTCAGATCTTTCTGCTTGGAAGGTAACCGTTCAACCGCTAGACTATCACTAATAGAGGATATCCTCAGATTAATGTATGTTTATTTTACTAAATACTTCACTCACAAAAGTAGGTTAATTCCTGTCGCTGATACCTTAAACTGATAACACGGTTGCATGTCTGACACAGCTGCTTAGCTAAGTAACCAATCAGGAGACTTGCTCTCATTCGGTTGATTTTTAACCTATTTCAAAAAGGTGTAGGTTCTGAATTCGCCTCTATGTTTTTTTTTGTATGTTTGTTACACGATTATTCCGCCAATTATGAATTGATTTTGATGATTCTTTTTTGTTGAAAAAAGTATTCTTCCGAGGTGGTCCCATTTAAATTTGTTGAAGATCTGATGAAGGCCCTCGGAGATTGACAATGGAACTCTTCAATGGATAACAGCAAATTACCCGGGATTGCTGTAATTGCATGTTTATGTATCTTGTATCTATATATATATAAATAAAAAGAGAAGCTGACTGACTGACTGACTGATCTATCAACGCACAGCCTAAACCGCTGGGGTTAGAAACTTGAAATTTTGACAGTAGGTTCCGTTTGTGATGTAGGCATCCACTAAGAAGGGATTTTTCGAAATTCAACCCCTAAGGGGGTTTAAGTTTTAATGTAAGTTCTTCATTTTTGAAGTAAGACGCATGAAATTAAATGTTTAGGTTTCTGGTTAGATATAAAGCTACACGTGTTTCAGCGTTTTTGAATATTCAGCCCATAAGGGGATGAAATAAGTGTTGAAAGTTTGTGTGAGAAATCTGTTTCTTTTGAAGTAAGAAACATGGAATTAAGAATGTAGGCTCTTGGTGAAAAATAAATATACACGTGTTTGAGGGTTTTTGGAAATTCTACCTGTAAGTGGTGAAATAGGGGATGAAAGATTTTTTAGATTTTTAATTGCACCTATCAAGGGGCTTAACAAGGGCTCAAAATTCCACGCAAGCAGAGCTGCGGGCATAAGCTAGTTGTTTATAAAATTAAAATTACTTTAAAAATAAAAGGAAAACCGACTGCAAAAAAACTAATAAGAATAAATTAATTACCATATTATAAAATAAACAGTTTCAAAAGTCTGTGCTAATCTGGCCGAAATGCACCGATATTTTACTCTTTTTAGTTTTTTTAGTCGTTCTTTTAGGAGTAGGTACAAAAAAAACTGAATTAATTTGTATCAGCGTAGATTATTACCTACTTTTGAAACTGTCAATTTTATAATAACACTAGCTTTTGCCCGCAGCTTCGCTTGCGTGAAATTTTGAACCCGTTAAGTGACGATTTTCCATACAAACTTTCATCCCCTATTTAACTCACTTACGGGTTGAATTTCGAAAAATCCTTCCTTATTCCTTGTCTACATTATAAAGAGAACCTCTGTGTAAAATTTTAGCTTTTTAAGTCCAAAGGTTTGGGCTGGGCGTTGATGAGTCAGTCAATCAGTCAGTCAGGACCTTTCTTTTTAACCGACTTCAAAAAGGAGGAGGTTCTCAATTCGTCTGAATGTTTTTTTTTTTTGTATTTTTGTTACGCGATATCTCCGCCAATTATAAATGGATTTTGATGATTCTTTTTTTGTTTAGTAGGCCATACTTCAGAGGTGGTCCCATATAAAATTTTATTGAAATGGATTCAGCACTTTTTGAAAAAATCAACAAAAACAAAAACAAAATACACAAATCGTATGTAGACGACGTTCTAGTTGTAGTGCTGGTTCGAGAATTTGTACACTATTGTAATTGTAATTTGTGGCACTAAAAAGTATAAAATAAAAAAACTTTAAAAAAGTAAAAACCGACTTCAAAAAAAACTAAACGGAGTAAAATAATTATCATTTAATAAAACTACCAGTTTCAGAAGTCGGTGTTCTACGCTGAATCAAATTGAATGCACCGACTTCTGAAACTGGTAGTTTTATTACATTAAATGATAATTATTTTACTCCGTTTAGTTTTTTTTGAAGTCGGTTTTTACTTTTTTATATAGATACTATCACGCCTGTATCCTCGAAGGGTGAGGCAGAGGTGTATAGTACACCCACATTTCGCCGTTATGTTTTAGTCCCATGTAATAGGGAGCGCGAGCCTATTGCCATCAACCGGGCACAAATCCAGACTCCGGGCTGGTACTGATACATTCCACTCCGAAACCCAATGACATTTTGCCCGACCTGGGGATCGAACCCAAGACCTCACGCTCAGTAGTCGTGCTTGCGACCGCTAGACCATCGAGGCAGTCAAGTTTTTTTTTTATTCGATGGTTAGTTTTTCTGTTTTTGAACAATTTGAAATCGTTCATGACTCACGCATTTTATTAATTAAGCATTTCATTGGTTATTTCACTGTTGCTAATTATTTTTGTAATATACAACCTTATTTTTACTTTATACGAAAACTCAGAACTGCCTGAATATGTGTTTTTTCTAGTAAATCTCCAAGTTACACCTTAGTTTATGTCGCGTTAAGTTGCCTAAAAAGTGTGAAATGCCTGAGATGTGCTATGCAGGAGTTGTCTAATACGCGGAAACTGACCGAGCGGGCCATTTCAAGCCTCAAGGTGTCTGTTCCCGTCAACTGTTATGGGTAGAAAACTACTGAAACAAAACTGAAATTTATGAAAAAAAAAGTGGTGTAAAAAATAAATGTCAATCGATTCTCCTAGTGATTCTGAACAAACTAGTTTGAGGTTTAGTGTATAGGTACTAAAACTAAGCTTGTATAGTTTCGAAATTTCTAATAAAAAAAATATTTGTCAAATACCTTATTAAAATACGAGCCTCAAAATCAGTGTTGTCTACGAGCTATACACTTAGAATTGTACTGTCCCTTTTACGGTAGAGAGCGTAATAATAAACTAACTGGCTATGACTGTGGTCCACAGATAACATCTCTAGATCAAGTTACGGGTGGGGTGCTCAACATTTTAGTGGCAAGACTATTTTCAAATGACGATACGTTTAGCACAGTGGTTGAGCAAAATTCTATGTTTTTACAAGCTTTTATTGAACTTGCAATGTACACACATCAAAAAAAGTTTACGATCACTTTGAAAAATTATGTAGCCTTTTTGAAGCCGAATTTTCTAATCGGGATTCAAAGCGATAATTATCATGATAAATATAGATTGATAGTTATCTAGATAAATAGAAATCAGATTTTAGTTGGACTTTAAATTCGGAATCTTTTGTGTGATCGCAAACTTTTTTTGATGTGTGTATGTATGTTTGTCCGGATGGAATCTTGCAACTGAATTTTAAATGGGTTATCTTTAACCAATTGAGCTGAAATTTGGTATACACGCTTATTTTAGATGACAATGCATGTTTAGCTATGTGACGTCATTCTAATTCCAATATGGCGGATGATCCAAGATGGCGGACTAGTTATTTTTTTTGTACTACCACAGTATGGGTATCAAATGAAAGGGCTTGCTGAGGAGAACACGAAAACAGACTTAGAAACATTCCCAATCATAACTAAAAAGAGAAGATTTGCATATTTTATAGGAAACACTTTCTTTCATAGAATTACTTATACTAAGTACCTATGTCAAGCAAGACTAGTTAGTACACAGGTAAATCTCGCGACAAGCTTTAATAAATTGTGCAATACATGTACTAGATTGATTAGTTTGATTTAATTTAAAGTATATTTTCTTCTTTTGAGGGCAATTAAATAAAAGCTTGTTTTTAAAAAGTTTTTTTTTACCAGTAATTTATTTTATTTCTAATTAGCACCACGCGGACGCGGCGGAGTCGCGAACATAGCTAGTTAATAATAAATGTTGTCGACCTCTCTTCGCGTTGCAGATGGTATCAACAGTTCGTTAGGCATAACCATTAAGCACATACGTTGCATAGTAACTAGTGATGTGGATAGGAATCACAATAGGAGGATGATACGTTAACGTCCATGAACACGGGCCTCCTAAAACATTTTTACAGTTGGACTCTGTTAAGCAGAAAAGAACTAACATTTTCTATGAAATCGAGTTATGTACGTAGCAAAAAAGATCCTGGAAGTTTGATCACATTTACCTAACAAAACTTTTACTGTGCCAAAGATGATGATGATTCAGCCGAAAGACGTCCACTACTGGACATAGGCCTCCTCCAGTAGGGGGGTTTGTCATAATCGCCACGCTTGGCAGGCGGGTTGTCGATCGTAGTATGGTTGTTAAAGTACTCAGAGAACGCTGCTGCCCATCCTCTAGTGAATCCCTTAGTCGCCTTTTACGACACCCACGGAAAGAGGTAGGGTAGTGCTATTCTTTACGTCCAGCAATACTAGGTGCCAAAGATACCACTTCCTAATTACCATTTTATATTTTGCATAAAAGATCCTCGGGTGATTTTTCAGGAATTACAGAAATCCTTTATATGAATAAAGGATTTCTGTAATTTCTGAAAAATATAATGCATTATATTTTACTTTGAAAATAATTTTATGTGATATGTTTTATCACTCTAATAATTTTCAAAAAGGTGTACTATGTAGTACTGTTTTCATTTTCGCTGTCAAACTATAAACTGCATTTACTCGAAAGTAATAAAACATTAGTTGGATCTTCGTAACCACCAATTTAAACTTACCGCCTATTCGAGACTTTTCGAATGATGAGTTTCAAGTCTCATCTACATGCTCCGAGTTTTTCTTTAAAACTCGAGTCCTTTGTAAGACACGAGTCGCTTCTAAATGACTCGGGCTCGGCTTGACTCTAGACTCCGAGCCTTTTTAGCACACTGAGTCTTGCATTACCGATTATTGAGTCGAGTCTTTTTATCTTAAAAAAAAAAACTAAAAAGAGTAAAATAATTACCATAAACCAAATTACCAGAAGTTGGAGCAATTTTGCACTGAACTAAATTGAAGGCACCGACTTCTGAAACTGTTAGTTATATAATATTATTATGGTAATTATTTTACTCGTTTTAGTTTTTTTTAAAGTCGGTTTTTACTTTTTTTTAATTTATTTTTATTTTTTATTTTAACAGCATTTTTTACAGCAATCCCGGGTAATTTGCTGTTATCCATTGTCAATTTCCGAGGGTCTTCATCAGATCTTCACCAAAAAATGGGACCATATCGGGAAAATACGATTTAAACCAAAAAAAAAACCTCTATATATGATAGAGTTATGACCGAAAAAACATTAAAAAAAAATTATGACTCAAATACTCTAGTACTTTGCAACACTAGCCGCCATAGTAGTTATTGCAGTATATTAAAATACCTACCTAATGGTATGTGTGGTTGCTACTGGTCATCTATATCTATAAAAGGAGAAGCTGACTGACTGACTGACTGATCTATCAACGCACAGCCTAAACCGCTGTGGTTAGAAACTTGAAATTTTGACAGTAGGTTCCTTTTGTGACGTATGCGTCCACTAAGAAGGGATTTTTCAAAATTCAACCCCTAAGGGGGTGAAATAAGTGTTGAAAGTTTGTATGAGAAATCTGGTATTTTTGAAGTAAGAAGCATGAAATTAAATATTTAGGCTTTTGGTGAGAAATAAACAAATATTTCAGCGTTTTTGGAAAATCTACCCCTAAGGGGGTGAAGTGGGTTGTTAACATTTGTATGAAAATTCTTATTCCAGGGGTAATTAACTTGCAATTTGGCATAAACACTCTTTAAAATAAATAATAAAAGCCGAACTTTTTGGAATTTATAACTAGGTACACTTAAAAAGGGAGTATACGAGGGTTTAAAATTACACGCAATCGAAGCTGCGGGCAAAAGCTAGTGTAGACTAATTTGTGCGATCTTCCTTTGACAGGTCTCATTAACGTCTTTCTCTTTCTTATTTCATCAGAGTGAAAAAGATGGTTATAGCATAAATTAAATTTAGTTTGTGCACAACAAATTCAGCTACAATGACTCATAATATCCTAAATTTAGTTACCTATAACAAAGGAAACATTATCATAAATAAACGCAGCAATAAATTTATCGACAAAATCACATCTCTAGCTGTTAAGTGATTTAGTGACATTCATTGCATTCCACGAGGGTACTTCTGTCTCGCTCACTCTTGCGTATACAAGCGCGGGAAAATGAGACAGATATAGTGGTAGGATTTTTGTAATACTACGAATAGTAGAACTTGTTATGTGTATGTTCATGTTTAACTATTATGGGAAGAGCAGAGAAGGGCTCAATTAACAACGGAACGGATCATACTAGGCTTGACAATCTTAACACGTTCAGTGCCGGGCACCTAGAGGGCACCCTGTAGTTCGCATTCCCCATGCCGAGTGCCCTCGTGGAGGACTCATTAACCGACTTCAAAAAGGAGGAGGTTCTCAATTTACACGGTTGCATTTTTTTTATGTTTGTTATCCCTTTGTAATGTTTTCATTATATCGTGTAAGGTATCATTTGAAAGGAGTTTTTATGCCCGACTACGTCAAAGCCAAAAAGAAGGGTTATGAAGAGGAGGGGTTGAAAGTTATGGCACTAAAACGTATTTAATAAAAAAATAAACTTTAAAAAAAGTAAAAACCGACTTCAAAGAAAAACTAAAAGGAGTAAAATAATTACCACAATATAAAATTAACAGTTTCAGAAGTCAGTGCAACTCTACACTGAAACAAATAGAAGCCACCGACTTCTGAAACTGTTAATTTTATATTATGGCAATTATTTTACTCCTTTTATGTTTTCTTTGAAGTCGGTTTTTACTTTTTTTAAAGTTTACTTTAAATGAAGTTTTTTCTTGGAAAATTCACCGTCATGAAACAAACAAACACCTATTTTACGACGTAGTAGCGTATTTTTCAAGGTTTTTAACCTAATGCCAGGAACCCTCCTCAAGGGTTCACTCTTAACGCAAATGCAATGCCGAGGACCCTCCTGGAAGGTCCACTAGCAATATGTATGGCGGGATGGCGTATAAGCTCTATGAAAAGTGGGGTGGACTTTGGCAATTAAAATGCGGGACGTGGCAAAAATAAAAAATAAACTTTAAAAAAAAGTAAAAACCGACTTCAAAGAAGTACTAAAAGGAGTAAAATAATTACCATAATATAAAATTAACAGTTTCAGAAGTCGGTGGCTTCTATTTGTTTCAGTGTAGAGTTGCACTGACTTCTGAAACTGTTAATTTTATATTATGGTAATTATTTTACTCCTTTTAGTATTTCTTTGAAGTCGGTTTTTACTTTTTTTTAAAGTTTATTTTTTATTAAATACGTTTTAGTGTCATAATTTTAACCCCCTCCTTCATAACCCTTCTTTTTGGCTTTGACGTAGTCGGGCATAAAAAGTCCTTTCAAATGATACCTTACACGATATCATGAAAACATTCCAAAGGGGGGGAGGGGGGGACACGCACCCCCTCCTCTTTTCCAGTAGTCAGTTCCCAACAACAAATATAAACAAAGCAATATTAGTAATTTGAGAATTTTGTTTTGATCCGATGAGGAGTTCCGTTCCATATCTCTGAAGTTCATGGTCTAATCATAACAAAATTTATATGGGACGAATCGGGAAGTATACCCTTTCGAACAAAAAAAGAATTTTTCAAATCGGTTCATAAATGACGGAGATATGAGGTAACAAACATAAAAAAAAAATACAACCGAATTGAGAACCTCCTCCTTTTTGAAGTCGTTTAAAAACGGAACCCAACTGTCAAAGAATAGGGAGGTGAAAAATACAATTAGAAATTATTTTAAATGGTTTTATTTATTATTAATTAATGTTTTACTTTGGCATACAAATACAAGACATACAACCATTGATATATTAAAAAACAATGTAACAATAAATATTTCAATGCTTACAACGTAACAAAAGTTGAAAAACCGGCCAAGTGCGAGTCGGACTCGCGCACAACCCTTCGTGCGTACCATCTAAATATATAAAAGCGAAAGGTCACTCACTCACTCACTCTCGGTCACGATCCACCGAGCTCTCCCGTCGTAGAGCCGGTCGTCTCTTCAGACTCCGCAGTCACACCGATAATGCAGCCCTCATCAAGCTGTCTCCCCCCCCCCCCTATGTCCACGCCAGCAACGCCCTAAGCCGAGGTCCGAGTCCCACTAGGGGTCGCCCTTAGTGCTGTTATTGCAGGTAGTCATGATGTTAGTGTAGTACAAGTAGTTAGCTTAGGTTAAGTATTTTACTTCCCCCCCCATTGGCTGGAGACCCTTCAGGTCTCGCCAATAACTGCCCGGTTACGTAGAAACCGTCCCCTAGGACGACCTACAGCAGTCCAACAAAAAAAAAAAAAACTCACTCACTCATCACGAAATATCGAAAACCGCTAGACGTATGAAGATGAAATTTGGCAGGGAGGTAGTTTATAGTTAGTAGACGTCCGCTAAGAAAGGATTTTTGGAAATTCTATCCCTAAGAGGGTGAAATAGGGGATGAAAGTTTGTCTGGAAAATCGTCACTTAACGGGTTCAAAATTTCACGCAAGCGAAGCTGCGGGCAAAAGCTAGTTATCTATAAAAACGGCAAAAAAATAATGTTTGTTGTATGGGAGCCCCCTTAAATATTTATTTTATTCTGTTTTTTAGTATTTTTTGTTACAGCGGCAACAGAAATACATCATCTGTGAAAATTTCAACTGTCTAACTATCACGGTTCATGAGATACAGCCTGGGGGTCTACTCCCTAAGCACGAAGTCCGTGGTTTCGGCCTTAGTTACGAGCGTTTCCTACTCCCTATCACCTACGGACGTACGATTATTTCGGGGCCCGAACTATGAATGAATGACAACACGATTTGACAGTTATCCCTACTCATCATCATCTGCCTAGCCTTTTCCCAACTATGTTGGGGTCGGCTTCCAGTCGAACCGGATGCAGCTGAATATCAGTATTTTACATGGAGCGACTGCCTATCAGACCTCCACAACCCAGTAACTGGGTAATACGATACTCTTGGTAAGACTGGTTGTCAGACTTTCTGGCTTCTGACCAACAGTAACGACTGTCAAAGATCTACAAACGACAGCCGGAACCAACGGCTTTACGTGCTTTCCGAGGCACGGAGGAAACTCGCTATGGTAAATGGTCACCCATCTACAGACCAACCTCGGCAAGCGTGGCTTAACCCGGAAGATCGGTCTATGCGGCTATAATAATTTAGCCACGAGCTCCTCGACAGTTGTCCCTACTACCGATGTGTTTTTGCCCGTCCGAAAAGTTGAACTTGACACTTGTTTTGTTCACTCCTACGTTTCGGGCTACTTTCGGACGGGCGACTAACTTCGTTGACGGACTTTGGGAGTGGGCCCCGTGGTGACAGACGGACAGACGGACAGCGGAGTCTTAGTAATAGGGTCCCGTTTTACCTTTTGGGTACAGAACCCCAAAAATGACTACAGAACCCTAATTTCATATCTCAACACATTTTACAAGTTTTTTTTCAAAATTCCATTTGGATTATGAAATTTGAAACAAACAAAAAAGGGTCAGTTTTTAGAGATAGGGCCTATGAGGGGTTTGACCCTAAAAAAATATTGTAACCGCAACAGATTAGATCGAGTGTCATCCATCATTGGCGCCTGGGGTCAAAGGGACCCCAGGTAGAATATTAACGCTGTTTTATGACCGTATAAGCAGAACTTGTGGTTTTTATGATAAAATAAATTATTAATATATTTAATGGCGATGAATGATGCAATGTCATTGGTGGAGCGTGTAAATAGCTCCAGCCGATGGAGGGGTTTGGAGACTGAGAAAGAACAGTCCTAGTTGATGGCGGTGCGGTGCGGTGCGGCAATGTATAGTTTAAATATTAAAAATATGTCAACAGAACACTGAACTCACCAGTCTCCGGAAAACTGCACTCCTGGGTGTCTGTGAAGCACTTTCACAAAAACAAAAGAAAAAATAGGTGCGTTCAAGAGGGCAGTAGTAGGCGTTGTATAAATTCAATTTGTCTTCTCTTGAACTGTTGCACCGACAATTTGACGATGCATATTACCGACGCGTGCAGCCAATCACAGGGCGCGTGGAAGGTGAAATTAATGAGACTGTGATTTAGCGCCATCTATTGGCATTTTACTGCAACGCCTAATTTCCCAATATTGGGGTTGTGGAACAGTGTGCGCCGTCGCCGGCAGATGACATAATTATAAAATTAAAACTAAACATTGCGCGCAACCAGTCATGGTGGCACGGAGGTTACAGATCCGCTTGGTAAGCACTGGGTTGCAGGTTCAAACCCAGTCAAGTACCAATGTGACTTTTTCAATTTCATAAATGTACTTTCTTAGTTAATCTAAGACGCCACTGACATACGGTGAAGGAAAACATCGTGAGGAAACCTGGACTTAATGGTCTGAAATCACCAACACGCAGTGAGCAAGCGTTGAGATTTTAATTTGAGCAGTGCTCGTTCCTTTCTTCTCTGTATGAGAAGAGGCGTTTGTCCAGCAGTGGGACTGTTACAGGCAGTTCATTTTTATTTTTAGTAGCGATTTAAATATCTTCTGTCGTGTCAGCACGAGCTACACGAAAATAGCTCATGCTGTGGTGAAAAGATTAGCCAGTCAGCAAGGTTGGTAGCGGGGCTGACTGCCCAAGGTGCGCCGGACGTACTGAAGTATCGTTAGGATTGGAGGCTCTTTTTAACCGACTTCAAAAAGGAGGAGGTTCTCAATTCGGTTGTATTTTTTTTTTTTTTTTTTATGTTTGTTACCTCATATCTCCGTCATTTATGAACCGATTTGAAGAACTCTTTTTTTGTTCGAAAGGGTATACTTCCCGATTGGTCCCATTTAAATTTTGTTAAGATTAGACCATGAACTTCAGAGATATGGAACGGAACTCCTCATCGGATCAAAGCAAAATTCTCAAATTACTACAATTGCTTTGTTTATATTTGTTGTTGGGAACTGACTACTGGAAAAGAGGAGGGGGTGCGTGTCTCCCCTCCCCCCCTTTGGAATGTTTTCATTATATCGTGTAAGGTATCATTTGAAAGGACTTTTTATGCCCGACTACGTCAAAGCCAAAAAGAAGGGTTAAAATTATGACACTAAAACGTATTTAATAAAAAATAAACTTAAAAAAAAAGTAAAAACCGACTTCAAAGAAATACTAAAAGGAGTAAAATAATTACCATAATATAAAATTAACAGTTTCAGAAGTCGGTGCAACTCTACACTGAAGCAAATAGAAGCCACCGACTTCTGAAACTGTTAATTTTATATTATGGTAATTATTTTACTCCTTTTAGTATTTCTTTGAAGTCGGTCTTTACTTTTTTTTAAAGTTTATTTTCATGCACCCCTTTTTTAAATAACTGTTATTTAAGGAATAGAAAAAAACAAGTAGACCAAGTGTTCACCACGCAGCTATTCCGCGTGTGTCACAATTATGCGGAGATCCGCAACACGCGATAAGCTACTTGCCGTGACACGAATACACGACATATCGAACTCATACGTAAAATATTATGATCATGACTTATTGGATCAGTCACTCGACAGATTTGACGTCGCTAATTAACAGTATGGTACCGTTTGGAGGTTTGTATGAATGACACACGTGTATTGTCGAGCGCGAACTTTAATTATGCACTAGTCGAGCAATAAATATACTAAATATCAAACACAAACATGGTGACTCGTTGTCATATGCACACACACATTGAAGACAAGTGTTGGAGGGGCGTTTCATGTTATCGAAGTTGATTTATACTCTCTTATAATGTCGGACGTTACAAAATCAATGAATTTATTAAATTGAAACTTGATTTTATATTAACTAGATATATTTATCGATATCTCATGAATAATTAATTTTATTTCTCTAATTAGTGATTTGAGTGACATGTTAGGTCATTTTAAATACATAAAATGTAATATATTGATGTTGAACTCAATAGTTATTTATTGAGGCATAATTTTTTGGTAACATGCCTACTGTGTTTAAAAAGAAAAAGGGTTCACTGACGCAACATTGTAACGACTTTCAGCTCTCTTTAGAACAGAAATGGTTTATTATGTTTAGAATGGTTTATTAGTGAAAGTAAATCATAAAATTACCTTCTTTCGTCATTACTACAATAAATAATTAATCGTAATTGAAAAAAGTTAAGCAATTGTGCAGTTCTAACTTCGAAAATATAGGGTGACTGGTAACTAGTGACCGATACTTTAACACATGATAGTACTCATGATAACAAACAACTTTCCCAAAGAAACAGTCTTTTTATTTTATTTTTTTCATTTAATATTTATTAGTAAACCATTACGGTATGGACGCGGCTCGTAATATGGTTTTTTTTTTGTTTTATAAATAATGTTTCTTTGGGAAAGCTATTTGTTATCATGAGTACAATCATGTGTTAAAGTATCGGTCACTAATTACCAGTCACCCTATACCTATAATTAATATTTTATGCCCGCCGTTACAAGGTTACGTTGTTGAATTTTGATGAAGCGTCAAGTGTGATCTATTATATTGGCCCTACAGTAGTCACCGTGTCTTGTCCGTTCACCGTTTTACAGGAAGCTCTACTACTAAAATTGCATGGAATCTTTATTCTTCACAACCCAATTGGATTCCCAGGAGAGTCCATTGTATTCTCCACCCTACTCGACGCCATGTTCTCATTCACTTATTAATTTTATTAAAATGGGTTCATCGACCTTCCAATTGAGGGCGTTTAGGTACAAAACGTACTTACTGAGTACGGAAGTATGTTACTAATAAATATTATATTTTATTAAACTGTCTTTGTGAAGGACAAATTAATAATAAGTCAAAGTCAAAGTTTTTTTTATTTCAAGTAGACCAAATTACAGGTGCTTTTAAAACGTCAAAACTAGGTGCACGGTTCCAAAAGGTAGGTCTCACGGAGAAGAACCGGCAAGAAACTCCATGGATACTCTTTTTAAATAATCATGACAATTTCACTAAAGTATCGTGAGAAAAATAGTATGAGAATAATGCAGGTTAATGTAAGAAATAAACTCGTGTAAGAGTATCTACCTAGGAAATAGAAAAATACGCCTTTTGGGATTGCCATAGCAGTTAAGAGCTGACCAGTCCCGACAGACGGCACCCGTTCACGAGCATGACGTGCACATCCGCATCGCTCAGCTCAACCATGTTGCAGGGAACTCAACGATCGGATGCACGACGCCACCGTCAGCAGGACATTTTAGTGAGCATGACGAACTCATACTACCTGGCAATAGGCAGTTGCATAATAATGATATGAATAATAGTTTTGCACCCACTTGGGACGGTCCATGACTGTACTCCAATAGTGCAGCCGTGGATAGTCCCCGGTTGGTGCCCCACCCCATTTTAGATTAAAGTTCTCAAAGGTGCCTCTGCGCGTTGGACCTGTGTCCCCATGTATGCCGGACATCTTCCGCACGGAAGATGAGCCGTGATCATCAAGAGATACACAGTGATAAATAACATACATACATATACTCAAGCCTTTTTCCTATGGGGGTAGGCAGAAACTATAGAACGCCACATGCTAAGATCCTTACATATTCCTTTCGCTTCGTCCACGTTCATACATCTTGTCATACACGTCGGTTGAGAGTACTACGCACCTGTCCTTTTTGAAGAACATCACCAATAACATCGATGTATGTCCTTCTAGGGCGTCCTCTACGTTTCCACTGACATCTGTCTTATAAATTTCTTTTGTTAATCGCCGTTCATTTACTCTCTTAAGGCGCTTACCCGACCAAAAGTAGCGCCACTTCAGAAAAAAAGCTTTATTTCTGTCAACACACAACATATTGAAATTTCGTACGTACAACATTTTAGTCAAGTGTTGTAGAAATTTTCGAACACCTACTATCAACACTAGAGCTTCTAGATTCGAAGTTTTAGCGATAAGTACCAAAAACGGCCGTTTTTAGCATTAATTACTAAAACTTCTAACCTAGGATGTCAAGTGTTGTTTTTTGGTGTTCAAAAATTTCTACAACACTTGACTAAAATGTTGTACGTACGAAATTTCAAGTTGTGTGTTGACAGATATAATGTTTTTTTTCTGAAGTGGCGCTCCTTCAGTGGGGGAAGCGCCTTAACATCACCAGTTGTACGTACGAAACAAGTTGTGTGTTGACAGAAATAAAGCTTTTTTTCTGAAGTGGCGCTACTCAGTGGGGGAAGCGCCTTAACATCACCAAACCACATAAGCATACTCATTTCAATTTTTGTCACTACATCATCTTTTAAACCGCATTTGAAATAACCACGTAATTATTAATGAGCACCATTTTATCCCAGAATAGGTAATCTCATTTTTTCCTTACAAAAACTGTTAAAACGTCAAACTTATTCTATATTCAAACTATGAATATGGATTAAATTACAATATGAATATTAATTAAATAGCAACAAATTGTAGTATTTTAATGATCTACTTATAAAAAACTATGTAGTGTTTAATAATGAAAACCGAGCGCCACCGGGGGGCGCGCTTAACAAATTGCACCACGATTTTATGACCCCTACTAAAAGAGATTAGGGTAAGTAGCGTGACCATAATAGACCTTTTCAATAATTATAAATGAGGACTGTGTGGAATTTTAGTAGAGGTAAGTTTAACCTAGAGCAATGGCTATATTTTGCCACAAACTTTTAAGGCAGATGTCGTGAAAGCCTCATAGTTATATCTTAATTTTTAGACACAGCAATTTTTCTTTACTTAAAAAAACATAAGTGTCATTTTAAATTTAGAAAAAAGCAAAAAAAAAAGTTTTTTTCTTTTATTACATTTTGCTAAATTGTTCGTTATTTACTTTTCCGAAAATCTTATGCCCTATAAAGAGTTAAAGTTTGTATGCAAGAGATAAAAAAACAATGCAATGAGTAATATCCACGAATAACAAATATAAAGTCTCAATCATGTTCGTAAAATATTAAAAAAACAAAAATATTTGAATTCCGCGAGCTGAATGAAGGAATTATTTTTAAAAAACATTGGAATTTAATACAGATATTATAATGCAAAGTGAAGATTAAAATAAAAAGTAATGATTAAAGAATTAACAATTTTTTTCTATCAAAAATCTTTGAATAATATTTATTACAATAAATAATTGTTTCATATTTCAATTACAGCTCAGGAAATACAGTTACCACGTTATTTTCATTACTGTTTAAGGTTTATACAAGGTTAGTCGGAAAGGGGGTACTAATCCGAAGCCCACGTATAGTATCACTGATGACTGTTTGAAAGCAAGTGTTAAAATTTCAAAATTCGATAAAAATTTTTTCAAATAAAATAATTTTTATTTTAGTTTTTTTTTAAATTCTTCATCTCTGCTTTAGTTCCAAATTCAGAAAATGGTGCTTCTAATTCATGGCCCCAAATATGACCTAAAATGTAAACACAGCTGATCTTATCTGGGGATAGATAGATTTTAGAGTTTTTTTTTGAGATTTTTGAACAACTGTTTCTCTTTAACTATTGAGTTTTGGGAAAAGTTGTAAAACAAAAGTGATTCATTATTATGTGTACTTTAACACCCTTTCGGATTAGTACCCCCATTCTGACTAACCTTGTATTTGTATAAGGTCCATCTATTCATACACGAAATATTTTAAGGGATACATCTATAGGTGGTAAAGAAGCCATAGGCAAGCGTTTTTTTAGTTATACTATTTTACGTTTTTTTTTACTTAGTTATTATAATAAATTGTAAAAATGCTTCAGACATTTTGTAAAAAACTAAAAAAAAAAATTGCCCGCTTCAATGACAATAAATACTACGTAGAAACTAGCGTAATGGATGTTGAAAATAGTAATGAGCCAGTATTTGATAGGTGTATATAGTAAAGTTAAATTATTTAATTTAAAAAAAAAAAACTCGGTTTTTTTTATGTCTATCGCTTCTTTACCACCTGTAGATGTATCCCTTAAAATATTTCGTGTATGAATAGATGCACCTTATATACGACCTATTGCCTGAAATAGTACTAGGCCTGACCGCGCAACCTTTCTTTTGGACCACCAATGTTTGGAATTTGCCTGATTTCTTTTATTACTGTGATCAAAGTTAAGAGACGTTGGTGAAATTAGCCTTTAAAATTGACAATCCCTACTTCCCCACTAATATAAATGAAAGTAACGCTATCTGTCTGTTATGCTTTCACGCCTAAACCGCTGAATCGATTTTGATGAAAGGAGATGTTTCAGAAATGTATGGAGCCTGGGCTAGCACCATGTACACTATATGTAAATATAGCTATACAATAAAGTAAACGTTACTTTTAACGTAAATTGTAACGTAAACGTTAATTTTCTGCAATTTTACTTCTTTTAATTGTACGGAGAGCAACGCAGCACATGAAAATACCATATTTTGAAATTATATATCATTTTGACAACTGTTGACATGTCATAGGATGGAAGGATACGTTTATGACTGTCAAATTTGTCAAACTCATGTCAATGTCAAACACAACTGTCATGGCTTCCAGAAAAAAGGGTTAACATATTAAAAAAACGTCCCCAAATAATAATTCCAGTACTCTTCTTCAAATTAATTTATTTGTACTTTTATGAAAATCCCCAATTTTTTTCCTATTTTTCTATATACTGTACATAGTGGTGGCCCAAAATCAAACATCTCCTTTGGTACAGAAATAGTTTAGAACTTGGAAAAGAACATTAGGCTACTTTGTCACGCTTAGCGGGTTAAGGGTGGCTTGAGGAGTCGACCCATAACGAGCATGTGCACATAAAATCAGAATCTAGCGAGAAGCAGAAGCAGTTTAGCAGGAGTGTACTTACATAAGAATATTAAGGAAAACACTTTTAACCATACAATTATATATTTATAATAGTTACAAAATTATACTAGTTTACAGGGCGTGGTTCTTAGACAATACGATACAAGGAGTCCAGGGTCTTCAGGTGTAGGTGTAGTACTTAACTAGGCGGCTGCTGAGGCGCGAGAGAGGACGAAGTTTTTTTTTTTTTTTTTTTTTTTCTATTGGACTGCAGTAGGTCGTCCTAGGGGACGGTTTCTACGTAACCGGGCAGTTATTGGCGAGACCTGAAGGGTCTCCAGCCAATGGGGGGAAGTAAAATACTTAACCTAAGCTAACTACTTGTACTACACTAACAAGAGGACGAAGTGCAGCGTGCCGGCCCTTTTATAGGCACACCCCGGTAGTCGCCACCACTGCACCGTCACAACTTTTATCCCGAAAAATACGGAATACGGGATAAATGTGGATGTCGCGAGCGTCTAGTAGGTTATATTTTTTCTAAATCATTGTCACCCTACACCACGTGTGCGTTCACAAGGGGTATAGGGAATGACCAATGGTATTTTATTTTAGTAGTTTTGCATAATCGCCTGATTGGCGCAGTTGCTAAACTTTGCACAGCTGACCCTAGCTCTCTTCGACAAATATCTTTTGAACCATTTCTTCAAGTGCAGCTCGTCTTGATTGACCGTTTATTAAGGTTCTTAAAAGTATAATACTGTGTTGAATTTCTAATGGAAGAAACATTTCGCTTATTTTTATACATTTCTTTACTAGATTGTAGATTGTTTGACTTGTTAGACTGCACCTAATTTTGTTTGGGAAATTCTATAGTTATCTTTAGATTGTTGCACCATTAACATAAAATTATTATTAGAAATGGAAATATTTGTACACCAGAAATGGTAGAATATAAGAGACTTCAATCATTTGTAACACCTACTGCACTATAATTTAACAAATAAACTGATCTTTCTTTTTTTCTTTCTTTCTAAAATGGGTGTTATTTGTGTAATTTTATATTAAATAGATTATGCAGTAAGTTAAATAACAGAGAGTGTTCCCTTAAACCCGTGAATTTACATCATTAATAATTATATTGTAAAGAATAAAATAAAAATACAAAAATAAGCAAAAAAAAAAAAAAAATCGTAACGGCCTGTTTTAAACCAAATTAGTAGTAGATAGGTTAAATGCTGCGCGTAAAGCAAATTAAAAAAAAAGTAATACACCAAGAAGGTTCCGAGTCTGAGTTGTAACAAATTAAAAAAGGTTGTATGGTAAATTCGGCACCATGGAGGTAGAAGTAAATAGGTTTAATGAAGTTTTGAATTCACAAACTTGGTGCACACGATGTTCTAAATTCAATTTACTTTATCCTCTAGCGGATAAAAACGGCTTTTGCACTCAGATATCGAAGAGCAAAAATACTCTTTCCGAGATGGGGGGATGAAAAGACTATTTACTTGAATTAAACATATTTCACAGAAACAATGAATCTTTCAACTGAAAATTTCAATGAATTTTTGGGGGTGCATGAAAAGAGCCTCCACGAGTGACGATACTTCAGTACGTCCGGCGCACCCTGGGCAGTCAGTCCCGCTACCAACCTTGCTGACTGGCTAATCTTTTCACCACAGCATGAGCTATTTTCGTATAGCTCGTGCTGACACGAGAGAAGAGAAGACGGGAACGAGTTTCGTTAGTTTGCTGTAGAACCGAGTCAGTATTTTAAAAAGACTTTTATATTGTTTTCACGATAAGAAGATTAAAATGACACATGTCAATAGGAGTTGCTAGACATGTGACTGTAGTCGATTCAACTATCGATAAAATTTGTAAAATTTCAGCGAGAATTTGACAAATTATTGTAATGTGATTTTATGTACATTTCAAATACTTGTGATTTAAGTAATTAGGATTAAGTCAATTAGCATGCATATCTTCAACAATAGACGATTACGTGCTGATGTGATAATGAATCCAGCAGGTATGGGATGAGTGAAAATAAATGTTTATTTATCACCAATAATAAGCCCAGTAGCCGGGTCGCGAAAAAGAGGTTTATCTTGCGAAAGGTTCGTCGGTCCTGAATTTTGGATGTGTTATGTTAGGTGTTTTTATGAAAAGCCAACAAACAGACACACAGACAGAGAGAGAAGTAGACAGCCAAACAGAAAGACAGACATGGGCTTCAAACCTATAAAATACCTCTGATTTTGAGTCAGGAATGAAAAATAAGAATTAAATTTTCTACAAAATTGATGTGAATAATTTTTGGCATAAAACCCATAAGGAGTTATTCAATAAAAACTCATTTTTGGGTTCTTTAACCTAAGATGGCAGAGCGCGCCGAGGTCACTCAAGGTACAAAATTTGTAATTTTTATAAGAACACATATCCATAACACGTATCCAAAATTTAGGACTGACCGACCTTTTGCAAGGCAACTGGGCTATAATGAGCCTTATTTTAATTATTCAATCAACTGAGCCTATCGTCTATTATTATTACGATAGTCAAAATATTCATTCAGTTAATATAAATTTATCGAAATTATTTTATCGATACGCACGTCTCTGGCAACTGGTACCATCTGACGCAAGTTTGAAAACGCGTCGGAGTTTTTTCAAAATCATTTATGTAATATATGATTATGGCGTTAAACACATATAACTATATTGTTTCTATGTTTCTGATTTTAAAACAACCTTTTGGGTAACGCTTTATTAATATTTTAAATTGATTTAATACTTGTTGAATTAAATTGTCGTAAACAAGCGCCATTACAATTTATTTTCATGTCATGAACTGACATCTGCCAAATTAATCAAGTTACCGTGAAAGCAATATAATACTAAAGTCCGCCGACCCAATAGTTAATAAAAAAAATCTCTCAATCAATAAAGCACAGTAATATAAACCCAAGAAAAGTATTAAAAGTCAAATGTTGCTATTGTTTGTTGCTCAAAACAATTATTAAACTTCAACAATTTTCTTCTACAGTTCAAACATTCTTTAATGTCGCGGCCATAATGTGACGTCTTATTCCAAGATACTGCTTTGTTTACATCTCTTTTTTAGCCACAAATCATATAAATTAAATTATTTCTGGTGCTTTATTCAAGCAGAAATCGCACTTACGAACTTACCTCAGTGAGAAATCAAACAGTTTGCTAATAAAAGATTATTTAAAGATTTATTCACATGGAATTTGATGTCACTTCCGGCATTTTCGAAGACGACGTTTTTCGAGATTGCGTTCCGTTCCACAAAAAAACGTAAGTAACATAAAATAATGAATTGTAAAATAAGTAATGCGTTAAAAAATATAGAAAAAAATGCAATTAATGTCTTGACTCCTGTACAATGTATGTTTAAATAATGAAAGAGTTTTGAATTTCATGCATATTCCCCATTACTAAAAAGGTCTTATAACCTATAGGAAACTCTTCATGTCAAACATAACTCAATTACAAGGCTGATAACGGCCCCGGGGGGTCATTTCGACCCCAACAATTAAGATCAAATGCAAATATGTTTCGTAGGGGTGTGTATGTGATGGCATGCAATGATAAAAGGGTTTCTGTGTCTACGGTGGCTTTGTCTAGGGGGGTCGGGGGTCATTTCATGCATGAAGCTTGCAAAGAGTAAAAATATTTAATGTATGGTGTAAACAACTTTTTTGATAAATGAAATCGAGTCTTCTTTCTTTATTTAATATACCTAGGTAAATGCATCATCAGAAAATATTATAAGACGCTTAATTAATAAAAATAAAAAAAAACTGTCTTAAAAAAATGCAGCTTGCAGAGCAGCTGAATCAAATTGAAGGCACCGACTTACGAAACTGTTAATTTTATAATAAGGTAATTGTATTACTCCTTTTTTTAAAAAAAAAAAAAAATGTACCTACTTAATTAGTCCGTCAGTTAGATTATCAAAAAATATTTGACCCGTATTTTTTCTTTTGTTACGTAAACCAAAATTGACGAAGATACGACACTTTTAAAATTGGCAAAACGTCACAAACAAGTACAATTTTTACTTGCTTCTGACGTCACAAGCCCCCACTCTCGAGTTTTGATACGTTTTATCTTTCCAAATATTCATAGATTTAACAAAAGAAAAAATACGTGTCCATTATTTTTCAAAACTCCAACTGGCGAACTAATTAGATTTGCAATTTATTGATGCTGTCAACATGCCTATTACAATAGTGTAAGGCGCAGTTCAGGACGCTATAATATATCGCATAAAGTTTGCTTTATGTATATATAGCACAAAGATATCGCTCACACTATCACAAAGATATTGCTTATTGTATAGCACAAATATATCGCTCAGCATATATTTTATATGGACACGTTCATACAACGATGTGCTATAAAGTATTGGCTTGCTGTATGCGATAAACTTGACCGATCCTTAGAGCTTTAACGTACGATTCTCCGATCCCGGCCCCGCCTCACTTCTACCCCGTCCGTCGCCCGATGGATCGCCTTCAAATAACTTGCTATACATAGTAGACCGACTTGCGATATAGCGTATAGTGTGAACATCATGTGTGTGCTATACAGGGTGTAAACGAATTCGTGTAATTCCTAAAACCACATGATCTACTACTGGTGTAGATTGGCCCCGCACGGGAATTAGCCTGATTAAAAATAATAAAATAATTTTTTTTTCTTGCAGTAGTGGTAAGTAATCTTATTTAAATGACCTAACAGGATTCAACAATAAAAGCAAAAAACAATGTTGCAAAAAGTTTTTTTTTGTAAATGAACATTTCGATGCCACGCATAAATAAACTAAAGCACGGCAACACGGCTGGCGGGCACGACTAATGCGATATCACTCTTTGCAGTCAGTTAACTTGTGGCTCTAAAATGACTCAGAAATAGGAAAACAAGAGTTTTTTTTCGAAATATCCCATTTAGGGTTAATCTGTGTCACCAGTAGATCACGCCTTTTGAAGGAATTACACGAATTCGTTTACACCCTGTATAGTTATCGCTCATGACACAATATGCTTTGGGGGATCTTACACTATCATATACAGGGTTACAGGGAAAGTCGTACTGAATATTAAAGGACGTTATTTTTCAGGTAATTTCTGAGATTTGATTCCGTAATATGGTATCCGAAACTTAACCGTTATGGAGATATTGAATTTCAAAGATATTTTTCATATTGTGTAGTACAACACTTGGGTCTATTCAAATAATATTTTTTTTAAGATTTCATGAACATACCTAGTAGATGTTATACCTTTTTGAATAGCTAAAGAGACGTAGAAGTTTTTAAAATTATTTGCAGAATAAGTTCCATACATTTTTGTATGTTAAAAACACTTAGTGAAAATTCTTTAATTCTAACCGTTGTCAAGCTCCTAGGGTCCGTTTTTTTTGTATCTTGTTAGAGATGTCAATTAATAAAAATGATTAACAAAAACTGAACTTACTACTAACAGCTTAAAAAGACTGCTCGACAACGGTTAGAATTAAAGAATTTTCACTAAGTGTTTTTATGTATATAGCGTAAAAGCCCCCATACTAAATAGCGAAATAGTATAGCGTAGTCTCAACTGCGTTTTATTTGTTCAGCCTGGGAACAGAGCTGAACGTAAGATCTCAAAATACACAGTCATACTTACTACAAGACAAACAACACAATCAAACAAGTCAGTGCTTGATTATGCAAATAAGTGCTAACAAGATTATCACTGCACTGCTAATTATCACTTATTTGCTAGTTCCCAAGAGAACTCTTCAACATTTGAACATCATCAACCGAACCTTTTCATCTTTGGCTCAATTTATTAAACTTACCAATCTAATATTAATTTAACTAGCCTTTGCCCGCAGCTTCGCTTGCGTGAAATTTTAAACCCTCTTTAAGCATTTTTTTGGGTGCAGTTTTAAAATCAATAAAGTCCGTCTTTTATTATTTACTTTGAAGAGTGTTTGTGCCAAATTTCAAGTCAATTTATAACCCAAGGGAATAAGAATTTTCATACAAATCTTCTAACTTCTTAACAGGTTTCTCATACAAACTTTAAGCACTAATTTCACCACCTTTAGGGGTTCAATTTTCAAAAACGCTGAAACTTCTATACATTTATTTCTAACCAGAAACCTTAATATTTAATTACATGCTTCTTACTTCAAAAATGACGTACTTCCATACAAATTTCAATCCCCTATTTCACCCTCTTAGGGGTAGAATTTCCGAAAATCCTTTCTTAGTCGATGCCTACGTTACAAAAGGAACCTAGTGTCAAAATTTCAAGTTTCTAACTCCAACGGTTTAGGCTGTACGTTGATAGATCAGTCAGTCAGTCAGTCAGCTTCTCCTTTTATATGTATAGAAGATAAATTCCGATGGCAAACGATATGTGCGTCGCCCAAACAACGAGGCACTAAATAACAAGTTTATCAATAAAAAATAAACTTTAAAAAAAAGTAAAAACCGACTTCAAAGAAAAACTAAAAGGAGTAAAATAATTAACATAGTATAAAATTAACAGTTTCAGCAGTCGGTGCAATTCTACACTGAAACAAATAGAAGCCACCGATGCTTCTATTTGTTTCAGTGTAGTGTAGAGTTGCACCGACTTCTGAAACTGTTAATTTTATATTATGGTACATGGACACTATTTTTTGGGGCACCCTTTATATTATGCCTTTATTTAACTTACAGAGTTCCTTTGTTTGTTTTTCCTTTTGAAAACCACTACTCGTCATTCAATCGAGCTGAAATTTTCCGTACCTGAAACCAAAAATGAATGTTTAGAAATGATTATACTATATCAACTATAGACAAAAAAAAACCTTTAACAAGAAAATGAAGCTTTTAATTCATGACCCCAAATATGACCTAAAATGTAAACACAGCTGATCATAGCTAAGGATAGATAGATTTTAGCGTATTTTTAATGAAATTTTGAAACAACAATTTCTCGTAAACTATTGACTTTTGGGAAAAGTTGTAAAACAAAAGTTGTTCATTATTATGGGTACTCTAACACTTTTTCAGATTAGTGACTTCCTTGTTTATTTAAAAAGTTAATTTTTTGTTTATTTAGAATATAGTTTATATTCGTTTTAAGAAACATTGTTTTAATTTTAAGTAGTCCGTCCGCACGTACGTGTATACACGGCTACACATCAAGCTATACATTTCCAGTTTACATTGACCTCTCATTGTAAGGAAATCCTATACAATGCGAAATCAGCTTATACTGGAAATGTAAAGCTTGATCTGTAGCCGAGCGTACGTCCGCTTGGGCGTAAAAATAACTATTTTTTCTTTTTCTTTTTTTCTTGTCTCTGATAGACAGACAGACAGACGCCAAAACTATTCCATATGATTTCCATTTCCCCATTTCAGCCCAAAACACTAAAGATCATCGCTAAAAGAATTTCTCAATCAACACCCAACTTTGAGAATAGATTTAAATTAGAGCCAAAATAAACACATGCTGTATACGTTTCCGCTTGTCTGTCAACTGAACGGTTTTAGGTTAGGAATACTGTCTTTGAAATTATTCTTATGGTGTTTTGGATCAATAGGTATTTTTTCGTTTTGGTAAATAGTTCGATTAGCACAAGGGCGGGGTGAACGGCTTCAGAGGTTATGAGCCATGGATTCGATTCCCGCAAATGCATATGTAGGCAGAAACTGCAGAACGCCACATACCGCGATCCTTACATATTCCTTTCGCTTCGTCCACGTTCATACATCTTGTCATACACGTCGGTTGAGAGTACTACGCACCTGTCCTTTTTGAAGAACATCACCAATAACATCGATGTATGTCCTTCTAGGGCGTCTTCTACAGTTTCCACTGGCATCCGTCTTATAAATTCCTTTTGTTAATCGTCGTTCACTCATTCATTCAACATGACCAAACCACCGAAGCAATAATGCAATCAAACTCCGACAATCTTTTATCCGTTAAATGGTTCACCGACAGAACGGTTTTTCTATGAATGTTTCGATATTCAACTAACAAAATTGTGGCCAAACGCAAACGAATCACAACCGTCAGTCAGTTTTTGTTTTCGAAAACTGTCAAAATAATTGATTTTGTTTATTGTGTCAAACAATTTGACAGCTTTTGAAATTGAGAACTGTCTGAATGAACGGTTCGGCCTTGGTTCAGTTACGATTTATCTAGATTTTCTTTTAGGAGAATTGGTCCCAGTGTCACCAAGCTGACAACAATGATATTATTTTTTTTTTCTATTCGGCTACTGTAGGTTGTCCTAGGGGATCCTTCCTACGTAACCGGGCAGTTATTGGCGATCCCTGAAGGGTCTCCAGCCAATGGGGGAGGGGGGGGAAGTAAAATACTTAACCTAAGCTAACCACTTGTACTACACTAACATCATGACTACCTGCAACAACAGCACTAAGGGCGACCCCTAGTGGGACTCGGACCTCGGCTTAGGGCGTTGCTGGCGTGGACATAGGGGGGGGGAGACAGCTTGATGAGGGCTGAATTATCGGGGTGACTGCGGAGTCTGAAGAGACGACCGGCTCTACGACGGGAGAGCTCGGTGGATCGTGACCGGCGGCGGTGGGGCGTCGCGACGGGCCTCGTCGGCGAGGACGGTATGCCGGACGGCGGCGGACGTTGTGTATTGTGCTGGTCGATTTACTCGCCTCCTGGAGGAGGGTTATTTCGTCATCGGGTTCTAAAAGTGTGTGCCTGGGACGGCGAACTTTACTTATGAGAGAACTGTAGTCGGCCGCTGCGGCAACTAGGGGGTTTGGATGGAGGGGGGCAGTGTCGAAGTAACGCTTGGAAATGCGTTTGAGGTATTGCCTGATGGTTGGCATTTTTAGATCGAGATGGAGTTGGACGTTACGCATGAACCACGGGGCAGCCGCGGCTCTGCGCAACACTCGATTCTGGAGGGTTTGAAAGGATTTGAAACGACAAGGCTTAACGTGTGCGAACACGACGCTAGCGTAATTCAAGATGGGGCGGATGCACGTCACGTAGATTCTCAGCTTATTTCTAAGTGACAATTTACTGCGTGCTCTAAGGATGGGGTGGAGGCGACCGACAGCGAAAGCGGCGCGAGCGCGCACCGCTTTGATGTGGTCTCGGAAACTCAGATGGTGGTCTAGGATAACCCCCAGGTATTTGGCTTTCATCTCCCAAGGGATCTGTTTGCCGAACATGAGGACGGGACGGATGTGGGTGTGGGAATCACCGTGTCTCTCGAAAAGAACGGCTGCGCTCTTTTCGGGATTTACCTCTATTCTCCATTTCCGGGACCAGACCCCGAGGGCGTTGGCTGCGGTTTGAAGGGTTCGAGAGATGCTATCGAGACTCCTACCGGAATAGTAGATAGCCGTGTCGTCGGCGAAGAGAGCCAACTTGGCCAAGCCACGTTTGGGAATGTCGCTGGTGTACAGCGTGAACAGAAGGGGCAAGGAATTCTTGTTGTTAGAGAGAGATAAATATGTATCTTAGGTTACGTTATTATTTTTCGGTGCATGCTCATTGGTCGAGCGCGTACAAAAAGAGGCATGTGGGGAAAAATTTACACTCAATTTTCTTGTGTTGATATAGGTAGGTAAGTAGTAGATTTTTGGGTAAAATAATATTATTCTCTATCCTTAAAATTATTAATGCAGTATTTAGCAACAGTAATTATAGTTATTTAATTAATAAAACAAAATGTAATATAAACATAAAAATCTTTATCTATATAATCAAAGAAATCAAGTAAGAATCTCTTATGTATGTTAAATGTCTGTGATGACCTCTTGCTGAGATAGGTACGATTCGAGTATTGGTCTATTATATTGATCATTAGGTTTAATAAAATATATTATTATATTAAAATAATATAATTAATCGAAATAAAAACAATGTAGGTTTTATAAACACTGATGCAAAGTTGCCGATTTTCCTCGCTAGCCGCCATTATGCTGCATCGAATAAAATAAAATTAAATAAATATTTTTTCTTGATATTTAACGCATGAAATGATATTTTTTTATCTTTTACAGTTGCAGTATAATTATTACATATTCTATACACACAGGACGGCATTTTTTTTCGCTAATAGAGAAAGTTATTACACACAAGTTATTTCAATTTCACGTAGAGCCGCGGCAACGGTTGCTACGCGACTAAATGGATGTCAGGCAATTACCTTGCATTCATCTAACCACTACAGAGCGCGGGCAACGTATCTATAGTAGTTTATATTATCATTGGTTCTGCTATCATTTTTACACGTTAAAATTGCACAATAAGAGCGGTTACGCACTGCATCCGTTCCGGATCCGTGAAAATACGGATATAAAAAACTCGGAACGAATTCGGATATTGATTTTCGCACTGCATCCGACCCGAATTCGTGAAAATACGGATCTAGAGTCTAAAAATCTCGGACCGAATTCGGATATTGCTTACGCACTAATCCGATCTCGGATGCAAATCCAAGTCATTCAGGGGCCATCTTGGGCATATGTCCGATTTGAATCCGAGCTAATGCGAAAGCGTTCATACAAACAGTACTACGGCTACTTCGGTCCGTCAATATTTCTTCCGAATTGGAGACTCACGGATGACGGAGAGAAATCGGATGACGGAAGTCGGATCTAATGCGTAAACTACCATACAAATAATAGACTACTTCGGAACGCATTTTCACGAATTCGGATCGGATGCAGTGCGAAAAGCAAAATCCGAATTCGGTCCGAGTTTTTTATATCCGTATTTTTACGGATCCGGATCGGATGCAATACGTAACAGCTCTTAACAATGCACAACACATCCTCTACCTTCGCAGTCGGTTTAAAATTAAATATTAAATTAAGTAATAAAACCTTCGATATACGATAGTTGCAGAGAATTTTATACACACACAAACATACGCTTACAATGAGCTGACAACAACATGCAGTTTAGGAGGTGCGTGGGCGCATACGGATAAACACGTTCTGTTAAGGCGACGTGCTTTAGTTATAGTTAAAAGTTATTTAAGTTTCATTTATTATTTAGTATCGCGAGATTTATAATTTTTTTCCTATAAAATATGCAAATCTCGCGACAAGCTTTTATATCATTTAATAAATTGTGTAATACATGTACTACATTTATTGGTTTATTTTAATTTTAAATAAAAGCTTGTTTTTAAAAAGTTTTTTTTACCTTTAATTTATTTTTTAGTTATGATTGGGAATGTTTCTAACTCTGTTTTCGTGTTCTCCTCAGCAAGCCCTTTCATTTGATACTCATACTGTATACAGAAAAAATAACTAATTCGCCATCTTGGATGATCCGCCATATTGGAATTAGAATGACGTCACATAACTAAGCATGCATTGTCATTCAAAATAAGCATGTATACCAAATTTCAGTTCAAACGGTTAAAGATAACTGATTTAAAATTCAGTTGCAAGATTCCACCCAGAAAAACATACATACATTGCAAGTTAAATTAAAGAAAAAAAAAACTTGTAATAATAAAAACCATTTTTACATTGTTAAAAGCTTGCCCATACAAGATCTTCCCCTTAACTACAGAAGTCTGGTAACAAAGTAGTGAATAAATAACTTCATACAACATCATTGAGCTCTTTACGATAATCGTACGATTACCCAACCTCAACCAAAATGGGTTCTGTGTTTGACCAATAAGTCGAAGTTACTCGATCGATAAGGGAATGATTTCCTGTGTACGGTACATGTGAACGCTTACAGTCTGATATGGTGTCCTTAGCCGTATTTGAGAGTGGAGGCGGGCGCGGGTGCTATCGCGGGCGCGTGTAAATCAAATGTATGTAGACGCCAGTTGCATTCACAGTGCGCCCGCGAGTCGCGCGTCTGCATGAGGCGGGCGCGGTGGCGCAGGTGTTTCTAAGTGGTCAATCAGACTGTAATAGCGGGTGCGGGGGCGGTCGCGGGCGCTCGTGTCTTGGCGTCTGCGTGTTCACAGTAGTGCCGAACGAGCTATCGTTAGAACCACACGCGCAGTCACCAAACAGACGCTATATTACTATGAATGATACGAGCGGACTGAGACATCATAAACACCCGCGCCACCGCGCCCGCCTCATGAAGCCGCGCGACTCGCGGGCGCACTGTGAATGCAACTGGCGTCTACATACAGTTGAATTATACGCGCCCGCGCTAGCACCCGCGCCCGCCTCCACTCTGAAATACGGCTAATGGCTCAGTCCGCCCGTATCGTTCACAGTAATATAGCGTCTGTTAGGTGACTGCGGAGCTCGTGGCTAAATAATTACAGCCGCATAGACCGATCTTCCGGGTTAAGCCACGCTTGCCGAGGTTGGTCTGTGGATGGGTGACCATTTACCATAGCGAGTTTCCTCCGTGCCTCGGAAAGCACGTAAAGCCGTTGGTCCCGGCTGTCATTTGTAGATCTTTGACAGTCGTTACTGTTGGTCAGAAGCCAGAAAGTCTGACAACCAGTCTTACCAAGAGTATCGTATTACCCAGTTACTGGGTTGTGGAGGTCTGATAGGCAGTCGCTCCATGTAAAATACTGATATTCAGCTGCATCCGGTTCGACTGGAAGCCGACCCCAACATAGTTGGGAAAAGGCTAGGCAGATGATGATGATGAGGTGACTGCGCGTGTGGTTCTACTGTGAACACGCAGACGTCAAGACCCTAGCGCCCGCACCCGCCCCCGCTCCCGCTAGTGCAGTCTGATTGACCACGTACTGGCTTTTAATGCTGTTTGAAAGATGATGTAGTGACCAAAATTGAAAGGAGTATGCTTCGGTGGTTTGGTATGTTGAGAGAATGAGTGAACGGCGATTAACAAAAGGAATTTATAAGGCGGATATCAGTGGAAACGTAGAGGACGCCCTAGAAGAACATACATCGATGTTTTTGTTAAACAACTTAAATCTAAAGTAAAATAAAAGAAAAATTACATCCTAGATTAAAACTACCAACAAAACGAAAATAGTGCATCAAAATATTCCTCCGCGTCGCTGTCGACTGGTAACGTGCCCAGAAGACTGGCAGCGTTGCCACGTTGTATGGCAACACTAATTCTCTGGCCGAAAACAAGCCAGTCCTCTGGTCACGTGAAGTGTCGAGCAATCCTTTTTCTATTTCCATAGCCCTAGAACCGTACCCTGGGGTACAAACAACTTTTTTTTTGTTTTAAATCGTCATAACTTTAACTTCGTGCGAGAGTTACTTGTGCCCGGGTAGTGTTGTTGCGATAGTGATAGTCTATCGATAGTATCGTGATACTATCGTGGCCTTGAAAATCAGTCATACTATCGATAGTCCTATCGAAACTATCGACCCTAGACGATACTATCGATACTATCGACAGTATCGATTGATAAAATTAAGTAATACTATTGCTAAAGATCAATAGTATCGATACTATCGATAGTATTAGTACAAATACTATCGATGGTATCGATAGTATTGATACTATCGATGGTATCGATAGTATTGATACTATCGATAGCGTGCGTTTCGATAGTATCGATACTATCGATAGTATCGATAGTAGTGCCCTATCGATAGTCGAACATTTTACGATAGTATTGCTTGCTCATAAGGTATAACATAGCTGGTGATACATAGTTCATCTATCACAAATCATCCATGGTGTTCGAACGGTCGCAAATATTAAACATACCGTATATTTGTGTCGCTGTGTTACCGACCAGGTGTCGTTTTACGCCCCGTCGATAGTATCGAAAATTCGTCGATAGTTACTAAAACCAAACTATCGATACTATCGAAACGCGTCGATAGACCATAGATAGTATCGATAGTATCGACTATTTTGACACGATACTATCGATAGTATCGATACTATCGATAGTATCGTATCTCGATAGTATCGATATAATCGATAGTATCGACAAAGTTCAATAGTATCGCCTAATTTTCACTATCGATAGTATCGATAGTATTGCAGAATTTCGATATTTTCGATAGGACTATTCGCGCTATCGACTGTTTTTCAAGGTCAACTATCGATAGCGAAACTATCGCTATTGCAACAACACTATGCCCGGGTATTCTAAGAGGTGCGGAGTGCACGTCACTTTATTTATCAACCGCGAGTTTAGCTAGCGTGTGGACCTCGTGGCAAGCTTGTTTGTTGTCTGATGTACCCCACGATACAAAATATGAAAAAAGCACTAGATCCAATATACTGGCGGTATTCTGGGGAAAAAAGGGGATATGATGGGCTGGTCTCCCATAACGGGAAGATATTTTATGTTTTTGAGGAGTAGGGATCACAAATCGCAAATTCGATGCACCAGGTGCAAATGACAACTAAAACAAAGTTAGCCAGGACTGTGTTCAAAGTTAATAATAAGACAGTTGTTTTTTATTATAAATAAATACTGATAAATTTCTAAAAATAAGCATTGGATGCATTCCTTAATGAATGTTACATAGTTAAAAAAAAATACGGTTTAATTTCACGGGGTACACTTTTACCCCTGTTTACGGTTAGTGACCGTGCCATATGGGTACATACCGTTCTAAGGTTAAAAAGGAGGCGTGCACGCGGATCCCATGACCACAGCGTTTCTACCCCGAAGCCTCCTAACCGCTCAAAGTCATAGTTTTTTTTTTTTTCTATTTGACTGCTGGTGGTCCTAGGGGACGGTTTCTACGTAACCGGGCAGTTATTGGCGAGACCTGAAGGGTCTCCAGCCAATGGGGGGGAAGTAAAATACTTAACCTAAGCTAACTACTTGTACTACACTAACATCATGACTACCTGCAACAACAGCACTAAGGGCGACCCCTAGTGGGGGGTGCGCGAGGCGCAGGGCGTTGCTGGCGGGGACTTAGGGGGGGGGAGACAGCTTGATGAGGGCTGAATTATCGGTGTGACTGCGGAGTCTGAAGAGACGACCGGCTCTACGACGGGAGAGCTCGGTGGATCGTGATTCAAAGTCATAGTTTCCTATGAGGTTATTATATTTACGCCGTTTGAGGCTCCTTAGCCGCATCGGCAGCGCGGTTGAGAAAAAGACTTATTGTGTAACCCGGGAATGGAACCGAGACTAGAATTAACTGTGTCACTAGCTTAACGAGGCGATGAAATCCAATCAAAGACCATTATACTATAAGTTACGGTTCATCTTTTATTTATATGTCAAATAAATAATATTTTATGTTGTATTCCAAAAGAGAATACCACGCCTATAATTATTTATTAATTATTATTTCGAAACCATGTGCATCGGGCGATCGTAGCATGTGGCGTTCTACAGTTTCTGTCAACCCCCATGGGAAAACGGCGTGAGTTTATGTATAGAGAGCTATCATTTCTGCTCATACCACAAACGAAGTGTAATGATAAGAACAATTAATTAATTACTTAATTAATTTGTAAGTAATGTGTTGGCCGACGCGAGGCTTATCAGGAGGACATTAATTTAAATTAAGGTTTTGTATACACTTGCGATTTTGCGACGCGACGCGACTACGGAATTTTACATATCGATGCTTAACAACCAAAAAGGGATAACCTTCAATTTAAAAACTTTACAGGAGAGTGGTTTAAAGTATGCTATGGACCTTAATTTACATACCGCCTGACCGACAAAAAGTATGTCGTAGAGTCATGACTTCATGAGACTTAGACCAATCGACGCAGGAATAAAATAACATTAAGGCGAGCTGAACCCTGGCGCGGTAATCGGGTAAGCGACGGCAATCGGGTAAGCGACGACGCGCGGGCCGAAAATCACTTTAAAAAATCGATAAAAAATATATAAATGTAATAAAAAAAAACGATCGCGTAGAATCGATTCCAAAATTAATTACCTATAAATTAATATTAATTATAAAAATGTATTATAGTAAGTAGGTACTTGTTTAAAATGAAATTTTGCTTGTAAAAAAACTGCAAATCGAAGTAACTTCAGTATTTTTTTCTATCGAGAAAACTATATTGCATCGTGTATTGAACGGGTACATGGTATAGAGAAGGAATGTATCCTAAAATATAAATTTATTTTGGGTTCTAAATGTTTTAATTTGCCTATCAAAAATGAGTTCTAAAACAAGCAAAACCTACCGCGCCAGGGTTCAGCTTGCCTTAAAAAAAAGTAAAAACCGACTTCAAAAAAAACTAAAACGAGAAAAATAATTACCATATTATAAAACTAACTGTTTTAGAAGTCGGTGCAAATTTTCACTGAACCTAATTGGAGGCACCGACTTCTGAAACTGTTAGTTTTATAATATGGTAATTATTTTTCCCTTTTTAGTTTTTTTTGAAGTCGGTTTTTACTTTTTTTAAAGTTATTTGATTTTTGTATTTTTGGTGGCATCAATAATACACAAACATGCAATTACAGCAATCGCAGGTAATTTGCTGTTATCTATTGAAGAGTTCCATTGTCAATCTCCGAGGGTCTTCATCAGATCTTCACCAAATTTAAATGGGACCACTTCGGGAGAATACTCTTTCAAACAAAAGATAATTTGGCAAATCCGTCTATAAATGACGGATTATGCACAAAAATACATTAAAAAAAACAAACATCCGAATTGAGAACCTCCTCCTTTTTGAATTCGGTTCACAAAAAAAGTTATTAATGCCCGTGACTGGCCGCGACTAAACGCGAGTTAAACACTCTAATAAGCTATTGATGTCAATTGCACAGTCGCATGTCTGTAAACGGCCTTACATCGCGACCTGCTGTTAATAGGTCACACATTGTCGTGAGAAATGTAAACAAGTGTTGAATAATTTCTGATATAACTTGTAAATACTTCGTACCATGGTATAATAATATGCTACGCCAGGTATTCTCTCCCGTAACAGCTAGGTCACGTGATTGGAAAACTACGTCATCGATTGTGGGTGCTGCCACGGGAATCCAATCCCGCATCAAAATTGCGATCCCGCAGGCCTACGGGATTGAGGTCATCAATCCCGCAGATCCCGCGGAATTTGCGGGATTGATCTTTTTTAAATATTCTTTGATTTTGAGTACCTAGTCATTAAAAAAAAAGAATCAAAGACAAGTCAATTTTAATTTTTGTTATTATTATCAAGTAGAGTTATTACTTATTACTAATCAACAATTGAATTAAATGATGCTTTAGAGGTAAAAATAATCAGCTTCTTTTAAGAAACGATATAACACAATTTTCAATCTTTCATCTTTTAGATTTGTATTGACAATTGAACATATTTATTGTTTTTTTGGTTTTAGAGGCATAAAAAATCTGCTTATTTTTCTAAAAATATATATGGGACCAATTCTGAAATATTCAAAAAAATATCAGCTGTATCCATACATTTTGATCGTGTAGGTATTGCACTTTTGTATGGAACAGCTGTTTTTTTATATTTCAGTGTTGGTTCCATTGAAAAAGTTGTTCATATACATGAGTACTGTAATCTGTAAAAGTTTGTCCACCTATTTTGATTGGACCTTTTTTTTTCAATCCCTCAAGCGTGCGGGATCCCGCATTTCAGATCCCGTAAAAAGGCGAGGGATCCCACGTTTACGGGATTAGATTCCCTAGCTGCCGCTATGTGTAAATAAATTACTCGAGCAAAACGCATTTTTTCACTCACTAGCAATTTTGAACTAGTAATTTTATACAGGTTACTTTTCTAACTAAACAAATGAATAACACGAGATAGCAAATAGTTAAGGTAGTTAGCAATTTATTTTATATTCATTATGAATTAAAAATCTCCTTAGATGTATTGAAGATGTTAATGGTAGTACTGATCGTGACGTTCGTGACGTAATCTTAGGTCATCGCGGGACGAGTAAATCTGGTGTAAAAGGTGGTAAGGCTTCAAATCCAGCCTTGTTATTGCATGAATGTGAAGAATTGTGTCTGTAAACGCACCCACGATACCGGAGTATTGCTAGTGAGGGGCAACGTATTATTAAAACAAAAAATATATACATAGACAGACTGATTTTATAAAAATCTACTCATTACTTTTAGCGATCGATATTTTCTCGGACGAGCTAGAATACAAAAGTTCCTCACCGCACGCTGGTAATAGACGCGTGTTGTAACATTATATAAAACACAGCACGCGACGTGGTAGGATCTATACGGTCCGCCTGGCTAGCTACCACACACACATTAAAGTCCGGCGCCAAGCAGTTTACTGTGTTCCGTCGTGTGTATGTGAGAGCCAGAGGGGTATAGGGGAATCCCTGTAGGTATATCGTTGTTACTTAGATTCGTGTGAAAAAAAGTAACACTCCTTGACACGGCACGCGTAGGGTTCCTTTCTCTGGAGCCCTGACTGCCGGCAGCTTGGACCCTGTTTCTCTGCCTGGTAGGCTCGTAATGCGAAAGTAAGTTTGTTTGTTTGTTACCTTTTCACGCCTAAACCACTGAACCGATTATCCTGAAATTTTGCATATACGTTGTCAGGTATACAGAAACGGACATAAGGTACCTTTCATCCCGAAAAAAAGTACTGTTCCCGAGGAAAATAACAATAACGTTCATAGATGGCGCCTCGTGTCTTTCGAATCGCGATTGAATTATAATATTACTATAGAAACTTTATTAGTGTGTTAAGAGTTTTTTTTGAGATAAAAATATATTTAATGTACATATAAAATGAGTAAACGATAATCTTAAAAAAATGATTATGTAATTCAACATCCTTCAAAATGTTATCGATAAAAACGTCCATCGACACTCGTCACATCACTACCACGTCAATATTGATTCTATTCACTGTCATGTCATTTGTAAACATTGTACGGACTGTACCGTCGTGTGTAAACGTATTATATCGCTTTTTGACAATTGGGTAACAGCAGCTTCACACGGTTTACGGTTTAACGAGATTACTGGAAATATGTGTACACATGCACACGTATTTATAAAACTGCGGTAAAGGAGGACGATCAAAATGTCCCCACCCAGCAATAACAACAAGGCTTTTGTCGTTAGAAAGCTCTCTTCATAACTATCATTTCTTACTATGGGCATTTAGTCCAAAAACTATGTGAAAAAAGTTACAGCTAAAAAAAATTGTAAGATTTTATGTAAAAATACCTAAATAACTTCGATAATATGGTACATAGGATAATCAAATCAAATAAAAAAAAAAATTTCACATAAACCAATACAGGCGCTTATGAAAAGTCGAATTTAGGTGCACGGTTCCAATTAGTCGTTTCCTATGGAGAAGAGCCGGCAAGAAACTCCATGGTTACTCTTTTTAAAAAAAAGGATATCTTTTACAATTTCAGTGACTACAGTAGGTACTATGAGAGAGAACAATGTAGTCTTGACCACAGAACTTGGAGTAATGTAATACCAAGTCTTGAGTACAAAAATTAACCAAAAAGGGGGGAAAAAAATACGCAAGGCATACCCCTTTCGTTACTCCAGCAGTGTTTGAATGATGTCATTATTGATGACTCCTTATGTCTATGATTTATGTGCGTGTTTTATTAAAAGTCCTACTAACCCATCCGCCCTAGAGTAGAACATTACAAGGTCAATGTTATTTATTGATTTTTTCATTTGTCTTTTATTCTAATGTGATTTTTAGATTTTTGGAATAAACGATTTTTGTATGGGAAACTTTTTTTTTCACACTTGGACTAAATGCCATAGTAATAATTGATAGTCATGAAGAGAGCTTTCTAACGACATATGTCTTGCCGTTATCGTTCGCCTTTGATGGTTTTCGGTACATTATCCGAAAAATCCGTAAAACTAAGCTAGAGGGGTTCTCTGTTGGAATACCGAAATATGTTTAGCCGATTCTTATCTAGCCGAAAATTTTTAGCGACTTTTCATTTCGCCGAATAATTAAAACGCCGAACGATTAAGTCCCTAATCTTATATTGGCACTTTTTGTTACGCCGACTAGTCTGCTGGCCACTGTTTCATTAGTCAACTGCATTATAGACCACTTCACACTTGTTAGATGGCTCATTTTCCCATCATGCAAGCAAGTGTTTCTGGGTTTGCTCCGCCAGAAGACTCGCTTTATCGCCCGAGCTTCTGGCTCCACGCTTTTAAATAACACTCTAGGGGTAGGACAGAGTCTGACCACGTGCAGTCGGGGTGCGTTGAATCGGATTAACATTACTATCCGTAGTATGAGTAAATTAAACAATTGCCAAATAAGTATTCGTCTAAAACAAAATTTGTAAAGATTTTTTGGCCAACCAATCATTGTGGCTAATAATCATTCGGCGAAATCAAATCAGGCAAAACATTGCTTCGGCAAATATTACTTCGGCGAATCGTTGTCGGCGTAATGAAATTCGATATGAAATACTTCGGCCAAACAACGGGCAGTCGTAGGAATACCATATGCAATAGTATGCTATCATCAGCTCATCACTGTCCCAGTTCTCAGCACGGGACTTTTCTCAGAATAGAGTTTAGGCCAATTTGGTCCTCATAAAACTGCAGTTCTTGTATTACGTCTCCAGTGTCCAAACAGACTCCACGCAGGTATGTCGTCGGTGTGATGATGCGGCAGCGCTCGCGCACGTAAATACCGCGTAGTCGCGGTCCGCGCCTCAGTGCGCGGCGGCGCTCTGTTCCGGCTGCACGTATGTTCCTATTATGTAGGTCACTACAGATACCTACAAAATAAAATAGAATATCTAGCTTTAATTCCGCTGAACAAGATCGCTAGTTTGGATGCAGTATGCAGCACCACATTCCCGCCCACAAGTATATGCAGTTATGCACATGCAGAAAGAGTGAAAAAATAATGCAACATGCAACCAAACCAATACACGACACGTGTTTCGCCCCTGCACGGGGCATCCTCAGGATATGTTGACTCCTCGACCGCTAGGACGCGTTATTAAATATTATTCGAGTCAGTTGTGGGCGGGAGGGTGGTGCTGCATACTGCATCCAAACTAGCGATCTTGTTTAGCGGAATTAAAGCTAGACATTCTATTTGCATTTTTGTATATCATGGATTTCCGCAAAGTAACGCCTGATTCCATCATTTATCTCATGGATACCCTTCGCCCGGAGAAAGTGAAAGGTTGTTAGGACTTTTACCGGCTAAAAACCCACGGTGTTCCTTCTCCTGACCCTTGGCCGGAGTCGCGGAATACGCAGCTGCATGCACCGCGACCCCGGCAGGCCTCGGTCTTCCAGCCCCCGGTGAACCTCACTATTGTGGAGCCAAGCTCCACGTCGTCCTGAGAGGCGAGCGCGGAACATTGCGCGACGCCTTCTTGGACCTGTGTGTCCCCTAATCCGCCGCCCGCGCCCTCCAGCGCCCATTGCGTCTGGCGCGGAAACTGAGAGTGGCAGTTGCCTCTCTCTCTGTAGTCGCCATCACCTCCTCGCAAAAAGGCGACGGCTTCCCACGCACTCTCGCTCCCGACCATATACAGAACCACGGCTGGAAGCGAGAGGTGACGTATTCATTCCTTATCTTATCTCTTCTTGTCACTCCACACATCCATCTCAACATACGTATCTCTGCTTCATGCACACGCTAAAAGCGATTATTGATTTCTGAATAACTATTCCTTGATCGACACTTCGATAGATAAATCACATTGAAACAGTTTTCATCAGATAATTAGCTTTCTACACTTGGGGCTCGAATTGTGATGTTCGACGCACTAGAGTGCACGATCGATACGTCAATATTTGTAGTGCTAGTGATGGGACACGATGTATCGATAAAACTATAGAGTGCCGAAATATTTTCTTTTTTGTTGTCATAATAATTTAATATTATATGTGTTATTTTATATGTATCTATATGAATAAAAATTAAATGCTGTTCGTTGGTAAGCGCGGGGGTCTACTCCCTAAGCACGAAGTCCGTGGTTTCGGCCTTAGTTACGAGCGTTTCCTACTCCCTATCACCTACGGACATACGATTAAGACGACGAAGTAAGAATGAATGACAACACGATTTGACAGTTGTCTCTACTGCCGATGTGTTTTTGCCCGTCCGAAAAGTTGAACTTGTTCACTCCTACGTTTCGGGTTACTTTCGGACGGGCGACTAACTTCAATGACGGACTTAGGGAGTAGGCCCCCAAGGCTACGGTAAGTCTTTCAAACAAATTCCGCAACCAGACTCTAGGCTGGAAATGAAATAAATAAATAGACTTGCTAAGTAGTTCCGTATAGAACACATTACAAATATACTCGTTAACCATTTCAATTAGCCATCATGCACTAGCTAGGAATGAGTTCAATTATAATTAAAAACAATTAACACAGGCCACACACTATGACTGCACTAACGCAAGTGCAGTTGAAACTAATATTTGTGTAACCGGAACCGAAGCTACAAATGCGTATTCAAGTTTTATAGCAATGTACAGAATACTTTAAGAGCCTTCTTTATTTGATTTTGTTGAATAAAGAAGGCAAAAGTAAAGGCAAATCCTAGAGGGCGGCAAAGAGGACTCGAGAAAAAAAAAGACAAAAAAAACGATTGTAACTAATTATTAAAAAAGTCGGTATAAATTGAGTAAGTAGTAAGTTTTTTGACGTAACATATGGTAGTTAGATACAAATAAAGTTTAAAAGATTATTAGATTAGATTATAACATAATCTAACATTACTTTTTTTTTTTATTTATTACTATGCCTGCGTTTGGCCGCCATCTTGCCTGATGTTAAGCGATGATGCGGTCTACGATGGAGCACGCTTGCCCAGAAGAAACCGATTCAGTCGTGACTTGAAGACACCCAGATTGTAGCTGTGTAGCTGATTCAGGGTATACGCCTCTATTCCCCGAAGGGCTGGGCAGAGGTGTATAGTACACCCCCATTTCGCCATTACGTTTAAGTCCCATGTAATAGGGGACGAGCCTAGAACCATCAACCGGGCACAAATCCAGACTCCGGGATGCTACTGAAAAATTCCACACAAAAAACCCAATAACACTGCCCGACCTGGGGATCGAATCCAAGACCTCACGGTCAGCAGTCGCGTTTGCGACCTCTAGACCAAGTGAGTTTAAAGCGTAGTTATTCCATCAGTTTTTTTTCACTTTCCGTTCTGAGAACTGCCTAAGATAAAATGAAATCTTTTACAAAATAAAAATAAAAAATTCAATCAAAACAATTTAGATGTAGTCCTTCCTATCTGTGTGTCCGGATCATATTATATCACTTAATTTTATAAAAAGAAACTATTCGAATGAAAAAGAAAGAAAGGAAAAAAAAAGAAAGGCAGAAAGGGGGTACTAATCCGCAGGCCACTTAAAGTATTGTTTCGGGAAGTACCTGTGTCGCATAGGCCGGGAGCAGACGTCCGGTTGTCACCACTGCGTCGACTGCCCCGAGGACACGGCGCTGCACACGTTGCAGGAGTGCCGTGCGTGGGCGACGCAGCGCCGCGAACTAGTCGCGGCGATCGGTGGTGACCTCTCGCTTCCGACCGTGGTTTTGTCCATGGTAAGGAGCGAGAGTGCGTGGGAAGCTGTCGCCTCCTTTTGCGAGGTGGTGATGGCGACCAAGGAGGGAGCGGAGAGGGAGAGAGAGGCGACGGCCACTCTCCCTTCCCGCGCCATACGCGCCGGGCGCCGCCGGAGGGCGCGCGACGATCTCCGGCCACCCTAGTGTGTGGCCTGCGGGCGGCGGGTTAGGGGACCCGTCGCCCGACCAGTAACAGGCCCGAGAAGGCGGCGCGCATGTGTTCCGAGCGCGCCTCTCAGGAGTACGTGGGGCAGGGACCTACAGAGGGAGACGTCCGCCAGGGGCTGGCGAACCGAGGCCTGCCGGGGTTGCGGTGCATGCAGCTGCGAATCCCGCGACCCCGGCCAAGTTTCAGGAGGAGGAACACCGTGGGTTTTTAGCCGGTAAGAGTCCGGCATAACCCTTCGTCTTCCCCAGGCGAAGGGTATCCATGAGGATTTTCCCACGGGATTAAAAAAAAAAAAAAAGGCCACTTAAAGTATTACTGATGACTGTTCTAAAGCAAGTGTTAAGATTTCAAAATTCGATCATTTTTATTTCCATGCAAAATTAAATTTATTTGTTTTACAAAAATTACTCGTCCCTGCTTTAGTTACGAAATCAGAAATATGACCTAAAATGTATACACAGCTGCTTAAAGCTGAAGATAGATTGATTTTAGCGTATTTTTTTTGTAATTTTTGAACTTCTCTTAAACTATTGACTTTTGGGGAAAGTTGTAGAACAAAAGTTATTATATAGTATATATGTGTTTTAACACCTTTTCGGATTAGTACCCCCTTTCCGACTAACCTGTTTAAGGATATTTCGATAAAAAAACTTAAAATTATTTATCGATATGCATAAAGTACATCACTATTAACAAGAGCCAACGTTCGTGACAGTCACATTAACGCCGCACGACAGTTCCACACTAAAAGCGAGTCGCTTTTTTTTCTTTTTTTGACCTGACAACACAATCCTCTAATGAGTTAGCCACGAGTGACATTTTGAGTTCAATAAATACAAGATGGCGGACTAAATAACACAAGTTTTGGAAAATAAACCGATTGGAATGCATTTGGTATTCTATTTTTTAAACATCACGCCTGCATTCCCCGAAGGATAGAGCAGAGGTGTATACAGGGTGGTAATCTGAGATGGGGCATGAAGGGCAGCTACCTTAACCATTGTACCTACAGGAAAACGTTCAGAAAAGACTACCCCTAACTTTTGGAATAATTTCAATCGGCATTCACAGATTTTGAAAAAAAAGAACAGTCATCGATAAAAAGGACAGTTTTCACAAAACATTTTTCTGATGTCAATCGATCCTATTTCTCATAAGGATCAAAAGACTCTTCCAGACCAACTGAGGTTGGAGTACTAGAAAAGTCAGAAATCGCAAAAAACTTATTTGAGATGGAATAGTAATATGGGCCAGGGGCCTAATTCTCCTAAAATAAATTGTTGCCAAACGCAATCGAACCACAACCGTCAGTCAGTTTTTGTTTTCGAAAATTTTCAAAATGATTGATTTTGTTTTGTGTGTCAAACAATTTGATAGCTTTTGAAATTGAGAACTGTCTGAATGAACGGTTCGGCCTTGGTTCGGTTGTGATTTATCAAGATTTATTTTAGGAGAATTGGGCCCCAGCTACCTTAATCGTTGTGGCTAGCTAGAGGAAAATGTTCTTAAGAGACTGTCCATAATTTTTTCAAATATTTCGAACTGTAACTGTGGAATATTTATCTTAAGAACATTTTTCTGTAGCCACAACGATTAAGGTAACCTTTATTACTACCCCATCACAAATAAGTTTTTTGCGATTTCTGACATTACTTGTACTCGATTCTCAGTTGGTCCGGAAGAGTATTTTGATCCTTATGGGAAATAGGGTCGATTGACATCAGAAAAATGTTTTGTAAAAACTGCAATTTTTCTCGCTGACTATATTTTTTTTACAAAATCTGTGAATTCCGATAAAAAATATTCCAAAAGTTAAGGGTGGTCTTCTAAGAACGTGCCCCATCTCAAAGTACAATCCTGTATAGCTATAATACATGTTTTTTTTTTAATATTTAGTGTTTTTGTGTGGTAACTTTTTGTAGAGAAATCTCAGGACTCACCTTACGGTGTACAAACTACTTTCAGAGTTTGCCTTTACAATGTTACACGTTGTCTAATTGGTTTTAAACTTTCGTGATTTGTACACATTGTAAAAATACAGTTTTTTACACGAGTAGACCCAAGTCTACTCGTGTAAAAAACTTTATAAGGCACAAAATACCTTTTTATCCCGACGTTTCGGCCGAATTACACCGGCCGTGGTCACGGGTAGACTGAAGTTGCGGAGCAGTTGTCATCTTCGTGAAGCAAGGGTATTTTCATGTACCCTCACTCGATCTTGATTTTTTTTTATTAAGTTATCGTCAGTTCTTCGACACACTACGACTACAGCCGGTGTAATTCGACCGAAACGTCAAGATAAAAGGTATTTTGTGCCTCGTTAAAGTTTTTTACGTGAGTAGACCTAAATTTGTATTTCTATAACTTTGTATAATTGTAATGCGGTCGGATTATTTGCATGTTTTTCTAAATTGACATAGAGAATGCAACAGAATACCTCATTCAGTTGTTTTTTCATCAATCAGAGTGGAATTGCTATATCTTACTAACAAGGCATCATAAAACCGAGCGATTTAATTAAAATATTCAAATGAGATGTCGTATGGTCGCATCAGAATGACTCTAAAAAGGTTTTTATCTACTTTTTATTCTAAACAAACCATTTGTATGTAAGTTCACACTCTGTTTGTGTACAGGGTGAACTGAATTCAAAAGTATATTTTAGTAAAAACATTACAAAAGGTAAAAAAAAACAAAAAAGTTTTTTTTTATTATTTTAGTTTTCCTGATCTGATATTCATATCATATTTATGATTAGTTACTACCAGTGATCTGAATAAGGTGAGCTAATAGGTAGTTAACTAGCTAGGTACTTACCTAAACTTCAAAGAACAGAGACAAAAACTGGAGACTTCCTTACGACAACATTTTTTTTCGTGAAAATTATTCCGTGTTTCGGGACATCACTAAAGTACATTTAATATTAATGTTAATAGTACAGAAAACAATTAAATTCGTTTCCTATTTTTGTTTCCCAAAATTGTCACAAAACCAGATGACACGTTTTTCATTGTTTTTACAAAGAGATTGTTTATTGTTTTCAAAAAAGGAGATAGTCTTTTATTTTTTGAAAACAAATGAAAGACAATCTCCGAGAAAATTCTCCCGGAAAAAAAATGTTGTCGTAAGGAAGTCTCCAGTTTTAGTCTCTGTTCTTTGAAGTTTAGGTAAATTAGCTCACCCTTTTCCGATCACTGATTACTACACACATGCATTTTTCGGGATTGCCCGACTTGTTGTTTGTGTCGTTAGTAGCTCATGATTAAGGGCTCCGTTTAAAGGCTAGTCGGGCAATCCCGAATGCACGTGACTAAACCATAAATAAGCAAAACGATTTACGATGGATGGGAAGACGAGTCAGTTGACTCGTCTTACGTAAAAAATCCAGTACTCTTTTGTATTTTTAAATAAAAGGTCGCTTTTAAAATCATAGACTTACACTGAATGGTAACGTAACATAATAAAAGGGAACATAGCAAAAATATCAGACTTCTCAATGGTGGTTCGATTTAAGAATCCATGGAAACTGCAAGTAAAAATTAGTGATAATGAATATTAACAACGCGTCATTCAACGCAGATGTGTGCTGCAACTGTAGGACAAACTTAAACAAAAACATGTTACAGTCGCTCCACAGATTTGACGTCGCTAATTAACAGTATGGTACCGTTTGGAGGTTTGTATGAATGACACACGTGTATTGTCGAGCGCGAACTTTAATTATACACTAGTCGAGCAATAAATATACTAAATATCAAACACAAACATGGTGACTCGTTGTCATATGCACACACACATTGAAGACAGATGTTGGAGGGGCGTGACATGTTATCGTAGAGTTACCCTGCGCATGCGCGTGCCGCTCTTTTTAACCTGTGGCTACGCGTTTTTCAAATGTTGCCAATAATATAAGTAGTAGTTTATTCTATTAAACATCGTAATTAATTAATATTACTCATGTTATAAAAAAATTGTAAAAAAAACTTTTCAAATTCATTTAAATGCGTCAATTGGTCGTAATATTTAAATATTATAATTGAATCTCTGTTTTTTACGACACCTTGTTAATTTGAATATTATCACGACTGTTATAGTTTATGGTGTGGGTAGAACGAAGGTTGATAACTGTTGAGATTTGGGAGGCGCATCGAAGGGTTTAACGCAGATTGTACACCTTAAAACTAGTACACCTCGCAAAATGTTCACTACGCTAAATGTACCTACACTTCGCAAAACGTGCATCTCGAAAAATGTGCACTTCGCAAAACGTTTGTGCACTTCGCAAAACGTTTGTGCACTTCGCAGAAGTATTCTTCGCAAAATGTGCAAAAAAGCAACAGAATTTTATTGGGAAACCAGTTTGCTAATCTCTAACCACAAATTACAAAATGTGAACATTTTGAGAAGTGCTCATTTTGACATGTGAACATTTTGTGAAATGCTCATTTTCACACGTGAACATTTAGTGAAATGCTCATTTTGCGAAGTGCTCATTATAAAAAATGCTCATTTTGATTCGTACTCATTTTGAAAAGTGCCCATTTTGAAAAGTGTTAATTTTGAGAAGTGCTCATTTTTTCAAAAGGATTCTTGATGCGTTGACAACCTTACAGACAAAGTTGTAAAGTCTCATGTGTGTGTAATGTCACCGGCACATATACCCTTCAACCTGAACACAGCAATGATTAGCGGCAGATATAGCGCTCCTTTAGAATGAAAAGAAACCTATCTAAAAAACTAAGGTTTTGGAAAACGTGGAATAAAATGACGAAAAATGACGAAGATGCACGAGCAATACCGACACAGAGCGCGCCCCTCTCGTCGCGGGCGCAACGCTACGCGGCGCGGTGCAGCGCTAGTTCGACTCGCGACCTCGCCGCGTGATCAGCTCATGATTAAGGACTCCGATTGTGTCCGAAACTAGTCGGGCAATCCCGAAAATGCACGTGAGTAAACCGTAACTAATCATAAATATGAATGTGTCTCACGAAAGTTATAATAATAAAACGTGGAATAAAGTTTCGTATATTTATAAATTTTGTAGAAACGGGAGATTATTCGGTTGCATTACATTTCTACGCCACAATAAGCCTCTGTTTTATTAAGAGTCGATGAAGATGGGTCTGTCTATGAGTAAAAGTTGAAATCTTAAAATTTCGAATACTTAGGTCTCTTTAATTCTAAAGGTGCGATAGATATGGAAGCAGTACCTTCTTCTTCAGACCAACTCTTTCACCAGGAGCTCTACTATTCCTAACATTTTATTTCCTTAGTTATTTCTGCGACAAACAAGGAGAACAGATATAAAATGATTTATTTCAGTCAATTCATCTTGTACAGACAAACAGACTCTGTTTTAGGAGATAGTGCCTAATTATACGGAGAGAAGCGTAGTGAAGGGATGATGTCGATAGAATTAGATGAAGGATTTATCGATATGATATTTAAGCGGTTTTCTTCTTCAATCATATCATAAACGTATTTTTACGGTACCGATCGATAGGATTATTGATAAGGTTCAAATCTCTCTAATAAACATAATGTCTTAAAGCAAAGGAAAACCATGAAATCTAATATAACATAATCAATTATAACATAAAAATAATAAAACACACATTTCATGCTGTCGAACATGCCCATGCCAAAAGGGTCACCAACTCAGCATATGCTGGGTGTCAGACACCCAGCGCTGATTTTCAGTTGGTACCCCTGCAGTGACACACGGACGAAGGTAATTTATATTTTAAACTAGCTTTCGCCCGCAGCTTCGCTTGCGTGAAATTTTGAACCCGTTAGGTGACGATTTTCCATACAAACTTTCATCCCCTATTTAACTCCCTTAGGGGTTGAATTTCGAAAAATCCCTTCTTAGTGGATGCCTACGTTACAAAAGGAACCTACTGTCAAAATTTGAACTTTCTAACCCCAGCGGTTTAGACTGTGCGTTGATAGATCAGTCAGTCAGTCAGTCAGCTTCTCCTTTTATTTGTATAGATATATATTTTACTATTTGTACCCGGCATGCTTTGCCATGCACTTTTTCCTACTTATTACCTACTACCTGTCTTCAGAAACAAAATCAAAATAGTAACAAAAAGTTAAAACCATTTTCATGCATAATTTCGTTTTTTTTTATCAAAATTTTCTTTCATAACAACCTTCTCCTGACAGTTACTAACAAAACAAAAAAATAATAGCAAAATCGGTCGAACCGCTCACGCGTGATGCCGAGACCAAGGAAAATAGGGATTCATTTTTATATAATAGATTATTTGATTAGAAGGAGCACGTGGCTAAATAATTACAGCCGCATAGACCAATCTTCCAGGTTAAGCCACGCTTGCCAAGGTTGGTCTGTGGATGGGTGACCATTTACCATAGCGAGTTTCCTCCGTGCCTCGGAAAGCACGTAAAGCCGTTGGTCCCGACTGTCATTTGTAGATCTTTGACAGTCGTTACTGTTGGTCAGAAGCCAGAAAGTCTGACAACCAGTCTTACCAAGAGTATCGTATTACCCAGTTATTGGGTTGTGGAGGTCTGACAGGCAGTCGCTCCATGTAAAATACTGATATTCAGCTGCATCCGGTTCGACTGGAAGCCGACCCCAACGTAGTTGGGAAAAAAGGCTAGGCAGATGATGATGAGATTATTTGATTAAAATGTGTCAATAATAATGCATTTATTAGAAAAAGGCACTTTTAAAAACTCCTTTTTATCTTTTCGCCAAATGAAGGTGTTTTTTCCAAATGCATCGAGAAACTCTCTATTTTGAGCATTGTTTGGAAAATATTATTACGTGTACTGTACATTACCTTCTTCCAGTCACAACTTCAATTACCAAAAGTTTAACGCTCATTTACTCGAATTCTTGAAAATGTAACATATCACCTTCATTCACTCACGTCTTCAATTTTCATCGATACGTCACGAAAGTCCCGTCCGTGTCGCATCCCTACCATAGGGTAGCAACACTGCACTGAGCCGATAACGTGTTCAAATAGTGATGTGCATACAATCTGCATAATTACGACTAAATAGACGCGACGGGTGCGTCTACCTTATTCGAGTTTGAGTCCCGTGTCGGAACGAAAGTTATATGGTAGGTAAGTAGGTATACAGGGCGGTAATTTGAGATGGGGCATGAAGGGCAACTACCATAACCATAGTAGCTACAGGAAAACGTTTTTAGAAGACCACCCCTAACTTTAGGAATAATTTCTTTTTGCATATCTGTGAATGCAGTACGAAATATTTTCAAAAATTATGGACAGTCTCTTAAGGTGCGTACAGATTAAGTAACATGTTGTGTAACTTGTGTTATATAACACGTCCACAATATGTAACATTGTTTTTAACATTGCAACATATGACAATACTGTACACATTAGAATAACAATGCAATACAACCATGTTATATAACATTGTCATTTGTTGTTCTGCAGTGCTGTTCACAATGTCGACACGAGAGGACGTTTTGCTAGCTGCTGCAGCGACTGTTGTACTGTTAAATAACAAAAGAAAAAAACGTAGATGCTGGGTTCGTCCTAGTTTATTGACATTGTTGTAAATATTAATAACATGTTAAATAATACGTTTGTTATTATAACATGTTTTATAACATCCAGTCTCCACATTACTGAAACATGTTATTTAACAACGTTTTATAACATGTTATGTTGTATAATATGTACGCACCTTTAAGAACATTTTCCTGTAGCCACAACGATTAGGCTGTATTTCCACAAGAGATGTGATATGCAACGTTGCTATGGATGCGTTTGATATCCACCAATCATATTCATTGGTCCACATAGCATAGCACTGGTGGAAACTGATTCAACTAAGCTACGTTTTTATATGGAAGGATGCGTGCTGTGGATGCGTGCTATGGATGCGTGCTATGAATGCGTGCTATGGATGCATGCTATGGATGCGAGCTATGGATGCGAGCTATGGATGCGAGCTATGGATGTGTGCTATGGATGGTCGCAAGTGGTGTAGCTATGTGCAGAGCAGTGTACCTACAAATTTCGGAAGTCGGTGTCTTCAATTTGGTTCAGTGTAAAATTGCACCGACTTCTGAAACTGTTAGTTTTATAATATGCTAATTATTTTATTCTTTTTAGTTTTTTTTTTAGTCGGTTTTTACTTTTTTTATAAGTTGTTTTTTATATCATGCCTAATGATATTTATTTTAGTTTTTTTTTTATTCTTCATCCCTGCTTTAATTACGAATTCAGAAAATGGAGCTTCTAATCCGTGACCCCAAATATGACTTTAAATGTAAACACAGCTGATCATAGCGTATTTTTTTCAATGAAATCTTTGAACATCTATTACTCTTAAACTATTGACTTTTGTGGAAAGTTGTAGAACAAAAGTTATTCTTTATTTTGTACTTCAGCACCCTTTTGGATTAACCTTGTGTTATACAGGGTGTAAACGAATTCGTGTAATTCCTTTAAACCACATGATCTATTAATGGTATAGATTAACCCCGCACGGGATTTAGATTGATAAAAAAAAAAAAAAAAAAATCTTTTCCCATTTTTTTTATGTGATAGAAAATTTCGATGCCATGCATAAATGAATGAAAGCACGACGACAAAGCTGACAGGCACGACTAGCGCGATATCGCTCCACGCAGTCAGTTAACTTGGGACGCTAAAATTACTCAGATACAAAACACCATAGTTCATTTTTTGAAAACTTTTTTTTGTTGATTCCGAAAAAAATATGCAGGGTCAATCAGTGTCACTAGTAGTAGATCACGCGGTTTGAAGGAATTACACGAATTCGTTAACACCCTGTATACTAAATCTGAAACTAGTTTGTTCAGAATCACTAGGAGAATCGATTGACAATATTTTGTACAACTTTTTTTTTCGTAAATTTCTATTTTGTTTCATTAGGTTTCTACCCATAACAGTTGACGGGAATAGACACCTTGAGGCTTGAGACGGTCCGCTCGGTCAGTTTCCGTGTATTAGACAACCCCTGCATAGCACATCTCAGGCATTTCACACTTTACTAGAGAACTTAACGCGACATAAACTACGGTGTAACTTGGAGATTTATTAAAAAAAACACATATTCAGGCAGCTCTGATGAAAATCTTGTTGGGGTGTCTCGGTTTTTGTATATACTAAAAATAACGTTGTTTATGCATCTGTATTTTTAATTATATTATTTTTCTGTAAATGAGAAAAACTTTAAAATGTAATGCTTTAACGATTTTTTTTAAATATGTAAAATGATTTATACATAGAAACGTGGGATTACACTCCTTTAATAAGAGAACACCTCTACTTACCCCTTCAGTTATTTCAGGCGTATGTATGTTTATTTTTTCAAGACTACGTCATCCATTTCAGAACCAATATTGTAATTCTCACAGGAAATTGAATTCATTCAAGCGATTTCTCGTCTAGACGAAAGATTTGTCGCGTAGAATAAGATTTGTTAGTATGAGCATCGAACTCTGACTTTAACGGCATTTTGAGACAAATGCGTGTTTTTTTTAATAAGATTGTCTATTTGTCTAATTTAGAAAACATAATAATTGACGTCACTATGATCAAAAATGTCATAAGTGAGAGTTTCGTTAAAACATAAAAAAATTACTTAAAAAAAAAGTAAAAACCGACTTCAAAAAAAACTAAAAAGAGTAAAATAATTACCATATTATAAAACTAACAGTTTCAGAAGTCGGTGCCTTCAATTTGGTTCAGTGTAAAATTGCACCGACTTCTGAAACTGTTAGTTTTATAATACGGTAATTATTTTACTCTTTTTAGTTTTTTTTTAAAGTCGGTTTTTACTTTTTTTTTTAAGTTATTTTATTGTTCTATTTTTAGTGGCATAAACAATACACTAACATGCAATTACAGCAATCTCGGGTAATTTGCTGTTATTCATTGGAGAGTTCCATTGTCGATCTCCGAGGGTCTTCATCAGATCTTCACCAAATTTAAATGAGACCATTCCGGAAGAATACTCTTTCAAACAAAGAAAGAATTTTGCAAATCCGTTTATATACGACGGAGTTATGCCAGAAGATACATAAAATAATTACATCATCCACATAGCAGTAATCAAAAAAATGCTCACAAAATAAAAAGTACTAAACCAAATTGAATGAAATTTTTATGGGACTAAATGGCAAGTATACTACATCGAACAAAAAAAGAATCACACTAATCAGACTAGAAACCTCGGAGTAATCGGTGTACACACGGCTACACATCAAGCTATACATTTCCAGTTTACACTGATCTCTCATTGTAAGGAAATCCTATACAAAGCGAGATCAGCTTATACTGGAAATGTATAGCTTGATCTGTAGCCGTGCGTATATTAATAAATTTAAAAAAAAATACCGACCGAATTGAGAACCTCCTCCTTTTTTTGAAGTCGGTTAAAAAGAAATCAAAACTCGAAAATTACAAAAAATCTCGGAACATACATTAGGGGTGATTCGGGTACCTCTAAGGGTGCTCTACCTCTGGAATTCCGCTTGTCACTACTTTTTGGAACAGCCTGTATTATATGGAACCCTCGTTATACTATGATTCGCAGTTGACTATTTAAATTCTGTCTATGTCAAGTACGTCACATTGATCCGTGGGAAAGTCAATATTGACATACCTAAGTCGAATAAATCAAATATTGAACCGTTATCTTAACTAAATAAATGTCTGGATAACTCAACAAGATAACTTACGAAGGTTAATGATAAATAAGTGTAGCTAGGATTATCCACCAGCAACGCTCTGAAATATAACCTTGTGAACACAGAACTAACATACTACAAGTTAGCGATGAGCGATTGTTGCAAAAAAACAATCGACTGAATCAAAAATTGGTGTCATACTTTCTAGCAGTGACATGACTTCATTTGAACTTCAGTGTAATGTCTAAAATATGTACGAAAAATGTACGAAATTGTACTATAAAGACTTCGCAGAAAACAACAATCGACGTGTCACCGCCAGGAAGTATTCTTTCAAGCGGGCGCTATACAGGATGTAAAAAGACCCATCACATAGCCGAAATCTACGCACTCTGTACATCAAACTAAACTACATTGACCAAAAATAATTGCTGGGAAAGACTTTTATTTTTTGGCATAAAAAAATGCTTTTTTTGTAGCGCGCAATGTGTGGTTGTGGCGATGCCGCGAGTTTGCATGCGTGCAGCGGCCACACAGCTGAGCCAAGGCGGTTGTGTGCGTTTGATATTCGTTGCGTTTTTGTAACTTCAAATGCGTAATTTGTGAAGAAAAATTGAAAATTTTGATAAGGTTGTTTGGAAGAAAGTTTAGTATTATCACTTAGAATACGTTTTTGGAAAAAACTAAAAAAAAAATGTTAACTTTGACCTTCAATATCTCCAAAACCAATGGTTTCCCAGGTATGATCTGATAGAAAAAAGTGATCCCAATGATGGGTAGAATATGTGGTTTTCGTTATCGTTAAGGGTCTTTTTACACCCGACATATTTCACCAAGTAGTATTCCACTTTTAGACTTTCTTATGGGACAAGAAAAATGTACGGAAATTGTACGTCCTAATGACATAAGAAATTCCCAGAAAAAGCTATTAATCAAAGTACGGACAATTAAATTTTTCTCGTAACAATAATGATATCATCTAAGTAGGCAAATTATCATGACTACTACGTTTTCTTTTTATACCTGAAGCAATGTTTATCTGTAAAAAAATGTACAGAAATTGTACGTCCGAGTGAAACAGGAAATTCCCTGAAAAAGTTATAAATAACATTGCGAATATAAATGTAGGGAAAAGCTGTTTTTTTTTTCTGAGATAGCTTGTCTTGATCGTTAAATCCAAGACCTCATGATCATTACCCGAGCTAGCTAAGCTAAGATATTTATTTCTGTAAATAAATCTGTTACAGACACTTTTACAAGTCAATGTAATGTTTTTTTAAAACTAGATGGCGCCGACATTTCCTATCCAACTAGCTCTGAGAAGAAAAGCCGAAACTCAAAGGTCAAGGTCTCTTTTAAAGTCCAGACATTGTGATATAAAACTATGTGAGTGTAACAATGTAGGGCAACGTTTGGAATGGCATTTTGAGGAAAGAGCCACAGCAGGTTTGAGTTGACCTGTCCCAACTGACGGCACGCATGCTTCAGGGCCTGTCCACATCTCCACGTCGTGGAACGGTGCGTCAACGCGGCACGGTGCGTTGACGTAACGTGCAAATTTACGTTACCGTATCGTAACACGTTCCGCCTCTAGCCGCAAGCGCACACGTATATGCGCTCCGCCCGCGCTCTCCTCTCATGTGCTCCGATGCTCTAAAACCATACCTTACTGTTTCTCTTATTAAATTCAGGATCTACATGGTCAACGATAAATCTAACAATGATCCTGACGTGCATTTTTACGATACGGTAACGTAAACACGTTAGAGCGGGGGCACACGATGCGTTGCGGCGCCGCACCGCAAAGATTTCACCGTATCAGTGGGCACACGAGCGGTGCGGCGCACAGTGGATCGAAACTATGATTTTAGTGACTTAGGGATCAACTTCGTTTTTTTACTTTTTTCTTTATGCGGATGGATAGAGCTCATTAACCTCAATAATAAATTGCCTTGGTGTTTTTTCCTAAACTTTATACTTTGGGCAGAAAAATGTGTTTTGTCATTTTTTTGTATGGAGCGGATCAAATTAAATTAAATTTCTGCTAAGTAGCGTGAGATCCCGCTTTTAAACTTTATTTTTCTTATACCTTGTTTAGTCTACTATCATTTGATGCTATGAACATGTGCATAAAGTTGCAACTCTGCCAAATAAATGGATCGAAAAAAATGAAAAAATACATAGAATAAAAGCTTCATTTTGTATTTTCTTAAGTTCTTTTAAGTTAAATCTGATATGGAATAGTAAGTAAAAGCACGTAATAATGCACATAATTACTTAACAACTAACAACAATACATTTAAAAGGTCCCTAATTAGCTTAAATTTACTAATATGTGTATTGTATTATTTAAAAATGTGGGTATTTATCCATGAATTTCTGTTTGTGTGTTTAATGACCGTAATCAGCTTAACCTTTTACTTTATAAAAAACAAGGTTTTTTCACTTTTAGCCATTACTGTCATGTTAATGAGGATAATTAGTTAATGAAGGTAGTAGAAAAATGAGTAAACATTTGTTTGTCACTGGAAGTATAAAATGACCACATTTATTATATATTCTAACTAGTGTTCGTTTATTCGTACTACTACTAACATCTCGTGATTGTAATCGTCCCTTTTTCGTTAAAATGGAGAGTTTAGTTAACAATTTAGATTTATTTATGATTTTAAAAGATCTATAGTAAAAAACTCTTTCAATTCCTACAACATAAAATAAATGTGACCGAAGAGAACAGTGTTGAGCTCTAAAAATTCTGTACGCGCTTTTGTTCAAATATAAGTGCAAGATGGGTACGAAGTAGTCGCACGTTAGCTCAGTTTATAAGAAAAAATGGTGATTGGTTAGAACGTGCAAAAAACTGGCCCGAAGGAATGATAGATACCTGACGCTGTGAACACTGAACAGGAAAAGCTCGAGATTTGTGATACTGAATATGTTGAAAATCTACCTTCATTTACTACAGAAGCTTCGACATCTACATTTACACCTCCAAACCCTTTCGAAGAATTGGGCTCCAGGCAAAAACGAAGACGCGTTGAACAAATTAACCAATCTCTTTCGTTATCCCCGGATGAACTGAAAGCTACTACAATTGCTAGTTTAAGAAACACTGGAAATGAGGATGTAGGAAAAATAATGAACAATTTGCTAAATCACTCTGAAGATCTAGAAAAAGTTAAGGGGTGTTTATGTACAAGTAAAGCGAAAAGTAGTACCTACATATTCACCTGTCTTTAGTAGTTTCACTTAAATTAAGTGAGTGGCAGTATATAAGCCTAAGAGAAGCAGCAAATGAAAATGGGTCTGATTTATACCCTTCTTGTTATAAAATTAAACAAGATAAGTCAAAATGTTATCCAGGGAAACAAGACATAACTATAACTGAAGAAGGAGCTGCTATTAAACTGCAAGCTTCACTCAACTTGACGGTATCTAGGCTTTTAGATGTGATTGCTTTGGATTTAGATTCGGCAACAGAGTTACTGCTTATAAGGAAGTGGGGCTTTGATGGAGCCTCAGCATTAACATGACAGTAATGGCTAAAAGTGAAAAAACATTGTTTTTTATAAAGTATAAAAGGTTAAGCTGATTACGGTCATTAAACACACAAATAGAAATTCATGGATAAATACCCACATTTTTAAATAATACAATACACATATTAGTAAATTTAAGCTAATTAGGGACCTTTTAAATGTATTGTTGTTAGTTGTTAAGTAATTATGTGCATTATTACGTGCTTTTACTTACTATTCCATATCAAATTTAACTTAAAAGAACTTAAGAAAATACAAAATGAAGCTTTTATTCTATGTATTTTTTCATTTTTTTCGATCCATTTATTTGGCAGAGTTGCAACTTTATGCACATGTTCATAGCATCAAATGATAGTAGACTAGACAAGGTATAAGAAAAAAAAAGTTTAAAAGCGGGATCTCACGCTACTTAGCAGAAATTTAATTTAATTTGATCCGCTCCATACAAAAAAATGACAAAACACATTTTTCTGCCCAAAGTATAAAGTTTAGGAAAAAACACCAAGGCAATTTATTATTGAGGTTAATGAGCTCTATCCATCCGCATAAAGAAAAAAGTAAAAAAACGAAGTTGATCCCTAAGTCACTAAAATCGTAGTTTCGATCCACTGTGCGGCGCCGCAACGTTGTTATGCCGCAGCGGCGCCGTAGCAAAAAAATCGTAGAGAAAAAAAAAACGAAACGAGCGAGCGTGTGTCCTTCCTTGTGACGCATAAAACTGAGCGGTGCCGCTCCGACGTCGCAACGCATGCACCCCTCCCCGCCTCGTCTCGGTGGTTGCAAGTCCGGTGCGGCACCGCGCCGGAGCGCATCGTGTGACATGCCACAGATATTTCTATGTAAGACGACGCAGCGACACCGCTCCGGCGCCGCACCGCCGCCGCAACGCATCGTGTGCCCCCGCTCTTACGTCAACGCACCGTGCCGCGTTACCGCACCGTTCCACGTTGACGACGGCGACGTCGTAACGTGGAGATGTGGACAGGCCCTTAGCCATCGTGTAGCTCAACCTTATTTTAGTTTTATTCCCCACTTCAGAGGGTCAACATTATTTTAATCGTACTATAGTTACTACTAAGCCATCGAGTTTGGTTTTACTCATTTCTAAGTAATAAGATTAAAATAATAAATATAAGCTTCTTAAGTTGACAGGTTTCTCGTTAAGGTGTGACGTTGTTAGAAATACAGGGTGTTAACGAATTCGTGTTATTACTTAAAACCACACATGATGTATTATTACTAGAGATCGGGATAGGTAGAGTATATTTACCTAAACTTCGAGAAAGGAAGTAAAATAGAGTGGATAATACCTCCTCTAAAATCCCGGAATAATTATACTGACGTTTTAATCCCGGGATTTAAAAATCACGAATTATTTACTGGACTTTATTTATAGTCACAAAATTATTGATTTGAAAAATCATTTAACATTTTTTAGTGTTCGCTATAACAACAAACACTAAAAAACAGAATAAAGTAAATATTTAAGGGGGCTCCCATACAACAAACGTGATTTTTTTGCTCGTTTTTGCTCGATATTGATAACGGCAACAGGTAGACGCTTGAAATATTCACAGAATATTTAGTTATAATTATTCTCTTTAAAAATAAATAATTAAATTATAATAAAACAAATGTTTAAGGTTCCCATACAACAGACATAATTTTTTTGCCGTTTTTATAGATTACGGTACGGAACTCTTCTTGCGCGAGTTCAACTCGCACTTGGCCAGTTTTTTTTTTGTATGTACTTACTAAGGTACGGTCAGCAACAAAAGTAGCTGAACATTTGAGTTTTTAAACTTTACATTAATTAGATAACTAATTGATAGGAAACAAAAACTTTAAGACATACTTAGAGCTATATCTAGCAGTTCTAGTTATCTATTAAAGTTTTTGTTTTAAAACAATTAGTTTTCTAATTAATGCCAAGTTTAAAAACTCAAATGTTCAGCTACTTTTGTTGCTGACCGTACCAAGCAAAATATCGTGGATTATTAAAATAAGACCTTATATTTATGAACAAGAAATATTTAATTAAGTTCCGTGCGAGAATTGACCCCGTAAATCATTGCACAGTAGCCAGTCGTTCAGCCACTGCATCAGTATGGATATAAGATACCTACAGTTCTGCTTACCCCCTTTCGAGGAATCGCCGGTGTTTAAGTTACAACGACAAGTGATTAAAGGGAGTCAGCGGAAACAATTAGTAGAATGATTGTGCAATCATTCTTGGTAAATAAATGTAAAGGGTGACGCACCCAGTTGTCGTCCGAGCCAATTTTTATGATTCGTTTTTTTTTTGTTTATTTTTTTTTACTTTTGTTTAGTGTTGTTAATTTAAGATTGTTACCTAAGTTAAGTTTTAGACGAAGGTTTAGTAAAAAGTATTTTTTTTTTACTTTTTTTTTCTTCACCTGTAATCTATGTATATAAAAATGAACCCTTATTTCCCTTGGTCACGGCATCACGCGTGAGCGGCCGGACCGATTTCGCAAATTTTTTTTTGTTGTTTTCGTAACTGTCAGGAGAAGGTTCTTATGAAAGAACAATTTGATATTTAAAAAAAAAGAAATTATCGCAGTATGTCCATATTCTTCATTTGTTTACCGCATGCATGAAAATGGTTTTGACTTTTTGTCACTATTTTGATTTAGTTTCTGAAGGTAGGTAGTAGGTAAGTAGTAGGTAGGTAGTAAGTAGGAAAAAGTGCATTGCGAGGCAAGCAGGGAGCAGCTATAAAAAAAAAATCGTAATAATATACCTAAAGTTCGTTTTTTAATCCCGGAGACGGAATTGACAGATATACGAAACGTCAAAATTGAAAATAATGTTCTTAAAATTGGCTACTTTGACATTTGTACTTGTCAATTTAGTCTTCGGGATTAACTAAGTTTAAATACAATTATTTTACAGGTCAAACCCGATTTCAGGCCACACTAGTTTGTCCTAGGCCAAACCGGTTCATCCTAAGCGTGTCAGGATAGACTAGTTTAGCCCAGGACAATCTAGTTTGGCCTAAATACTTTATGCTTAAACAGTTTGGCCTAGGCCAAACTGATTTTGAATTATTATTCAAGTAAATGAAGGCTTAAAATTAAAAGGAAATAAATTAGATGAGCAATATCGGACTTGCGCACGAAGAGTTCCGTACCATTATCTATACAAACGGCAAAAAAATCACGTTTGTTCTAAGGGACCTCCCTTAAATATTTATTTTATTCTGTTTTTTAGTATTTGTTGTTATATTGGCAACAGAAATACATCATCTGTGGAACTTTCAACTGTCTAACTATCATAGTTCATGAGATACAGCCTGGTGACAGACGGACGGATGGACAGCGGCAAAAAAATCACGTTTGTTGAATGGGAGCCCCCTTAAATATTAATTTTATTCTGTTTTTTAGTATTTGTTGTTATAGCGGCAACATAAATACATCATCTGTGAAAACAACTGTCTAACTATCACGGTTCATGAGACACAGCCTGGTGACAGATGGACGGACAGCGGAGTCTTAGTAATAGGGTCCTGTTTTATCCTTTGGGGATAAAACCCTAAAAAACACATCCCATTCAGTTTTTTTTTTTGTTTTTTTATTCTTTTTTTTTAAATCGTCCTTCATTTCGTTACAAAATTTTAAAACGTGACTCTGTCTTTAAGTTAGAAAGCCAAGAGTCCTGTTCTAAGCTGAGACCGAACGACAAACAATCAATGAGTACATATTTGACTAGATTGTAAAATTTGCTATTTCACACTAGCCTGTGAATGGCAGGATGAGATTTGAAGACAAATATCAATAGACTTTATTTATTTTTTATTCTAAGCACATAGTCGCCGAAGATGGGAAAGGGAAAAAAAAAGTTCCTATGAGCCTGCTGCCAAAAACAGTTCCTATGAGACTGATGTCAAAAAAAGCGTTAGCAGAAACAAAAAAAAGAAGAAAATCCCATGTGAATGCTGCCAAAAAAAACCGCTCGCAGAAAAAAGAAAAAAAAAACACAAAAAAAGAAGAAACTCATATGTGATAACTACCAAAAAAAAAGTGCTCGCAGAAACAAGAAAAAAAAACTAATAAAGGCAAAAAAAAGAAACTAATGTGATTGCCGCCAAAAAAAGCGCTCGCAGAAACAAGAAAAAAAAGCAAAAAAAAGAAGAAACTCCGATGTGATTGCTGCCAAAAAAGCGCTCGCAGAAACAAGAAAAAAAAGCAAAAAAAAGAAGAAACTCCGATGTGATTGCTGCCAAAAAAGCGCTCGCAGAAACAAGAAAAAAAAGCAAAAAAAAGAAGAAACTCCGATGTGATTGCTGCCAAAAAAGCGCTCGCAGAATACAAGAAAAAAAACTAATAAAAGCAAAAAAAAAAATAAGAAACTCCGATGTGATTGCTGCCAAAAAAGCGATCGCAGAAACTAGAAAAAATAAACTAACAAAAGCAAAAAAAAATGAAGAAACTCCGATATGTGATTGCTGCCAAAAAAAAGCGCTCGCAGAAACAAGAAAAAAAAGAAACTCATATGTGATAACTACCAAAAAAAGAAGAAACTCCTATGTGATTGCTGCCAAAAAAAAAGCGCTCGCAGAAACAAGAAAAAAAAACTAATAAAAGCAAAAAAAAAGAAACTAATGTGATTGCCGCCAAAAAAGCGCTCGCAGATTCGCTCCTAGTCGCACCTGATCGTAAGCGTAGACGGGGTCTAAGATGAAGCACACGAATCCAAGTAACAGAGATATAGAGAAATTCCCCTATACATCTCTGACTCTTCTCTCTCTCATAAGTAAAGTTCGCCGTCCCAGGCACACACTTTTAGAACCCGATGTCGAAATTACCCTCCCTCCGGAGGCGAGTAAATCGACCAGCACACTACACAACGTCCGCCGCCGTCCAGCATACCGTCCTCGCCGGCGAGGCCCGTCGCGACGTCCCACCGCCGCCGGTCACGAAGTCACGATCCACCGAGCTCTCCCGTCGTAGATCCGGTCGTCTCTTCAGACTCCGCAGTCACACCGATAATTCAGCCCTCATCAAGCTGTCCCCCCCCCCCCCCTATGTCCACACCAGCAACGCCCTAAGCCGAGGTCCGAGTCCCACTAGGGGTCGCCCTTAGTGCTGTTGTTGCAGGTAGTCATGATGTTAGTGTAGTACAAGTAGTTAGCTTAGGTTAAGTATTTTACTTCCCCCCATTGGCTGGAGACCCTTCAGGTCTCGCCAATAACTGCCCGGTTACGTAGAAACCGTCCCCTAGGACGACCTACAGCAGTCCAATAGAAAAAAAAAACATCTCTGACTCTCACATACACACGACGCCGACGGAACACAGTTATACACACGCCCACACAAAATAATAAATGTTGCTAAACGTGGAACAGCTAATTGTTTTCACGAATTCATTGTAAAGTAATACTTAATATCTTAGTTTACTATTTCTGAGTAATTTTAAAGGCCCGAGTTATTTTAACTGACTACAAAGAGCGATATGGTGCTAGTCGTGCCCGCCAACTGTGTCGTCGTGCTTTCAATAATTTATGTGCATCGATCGAAATGTTAAGACACAAACATTTTTTTTTCTTTATTCTTTGTTATCTATGATACGATCATACTGTCATTCTTTTATGCATGGCGTCGAAATGTTCACATAAATAATTTTTTTTTGCAAAAAAAATATCCTATTTTTTTACTGAATCCTTATTAGGTGGTTTAGATTCGATCACTTAGCCAAACCACATGAAAAAAAAAGTTTTTTTTTAATCTTTCTAATTCCCATGCCGGGACAATCTACACCAGTACCTACCTAGCAGATCATGTGGTTTTAAGAAATTACACGAATTCGTTTACACCCTGTATACACTTAGTTGGCAAAAATATATTTTTGAGATGATAAAAAATTGATAACTTTTGTTTTTAACTTGTCTCAAATCAGTATCTTAGATACAGATAAGAAAGGTCGTTCACCGCTAATCAATAGCCTTACCGCATTCCACTACTGCACTTGCTTGAACCAAAAAAAGGCACTAACCGTATTTACTAAGCAAACGTATGATGACTCCAGCCATAACGCCGGTAGAGAGTGCAAGAGGATGCACTTGCACCCCCCTACCATGAAAGATGAAAATCAATCTGCCTAGCCTTTTCCCAACTATGTTGGGGTTGGCTTCCAGTCGAACCGGATGCAGCTGATTAACAGTATTTTACATGGAGCGACTGCCTATCAGACCTCCACAACCCAGTAACTGGGTAATACGATACTCTCGGTAAGACTGGTTGTCAGACTTTCTGGCTTCTGACCAACAGTAACGACTGTCAAAGATCTACAAATGACAGCCGGGACCAACGGCTTTACGTGCTTTCCGAGACACGGAGGAAACTCGCTATGGTAAATGGTCACCCATCCACAGACCAACCTCGGCAAGCGTAGCTTAACCCAGAAGATCGGTCTACGCGGCTGTAATTATTTAGCCACAAGCTCCTCCTGCCATGAAAGATAATACATAGAAAAAAATAAGAAATAAAAAATGTATTATTTGAATTTGACATAATTTTGGTGACATGACGTACCTAAATGCCTTTAAACTTCAAACTTTATGTAGGTACCTACCTATAATTATCAGGATGCACTTATTTAATATACAAGCTTAATTTTAGTATATATACTAAACCTGAAACTAGTTTGTTCTGAATCACTAGGAGAATCGATTGAAATAATTTTTACACCACATTTTTTTTTCTTGAATTTAAATTTTTTTTCGGTAGGTTTCTACCCATAACAGTTGACGGGAATAGACACCTTGAGGCTTGAGATGGTCCGCTCATGCTCTGCATAGCACATCTCAGGCATTTCACACTTTACTAGGGAACTTAACGCGACATAAACTACGGTGTAACTTGGAGATATATTAAAAAAAAAACACATATTCAGGCAGTTCTGATGAAAATCTTGTTGGGGTGTCTCGGTTTTTGTATATACTAAAAATAAAGTTGTATAAGGTCTTTCTTTAATAATCCACGATAATTTGAGAGTAAAGACAGTTTCTCATCAAAACAGTGTTCTTGAAATTGTGACCACAAAATCTGAAGAATAAATATTTTTTTACTAGCTTTTTCCCGCGGCAATTTATAATTAAAAAAAAACTCTTAACACACTACTTACTAAAGTTTCTGTAATAATATCATTCAATCGTGATTCAAACACGTAGCGCCATCTATGAACGTTATTGTTGTTTTCCCCGGGAACAGTACTTTTTTTCGGGATGAAAGGTACCCTATGTCCGTTTTTGTACACTTGACAACGTATATGCAAAATTTCAGGATGATCGGTTCAGTGGTTTAGGCGTGAAAAGGTAACAAACAAACAAACTTATTTTCGCATTTATAATATTAAGTTAGGAAGTTAGGACTAGCGACCCGCCCCGGCTTCACACGGCTGCAATGTATTATAATGTATTATATTCAAAACCTTCCTTTTGAATCATTATGTCTATTGATGAAAACCGCATCAAAATCCGTTGCGTAGTTTAAAAGATAATTAAGCGTACAGACGGCTGGAAGCTACTTTGTTTTAAACTATGTAGAGATTATCACTTTTCGTTGCCAAATACATTCGCAAAAAAATCGCATAATATATTGCGAATGCGAATATACGTTACACCACTAGTAACTACGTAATAATATCTATTAGAAAGGAGTCCTGGCAAGTCACAGGTCAAATACATCAAACGTAATAAAATTAGCATTCGTACTAAAACGCTAATCCGAGAATTAACCTTTTTGACCTCAACGCGTTTAAATGTGGCATTCACACCATCATTTATATTTTAATTACTGGAAATGGAACATGAGCTTCTAAAGGTGGATCTAGACTTTCCGAGGCATGCGCCACGAACGGCGCACAACGAATGCCTCGAAGTGAGGCGTGCGTGTCGAAAAAATATACCAACGTATGCTCGGGTCGAGCCATCGCGTGCGAAGCAAATGCTTCGTTTGTCTGTCTTCATGTTTGTGGCGAGGCATGTGCTGCGCACAGGCTGAGCATGTGCGAGGCGAGCCAGCGTGTGTCGGTAGGGATACGCATGCGTGGGCACGCCGCAATAGCGGCGGTAAGGCCCGTAATGGAGGAGTGGCTGGAGAGGCGTCATGGCGCCCTCAGCTTCCGGCTGACGCAGGTACTCTCGAGACATGTTTGTTTCGGGAAGTACCTGTGTCGCATAGGCCGGGAGCAGACGCCCGGTTGTCACCACTGCGTCGACTGCCCCGAGGACACGGCGCTGCACATGCTGCAGGTGTGTCCTGCGTGGGCGACGCAGCGCCGCGAACTAGTCGCGGCGGTCGATGGTGACCTCTCGCTTTCGGCCGTGGTTCTGTCCATGGTCGGGAGCGAGAGTGCGTGGGAAGCTGTCGGCTCCTTCTGCGAGGAGGTGATGGCGACCAAGGAGGGAGCGGATAGGGAAAGAGAGGCAGCTACCACTATCCCTTCCCGCGCCAGACGCACCGGCCCTCCGGCCACCGTAGTGTGTAGCCTGCACGCGGCGGGTTAGGGGACCCGTCGCCCGACCAGTAACAGCCCCGAGAAGGCGGCGTGCAGTGTTCCGTGCGCGCCTCTCAGGAGGACGTAGGGCAAGGCCCCTCAGTAGGATAAGTCCGCCAGGGGCTGACGGACCGAGGCCTGCCGGGGTCGCGGTGCATGCAGCTGCGAATCCCGCGACCCCGGCCAAGGGTCAGGAGAAGGAACACCGTGAGTTTTCAGCCGGTAAGACTCACGGCATACCCCTTCGCTTTGAATGGCATTAATGAGGATTTTCCAACGAAAAAAAAACAACAAAAAAGGTTAGGTACATTTTATCATTAGAATCTACGTTGCCCCAAAAAACTACTAACAATTCGTTTCGAGTCGTTGGTTCAGAACAAAAAACAAACAAACCTTTTCTGTTTTTAATATCAGTATGATATGTAGTGACAAGTTGACAGCCCAGATGGAACACATTCATATAACCAGTTTTTATCAATGACTCTCACTTAAGATTAGTTCATACACTCAGCGTTGCTTTTATATACACGTCAACATGAATGAATGCGTGGCTAAACAGGTTGGTAAAGGAGGGGCTGGTGGCTAACTAGCAACCGCGCCGACCATATGATCTGCAATAAATAATTAGTTGTATTTCCCAATAGTTGTATTTACTTTATACAACTCCAGCACCCTCATGAGCCATGTATGTGGCACCGAGTCGTAGGCCTTCTTATAATCTATCCAACATGTCGACAGATCCTTTCGGGATCGGCGAACCTGTTGGCTGATGGCCATATCAATGAGGAGTAGCTCCTTGGTACCGCGGAACTAGGGCATCGGAACCGGTTTTTCCCGGTTCCAAAAGAACCGGGAATTCCCGGTTCTGAGGGTCCCTGAAAGAACCGGTTCTGTAAATCAGAGAACCGGTCGTTTCGATTCTTTCGGTTTTCATTCAAAGCACAAAATAAAGTGTACCTCTTGTAGGTGCGACTGATTTCAGGAGATACGATGACTTACAAGTATCTTCTTGAACAAATGAAGAGGAACTTAATAAGGAAATAAGTCAAGCTATTGCTTCTACTCCTGAATCAACATCAAATGACCTGAATAATACAGTGAGAGTAGAAATGGCTCTGTTCGAGAATGGTGGTCAGAGACAGCGAGGACGGTACCTATCGCTGGCTTACCACCATTTACAATCCATTCCACCCTCTAAGTAGTATGGAGCCGAAACGAATATTTTCTTCCGCCGGCATAGTCTGCATAGACTCTGTTCGTCGTTAAGCAACAAAACCTTAGACACTTATTTTTTTACGTTCCTTTTATTTAGCAAAAAAAAGACCCATTATTGCTCAATATAATCATTAATTTAATTTTATCGTTTTTTTTAAATAATTTTTTACTACTTTTATGTGTGCAATTGTAGAGTGCACGCAAGTTCTTGTTACCTTACCACGCTTGTTGATTTATTTTGAATTGAAAAAAACCGAAAGAACCGAAAAACCCGGGTACCCGGTTCCGGCTTGAGTTTGGAACCGAAAGAACCGGTTCCTAAAATAGGGCCGGTTCTGGATGCCCTACGCGGGACTCATTCCTACGTCCATCTTAAGAAGCCTTTGTCCTGCAATGGGATTATAGTCTTGTGGTATATTAATTTAGGTCTAGATAATAAAATAATTTTAAGAGAAAACTTGAATTCATTTCCATTCTGTATTGATTTATTCTCGTATTTGACTGCTTTCGACTACCAGCATCCTAATGGAGCATTTACACTGGTCGATTTTAGCCGTGTGGCAAGTCACCAGTCACATCGCTTGTCACTCGCGGCCTAGTCGAATTGTCATTTACACTGGTCGATTTTAGCCGTGTGGCAAGTCACCAGTCGCATCGCTTGTCACTTGCGGCCTAATCGAATTGTCATTTACACTGGTCGATTTTAGCCGTGCGGCAAGTCACCAGTCGCATCGCTTGTCACTTGCGGCCTAATCGAATTGTCATTTACACTGGTCGATTTTAGCCGTGCGGCAAGTCACCAGTCGCATCGCTTGTCACTTGTGGCCTAGTCGAATTGTCATTTACACTGGTCGATTTTAGCCGTGCGGCCTAGCCGAGCGGCAAAAATTGACCCGAAAATCGACCTGTGTCAATGCCCCATAATTGCGCAAAATACACAACTATGTAACTAGTGATGTGCCGGATCGTCAAAAATGTATATCCGCGGACACGGATACGGATATTTATTGTCAAGATCCGCGGATACGGACACGGATACGGATCGTTTTCTTACTCAATCGTTTGTAGTTGATTTAGTATCTTTGATTTATAAAAAAAACCGTAAAAGATCCGCGAGAAAAGTGACGGATACGGACAAGGATCGATTTCTCCCGCGGATATCCGCGGATACGGATATCCGGAACATCACTATATGTAACACGCAATGATTATTGTTGTATTGTCAAAATGAAACCCGAATTACGAATGTGATACTCAATTCGGATGTAGCTTTCATTTTGTTGGTTTTAAATGGGTTTCGGATAAAAACAAGAAACAGCGTCCTGAATTAATTTAGCTTCCTTTGTTTTGAAAGGCTAGCGGCAGCCTCAGCTATGTTTTTTCGGGAGTTAAATGGATTCTAGAGGCAACGCTCCCTTTGTTAGTTTGAGAGAAGTTTTTTTAGTTTTTATTTCAAACTAGCTTTTTCCCGCAGCTTCGCTTGCCTGTAATTTTGAACCCGAGTGACGATTTTCCATGCAAAAGGAGAATGACCAAAAGTGGTACCAAAAAGTCTCATGCATCAAGATTAATATATTATAGTAAGTAATTATTTTCATAATTTTTTACGACATTACGCGTCGGGGATATGATTTTTGAACAGGGAATTTATTTTAAAGTAAAAAAGTGTTGATATTGTTTTATTCCATTTTCATGACTTTCCGTTTCACGTGATTTATGATTACTATCTTACTATAACCTTGAATTTTGAAAGTGTCATGATCACATCTTTCAAAAAACATGTAAAAAGTTATACCTAGATACATATTTTGCCGATTCTACATTAATTAAAAACAACTAGAATAGATAAGAATTTTTATTTAAACAATTATCATTTTTTATCCATGGTTAATTGGCCGTTCACAGCCGGTCATAGAGATGTAGAATGCAATAGATGCGGATTACTGTTTTTAGAGCAATAAATAATAAATCGTGTATGACATGTCCACATTGTCAGGTTATTTAGATTATTTGTAAAATCTCTGAAACTCGCGTTTTGTTCGCAAAAAGAACTTTTGTAGGAGTGAATATGATAAGTGTAGTCTATAAAAATCAAATTTTGACTTTGATGCAGCATGGTACGGGACTCCATACATCCATGAGCATTGTCCTTTCATCCCCTATTTAACTCCCTTAGGGGTTGAATTTCGAAAAATCCTTCCTTATTCCTTGTCTACATTATAAAGGGAACCTCTGTGCAAAATTTCAGTTTTCTAGGTCCAAGGGTTTGGGCTGGGCGTTGATGAGTCAGTCAGTCAGGACTTTTCTTTTTATTTATATAGATTTTTACGTACAAAAACCGTTTATTTTGTAATAGAGATCGCCCGCAGCGTCGCCCGCGTAAAAGTCATTTATCTCGTAGATAATTCACGGTTTTCGGGATAAAAGTAGCCTATGTCCTTCTTCGGGTTCCAGGCTATCTCTGTACCAAGTTTCATCAAAATCGGTTCAGCGGTTTAGGCGTGAAAGCGTAACAGAAAAACAGATAGTTACTTTCGCATTTGTAATATTAGTAGGAATTAAAAATAGTAAAAAATAAACCATACATTGCATTTGAATAAATCAAGTATGTATATTGGTTTGCAGAGGAGCTCGTGGCTAAATAATTACAGCCGCATAGACCGATCGTAGGGTTGTAGGGTTAAGCCACGCTTGCCGAGGTTGGTCTGCAGATGGGTGACCATTTACCATAGCGAGTTTCCTCCGTGCCTCGGAAAGCACGTAAAGCCGTTGGTCCCGGCTGTCATTTGTAGATCTTTGACAGTCGGTACTGTTGCTCAGAAGCCAGAAAGTCTGACAACCAGTCTTACCAAGAGTATCGTATTACCTAGTTACTGGGTTGTGGAGGTCTGATAGGCAGTTGCTCCATGTAAAATACTGATATTCAGCTGCATCCGGTTCGACTGGAAGCCGACCCCAACATAGTTGGGAAAAGGCTAGGCAGATGATGTATATTGGTTTGCAGTTTTCAGTCTAGTTTGTTAGTACGAGAAGAGAAGGTTTGAGAGTGATTTATCACTACTAGAATCTGCTTGTTTGGATAAATAGAAAATATTGGTTTCAAGTGCTTAGTCGTATTGATTCTTCATCTAGACTTTGTCTTGGCACTAAAAAATGGCAAAAATATTATTACTTACTTAGCAACTAGTATTTTTACGATTTCGAATAACGGACATCTAAGTGTGGCGCCATACCATGCCGAAATTACGAGACCGAACTTGGGCGTCTATGTTTTTTATATGGGTGAGATGCGACGTAATTTCAGCCTCGTGTGTCGCGGGTAGGGTTACCATATGTAAATAGAGGGATGCCTGTCTATGGTACCTAAAATGCCTGAATTTTCAGAAAAAATCCTGTCTAAAGCAAAACGCTGTAGGTAATAAGTAAAAGCCAACAGATAATAATAAAGAAGGATATTTATTTATTAACATATAAACGTATAAATCTTCACAAGATACAGTTTTGTAATTTTCCTGTGTAATTAATATTGCTTTTACTGATTCAATTGTCAGCCGATTTCTTTATTTACTCCACTGGGCGTTAACGAGAGAAAACGTACGTTCTACATTCGCATTGTGTGCCAAAATAGAGAACACAAACTGGCAGATTTTCATCAATTCTGTAATGTCACGGAATTTAAAAATGCCTGTCTCAGACCAATGCCGGCCGCACGCCTGTCTAAACCTTAAAATGCCTGTCAAATGCGGCAAACGCCTGTCATATGGTAACCCTAGTCGCGGGTAATTTAAAAAGCATTGCAGGCGTAATCACGCCGAAATTACGTCGCGTATTTTCGGCATGTTGTGGCGCTACACTAAGTTTCGCAGCGACGATAATCAAAGTATTGGTCACAGAACGAACTACTAGATGTTGATTAACGAAAGACAAAATGTCAAATCGCGAAAGTCGAATCGATCGTCGGATCCGAAACACTTTCGTGGTTGGAAAGCGTGCGATACATTAGCCGAAACTTCGTAATTCGATTTTTGGAGTAAGTCCCTTGATCGTAGAGTCGCTTGGGTGTTCCAAAATTATTTGATGTTTTGGAAAAAAACGGTTTTCGGGCTTTAGAACCAAATGGCTTGGCACGTGATGATAGCTACCTAGAGATAAAAAAACTTTAAGTAAAAGGAAAACCGACTTATTATACAAGCTTAGTTTTAGTATCACTAAACCTGAAACTAGTTTGTTCAGAATCACTAGGAGAATCGATTGACATATTTTTTACACCACTTTTTTTTTTCATAAATTTCAATTTTGTTTCAGTAGTTTTCTACCCATAACAGTTGACGGGAATAGACACCTTGAGGCTTGAGACGGTCCTCTCGGTCAGTTTCCGTGTATTAGACAACCCCTGCATAGCACATCTCAGACATTTCACACTTTTTTAGGGAACTTAGCGCGACATAATCTAAGGTGTAACTTGGAGATTTACTAAAAAAAACACATATTCAGGCAGTTCTGATGAAAATCTGGTTGGGGTGTCTCGGTTTTCGTATAAAGTAAAAATAAGGTGGTATATTACTTATTTTTATATAGATAGGTATGATAGAAATGTTCGATTATAGTATCATGTTTTTTTCTTAGTTTTGAATTATATTGGTATATTTATTTCTCAAAGTATTGATGACATTTCATTATGTCAATTGTTTATTAACTATACAGTTTAGCTTCGTTTTATCTTTTGTAAATGTGAGAACTTCGTGGACTTGCTAGAGGCCTATATTGTAAATTACTATTATTCATATTGTGTTTTTTTGTTTGTTAATTTTTGTACTCAAGACTTGGTAGGTACGGTACTACATTGTTTACTGGTCTGTGGTCAAGACTACATTGTTCTCTCTTAACTAAACTAAATCATAGTACTGTATTCACTGAAATTGTTAAAGATATGGATTTTAAAAGAGTAACCATGTAGTTTCTTGCCGGCTCTTCTCCATAGGAAACTACTAATTGGAACCGTGCATCTAAATTCGACTTTTCATAAGCGCCTGTAATGGTTTATGTGAAATAAAATAATTTGATTTGATAGTGTTCTACTTTTTAGCGTCTCCTGATGAAGATAATTTAAATTTTTGTTAACTTTTAGTAGAATTGTAGAAATACAAGTATTTTTTTTAAACTAAACCTCACTTTAAACCAATTAAATATTTTGAATATCATTCTACGAGTTTATATAATAACATATTATAATATCGATCAAAATCGACATAAAACATAAGAAAACCCGCGTTATAAACCTGTAAAGTTATTAAAGAACTACGTGACCGGTCAATTAGTGAGAGTGATACTAACCGGTCAAAAATGTACGTGAATTGCTCAAATTGAAAACACCAAAGCAATTGACATGAAACTGCGTTTATAACGAAAACATTGCATGTTTCAATTATTATTATCAATTTAATTGAAAAAGTAATTGGAGAATGTCAATTATTTTTATGTACTGCTTACACTAAACTTGTTTAGAGCGTGTATATAACAAATAAATACATTCCAAGTCCACATACAACGCGAGACACGAAAATCTCAAAAACATTTACGATTACATCCATCAATTGTACAATTCACCCTACTTACTTATATAATAAAAAAACAAAACATACCTTTATAAGAAAATGGCCAAAAAACACACAAAACACAGTGTACACACGGCAAATGAATACAGTACACAAAAGTACACAGATAATACACAGAACACACGAGATTCGCGTTCGAAGGGTGAACGGCGACTAACAGAGAGCCCGTGGTGGTTCGGTGTTGCTATGTTAAATTCAAAAGCTCCCGATAAAAGCTATGTTACCCGATTGCGGGAAAGTGGGTTATGGTTTGTCAAAGAGATGAGCAGCAGCTTCTTACTGAGCGTTATAAACATGCCTGTTTTTGACGGCCTATTAATGCAACGACCTATTTTGAAAATAGGCCACTATTCGGCAGTGAACGTAGATAATAATTAAAGATTATTATTATGCCTGTCATCGTGATGATAGATCGATTAGAACGCCGCACGATGATTTTTGGTATCACTGTCCCGCAAGACGAGAATCTCGTAAAAGCCGAAAATTATAAAAAAAACAAATATCTTGATTTGGCACGCGAGGTTTCCGACATGTAGGATGTTGACTCAGCAGTCATTGTGCCGATAGTCGTTACAGCCAAGAGCTTCGACCAACATCTAAAGAGGCTCTCGTTGGGCGGCTGGATCAAGGGCCTGATACAAAAAGCGGTACTTATCGACACGGTGCGAATTGTTAGGAAGTTCCTATCTCTGAGGCCCTGACCATCGGCAGCTTCGACCCTGTTCCTGGTGCTAGTGGACTATTTAAGGTCTTACTTTAATAATCTACGATATTTTGCATAGCGCCTTAGTAAATGCTGGAGATTATGCTGGCGTCACTAAAAATGAAATTTTTTTTGTCATAAATTTTTGGTAAATTAATCATTTCATTATTTACGGGTTCTCTAAGTTGCAATGACATCCGTGCATCTAACAAAAAATGGCCACGCACTCATCGGTAGGTAGCGTGCACGGATGTTATTTCATTGTATTAATTTAATTGATTTATTCACAAATTATTTTTAACAGAAAAGATAAATTATACCATCAGATTCATTTTTTGTGATACTTACGTCATCTTTAGCATTTACAGAGTCACCATGCAAAATATCGTGGATTTTTAAAGTAAGACCTTAAATTTTTTTGTACTGATATAATTAAAAATAATTTTAAATATGTTTAAATGATTAAACGAAAATAAAGATTATATGTTCTAAATATAAATAAAAAAGTAATTTTATTAGAAACCGGTGTTCTTTTTCTTGATGATGTTAATAATTTAAATGAGTTATTATTATTTTTTCAGATTTTTCTGAACCATCTTGTTCTGACCTGTCATTTGTTGCCGTCTAGTTGTAGCCGCTGTATTACGTAATAAAGTAAGGCAGTAGAGCAATACCAGTGTTTTTTTATTCATTTTGATTTTTAACCCCTCATAAAGTAGAGTGGAATAGTTATCGATATAACTCCATTGAGCATTCTATAATTTTTGCAGCAATATCAATTATCGTTTTTATTAGTTGAATTTTATACTTAATTTTTTTTGTTGTTGTAAATTTAGAAATAACTAGCGACCCGCCCCGGCTTCGCACGTGTACGTTTTATAGCTTAAAACCTTCCTCTTAAATCACTCTATTTATTTAAAAAAACCGCATTAAAATCTGTTGCGTAGTTTTAAAGATCTAAGCATACATAGGGACAGACAGACAGCGGAAAGCGACTTTGTTTTATAATATGTAGTGATATGCAAGATGCAAGTACCATTTTACGTAGGTTCTTGTAATTATCATCATCCTTTCCAATAAGAATAAATTAACCCTACTTTAAGAATAAATAACACAAATGCTATAAGATCAAAAATCACAATTCCCACTATTTAATAAAAAAAACCCTTGACAGTAAATAAAATCCTCACCACCAAAATTACCCACAATCCGTGGTAATTTTCCCCCATAACAACACTAAACCGGCTACCTGTATCACACACACAGACACAAAGCTTTCACACGATCCGTGTACATACACAAGGGCGTCACTCACACATACACAAAGTTAAAGAGAGATAGGCATACAACATTTTTTTGTTGTAAGAGAGAGATGGAAATACAGGATTTTACGCCATTGAAGGGTGGACAGGAATCCAGGTTGATGAGATATTTGATTGTTAACACGTACAAGCATGGTTCATTGATAACAATAGGTCTTGCTGCGGTCAGTTTTCAGATGGGCGAGCGTTAGTTACATTTCGACCCCTCCATGCCTCGGAGAGCACAGTTACGTATACCTAAGTTTATTCTAACTAATTTCAAGATAACTACGGTCAAAAGACCTACCGTTTAAAATACCTAAAGATTGTTTCACCGATTTTTGTAATAACTAATGAACGAAATCCATAAAGGAGAGTTCATCTACGGTTTATTCAACTGTAATTAATTCACCTAAGGTTGATTAAACTAACGGACGGTTCACCTACTGTTGACTCTGGAATTTGAGGCACACGGATAGGTTAGGTTCGAAGGGGATGACGGGAGCTAAAGTGAGCGAACGAAGCCCCCGTCATCCCCTTCGTGTTAGGTTACTTTAAACCCTGCAGACAGAAATGGTCAACCCGTCAAACTCTGCTTTCGAAACCCAAACAACCTTATAAAGCTGAAATGTTTGTTGTAAAGCTAAAGTTAAAATAAACTTGGTAATTCATACATAGTTGAAAATTCCAATATCTTAAAAAATCATTATATTAATCGTTCGTTAGTGAATGAATTTTAGTTTAATGAAGATTAAGTAAGTTAAACAGTAGTTGAGTCGACCAATATGCGTTATGAACATATATGAATCAACCGTAGTTATCTTGAGAATAGTTACAATAAACTTAGGTATTATAATACATAGCCGAGAGCACGTTAAGCCTAGCCTAGGTCATACGAATACCTATGATAGTCTTTACGGGTAGTCAGAAGCCCGAAAGTCTGACAACTCAACTAAAAACTCATTTATTCTAAATAGACTAGAATTACTTAGATCTTTTTGAAAAAAGTCATTTTTTTTTATTTCACACTAGCTTTTCCCCGCAGCTTCGCTTGCGTGAAATTTTGAACCCGTTAAGTGACGATTTTCCACACAAACTTTCATCCCCTATTTAACTCCCTTAGGGGTTGAATTTCGAAAAATCCTTTCTTATTCCTTGTTTACATTACAAAGGAAACCTCTGTGCAAAATTTCAGCTTTCTAGGTCCAAGGGTTTGGGCTGGGCGTTGATGAGTCAGTCAATCAGTTTGTCAGTCAGGACTTTTCTTTTATTTATATACAGGGTGTTAACGAAATCGTGTAATTCCTTCAAACCGCGTGATCTACTGGTGACACAGATTAAACCTAAATGGGAATTTTCGAAAACCAACGAAAAAAAAATTCAAAAAAAAATCTTGGTTTTTAATTTCTGAGTCTTTTTAGAGCTTTGAGTTATTTGTTATCTGCAAAGAGCGATATCGCGTTAGTCATTCCTGCCAGCCGTGTCGCCGTACTTTCATTAATTTATGCATGGCATCGAAATGTTCGCAGAAATAAAATATTTTTTTTACAAAAAAAAAAAATTCTTATTTTTTTACTGAATCCTTATTAGGTGGTTTAAATACGATCGGTAACAAAGCCGCATGAAAAAAAAAGAATTTTATTTTTTTATTTTTAATCAAGCTAAATCTTGTGCGGGGCCTGTCTACACCATTAGTAGATCATGTGGTTTTAAGGAATTACACGAATTCGTTAACAGCCTGTAGATAAACCATTACAGGCGCTTGTGAAAAGTCGAATTTAGGTGCACGGTTCCAATTAGTCGTTTTCTATGGAGAAGAGCCGGCAAACTCCATGGTTACTCTTTTAAAATCCATATCTTTAACAATTTGAGTGGGTACAGTTATGACTTAGAATAGTTATGAGAGAGCAAAGTAGACTTAAGAGCAGGAACCACATAAAAAAAATAATTGAAAAACATAGTCTAAAATTTAATAGGTATCCAGGCATCTAGCAAGTCTACAAAGCTCTCACATTTACAAAAGGTAAAGGGACGCTAAACTACATATATAAAACAACTGACATGGTTAATTGTCAACAAAACACATTTCAAAGAAAATCACTGTGTAATAAGATAAAGATATCTTGAGAGTCATCATCATCTGCCTAGCCTTTTCCCAACTATGTTGGGGTCGGCTTCCAGTCGAACCGGATGCAGCTGAATATCAGTATTTTACATGGAGCGTCTGCCTATCAGACCTCCACAACCCAGTAACTGGGTAATACGATACTCTTGGTAAGACTGGTTGTCAGACTTTCTGGCTTCTGACCAACAGTAACGACTGTCAAAGATCTACAAATGACAGCCGGGACCAACGGCTTTACGTGCTTTCCGAGGCACGGAGGAAACTCGCTATGGTAAATGGTCACCCATCCACAGACTAACCTCGGCAAGCGTGGCTTAACCCGGAAGATCGGTCTATTCGGCTGTAATTATGTAGCCACGAGCTCCTCTTCTATCTTGAGAGTAACGATACTAATAAAAAAAGAAAGCTAATCGTAATGAGGTTAGTTAATAGACATACACATACGATATTAATGAGGTTCCAGGGACATCTTTATCATCAATGTTATTTATTAGGCAGTCCACAAAAAAGCCCTCCCTTCACCGCTTCCTAGTGTTTGTGCTGTGAAGAAGAAACGGCGCAACAAACTACCCAGCAACACAGATCTGTCTGTCAGCTGAATAAATAAACTGAGTCTATACAAAGAAAATCATAATATTTTTCACAATAATAAAATTATGCAAATAAAGGAAAAGTAGTAATTTTAAATGTATATAAATCAATTCTGTATGAATTGAGATAAATCACAATCGTATCTAACTAATATAATACATACATAAACCTACATCTAAAAACTATTGGTTACCAGGGAAGCCACATGTGCAGAAAAGAACTAGCGCCACACGTCCCTATCGTCAACATAGTCGTTTATCTTATAGTATGCCTTTTTAATGAGAACTGATTTAACATAAAACTTTTTCACAAATATCCCAATAGAGGTCACGAAATCCCTTGCTTCATCCTCTATTCTAGCTGAATCCTTACTTAAACAGAATTTCTGTAAAGAAATACCTATCTTTGAATTTAAGCAAATTTCTACTACGTCGATTATAAAAGCTTTTAAAAGTCTAAATATAAAAAAATACTGAAGACTTATGGGGCATTTCTGTTAGGGTTCTTGGAGCTATCATTAACACCATTGCCCCTTTACTTACAGACATAATTAACCAATGTATAGATACCGGTAAATTTCCTGATTTGATGAAGCATAGTAAGGTAATACCAATTTTCAAATCAGGTTGCAAGAATAACCCCTCAAATTACAGACCCATTTCGGTGCTTCCAGCACTTAGTAAATTTTTTGAGAAAATCATGCTTGATCAGATGATGTCTCATTTTGACCTGAACGGGATATTGCATAGTCGCCAGAATGGTTTCACGAAGGTCGACTACTGACGCAGGAGTGAAACTAGTCACTCATATTTTGGAATCCTGGGAGAGCTCTCAGGATGCTATTGGCATCTTCTGTGATCTCTCCAAGGCTTTTGACTGCGTTGACCACAACACTCTCATCTGTAAATTACACCACTACGGAATTCGTGGCCGAGCTGCTGACCTTGTTTTCTCCTATTTATCTAATAGATAGCAAAAAGTTGGTGTTAACGGTGCGATATCTTCGGGGTCTCTAGTTAAGATGGGCGTGTCTCAAGGCTCAATTCTTGGACCTTTTCTGTTTCTAACCTTACAACCTTATTTTTACTTTATACAAAAACCGAGACACCCCAACAAGATTTTCATCAGAACTGCCTGAATATGTGTTTTTTTTAGTAAATCTCCAAGTTACACCTTAGTGTATGTCGCGTTAAGTTCCCTAAAAAGTGTGAAATGCCTGAGATGTGCTATGCAGGGGTTGTCTAATACACGGAAACTGACCGAGAGGACCGTCGCAAGCCTCAAGGTGTCTAGTCCCGTCAACTGTTATGGGTAGAAAACTACTGAAACAAAATTGAAATTATAGAAAAAAAAAGTGTAAATCGATTCTCTTAGTGATTCTGAACAAACTAGTTTCAGGTTTAGTACATACTATAAATGATCTACCCTATATGATGACCGACTTATCAGACATAATTTTATTTGCCGATGAGACTTCCTTTATTTTTAAAATAGATAGAAAAGATAGGGACCTTTTACATGTTAGCCTTACTGTTCTTTCTAAATGGTTTGCAGCCAATAATATGTTACTTAATGCAAACAAAACAAAATGCCTTAAGTTTTCACTACCAAATGTTCCCCAAGTAGGTTTAAATTTGATGCTTGAAGGCAATAATCTTAATACAATTAATGACACCAAATTTTTAGGTATAACTCTCGATTCAAAATTGCAGTGGGGTGGGCATATTACTGCCCTGTCGGCTAGGTTAAGTTCTGCGGCATACGCAGTTAGGAAAATTAGGCAGTTGACTGATGTAGCTACAGCTAGGTTAGTATACTTCGCATATTTCCACAGCATTATGTCCTACGGCATTCTGTTGTGGGGCTCAGCAGCTGACGTAGATTCTGTTTTTATTTTACAAAAGAGAGCAATCCATGCAATCTACAATATAGGTTCCCGCGAGTCCCTTAGAAACGTGTTCAAAGATATTAATATACTTACGTCGATCTTTGAAAATACACTCACCGGCATAATTAGCGGAACGTTTACATTTTTTTTTAATTATATTGTCCTGCTATTGGTATGACGATTTTTTATTCAAAAGAACCTCCAAATAGGGCTGAATGTTGAAGACAAATTTGGTTTTCCTAAGCGATTAGAGATAAATTAGGCCCAGTTTTGATTTTACAAAGATTTTGCCCTTTTGTGTTTTTGATAGAAACTTTGTTTTATTTAAGTAGTGGTGGTTTGCCCTTAGCGTATTCGTTGCATTTGGAGAAACATTGCGTAGAGGCTGCAATAAGTAATTTAAATGTCTGATCGCTGCGAATTCGTCAGTATGCGCGTCCGTGAGCATACCTGACGCGCTGCAGAAGCGTGGCAGCCCCAATAGCATCCTGGGGCCCAATTCTCCTAAAATGAATTGTTGCCAAACGCAATCGAACCACATCCGTCAGTCAGTTTTTGTTTTCGAAAACTTTCAAAATGATTGATTTTGTTTTTTGTGTCAAACAATTCGACAGCTTTTGAAATTGAGAACTGTCTGAATGAACGGTTCGGCCTTGGTTCGGTTGTGATTTATCAACATTTATTTTAGGAGAATTAGGCCCCTGAATGCACTGTTGTACTGGACGTGAAGAGCATTGACGGCTCTTAGGGTACAGCTCGTCCGCAGGCTACACGTATAAATTTGGCAGTATGCCTTGAAAAGATTTATTTTAACTGCACCTGTGCAGCGTGAGAACCTTCGGATCAGCATGTTAGATAGGTACATCTCACCGCCAATGCTTTTCGTTCCCTTTCTATATCTAGATTGTCCTTCAAATCCTCAGTTACAACATGTCCTAGATATTTGAACTGTTGAACACGGTTTAAGACACCACCTGTTAAAGTGACAGTTGGGTAGATTTCAGTGCTTTTATTAGCCGCCCTAAAGATAATTAACTTTTCTTCGTGTTATATCTCCAAACGTGTCCTTCAGGGTAACACTCGCAAACATTAATTAATTTACTAAGCCCTGCCATTGACGGGCTCAGCAGCGCCATGCCATCGGCGTAGCTAATGTTATTAAACGCTACATCATCCACGTAGCAGCCAGCGTGCACACTGCTGAGCTCGACAATCAGGTCATATATATAACGAGGGTAGTTCACCCATTGGGGGTATCTCGTCATCAGAGTCCAAGTTCGACTTGGTGTAGGCAGGAAATAATAGTCACAACACTGAGTACAACCCTCTATTTATTCACTCTCGATAACAAAATAATAAAATCTCTAATGATCAAACCGATGGAAACTGATTAAAGTACGGAAACGCGGTAAATTCTGTGCAGGCTGGCAAAACGACCTCTCGCCCTCGTGTCTCACTCCAAAGTCACGTCTCTGCAATCAAATGCATGTCCAATGTCAAAAAGAATGACAGCTGACAGCCGACAGCTGACAGCTTGCTGACAACCGTCAAACAAGACATGCCACGCCACGCACCGACCTCACCGAAGCACACTGCTTGACGTTTCCGACAAACGATAATAGATGGCGTTGTACTACATTAACAATAATCAATAGTGATTCTAGTAGTTGTGCTTCTGTGTTGATTCTGCGACATATATTTTAGATATAAAAGTACTTATAATTTGTGACAGCCAATCAAAATCTGGCAATGTTAATTGACCAATAGCAGGCGGCTGTACGCAATTCTCCTAAAAGATGTCTTGGTACAGAACCCGGAGAAGGGTGGCTGTAGTGTGTAGTGGGGAAGGTGTAGGCTACACGGAATACACGATAAACGACGTCCACGCAGGGGAAACTACAGGCGATCTCTAGTATTTCATAATTATATAACTCTCTAAATTACAATCACAAGTAAATATTAACTTTCTAAATGTCATAAAAATAAAGTTAAAAAAACTATAACCCGACTACGTAAAAAAGGGGGTCTAAAACGGATGAAACAAGAAAATAATTCAAATAGAAATCCAGAAATGCATAGGTACAAAAATGGTCAAGGTAGAGCCGTGTGGTTACACAAAATAGTTTTCATTTAGCGCCTGGCATATTTTAAAAGCAACTTTTCATAGTCATATTGCTATTCAAACTTTTCAGGCGTTATGACATTTTTCCCGAAATTATTCCTTAACCTTTAATCGCATCTCAATTTGCTTATTATACTTATAGGTTAGTTGGTATGGCTGATAATTCACACGTAGGTAACAAGTTATCAAGATGGACAAGCATTAAATAAAACTATTCTAAATTTCAAGTTGGCATTAGTAGTTCCTAGAACACGCAGCTGTGACATACAAACGGACGGACGAAGTAACACCTTTTTTGACCATTTTGGTATGGAACCCATAAAAAGACAGGAAATAATACTAATAATATATAATAAAAAATAAAATATATAATAAAATAGTGAACGAGCTACACGACCTAAACCAGCCGTACCAGTCTGGCAGTGCAGGATTGAGCGTCGTATCGACGAGGCCAGGGCACTCATCGGCAAGCTAATCTGCTTCAGGGAGGACAATACTCGACCAAGAGTGATGCGCTTTGTGAGGCGGGCATTCTCGGGGACTGGTATCAGTCCTCGAGAATATATGTCCCGAGTCACAGAGCGCATCGACTTCCTGAAGCAGAAAGTTTATGCATGGGCAAGCCGTATTCGTAGGTACAAACGCCGCGTGGAGCGATATACTCAGAATCGCATGTTCCAATGCGACCAAAGGTGGGTGTATAGAGCGTGGGAGCGACCTGACCAAGGAGTGAGTGATGGGCGCCTGCCGGATGATGATGCCATGAACTCATTCTGGCGCAGCATCTGGTCGGTCCCCGTCACTCACACCGAGGGTGATTGGACGCGGGATATTGAGCGAGCGTGTGAGCCAATAGAAGAAATGGGGGAAATTCTTATCAGCCCCCAAGACGTAGCCAGTGCAGTCCGTCCGCTGCCTAACTGGAAATCTCCAGGGCCGGATGGGCTGCACAACTTTTGGATAAAGTGGCTACGTAGCTCACACGCTCGTTTGGCGTCCCAATTCCAGTCGTCCTTAGAGTCAGGGTCGCTTCCACAGTTCTTTACGACAGGAGTTACCCACCTGCTCCATAAATCAGGTAGTACCGCGGAACCCAAGAATTATAGACCGATCACATGTTTGCCGACGGTCTATAAGCTTCTTACGTCCATTTTGAGAACCAAAATTAACACTCACGTAGAAAATAATTCGATAATGTCCCCTTCTCAAAATGGATGTAGGAATGGGTCCCGCGGTATTAAGGAGCTACTCCTAATTGATATGGCCATTAGCCAACAGGTTCGTCGCTCCCGAAAGAATCTGTCGACATGCTGGATAGACTATAAGAAGGCCTATGACTCGGTGCCACATGCATGGCTCATGAGGGTGCTAGAGCTGTATAAAATAAACGCAACTCTACGCACCTTCCTGACGTCATGTATGGGGCAATGGAGGACAGTCCTTCGCTATCCAGGATGTCGACAGATTCGGGGGAGCGGTGAACCGATCAGGATTGAACGGGGAATATTCCAGGGCGACAGTCTGAGCCCACTATGGTTTTGTTTAGCCTTGAACCCTCTTAACACATTGCTGGAGGGGTGAGGGCTGGGCTATCCCTTGCGGAGAGGAGGTCAGGTAGTATCCCACCTTCTCTACATGGATGACTTAAAGCTGTTTGCTCCCACCAAACTGCAACTGGTGGAGTTACTGAAGGTAACTGAAACTTTCAGTAATTCTATCAGGATGGAGTTTGGTGTGGACAAATGTGCAGTCATGCATGTTAGATGAGGGGGGATTATGGAATCCGAGGGACTACAACTTTCGGACTCCATACGCCTCAGACCGCTCTCCGCAATCGATACCTACAAATACCTCGGTATGTCGGAGGGGCTGGGCATCAGTGAGACCGACATGAAACAATCGTTGAAGGAGCGCTTCTTTGGCCGCCTGAAAAAAGTCCTAAAAAGCCTTTTATCAGGCGGAAACAAGGTGCGTGCCTTTAACGGTTGGGTCATGCCGGTCTTGATGTACTCCTTCGGCATACTGAAGTGGACTCAGACTGAACTAGATGCCCTGGATAGGAGAGTCCGGACGCTGCTGACCGCAAATCGGATGCATCACCCGCGATCATCAGTAATGAGGCTGTACATCCCGCGAAAGTGTGGGGGTCGAGGTTTGCTAAATGCTAAGACCCTCCACAATCGTGAGGTGTGCAGCCTGAGGGAATATTTTCTTCACGTTGACGCGGGGATGCACCGAGATGTGGTCGCAGTAGATAAAGGACTCACCCCACTCTCCTTGGCTAAAGAGAACTGGCGCAAGCCTGTGGTACTCAGTACTAATGACCGCAGGGAGGTATGGCAGAGCAAGGAGCTACACGGACGCTTTTATCGGGCCCTCCATGGGCCCGACGTAGACTTCCTAGCGTCCGTGTCCTGGCTACGGTTCGGTGACCTATTTGGGGAAACCGAAGGTTTTGTCTGTGCAATTATGGACGAAGTCATCATGACGAATAACTACCGGAGGTATATTGTGAAGGACGGGACAGTTGACATATGTCGGGCATGCCACTGCCCGGGCGAGTCCCTCAGGCATATTATTTCCGGTTGTTCTCGTCTTGCTAACGGCGAGTACTTGCATAGACATAACCAAGTGGCCAGGATTGTTCATCAGCAACTTGCTTTGAAATATAACCTTGTGGAATCGGAGGTACCGTACTACAAGTATGTGCCCGACCCAGTTCTCGAAAATGGTCATATCACGTTGTATTGGGATCGATCTATCATCACTGACAGGACTATTGTCGCCAATAAACCTGATATAGTGGTGATAGATCGATCTGAACGCCGCACAGTGATTGTTGATGTTACCATCCCGCATGATGAAAACCTCGTGAAAGCTGAGAAAGATAAACAAATCAAATATCTTGACTTAGCACACGAGGTTGTCAACATGTGGGATGTGGATTCGGCAACCATTGTGCCGATAGTCGTAACGGCCAATGGCCCAATGGCAAAGAGCCTCGACCAACACCTCAAGAGGCTCTCGTTGAATGGCTGGATCAAGGGCCTGATACAGAAAGCAGTCCTCCTCGACACGGCGCGTATTGTGAGGAGGTTCCTGTCTCTGGAGCCCTAACCACCGGTAGCTTGGACCCTGCTCCCGATGCCGGTGGACCACTATTTTTTATATTTTTAAATGTTTTTTTTAATTTTTATTATGAAATGTTTAAAAATATAATTTATAAGTTTTAAGGACGAATAAAGGGAATAATAATATATAATAATAATATTCTTTATTTCAGGCAACTTGGCCCATAGAAAAACTAATACAGAAATATTAACAACAATACATAATTATAAACTAATAGATACTTAATATTATAAAACTTCACTTAAGCACTGTCGTTGTACGATCGTGTGGCACTTGTCCGCGGAAGCGACGGAACACCACTCCCTCCGGCCAAAAGTTCTCCTCCATGACGAGGTGCAGAAGACACTTTCGTACTCGCACCACAAACGCCTTGAAGTTGGCGTTACGGCGCGATTCCAGCAGCTGCACTCTCACCAAGGACTTGGCCTTTTGGCGTACATACTCCACGATGTCCTCCGCACTAGTGTTGTAGTGTTTTGTGTTCGTTAGCAGGTCAGGTGAGATACAATTAAACTGAGAACTATAGGTAAAACTTTGTGTCTTTATTTCAAAACTCCATGAACTAGTACAGATAACACATATGACTATATGCGACACCGGCCAGGAGAATACTGCCCGCTCCCTCAGCGGAGCGGCAACGCATACGAAACGCCAAACATGCCGCGTCAACGATTTTACAATATTGTGTCACTACATAGTGTATGCGGGAAATGTACACCGGAGTGTTCGGCATTGCGGCACGAAACGTCATATTCGGCTCCTCAGGAGCCGTGCCGCAGCAGTTCTTTTTGGTTCTCTGACGGCACTTCTTTTGCACCGTCACGAAACCATCCTCATTTTCAGAATTTTTCGAAATAGAATCCTTTTCTTTTTTAGAGTACCTACCGCCCCGAAATCTAATCTTTTCAACGATTACGTTGTCTACATTATTAAAAATAATAGACAAAGTAAATCTACGTAACATTTTCCATGATATTAATATCAATTTTCGGCGTTCATGCGAATAATTTCAGCTATAAAAGTCCTTATTTATATGCAAGCTATAAATTTCACCAAAATGGCGGCTATCTGTCAAATGTCGTCGCCATTCCCGCCATATTTGCCGTGAAAAAAACGAAATGATGTTTTTTATTACGCTGTATTTGTGAAAGAATAATAGTAATGGTGAAATGGTGGTATTTGGTAACCACGGAGCTAATTAGTACTAGTACCTACAAGATGTCCCAAAAAGTAACTTTAATAACGTTTTTGATCATTGTGACGTGAATAGGTAGTTATTTTTTATAAATTAGATGTAAAGAGAATATACCAAGGACTTTATTAGTACTTATTACTTCTATGGAATATACCTACCTAATTAAAAAAAAACACGCATTTTTTTTCAAGTATTCACATCTGTGATCAAACAGGGGTGCATGAAAAGAGCCTCCACGAGTGACGATACTTAAGTACGTCCGGCGCATCCTAGGCAGTCAGTCCCGCTACCAACCTTGCTGACTGGCTAATCTTTTCACCACAGCATGAGCTATTTTCATATAGCTCGTGCTGACACGAGAGAAGAACTGTGATCAAAAAGTAATTAAAGTCAGAATTTGGTTAAAAGATGAAAAGAAATCATAACTCGAAAACTAGAAAAAATCGCAAAACATTGGGGGTGATTTGGATACCTCTAAGGCCGGCCATACACGGGCAGCTTGAAGCAGTCAAGTTCGACTGCTTTAAGCTGCAACTGCATAGTAAACTACAGCCTTCTACGTACGTATATATGTTACGAGCAACGTGATTAACTGGGCATTATTAATAATGACCGGCCATTATTAATAATGCCCAAGAGCGATGGGCAAAGTGATTGATTTATCACTTTGACCGGCCATTATTAATAATGCCCGACGGCCCGTGGTCAATGTAATAAGTCAGTGTTTGCACAATAAAAACAAATGAAAAACTTAAGGGGATGTTTGGAAGGTTGTTTGGGTTTCCAAAGGAGAGTCGACGGAGCCCCGCTGTGCGGGGCTCCTATTTCTGGGTTTAAAGTAACCTAACACGAAGGGGATGACGGGGGCTTCGTTCGCTTCGCTTGCTCACTCTAGCCCCCGTCATCCCCTTCGAACCTAACCTATCCGTGTCGGGTGCCCCAAATGAATGACCAAATCTATTTACTTCACACATTGCCGGTGGACCAGCAGGTATTCTATTTTTATCAAAATAAAAGTAGGTAACTAAAGATGTTATTACATTTTTAACTGTTTATTTTTTAACTACTACGTTAAATAGTTTATTTTTTGTTAACTTTTCATGTAAATTTTGTAAGTTTAATTTAATTTAATAAACAAAAACACTACAGTTCACCTATTTTATTACTTTGCCCAAGATAGGGTGGGCATTATTCATAATGGCAGGGACAAGTGATTAATCATGCTGTTCTAATCACATTGCCCAATTGAATCGGGCATTATGAATACAGACCGGCCATTATTAATAGTGCCCGGACTTATCAAATTGCCCGTAACATATACACGAAACAGCTCGAGCAGTTGCAACTGCTTCGGGCGGTTGGCGGCACGGCGTGCGGTCAAGCAGTCGCCAGGCATACACTGACTGCTCGAGCTGTCCGTGTATGTTTATCACTGGCTAACTGGTCGAGCTGCCCATGTATGGTCGGCCTAAGGATGCTCTAGATTCTAGATCTAGATCTAGACCTCTAGATTATCACCTGATCATGTGATTTTAAGGAATTACACGAATTCCTTTTAATCCGTTTTTGTTGTTACCCTTTTCCAATTCAGACATGAAACGAAGTTACCAGCTCAGCCGCTACAAAAAAAGAAAGTTACAAAATATTACATTATAACATATCATCCTAATCTTAGGATTATATAATTTTAATTTATATAACATTACTAGCTGTCTGTATACGTTGCAATGCACTTTTTCATACTTACTACCTCCCTACTAGGTACTTACCTACTACCTATGTACTCGTACACACGGCTACACATCAAGCTATACAAACCAGTTTATCTTGCGCAAGTCGCTTTGTATAATCTTTTCGCACAAGTAACGGTCAGGTTATACTGGTTTTGCATAGCTTGAAGTGGTAGCCGTGTGTATCTTCAGAAACAAAATCAAAATAGTAACAAAAAGTTAAAACCATTTTCATGCATGCGGTAAACAAATGAAGAATAAGGACATATGAGATAAGTAATTTTGTTTTTTTCTTTAATATCAAAATTTTCTTTCATATGAACCTTCTCCTGAAAATAACGAAAACAACAAAAAAAATGGTCCAGCCGCTCACGCGTGATGCCGTGACCAAGAGAAATAGGGATTCATTTTTATACAAGCTTAGTTTTAGTACATAGTATATACTAAACCTGAAACTAGTTTGTTCAGAATCACTAGGAGAATCGATTGACATATTTTTTACACCACATTTTTGTTTTTTTTTTCTCCATAAATTTCAATTTTGTTTCAATAGTTTTCTACCCATAACAGTTGACGAGAATAGACACCTTGAGGCTTGAGACGGTCCGCTCGGTCAGTTTCCGTGTATTAGACAACCCCTGCATAGCACATCTCAGGCATTTCACACTTTTTACGGAACTTAACGCGACATAAACTAAGGTGTAACTTGGAGATTTACTAAAAATAAACACATATTCAGGCAGTTCTGATGAAAATCTTGTTGGGGTGTTTCGGTTTTCGTATAAAGTAAAAATAAGGTTGTATATTTGCCATCGATACTAAGAAGAAGACTTAGCCCCTCTGAGCGGTAGTAAATCAAATAATAATTATTATTCCTCATAAAGTTCATAGTAAGGTCATAAAACGAGTCTTAGTAACAAGTTCTTTACAAACTCAGTCTTGCACTGCCCATGACGTGGTCATTTTAAGATTCCTTAGTTAAATAACAATCCCCTGTAATTAAGTCACGTCTCTTCTTGAGGGGATCACGCGGCGTCTTACGTAGGCGGTTCAAAGCGACGCGAATTGCGAAGCGGTGACACGCGAATTCAATGCGATGCGGTGCGAAGCTGCGGCTTTGTCCTACGAGCTCGCGAATCGCCCGCCGCGCGCCGCCGTCAAATCAAATCAAATCAAAAAAAAATATTTCACATAAACCAATACAGGCACTTATGAAAAGTCGAATTTAGGTGCACGGTTCCAATTAGTCGTTTCCTATGGAGAAGAACCGGCAAGAAACTCCATGGTTACTCTTTTAAAAAAAAGGATATCTTTAACAACTTCAGTAAATACAGTAATATGATTTATGATAGTTAAGAGAGAACAATGTAGTCTTGACCACAGACCTGTGAGTAATGTAATACCAAGTCTTGAGTACAAAAATTAACCAAAAAGAAAAAAATAACATATGAATAATAGTAATTTACACAATTATATGTATAGGCAAGTCCACGAAGTTCTCACATTTACAAAAGATAAAATGAAGCTAAACTATACAGGGCGTCCCACGACTTTGCCACATGGAGGGGAAGTACCTTAAATACTGTAGATAGAAAAATTTACTGAATGAAGACTTCATTTTTATTTTAAAAACAATACGAACTGCATTCAAAGAATTTTAAATAATCACCTGTCTGAACCGGGAATCGAACCCGCTAAATGTGATAGTAAAAAAAACTGTAATTTTATTGTACTAATCGAAAGGCTCGATCAGATACATTTATTTCTTCTAATTAACATAGCATCTAAAATAAAAGGAACACCATGAAATTTAACATTTATTTGAAATAATATGACACATGGAACTGTACAACTTACAAACAATTTAATTTATTAAATGCTCACAATGTGTCTCTTCCTATTGATTTACAAATTGTAACTCTTTTAATAATCTCGCTTACCGTTAATTAATTTATTTTTTCATGGTGAATATTTGAAATAATACTTCGAAATAGTAATAAATCAGAAAGTAAGTAGTACATAAAGTCAGTTGTTTTAAGCACGAGTCAGAGAAAATGCTATTCATTATTCGGAACAAAATTTTAAATTAAATGTATAATTTCACGGTGTTCCTTTTATTTTAGATGCTATGTTATTTAGAAGAAATAAATTAACCTGATCGAGCCTTTCGATCAGTACAATAAAATTACAGTTTTTTTTGTTTTCACATTTAGCGGGTTCGATTCCCAGTTCAGACAGGTGATTATTTAAAATTCTTTGAATGCAGTTCGTATTGTTTTTAAAATAAAAATGAAGTCTTCATTCAGTAAATTTTTCTATCTACAGTATTTAAGGTACTTTCCCTCCATGTGGCAAAGTTGTGGGACGCCCTGTATAAAACAATTGACATGATTAAATGTCATCAAAACTTAGAGAAAAAATCATTGTAAGATAAGATAAAAGATATCTTGAGAGTAACGACAGCAATAAAAATAAAAAATAAAAATCATAATTGAGGATATTAATAGACATACACATACGTCGTTAATGAGGTACCAGGGAAGCCACATGTGCAGGGACTAATGCCAAACATCCTTGTCGTCAACGTAGTCCTTAGTCTTGTAGTATGCTTTTTGAGTGAGGACACGTTTAATATGGGTTTTGAATTTTCCCTCGGTAAGATCTGTTACAGATTTCGGCAACTTGTTATAAAAACGTACGCCATTACCTAGAAATGACTTACTAGTCTTGCTTAATCTAAATTTAGGTATCACAATTTTATGTTTATCCCGTGTATTTTTATCATGAAAATCGCTCCTAACATTAAACAAATGCAAATTTTTTCGCACGTCGTTCAGTAGCACTGTACGGCACCGCATCCAGTTCGCGCGAAAATATCAAGCCAACTGATTGCGTTCGCTTCGCTTCGCACTCCACGTGCGTTTGGTCACGTAGGCCACTTCAATAGGTATTGACTGTTTGTTGTTTACGCGTCGCGCCGCGCCGCTTCGCGTCGCTTCTAGATCGCTCACGTAGGATGCTGCGTCATGGGCCATGGCACATTAGATATACAGTGTGTTCGGTCATGGAGTAGCGATATTCTATGTACTTATACCTATAACAACTATTCCAGTACCACCACAAATACACTACACACTAGGGTCCAATCCACTTCCCCGCTATTTGTTTTTTTTTTTTCTATTGTACTGCTGTAGGTCGTCCTATGGGACGGTTTCTATATAACCGGGCAGTTATTGGCGAGACCTGAAGGGTCTCCAGCCAATGGGGGGGAAGTAAAATACTTAACCTAAGCTAACTACTTGTACTACACTAACATCATGACTACCTGCAACAACAGCACTAAGGGCGACCCCTAGTGGGACTCGGACCTATGCTGGCGGGGGCTTAGGGGGGGGGGGAGACAGCTTGATGAGGGCTGAATTATCGGTGTGACTGCGGAGTCTGAAGAGACGACCGGCTCTACGACGGGAGAGCTCGGTGGATCGTGACCGGCGGCGGTAGGACGTCGCGACGGGCCTCGTCGGTGAGGACGGTATGCCGGACGGCGGCGGACGTTGTGTATTGTGCTGGTCGATTTACTCGCCTCCAGGAGGAGGCTAATTTCGTCATCGGGTTCTAAAAGTGTGTGCCTGGGACGGCGAACTTTACTTATGAGAGAGGGACTGTAGTCGGCCGCTGCGGCGACTAGGGGGTTCGGATGGAGGGGCCCGCTATTTGGGAGCCATTTTGCGTTTTTGTTGAGATATTGTGGCGACCTCCCGAGCGTAGCGCTGGTCGAGTGTGCGAGCGAAGCGAAGGGGCGACAAAGCAAGTCTTCTGGCGGAGTAAACTCAGAAACACTTGCATGCTTGCTTGCTTTTGCTTGCATGGTACATGCTTCGTTTATTTGATTTTTTTATTAAACCTATGATATCATGGAAACCCTACATTAATAATGATATGGCCAAACGTGGATTGACATATCATTAAACGTTGACGTTTAAATGATATGGTCAGTTTTAGTTGGCCATCAGAGATGTGAATTATTTGAAATACATGTATTTAAAATACAAATACAAAATACCTATTTTTATTTTGCATTTGAAATACTTTTTTTCAAAATGTATTTTCTATTTTATTTGAAACACTTTTTAAAAATATTTAATATTTGTAAAATGCAAAATGGTTTTGTTCAAACTCAAACTCAAAACTCATTTATTCAAAATAGACTAGAATGACTTAGTTCTTTTTGAACGTCGATTTTACAATATAGACATCCCCCAAAAAGCCCTCCCTTCACCGCTTCCTAGTGTATAAGCTGTGAAGAAGAAACGGCGCAACAAACTCCCCAGCAACACAGATATGTCTGTCAAGTGAATAAATTAATTGATTCTATACAAAGAAAATCATAATATTTTTTACAATAATAAAATTATGCACATATAAAATAATAATACATAAGTACATAAGTAAGTATATATATATGTTAATTTTTTTATTCATGTTTCATATTTTTCATTCTTAAATTCTTGTTATTTACTTTAAAAAGTATTTGTGCCAAGTTTCAAGTTTATAAATAGGTACTGAAAATAAGATTTTTCAAATAAACTTTATCACCCCTTTTCACTCCCTTAGAGTGCGCTTTCGCTATTAAAAAACAACTAAGTACTCTCCAAATTTCAAGTTTCTACCTTTAACGGTTTAGGCTGTGCGAGAATCTTACATTAGGACTTGTTTTTTATATGCATGTATATGTAGATGATTTTTCCAATCTTTAAATCACTACCTATATCTCATGAATTCGCAGATTCAACATGAAAGAGGAACTCTTTGATCAAATACTAGTGTTAAAACCAGTGAAGCAAAGTATTATATTTGAAAAACCTATTTTGAAAATACGTATTTTGCATTTTGTATTTACATACTTTCATTGAAAACCATTTTGTATTTTTATTTTATATAAAAATATAACCAAGCATTTCCATTTTGAATTTACATACTTTTAATATACTATTTTGCACATCTCTGTTGGCCATTCATGAAATACAACCATTTCATGAAATGACCGGCCACATCATAAAGTGATCAATTCTAAGATATGGCCACGACATATACAAGGTTAGTAGGAAAGGGGGTACTAACCCGTGAACCACTAAAGTTATCACTAACGACTGTTAGCAAGTGTTAAAATTTCACAATTCGATCATTTTTGTTTCCATGTAAAATTACATTTATTTTAGTTTTTTCAAAAATTCGATACGCTTGAAAAACATAACCCTGTCTTTGCTGTCGCGCAGTCGGGTAAAAATACAAGTGGCAGGATAAGAAAACGTAAGGAACCCTCTATGTTGTACAACTCGCACTTGGCATTTATGACGTCACTCACACAACTTTAGTTGTAGTCAGTAGTGTTTATAACACGATACAAGAATAACGTGTTTTATAAACAAATTTATTTAATAAAAAAATATATGATTTATTCTAAAATGTTGAAGACTTGTTTGTGCTGTGTTTTCCTTCTTGTTATGGTGAATTGTGAAGGTATGTACCTACTATTTATTATACAGGGACCTACTTCTCCTAAAATAAATTGTTGCCAAACGCAATCGAACCACAACCGTCAGTCAGTTTTTGTTTTCGAAAACTTTCAAAATGATTGATTTTGTTTTTTGTGTCAAACAATTCGACAGCTTTTGAAATTGAGAACTGTCTGAATGAACGGTTCGGCCTTGGTTCGGTTGTGATTTATCAAGATTTAAGTATTTTAGGAGAATTGGGCCCCAGGGTGTAGTGAGACGAGTTGTCCCCTAACCCAAACGAATTCGTCGGGATAAGCGCCATTTTTTGCGAAATGGACTTATAAAATGTGTCCAAAAAATTGTGTCAAGCGGACGTCCAGTAGAGCATTCTACCGTCCGATCAAAACCAGAGGGCCTACTCCCTAAGTCCGACAACGAAGTTAGTCGTCCGTCCGAAAGTAGCCCGAAACGTAGGAGTGAACAAAACAAGTGTCAAGTCAACATTCAGGGAATTCCGACATGACGTGCATTTGTTTATTTCGATAAACAATTTAATTATAATTATGTGGTCGGATTTATGTAATACGAATGTGTTTTTCTTTTGTTACCTTATTTGCAAAAACATTTTCCTGTGTGGACGGGCTAGAATATCTCACCACACGCTGGTAATAGACGCTAGTTGTAACATTATACAAAACCCAGCACGCGACGTGGTAGGATCTATACGGTCCGCCTGGCTAGCTACTGTTGTGTATGTGAGAGCCAGAGGGGTATAGGGGAGTCCCTCTATATAATAGACGCGTGTTGTAACTTATACAAAACACAGCACGCGACGTGGTAGGATCTATACGGTCCGCCTGGCTAGCTACTGTTGTGTATGTGAGAGCCAGAGGGGTATAGGGGAGTCCCTCTATATAATAGACGCGTGTTGTAACTTATACAAAACACAGCACGCGACGTGGTAGGATCTATACGGTCCGCCTGGCTAGCTACTGTTGTGTATGTGAGAGCCAGAGGGGTATAGGGGAGTCCCTCTATATAATAGACGCGTGTTGTAACTTATACAAAACACAGCACGCGACGTGGTAGGATCTATACGGTCCGCCTGGCTAGCTACTGTTGTGTATGTGAGAGCCAGAGGGGTATAGGGGAGTCCCTCTATATAGTAGACGCGTGTTGTAACTTATACAAAACACAGCACGCGACGTGGTAGGATCTATACGGTCCGCCTGGCTAGCTACTGTTGTGTATGTGAGAGCCAGAGGGGTATAGGGGAGTCCCTCTATATAATAGACGCGTGTTGTAACTTATACAAAACACAGCACGCGACGTGGTAGGATCTATACGGTCCGCCTGGCTAGCTACTGTTGTGTATGTGAGAGCCAAAGGGGTATAGGGGAGTCCCTCTATATAATAGAGCGTGTTGTAACATTATACAAAATACAGATCGCGACGTGGTAGGATCGATACGGTCCGCCTGGCTAGCTACTGTTGTGTATGTGAGAGCCAGAGGGGTATAGGGGAGTGTCTCTATATAATAGACGCGTGTTGTAACATTATACAAAACCCAGCACGCGACGTGGTATGATCTATACGGTCCGCCTGGCTAGCTACCACTCTCACGTTAAAGTCCGGCGCCAAGCAGTTTACTGTGTTCCATCGTGTGTATGTGAGAGCCAGAGGTTTACTGGGGAGTCCCTTTATAATTGTCTTTACGTACATATCAGCCTATTGCCGCCCACTGCTGAACGTAGGCCTCCCCCAGAGATCGCCAACCATCCCGGTGTTAGGCAGCCCGCATCCATCCGCTGCCAGCCACATTTTTCAAATCGTCGGTCCATCGTGTCGCAGGGCGTCCCACACTACGTTTGCCCAAACGCGGTCTCCACTCTAACACGTGTCTGCTCCATCTACCATCTGTTCGTCTGCAGACATGGCCGGCCCACTTCCACTTCAGTGTGCTAATTCTACGCGCAATGTCGGTGAATTTAGTTCTCTGGCGAATGATTTCATTGCGAATTCTATCCACCAGAGAAACGCCGAGCATCGCTCTCTCCATAGCACTATACAGCGTGTCCCAGAAAGTAGTGTCAAGCGGAAGTCCAGAGGTAAAACATCTTTTGAGGTACCCAAATCACCCCCATGTATGTTCCGCGATTTTTTGTAGTTTTCGAGTTATGAACGTTTTTCATGTTTTTTAATCAAACTCTGACTATGACGACATTTTTGATCATAGTGACGTGAATAGTTGAGATACATGAGTATTTTTTTTTTCTAAATTAGCTGATTAGTGACCCTATCGAATGCATAAACATTTGTAACCATAGATGTAACGTGTGCGTTACAAAAAAATATTAAATTGTCATAAAGTTAAAATCCTGCATGTTTCCTAAATGTTTGTGGGTGATTTAAAAATAAATCTCCCTAAACTTTTTTGTCAAATGTATTTTAAAAACTTATCCATTTTATCAGCTATTTACCCTGTAAATTTCATCGAGCTGTCTCTACGACATCACAATAAAAATTTCATTCAAAGCATACAATATCGAAAATTCCAGTTGTAAAAGGGTGAATGAAAAATAGATTAAACTAACTAATAACGTCTTTTTTAGTAACTCTCGACGCAAAAAGAGGGGTGTTATAAGTTTAACGTTTGTGTCTGTTTGTCTGTCTGTGGCATCGTAGCTCCTAAACGGATTTTGATTTAGTTTTTTTCTTTTATTTGAATGGTGACTTTATCGAGAGTGTTCTTAGCTATGATTCAATAAAATCTGTTCAGCCGTTTGAAGATCATCAGCTCTTTTCTGGTTGTTGAAGGGATATGAGCAACTTCTACTGGTCTGATCGATTCGAAATTTACTATCCTGTGAATTCAATGATATTAACCTTGTAACCAGTAACCTTGACCTGATACTCAAGCATCATCTGAAACAGCATGATACCCAACTTACAGTAGAGGTATTGTGTGCCTATTGATTCTTTAAGTTTATGATAAGTTGTAATGATCTTCTTTTTGTCACATGTCATCAATATCATTGAAGTAACAGGATAGTAAATTTCGAAACGATCAGATCAGTAGAAGTTGCTCATATCCCTTCGACAACCAGAAAAGAGCTGATGATCTTCAAACGGCTGAACAGATTTTCTTGAATCATAGCTAAAAACACTCTCGATAAAGTCACCTTTCAAATAAAAGAAAAAAACTAAATCAAAATCCGTTTAGGAGCTACGATGCCACAGACAGACACACAGACACAAACGTTAAACTTATAACACCCCTCTTTTTGCGTCGAGGGTTACTAAAAAAGACGTTATTAGTTAGTTTTAATCTATTTTTCATTCACCCTTTTACAACTGGAATTTTCGATATTGTATGCTTTGAATGAAATTTTTATTGTGATGTCGTAGAGATAGCTCGATGAAATTTACAGGGTAAATAGCTGATAAAATAGATAAGTTTTTAAAATACATTTGACAAAAAAAGTTTAGGGAGATTTATTTTTAAATCACCCACAAAGATTTAGGAAACATGCAGGATTTTAACTTTATGACAATTCAATATTTTTTTGTAACGCTTTCGTTACATCTATGGTTACAAATGTTTATGCATTCGATAGGGTCACTAATCAGCTAATTTAGAAAAAAAAAATTACTCATGTATCTCAACTATTCACGTCACTATGATCAAAAATGTCGTCATAGTCAGAGTTTGATTGAAAAACATGAAAAACATTCATTACTCGAAAACTACAAAAAATCGCGGAACATATATGGGGGTGATTTGGGTACTTCAAAGGATGTTCTACCTCTGGACTTCCGCTTGACACTACTTTCTGGGACACGCTGTATACAGGTGTAAAAAGACCCATCACATAGCTGAAATCTACGCACTCTGTACATCAAACTAAATTACATTGACCAAAAATAATTGCTGGGAAACGACTTTTATTTTTAGGCATAAAAAAACGCTGTTTGTTGTAGCGCGCAATGTAATGCACGTAACCGACTGTGCCTGTGTGTGTCGTGCAGCGGCTACACAGCTGAGCCAAGGCGGTCGTGTGCGTTTGATATTCATTGCGTTTTTGTAACTTTAAATGCGTAATTTGTTGTAAGGTTGTTTGTAAGAAAGTTTAGTATTATTACTTAGAATACGTTTTTGGAAAAAACTAAAAACAAAAATGCATACTTTGACCTTCAATATCTCCAAAACCAATGATTTCCCAGGTATGGTCTGGTAGAAAAAAATGATCCCATTGATGGGTAGAACATGTGGTTTTCGTTATCGTTAAAAGACCCTTTTTACACCCGATATAGGTAATGTATATAAAATACTCCAACGTCAGTTGGTTCGGAAGAGTATTTTGATCCATGGGAAATATGTAAGATCGATTGGCATCATAAAAATGTTTTGTGAAAACTGCAATTTTGTGAATGGTGATATAAATTATTCCAAAAGTGGTGGCGGTCTCTTCAGAATGTTTTCCTGTAGCTACAATGGTTAAGGTAGCTGCGCTTCATGCCCCACATCAAATTACCACCCTATATAGCTAATAGAATTATAGAGCAGAGCATTTTAATTATGAATTAAATCTAGTATTTGTTTCAGATACCAAATGTGTGACAAGTAATCTTGAAGAAGGGAGATGCATTAATCTAGATCATTGTCCATCAGCGAAAAGGGATCTCGAGTTCAAAATATACCCACAGGTAACTAATGTATACAGGGTGACTGGATCTGGACCCGCCATAGCAAATTCGCATAGGTATAGAGGAGGTCATTTGCTAATTATTAGACCTTACTTTCCCTAGCTAAAGCAGGAGGAGCTCGTGGCTAAATAATTACAGCCGCATAGACCGATCTTCCGGGTTAAGCCACGCTTGCCGAGGTTGGTCTGTGGATGGGTGACCATTTACCATAGCGAGTTTCCTCCGTGCCTCGGAAAGCACGTAAAGCCGTTGGTCCCGGCTGTCATTTGTAGATCTTTGACAGTCGTTACTGTTGGTCAGAAGCCAGAAAGTCTGACAACCAGTCTTACCGAGAGTATCGTATTACCCAGTTACTGGGTTGTGGAGGTCTGATAGGCAGTCGCTCCATGTAAAATACTGATATTCAGCTGCATCCGGTTCGACTGGAAGCCGACCCCAACATAGTTGGGAAAAGGCTAGGCAGATGATGACTTTCCCTAGCTAAAGTTTTATAGTTTAGGAGATATGTCAATTTTTATCTTTTATTGAGATTTTTCCAAAATTTGCGTTCAAGCATTCATAACTTCAGTTTTTTTTCATTATTTTAGTATTTTTTATTATTTGTTGGTAGTCAGAAACATTTGTGATTAAAATACTTCGAAACTTCCCTCAAAATAGGGTTAAAAAATAAGATAATAGGTACGCTCAAAAAATAAAAAAAACTTTACGATCAAATTCAACCTGAAATAAAAAAAACTACGGTGTTGTAGTATTCTTTTTAAAAAAGCGTACTTTCTTATTTTTTAACCCTAGTTTGAGGGAAGTTCCGAAGTATTTTAATCACCAATTTTTATGACTACCAACAAATAATAAAAAACTACTACGGTTTTTTATCGGTTACATTTTGGGGAGTGTGCGATGGAACTGCACAATTTGATTCCGCCTGGCCCTTTCCATCATCAGACTATAAGACGTACGGCAATGCGCCATCGGTACATGGTGGACATCCCACTCATACGTACAAAGCGTTTTGCGAACACTTTCATTGTTCGCACAGCTAAGGAGTGGAATTCCCTGCCGGAGTCTGTGTTTCCTGATAGCTACAACCTTGGAGTCTTTAAGTCAAGAGTGAATAGGTTACTTCTAGGCAAGCGTGCTTCACCGTCGACCGCATCATCGCTTACGATCAGGCGAGATAGCGGCCAAGCGCGAGATTATTGTCAAAAAAAAACATGTTTATGTTTCAGATATGTTCATTCAATGGTACATCTAAGATTCCTTCAATTTGCTGCCTAGAAGAAGATTATTCGAACAAAGCTAAGTAAGTAACATTTTTGTTACGGACGAAGGTGTTAAATCTCGTAACCAAATTCACGGACTGGCGGGACTTACAGTAATGCCAAATAAAAAGCTTCCAAATTCTCCAATGTTCTTTATTCTTCGGTATACACTGCTTGATTCCAAATTACAACTCACTGTTACAATTCACTATTCACAACTTACTTGTTCTGTATCCAGATAACAACTGTTCTGTATCCAGATAACAACTCCTCTGTTCCAATGTCAATTTACAATTGACTGTGCGGAACTAAATCACAACTGAATTGTTCAATACTCGAAATACAACTGACTTGTCGGTTTTTTTTTTTTTTTTTTTTCTATTTGACTGCTGTAGGTCGTCCTAGGGGACGGTTTCTACGTAACCGGGCAGTTATTGGCGTGACCTAAAGGGTCTCCAGCCAATGGGGGGGAAGTAAAATACTTAACCTAAGCTAACTACTTGTACTACACTAACATCATGACTACCTGCAACAACAGCACTAAGGGCGACCCCTAGTGGGACTCGGACCTCGGCTTAGGGCGTTGCTGGCGTGGACATAGGGGCGGGAGACAGCTTGATGAGGGCTGAATTATCGGTGTGACTGCGGAGTCTGAAGAGACGACCGGCTCTACGACGGGAGAGCTCGGTGGATCGTGACCGGCGGCGGTGGGACGTCGCGACGGGCCTCGTCGGCGAGGACGATATGCCGGACGGCGGCGGACGTTGTGTATTGTGCTGGTCGATTTACTCGCCTCCTGGAGGAGGGTTATTTCGTCATCGGGTTCTAAAAGTGTGTGCCTGGGGCGGCGAACTTTACTTATGAGAGAGGGACTGTAGTCGGCCGCTGCGGCAACTAGGGGGTTCGGATGGAGAGGGGCAGTGTCGAAGTAACGCTTGGAAATGCGTTTGAGGTATTGCCTGATGGTTGGCATTTTTAGATCGAGGTGGAGTTGGACGTTACGCATGAACCACGGGGCAGCCGCGGCTCTGCGCAACACTCGATTCTGGAGGGTTTGAAAGGATTTGAAACGACAAGGCTTAACGTGTGCGAACACGACGCTAGCGTAAGTCAAGATGGGGCGGATGCACGTCACGTAGATTCTCAGCTTATTTCTAAGTGACAATTTACTGCGTGCTCTAAGGATGGGGTGGAGGCGACCGACAGCGAAAGCGGCGCGAGCGCGCACCGCTTTGATGTGGTCTCGGAAACTCAGATGGTGGTCTAGGATAACCCCCAGGTATTTGGCTTTCATCTCCCAAGGGATCTGTTTGCCGAACATTAGGACGGGACGGATGTGGGTGTGGGAATCACCGTGTCTCTCGAAAAGAACGGCTGCGCTCTTTTCGGGATTCACCTCTATTCTCCATTTCCGGAACCAGACCCCGAGGGCGTCGGCTGCGGTTTGAAGGGTTCGAGAGATGCTATCGAGACTCCTACCGGAATAGTAGATAGCCGTGTCGTCGGCGAAGAGAGCCAACTTGGCCAAGCCACGTTTGGGAATGTCGCTGGTGTACAGCGTGAACAGAAGGGGCGATAGCACTGAGCCCTGAGGGACTCCGGCGCGGATTGGGTGAGGGGACGAGAGGGTGCCTTCTAGGCGATAGCGGAAAGAGCGATCCGACGGAAAGTCTCGAATGATGAGCACGAGACGGTCCGGCACGTTGAATTGGTACAGTTTGTATAATAAACCGTTGTGCCAGACCTTGTCGAAGGCTTTCGCTACGTCGAAGAAGAGCATGCCCGTTTTGTACGAGCGCATAAAACGGGAGCTAATGTGTTCGACTATGCGGTGCAATTGTCGAATGCAACAGTGCTGGATTCGAAAACCGAACTGTTCGTCGGGGATGAGATTACGGGAGTCAGCGAAATCCTTTAAACGGATATAAATGAACTGACTTGTCGGGACTAACCGGCCGTATTTATATTATATCATCGACCAATCAGAGACCGACACATTTTCTAGAACGTTCTAGTACCTACTTTACACATTATGGAACTTTCTAGTACATGTTTATTATCGCTAGTGGGTAACACTGGGCAATGTTGACAAAGGAAGGTAGTCGTCGATATGGATGAACGCACCCGATGTTATAAAGGCGGCGGTCATTCGACGAAGCAGGGGCATTCCGTGTTGAACAGCTGAGGAAGTCTGACCTTTTATATCTGATTAGCTTGTCCTTATTTTATGATCTTGTAATAATTGTGTAAAGTAATATACTGTGATCTAGTTAATTTTACTAATACTAACCCAAATACAAGTACTCTCAGTGGTGGAGAGTCTATGTTGGTTTTATTTACTGTGTTTACCTTGCTCGCAATCCTGACATACCGATATTAGCTAAAACTGTAATGATAGAATCACCCCTGAACGATTATATTGTTGTGTCATTTACATCAGAAGTGGAACAAGAAAAAACCAGTCCACATTATGATTGTATACCCACATGCCCACATGTAATATTTTGCTAAAAAAATCCCCTGTAGACGGACTGACAAAAACTTGATTATTCGATTGATATTACAATGGTGAGAAGTGTGAGAATGAGAAAATGTGATAAATCCGGTGAGTCACAACCATTTTATTATGTGTGAAGGAATTTTGATGAAGGAAATATAATATGAGAGGTTATTTATTCGTGTAAAATAAATATTAAATGATATCTTTGCTTATTCATGTAAAATAAAAGAGATGTTATCTGTATGTATCCGTGTAAAATAAATGAGATGATATCTGTGTTTATTAGTATAAAATAAATATGATGGTATCTGTATTTATTCGTGGAAAATAAATACGGCATCTGTATTTATTCGTGTAGGAAAATACATTGCAAGTCGTATTAGAGTTTGTGGTGAGATGCAACCAGGGTTGATCTTTGGCACCGCCCGGTTTGGCCAGCCGGGGTTGGCCAAAGGCTTCGCCTGGGGAAAACTGAAACTCTAACGTGGCGAAGCAATTGTTATAGGGCTGGAACCAAGGCGGGATATGCCATGATATGGCTAGATCCAAGGCGGGTGATGCCATGTTGATAAAGCAGGATCCCAGGCGGGTGATGCCAAATGAGTTGGCTAAATCCAAGGCGGGTGTAGCTATTAATTGATAAATGAAAATGCAGTGAAAATGAGATTCTGTTTTGAATTAATGTTTTGAAAAAGTTTTGAAAATATTGATATTTGTTTTTTATTCGTTTTGTTATAATTCTTGTTGTAGAATGGTACAAAATAGTTTATTGAAATTAAAAAGTAGTTTGTTATTATTACTTATGGTTTAAAATGTATTTTTTGTAGACGAAAACAGGAAATTGTATTTATTATTGATGATAATTACTATGATGACTTCCGTTAAAGATTAATTTGTCAAATTTATTTTAAATAAAAAATAATTTGACTTATTTTCGTTAAAGATGTGTTTAATATGTATTGTATTGTTGTAAAAAGGTTGGATTATTAGCGCAATATAGAAATGTTATGTTTAAAACATCATGTCAGTTTTGTAATATGAGTTTGTGAATAATTGAGATATTATTTTGATCATGAAAAGTTTTAAAGGTTATTAATTTAAGTATTATGATTTTGGGAATAATTGAGATAATATTTTAAGTGTTTATAATTATGTACTATGATACTGTGAATAATGATTAAAGATATAAGATATTTAACCATGAAACATTTAGGATGTTTGTTTTATGATTTTGTGAAGAATTGAGATATTTAAGAATGTAGGATGTTGTGAATAATAATGACATATTGAATCGTGAATTATTTTAAGGGTTGATATGTACTATGAGTTTGTGAATAATGAGATATTTAATCTTGAAATATTTTAAGTGTTTAACGTACAATGAGTTTGAAGTGTTTAAATGCTCGTACAATGAATTGTGAATAATTGAGATATACAGGGTGTTAACGAAATCGTGTAATTCCTTCAAACCGCGTGATCTACTGGTGACACAGATTAACCCTAAATGAGAATTTTCGCAACGGAACCAAAAAAAAAATTTAAAAAAATTTTTGGTTTTCAATTTCTGAGTCTTTTTATAGCTTTGAGTTATCTGACTGCAAAGAGCGATATCGCGTTAGTCGTTCCTGCCAGCCGTGTCGCCGTACTTTCATTCATTTATGCGTGGCATCGAAATGTTCACACAAATAAAATTATTTTTTTGCAAAAAATAAAAAACTTTTTTTTTTACTGAATCCTTATGAGGTGGTTTAGATACGATCGGTAACAAAGCCGCATGAAAAAAAAAGATTTTTTTATTTATATTTTTAATCAAGCTAAATCCCTTGCGGGGCCTGTCTACACCAGTAGCAGATCATGTGGTTTTAAGGAATTACACGAATTCGTTAACACCCTGTATAATCATTGAATATTTTAAGTGTTAAATGTACTATGAGTTTGTAAATTATTGAGATATTATGTTGTGATTTTGTGAATAATTAGGTATGAGATTTTTACGAATGAAATATTTTAAGTGTTTATGTATTATGGCTTTGTGAATCGTTGAAATATTTAACCAAGAAATATTTTAAGTGTTTATGTATTATGAATTTGTGAAAAACTATAATGAGATATTTAGCCCTGAAAAATATTGTAAATGTATTTAAATGATTTTATGAATTTGTGTGTAATGAGATTGTGTGTTTATGTACCTATTATGATTTATTGAATAACTAAAATTTGATGTTTAACCAAAGTAGAACTGTCTAATAGGCATCTGAGATAGTATTTTATTGTGAAAATGTTGAAATCTAATGTGTGGATGTTTGTAAGTAAGTAAGTTTGATACGAGAAGTTATGAACGAATATAGAACTAGGTTGATACTGAATGAATATCAACTAGTTTAAGTCATGGGTGATGAGCTTGTTGGCCGTCGATGGGATAACAAGCTCTAATCGATTCAAACATTCTTTGGATGCTTTTCATTTTACTTTGGTCAAAGACATGAGTAAAATGACGAGGTCAAAGATAAGTGATCAGGTGTGGCCGAGATGTGTACTGTATTATTTGTTTCTGTTTAAGGTCCAGAGGAGTCACTGAAGTTAGGCCTTGATGTACAATCTTGACGATGGGGTTGATGGTGCGTCGACCACCAACCACCAACACACGAGGACGTGTGTTTTGCAGGAGGGCCGTATTATCGCTAGTGGGTAACACTGGGCAATGTTGACAAAGGAAGGTAGTCGTCGATATGGATGAACGCACCCGATGTTATAAAGGCGGCGGTCATTCGACGAAGCAGGGGCATTCCGTGTTGAACAGCTGAGGAAGTCTGACCTTTTATATCTGATTAGCTTGTCCTTATTTTATGATCTTGTAATAATTGTGTAAAGTAATATACTGTGATCTAGTTAATTTTACTAATACTAACCCAAATACAAGTACTCTCAGTGGTGGAGAGTCTATGTTGGTTTTATTTACTGTGTTTACCTTGCTCGCAATCCTGACATACCGATATTAGCTAAAACTGTAATGATAGAATCACCCCTGAACGATTATATTGTTGTGTCATTTACATGTTCTGGAATATTCTAGCAAATACATAGTCGATCGACATCATATTCTAGAATAGTCCAGAACATACGACAAACTTCTAGTATGTTCTATTAAACTGTTCTAGAAAGTTCTCGACCTAAATATTATTATTTAACTTCACAATTATTAGAAATTATGCGGCGTCGCTAACAATTTTATTATTTATCTTCGTGACCGCGACTCCGTCCGCGTGGAAGTCAGGAACCAATATCGTCGGCGTATTGCAAGAACTAAATAACTGACAAATTCAAAGTTCCGAGAAAATCGCGTTTTACTGATTTCTTTCAAATTTATTTTCATAACTTTACTTGTAATAACAATTTATACGTCGCTATTTTTATATGTTGTATAATCTTTATCATTTTCATCTTTTAGGATAATTTTCCAATCGCTAACTGTTACCGTCAAAAAGAAAAAAGAAAAAGTTATACAATTTTCCCTCTACATAACTTTCCGAGTGTGCATTTGGATTGAGTGATCTTTTTTTATTTCGTTACAAAATCCGATTGTACATTTAGGAAAAAATAGTCAAAACTCATAGCCCAAAGTAAAAAATTTGTCATCCTCAAGGGTCTTCAGTTATTGCCGAAAATGTGGATCACTCAATTCAGACATTTTGCAAAAACTGCTATGAGCTAAATCCCAACAAAAACTTACTCTACTGACTACTCAAAAATTTGTCACAACATTTTTTAAACCCATCAAGGCATTTAAAGCTTCTTCCAGGTATCTTTGGACAGGTTCATTGGATCACTCAGTACAGACACCGTTTTGTCTGAGAGATCGTTGTAATAAGGTTTCGGATGACTTTTTCTATAGATCTATTGTTTATCCTAAAATGCACATGTTCCGAATATGCTCGAGCTATGAAGCTGCGCATCTTCCTCGCACAGCTACCTTGCGGAGGCGCATTTTCATAGCACATCTGACTCGCTCCGCTACATAGCTTAGCATCAGTGGAAACGGTCACATAGTTTCGTAGCTTAGCTTTTACATTCTCGCAGCATAGCTGCATAGCACATCTCTGGTGGAAAGGCACCATCACGACGCAAAAAGAGGGGTGTTTTATAAGTTTGAAACCTATGTCTGTCTGTATGTCTCCATTGACGACGTCTGTGGTCTAGTGGTTCGAGTGTCGGACTGCTGATCACGAGGTCGTGGGTTCGATTCCCACAGGACACAAATATTTATGTGATGAATATAAGTGTTTGTGTTCGTCTGGGTGTTTCTATGTATTAATAAGTATGTATTTACAAAAAAAAAGTATATAAGTATTATATTCATTGTCTAGTACCCATAGTACAAGCTCTGCTTAGTTTGGGACTAGATGGTGCTGTGTAGAAAAAAATAATAAAAAACAATGTCCCAAATATTAAAAAAAAAAAATTAAGTTGAGACACCGCTGACTTAAGGCGAAGGAAAACATCGTGAGGATACGAACTAGTTTCCTCACGATGTTTTCTATCACTTAGTAACATCACATTTGTTGAATCATGTTTTGTTTTATATTCATAATCATAAATGCAATTGGACTGCACATGAGCACGCCACAATTGTGGCGAAAAATCCCCTCTTTGAGGAGTGGCTAGAGGGGCGCCACGGCGTTCTCACCTTCTGCCTGACGCAGGTACTCTCCGGACACGGTTGTTTCGGGAGCTACCCTTTTCGGATTCGGCGGGAGGACACGTCCGGGTGTTATCACTGTGAGGATAGCCCCGAAGGACACGGTTGAGGTCTGCCCTGCTTGGGCGGAGCACCGCCGTGTCCTCGTAGAGGCGATCGGCGGCGGCGACCTCTCGCGTCCGGCCCTTGTTCAATCCATGGTCCGGGGTGAGGAGGCATGGGAAGCAGTCACCTCTTTCTGCGAAGCAGTAATGCTAGCGAAGGAGGAGGCGGGCCACGTGAGGGAGAGGCAAACCTCACGCCCCAGCCGCCGCAACAGAAGAAGATGCCCCGGGCGTCAAGAGTCGCGGGGCGATTCGCCGTCCGATCAGAACCAGGCCCGAGTCGACGACGTGTTGTGTTCCACGCGCGCCTCAAAAAGATGTCAGCATAGTAGACGGGGCCCGCTAGGGCAAATGCCTGCCAGGGTTGTGGAATTTGTTCGAAAGACTTACTGCGGCCCTGGAACGCAAAGGACATTAGGAGGAACACGGATGGGTTTTAGTCAGTAAGAGTCTGACACTCCCTTCATCTCCGCTTAGAGCGGAAGAAGAAATTTGAAGAAGTGCAAACGTTAAAAAAAAAGTGGGCTGCTCATCCAATCAGGTTAACAGAAAATGCCGGTTATTTTTATACCAGTTTTTAAACCGGTAGGTATTTTTATACCTTCGGTCTCGGTCACGTTTCAGAAATATACAACTTTATTTTTAGTATTACAAAAACCGAGACACCCCAACAAGATTTTCATTAGAACTGCCTGAATGTTTTTTTTTAATAAATTTCCATGTTACACCTTAGTTTATGTCACGTTAAGTTCCCTAAAAAAGTATGAAATGCCTGAGATGTGCTATGCAGGGGTTGTCTAATACAACGAAACTGACCGAGTGGACCATCTCAAGCCTCAAGGTATTTATTCCCGTCCACTGTTATGCGTAGAAAGTGTAGAAACCTATTGAAAGAGAATTGAAATTTATGAAAAAAAAGAAAAATATAATGTGGTGTAAAAACTATGTCAATCGATTCTCCTGGTGATTCTGAACAAACTAGTTTCAGGTTTAGTGTATACTAAAACTAAACTTGTATTCATAATTATAATAAACCATATTTCTGTTACAGAATTCAATCTTCTTCTCCGACTGTGGAGAAAGATGATGGCCCTTCCCGGAAAGAACTTAAAAAAGCACCTGATGGATTGAAAGTAGGACACAAAGCTTGGGCAAGTAAGTAATCATTTTCACCATATCAGTGGCGGACAAAATCTGACGGGGGCCCAAAAAGGGGCCCCTGAAAATGAAGGACCCCTTTTAAATCCGGGAGCCCCTTTTAATCGACTTAACTAGGATATTTTTAATTGGATGCGTATCGTATGTATGTACAATGATTTTTCCAAGATTTGTGGATGGACTACCTACATAAAAAGAAAAAAAAGGATTCCAACTGTGACCAACTATTTTTGGAAGCCACACTGAAAAAACTACTTCATCATCATTCAGCCAAAAGACGTCCACTGCTGGACATAGTCCTCCCCCAAGCATCGCCACATCGACCTTTCCTGTGCTTCTCGCACCCAGCGGATTCCCGCGACCTTCACCAGATCATCGGTCCACCTTGTGGTCGCCTACCCACGCTGCGTCTTCCGGTACGCGGTCGCCACTCCAGAACCTTTTGGCCCTATCGGCCATCCGTTCTGCTAGCAATGTGCCGCCCACTGCCACTTAAGTTTGGCAATTCTTAGAGCTAAGTCGGTTACCTTGGTTCTCCTGCGGATCTCATCATTTCTGATATGATCACGCAGGGAAACTTCGAGCATGTGGTATATCTACACCAGTGCGCTTTCATGTTTATCTTGCGCTTTCAACTTTCAATTCCTCTTGCGTCAAGCGCATGCAATATTGATTGCCATAAGACGCATGCAGCGTCTACACCGGTGCGCCTCGGTCAGTCGAAATACAATAAACGGATTAGCGTGCGCTAGGGGCATGCGCTGACGTCGAACTAGTGTTAAGGCATGCGCTATAGCGCTTCACGTAGCGATGGCAATTAATGCGATTTCGCATAAATTTCATAAGCATGCGAATTCATAAGTCTTAGCATGCTAATTGCTATTGCTATGTTATTTGCTAAAATGAACAAAATAATTGCTGAACTAAACTGGGAGAGGCCTTTGCCCAGCAGTGGGATGACGCGGGCTAGAAATGAAATGAATGAAACTGCTAATAATTTAAACTAACTCAACAAGCACGCATTCATTCAATATGCGACCTTAAGTATAAGCAAATCAAAGATAATAATTGCTTAACTTCATTCCTCGCATCACCTGCTAAATTGCTAATAATTTGACTTGCGAACGAAGTCAGGGCCACCCGAACAGATAGATTTAGTATTCCCGTGGGTGCGACGGAGAGCGCACGCTGCCGCTGTATGATAGAAGAGCGATGAATTCGCTTCACACTTCACAGAATTTCGCAACTACATTTAATTTGTTAAATGCGAATGAAGTCTTCGCATGTTAACAATTAATGTGAATGCGAATCAATCGATCACAAGCTTCACGCATGCTTCAGATGAAGACGCAAGATGAACATAAAATCGCACTGGTGTAGACATAGCTATAGCCCTCTCCATTGCCCTGTAACTATTCAGTTCAGTCGTATAACTATGCAACTTTGATGTTTTCAGAATGTGTGGAATATCAAGATAAAGCCGTTTCAAAGATCCAGTCCATTGTAAGACATTGTCTCCTGTCTTAATTGAAAATTTATAATAAGACATTCCTCTCAGAGACCAACTACAATAACATGTCACGCTTCTCCAACATCTGTCTTCAATGTGTGTGTGCATATGACAACGAGTCACCATGTTTGTGTTTGATATTCAGTATATTTATTGCTCGACTAGTGCATAATTAAAGTTCGCGCTCGACAATACACGTGTGTCATTCATACAAACCTCCAAACGGTACCATACTGTTAATTAGCGACGTCAAATCTGTCGAGCGACTGTAACATGTTTTTGTTTAAGTTTGTGCTACAGTTGCAGCACACATCTGCGTTGAATGACGCGTTGTTAATATTGTTTCTCACACATTTTTACTTGCCGTGACAATGGAGGGGCGTGCCATGTTATCGTAGTTGATCTCTATATGACATTCAATATGGAATATACAAAATAACTTTAAAAATAATAGTTCCAAATGCAAAAAGGCTTAGCTTTAAAATTAATAGTTTGCACTTTGATATTAATAATTCTTTAAAAGTTTTCTAAAAAAATAATAGTTTGTAGGTACTATAATTTTAATGCTTCTAATAATAATAATAAAATCTCCCGCAATAAGAAATAAAATGATAAACAGAATTGGCTGAAAGGTAGGTTAGGTTATGTTAGAACTGTGACCACTCAACGCACAAGCCGAGCGAGCGAAGCGAGCGGTGCTGCTGCAGTGGCCGATGAGTGCCAGCACAGTAGTCTTGTGCCTGCTCGGTCATTTTTAAGATCACTCCGTACTAGTTCATTTTGGACAGTGAACTATTTCATTCTATTAGTTCTAATAGTTCTATTCGGTCTTTTATTCTATAAGCTAAAATAGACACTACGCCATTGAAATAACGCTCATCTCATCTCATTCTTGCGAATTCGGTCGGTCGGGTTCGGGTAGCATCATCATTCGTCGGCTATTCTCTCTCGTTCTCATTCATTCGCAGACATGGAATGAATTCGAATGACGTATCTGTCAATCAGTGACTATTTCATTTCTCATTCTCGTTCGCACAGTTTACAAGATACGAGTTCGAGAAGAGCTATTTGACTTATTAGACCGATTACAAGTCAGCGTTCGGAAACGTTTCTTCTAGTACAGTGCGAAGATACGGTTCCTATTCGTTCATCGTTCACGAACTACACAAGACTACAGCACAGAACACTATTAGTGTGCGTCCTGAGTGACGGCGCACCGCGCAGGCGGAATGAACGGCGCATTAAATAAGTGTTTGAAACGTTTGAATTTTGATATCGACATTATTAAAACCTAAAATAAACGAAACACTAAACGCGCGCGTACGCGTCAAGTTTCCCGCGTGCACTAAGGACAGGTATCGACGGTAAAGCCACGGTAAAGCCGCTCCGCAATCCGCAATACGCCTGTGCGCCTTCTCAGGACGCACACTTGAGTGCCACATAATCCCCTTCCCCGCTTCGCCCACATAATCCACACTTTCCATCATTCGTTTAATGAGTGCGTTCAGAAACAAATGGTTTTTGTTTAATTTTAGTGCAAACCATCTTTTTGCAGTAGAGAGAATTATTTTTAAAGTGTGCCTTAAACATCTTTCGTTGTTATTTTAATTAATTTTAAAGTGATTTTAAACTTTCCAACTATCCTTGTATGTAATCATAATCACTGTCGTACAATGTGCATAGATATAAAATGAAGAGTCCAGGGAAAGAATGATCAAAGTCATTGGAGGAGAATAGAAAGAAAAAACGATTTCTAACTTAGAACTACGACTTCTAATTTATAAATTAAAGGGACTTAAAGGGTGTTGCTAACGAGTTCGTGTAATTCCTTCAAACCGTGTGATCCACTGGTGAAACTGATTGACCCTGCATAGGTATTTTTTTGAAAAAAAAAAATGAACCGTTGTATTCTGTATCTGAGTAATTTTAGCGTCCCGAGTAAACTGACTGCGTGGAGCGATATCGCGCTAGTCGTGCCCGTCAGCTGTCTCGCCGTGCCTTCATTCAATTATATATATGGCATCGTTTTCTATCACATAACATTTTTGTTTTCTAAATCCACTGATGACGGTTTTAAAACAACTGTTAAAATGTTTGAACTTATTTTTAAATTAGTTTTTACAAAAAATCTTCTCCCCTGCTTTTAAGAAAATGGAGCTTCCAAACCGTGAGCCCAAATATGACCTAAAATGTAAACACAGCTGATCATAGGTAGATTTTAACGTATTTTTTATGGAATCTTTGAACAACCATTTCTCTTAAACTATTGACTTTTGGGGAAAGTGGTAGAACCAAAGTTATTCATTATTATGGGTACTTTAACACCCTTTCGGATTATAGTCCTTAAAATATAGCTTGATTAGAATGACAGATGTCAGCAAAAGTGACGACATAACTTTGTAGTTACGTCGAACGGGTGATTTGTATTGGCACACGAAAAATCGGTTTATTCCACTTTGTTCACCTGGGTGATATCACCTGGGTGAAGAAAGTGGAATTTTTAGTGTCTTCAATTCACCTAGGATTTATTTCACCTGACAACAATTAAAATATAAGAAGATAATGCATACCAATCATTAAACACAAATATAAAAAGTTATTTAAAATGCTGGGTCATCGTAACTTTTCGAGAAAATGGCCAATCGAAATGCGTCCGTCTACTAGTGCCATTTGGCTCTCTTCTATGAAATTATTGCGAACTACTGCAGGGGTCAGATTGGATGAGGACGAATACTCGCCGAGATTAATATTTATTCTTTGTTTTAAACGCAACATGTAAAATGATGCATCTTTGCTCAACGCATCTATTAAATATACCTAATAATATAATATTATTTTTACGACGACGTACAGAGGAATTTAGCCCATGGTGCCACCCTTCCAAATAATTTGTCGTTCGTCGTAAGTGGGCTTTGATTTGATTTTTCTAGCATGTTGTATGTGGGTGAATAAAGTCCACAACATTAATAAAAAAAAGTCGCAACTGTTCACCTGGGTGATTTAATTCCAAGGTGAACAAAGAAGACCAAATATGTCGCACTAATTCACCTGGGTGATATTGTCAGGTGAAATAAATCCTAGGTGAATTGAAGACACTAAAAATTCCAGTTTGTTCACCCAGGTGATATCACCCAGGTGAACAAAGTGGAATAAACCGAAAAATCGGTTACTCGCTTAACTAGCATGATAACATTTTTTTAAATACAGTGCTTCCCATATAATTCAAAATATTAAAAATCTACTTGAAAACTTAAATAATTCTTACTGATTAATAGTCATAAAATATAAATCTTACGTTCTTCAAAAGTTATGTCATATTGCAAAAATGTTAGAGATGGGATACATCGATAAATGTAAATCGATTGAATAAAAAAATTATTACGTTTGCGTTTTTAAAATTTTATGCGATGATAATAAATAATTATACCTACTTCGTACAATATTAAAAAGGTCTTTAAAAGTATAAATGTATTTTTTAGATATAAACTATTGCGGCTATAATTATTCGTCATGGGTATCAAATCCAAAGTTTTCGGGTATGCTGATGCTGAAGATGAGGTCAAAACTCAAATTCAAAATGGCGGCCATGAATATTTGCAATTTTTTTTACATGGATGTCAATTTCATGGTTTTCCGGTGTGCTGATGCTGAAAATAAGGTCAAAACCCAAATCCAAGACGACAGCTACGAAAACATACAAATTATACGCATTAAATTTATTTTTACTGATTTATATCGATTTGATCAGTCCTTTCCCAGCACTAGTCGCGCTTGTTTGGCAGCTGTCATTCTAATCAAGCTATATTTTAAGGACTATAGTACCCCCTTTCCGACTAACCTTGTCTAGATGGCGGTATTAATTCAATGCAGGTTTTGGGATGACTTTGATTGTTTTCATGGACTCAAATGATTATTGATTGACTGAGACAATGTTTTATAATGTGCAGCCGCTGCTACCATCCCCAACCATACAACTGATCAGCTACTGCCAAAATGATCGGTATGACGACGTTAAGCTAGTCATTGGAGGAGGAGGGGGCATTGATGCCCATAAAAACGAATTCCCTCATATGGTAAGATAGTTTATATCTACAGGATGTAAAAAGACCCATAACATAGCCGAAATCTACGCACTCTGTACATAATGGGGAGCAAATAAATCGAGCCACTTCTATTTTTCTATTTACATAAAAGGAGAATCTGACTGACTGACTGACTGATCTATCAACGCACAGCCGAAACTGCTGGGGTTAGAAACCTGAAATGTTGACAGTAGGTTCCTTGTGTAACGTAGGCATCCACTAAGAAACGATTTTTCGAAATTCAACCCCTAACGGGGTGAAATAGGGGATTTAAGTTTGTATGAAAGTGCGTCATTTTTGAAGTAAGAAGCATGAAATTAAAAATTAAAGTTTTTGGTTAGAAATAAAAGTACACGTATTTGACCGTTTTTGGAAATTCAACCCCTAAAGGGGTGAAAAAAGTGTTGAAAGCTTGTACGAGAAATCTGGTACTTTTGAAGTAAGAAGCATGGAATTAAAAATTTAGACTCTTGGTGAGAAATAAACATATATACGTGTTTCAGGGTTTTTGGAAACTCTATACCTAAAGGGGTGAAATGGGTTGTTATCCTTCGTATGAAAATTCTTATTCCATGGGGTTCTTAAGTTGTTTGGCATAAACACTCTTTAAAGTAATTAATAAAAAAACTACACCTCAAAAAGGGTTAACGCGGGTTTAATCACGTATAATTGTTATTATTTTTGGTACCTATTATGGAACAGATCAATTCGAAACATATATCCCCCAAAAGGTTATTTGATAACCTTTACAATGAGGGTAGTTTTTTGTCAACTTATTATATAATCCATGAAACCAAAACTAATAACCAGGACACGTGAAAAAAGGAGTGGCTCGATTTATTTGCTCCCAAGTGTAAATTACATTGACCAAAACTAATTGCTGGGAAACGACTTTTATTTTTAGACATAAAAAAACGCTGTTTTTTGTAGCGCGTAGAGATGGGTAGCTATTCTAATAACTAGCTAAATAGCGGCTATTCAAAAAATAGCCACGGCTATGATATCCGTCAACACGATAACTAGCTATTGGCTACTGGCTAGCTAGAGTAGCTAGAATAACCGACAACTTTACGGCACAGCGGGAACTGCACCACAGATTATAAAACAACTACGTTTTGTTTGCAGCCACCCCGGTAGCCGATAGCTGAGTAGCTGGCTAGCCGGAGTAGCCGGAGTAACTACGTCCAATTCTAGCCGAAAGCTTGTTATTTTAGTAAAAACCATACGAATAAAGAAGGAAGGAACATCTAAAAAAAAAAGTACTTATCAATAAAAACGAAATCATAACAACAAACTTATTATTATCATCTAAACTTATTGCCGCAGTGAGGATCGAACTCGAATCGCCTAGCTAGTTTAGCTACGCCGCCGCAACCGCTAGTCGGTTAGTGAGCCAGTTATTCAATAGCCAAATAACTAAATAGCTGGCTAGCCAGCTGGCTATTTCACCACGAATAGCCGGCTAGCTAAGTTATTGGAATTTCGGCTAGTTAGGTACCCATCTCTAGCGCGCAATGTAATACACGTAACCGAGTGTGCCTGTGTGTGTCGTGCAGTGGCTACACAGCTGAGCCAAGGCGGTCGTGTGCGTTTGATATTCATTGCGTTTTTCTAACTTCAAATGCGTAATTTGTAAGGAAAAATTGAAAATTTTGATAATGTTTGTTTGGAAGAAAGTTTAGTATTATCACTTAGAATTCGTTAGTCGAAAAAACTAAAAAAAAAAATGTATCTTTGACCTTCAATATCTCCAGAATCAATGATTTCCCAGGTATGGTCTGATAGAAAAAAATGATCCCAATAATGGGTAGAATATGTGGTTTTCGTTATCGTTAAGGGTCTTTTTACTCCCGATATACTTTCATTTCATCATTATCATCCGCGTGTCCTTATCCCAACTTAGGCTGAACGCATATTGGAGTCACGACAGTTTTAAGACAGACTTTCCTCGCATAGACAAGTCTGCCTTAAAACTAAAACGAAACTGTTCTGCCTACGAAACGTCGCACACCTAAAACGAAACTGTTTTGTCTACTACGACGATGCGGCGCAAACCCTCTGCGTCAATTCTTTTTCAGTATCAAAATGACTTCATCGATACTGTTATAGTAAGCGTCCTAGTTACGCGTGCACTTGCAAAACGACTTAGGCGTAAATATTGGGTGCTTACTCTCTGAGTGCTCGGACGGGACTAAAAGAGAAGGGGCAGCGGGGGTACGTCGCTAGACTGATTTGTCGTTGATGTGCGCGCCCGCATATATAAAAGGGAAGCCGACAATCGTTAGTCAGACTTGTTGCCGTGCAGGAGCCTAATTCTCCTAAAATAAATCTTGATAAATCACAACCGAACCAATGCCGAACCGTTCACTCAGACTGTTTTCAATTTCAAAACCTGTCAAATTGTTTGACATATAAAACAAAACCACAGTTTTCTAAACAAAAACTGACTGACTGTGTTGGTTCGTTTGCGTTTGACTACAATTTTGTTAGTAGAATGGCTCTTTAACAATGATAATAGCTCTTTAAGATGACGGCTAATAGACTACGCGGCACGGCGGCGTCATTGTAGGTACTGTTTACGTCAAGTAATAAAATAAAATAATGCCTTCTTGTGTTGTGAAATGGTTTAAAAATAATTCTACATCCCAGAAAAAGTGTCAAGGAATAACATTCACAAGTAAGACACTTATTTAACTTGTTGATTTATTGTATTTTTTACATTTTAAAAACATTACTATTGGAACACAAAACCTCAAAAGACGTATAAGTGTTGTCCGAAAATAAATGGGTAATTTTCCCAAGAGATTGGATAATCCATTTTTTGTGGTCTTTATTTTTATAGATTTCCTACAGAAAATCAACCGTGGAATAATGATTGAATTAAAATAATAAGAACTGCAGTGATGAAGAACATTGGATTACATCGAAAACGTTTTTATTGTCACTCATACAAAATAAATACTTACTTTATTTTAAGTTTTAATTAAGTATAAGTTTGTAATTTCAATTAAATAATGTAAGTGGACTTCTTATATCGCTTCACTTAAATAAATTAATTACCTAATTGTCAAAACATTAAAAAAATGGGGAAATTTTCAATTATCTGGTATCCCTTAGATCACGCACACATAGATCGGTACGGTGCTTCACTTTCGATATTATTATGCGTGGCGCGGAGTCCTTCTTTTTTTTCTAGTCCGTGGTTCTGTTAAACATTTTAACAGACTCTTTAACAGTACATTGAAATTGACATTGACTGCTTAACCGAACATTAACAACTAGCATTGTATGGTGAAATTGGGTCTTAGCCTTTTTCTGATTAAGGCTAGAAAAACTTTATGATGGCGGTATGAACTCAATATAATTATGTTTTGGGGTGACTTTGATCGTTTCTTTCTATGGAGTCTTCAAATGATTATCAGGGAGCGGAATCTAATGGCAAAACAATTGAAATGTATTAGAGATGTTCATTTTTTATTGAGTATTCAAGCTATCGATGCTATAAACAGACTGTGGACGAACGAGGTGTGGTGTTCCTCCAACCAAAGTGAGGATCCTCTCGCTCTTACTGCTCGATTGAATGCTGAGCGGAGGGAGTGATGATGTGGCTGCCGAGCAGTGGCGTAGCTATGTAACCAAGGGCCCCGGGGACAAATGAAATTGGGGCCCTATTTAAACTAAGCTAAATACTTTGAAGGTGCAAAACTACTTCATCAGCAACTCCTTATCGCTCAGTGCAGGGCATAATAAAGCAAAGCTATTTACTAGTAAGCATTATGTATAACGCAGCAGATAATTGTTTAATCGTAATTCCTAATAATATTATAAATGTTTCCCATAGACCAAATATTTTTCACCATATTTTACAATAGTCCCACCTGGGACGGTTCATGACTGTACTCCAATAGTGCAGCCGTGGATAGTCCCCGGTTGGTGCCCCACCCCATTTTAGATTAAAGTTCTCAAAGGGGCCTCTGCGCGTTGGACCTGTGTCCCCGTGTATGCCTTCCAAAGGACCGGACATCTTCCGCAAGGAAGATGAGCCGTGATTCCCAGAGAGGTACTTATAAATGTGAAAGTTTGTCTGTCACGCTTTCACGTAAAAGTCGGTGGTTAGATGCCAAAAAGTTAGAGAGAGAGACAGCTTGATGAGGGCTGAATTATTGGTGTGACTGCGGAGTCTGAAGAGACTCGCGGCTCTACGTCGGGAGAGCTCGGTGGATCATGACCGGCGGCGGTGAGACGTCGCAACGGGCCCTGTCGCCGAAGACGGCCCAACGGTTGATGTGGGGCGGTTAGACAACCGTCTATTGTTTACCCGAAGATTTTAAACAATAATCATCATATTCCCGAATTTCATTTGCCCGAATGTTTTGTTTGCTCTAAAAGACATATGACACACTTTTAATTGCCCAAAACTTAGATACCATAAGATACGAGTGCCATACGTATTGTTTTTCATATTTTTAATTGCCATAATAATTATTAGACATAATATTTAAACGCCTTAATAATTATTAGACAAATATTTAAACGCCATAATAATCATTACACATGATATTTAAGCGCCACTAAACTACTTCTGGGTAGTTTATAAAAAAATAACCACGAAGGGGATGGCGGGGTCTATTCGCTCGCTTCGCTCGCTCAAACGACTCTGCCATCCCCTTCTAACCTAACCTATCCGAGTCGGGGTGCCCTAAAGTCCCGATTGCATCCAGTTTCTCCTGATATAACAACCGTTACACACCCAATGTCGATGGTAAATGATGTTATGGCATATGATAATTATGGCATGTGATAATTAGGGCATGTGATAATTGGGGCATGTGATAATTAGGGCTTACAATGATTATGACAAATGATGTTATGGTAAGTGACTTTATGGGAAACAAAGCTTCTAGCACGTGACTAATATAGCAAATAAGAGTAGGGCAAATGAATATTACGTCATATAATATTATGGCTGTTGACTATTATGGCAAATGATATTCGGGCAAATAAAATTCGGGCAAACGGCGGTATACCGGGGCGGTTGTATATCTGCGTGTTAAGTCATGATCGCGATGTAGGAACTGTCATCTATGAGAGTTGTCGTTAACGTCGCTGTAGTCGTCTACACCACTGGTGTGTTGCGTATTTCGCATGTGGCGTGGATAGATGTCGCCACATTTCTAATACATTTCAATTGTTTTGCTATCAGATTCCGCTCTCTGATAATTATAATGATTGATTATTGACTGAGACAATGTTTTACAATGTGCAGCCGCTCATTCCATCCCCAACCATACATCGGAGCAGCTACTGCCGTATTGATCAGTATGACAACGTTGAGTTAGTAGTTGGAGGAGGGGGCATTGATGCTCGTAAAAACGAATTCCCTCATATGGTAAGATAGTTTTCTATACTTTCATCATCATCATCATATTCCTGACCTTATTCCAACTTATTTCTGTTCGTCGCAGCATGTATTTTTCTTCCATACATCTCTATTAGTCGTCATCTCAGTAGTCACTCTCTTTCTAGTCATATCATCTTTTACATTATCCATCCATCGTTTCTTTGGTCTTCCTCTATTCTTATATCTACATTCATACTCAACATTTTTAACAAAAATTCGATAATTTTTATTTTCATGTAAAAGAATTTTTATTTTAGTTTTTTCAATAATACTTCGTCCCTGCTTTAGTAAAAAATTCAGAAAATAGAGCTTCTAATTCGTGACCCCAAATATGACCTAAAATGTAAACACAGCTGATCATAGCTGAGGATAGATAGATTCAGCGTATTTTATATGAAATCTTTGAATAGCTATTTCTCTTAAACTATTGACTTTTGGGGAAAGTGGTAGAACAAAAGTTACTCATTATTATGGGTACTTTAACACCCTTTCGGATTAGTACCCCCTTTCTGACTAACCTTGTATATTCTATCCACAGTAAATACCACGAAATAAAAAAAAAACAAGTGGAAGTGATGTGTATGCGCATATGACAACGAGTCACCATGTTTGTGTTTGATATTTAGTATATTTATTGCTCGACTAGTGCATAATTAAAGTTGGCGCTCGACAATACACGTGTGTCATTCATACAAACCTCCAAACGGTACCATACTGTTAATTAGCGACGTCAAATCTGTCGAGCGACTGTAACATGTTTTTGTTTAAGTTTGTCCTACAGTTGCAGCACACATCTGCGTTGAATGACGCGTTGTTAATATTGTTTCTCACACATTTTTACTTGCAGCGTCAATCGTCAATGGACGTGCCGTGTTATCGTAGTTGATCTCTATTTCTTCAATGAGTTATTGATTTTATTTCACTTTTAGGCTCTCCTTGGCTATGGCAACAACTTCACAGAAGCCGATTTCGCATGCGGAGGTTCCTTGATCAGTGAGAAGTTCATCCTGACAGCTGGACACTGCACATTTACCAGAGATTTGTATGTTTTTTTTTCTTATAGCATGCTAAAGTTAGTGTTTAACGCCATCTATCAAGCTACATGCAGAACTACGCAACCTAGTAGCTACTATGATAACCGGTACGGGATTAACGGTATTGTTGCCGGTTCCGGTAACTAGCACTGGTTGTTTATGGGTAACAAAGGTTTTGTTTTGCCTGTTTGATTTACAATTCGGTTCCAATTACAACTGCAAATCAGGGGCCCAATTCTCCTAAAATAAATTGTTGCCAAACGCAATCGAACCACAACCGTCAGTCAGTTTTTGTTTTCGAAAACTATCAAAATGATTGATTTTGTTTTTTGTGTCAAACAAATTGATAGCTTTTGAAATTGAGAACTGTCTGAATGAACGGTTCGGCCTTGGTTCGGTTGTGATTTATCAAGATTTATTTTAGGAGAATTAGGTTTAGCCCCAGTTTAGCTAATATTAGAACTACTTTTTTGGTTAAGACCGAACGACGACCGTAATATAACGTTGACAGAAAAAGAACCGTTTGTCATATGTAAATTAGCGGGATCACTTCCTGTTAATAACTGGTACTGGTATTATTAACGATATCTTTAACGGTATCATTACCTGTATTATCAATGGTATTGTAACCGATGCCGGTGGATTTAACGGTATTAATACCGGTACTGGTGTTTTAAACAGTATTGCTACAGGTACTGTTACCGGTGCCTGTGTTATTACCAGTACCGGTATTATTAACAGTAATTTTACCGTTACCTTTATTATTGACGATATTATTACTGATACCGGTAACCGTGTTATTACCGGTTCCAGTAGCGTTATTTTACAAGTATCGGTATTACGGTGAAGAAATACATAGTACTGCTGGTATTTCTATAAAATAAATAGTACCGCTTTCGGTCCCAGTTATTAATAGGCAGGAGGACGCTTCATGTAATCAAAAAATATTTTTCTAATTTTCAGAGGCAATGTGTCTTTCGCTGTCTTCGGAATACTCAAGCGCACAGACGTGCCGCATGCGCTGCCGGAAAATATTTATACCGTCAAGAGAATAATCAGACATCCAGAATACGCCCCGTCGTCAAAATACCATGATATCGCTCTGTTAGAGTTGGATAGAGAGTAAGTTATTATTCTCACGGAGCAAATACAAAGAGGAGATGATATAATGCGATTTTCTTACAGCATGTAAGGGTAAACACCGTTATCACTCAAACCATGGGTAGTTGACTTAAACATAAAAAAACAGGAAGGAGAAAAAAAAATCGCGAAAAAAATGCGTGTACACGCACTTGCTAGCGAGACAGCTGACTGACTGGGGTAGCGAAATGTGCGGGGCCGTGCGTCGGGCCACGCGGCGAGTTCCCCAAGCCCTCTCCCCTAGCTTGTTGCCCCCGCGCGTAGGGTGAAAATGCTTTTGTGGAAAAATGAAAATTTTATTTAAAAAAAAGAAAGTTTGATATTTTTCATTGATTTTACGTTCTATAAATGAAACCAAACCACTCAAATCAAATCTAATATTTTTATTTCACATAAACCAATACAGACGCTTATGAAAAGTCGAATTTAGGTGCACTGGTTTCAAGGATAACGGTGTTTACCCTTACAGCCTGTATATTAGGGCATATACATAAAGGAAGCAGGTAACCAGCGCCGACCTACCAGCGCTTATCGGTACTGGTCCGTGCAGGGAACCGCCACATAAAGGAAGCAGGTAGAAGCAGGGGCTGGCAATTTTTTTAACAAAAATAGGCCTTGTTAGAAATACAAATTCGCGCAAATACAGCAACAAATGACGGCTTACCAGCGCTAATCGGAGCAGGTTGGACGGATTTCTGTCTCCAGGGTTTAAGGTAACCTAACACGAAGGGGATGACGGACTTTTCGAACCTAACCTATCCGTGTCGGGGTGCCCAAAATTAACGAGCTCGCTTGTCTCGCTCTAGCTCTTTGCTCGCTCACTCTAGCCCCCGTCATCCCCTTCGAACCTAACCTATCCGTGTCGAGATGCCCCAAAGATACAGAGCTCGCTTCGCACGCTCTTGAAATTAATCAATTGGAAGACCAGATAATAGAGTTTGGCCCAAAATCGAACCTACATTTCAACTAAGATACCTACCAAACAACTTATTACCGCCGCCGGTATCCATTCTGGGTGCCGGCAGCCGATGTTTTTAATCTCGACTGCCGGCAGTAATGTACCGCCGGTTCCCAATGGCGTTATTTTTGGGTGCCGGCGCAGGCAGCGGAGGCACTCATTACAAAAAACATTTTGTCATGTCTTGATAAGAACTATTTCTTTTCAGGGTCCCGTTAAATGAGAAGGTGCTTCCGGCATGTCTACACGTAGGGAATGATGTAAATGATCAGAGAGCATACGCCACCGGCTGGGGAGTCCTGGGCTATAGGAGGGAAATTGCCAATGTTCTTCAAAATGTAAGTATACGTACATACATAAACTCGTGACTTGAAACTGTAGAACGCCACATGCTGCGATCCTTACATATTCCTTTCGCTTCGTCCACGTTCATACATCTTGTCATACACGTCGGTTGAGAGTACAACGCACCTGTCCTTTTTGAAGAACATCACCAATAACATCGATGTATGTCCTTCTAGGGCGTCTTCTACTGGCGTTTCCACTGACATCCGCCTTATAAGGGATTTACAAGGGTCGATTTTCGCCGCACGGCGAAATCGACCCTCTTTATGACAATTCGACAAGACCGCAAGTGACTAAAATCGTAAGCCCCAAAGTTGGGTACCATCCGACTTTTGCCGTGCGGCGACAAGTCGCATACGCCGGGTGACCAAAATCGACCGTGTAACCGCCCGCCGCATGAGGTGTGTTTTGTGCTGTGTTGTTCCGCTAGAAATGAACAAGTCGCATGCGATTTTTGTCGACCGGTGTAAATGGGGTGGCGATTCGATTTTCCGCACGGCTAAAATCGACTCGTGTAAATCCCCCATTATAAACATTTTGAAGAGCGTTTGTGCCAAATTTCAAGTGACAACCCTTTGTAAGAAGAATCTTCATAAAAACGTTAACAACCCTATCACCCGTTTAGGGGTGGAATTTCCAAAAACTCTTCCTTAGTAAATGCCTACGTTATTAGAGGTACCTACTGTCAAAACTGCAAGTTTCTAACTCGTGCGTTGATAGATCAGTCAGCCAGTAAATCAGTTTCTCCCCATGCTTCTTAAGGTGGCTTCCCACGATGCGTGGTATCGCGCACCACGGCGCACAAGCTCGCACCGGCGCACCACGGGAAGAGGCTAAGCGTATGCTGAGACGCAGGTGACGCAGCGCAGCACAGTACAGATTTTGTCGCGCAGGGCAGGCGAGGCAGACATAGGTCACGACCGCATGCTGCGACGCAGCTCGAAGACATTCGAGTTTTAACTAGTACAAAGAATAGACGCGTTCGAGTTGACGAACGTTTTTTTTTTAATAGTCTGTATGCTTAGTATCATACAAGGAGCTCGTGGCTAAATAATTACAGCCGTATAGACCGATCTTCCGGGTTAAGCCACGCTTGCCGAGGTTGGTCTGTGGATGGGTGACCATTTACCATAGCGAGTTTCCTCCGTGCCTCGGAAAGCACGTAAAGCCGTTGGTCCCGGCTGTCATTTGTAGATCTTTGACAGTCGTTACTGTTGGTCAGAAGCCAGAAAGTCTGACAACCAGTCTTACCAAGAGTATCGTATTACCCAGTTACTGGGTTGTGGAGGTCTGATAGGCAGTCGCTCCATGTAAAATACTGATATTCAGCTGCATCCGGTTCGACTGGAAGCCGACCCCAACATAGTTGGGAAAAGGCTAGGCAGATGATGATGCTTAGTATCATACAAACAAAGTTCACAACGCACTAATTCAATTAAATGTTCGGTCATTGCAATAAAATTCGAATTAGCGGTAAAAAACACATGTCGAATTGCACGCGTCGTGCAGAAATCTGTGCCGGCACTACAACGAGGCGCAGAGCAGGGCAGACGCATGTCTGCATCGCACGCGTCTGCGCCGCAGCGTACGCAGTTCTTAGTACGTTCATGCATTACAAAATCTGCTCTGCGCTGCGCTGCGTGCACCTGCGTCACCTGCGTCTCAGCATACGCTTAGCCAGAGACTCGTCCTTGGTAACGCAGGCGCGTGCGTAGCGGTGCGCCATATCCGCCGTGAGTCGGTAAGTTGAAAGGTACGGTGCGAGCTCGTGCTGAAAAGCTGCAGCTGCAGCGATATGATCTCTTTCACTTGGCATTTTGCAATTTACAAAATAGCTTCGAATCATGCACCCACACTGACGGACACGCACCGTTGGAAGAGCCTCGGTGCGGTTCGTGGCTGTGCATGGTATATCATCCGTAAAATTACGCACCGTGGGAGCCACTACTGCTTGTCGGTCTTCTAGTTATACTTCGGTGAGTGTGCTCAAGAACTCCACAACCTCATCCCACCGCCCCCTTCTACCTTCGGACATCTAGACGCACTGCAAGTTACCATCCATACCTAGTTGCCATTCCACCAATTCGCACTAAGCGCTTCCAAACATCCTTCATGATGAGCACGGCAAAAGAGTGGAACTCACTACCTGTCTGTGTTCCCGAACTCTTACAACCCGAATATCTTCAAAGTCAGAGTGAACAGGCTTCTTCTGGGTAAGCTCGCTCCATCGTAGACTTTGCCTGTCACCTCTGACTTTGAGGAGAGTCAAGAGCAAACCCATCTCAAATAAAAAAATTAAATGTACCAGATTCAGGATTGTCCTTTCAATTTCAGGTGCCACTCTGGAAGGTAACTGATGAGGTCTGCAACGAAAAGTTCCCTAAGCATCGACAGTTTCGTAAAGGTTATGACAAGGACACACAAATGTGTTATGGAGATGATGGACAACCTAGAGATACTTGCGAGGTAAACCACATCATCAAATGTGCATAAGGCCTCATTTACGGAGACGCCGGGCGTCGCGCGTCGCGTTGTGCGGCACGGCACGCACTGAATTCAAACATATGGCATTGTATGAGAGCGTTTACGGAGAAGCGATATTACACGCGTTTGCTTGAAATGCAGGCGGAGTCCGCGGATGGCATCGCCGCGTCACACGCGACGTTTATCGCGGCGGCGCACGCAGCGTTCCGACCAGCTATTCCTGCAATTCTCTGTTCACTGTAAAACGTAGCGTCAACCGCGGCGGAGCCCGCGACGTCGCACGCGCCGCATCTTCGTAAACAACATCGTACATTACCATATGTTTGTGTTTGCGCGTGTGGTGATGCGGGTCGCTGCACGCGCCGCCGCTCCGTAAACAGAAAAATCGTACGACGCGCCGCGAGACGCCACGCCGCACACGACGCGCGACGCCCCGCGTCTCCGTAAATGAGGCCTAATAGTGGCGACATCTATCGCGCCACAAGCGAAATACGCAAAAATGAGGTACGAGCACGGATTTTTTTATCGAGACATTTATCTATTCTAAACGTCAAATTTGACATAAGATATAGATACAACGGCAACGGTAGAACGGTAGCGGAAAGAAGAATAAAACCGGAAAGAAAAGTTCGTGTGCTCTCAACTCAACTGTACTCATTTTTGAGGCATTTGTCTTTTCAGACATTGGGAAATTCAGTCATTTCGAATTTCAGGCATTCTGGGACTAAGGCAAATTGAGATTTAAACAAAATTATAAGAAGGCAGAATGAAATTAAGTCCTTATGAACCGCACCCACAGGTCTACTTGAAATAAAAAATATTTGACTTTGACTATATTTCTTTGTTTTATTTTTCAGGGTGACAGCGGAGGCCCTCTTCAAATAATTAACAAAGATATATACTGCACGTATTTAATTCTTGGAGTGACATCTTTTGGGCACGCCAGATGTGCCCACGTGGGGAGCCCGGGCATATATACCAGGGTCTCTTATTATGTGCCCTGGATTGAGAGTGTGGTTTGGCCTTAAGTCATTATAAAATAATAAAAAGAATATTAAAAGAAAATGGTTTCTTTTTTTTACCACCAATTTCATCACAGCATCAGCAGCGTCCTTTTGTCTACTAATAACAACTAAAGTTCCACCAAACGATTCGCATCGCATCGGATCGGAACGAATTTTACAATCTAATAAAGTATTATTCCATTATGATTACCTTACTCCAACAAAACAATTATATGAAAAAACTAAACTTTTAAATCTGAATCAACTTTATAATTTATTACACTTGTATTCTCATTAAAAACATAACGTCTAAATCCGTACAAGATTATACTTAATACAGTTACATGAAAAAATAATGTCACATAATGTATGAAATATTATGAATATTATTGTCCATTACATACTTTGCCTAGGTAATGTATATGTCGTGGCCAGATCATAGAATTGATCACTTCATGATGTGGCCAGCCATTTCATGAAATGGTTGCATTTCATGAAATGGCCAATACCCGCTGCCCACATCATGAAATGGCCTGGCCAGATCAATGAATAATCAGCGTTTAACGATATGATCAGCTAAACGCACGGCTACTTCATGTTATGGTCAAACATTAGTGATCATATCGTAAAATAGTTACATTATTCACCGTTAGAGGCGCTGATATCATTTTGTTTTTGTGATGCATCATGGCGGCGGACAATTATTCTGACAAAAAAGCTAATAATAATAAGTAAAGTAGGGTGACCACGCAACGAAAATTAATGGACTAGACAGATCCCCTTAACACGTTCATTGCCAAGCCAAAATATTGAACTTACACAGATGGCCAAAATATTTTTTTTTTAGTAATACAATTGCAAAATGGCTACCCACAGGCCACGCCCACTAATAAATAGGTAATTCCCTTCCCTAGTGGCCAAAACAAATACCCGAAGCGAATACGCTATGGCCGCTATTTTGTAGCTCGAACATTATTGTAAGGGACCATCACGCGACGTCGCGTTACCAGCCACAGCGTAATAGGCCGCTTCACGCGACGTCGCGTGATGTGGCAATCAAAGTGTTAATTGTTGGTGAATCAAGCTATTAAACTTTCGCGGTAACGTGCATCGATATTTTGTGGGTCGAAATTCCGTAGTCTACTCCTTTGCTTGCATGGTACGTGCTTCCTTTATTTGGATTTTTTATTAAACCTTTGATATCATGGAAACCCTACGTTAATGATATGGCCAAACGTGGATGGTCATATCATTAAACGTTGACGTTTAAACGATATGATATTTAGTTGGCCATTTCATGAAATACAAACCATTTCATGAAATGGCCGGCCACATCATGAAGTGATCAATTCTACGATGTGGCCACGACATATACATTTCCTAGGGATTGTATAGAATACCTGCTGGTCCACGGCAATGTGTAAGGTAAATTGCTGTCACAAATTTTCACAATTTATTTAGTAGCATATAGGATTTCAAACAGTAGCTGTAAGTTAATGGTTTCATTTTATTTACGTCATAAACTTTTACGTGTATGAGAACTGAGGGCCCATTTTGAACGAAGATATATAAAGTAGGACAGTGTTTTGTGATAATATCTTGTTTTCACAAATTTTGTTTTGCATTGGCTTGGATTTTGGCATAAAGACTTTTTCTGTAGTGTCCATAGTTTATCAGATACAGGTGGGCCCTCAATCCTCTATGTGAGAACTGAGGGCTCAACTTTACAGTCCATATCTCGCTTATTTGACTTTCACAAAATCTGATTCCAACTTTCACAATTCTTTGGGAATGTTCACTAAATCCTAAGCACATTTTCAAAGAGTTTTAACAAAGTGGGCCGCTCACACCACACGCACATAGTATCTTTTTAATCTAATGCATAGGTACATTTAATAATAAACTTAATGGGAGACATTTAACCTCTGTGGTAAATTTATATCTAAATAAAAAATAAAAACAGTGCATTAATGTAAAACAGTGCAATAATGAGATTTCATGCAACACTTCTGCACTGTTTTGTTGAATTTGCGCAGTTGAATTTGTCAACAATGAAAGATTTGCCCGTTTGATAACCCGCTCTTTTTTAAGAAGATGTCGAGCTTGTATTGCAGCTGAAGGAAAGTAATTTGAGCACCTTTTGTAATAAATCTCAGCATCCAAATAATTGTTGTTTAATTTTAAACTTATGGAAAATGTATCCTAAATTTAAGAAAAAGTATGACTCGACAGCGTCACTATCTGTCTCACTCACACTTCATGGAATGATTCTTCCTCTCGCTAAAACTAGAATCTTAGTTACGCTCAAGCACAGTTTAAGAATCATACAGTTGGGAAACGACATTGATGTCGGACGACACCGCCGCCCGTGTAGGTACCTACGCTATTAGTCGCAAATGTGCAAGGGTTGTCAAAAAAGAAAAACAAAGGAACGCTAGATGGCGCTGACCGACTAGTATCAGTATTAAAGAGCTCCGTAACAATTTCAATTATAAATTAGTAAAAGTCATTTTTTTCTGCTAAATACAAGTAAATTCAGTGAGTAATGTATAAACACAAATGTGAAAGTGTTATCAAACCTAAAATTACTAGTAAAAATAAAATAAAAAAAAATCATAAATGAACTACAAAAGTGAATAATAAACTGGTAAAAACCTTAAAACTTAAAGATAAACTATAATTTTCTTCAATAGTATGGAACAGTGCAACTATTTAGTGAAGTAAATATTTAAAAAGTGAATTTTCTAAAAAGAATAATACGACTGCGTGATAACAAAGATTATTTTAAAATCCAACGGCTTTACAAGAAAACGTAATACTAGATCCGTAATTTGACGTACATGTAGTAACTACTAATTACACCGCGGCTGCGTTGTCGCGGCTGCTGCCGAATTTGGGAAGGCCCAACGCCTCCTGCCGGAGGCTCTACGCGGGGATCGTGCGGTCCATGGCCCTATATGGGGCGCCAATATGGGCGGACACCTTGACGGTCCGCAACGTTGCAATCCTGCGGAGACCGCAGCGCGCGATGGCCGTCAGGGTGATAAGGGGGTACCGTACGATCTCCTTCGAGGCGGGGGGAGCCTCCTAGCCGGATCGATGCCCTAGGAACTGGAGGCGAGGGCCCTCGCACTGAGATATCGTCAGCGCGAGGAGGCGCCTGAGCGGAGTGAGCTCCGCCAGATCCTAGTGGCCGAGTGGAGAGAACGACTTGCGCAACCCAGCGCAGGGCACGCCGCAATAGCGGCGGTAAGGCCTGTTATGGAGGAGTGGCTGGAGAGGCGGCATGGCGCCCTCAGCTTCCGCCTGACGCAGGTGCTCTCGGGACATGGGTGTTTCGGGAAGTACCTGTGTCGCATAGGCCGAGAGCAGACGCCCGGATGTCACCACTGCGTCGACTGCCCGGAAGACAGGGCGCTGCACACGATGCAGGAGTGCCGTGCGTGGGCGACGCAGCGCCGTGAACTAGTCGCGGCGGTCGGTGGTGACCTCTCGCTTCCGGCCGTGGTTCTGTCCATGGTCATGAGCGAGAGTGCGTGGGAAGCCGTCACCTCCTTCTGCGAGGAGGTGATAGCAACCAAGGAGAGAGCGGAGAGGGAGAGAGAGGCGACGGCCACTCTCCCGTCCCGCGCCAGACGCACCGGGCGCCGGAGGGCGCACGACGATCTCCGGCCACCGTAGTGTGTGGCCTGCGGGCGGCGGGTTAGGGGACCCGTCGCCCGACCAGTAACAGGCCCGAGAAGGCGGCGCGCAGTGTTCCGTGCGCGCCTCTCAGGAGGACGTGGGGCAAGGCCCCACAGAAGGAGAGGTCCGCCAGAGGCTGGCGGACCGAGGCCTGCCGGGGTTGCGGTGCATGCAACTGCGAATCCCGCGACCCCGGCCAAGGGTCAGGAGAAGGAACACCGTGGGTTTTTAGCCGGTAAGAGTCCGACATATCCCTTGAGGAATTTCCGAAGAAAAAAAAAAAAAAAGACAAGGTAGTAGGTAGGTAGTAAGTAGGAAAGTGCATTGCAACGCATGCCGTGGGTACAACTACTTTATATAATAAGAATGCAAATGATTAGATATACAATATTTTTATTTTAGTTACTACTTGAAAAAATAAACATATTTTAGTTACAACCAAAGGAATGCGACTTATGCTAAGGTGTAACTTAGAGATTTACTAAAAAAAACACATATTCAGGCAGTTCTGATGAAAATCTTGTTGGTGTCTCGGTTTTCGTATAAAGTAATAATAAGGTTGTATAACAAACTCGGACCAAATTCGAAGGGTCGCGCCCGTTTGGTAACGCTCCCGTTTGGTAACGCTACACACACTTACCTATAACGGTGTATCGAATGTATCAGGGACAGTCAGTATGTTAAGTCTAATTTTTCAAGGCGCTATTCAGATCGTCAAGGGTGCAGGTGAACGGACATTTGGGACACTTCAGCATGTAGGACATAGTCTGATCAGGAGCTCCACAATCGCACTGGGTATCAGACGGGTCTAAGATGCCCCATTAAGATGGTCATTTCGCCAAATTATGTTTGCAGCAGCCTACTTGATTCAATGCCTTCCAGATTCCACTGCAGTTTACTGCCGGGAGGCAGGTGTTCCTGGAGCTTCAAGAAGTCGTGAGGTGGTGGATGTCTTTCTTCCCACAATCTGCTTCTCTCTTTGGGTAGTCTGTCTTGAATTGTCTGGGTTGATCGTAAGAAACTCTACTCAGTACTACTCTACTACTCAGTAGTTTATTACCAGTAACCCTGTATATTCGACTTAATACTTTATTTACTTGATTTTTATTTTTGTAGGTATATCTAGTCGCAATTAGACACATTTGGAATGAATAAACAAAGTTTACCTATTGTATATTGTAAGTAGGGTATAATTGGGGATTCTGGAATCATTTGTTCTCGCTTCGCTCGAACTGCATGATCCCAGAATCCCCAATTGTTTTTATCGAGCGATGACTAATCAGACTACCAACGTTATGATTTATAACATAGGTATTATGTATCAATACGCGCTGAACTGATACAGCGAACAATATAAACAAGAATATTAAGTTAAAGAGCCAACTCAATTGCGCTATCAGTTTATAACTCATCTTTTTATGTCGTTGTAAACTAAAAATTATATGTATAACATACAGCATTCACATTAGTCATTTTTTTCTCACTACGAGTTTATTTGTACTTATTATTTGATCACAGTCATTTTATAACTTAAGTACGAAAGTGTGAGGAGCCAATCTTAAGCTTATTATATTGATGTTAGATCATGGCTTTGACCTCATGGATATCGCATCGGTCATTGCTACAAAGTATGCTTAGTCAATCCAGATACATTTGAATTCAATTTGCCATCCAAACTGTTTCTGTATGATTGATTATCAAAACATAATTAAGCATCATCATTAAATGTAATAAACTGATTGATTTTACCTAAAGTATACCTGATTGGACAGGTGCATTCAAACTTGTATGGCACTTTCCTCAAAAGGTCATTTCAGACACAAACCTTCACTGCTCATACATTACTATATAATTTATTTTTATGTCTGGACCTGAAAAGAGACTATGACTCTTGAGTTTATTTCGGCGTTTCTTCTCAAAGTAGTCAGTTAGGAAAATCTCGTTTTGGAAAAAAATGTATTGACGTGTAAAAGTATTGATTTCAACCTATTTGCAAAATAAAAATCATTTAAAGGTTTATAAATTCCGTAGTCTTGAGGTATTTATAGATTTTAGGTTTATAACATAAAAAAATATAAAGTTCAAATTATATTGGTTATCTCTTTGAGAAATTGTAATAACCATTTAAATGTGATACTCATAAAGATTATCACTAGAACAGTAAAGTACATACGATTTCCTTTTTAGAATTTCGTCTCAGGTATCCGCGACATCGTGGTGCCAATACCAAATTAAGAAAATGTAAGGCAATGAGCATAGTGAGTATACATGATTAATTAATTATCGACTTTATTTGACTAGTACATATGATTTGAAATACCAATAATCATTGATGATAATGTTGATATCTAGCGTTTGCAATATTTAATATAAGCACTACCTTAATTTATAGTAGTATAAAAAGCGATCACTGAGGAGCGCATCCAGAATTTTTTGCGATTTCGGTGTGCATTGTCTGTGTAACGGGAATTATTGTATTGTGTTGAGTGACAAGATCGGTGACAATAAGTATGTATGTACCTATTTAATTTTTAAAGTTGAATATCTAGTCTTGAATTTTACAGTTTTCAATAGGCAGAACGAACTATGTGCAAACTTTTAATTACAAATAACAACTACATTCTAATGAATCATTATATAATTTTTAGGGCATCTCGGAATCCTTTTGACTCTGATACGGAGATTACTTTGCAAGCAAGCACGAGTGGTGAAAAGCCTCAAAAATCGAGGAAAAGGAAAACCATCAGCAACAAACCTAAACAGAGTAAGAAAACTGCGCCTCCTCCTGATTTATCCGAAGACTCTGAAACCGAGCCAGTATCTACTGCTCGAAAACAATCCTCAATATTTTTAGATTCTGAGGTAAGCATAATAGTCATCTAATACTTTTTACAGTTTCAAAATATTCTTGTTAAATAGTGTGTTCTGGTAACAATCGTTTAATATTTATTTTTTTACCTGTTGTTTCGATCAAATGTGTTTAAATGAAATATCTTACTCGAACATGAAGTACCTACTGTCTGTTTATATCTACCTTATTTTGTACCGATTTCATGCAGATAGTGATTTTCAGACTAAAATAATGTTAAATTGTTGCTATAGTATCTGACAGTTATATGTATACTAACAACTCGGTCTTTTTTATAATAATTGAGAATAGTATACATTTATAGAGTGAGTTTAGTAGCCTAACAGTAAACGTTTATTGGAGTTTTTGCTATGCTGTTTAATTAAATTAATAATTTTATTATATTTTCAGGATGATGCAGCGGAGCCTGTTAGAGCTGCTGCTCTAAGAAGTTATCTAGCACGGCGCGTGGGTTCCGGGTACACCCTGCAGCGTGATCCAACTCGCAGCGGCCAGTTTTATATAGAGCTGCGTGTCTACAACAGCAAGGAAGCAGAGACACTTGCTGCTAATCGTTGGAAGCGAGCGCTTTTCACACTTCGCTCATCACATGATGACAGCGATCCGGTATGGAAAGCTCTTACTGGCTTAGTTAGCGCTGCTAAGCAAGAGTATGCAAACATAAAGCCTATATTATATCCTTCAAATGTTTTCTAAATTGCACTATAATATGTTATTTTTGTTTACTCTTGCTTCATATAGGAACTGAGAAAGTATTACCGGATTAGTTAATCCTGTATCCAAATATAAAGTCTCAGTATATTGTAACAATCAAACGTTTTCTAATAACAGCAACTTGTTATTACATATTTTGTAGCTGCGATTATCTTATTTTTTTATCATACGTGTGTTTGTAGCACTTATCTGCTTCAGATTTGAATTTAGTATAGACCCCTTTTTTCTGTATGTTATTAACAATATAATGTATTGTGTTACTACACAGGTCTAAGCCAAACATTTATTAAACTCTGTATCTATTCTATTTCAATATTTCGAAATTTTTGAAATCATTTTGAAGTCATAATAATTTACTTGTTTACACTGTTTACCTTTCTTACAGATCTAAACCAAAAATTTACAAAAACTCTGATATTTCAATATTGCTCAGAAATTATGAAACTCTGAAATTCAAATATCTAGAAATCAAGCATGTTAAATATTCATCATAATAATTTACTTTTACAGACCTAAACCAAAAATTTACAAAAACTCTGATATTTCAATATTGCTCAGAAATCACGAAACTCTGAAATTCAAATATCTATAAATCAATCATATTAAATATTCATCATATAAAATTAACTTTTACGCTGTTTAACTTTCTTACAGACCTAACCAAGAATTTGCAAAAAACTCTGATATTTCAATATTGCTCAGAAATCATGAAACTCTGAAATTCAAATATCCATACATTATTTATACAACGTTTAAAAGTAAAAGCTCAAATTAATATAATATTCTAGTTATCGAGATTGACAAGTATTAATATCGGACTCTTTACAAAAAATGAAATTCTGCCATAGTTGTCAGTTACATGTCTCAAAGTCAAAGTATTCATCACATAAGAAAAGTAACAAACATAAAACAAATTGTTTACTTCGTACTGAATACCAAAATGTTCAGCTGATAGCCAGTGCTTTCAAAGACAGAATAGCTAGCTACAAAATAAATCCTCAAACTAATGAAATAATAACACCTGAATTATTTTTATCTGATGTATTCAACACCATTTATAATTTATTACAACCATTATTACAAAAACATAAATCATTAAAGATAAACTTTGAACTTTTTGTGCTATATTTACTTCCTAAGAATGAAGAACTATCTCTTAAGTCTTTTAATACTAAATATTCCATAATAAATCATAGTACAGATATCATATCTTTATACAAAGATTGCACGCAACGATTAATATGTAAATGCTTAGAGTTTGAATTATCAGAATCTGGTTGGACAATAGAGAAAATAAGTCATTTAGAAATGAATATTGCAAAATACAATCCTTTGAGAGCAGGAAGTTACATTGCTTTACCTTTGAGAATTAACAAAATGAAGGCATGTCTTAATATTCAGAATACGGATAACCATTGTTTTCTTTGGTGTATAATTGCTCATATGTATCCAGCTAAAAATAATCCTAATAGAGTTTCATCTTATCCGCATTATTCTAAGATCTTAAATACTAGCGGAATGTCTTTTCCCCCCACATTTGAAGATATAAAATGGTTTGAAAAACATAATTTTAATATAAGTGTGAACATTTATGGTTTGGAAAAAAACAATACTATAACGGGACCATTATACAAAACTAAATTGCGAAAGTTAAATCATGTAAACTTATTATTTATTAGCAAGAATGGTAAGAATCATTTCTGCTTAATTAAAACCTTGAAAAAATTGTTCGCAATCAACTTACAAAACACAAATCTAAGATTCATCTATGTGAAGAATGTTTTTTATATTTTAAAACACAGGAAAAACTAAATAATCATAATTGTGGTAGATTGCAAACCGTTCTTCCTGAAGAAAATAGTAAACTTAGATTTTCAAATTATCAAAAAACTCAAAGAGTTCCAATCGTCATTTACGGAGATTTTGAAAGCTTATTACGTGAATATTCAGATAAAAGTAAAAGTCAGTATATTGAAAACATTCAAATTCATGAAGCCACTTGCTTTGCTTATTACATATGTTGTGAGTCTAACCCTGAATTAAATAATTTAATATCATATCGTGGTCCAAATTGTTCAAAAAAATTCGTTGAGTCAATTATCAACGACTCGCAAAGATTGTATCAGATTTTGTCAATGCACAGACAAATGTTACCATTGACGAGTGAAGAATACCATTCCTTTAAAACTGCCGTGAAATGTCATATATGTAAAAAAAAAATTACATCTGATGATCATGTTGTTCGTGATCATGATCATTTCACTGGTAAATATCGAGGGCCAGCTCATAATAAATGTAATCTGAATTCTAAATCATGTAATTTTATTCCAGTAATATTTCATAATCTTTCTGGATATGACAGCCATTTATTTATCAATGAAATTTCTTCAGTATGTGGTTACATAAATTTAATTCCAAAAAACAAAGAAAAATATATTTCTTTCAGTAAATTTGTGCCTCTGGATTCAAGAAACACAGTTCAACTAAAATTTATTGACTCTTTTAATTTTTTAAGTTCTAGTTTGGATAATTTAGCGAAAACTCTAAATGTTGCAGATTTTATGCATTTAAAATCATTTTTCATTGATGAAGATTTACTAAGATTGTGTCTAAAAAAGGGTGTATATTGCTATGAATATATAAACTCGTGGAAAAAATATGAAGAAACACAATTACCTGATCGAAACAAATTCTATAGTAGACTCACATCCGAAACTGTATCAGAAGAAGATTATAATCATGCATTATCTGTATGGAATAAATTTCGCATAAATAATATAGGAGAATATACTGATTTATACCTAAAATGTGATGTGCTATTATTATGTGACATTTTTGAAAAATTTAGATCCATGAGTTTAAAGCACTATGGGCTAGATCCTTGTCATTATGTTTCATCACCATCATTAAGTTGGGATGCTATGTTATTAATTACTCAAGTTAAATTGGACTTATTATCTGATATAGAAATGTATGAAATGCTAGAAAAAGGCGTCAGAGGAGGGTTAGCCCAGTGCTCTTTAAGGTATGCAAAAGCTAATAACAAATACCTACCAAATTATAATGAACAAGAACCTAATACTTTCCTAGCTTACCTAGATTGTGTTAATTTATATGGTTATGCTATGATGCAAAGTTTACCGGTCGGAAATTTTAGATTCCTTACGGATAGTGAAATTATCAAATTCAATATTAACTCTATTTCATCAGACAGTGATGAAGGTTATATACTTGAAGTAGATATTCATTATCCTTTTGCAATACACGATGAACATTCTGATCTACCATTTGCAGCAGAAAAAATAATTCCTCCTATGCCATGCTCCAGTAAAACTAATAAATTAATAGCTAATCTTTATGATAAATATAAATATGTTATACATTATATTCATTTGCAAGAGTGCGTAAAAAATGGTATCGTAGTGTTAAAAATTCATAGAATACTTTCATTTACACAAAAAAAGATCTTAGAACCATATATAAATTTAAATACTCGACTCAGACAGGAAGCCACTTCAGATTTTGAAAGGGATTTTTTTAAAAAGCAAAATAATTCAATATTTGGGAAAACTATTGAAAATAAAAGAAAACAAGTTGATGTTAAGTTAGTTAATTTATGGAAAGATGACTTCAATAAAACTAACAAAATTAATGGTGCTGAAAAGTACATAGGCGCTCCCAATTTCAAAAATCTTGCTATAATTTCTGAAAATCTTGTTGCTATTCAGTTACAGCCGGCAAAAGTAGTTTTAGACCGACCAATATATATGGGCTTTACGATACTGGAACTAGCAAAGAGTCACCTATATAATTTTCATTATTCCATAATGAAAAAAATATACCAAAATAACATTCAATTATGTTATACCGATACCGACAGTCTCTTATATTTAATACGTACCAAAGATTTCTATGAAGACATGAAAAATAATATTCAATACTTTGATACAAGTAATTTTAAGATTAACAATATTTATGGGATACCACATTGCAATAAACAGATACCTGGTTTCTTTAAAGATGAAATGGGCGGAGATGTCATATCAGAGTTTATTGGTTTAAGAGCTAAGCTGTACTGTATTAATACGCTGAGCGATATAGTTAAGAAAGCCAAAGGTGTAAAAAAATCTGTTTCAAAAAAAATTACCATAAACAAATATAAAAATGCATTAAATTGTAATATCAATTTTAGTTTGTTATAAGATCTAAAAATCATAAACTCTACACACAAAGAATCAATAAAGTGGTACTTGATGGGAATGATGACAAACGTCAAATTAAAAAAATAATGCTTTTACTTTACCATGGGGTCATTATAGTTCTCTATTCTAATCTGAACCAAAGATTTATTACTATTTTGCTTAACAGGATAATTATATTATTATTTTTTGTAATAAAATTAAGTCATAATGTATTTTTTATTTTTTGAAATGAAATAAATATTTTGTATTCAACTGATTTGTGTTTAATTGTTATTGATACTGTATACCTATTTATCCCGAATATAGAAGCTGTGATATCCTAGTGGTGAGACCGTGGAACTGCCAAGTCAAAACCCAAGGCACACACTGACTTTTCGAGTGTTCTGTGCGTTTTATAAAATAAAATATCACACCTTCAGTGTTTTGGAAACTAAGTAAAAATTTGGGTCCTGTGCCTGATCTTTCTCCGGTCGTCCCATCGGGCTGTGAGAGTAAGAGAACAGAGACTGCACCTTGTTTAGTGGCACTAGCCGCTGTGGCCGAAATCAGTCAATAGGACATTATTTATTTCGATTTAAACTGAATAATGAAACAATTAAGTATATCATTAAATAATTTATTTTAATTTTCACAATAAATATACAATGGTACCAGTCACTAAAGTACTAAAAAAATAAACTATTAATAAAACTAAATAACAAACTATTTCTGTACTACTAAAAAGTGAACTACTATACTAAACTTAGGACTATTATTTTAATTACAAATTAAAATGTAAATTATAAAAGTATTATTTACAAGGTAAGAAACAAAAAAATCTTATTCTTTATCTACAACTTAATACTATTATTATTTTTTAAATATATTAAGTATAAACGTACACATCTATTTGCTTAATTTCTTTACAATTTTACCAACTAAATATTCAGTTTCAGTCATAATGTCATCATATTCACTAGTCACTAAATACTGCACATTCACACTTGCATCTTCAGGATTAGATGATATTTCATCCATATTGCCACCGTCCAAGTCATAAATCATAATTTTTATTACGCGTTGCGCACGATCCGATTCTTTACGCATGATAAAGGATTTAGTTTTCAAAGATTTTGATTTAATTTTCCTCTTCTTTAATGTTTGTCTCCCTGCTTTTTCAAGACGATATTCCTCTTGTGCTGCTGCTGCTACTTCAGCATACCAGCTCTCCCTATCTTGGGCATAATTAAAAGGATGAGTTATAGGATCATTGATGTCTGTCGTGTTCTGAAAAAATAAAAACTTTATAAGTGAAATGGCAGCCATTAACAATAATATTTAATAATAATGAAAATTCTCATGTTACTCACTTGTAAATTTATTCCCTCCGAATCGTTATTCAATGACAAAGTTCTGTTAGGATCCATAATATTCAAAACCGGACTGTAGCATGGTGATCTCGACATGATTCTGAAATTAATAGCGATAATAACAAGATTGTCATAAATGAAATTAAAAAGTATAAGTTAAATATTATTGGAAAATACTTACCTCAAAATAACTAAATTGTAAACAAAATGAAAAAATATTCTAATAATTTATTACATTTTCTAAAAACTTACCAATAAAATTTGTTATTCTTCCGCTACAATTATTATAAAATAAAGCGACAGGTCCTGCTTATGATGATTATGGCAGTAGAATGAAGTATAAAATACGCTATGAAATATTGATGATTTAGAACTGAAATTATTTAAACATATCACATTCGATATCTAATGATCTCAATTCTATGATAGTCAAACAAAGTAATACGAGAATACAAAATTCTCATTGATTTAGTCATGCAAGCCTGTCTAAACCTGTACAAATGCTAATAAAACGTAGTATTCTGTTTCATATAATTTACATATTTCAGTGTAAAGGTAGATCCACATATAAATATGCATGTTAGCAGTTCATTAAAGAAGTTGTCAGGTTGAAGTTGATCAAGCAACTCATGTCTCTGAAAGTTAATAATACGGATTTTTAATTAATCTTCTCGACAAACACAGCACCTTAGGTATTGCCTAATACGATTTGTCTGAATAAAATAAATTGACCACAATGATCGATTCAGCACAATTTGATTTAAAAGATATTCATAAACTCATTTTTAAGTTCAAGAGTGCTAGTTCTGATATTCAATTTATTCAAGATAAAGGGATTGGTCATCAGAAATCGAAGACAGGCTCATCAAAACTTGAGCTCAGAGATACAACTGAAACAGTTAAAGATTTATTCTGTGATAATTCAGTTAAATCTAATTTAGAAGACATACATGCACTTATTTTTAAGAGTGGTAACAATGAAGTTACATTTTTTCGAGTAAACGATATACAGATTGCTGAAGAAAAATTGAACATCAAAGATTCATCAAAGCCTTGGGACAACAGTACATCAAAAACAGGACAATTCTTACGTTAAAGGAGGAACACAATGTGTGATTTAGTTAAACTTGATTCAGAAGACATTATTTGCTACCAGATTGTACCCAGAAAATGAAATAGCTTTTATTTTAAAACAAGTTGAATGATATCTCAATTTTTAAATCAAATCTAAATCTTCTCTAGGATGACGTCTATAGAATAAATGTATATATGTCCATGTAAGCCAGTAATTAAATTAATTGACAAGATGAAGTTGATCAAACAACCCATATCACTAAATGTTAAGAATATCAATATTGATGACTCCCCTCATCAGATCAAACATAGCATTCTATTGCCTAACTCAATTCGTTGTTTAATATGTGGTCCTTCGAATTGTGGTAAAACAAACGTTGTGATCAGTATGTTATTGCATGAAAATGGGCTCAAATTTCAAAATCTTTACCTTTACTCAAAGACTAATTTTCAACCGAAGTATAGTTTTTTGCGAGAAGTCATAAAAAGAATACCTCAGATTAAGTTTCATGAGTTCAATGATGATAAAGATGTTATAACTCCTAGTGACGCTTTAGCCAACTCTGTATTTATTTTTGATGATGTTGCTTGTGAAAATCAAATAAACATTCGTAATTATTTCTCTATGGGCAGACATAAACAAATCGATTGCTTTTATTTATCTCAAACTTACTCAAAAATTCCAAAACAGTTGCTACGTGACAATGCAAATTTACTTATAATATTTAAACAAGATGATGTGAACTTAAAGCATATTTACGAAGAACATGTTAGTTCTGATATGTCATGGAACCAATTCAAAAATATTTGTAATACAGTTTGGGGTAAACCATATAGTTTTGTTAGCATTATCAAAGATTCGTCATTAAACAATGGAAGGTACAGAAAAAAATTGGATTCTTTTTTTCAATTTGAATAACGCTATAAATTAATTTAATACGTTAAATAAATTCAGTGTAACTGTATCCTTAGTTGAATTCAGTGCTGGGGAAATAACATGGAGGAACATATTAAAATGGAATTAATGAAGTCTGTCGACTCTATAAAAAGTAAATTAAAACAAATGAAAAATCAGGAACATGAAGTTAACTTGTCACTTGATAAAATGCTCAAACCTATTACGCAACCTCTTAGAACATTAGTTAATTCGAAAAAAAATATTGAAACAAACAAACTTGCTGAAAATGTATCACACACAAATTCTGAAGCAATCGAATTGGATGAAAACAATACAAGCTCTTCTACTAAGTGCGATGATTTTTACGATGCTGATTTAAATTCTGCAGAATCCCTTAAAAATGAAGTAAACGATAATTTAGAAATTTCATTAGAACGCGATGACATATATGATATTCATGATGGTTTAAATATACCCTTTGGAATAAGAAAAGAAAATAAAATTTTAATGATGGGTAATTTTTTTTTTTTTTTTTTTTTTTTTTTTTTTAAAAAAACGTTGCCCCACACTAAGATTTCTCTTGTATCGTGGGTGCGTTTACAGACACAAATCTCACAAACAAACGCCCAGACCCGAAACAACCATCTGTAGGCCATACAAATTTTTGTTCCGTGTGGGAATCGAACCCACGACCCGTAGCGCAGAAGCCAATCGCTTAGCCACTGCACCAAACGTGTCGTCCGTTTCAGTAGTAGCATTTTCTAAAATTGACAGTTTGAATAACGATAATGTGTTTTTGATTAAAATCGGGGACAAAACTTACACTTTAACTCCTGGGTTAAAAGAACTTTTACTTCGAAGAAAACCTGATTTAAAGTCAATATCAAGCAGAGATAGACTTGTTTACAAGGATATTTTACATCATACAAATGCCCATAAGAGAGATTTTAACCCTAAAGGTCAAATAAGAGGTGACAAAGGAATCAAATATCGTGAAATAATCAAACCATTATTTTGCGAGAGTTCCAACGATAAAATTCAGGCAAAACTTGGAGGTAGCTTGCCAAAGCTAAAAAAATATAAAACGAACACTGACTTAGTGTATTGGGACGATCCCAATGAATTGGTTGAGAGATTAAAATTATTAATAGCTTCTAGAGATGCTGGCAATACAAATCATGATAATGAAATTTTGTCAATAATTGAAGAATTAAAAGAAGCTAATATAATTAAGGAATAAATACTAATAATAATAAGCTTTTGTTCCAGTATTAAAGAGTTATTCATTAAGAACATTGGTAAATTTTGTACATTATGAATATTTTTTTTTGTATATTATGAATAAAAAATGTTGTATTTCAATGTGGTTTAAAACATATAAGTCACGAATCATTTGATTTGAAAAAAAAACCTGAGTCATAAAGAGTAAACAAGGAGATACATTATTAAATTAGGATAGAAATTTTCTGAAAATGAGTAAGTTCGATGTGGTAAATGAAATTCATAAAAATGCTAGGGTGAACTTTCCGCGAAGAACTGTTGTTATGAAAGATATAGATGACCTATGGCAAGCGGACCTAATTGATATGCAATCGATTTCTAAAGAAAATAAAAACTTTCGATTCATTCTTGCCGTTATTGACACATTTTCGAAATACGCTTGGGCGTTTCCTTTGAAAAGTAAGAATAAAGATGTTGTATGTAACACTTTTAAGGTTTTGTTGGATAAGAAGCGTGTACCTAAAAATCTACAAACTGACAATGGAACAGAATTCTATAATAATAAATTTCAAAATCTTATGAAATCTTACGATATTAATCATTATTCAACTTTCTCGACAAAAAAAGCTTCAATAGTTGAAAGATTTATCAGAACATTAAAATCTAAATTGTACAAAGAATTTAGTTTAAAAGGTAATTATAATTGGATAGATAACAACCTCAAAAACATTATTTATAAATACAATCACACCTACCATCGGACAATTGATGAAATTCCAGTAAATGTGGATAAGTTTAATAAAATACATTTATTAGAAAGATATGCAATGTTATTAAAAAAAGTTATTAATACAAAGAGTAAGTTTAAAGTAGGCGATTGTGTGCGTATCAGTAAGTACAAAGGAACATTTGAAAAAGGATACACTCCCAACTGGTCGACAGAAATATTTAAAATTCTAAAAATACAAAACACAACTCCTATCACTTATTTAATTGAAGATACAATCAGAGGACAACCTATTTTAGGAGCATTTTATGCGCAAGAGCTTCAAAAGACGAAACATTCTGATGTATATTTAGTCGAAAAAGTTCTTAGAAGGAAAGGAAACAGGGTTTTAGTGAAATGGTTAGGTTTGCCCTCTGCTGAAAATAGCTGGATTGATAAGTCAAATATATTATAAAAAAACATAACTATTTATTAAGTATCCAATCCATAATTGGTCAGTCTTATGATGTGTATTGGAGAGAATAGTCTTCTCAATTGGCTTATAAATAATTTACCATTTGAATTACATTTACCGGGATACAATTACTGTGGACCTGGAACAAAATTAATTAAGAGAATTTTACGTGGAGATAAAGGTGTAAATAAATTAGACGAATATTGTAAAGAGCACGACATTGCCTATCATAAGTCAACAAACTTAAAGGATCGACATAAAGCGGATTTAATTTTGTTAAATATGGCAAAAATGCGTGCAGTTGCTTCTGATGCGAGTGTAGGTGAAAAGTTTGCTGCAAATCTAGTAAGCAAAGCAATGTTAACAAAAATTAAAACCGGTTCTGGGCTAAAAAAGCGTAACCGTGATAAGTCTTCCAGAAAAATGACGTCTAATGATGGTTTTAAAAATAAATTAAAACATGTTATTTCTAAAACGAAAAAACATATAAAAAAAATAAAACCAAAATGCAAGAAAATGGCGATAGAATTAGCTATGGCTGCTGCTAGAAAATTAGTTGATGATTCATCTATAAAACTTCCTCGTATTATTCCTATACCAAAAACTGGTGGACTATTACCTTTAATTCCTATTTTTGCGGGATTATCGGCCGCTGGAGCCTTAGCAGGTGGTGCAGCTGGTATTGCTAAAACTATTAATCAATTCAAAATGGCTAAAAAGCGTTTTACTGAATTGAAGAGGCATAATGAAAAAATGGAAGCTCTTTGTATCGGAAAAGGATTACATCTTAAACCTCATAAAAATGGACTTGGAATTTTTGTCTCGAAAGAAAAAAACTAAAATATCGGCTACCCAAACGAGCTTTAACTAACTTTGACATTTTGAAATATGGAAATAATATTCCCTATTTTCGTGGTGTCTTTATGAGAGATGAGCTCCCTAAACGTCCTTATAAGATAGAATGTGGAATTATTAATTTAGATAGTTCTAAGAATCCTGGTTCTCATTGGGTAGCCTTTGCAAAATATAATGATTATATTGAATATTTTGACAGTTACGGAAATCTTAAGCCGCCAAAAGAGTTTATTAAATACGTAGGTTCTAAAGTCCACTATAATTATGACAATATACAACGTGATCATCCTTTCAATTGCGGACATCTTTGTTTAAACTTCTTAAACAATTTTTGGTATAGTCAAGGAATAAAATAAACAAGATCTTCCAGAAAAGTTCAGTATGCGAGCATGTCTATTACGGTTACCATCTCTGGAAATAAATCAGAACTAGTTTCATACTTTCAACCACCTCTGCATGTATCTGATAAATATGAGTGCGGTTTGCTATACTTTTCAGTATTAAATTCAATACCAAATGTGGGCATTAATAATAGCATTCTACCTGTGATCAAAATTGAATGCGATCTAGTGCACGGTTCGTACTCCAACGGATTACCAACACATATTATTCATGAATTTGTATCAAACACTGTAACAGGTCATCGGTACATAGAAACACCTCAAAACGTTATTTACTTTCCAGTGAACAAAAATATAATTTCATCTATATCTGTTAAGATTGTTGATCAATTTGGTTACTGTATTAACTTTGGAGAAGAAAATATTCAACTACGGCTTCATTTAAGAAAAACACAATGATATTGTATTATAAAAACAGTGCAGTCAACATAAAGCGTCCTATTTCTTCTACGACCTTTAAGGTGCAAAGACGTAATAAAAAGGTTCGGAAATTGACCAAAACGAATAAAGATTTTCTTATAGCTCTAGGTTTTAAAGTATGAGTATACTACAAATTACTGAATTACCGCACTTCGATACTTCGATTGAAAGTTATGAAGTCCATTCTTACAATCCCTACAATAACAGCTTCAGAGAAAACGATGAAATCAGAATTCCCATACACCAACAAGACATATACGTGTTACCGTCAGCCAGTTCAATTTACGTCGAAGGCCAAGCAAAGTTCTTCGACAAAGATGGAAAACCGGTTAAGAAAACTATTACGTTCAGTAACAACCCTATTATGTTTTTGTTTCAAGATATCAGATATGAAATAAATGGTATTGAAATAGATCGTATTAAAAATTCTGGAATAACGACAACAATAAAGTCATACGTTTCAATGAATGATGGAGACAATAAAGTTGCTGCCTTGTGGGGTTGGAACATAGGCGGATTTAAAAGCGATGGACATTTTAGTGCTATTGTACCTCTTAATAAGATTTTAGGATTTGCAGAGGATTATAGTAAAATTGTGATAAATTGTAAACATGAACTTATACTGAATCGAAGTAACTCTAACTTAAACAGTTTCATAGTAAGTGATGATGTTGCACATTTTCAAATAGACATACAAAAAGTACAATGGCGTGTGCCACACATAAAAGTATCAGATCGCGAGCGGTTGATACTCCTTAAACATTTAGAAAGAGATAAACCTACTCAAATGGCGTTTAGAAATTGGGATTTATATGAGTATCCTTTACTCCCTAAAACTACAAAGCATTCTTGGTCAGTTAAGACTGCATCACAATTAGAGAAACCTAGATATGTAATTTTTTGTTTACAAACTAATAGAAAAAATAATAAAGCCAAAGATAGTTCCCTTTTCGATCACTGTGGAGTAACAAACGTAACACTATTTTTGAATTCGCAGTATTATCCGTATGAGCCTCTTGGCTTAAATTTTGTTGAGAACAAATATCTGGGGGCACGGTAGTGCCCCGCCAAGTCTCGAGCAAAGCGGGCACGGCCGTACCATCTTTTCTCGAAGCCATTCGCGGCCCTTTCACCCCCCCTATATCTTCGCTGTGGACAAAGCTAGCAGTTTGAACTTTCGGTAACCAAGAGTAATCATTATAACTAGCTAAACTTCCAAATTACATCATATTTGAACTTATAGTTTACGAGTTATCATCGATCAAAGTTACATCATTTTGTCACTCACTGACTCACTGACTCACTGACTGACCGATCATCAAAATTCTAAGATACTTCTAGCAGGCCTAGAACCTTGAAATTTGGCATCAAGATAGATTATTAGGCACATATAAAGGAAAAATTATAAAAACATAAAAAAGTAGTTAATTATAGAAAACAATTTTATATTTGCCATTTTGCCAGGAACATGGTGTATGAATTTCGACTGCATTGTTAACTTTGTTCTTTGTTTACGTACAAAAAATATTGAATTGGTGTCAAATATTGAATTGGTGTTAAACTGGCAAAATCTGAGAAATGAGATTCCATACCATCACGCCTGTATTCTCCGAAGGGTAGGACAGAGGTGTATACTAAGTATGTAACTATATGAACCCATTTATTACTGTATCTAGATAACATTCGTAGAGGCTAATTTAAATTGTTTAAAGTTTTAATATCTCACAAGTTTTCCCTCCAGAGGGCGGGGGCGGTCAAAATCAAAATCCAAGATGGCGGCTGTGAAATTTTACAAAATATGCGTCATGGGTGTCGTTCCCATGGTTTTCGGGGGCACTGATGACGAAAATGAGGTCGAAGTCAAAATCCAAGATGGCGACTGTGAAATTTTACAAAATATGCGTCATGGGTGTCGTGTCCATGGTTTTCGGGGGTGCTGATGACGAAAAAGAGGTCGAAGTCAAAATCCAAGATGGCGCTGTGATATTTTACAAAATATGCGTCATGGGTGTCGTGTCCATAGTTTTCGGGGGAGCTGATGACGAAAATGAGGTCAACGTCAAAATCCAAGATGGCGGCTGTGAAATTTTACAAGATATGCGTCATGGGTGTCGTGTCCATGGTTTTCGGGGACGCTGATGACAAAAATGAGGTCAACGTCAAAATCCAAGATGGCGGCTGGAAAATTTTACAAAATATGCGTCATGGGTGTCGTGTCCATGGTTTTCGGGGGCGCTGATGACGAAAATGAGGTCGAAGTTAAAATCCAAGATGGCGGCTGGAAAATTTTACAAAATATGCGTCTTGGATATCGTGTCCATTGTTTTCGGGGGTGCTGATGATGAAAAGGATGTCGAAGTCAAAATCCAAGATGGCGCTGTGATACTTTACAAAATACGCGTCATGGGTGTCGTGGCCACATCTATGAAAAAAACCACTTAGAAACTAAAAAAATATTATAATAACGTAAATTTATATTCGGTGAAACGAAGTTTATGGATATCCGAATCAGCTAGTTATTAGTTACTTAAATAGTTAGTTATTAAAAGTACTAATTTAATACATAAATTGTTTGTTATATATTTAGTTTGTTAGTTAGTTATAAAAACAAAAGAGATAGAGACAGAGAATAGGCTCTAAGCAAAGCAGCAGTTGATGAATAAGACATTATTATGTCACCCAAAAAGAAAAGAAAGAGACCCACCTACAAAAAATAAATGAGATCCCACCAAAAACATTAGATGTAAAAAATGCCAAGTCTCTATATGCAATCTATCCACCGTAAAAAGTTTTAAGATCTCATAGAAGCCAAGTCCTATTCAATTTATTTTGTAGTTAGTTATCTATCTAGTGACTGTATTAATAGTTTTATTTCTATTATAATTATAGTGACTTGGCAATGAGCACAAGAAGAAACAAATATATTTGGAGGAGGTGAAAGTAACGCATAACGCACGCGTAATGTTTAATATCACAGGATTAGTTAAGTTCTTTTGATTGGACCATTAAACATAGGTACCTATAGATAATAATTGTGATGTTCTTATCAAATAAACTTAGGTTTTCTTAAATATGTATTGACGCACGTAGTCGATGGTGACCATAACTACTCATTGGCCGTAAAATCACGTCTGCATATCATTAATCACACATCAGCATAACAACTAATGTAATCATAGTACTCGTATATATCAATTCGTCAATAACAGTCGCACATAATTCCACACAGCAAGCAGCTTTTAATTTGTGCTCATTGCCAAGTCACTATAATTATAATAGAAATAAAACTATTAATACAGTCACTAGATAGATAACTAACTACAAAATAAATTGAATAGGACTTGGCTTCTATGAGATCTTAAAACTTTTTACGGTGGATAGATTGCATATAGAGACTTGGCATTTTTTACATCTAATGTTTTTGGTGGGATAATATATTATACGAAATGTATGTGAAATTTCGTCAGTCGTATTACAACTGCCCTACGGACCCCTTGCTTGATTTAGCCGATTTCAAAGAGAAGGCGCCTCTCTTTATTATAGACTGTTCAAGACAAAACGACAGCTTAAAGACGGGTCCTGTAGATGTGCGTCTTGAAATTGAATGCTCAGCGCCAATACCAGATAACACAACTGGATATTGCTTAATTATTAACGATCGACTTGTGGAATACAAACCTTTGAGTAACATAGTGCGCCGGTTATCATGACTGCCATTGTAGATGTTCAAGGTTTTAAAACAGAAGCAAATGAATTTATACTTAAAGAAATTGCTGTATTATGCAATAAAAAAATTCAGGTATTTTTAATTAAACCACCTTTTCCATTTTATGATTTGACAAATCCAGAGAGAAGGCAAGTTACTTGGATTGAACGTAATAGAAAGATATACTGGGGTGAAGGAGTTGTACCTTACTCAAATTATCAGAATTTGATTGTAGATATTTTAAGAGATAAATGTGTTTACACCAAAGGTTTCGAAAAAGTGTTGTGGTTAAAGGGTATTCTAAATAATTATTATAATGTAAATAATTTAGAAGACAAAGGTTGTCCTAGTTTGTTAAGTTTGTACGAAAAATATGAACATTCTCATGAACTTTATAGTTGTATTTATCATGATTCAAAATGTGCTTTAAAAAATGTTTTGTGTTTAAACAAATGGTGTTTGGATAATAAAATTTTTAAATAAATATTTTTGTTTTATTTATTAAACATACTTCCCACATGCCTCAAACCCCCCATCCACGCCTAAAATGTTTATAAATTGTTGGCAACAGCCATTCGATTTCATTATACATTCATAAATATCAGTATCAAGAGCTCATACAGTGTAGAAAATATGTTTAAAAATAAATACAATCCTCGATATGACATATATCATAATTATAAAACGCGCTTATTTTCATTCAACCATTATGGGGCAACGGCTGATTCAAAAAAAGCAATAGTAAATGAAATGGCTGATGCTGGATTCTTTTATTGTGGAAATAGTATAAATGATAAAGCAGCTTGTTTTTCTTGTGGAGGTTTTATCGAAGATTGGGAGATTTATGACGATCCTTGGATGCAACATGCAACATATTTTCCTCACTGTTTTTATTTGAATGCCGTAAAAGGAAGAGATTATATTAATAAGTGTTTGAAACAAAATAGAACCTAATATAAATGGAATAATAATATGTATTTGTGAAACCACTATTCGGGATCAGCTATACACCAAGACCGATCAGACCAGACCGGTATATTTGAAACCACTATTCGGGATCAGTTATACAACAAGACCAACCAGACCAGACCGAACCAGATGACAGTTGGATTAAGGAATAATGTACCTACAATTGTAGCGTTCTGCAGTACGCACTCAATCAAAGTTGTATTGTAAACCGCAGTACAGTAGTGTATTATTGGGGGGCACTGCATCGCGAAACGAGCGAAGCGAGGCGAGTGTAGTCATCGCTCGATAAAAACAATTGGGGATTCTGGGATCATGCAGTTCGAGCGAAGCGAGAACAAATGATTCCAGAATCCCCAATTATACCCTACTATTGTACTAACGTATGTTATTGATTTTTCTTGGCTTAGTTTATACAATTAAATACTTACTACTTATTTCATTTCAAATCAATTTACATTCCTTAAAAATTAGACTTAACATACTGACTGTACCTGGTCCATAAGATACACACCGCTATAGGTAAGTATGTGTAGCGTTACCAAACGGGAGCGTTACCAAACGGGCGCGACCCAATTCGAATATTGCTTTTCGCACTGCATCCGATCCTAATTCGTGAAAAAACGGATCCAGAGTCTAAAACACTCGGACCGAATTCGGATATTGCTTACGGACTAATCCGATCTCTGATCCAAATCCAAGCAATTCAGGGGCCATCTTTGGCATATGTCCGATTTGAATCCGAGGTAATGCGAAAGCGTTCATACAAACAGTACCTACTACGGCTACTTCGGTCTGTTAATATATCTTCCGAATTGGAGACTCACGGATGACGGAAGTCGGATGTAGTGCGTAAACTACCATACAAATAGTTCTATGACTATGTGGAGAAACCAGGTGTGGTGTTCCTCCAACCAAAGGGAGGATCCTTCAATCAGGCGGAGTCTTTGTGCCTGGCGGGCCAACGGTTGATGTTGGGAGGTTGTATATATACTATCTGCGTGTTAAATCTTGATTGCGCGATGTAGGATAGTTCGCATGTGGCGAGCTAGATGCCGCCACATCACTCCCCCCCTGAGACCGGAGGTCAATTGTCGTGATGAGTCAGCGGTCGTTGCGTCTTGAGAACTTGCCAGGGCCAGTGAGGGGTTCCTTTGAGTCGAAACCGGATACCGCGTCATTCCAGTGAGTCGGAACTGTGAGAGCGATGAGTGGTGGCTGTGGACTGCGTCGACCAGGAGAGAGATGCCTCTTCTAGTTGACCGGCCGAATTGCAGTATATATGCGCCGAGGATGCTGGCTGGTTGTGGGACTGCTGCTTGCTGCTCGATTGAATGCTGAGCGGAGGGAGTGACGGTGTTGCGCTGCCGAGGCTGCGAAGGATGCGTGTGACGTCACCAGTGTGGAAACATTGTCTGTGACGATCACGTCGGGGTCACCAATGTGGAGAAACTTGGTGTGGTGTTCCTCCAACCAAAGGGAGGATCCTCCAACCAGGCGGAGTCTTGTGCCTGGCGGGCTACTGCCCAACGGTTGATGTTGGGAGGTTGTATATATACTATCTGCGTGTTAAATCTTGATTGCGCGATGTAGGATAGTTCGCATGTGGCGAGCTAGATGCCGCCACAACTACTTCGGAACCTATTTTCACGGATTCGGATCGGATGCAGTGCGTACCCGCTCTAAGGGTGCTCTACCTCTGGACTTCCGCTTGACACAACATTTTGGGACACGCTGTATAAAAAAATGTATGACTTAAGGCCACACCACACTCTCAATCCAAGGCACATAATAAGAAACCCTGGTATATATGCCCGGGCTCCCCACGTGGGCACATCTGGCGTGCCCAAAAGACGTCACTCCAAGAATTAAATACGTGCACAATATGTCACTGTTTAGTATTTGAAGAGGACCTCCGCTGTCACCCTGAAATATAAAACAAAAAAATATTGTCAAAGTCAAATATTTTTTATTTCAAGTAGACCAGATTACTGGTGCTTTCAAAAGATCAACACTAGGTGCTCGGTTCCAAGTAGTAGGTCCCATGGAGAAGAGCCGGCAATAAACCAATAGACCCTATTAAAAAAAATGGTTTGACAATTTTCATTGTAGTAATGTAAGAACAATGCAGGTACAGTCAACAAAACAGATAGGAATGCAGGCAACTAATTACATTCGTATTTTAATAGAGTTATGCGTGTGTTAGATTATTATTATGTGTGTGATAGGCATGTACCAATGTGTCTTTTTCAATGTCGTATATACTTTCTTAGTTAATCTAAGACGCCACTGACATACGGTGAAGGAAAACTTCGTGAGGAAACCTGGACTTAATGTTCTGAAATCGCCAACACGCAGTGAGCAAGCGTGGCGATTAATGCTCGTTCCTTCTCTGTATGAGAAGAGGCCTTTGCCTAGCAGTGGGACAGTTACAGGCTAATATTAATTAATTTATTTTTTATTTATGCATGTGTTGAGTAGCCAAGATTTTGCTATAGCTTGTCTGAACGAGTCTTACGTGTAAAAAGTTAATATGCACTCAATTACAATGACAATTGCCTGCGTAGTGCATTAATATCCGATGTTTGCCTGTATACCTAACTCTTTAATTGCTGACTGTACATGCGGCTAGCAACATAAAAAGTAATGAGAAAGCCTTTTAAAACAATTGCCATAGCAGTTACGAGCTGACCAGTCCCAACAGACAGCACCCGTTCACGAGCATGAGGCATACATTGGCGTCGCTCAGCTCAACCATGTTGCAGGGAACGCAGCGACCCGATGCACAATGACACCATCAGCAGGACATTTTAGTGAGCATGACAGACTCATACCATATAAGAGGAGTATGTGTGGGGACCGATTAAAAATACAATTCCACACCGTCGTTGCTGGGGAAGACTGGAGAAGACGAACCTGCAGTGCGAGCACTGCACGAGTCGAGAAATTTATCAATTATAAACGTCAAACTTGACATAAGATATGGATAAAACGACAGCTCTTTTCGTTATACCTATATCTTATGTCAAATTTGACGTTTAGAATAGATAAATATATCGATAAAAAGATCCGTACTCGCACCAGGGTTATGTATTTCGCTTGAGGAGTGATAGATGTCGCCACTACTATGCACATTTAATGATGTGGTTTACCTCGCAAGTATCTCTAGGTTGTCCATCATCTCCATAACACATTTGCGTGGCCTTGTCATAACCTTTATGAAACTGTAGATGTTTAGGGAACTTTTTGTTGCAGACTTCATCAGTTACCTTCCAGAGTGGCACCTGAAATAGAAAGAACATAATCCTTAATCTGGTACATTTCAATTTTTTATTTGAGATGTGTTTGTGCTAGGAGGAGCTCGTGGCTAAATAATTACAGCCGCATAGACCGATCTTCCGGGTTAAGCCACGCTTGCCGAGGTTGGTCTGTGGATGGGTGACCATTTACCACAGCGAGTTTCCTCCGTGCCTCGGAAAGCACGTAAAGCCGTTGGTCCCGGCTGTCATTTGTAGATCTTTGACAGTCGTTACTGTTGGTCAGGAGCCAGAAAGTCTGACAACCAGTCTTACCAAGAGTATCGTATTACCCAGTTACTGGGTTGTGGAGGTCTGATAGGCAGTCGCTCCATGTAAAATACTGATATTCAGCTGCATCCGGTTAGACTGGAAGCCGACCCCAACATAGTTGGGAAAAGGCTAGGCAAGATGATTTGAGATGTGTTTGCTCTTGACTCTAGTCAAGGTCAGAGGTGACAGAAAAAGTCTATGATGGAGCGAGCTTACCCAGAAGAAGCCTGTTCACTCTGACTTTGAAGAGATTCGGCTTGTAAGCGTTCAGGAACACAGATGCAGGTAGTGAGTTCCACTCTTTTGCCGTGTGCATTATGAAGGATGTTTGGAAGTGCTTAGTGCGAATCGGTGGAATGGCAACTAGGTATCGATGGTAACTTGCAGTGCGTCTAGATGTCCGTTGGTGGAAGTGGGATGAGGTTGTGGAGTTCTTAAGCACACTCACCGTCTATAGAAGACCGACAAGCAGGTAAAAGTGGCTTCCCACGGTGCGTAATTTTACGGATGATACCACGCACAGCCACGCACCGCACCGAGTTTCTTTCAACGGTGCGTATCCGTCTGTGTTGGTGCGTGATTCGAAGCTATTTTGTCATTCCAAAATGCCAATTGAAAGAGAACGTATCGCTGCAGCTGCAGCTCTCAGCACGAGCTCGCACTGCACCTTTTAAGTTACCGACTCGCGGCGGATATTGTGCACCGCTATGCATTCGTCTGCGTTACCACGGACGAGTCTCTTTGGTGCACCGGTGCGAGCTTGTTCGACGCGGTGCGCTATATCACGGATCGTAGAAAGCCACCTTAAGAAGCATGGGGAGAAACTGATTGGCTGGCTGACAACGCACAGCCGAAACCGCTGAAGTTAGAAACTTGAAGTTTTAACAGTAGGTACCTCTAATAACGTAGGCATCTACTAAGGAAGGATTTCTGGAAATTCCACCCCTAAATGGGTGACATGGGTTATTAACGTTTGTATGAAAATCCTTATTACAAGGGGTTGTCACTTGAAGCACAAACACTCTTCGAAGTATTTATGTGGCGGATGTCAGTGGAAACGCCGGTAGAAGACGCCCTAGAAGGACATGCATCGATGTTATTGGTGATGTTCTTCAAAAAGGACAGGTGCGTAGTACTCTCAACCGGCGTGTATGACAAGATGTATGAACGTAGACGAAGAGAAAAGTGTATGTAAGGATTGCAGTAGCGTTCTGGTTTCTGCCACGGGAAAAGGTGTGAGTTTATGTATGTATGTATATTTACATTTTGAAGAACATTGGCAATTTCCTTCCTATAGCCCAGGGCTCCCCAGCCGGTAGCGTATGCCCTCTTATCCTGTACATCATTCCCTACATGAAGACATGCCGGAAGCACCTTCTCATGTAACAGGACCCTGAAAAGAAATAGTTCGTATCAAGACATGACAAAGAGGTTATTTAACGGTTTTTACAGGTTAGTCGGAAAGCAGGTACAAATCCGTATCACTGACGACTTTTTTAAAGAAACTGTTAAAAGGACCATGGGCAGAAATGTATGAAGCCGGGGCTCACCCACCAACAGGGATGAGATTACTTTCAATACTCAATACATTTATTGCACTCCACAAGTTAAATAGATGTTACATTAATATAAGAAACATGTGTGGGCCTTGTCAGGCACGGCAAATGTAGGAGAGAGGAGGAAGTATTAAACTTCTCTAAAATCTAAACTTCTTAAAAGGGTATTAAACCCTTTTTAATTTCGTATTATTACTTAACTTTATATTAGTTTTATTATTATTTTATGTAATTTCACTAATTTAATTGGATTTTGAGAACCTATTTGAATTTTATGATAAATTAATTACTGTGCACCTACTAGAGTTAGATATTGGATTTAATTATATTTATGCTATATTATATGTAATGTGTTTTAAATTGTATTAAAGGTATTTTTTACTAGAGTTTGTAAGAATATAAAATTATAAATTTTATTATGTTGGTTATTATAAGATTATTATTATATTTTTATTATAAAATGTATGTATGTTTGTATATTATTACGCACCCACTTGTATTTATGTTATAAGTAAATTACTATTAATTTAGATTTCTATTTATTGCGTTTTACATACATTTATCATTTAGATATTCATTTATATGGTAGTAACATTTATTTAATAGCATTTGTTTTAATTTTTTTATAAATATACTATCTTTGCTTTCATTTTTTATCCGCGGGGGTAACTTATTATATATTTTTACCGACATAACATGTGGACTAGATGAGTGCATTTTGCTTTACTTTGCTTGATCCCTTTGTTCTGATGCCATGGAGAGCATCACATTTTACTTAAACGTAATTTATCACATTTGTGACACTAGAGACATCTAGCGTAATATGGCTGAACCACGTGTTAGTTATCTATAATATCCGAAGCTTTTAGTTTTTGCTATTCACCGCTAGATGGAATATACAAGGTTAGTCGGAATGGGGGTAGAGTGCACGCAAGATAAGTCTGCGCGCGGCTGAAATCGGAACTAATCATGGTCCACCAAAGTGTGTGCCGTTTTATTAATTTTGATGGTGGAACTACCTGATTGTAGGAATGTTTAGCGGGAAAAATATGTTTAGCGATAAAAAAGTAAAGCTTAAAAAGCGGTAATTTGAACTTTTGCGATCATGGCAACGTTTAGCACGCCCTCAGTCGCGCGCAGACTTATCTTGCGCGCACTCTACTAATGCGCAGGTCACTCACGGCCATTTTCAATAACCTATCTATCGGCGGTTTCGCCTACTAGAGATAGAAATTTGACATAAGCTCCATAGAAGTAATGTCAAATTTCTATCTGTAGTAACGAAAACCACCGATAGATAGGATATTGAAAATGGCGGTTAAAGTATCACTGATGACTGCTGTAAAGCAAGTTTTAAAATTATAAAATTCGATGATTTTAATTTCCATGTGAAATAATTGCTATTTTAGTTTTTTCAAAAACTCTTCGTCCCTACTTTAATTACGAATTCGGAAAATGGAGCTTCTAATTTGTGACCCTAAATATGACTTAAAATGTAAACTCAGCTGATCATAACTGAGGATAGATAGATTTTAGCGTATTTTTTATGTAATTTTTGAACAGCTATTTCTCTTTAACTATTGACTTTTGGGGATAGTTGTAGAACAAAAGTTACTCACTATTATGGGTACTTTAACACCCTTTCGGATTAGTATTAGTACCCCCTTTCTGACTAGGGTTGCCAACCATACTTTATAATAACGTATCCTTTTCGGTAAATATACTTTATACTTTTGCATAAAAATAAAGTATGCCAAAATACTTTATTTCCAATCTTTATTGTGATGTGTAAAACGAAACACTATTAAGGGAAAGTAAAAGTATTGAACTATTTATCGATACCTACACTTAAAAGTTAAAACAGAACGTACATTATGATGAAAACGATGATTAATTACTGAACGAAATGTATAATAAGATGTGACAGGTTTCGTTTTTTTTTCGATTGTAAAACAAGCTTTGAAACGTCCAAGATAACAAAAAACTGTTAACATGTGATAAAAGCACCCAAAAATATGGGTTACGTATCATAATACCTACGTTTATTTTAACTATTTTCAACTTAACTACGCTTGACTCACATATGTTCATAACACATAATGATCGACTCAACTACAGTTTAACTTACCTAATCTTGATTAAACTAAAATTACTTGCACTAACGAACGATTCATCTAATGATTTTTTAAGATATTGGATGTTTCAACTATGTATGAAATACCTAATGGACGACTCGCCTACAGTTTATTAATACTGATAATTAGACAATGGTGAAAACATTTCTGCGAGCAACTTGGAAATAGCGCTCGCCGGCCGCTGCCGCGGCACCGCTCGCTTCGCTCGCTCGGCTCGCGCGCGGTTGGTCACAGTTCTAACCTAACCTAACCTATTTCACTCAGTTCAAAATGATGAATCATACAATCTGCCTGCGACTAGATAATTAGACAATGGTAAAAACATTTCTGCGGCAGATTGTATGATTCGTCATTTTGAACTGGGTGAAATAGGTTAGGTTAGGTTAGAACTGTGACAAACCGCGCGCGAGCCGAGCGAGCGAAGCGAGCGGTGCCGCGGCAGCGGCCGGCGAGCGCTACTTCCAAGTTGCTCGCAGAAATGTTGTCACATATACAAAATCACCAGTAAGACAAACACAAGACCACAGATAAATCAACAGTAGGTGAATCGTCCATTAGTTTAATCAACGTTAGGTGAATTAATTGTAGTCGAATAAACCGTAGATGAATTCTCCATTATGGATTTCGTCCATTAGTTATTACAAAAATAGGTGAAACGATCATTAGGTGTTTTAAACGGTAGGTCTTTTGACCGTAGTTAAGTTGAAAATAGTTAAAATAAACGTAGGTATTATGATACGTAACCAAAATATGTTTTAAGGGAATTAAAACATAAATTAGAAAAATACTTTTTTTTTCTTCCGAATACTTTTTTTTTCCTTTTCAAACAATTTCGTACGTTTTTTTTGTCAAAAAAGTTGGTAACCCTATTTCTGACTAACCTTGTATAGAAGTAGGCGGGAGGGTTACCCTTGATTCATCGAAAAAAAATTGCCAAATTTTCACTTCCCAAACAAGTTTCTGCATAATTTCATTAGCCAAATTACTACTTAGCAAATAAACTATTCACAAATAAATTGTAACGCAAACCTAATGTTTAGCAAGTGAACGTTTAAACAATAACTTGCTTACCAACTAGTACTTTTACCAATTTTAATATAGTCAAATATTTCAGTTGGTATAACATATTTTACGCAAAATAAAAAATATTTTTCTAGCACTCGCCGGCCGCTACCGCGGCACGCTCGCTTCGCTCGCTCGGCTCGTGCGTTGTATGGTCACAGTTCTAACCTAACCTAACCTAGCTGTTTCGACTTAAAAAACATTTATGCGTGTTACAATAATTTGACTAAATGTTTATTGTCTAAAGATTGTTTGCTGTAATAAATCATTTGATTAAAGACCAAATGCCATAATGACATTATCCTTGATAATATTCTGCCGAGTAAAAATTTTGGTAAAACGGCAGGCTCCCAGGCGGGATGTTACGTTCCCCTTGCCCCGTGATATGTCACGCATCGTATTATAGGAAAATCGCATTACAACATTTCCTCTTTGTAATTGCTCCGTGAGAATAATAACTTACTCTCTATCCAACTCTAAAAGAGCGATATCATGGTATTTTGAAGGCGGCGCGTATTCTGGATGTCTGATTATTCTCTTGACGGTATAAATAATTTCTGGCAGCGCATGCGGCACGTCTGTGCGCTTGAGTATCCCCAAGACAGCGAAAGACACATTGCCTCTGAAAATTAGAAAAGGATTATGGATATTCATCTTGCGGTGTCGTCCAGCGTTGCCAGAAGGTTACTTTTGCAACCTTTTAGGTGATTTTTAACTCCTTCAGGTTACTTATAGGTTACACGACTCGAAAGGTTACTTTTAGGTGATTTTGCGGAATTTGTAAAATTACCAAAGGAACCAAAAAAAATGCGACAACATTTGAGCCAAAGAAAGCGATGCTCAAAACTAAAATAAAATAAGGCAAGAATGGCAAAGGCGAAGGTCATCTATTGATGTATTTTTATACAAAACATTTTAAAATGATTCTTGTAAGAATGTTTTCAATCGGTAGGTTAGGTACATATTTTTTATATTTATATTTTATTTCACATACGCCTTACATTGTGTCCTTAATTTCAGGTGTTTAGAAAAAGGAGCTGGTAAAAGCAACTTAAAATAGAAAACATTACTATGTAAATTATCCATATTTCTTAAGTTAAGTTAAGTTAACACAACCAACATCCTGTTTATCAACGTATCAACCTTTCGACGGGTCCTACGTATACTAGTGCAAGTGCACAAACCCAACTCTTCAGGAGAGCGGTTATAAAGGTTCTAAAGATTTTAAATTTGACGTAAATCAAAGAAATATTTGAAATTTTCAAATCGTGTGGTATGGTCCATTCCAAAATTTCAAATATTTCTATTGATTTATGTCAAAGTTAAAAGCTTTCGAACCTTAAAACCGCTCTCCTGTAAAGTTGGGTTTTTGCACTTATACTAGTACACGTAGGACCCGTCGCTTTAATCTTAATAATGGAAAAATAAACGTGAAAGGTTACTTTTCACACTAAAAGGTTACTTTTTTATCCATTTCAGGTTACTTTTGACAAGACACGGCTGGCAACACTGGTGTCGTCTGTCATGCCGTCACGCCACATGCGAACTACGCAACACTGCGGTTATACAAGGTCACAGGGAAAGTCGTACTGAATATTAAAGGACGTTATTTTTCAAGTAATTTCTAATGGATTTGATTCTGTAATATGGTGTCCGAAACTTAACCGTTATGGAGATATTGAATTTTAAAGATATTTTTTATGTTGTGTAGTACAACACTTGGGCTTATTCAAATATTTTTTTTTAAAGTTTTTATGAAATACCTAGTATATGTTATACCTTTTTGAATAGCTAAAGAGACGTAGAAGTTTTTAAAATTATTTGCAGAATAAGTTCTATACATTTTTGTATGTTAAAAACACTTAGTGAAAATTCTTTAATTCTAACCGTTGTCGAGCAGTCTTTTTAAGTTGTTAGTAGTCGATTCAGTTTTTGTTAATCATTTTCATTATTTGACATCTCTAACAAGATACAAAAAAAAACGGACCCTAGGAGCTCTAATCCCAAAAAAACCCAAAAAATAAAGGATTTTTTTAAAATATCTTTGAAATTCAATATCTCCAGAACGGTTAAGTTTCGGACACCATATCACAAAATCAAATTCATCAGAAATGACTTGAATAATAACGTCCTTTAATATTCAGTACGACTTTCCCTGTAACCCTGTATAACAGACTACAGCCACAGTAGATATGTCGTGGCCATATCGTAGAATTGATCACTTCATGATGTGGCCGGCCATTTCATGAAATGGTTGTATTTCATCATATGGCCAACTAAAATTGGCCATATCGTTTAAACGTCAACGTTTAATGATATGTCCATCCACGTTTGGCCATATCATTAATGTAGGGTTTCCATGATATCACAGGTTTAATAAAAAATCCAAATAAAGGACGCACGTACCATGCAAGCAAAGGAGTAGACTACGGAATTTCGACCCACAAAATATCGATGCACGTTACCGCGAAAGTTTAATAGCTTGATTCACCAACAATTAAGGGGATCTGGCGCTCGGCGGCCGCTGCCGCGGCACACGCTCGCCTTCGCGCGTTATTGGTCACTGTTCTAACCTCACCTAACCCAAATGATTCAATATACTAAATAGTAAATTTTCGCAGTAACGTGCATCGATATTGTGTGCTATGTTCTGTAGTTTGACAGGTTAACCAGATAAATAATCGAACAAATAAAATTCTATGAAAAGTTCACCCGCAATTACCATGAAGTCATATTTTGAAATCCAATAATAGTCCATTTATTTTCGTTGTGTGGTCACCCTACTTTACTTATTATTATTAGCTTTTTTGTCAGAATAATTGTCCGCCGCCATGATGCATCACAAAAACAAAACGATATCAGCGTCTCTAACAGTAGATAATGTGAAACGGCGGGACGGCAGTGGAACAGCAGGATGGTAAACACGAACAAACAATTCACAGATTTAGGAACAACGTTTATTCCAATCAACAGACAACAAGAAAATCAACCCGTTTCAACGTTACCACCCTCTTTATATCATTAATAGTAGTGACGTCACAACGGTATCAAATAATAACTTTTATAATAATCGAAATATTAAGTAATATTGAAGATTAACACAATAATTATTATAATATTAATAAATAAATAATCTGTAGCAAATATAACCATCATTTCTAATCACAAAACCATTATACCCGTTTAAAAGATAACTTATTTATATGAAGTGTTGGTGGAGGGGGCCGGTAGTTGTAACACTCGGCCATCCTGCATCGGCCGTGTCCCACGGCGATCTTGCAGGTTTTCAGCGTTCTTCTGGACCTGGAAAATATAAAGCAAAACAGGAAATGTTCTTCGTATAAAAGAGTTGGCAGTATAATAGGAACCTATAATAGCATCCACCAGAAAATATTATACTTTCGTATTTGTCTGAAATAATTTGTTTTATTTACGGGAATAACTTATAATCCAAACATCTTTTATTTTAATTTCACATAGATCTACCTAGCATCATAGGCAAGGCAGATATTAAGCAACTCACAAAGAGAAGTGGTTTTAAATTATTGAGCTGGTTCCATTTTCAACATCACACAGATCTAGCTTAGTTTGCTAGATATTTTATTTTAAATTTACCAAATAACTCGCTGACACACAGATCTAGCTCAGTTGACTAGATGTTTTATTTTATTTTAAATTTACCAAATAACTCGCTGACACACAGATCTAGCTCAGTTGACTAGATGTTTTATTTTATTTTAAATTTACCAAATAACTCGCTGACACACAGATCTAGCTCAGTTGACTAGATGTTTTATTTTATTTTAAATTTACCAAATAACTCGCTGACACACAGATCTAGCTCAGTTGACTAGATGTTTTATTTTATTTTATACTTATCAAATAACTTGCTGCCACATAGATCTAGCTAAGTTGACTAGTTTTTTTTTTTTTTTTTTTCTATTTCAATCTAAATACTTAATTCATTTTATATCACGTAATTTTTATTTTTATTGTTTGTAAATATATTGCCAATCAAATTTATTTATTTTATAATTTTATAATTCTACCTAAGAATATATTTTTACAAGATTAATTTGATGTTTACACTAATTACACTTTCACACACTAAATACATAATATACACATTCATATAAGTATATTTCTAAACAACAATTTTATCGCTGCATATCTTACATCAGTACTTATTAACCCTCTAGTAAATCGATGAGATCGTCTCGGTCTACTTCTCTGTCAGATTCGGTGGAGCTATCAGAAACTGATGATTTATACGGGCGTAGGGCGTCGCCAGGTACAACAGCATTAAATTTTTTGTACCCCTTAATACCCTTTATACTATTAATTGTGTAACGGTCAATAGAATGGTCAGATTTAGATATTTTATACGGTCCCGTGTAACAACTACCTAACTTTTTAGTTACACCTGTGGTATGATCACGAGATAATCCACCCTTCCATAATACTAAATCCCCTACGTTGTACTTCCTACAACTTTTATGCTTTTTATCGTAGCGATTTTTCATGACCGTCATGTACTTATCAATTCGCAGTTTAGCCTTCTGTTTACGTTCTCCTAACTGTTTTATCGAATCTGGGTGGTCGCTACTAGTTGTGGGGTAAGCAGGCAAAAGAGTATTAGTATGAGCAAACATTAAATTAAATGGTGCATAACCAGTTACCGCATGTGGAGTATTGTTTATACCCCACACTACTTCAGTTAATTTTTCGTCCCAAGTGCATTCGCTTTCGGTCGTGGTATTAAGCCCGTTAATAATGGTCCTATTTACTCTCTCAACTTGACCGTTTGAGCGTGGAGAGGCAACCGCATTGAGGACATGTTTAAGTTGCTTTTCAATTACGAACTCTTTAAAATATCTACTTGTGAATGCCACTCCACGATCCGTTATTATCCTACAGGGATTACCAAATATCGATAATATTTCTTTTAAATTTTTGATAGTTTCTATAGAGCTAACGTTTCGGACGGGTCTAGCAAATACAAACTTTGTAAAAGAGTCGATAACTACGAGTATGTAAGTATTACCACTGCGAGTTTTTAGGAAAGGCCCCAAGTGATCGGCATGGATAGTGTGCATGGGAATTTGTGGCTTTTCTATGGGATGTAGCTCGCCTTCTGGTTTACCGTAGTTACCCTTGGCATAGGCGCATTGCAAACAAGCATTTATATATTTCCGGATAAATCTGGTCATTCCCGTAAACCAGAATTGAGATTTTATGGCTTTTTCACACTTATCGAATCCTAAGTGACCAACTTGATCATGGTATTTTTGTAACAAACTCCACTTTGACAGTTTGGGTATTACAAATCTATTGCCGTGGATTGTTTTGCGGAATAAGCAATTGTCTACTACCTCGTAATTATTAACAATGTCTGGATTTTGTGTGCCTTCCGTTAGCTGTTTTATAACACTTTGAATATATTCATCTTGAAGTTGAAGGGTTAAACGCCAATCATCACTATCAATGCTAAGCACAGGAGCCGTATCTATTGGATTGCGACTTAGAGCATCAACATGCCGCATACGGTCCCCAGGGCGATATTCGATCTCGAGATCGAAGTCTTGGATGGTGAGCCACCAACGGGCGATTCGGGGTACGAGGTCTTTTTTAGTGAGAGTGCTACGTAAAGCTGCGCAATCAGTGATAATCTTGACTGGGATACCAGTAAGGTATATACGAAACCTTTTCAAGGATTCTACTACAGCCAAGGTTTCCAGCTCATAGCTGTGATAAAATTGCTCCTCTTTGCTAGTTACACGACTAAAATAAGCAATCGGTTTTAACGTACTGTCCTCTTGGTATTGTAGTAGAATCCCTCCTAAACCTAACTTACTAGCATCAGTATGGAGTTCAGTTTTAGCATGGGGGTTATAAATAGCTAGTACGGGCCTTACAGTTAAAGCGGTTTTAAGGCATTCGAAAGCTTGTTCTTGTTCTAAACCCCATACCCATTCTACCCCTTTCTTGGTCAAATAAGTTAGAGGACGTGCTATCTGTGCGAAACTGTGAACAAATTTACGAAAATAGGATGCAAGACCGATGAATTGCCTGACTTCGTGAACATTACGGGGACGCCTAAATTGCGATACGCTATCAATTTTTGCCTGCCCTGGACGCACGGAACCTGCAGTTATTTCGTGTCCTAAATAATTGACACTTGTTTTTAGAAAGGAACATTTCTGTAAATTAAGTTTTAAGTTAGCTTGTTGGAGTAGTTTGAGAACTTCTTCGAGCAAGTCGATGCCTTCTGCTATAGTGACTGTAGGAATAGTGACGTCATCAAGGTATACGGCCAATTTGTTATTGAGAGGACCTAGAGCTTTTCGGATAAGACGAGAAAAGACCGCAGGGGCATTGGCCAGACCAAACGGCATTTTAAGAAACTCGTATTGCCCAGTAGGTGTAATGAAAGCTGTTTTGTGTATAGAGTCCTTTGCTAATTTTACTTGATAATAACTTTGTGCCATATCTAGGGCTGTGAAATACAGTTTTCCTGAAAGCCGATTGATCTGGTCATCAATATGTGGAAGCGGGTATCGATCCTTAACTGTTCGAGCATTAAGCGCGCGATAGTCTATGCATAAACGGTAGCCGCCCCCCTTTTTCCCCACCAATATGACCGGACTAGCATACTCCGAGTCAGACTCCTTAACTATACCCGCTGTAACAAGTTCATCTATCTTTTGCTCAACTATTTCAGTTTCCTTATAAGACAGCCTATACGGTTTACAATACACTGGTACATCAGTTGTTGTTGTAATATGCATCTCTACCAAGTTAGTACACCCAAGTTCACTACTACATTCGGCAAAAGAATCGCTGTACTCATTTAACAGATTTAGTAAACGATTGCAATAATATTCCCCAATGTCACCCACTTTGACCTCCGAATTATTAATGGTTTTTCTTTGTATCGGGTTTATATTTACATTGTCAGAATATTGATTACTCGAGGTAATGAAAACGTCGGCTTGGTCGTACACATCAGCTCGCGTAAGTAATCTCCCAACAGCCCAGCGTAAACACGACTCACCTAAATTCGTTATTTGCAAGCGATAATTTCCATGCATTAAAATAGACTGTGGCATAAAATACGACTCATTACCAAAATCAAAAATAATGGGCCGCGTTATAAGTATACTATTTTTGTTTAGATCACCCGTAACGTATGCATCAATATCACAAGTACTTCCTGGTTGCAATTCTAAATCATTGGACAAGAATAAAGGAACCTTTTCTATAAAATCACTGCTAGATAATTGTATTTTTGACAAATCATGGCTGCACTGAAAATATTGTTCATCGTTTGCTATTATCTTGACTACTTTGGCATTGGCAATAAGCGTCAGATTTGGTTGATTAATAATTGGTTGACCTATTATCATATTTAAGTCTTTCAAATCTGTATCAGTTACCTCGGCATCACTGTTAATATTCAAGTCATCAATACCTAAATTAAACTGTACTTTACCCAGTGAAGTAATTCGCGAGCCGCCAAAACCTTTCATTAATACGTTTGAATGTAAAATATTTAGTTTTAAGTCTTCAGCTGTTTTCAATGTAATAATATTAACTTTACTTCCTGTGTCAATATAAGCGAGTACTACTGCTCCGTTAATGGTGATAAGTTTTTTATAGACATCTGACAAAATATCAAAAGTGGTAAATGTAACTTGTCGTACCTGTGAAACGCTGCGATGAGCTGGCGTTGAGTGTCCATCTCGGGAGCCCGCATTACCGGAGCCAGCATACCAGCAGGCAGCAGAAGCATGTCCCAGGCGTTGGCAGATTTGACAGCGTGTGAGGCGACAGTCCCGCGCTTCATGGCCAGTCTTGCGGCAGTTGAAGCACGTCTTCGGCATGCTTGAGCCTCGCTGCCACGTAGATTTATGTTCCGTACTCCTTGCCTCGACTTTCTTATAGTTTTCGAGAGACGATAAGAAGCCGTAATACAATTCTTCTGGAGACTCACAGTTGTAAGCCTTTGCATTCGCTCGCAATTCGATCGGTAGACCTCGAATCAGACAAGAACTGGCAGCGTCACCCTCCAACCCACATTTCTTGAGAAGTGACATTTTGTCGTGGAAGTATCTCGTCATGGTTTCTCTGTTGTCCTTGGTGCGAGCAAGCATCTCCTCGAGTCGATCGACGTAGTCCGTCGAACGTGGAAATGCACGCGTCAAGTTTTCTTTCCACTGCGTCCACGTAACTGCATAATCCTCTAAATCGTCGTACCAATCCCGAGCAGCGCCGCGCAACCGAATTTGCATGACGAAAATACGGTCTCTTTCGTCCCATTGATACATGTCTCCGAGCTGGTCAATTTTGTTTAGCCAGCCCTTCACATTCGTAGTTTTCTTTCCTGGGTCAAATTTCGGTATAATTTCTGCCTCCAAGTGATTCACTCTTCGTTTTTTTGGTACACTCGTAGCTTCTCGATGTGAAAAAAAATCGACATCTTTTTGGGGTATTTCTTCTGTCGTTGTTTCGGTTTGACTCCTCTTCCTTCTTTTCCCTAGTCCATGAAGATATGGTCCGAGCATCTTGTTCTTATCCCACTTCTGAGATGAAACGGCGGGACGGCAGTGGAACAGCAGGATGGTAAACACGAACAAACAATTCACAGATTTAGGAACAACGTTTATTCCAATCAACAGACAACAAGAAAATCAACCCGTTTCAACGTTACCACCCTCTTTATATCATTAATAGTAGTGACGTCACAACGGTATCAAATAATAACTTTTATAATAATCGAAATATTAAGTAATATTGAAGATTAACACAATAATTATTATAATATTAATAAATAAATAATCTGTAGCAAATATAACCATCATTTCTAATCACAAAACCATTATACCCGTTTAAAAGATAACTTATTTATATGAAGTGTTGGTGGAGGGGGCCGGTAGTTGTAACAAATGTAACTAATTTTATGATATGACCACTAATGTTTGACCATAACATGAAGTAGCCGTGCTTTTAGCTGCTCGTATCGTCAAACGGTGATTATTCATTGATCTGGCCAGGCCATATCATGATGTGGCCAGCGGGTATTGGCCATTTCATGAAATACAACCATTTCATGAAATCGTCGGCCACATCATGAAGTGATCAATTCTATGATCTGGCCACGACAGATACATAAGCTAAAGCAGTGCCTCAACTTACTACAAGGTGAAATTGTAAACAGACAAAAACATACAGATCGCTGGTATTTGTGCAGTGTCCAGCAGTCAGGATATACTTCTCACTGATCAAGGAGCCTCCGCATGCGAAGACGGCTTCAGTGAAGTTGTTGCCATAACCCAGAAGAGCCTAAAAGTGAAATAAAATCAATAATTCATTGAAGAAGTAGAGAGCAACTAGATAACACGGCGGGTGTACTACGTCATATCGAATGTCGAATATCAATTGATCGAACACTATAAATCGAATGTTCAAATAGTCGAATGTTCATTTCATCGAATGGTTAATAAATCGAACATTCAATAAATCGAACACTCAATACATCGAGTGTTCAAAATATCGAATGTTTGTTTGATCGAACGTTCAAAATATCGAATGTTTGTTTCATTGAACGTTCATCGTATCGCATATTCATTATATCGAAATATTAACATACTGATTACTTATTATATTGAATATTTAAAAACACTTGTATGGGTTTGAACCCACAACCCGGTGCATATAACAAGTGGGTCTGTAACCTCAGGGCCAACACGACATTTAATTTAATTAATAACTAACAAACAAAAAAAAGATTAAGCTGTGTTTTTCTCGACATAGCCGTAATTTTTGTATACTAATATTCAATATAATAAGTAGTCAGTATGTCGGTATGTGTGAGGAGCTCGTGGCTAAATACCCGCATAAACTAAATAGCCGCATAGACCGATCTTCCGGGTTAAGCCACGCTTGCCGAGGTTGGTCTGTGGATGGGTGACCATTTACCATAGCGAGTTTCCTCCGTGCCTCGGAAAGCACGTAAAGCCGTTGGTCCCGGCTGTCATTTGTAGATCTTTGACAGTCGTTACTGTTGGTCAGAAGCCAGAAAGTCTGACAACCAGTCTTACCAAGAGTATCGTATTACCCAGTTACTGGGTTGTGGAGGTCTGATAGGCAGTCGCTCTATGTAAAATACTGATATTCAGCTGCATCCGGTTCGACTGGAAGCCGACCCCAACATAGTTGGGAAAAGGCTAGGCAGATGATGATGAAGTAGTCAGTATGTTAATATTTCGATATAATGAATATGCGATGCGTTGAACGTTCAATGAAACAAACATTCGATATTTTAAACGTTCGATCAAACAAACATTCGATATTTTGAACACACGATGTATTGAGTGTTCGATTTATTGAATGTTCGATTTATTAACCATTCGATGAAATGAACGTTCGGCTATTTGAACATTCGATTTATAGTGTTCGATCAATTGATATTCGATGTTTTGGCATTCGATATGGCGCAGTACACCCAACACGGCACGCCCCTCCATTGACACTGCAAGTAAGACCTCGTTCAGAAAGTAGTCAATCAGATTGCACTAGCGGGAGCGGGGGCGGGCGCGGGCGCTCGGGTCTTGGCGTCTGCGTGTTCACAGTAGTGCCGAACGAGCTATCGTACGACGCTTCGGCGGGTGAATCAAAAGTGGTTTAGAACCACACGCGCAGTCACCTAACAGACACTATATCACTGTACGAACGATACGGGCGGACTGCCTCATGCAGGCGCGCGCCTCGCGGGCGCACTGTGAATTAGGGTGGGCCACGAATGTATGAAGAAAAAAAAAGTGATTAATTCAAATATGTAATAGTGATAAAAGGGTGTTATAGTACGTCTTTAATTCATATCCAAAAGATATTCAAGATTGGATATCATATTCTGCCTCCGAATTGATCTCGAAGTTTTGAAAAGTTGAACAAAAAAAGTTTTAAAAGTTCGTAGCATATTGTCGTTAATATCACTTATTTCACCAAGTAAAGGACACTTAAACGAGTTTCGAGTGCGTTCCATGGTAAAAACGAGCGTAACACAACTTCATGACGTAGCGTCACTGGCGCGTAATAAATGTCGCGCAAGGTGCAATCGACGCCCCACGCCACCTCACTTCACTCCGTAAATAATTAATCAAAACAATGACGGTTATTCATTAGTTTTAAGAAGTTGATTATATTTGAATGTCAATTATGAAAATCGTATTATAACCTCCGGTTTCTGAATTGAGAATTCTAGGATAAGCAGTACTTAAGTAACATTTGAGTGCGGAGTTGTCAAAAAATTACGGATTTTAAAGCATTTTATTGACAACTCCGTACTCAAATACTACTTAAGTATTGCTTATCCCGAATTCTCAATTCAGAAACCGGAGGTAAGTCCCAATTTCAATTATTCTTATTGGTTGTTGAAAGTACCCCTAAAAAACCAAAATTTTGAAACTTTAAAGCTAATCCGGAGGCAGTTAATCAAAAAAGAAACTTATAATAATTTGCACATTTAATTTATACTACATTTAGCACCCTTTCATCACTATTACAATAAAAAAAAAATGGAAAATCATCCACCCTACTGTGAATGCAACTGGCGTCTACATACATTTGATTTACACGCGCCCACGCTAGCATCCGCGCCCGCCTCCACTCTGAAATACGGCAAAGAGCGTACCAACGCGCGACCATTTAGTAACGGATTCAGTCAGTCAGACCTCGTCCAGAAAGGGCGAATCGTTATGCGCGAGTTTCTACAAGTGATGCGGAGGAACTAGGAACATGCCGTGAGGAAAGTTTTAAGTATGAATGTGGATGGTTATAAAAGTAGAGGAAGACCAAAGAAACGGATGGATAATGTAAAAGATGATATGACTAGAAAGAGAGTGACTACTGAGATGACGGCTGATAGAGATGTATGGAAGAAAAATACATGCTGCGACGAACATAAGTAAGTTGGGGGACAGAAAGAGGATGATGATGATGAAAGTATACAGGGTGTAAACGAATTCGGGTAATTCCTTCAAACCGCGTGATCTACTGGTGACAGATTAACCACAAATGTTTTTTTTTTGAAAACCTATTCAAAAAAATATTAAAAAAAAAAGTCTTGGGTTTCTATTTCTGTCATTTTAGAGCCCCGAGTTAACTGATTGCAAAGAGCGATGTCGTTAGTCGTGTCTATGTCAACGTGCTTTCATTAATTTAGAGCTCCAACACACCACGTTTTTTTCAGGCGCCGTCGACGCGCGTCGCACGCAACTATAACGCGCCGCAAACGCGATGTTATCGCAACCAATTTACCTATTCACACGTTCATAAAATTGTAGTATACAGACGACGGCTTTTTCGCGAGCTGTCGACGCGCTTGTTAGATTATATAGACATATAATCATATAAATATAGCTGTAGGTATGTATAAATGTAATGAGAGAAAGATAGAATAGTATATAAACCAGAACTATTTACCATGAATAGTTTACTATGAAAACTACAAATATCTTTGACTAAAGTATACCAATAATTACTAATTTCACTTAAACAATACTTTAGCAATATCAATGTACTAGATATTAGGAATAGCAATAATGTGGGCTGATATGGTTATAGAAATATATAGTGAGCATAGCATTACAGTCAACACCTTTCAGGGGCAAAGGGGGTATGGTAAATGAAACCAACATAGACTCTCCACCACTGAGAGTACTTATATTTGGGTTAGTTGTTAGTTACATGATATTCACAATATATGTAATAATTCATAAGAATAGAAAATAAGAAGGACAAGCTAGTCAGATACTATAGACCAGATCATAGCAATATCAAGCGAAATACACATATTATACATTAAAATATATTAGTAAATATTCAGTAGAATATTTACTAAGAAATACACATAAAAACCCATCAACAAGATAAGGGTACTTAACTTAGGTCCGTTCGGTGTGACTACTGCGGAGCGAATGTGCCGAGTATGGCGGAGCAACGGCTAATATGATCGGTAGTAAACAAGTGACGTCACATCCTATGATTTTAATACAGATTCATAAAATTATATAAAAATAAAGTAAATATGTTGATATTAATTAGTTACATTACATACTTGGTCTTACAAGGGCTTAATTAGTGAACAAGTCACGTTATTTCTGTGCAAACAGTTAAATATGATATTATACAAAACAATAATAAAAGAACACAGTTTAAACTATGTTATAAATGTATTTCGTAATAGTATTGTATAATATTTTGATAAGAAACCGGTGTAATGTTGTCTATCACAAGTAAACAAGGTTATAATTATAAAACACATTTTTATGTGGTACATAAGTTAAATAAGTAAGTATAATGACTTAAATGATTAGGTAGACATTTAATATTATTAATAAGACGTGAATTTGTGTAATAAACAAAGTTAAATTATTGGAATAATCTAACACGGCCATACTGACAAGTACTTCGCTCTCGAAGTACAAACACAATATTCTTATTACATATAGGTAGGTACATTTTGTTTACATAATATCAGTAATCGTTTCATAATCATCACGCTATAATCAATAATCGTACCTTACTGGGCAGACCAAACACCCGCAGTCAGTGAAGCTTAATCACCCGCAGCCAGTGAATGTCATACCACAGCTAAGGCTTTAATCCATCCATAATCCATAATACAATCATGTCTTAAACTAATTATAATAAATCTCCTACATGCTATAATCAATAATCGGACCTCACTGGGCAGACCAAACACCCGCAGTCAGTGAAGCTTAATCACCCGCAGCCAGTGAATGTCATACCACAGCTAAGGTTTTAATCCATCCATAATCCATAATACAATCATATCTTAAACTAATTATAATAAATCTCCTACAACAACGTTTTGTTCAGTCCACTCTCCAGGCCATAGGCGATTTTTTTCTTTTGCAACCATTATATTTCTCAAATTTCCAATACCCCCTTCTCGGTCATACTGACATAAACTTTATCCCTGAAGTATTTACTTCCAAATGTACTTTTAGCTCATTACAAATAATGCATTGTCTTTCTGACAACGGTCAGTTGCTTCCTTGTTAGAAGTGAAACAAAAGACTTTTAAACTTATAAGTACATAATAATGTCATGTTTATAATTCGAATAACATTCATGTCTTAATATTAAGTTTTCGTAGATTCACACCACAATTCAACCTATATATTCATTGTATATTGCATCATATGGCACACTCATTTAGGAACATCATTGTGACCAATAATATTTTCGAAATAATTACTTCAAGATTGTTTATTGATTACAACGCCATCTATTATAATCATATCAAATGATTGATAGTTATTTCTCTCAGAACACTAGATGTCCCTATTTCAAATAACATAATCTTTATCATAGAACAGTACCTTGTCTATGATTCCTTTGTATAAATTTATTATAGGTATCACTTTTTTTTTGCAAGATCTTCATTAACCTCTTAAAATATTTCATGATTAGGTACCTAAATATCTCAATTAATTATGAAACTAACATGACGTTGTAAACATAACATTTCAACATTGTGCTACTAATACAACCTTCTTGCAAAAATACCATAATATACTAACATCTTTAACGAAAATAAGTCAAATTATTTCTTATTTAAAAATAAATACCTATGATAAACCAAGCTTTAACGGAAGCCATCATAACAATTTATCATCAATTATAAATACAAATTCCTGTTTTGATCTACTTACAAAAACTAAATTTTAAACCTTATGTAGTAACAAACTACTTTTTAATTTAAACTATTTTGCACCATTCTGCAACAAGAATTATAGCAAAACCAATAAAAACAAATAGGTATCAATATTTTCAAGACATTCATTTTTTTCTGCATTTTCATTTATCAATTTATCGCATCACCCGCCTTGGATCTAGCCAACTCATTTGGCATCACCCGCCTGGGATCCTGCTTTATCAACATGGCATCACCCGCCTTGGATCTAGCCATATCATGGCATCACCCGCCTGGGTTTCAGCCCTATAATAATTGCTTCGTCATGTTAGGGTTTCAGCTTTTTCCAGGCGTTGCCTTTGGCCAACCCCGGTTTGCATTTCACCACAAACTCTAATACAACTGCAACGCATTTATTTACACAAACAAATATAGATACCATATTTATTCTACACGAAATACTATCTGACTTCCTTTTAATTAATGAAATATTCATCACTTTACTTCCAATAAGGATTACATATTATTATCATTCACTTACATGAGAAATACACACTTGTCGGCCAACTACATTTCACTAGAACAAATCACTAAGCAATCCAGTTACTATACACAATAAGTCATGGACTAATTAAAAATAAAAGGCTATATTTTACGATTTTCAAATAATACAATTAATTACAATTGACGGTAAAAAAATTATTCGTAATAATATTTTGTCTTATTTGTAACATGTGGGTATTACTAAATAATTATCAGATTTTTAATTTTATACGGATCAAAACGCAACTGGATGTGATCAGTGAGATGAGACTATTATGATAACGTTCGATATTCAAATCTATCAATCAGACCAGACTTGCAATTTCATTGTAATAGATTGAGTTAAACATTTATTTATTTTATTATACTATATAGTTTTATCAGGAGGGTACGTTAATATTTACATCGGTCAAATTAATGTTCAGAGCCCCTGAGGGCCTTACCGGCTTTAGCCACAGTCTTGAATTTCTTCACAATTTTTGTCAGGGGTAAAACATTGGCAGGGCGATGTCATCCAAGATCGGCTTATATCCGCTGTCTTGACGCCGCACCGCTCCACGTGAAGTCCTTCGAAAGGGCCACAATGCTCGTACACCAGTTCGCAGCTCCGTCGTCGTACTTCTCGGGAACAAGAATCGGCAGCGCGATGTCATCGTCGATTTGAAGTGGAGTTGAGACAGCATCCATCCTTAAAATAATTAAATTGATTAATAATTTGTTATGCAAGGCCAGAGATCTATCCCACTTCTGATGTTAGATTATATAGACATATAATCGCTGTATACTGTATAAATGTAATGAGAGAAAGATAGAATAGTATATAAACCAGAATTATTTACCATGAATAGTTTATTATGAAAACTACAAATATCTTTGACTAAAGTATACCAATAATTACTAATTTCACTTAAACAATACTTTAGCAATATCAATGTACTAGATATTAGGAATAGCAATAATGTGGGCTGATATGGTTATAGAAATATATAGTGAGCATAGCATTACAGTCAACACCTTTCAGGGGCAAAGGGGGTATGGTAAATGAAACCAACATAGACTCTCCACCACTGAGAGTACTTATATTTGGGTTAGTTGTTAGTTACATGATATTCACAATATATGTAATAATTCATAAGAATAGAAAATAAGAAGGACAAGCTAGTCAGATACTATAGACCAGATCATAGCAATATCAAGCGAAATACACATATTATACATTAAAATATATTAGTAAATATTCAGTAGAATATTTACTAAGAAATACACATAAAAACCCATCAACAAGATAAGGGTACTTAACTTAGGTCCGTTCGGTGTGACTACTGCGGAGCGAATGTGCCGAGTATGGCGGAGCAACGGCTAATATGATCGGTAGTAAACAAGTGACGTCACATCCTATGATTTTAATACAGATTCATAAAATTATATAAAAATAAAGTAAATATGTTGATATTAATTAGTTACATTACATACTTGGTCTTACAAGGGCTTAATTAGTGAACAAGTCACGTTATTTCTGTGCAAACAGTTAAATATGATATTATACAAAACAATAATAAAAGAACACAGTTTAAACTATGTTATAAATGTATTTCGTAATAGTATTGTATAATATTTTGATAAGAAACCGGTGTAATGTTGTCTATCACAAGTAAACAAGGTTATAATTATAAAACACATTTTTATGTGGTACATAAGTTAAATAAGTAAGTATAATGACTTAAATGATTAGGTAGACATTTAATATTATTAATAAGACGTGAATTTGTGTAATAAACAAAGTTAAATTATTGGAATAATCTAACACGCTCGTAGCGCTGAGTTACATCGATACAGACGCGCTGCCACAACGCGTCTCTTTAGCTGCAAACACATACGTACAGCGCGTTTTATTTTGCAAGGAGAGTTGCTCACGCGCGTCTGTAGCGCGATACACGCTCCTTCGCGCGCGTGCTACACGCGTTTTACTTTGCAAGGAGACTTGCTTACGCGCGTCTGTAGCGCGTTTCTCGTGAGTTTGCAGCGATGCAATCGCAAGTAATCTGCTTATTTCAAGTTTAGCAGCGCCGACAACGCGCGATTGCGAACGCGCATCTACGGCGCCTGAAAAAAACGTGGTGTGTAAGAGCTCTAAACTTGAAATACGCACTTACTTGCAATTGCATACCACAATTTTATGAACGTGTGAATAGGTAAATTGGTTGCGATAACATCGCGTTTGCAGCGCGTTATAGTTGCGAGCGACGCGCGTCGACAGCGCCGAAAAAAAACGTGGTGTGCAAGAGCCCTTATGCGTGGCACAAAAATGAACATGAAAAAAAAAAGCACAATTTTTTATTCCTTTTTGTGTTCTAGTTGCGACACCAACAGCAAGAAAAAAAAAGTTTTTTTTTTTTTAATTTTTTTCATTCTAAATCCCATGCTGACTAAATCTACACCAGTAGTAGATCATGTCGTTTGATCAAGTTACCGAGGTACTTTTGTTGGAGCTGTCTCGCTACCAGTGGCGAAGGGTGATTTTTCTTAAAAGGGAAGCCGGACCAAAAAATGCTTACCTTGCTCAAGTGTGATGCGTGAATTCCAGTAACTACTCGTTTCGAAAGGGAAGCCGATAGGAATCGAGTTGTATGGAGCCTTCGCCACTGCTCGCTACTTCCCATAAAGGAGATGTTTCAGAAATGTAAGGAGCCTGGGCTAGCACCATGTACACTACTTATATGTAAATATAGCTATACAATAAAGTAACCGTTTTTTAATGTTAATTTTCTATAATTTTACTTCGTTTAATTGTACATTCAAGTTATTTTGGACAAGGAGAGCAACACAACACATGAAAATATGGCGGATCGAAATTATGTGAAATGTCATTTTGACAACTGTTGACATGTCAATGACCCCATAGTGTTTATTTCTTGTGTACTTACATAACATATGTACGTTGTTTATAGACGAAAATACTTGGATTACGCTATAATTATAACAAAATAGAACTACAGGTGTTGTACACGAAACCTAGGACTGTCAAAGTTGTCAAACTCATGTCAATATCAAACACAACTGTCATGGCTACCAGAAAAAAAGGGTAAACATATTAAAAAACGTCGCCAAATAATAATTCCAGTACAAGAGTACTTTTCTTCCAATTAATTTATTTGTATATTTATGGAAATCCTCTATTTTTCTTATTTTTCTGTATACTGTACATAGTGGTGGCCCAAAATCAAACATCTCCTTTAAGCTAAACAATGATGAGACCAGTTTTAGAAGAAAATGAGAAAATTAGAAATATGTAAACAAAATTAATTAAGGAGTTCTCTGCGTGTGCGCGCGCGCGCTTGTGTGTGTGTGTGTGTGTGTTTGTGTCATGTGTTTGTGTGTGTGTGGGGCTGTGAATAGGTTGTATGGGAGTGTGTTTAAGGGTGTGTGTGTCGGTGTGGGGTTTGTATGAGTGTGTAAAATTATCTTACCATATGAGGGAATTCGTTTTTGTGGGCATTTATACCCCCCCCCCCCCCCCAAGTATGAAGTCAATGTAGCCATACCAATTATTTCGGCAGTGGTAGCTGCTCTGCTGTATACTTGGGGATGGTACGAGCGGCTGCACATTATAAGACATTGTCTCACTCAATCAATAATTATAATTATAAGAGAGCGGAGTCTGATAGCAAAACAATTAAAATGTAATAGAAATGTCTGTTATGAGGACTAGAAGAGCTAAGCGACCTTGAGTGACGTACGCACACATTTACACAATAAAGGATAGCCAGGTCTCGGCCGGCACTGTCGGTGCACAGGCGTTCATGCACACATGCGTAAGTATTATGCTCAGAAATAAGAATACGCGATGTACAAAACATCTAATTCTCTTAGCCCTTCATGCGTGACGGTTACGTATCATAATACCTAAAATAATACCTAAAAATAATGCTCTCCGCTACAAAATTAATGGTTCGCACTAAAATTTATCAAAAACCATTTGTTTCTGAACGCACTCATTAAACGAATGGTGGAAAGTGTGGATTATGTGGTCCGAGGGCGAAGCGAATCTCTTCTGGCACTCGCCGGCCGCTGCCGCAGCATCGCTCGCTTCGCTCGCTCGGCTTGTGCGTTGAGTGGTCACAGTTCTAACTAGGGATGTTACGGATGTTAGGGATTTCGGAACTTCCGATTGATATTACACCTCCGGTTCCGACTTCGGATCCGATACTTTTAAATCAGAGGTTTGAATAGGAGGTCGAAGCATTTTTTTTATCGTCAACGCCTTTACTATGTAGGTTTATTATTTTTAATTGAAATTAAAGAGGCTGACTGAATTATGTATTTACTATTTTATTTTATTAGGCCTGTCCTTAACACATCTCTATTCTGCTAACACCTCCGAATCCGCCTCCGACTCAGATTCCGGTACCGAATCCGACAAACCAAATTTAAAAACTCCGACTCCGGTTCCGATAAAACCACCTCCGTAACATCCCTGGTTCTAACATAACCTAACCTACCTTTCAGCTATCTGTTTGTCATTTTATTTCTTATTGCTGGGGACTTTGCAGTTAGTAGCATTAAAATTATAGTACAAACTAATACTTTTTTAGAAAAGTTTTAAACTACTCATTAATTTTAAAGCTAAGCCTTTTTAAAGTTGGAACTACTATTTTTAAAGTTCTTTTGTATATTCCATATTGAATTTCATATAGAGATCAACTACGATAACATGGCACGCCCCTCCATTGACACTGCAAGTAAAAATGTGTGAGAAACAATATTAACAACGCGTCATTCAACGCAGATGTGTGCTGCAACTGTAGCACAAACTTAAACAAAACATGTTACAGTCGTTCCACAGATTTGACGTCGCTAATTAACAGTATGGTACCGTTTGGAGGTTTGTGTGAATGACACACGTGTATTTTCGAGCGCGAACTTTAATTATGCACTAGTCGAGCAATAAATATACTAAATATCAAACACAAACATGGTGACTCGTTGTCATATGCACACACACATTGAAGACAGATGTTGGAGGGGCGTGACGTGTTATCGTAGTTGGTCTCTGAGAGGAGTGTCTTAAATACAAATTTTCTAATAAGACAGGAGACAATGTCTTACAATGTATTGGATCTTTGTAATGGCTTTTTCTTGATATTCCACACATTCTGAAAACACAAAAGTTGCTGTTATATGACTGAAATAAGCAGGTAATGGAGAGGGCTATGCTCAGAGTTACCCTGCGTGATCATATCAGAAATGATGAGATCCGCAGGAGAACCAAGGTAACCGACATAGCTCGAAGAATTGCCAAACTTAAGTGGCAGTGGGCGGCACATTGCTCGCAGAACGGATGGCCGATGGGGCCGAAAGGTTCTGGAGTGGCGACCGCGTACTGGAAGACGCAGCGTGGGTAGGCGACCACAAGGTAGACCGATGATCTGGTGAAGGTCGCGGGAATCCGCTGGATGCGAGAAGCACAGGAACGGTCGATGTGGCGATGCTTGGGGGAGCAGTGGACGTCTTTCGGCTGAATGATGATGATGAAATAGTTTTCTCAATTTAGTTCAGTGTGGCTTCTAAAAATAGTTGTTCACAGTTGGGCATCTTTTTTTTTGTCCGACCACAAATCTCGCAGAAATCGTTGTACATACATACGATATGCATCTAATTAAAAACATCCTCCTGTTTAAAGTAGATTTAAAAAGAGCCCCCCGGATTAAAAAGGGGCCCTTCCATTTCAGGGGCCTCTTTTTGGGGCCCCGACAGATTTTGTCCGCCACTGATATGGTGAAAATTATTACTTACTTGCCCAAGCTTTGTGTCCTACTTTCAATCCATCAGGTTCTTTGTTAAGTTTTTTCCGGGAAGGGCCATCATCTTTCTCCACAGTCGGAGAAGAAGATCGAATTCTGTAACAGAAATATAGCTTAATATATACATACAGGGCGTAAAAAGACCCATCACATAGCCGAAATCTACGCACTCTGTACATCAAACTAAACTACATTGACCAAAAATAATTGCTGGGAAACGACTTTTATTTTTTGGCATGAAAAAAAACGCTTTTTTTTGTAGCGCGCAAATTATGGTTGTGGCGATGCCGCGCGTTTGCATGCTTGCAGCGGCCACACAGCCGAGCCAAGACGGTCGTGTGCGTTTTTCATTGCGTTATTGTAACTTCAAATGCGTAATTTGTTAGGAAAAATTGAAATTTTTGATAATGTTTGTATGGAAGAAAGTTTTGTATTATGACTTGGAAAAAGTTTTCGGAAAAAACTAAAAAAAAATGTGTACTTTGACCTTTAATATCTCCAAAACTAATGATTTCCCAGGTATGGTTTGTTCGAAAAAAAATGATCCCAATGATGGGTAGAATACGTAGTTTTCGTTATCGTTAAGGGTCTTTTTACACTCGATATATACAGGCTGTCCCTGGAAGTATGGATCAAATCGAATTGGGGCGTGGGCAAGGTCATTTCAAAACTTGTAGTAGTAAAAACTTGACAAAAATTTTTGCCACACCAAAAAAGCCTTTGCAGTAAATGTTTTTTTCTTATTGAACACATGCTTTCTAGCTGCGTAAAAGTATTACCACAAGAAAGGCCTACTGTTCGACAAAGTCATGATAAAAAATTATATCTCTGATAGTTTTTTTTATGATTTTTTTCGGTGCGAAGTGTTTGAGAAAAAAACAATAATTGGTCATAACTTTTGAACCGTAAAGAATTGCACCGACATTCTCAGGTTTAAAAAGTTTGGAAATAACATTGCCCACGTCCCTATTCGATTTGATCCATACTTACAGGGACACCCTGTATATTTCTGAAACGTGTCCGAAACCGGTATAAAAATACAAGTATTAAAATACAGGCAAAAAATTCCGGTAAAAAAACGGTATTTCCTAGTAGTAAAAAGCCGACTGGATGTGCATGCACTAGCCCCTGGTTTCCTCGCAATGTTTTCCTTCAATTTTTTTGTCTTTGGAAAATCCTCACGGTTATCCTCCGCCGGTTATGCCGGACTCTTACCTGCTAAAAACCCACGGTGTTCTTTCTCCTGACCCTTGGTCGACGTCGCAGGATTAGCAGCTGCATGCACCGCGACCCTGGCAGGCCTCGGTCCGCTAGCCTCTGGCCGACCTCTCCTACTGTGGGGCCTTGCCCGACGTCCTACTGAGAGGCGCGCGTGGGACAAGGCGCGCCGCCTTCTCGGGCCTGTTACTCGTCAGGCGACGAGGCCCCTAGATCGCCACCCACAGGCCACACACTCAGGTGGTCGGAGATCGTCACGCGCCCTCTGGCGCCCGGTGCGTCTGGCGCGAGAACGGAGAGTGGCAGCCGACTCTCTTTCTCCCTTCGCTTCCTCCTTGGTCGCCATCAACTCCTCGCAAAAAGAGGCGACGGCTTGCCACGCATTCTCGTTCCCGACCATAGCCAGAACAACGGCCAGAAGCGAGAGGTCACCACAGACTGCCGTGACTAGTTCACGGCGCTGCGTCGCCCACTCAGGGCACGCCTGCAACGTGTCCAGCGCCGTGTCCTCAGGGCAGTCGACGCAGTGGTGACATCCGGGCGTTTGCTCCCGGCCTATGCGTCATAGGTACTTCCCGAAACAACCATGTCCCGAGAGTATCTGCGTCAGCCGAAACCACGTACCACGACTTCAAGTTATATAAATAATAATAAAGTACTTACTTAGCTTTGTCTGAATAATCGTGTTCTAGGCAGCAAATTAAAGGAATCTTAGATGTACCATTGAATGAACATATCTGAAACAATTTTTTAAAATGTTTAGTAGTAGTGTCGTGGTGGCCCGGAGGTAACAGACCCGCTTGTTAAGCACCAGGTTGCGGGTTCAAACCCAGGCATGTACCAATGCGACTTTTTCAATGTCATATGTACTTTCTTAGTTAATCTAAGACGCCACTGACATACGGTGAAGGAAAACATCGTGAGAAAACCTGGACTTAATGGTCTGAAATCGCCAACTTGCAGTGAGCAAGCGTGGTGATCGATGCTCGTTCCTTCTCTGTATGAGAAGCGGCCTTTGCCCATCATTGGGACAGTTACAGGCTGATTTAAATATTTTATTTATTTAGTAGTAGAGCTCCTTGTGTAAGAGTTCGTCCGAGGACGTACTACCACCAAACCTATTTCTGTTGTCAAACAGCGTCACACACCACACTGCCCTGCGCTACGCTGCGGGGTGTGTGGCGACGGAGCCACGCGTGCGGGTGCAGGAGTGCAGATCTGCATCATCATGCAGATTTCTCCGCACAAACGCGCGGAGCTGCAGTATAGTCACGCGGCGACCTAAAGGCCTCATTAGGGATGTCGGAAATGAAAATAAATATCGATGTATCGATATTTATTAAAATATCAATATCGACCTCGAACATCACGAGGAAAAAATATCGATATATCGGTCAAATTTTCAGAGATTTTTGGTTTTAAAATGTTAATGTATTTAGTTCAGTCTGGCTCAATAATAGGTAATAGTATTTTTATACAAAATGCACATTATATTAATGTTTGAGAATCTTAATAAAAACGAAGGTATTTTAGGCGAAACACACACTGCCCCGCGCTAGCGGGTGCGTGTTTCTCCGTACATAGGCGCGTGATCTGCAACACTGCTTGTAAATGCGTTTTCTGTGTGTTGCACTACGTGTGTTTTTTATACAAACACAGATACTTGCAAACAACGTAAGGGCTCTTCCACACCACGTTTTTTTTCGGCGCTGTCGACGCGCGTCGCTCGCAACTATAACGCGCTGCAAACGCGATGTTATCGCAACCAATTTACCTATTCACACGTTCATAAAATTGTAGTATGCAGACGAAGACTTTTTCGCGAGCTGTCGACGCGTTCGTAGCGCGGAGCTACATCGATACAGACGCGCTGGCACAGCGCGTCTCTTTAGCTGCAAACACATACGTACAGCGCGTTTTAATCCAAGGAGAGTTGCTCACGCGCGTCTGTAGCGCGATACACGCTCCTTCGCGCGCGTGCTACACGCATTTTATTTTGCAAGGAGAGTTGCTCACGCGCGTCTGTAGCGCGTTTCTCGTGAGTTTGCAGCGATGCAATCGCAAGTAATCTGCCTATTTCAAGTTTAGCAGCGCCGACAACGCGCGGTAGCGAAACGCGCGTCGACGGCGCCTGAAAAAAACGTGGAGTGTTTGAGCTCTAAGAACACGCGCACTCCCGCGTTACGCTGCGTGATGCGGTGCAGTGTGCGAATCGCCTTAGCGTGTTCTGCGAAGCACAGAAGAATCTAAATTGATGTATTCTACTATTAAAATTAGTTACCTGCGGGTGTATTTTGAACTCGAGATCCCTTTTCGCTGATGGACAATGATCTAAATTAATGCATCTCCCTTCTTCAAGATTACTTGTCACACATTTGGTATCTGAAACAAAAGTTATTTAGATTTAGAATTAACGTGCTCTGCTCCATAATTCTATTAGACACACAGGGTGGTATTTTAGATGGGGCATAAAGGGTTCTTAACCATTGTAGCTACAGGAAAACGTTCTTAGAAGACCACCCTTAAGTTTTGAAATAATTTCCATCTGCATTCACAGATTTTGAAAAAAACGTAGTCAGCGAGAAAAAGGGCAGTTTTCACCAATATTTTTATGATGCCAATCGATCTTATTTCTCATAAGGATCAAAAGTAGCCTATGTCCTTCTCCAGGTTCCAGACTATCTCTGTACCAAGTTTCATCAAAATCGGTTCAGCGGTTTAGGCGTGAAATCGTAACAGACAGAGTTACTTTCGCATCCTAATCTTAACCTTTTCACCGCCAAGCACTTCTATAGAAGTTCGGGATTTTCGTGCCACCAGCGCCACAACTTCTATAGAAGTTGTTCATTTTAACTATCATATTAAAATAAATTTACTGTGATTAAAAGCTTTGTTTCATTTTATTATTTAAGATAGCACTGTCTACTACCCTGTTTTTTATTTTTCTACACAAAATAAGCCCTAGTTTGTCCTAAAATCGGCAAAAACAGAAACTCCGAATTTTGTTACTTTCCTCAGAACGCCAATCACTTCATATCAAGTTGGCCAGTGATGTGCCGTGAAAGGTTGATTTCACCATTGAAATATTTATAAATACAGAAAGTTACGAATATCGAAAACATTTTGAGGTCAATAAAATATGAACTTAGTTATCTACTTCATTACAAAGGATAGTAGATGAATTTCGACCTTCAGGTAGATGCCGATACGTAATTATAAAGTTGTTACTAATTCTTGTCGATAGTTATTTTCCCATCTCTACAAAACAATTGGTCGTCCATGCCCCTGTGCGCCACCGAGTGCCACGAACTACTATAGAAGTTGGTCAGTGACGTCATAGGCGTGCGGCTGTCAAGGTCACTTTGGCATAGTGAAGCACAAAATCGGATTCGCGCGCACGCATCTTTCTTTCTTTCACTTGCAAATACACATCTGTTATTGAAAACCGCATCAAAATCGGATCATTAGTTTAGAAGATAGGTGGGAACATTACTTTGCACAAACACACAAACATCTCTCAACCTAAACGCATATACCTGCTCCGTTCCGTCGTGGGTAAATAGAGAAACGCAATCTGTGCGCGGGGTCCCCCGCGCGCAGATGGGTAAACGCTACCGATACATGAATTAAGAAAAGAACAGAAACAACACTTAAAAACAATGCTTTGATAAGTACACGGCTACAAGCGTGATAGAATTTAAATATAATACTTACTTTCCATTTCAAAAAACACTTTAAAAACAATTCAAAATTCTGCCACTTAAATACCTACGGTAAAAAACGTTGCCTGAAGTTATTAAAAAAACACAGGAATAAACAAAAATAGAAGAAAGAAAGACCATAGACCCCATCCCTGATCAGAATCGAATTCAACGTGCCCTCAGTGCCAATAACTTGATATGAAGTTAAGGAATGAGATCATGAAACAAATAGAGATGTACCCCATTCCTTATAGTTCTAATTGAGTTATGTATTAGTTTCTTTGATACTCATAAATTATACTGTTTTTTCTTATTAAGGATACTGTGAAATAAAACAAATCTGGAAATATTTAATCAGTTTTTATTTGTATTCGTAAAATCAACTTTAAATCTTAACTTTACGCGTACAAATCTTATTCATCGATATGACGATATCCCCATCACTACTGTTTACTGTATATTTAGTTATACATTTATAGCTTGGCGCTCGGCGAGGCATTGCGTTTTGTGTACGTTGGCGGCGAAAAGGTCCTAACTAATATTATAAATGCGAAAGTAAGTTTGAAAGTAACCGATCATCCTGAAATTTTGCATATACGTGGTCAGATGTACAGAAACGGACATAGGGTACCTTTCACCTCTACTATGTAAATCATTTGCATGCTATATTAAGGCAGACCCGCCGCCGTCCGGCATACCGTCCTCGCCGACGAGGCCCGTCGCGACGTCCCACCGCCGCCGGTCACGATCCACCGAGCTCTCTCGTCGTAGAGCCGCGAGTCTCTACAGACTCCGCAGTCACACCGATAATTCAGCCCTCATCAAGCTGTCTTCCCCCCCCCCCCCACCTCCCCCATGCTCCCGCCAGCAACACCCTAAGCCTCGTGCTCGTCCCACTAGGGGTCGCCCTTAGTGCTGTTGTTGCTAGTAGTCATCATGTTAGTGTAGTACGAGTACAAGTAGTTAGCCTAGGTTAAGTATTTTACTCCCCCCCCCACATTGGCTGGAGACCCTTCAGGTCTCGTAGAAATGGTCCCCTAGGAACACCTACAGCAGTCCAATAGAAAAAAAAAAATAAGGCAGAGCGTACATGGATTCTATCATATAATTTAACAACTTATTTTATGTACCTACATTCTAAGTAAATAAAGAACTATTGTATTCTATTCTATTCATCCCAAAAAAAGTACTGTTCCCGAGGAAAGCAACAATATTGATTATAGATGGCGCCACGTGTCTTTTGAATCATGATTGAATTATTTTAATATAGAAACTTTAGTAGGTAGTGTGTTATGATAAATGATAAATGAGTGATAAATGATATTTATTTCTGTAAATAAATCTGTTACAGACACTTTTACAAGTCAATGTAAGTTTTTTTTAAGACTAGATGGCGCCGGCATTTCCTATCTGACTCGCTCTGAGAAGAAAAGCCGAAACAAACTCAGGAGGTCAACGTCTCTTTTAAAGTCCAGACATTGTGGTATAAAACTATGCGAGTGTAACAATGTAGGGCAACGTTTGGAATGGTCTTTTGAGGAAAGAGCCATAGCAGGTTTGAGTTGACCTGTCCCAACTGACGGCACGCATGCATCAGCCATCGTGTAGCTCAACCTTATTTTAGGGAGCTCAACAACCCGACGCACGACGACACCAATCAGCCGGACATTTGCGTAGGTCACAAAAAATAATAATACTCAAACCGCCAAACAGTTCTACGAAATTCATGTATAAAGCTAGCCTACATAGTACTCACATTCACAATTTAATAAAATAATATAAAAACAAACGACATGTTAATAATAATAGTCGACAAAATGTCAAGGTAAAAAATAATAATTCAATAAAAATAATTCAATAATAATAGTTATCAATAAATTACCATGCAGAATGTCAAAAATGAGAAAAAAAATATGAAATAATTCCAATGATTTCAATGATATCTCTATGATAAGAGCGAGCGGCTCAATTCCAAGCATTTTTATCGTCCATATAATCTTTAACTTTATAGAAACCCTTATTACAAAGTTTCTGTTTTACGAAGGACTTAAATTTATTGAGACTTAATTCTTGAATATTGCTTGGAATCTTGTTGTAGAAACGTATACTTTGGCACCTAAATGAATTACTAATTTTTTGGAGCCTAGTCATTGGTAGTATAAGTTTATTTTTATTTCTAGTATTGACGCTATGAATGTCGCTGTTCTTAGAGAACAAACTAATATTTTTCTTAACATACATCAAATTTTCATAAATAAATTGAGATGCGACCGTCATTATATTAATTTCTTTAAATTTATTTCTCAGTGAATGCCTAAAGCTAAGGTTATAAATTGCTCGAATAGCTCTCTTCTGCAAAACAAAGATAGTTTGAATGTCGGCGGCATTTCCCCACAACAAAATGCCGTACGACATAACACTATGGAAGTAACTAAAATATACCAATCTGGCTGTCTCTACATCAGTTAGCTGGCGTATCCTATAGACCGCGTAAGATGCAGAACTGAGTCTCTTCGACAATTTATTTATATGTGGGCCCCACTGCAGTTTCGAGTCTAAAGTTATACCCAAGAACGTAGTGGTGTCCACAAGATCCAACTCGGCTCCATTTATTATTACACTGGTTTTCACCTGCTTAACATTAGGTGTCAAAAATCTAATACATTTAGTCTTTTTCTCGTTCAAAAGTAAATTGTTAACATTAAACCAGTGCACTACTTCAGAGAGAGCGTTATTAACATCGACAGTAACCGGCTGCTGCCGTTTAAGTTTGAATAACAGTGATGTGTCATCTGCGAACAACACAATCTCTTGATTATCTTTTATGAGATAAGGTAGGTCATTAATATAAACAAGAAACAGGAACGGGCCAAGAATTGAGCCCTGCGGAACACCCATTATCACCACAGACCCCGGTTAAGAGTTGATTGACAAATTCTAAATTAACGCGAAAGTATTTACCTTCACAATTCACAATAACAAGTAGGAACACACAGCACAAACAAGTCTTCAACATTTTAATTTTGAAAACACGTTATTCTTGTATCGTGATATACACACTACTGGCTACTACTCACGTTGTTTGAGTGACGTCAGAACTGTCAAGTGCGAGTTGTACAACACAGAGGGTTCCTTACGTTTTCTTAGAATTTAATAGAATAAATAAAATAAAAGTTTTATTGCAGAAACTTGTACACCTTTTACAGTAAATCTTACATAGGGACCTCCTTTTAAGTAAAAGATATACCTGCGCTAGGGGACCCCGCTCTTCAATGACAAATTATAAAATGACAAAAGTGCTGTAGGTACCAAAAGAAAATATAATTTAAACATGAAATCATAATTATAAAATCAAACAAGATAAGAAAAAAACTTACACTGAGTTGCAAGAAAGATACCATTAGGTGATCATTAACTAATCCGTCATTAAGAATAATGTTTCCATTAAATTAATGACTATTGCATGAACACTAATTAGGTCGTAGTTCGTTCTTCATTTACTAATTATCTTACATTGAAATCATAGGGAGTTTGACACATCAAAAATTAATTTTAATGGATAGTTAATCACTCCATTAAATCTAGCTTCTTGCAATGGACAGAAGAGGTTAATGGAGCATTAACATTCTAATGAGAGCATTAAAATTTAATGGACCTTTCTTGCAACTGAGTGTTAGAGATATATCCTAAATTAGTGTGTTTGAGTGGATGTGTGCATGTGTGTATGTGTGTGTGAGTGGGTTACCCTTGTTTCATCGAAAAAAAATTGCCAAATTTTCACTTCCCAAACAAGTTGCCGCATAATTTCATTTGCCAAATTACTACTTAGCAAATAAACTCTTCACAAATAAATTGTAACGCAAACCTAATGTTTGGCAAGTGAACGTTTAAACAATAACTTGCGTACCAACTAGTATTTTTACCAATTTAAATGTTGTCAAATATTTCAGTTGGTAGGTATAACATATTTTACGCAAAATAAAAAATATGTTTCTGCCTGCGTTGTGTGGTCACAGTTCTAACCTAACTGTTTCGATTTAAAAAAGATAAAGCGTGTAACAATAATTTGACTAAATGTTTATTGTCTAAAGATTGTTTGCTGTAATAAATCATTTGATTAAAGACCAAATGCCTTAGAGCTCTTACACACGAGCGGCATGTTCCCAACGGCAGAGGTAACTGCAGCCGTCGACGCGCGTCGGCGGCAACCGTCGACGCGTCGACGGCTTCCGTTGACGCGTCGACGGCAGCCGTCGACATTTCAACTTCGAAGATCAGCGGCAGCGGCAACAACTGCAAGTGTCGCTATAGGTCGACTGCTGCCGTCGACGCGTCGACGGTTGCCGCCGACGCGCGTCGACGGCTGCAGTTACCTCTGCCGTTGGGAACATGCCGCTCGTGTGTAAGAGCTCTTAATGATATTATCCTTGATAATATTCTGCCGAGTAAAAATTTAACCAAATGAAAATGTGCGTAATAAAATCACTCCAAAACGTTGCATTGGTATAAAAAAAGGTTGCTAAAATGCGTTTGGGTAATGAAATTTGGTCAAAATAATTTTGGCAAAACGGCAGGCTCTCATAACTTTTATGTGGTTTTAGTTTTAAAAATACAAATTTTATTGACAATAAAACGGTTATTTCATAAATCACAGCACGTTTAAGTAGTAGTTAATGGGAGGATCTCCAAAATGGGTGCGGTTCATACGGACTTAATTTCATTACGCCTTCTTATCATTTTGCCTAAATCTCAATTTGCCTTAGTCCCAGAATGCCTGAAATTCGAAATGACTGAATTTCCCAATGTCTGAAAAAACAAATGCCTCAGAAATGAGTACAGTTGAGTTGAGAATTACTATGACTACTTTCGGTTTAAATAGAAACATGAAGTTTGGAATAGTAATATTATGTTATTGTTCATCCATTTGGTCTTGACTCTGATGTGATCCACGATCTCCTTAACCTTCGTGTAGTGATGCAGACGGGATATTTACCCTTCATCCTAGCTGAGCAGCCCGGTACATTGCTTTAGTGTCGAGCATCGTGTCGCGAAAATAACAAGCCGTATGCCATCTATAGTTGGGGTAAGCTACAACGTAACTAGTGCATCTAACAGGGAAGTGAATAAGGAAGGGCGATTTTTTTTATTTCTTTTATTTTTACTCTAAACTAGACCATATACCTACGTTTCATGTTCAACCAACGGCTGTGTGCCCTGACGCCCGTTTTCAGTACCCAAAATAAGTATAGTCATATAATTGTTCAATAGATATTTAACTGTACATCACTCGCCTTTTGTTTTTTCAGACATTGGGAAATTCAGTCATTTCGAATTTCAGGCATTCTGGGACTAAGGCAAATTGAGATTTAGGCAAAATGATAAGAAGGCAACATAACTTATGTCTTCCAGGTGGGTGCCCGTGTTTATAAAAGCGATGCTCGACGCAACGCAAACGCAATGCATCGCACTGCGCTACTCAGCTAGGAAGAAGGATAAAGGTAAAATAAATAATAAAAACGAATTTCTAGAAAAGTCTTTTAATTATGATGACATTATTTTTAATTAACATAACATCACGCCTGGGGGCTTACAATGACCTCTTAAAGCAGGACAGAAGTTGCCTGTAAGTTGAACTACCCTGCTTTGTTGTACTATGACATCGTTAGAGCAGGCCTGCGGCAGGCCTGCTACGTTGACGTTTACGAAAACCGTTCACCTTTTTTTTTGTATAGACTTTTCGTACCATGAACAAGCATAAGTTCAATTTGGTTCAATAGTCGTTCACCTTTATATAGTACTGTCATGGTACGATTTTTAGAGTGATTCAGAAGCAGGCCTGCTTTTGAACGGAAGTTGACTGGCTGGCATTTGAACGTTTTCATAAGAAGTCATAGTAAGCCCCCTGTACACCCTCATTTCGCCGTTATATTTAAGTCCCATGTAATAGGAGACGAGCCTATTGCTATCAACCACGCACAAAATTTGTGCCTGGCTGATAGCAATAGGCTCGTCTCGGCATTTAATGCAGACTCCGGGCTCCTACTGAGAAATTCCGTTTGTTCCCGTTGAGTTACATCATGTTGTGTTACACTGTTACCCATTGGGAGAAAATATCCCGACAAGTAACACTGTAACTAATTGCAACGTTTTTTTTCCCTCTGAGTAACACTGTAACTCAACAGAACGCTGTGTTCCCGTTAAGTAACACCTTTTTGGGTAATATTATTATTCAAATACAACTATGCCGCAGGATAGGTACAAACGCTGCAATCCCGGTGTGAATTGAGCCTAAACCATCTACGGCATTGACCAATTGTCCCTGACTTAAGGCACACTACGTGAGAGCGACTCAAGCGCAACTGGTCACTGGGAGACGGCGATATAGTTATTACTAGCGTATACAGACATTGTCCTGCCAGCCTACAGACAGCTCCCCTCCGCGCTAGTAATAACTATATCGCCGTCTCCCAGTGACCAGTTGCGCTTGAGTCGCTCTCACGTAGTGTGCCTTAAGTCAGGGACAATTGGTCAATGCCGTAGATGGTTTAGGCTCAATTCACACCGGGATTGCAGCGTTTGTACCTATCCTGCGGCATAGTTGTATTTGAATAATAATATTACCCAAAAAGGTGTTACTTAACGGGAACACAGCGTTCTGTTGAGTTACAGTGTTACCCAGAGGGAAAAAAAACGTTGCAATTAGTTACAGTGTTACTTGTCGGGATATTTTCTCCCAATGGGTAACAGTGTAACACAACATGGTGTAACTCAACGGGAACAAACGAGAAATTCCACACGGAAAAACCCAATAACACTTTGCCCGACCTGGGGATCGAACCCAAGACCTCACGCTCAGCAGTCGCACTTGCATTTACTAGACCAATGAGGCAGTATTTTTATTTAGAGATCAACTAACATAACATGGCACGGCCCTTCATTGACACTGCAAGTAAAAATGTGTGAGAAACAATATTTACAACGAGTTATTCATTCAACGCAGATGTGTGCATTCTACCCTTCTCATTTTGAGAAGAAGCTTGTGCCCAGTAGTGGGACAGTAATGGAATGATTATCTGTCATGCTCACTTAAATGTCCTGCTGATGACGGCGTTGTATATCCGGTCGTTGGGTTCCCTACAATATGGTTGAGCTGAGCGATGCGGATGTGCACGTCATGCTCGTGAACGGGTGCTGTCTGTCGGGGCTGGTCAGCTCTCAACTGCTATGGCAATCCTAGAAGCCATATTTTTAACCCCCGACGCAAAAAGAGGAGTGTTATAAGTTTGACTGCTATGTGTGTTTGTCTGTCTGTCTGTCTGTGTGTCTGTCTCACCATAGCTCTTAAACAGATGAACCGATTTAGGTGCGGTTTTTTTTATTTAAAAGCTGGTTTTCTAGCGGTGGTTCTTAGACATGTTTTATCAAAATCGGTTCAGCCGTTTCAGGGTCATCAGCTGTTTTGTTATTTGCGTTGGGGGTTTCTTAAATATTTATTCTTATTGTACTCTCATGTGAGTTTATTTCTTACAATAACCTGCATTATTCTCATTCTATATCTTACACTACTGTAATGGAATTGTCATGAACAACTATTTTGAAAAGAGTATTCATTGAATTTCTTGCCGGCTCTATAGAACCTATCTTTTGGAATCGTGCACCTAGTTTTGACGTTTTAAAAGTGCCTGAAATCTAGTCTATTGGAAATTACTTGACTTTGACTCGACATTATGCTAATGATACCTTAAGTTATACTATGGCACTTGCCCCACCGGCAACGATGAGCGAGAAGCGAGTAGAACTAGAAGCTAGAAACGAGTTGGCGAGCAGCGAGAAGCGAGTGTGTAGTTCCGATAGTTTTGTCGCTGGACTATAAGCGAGTGTGCGAGTGCGACGGGCGATTACTCGCACCACTCGCAAATGACCGCTGGTTGGTCTCTCGGCGTGAGGTCTGACCGCCAAGCGAGCATCGCTGAGCAAGTATCGCTGAGCGAGTATTATCTTTGATAGCTCTTGTCGCTCAGTGACAAACTAGTGGAGCGAGTCCTCGCCGGCAGGGTGAACAGTCAGCGATCAACTATTAATATATGCATCTCTTTTGTTTACACGGAATGTATATCTATTGTACGTTTCTTGAGCGAGAAAATACCCAATAGTTAGTCGCTTCCTCGCCGGCGGTAGGACAACTGCCTATAAAATGCAAAAGTCATTTATTTTCTAAATTAGTTCGGCCACACGATACTTTCGATCCAGGGTACATAGTTGGCTACCCTGGTGTAAATGCCAGGTTCTCCAACGAAGCCACAGGCTCTGCCAAACGATGTGACTCCGACCACAGTGTACATACAGTGGATTTTTTTACTTTTAATCTGAATTGGACCGCCGCTGTCACCCTGAAATGTAAAAAGAAAATAGTTTAAACGACGTAAAGTAATATACAGGGTGTAAAGACCCATCACATAGCCAAAATCTACGCACTCTGTACATCAAACTAAATTACTTTGGACCAAAAATAATTACTGGGAAACGACTTTTATTTTTTGACATAAAAAAACGCTTTTCTTTGTAGCGCTTTGTTTTCTTTGTAGTGTTTTGTAGCGCGCAATGTGTGGTTGTGGCGATGCCGCGCGTTTGCATGCGTGCATCGGCCACACAGCTGAGCCAAGGCGGTCGTGTACGTTTGATATTCATTGCGTTTTTGTAACTTCAAATGCGTAATTTGTTGGGAAAAATTGAAATTTTTGATAATGTTTGTATGGGAGAAAGTTTAGTATTATGACTTGGAATTAGTTTTTGGAAAAAACTAAAAAAAAAAGTTTACTTTGACGTTCAATATCTCCAAAACCAATGATTTCCCAGGTATAGTCTAGGAGAAAAAAATGATCCCAATGATGGGTAGAATACGTGGTTTTCGTTATCGTTAAGGGTCTTTTTACACCCGATATACATAACATACATTAAAGTAGGTAGAAACTGCAGAACGCTACATGCTACGATCCTTACATACTCCTCTCACTTCGTCCACGTTCATACATCTTGTCATACACGTCGGTTGAGAGTACTACGCACCTGTCCTTTTTGAAGAACATCACCAATAACATCGATGTATGTCCTTCTAGGGCGTCCTCTACGTTTCCACTGACATCCGTCTTATAAATTCCTTTTGTTAATCGCCGTTCACTCATTCTTTCAACATGACCTAACCTAAGCATACTCCTTTAAATGTTTGTCACTACATCATCTTTTAAACCGCAACTTTGTCTTGTCACATAATTCTTCAATCTATCATTCAAAGTTACACCGCATAAACTTCTTAAGGAACGCATTTCCACGGCATTTATTCTACTTTCATGACTCTTCTGTCACGACCAACATTCACTTCCATACAAAAGCGTTGGTAGGTTGGTACCAGTACACCATTATGGACAGCTAGCTGTGCCTTTTTGGACATCGACTGGTTAGCCACAATCGCATGCGTAGCACCGTTCACTTTATTTTCCGCATTTGCTCTCCTTTCCATATCTCCTACATGAGCTGATTACGAGTGGAATAAAAGCTAATACGTCATCATTCAGCCGAAAGACGTATACTGCTGGACATAGGCCACCCCCAAGCATCGCCACATCGACCGGTCCTGTGCTTCTCGCATCCAGCGGTTTCCCGCGACCTTCACCTTCACATCGGTCCACCTTGTGGTCGCCTACCCATGCTGCGTCTTCCTGTACGCGGTCGCCACTCCAGAAACTTTCGGCCCCATCGGCCATCCGTTCTGCGAGCAATGTGCCGCCCACTGCCACTTCAGTTTGGCAATTCTTCGAGCTATGTCGGTTACCTTGGTAGTTAGTACGTACCTGGCAAGTATCCTTGGACACTAGTTTGTCTCCGTAGCAGTATTGGCTCCGCGCATCAAATCCTTGCTTCATCAAACGGACTGGTCCGTATTTCTGAGAGCACTCTGCAGTCGAGAATTTGTTTAAGGTGACCTGAAATATGAAGAGTTATAAAACTTTGTGAGTATGTGAGAGCCAGGGTATTAGGGAATCCCTCTATGACCCATCGCTCGACGAGTACGAGTGAAGCCACACTACTCCGTTGCATTGCGTTGCGACGTCGCAGCGCTAGATTTGGACCAATCTATAGATTCCAAATGTAGCGCTGCGACGTCTCATTGGTCCAAATCTAGTGCTGCGACGTCGCAACGCAACGGAGCAGTGAGGCTTCGCGCTAACAGGCCCGTGAAGACGGCTGCCGTATTCCGCGCTCGCCTCTGAAGAGAACGTAGGGGAAAGCCCCACAGAAGGAGAGGCCTGCCGGGGGGTAGCGGGGCGTGCAGCTGCGAATCCCGAAACCTCAGCCATAGGTCAGGAAAAGGAACACTGGGTTTTTAGCCGGTAAGAGTCCGGCATAACTCTTTGCCTTCCCCAGGCAGAGAGGATAAAAAAAAAAAAAAATGAAGGAATCCTTCTATATCTCTGATACTTGGATTACCATCAGGTGCGACTAGGGTCATCAAACCCGACCAAGACAAAGTTTTTTATTTTAAATGTTTTAAATGTATTTTTTAAATGTTAATTTATCGCCGACTGTGGTGCGGTGCGAGTTGGCGGAGTACGCACACCATCAAAAACTTTTTGAAGCCCTCTTAGCCTTGTCGCCAGGGCACGGGACGCAAGAGTCTCAAATCGGGACAAAATAGTCTCAAATCGGGACACAAGAGTCTCAAATCGGGACACAAGACTCTCAAATGTGGACACAAGGGACTCAAATCCGGACACAAGTTTCTTAAATCGGGACGTCAGAGTCTCAAAACGGGACACATAAATCTCAAATCGGTACACCAGTCTCAAATCGGGACACAATAATCTCAAATCGGGACACTATAGTCCCTTATCAGGACGCAAGTCTCAAATCGAGACACAAGAGTCTCAAATCTGGACATGAGAGTCTCAAATCGGGACACAAGTTTCTCGAATCGGGACACTATAGTCCCAAATCAGGAAACAAGTCTCAAATTGGGACACAAGAGTCTCAAATCCGCACATGATAGTCTCAAATCGGGACGCCAGTCTCAAATCGGGACACAAGAATCTCAAATCGGGACACTATAGTCCCTTATCAGGACGCAAGTCTCAAATCGAGACACAAGAGTCTCAAATCTGGACATGAGAGTCTCAAATCGGGACACAAGTTTCTCGAATCGGGACACTATAGTCCCAAATCAGGAAACAAGTCTCAAATTGGGACACAAGAGTCTCAAATCCGCACATGATAGTCTCAAATCGGGACGCAGGTTTCTCAAATCGGGACACAAGTTTCTTAAATCGGGACACCAGAGTCTCAAATCGGGACACAAGTATCCAAAATCGAAACCAAAACGAGACCAAGTCAAGAATAAATGAAAAGAATGGAGAATGATGATTGATAAACCCACCTTCTGTAAAGTGTCAGAAATAGATGATGCTTGGGCGTACTGTGTCAGACCCCACCCAGTGGCGAGGACCTTCGTGTCGTTCACCTGGTCACCAGTGTGGATACAGGCTGGCACCGTGAACTGATCCAACTTTATCCTGAAACATTCAGAAAAACATACCATATACAACCTTATTTTTACTTTATACGAAAACCGAGACACTCCAACAAGATTTTCATCAGAACTGCCTGAATATGTGTTTTTTTTAGTAAATCTCCAAGTTACACCTTAGTTTAGTTTATGTCGCGTTAAGTTCCCTAAAAAAGTGTGAAATGCCTGAGATGTGCTATGCAGGGTTGTCTAATACACGGAAACTGACCGAGAGGACCATCTCAAGCCTCAAGGTGTCTATTCCCGTCAACTGTTATGGGTAGCGATGACAATTACCTACATTATTCTCACATTATTGTAATATGATTGTATTGAATTAAGTATATTGAGTGTATACAATTATGTGTACCTATATTATGTTGAATTATCTATGTTGTTTAGATAACTTTAGGTAATTTTGTTACAATTGTTATCGATAGCGGGTAGCACTGGGCAATGTTGACAAGAGAGGGTAGCCGTCGATATGGATCGGCCCACCCGAGGTTATAAAGGCGGTGGTCATTCGACGCAGCGAGAGCATTCCGTGTTGAACAGCTGAAGAAGTCTGACCTTTTATATCTGATTAGCTTGTCCTTATTTTATGATCTTGTAATAATTGTGTAAAGTAATATACTGTGATCTAGTTAATGTTACTAATATTAACCCAAATACAAGTACTCTCAGTGGTGGAGAGTCTATGTTGGTTTTATTTACTGTGTTTACCTTGCTCGCAATCCTGACATACCGATATTAGCTAAAACTGTAATGATAGAATCACCCCTGAACGATTATATTGTTGTGTCATTTACACAATTCAACCAGAATTGTATTACTTATACTTTTTCTATAATCCGCATTTTGCATATTTCACTATTGTAATTAATATTACCTTTTGCTTTGTATAGACTCAATTAATTTATTCACTTGACAGACAGATATGTGTTGCTGGGGAGTTTGTTGCGCCATTTCTTCTTCACAGCAAAAACACTAGGAAGCGGTGAAGGGAGGGCGCTTTTTGGGGCTGTCTTTGATGTACTTATATAATTTTGACGTTCAAAAAGAACTAAGTAATTCTAGTCTATTTTGAATAAATGAGTTTTGAAGTTTTTTTGAAGTAGAAAACTACTGAAATAAAATTGAAATTTATGAAAAATAAAGTGGTGTAAAAAATACGTCAATCGATTCTCCTAGTGATTCTGGACAAACTAGTTTCAGGATATATACTAAAACTAAGCTTGTATAAATGACTAGCTTTTGCGTGAAATTTTGAACCCTCGTTAAGCCCCTAGTTAGGTGTAGTTATAAAATCAAAAAATCTTTCATTCCCTGTTTCACCTCTTACGTGTAGAATTTCCAAAAACCCTCAAACACGTGTTGCTATATTTCTAACCAGAAACCTTAATATTAAATTTCATGATTCTTACTTCAAAAATGTCGGACTTATATACAAACTTAAATCCCCTATTTCACCCCCTTAGGGGTTGAATTTCGAAAAATCCCTTTTTAAAAAGAAAGAAAAGCTGTGTGTGTGCTGCAACTGTAGGACAAACTTAAACAAAAACATGTTACAGTCGCTCCACAGATTTGACGTCGCTAATTAACAGTATGGTACCGTTTGGAGGTTTGTATGAATGACACACGTGTATTGTCGAGCGTGAACTTTAATTATGCACTAGTCGAGCAATAAATATACTAAATATCAAACACAAACATGGTGACTCGTTGTCATATCGCTGCTTAAATTCAAAGGGGCCATAAGTCTAAAAGTCATTTTTTTACAGGAGAGCTCATCAAAGTTTTGGGCGTGGTATATGTTTTTTTATTAAAAAAATATATATTCTATACCTATGTGTTATATATCATCGGATGTATATTTTAAGCCTCTATTGCTCTATAATTTCATTTTTGCTATAAATTTTACCCAGTTAAGTAAAATATCACATAAGTCCCTTTTGCTTATAAAAAATGACCATAATGTTTATGAATGTAATTAATAAAAAGCCACAAATCATAGTAAAAATAAGTTTTATTAGATGTTTTTCATCATTGTTTAGTGCAATGTATTAAGAATACGCAATTATAACTAAATGATAGCAATACCTTGCAATAACATTCTATAAAATCAACATTTAAACAATTTAAAAAAAAAAAACAAAGCAATTAATATAGCTATTTCACGGTTTTTGATGCTGTTGTTGTCATTTTTTCGATAGCGGTCTTACGGCTATCGTTTATGAAATAACCGAGCTGTCAGGACTCATGTTTCGTTGAACAGAGTAAAAGTCATCACAATAATCTCTCTTAAGCAAAACTTTTAACGTTAACTAACACTTTAAATTATTCCTCTACTAAAATCAGTCTGTATCAATCAGTCTTAAAAATACCCTGGTTTAAATAAGTGTACTTACTTAATTATGATTTAAAACTATGATCATAATTAAGATTAGCATAAAAAGTTTCGTAATACTTTGGGATCACATTCTTTTCAATCAGGTTTAAAATGCCTTGTTTTTTCGCTTCAGCAACTTGTAACTTATTGGCATAGAGTTTTTTTATAGTTCGCGGACCAGTTTCAGGTGCATTTTGCCTTCTTTTTAATGTAGTTACTTGGGCATACTCTGCGTCTTCGTATGAAGTCTTATATAAAAACATGTTCTTATGCTCTTGATCAGTTTTAATGACTTTAAGATCTGCCCATTTCACCTTGTCTCCATCTTCATTGGTGGTGTAGTTGCCAACAGCCAGAGATTTCAAATTCATAAAATTCTCATGTGTGAGTTCCTTTACAGTAAAAGGTGTTCTTTTCTTCTTTGCGGTTTAATCAAAGTTATGTACTGGTCAGGTACATAAATTGGCGAAGATTTAATGCTCTTGTGATATTCCTCTGAATGACGGAGTGAACAGCATCCCCCTCATTATGGGTGTGCCCCTTAATTAAAAATTTATGAGTTATGCTCCTAAGTTTCTGAAACTCATTTATGGCGTGCTGATACATTGCCAACATAAATTTATTTTTCTGTTGACCACAGCAATTGTCGCTATAAAAAACAACGTCAAAATCTTCATTTGCTTTATCGTGCAAACTCTTTAAGTACATAAGTACGCATGAATCTATTTCGTTAGCGCCGCGGCCTCCTTCTCCTTCGTGCCACACAAAACACGTAGTGTTTTTAGTACCAAGCTCAGTAATAGTAAAATTCAAAAGATTCAGCTTTGGGACGTAATAGAAGCTTGATACTTCACCTTGTGGACAGGGTATTACCGCTTTTAAATCATAGACTGCGACTTGTAGTTTTTGCCTTAGAATAATAATTTTGCCTAAACTTTCCTTGTCTTTCTCTTTTTCTAATCTTACCAGACATTTTTCTTTAAGGTGCTCATCTATAAATTAAGAAACAATGTTGTTAGCAGAATATTTGACGGACAAAATACAGGCTTATAACAACGTGATTACGCGGCAACACAATTATCGAAAACTTAGAAACTAATTTTAGCAAGTTTGGTCGAATATTCGGTTTATTCGGCCAGGTGCCTTGTCAAATATTTAGTATTAAGCTTGAAGCATATGTTAATAATTTGATTGAAACTCTAATTATTATAATTTTTGATTTAATTTTGAAACATAAAAACAACCTAAACAAATAATGCATATTTGTTTCAATAAAAACTATCATATTCACCTTAATCTTATGTGCAAAACAGAAGCATTCCAAATACTGCACTTTTTTTTTCGTAAAATAATAATAAAACTCATTTCATTTAAATTCAAAACGAACGCATTACAAAACACGGCACTTTTGCTGATAAAATAATGTTACACTTACATGTATTTTAAATTCAATACGGTCGTATTCCAAAATGTGGCACTTTTTAATATTAATATAAATTTTATTTAATAAAAATTTTAAATGAAACTGAGATATTTTTCGAAATGTGGCCCTTTTTTACAAAGAATACGTGTGGTCAGGCAGAATGCCGGGTCACAACTGACAAAATGGCCGCTTTGACCTGAAATTTGCCACCAAAGTGTAAAAATGCAAAGAGGGCAGTAGTGTGATTGGACTATTATTAATGCGAAAATACTGGGTGTCTTTTTCGCATATAAAAATATAAACAGAATTGAAAGGATTTTTGCAATAAAAAGGATTTTTAGTTATTTTGATTTGTGGCCCTTTTGAATTTAAGCAGCGATATGCACACACACATTGAAGACAGTTGTTGGAGGGGCGTGCGTTATCGTTGTCTATACGTGCTAATTTATACTTACTGTTTCTCAGTCTCAATTAAAGCGATGTCATTGTATTTAGAAGGTGGGAGGTACTCCGGATGCTTGATGATTTGCTTTACTTTGTACACCTTGGATCTGTCGGTTGAGTCTCTTCGCCTTAAGGCTCCAACGAGGACATACGTTATTGGACCACTGAAAATAAATAATTATAATTTAATAGAAAGCACCCAGCAAGAGAGGTGCTGTAAGCTTGGAACCTGTTTGAAAATAAGAATCAAATTTACCAAAAACATTTCTGCAACCAAGTGTAAAAACCATAGTTGCATGTTTTATTACAAAAAAAAGTTTATACTACGAGTAATAAAGAAAAATATATCGTAATAAAAGCTCCCCTAAAGGGGAGGAGCTCGTGGCTAATTAATTACAGCCGCATAGACCGATCTTCCGGGTTAAGCCACGCTTGCCGAGGTTGGTCTGTGGATGGGTGACCATTTACCATAGCGAGTTTCCTCCGTGCCTCGGAAAGCACGTAAAGCCGTTGGTCCCGGCTGTCATTTGTAGATCTTTGACAGTCGTTACTGTTGGTCAGAAGCCAGAAAGTCTGACAACCAGTCTTACCAAGAGTATCGTATTACCTAGTTACTGGGTTGTGGAGGTCTGATAAGCAGTCGCTCCATGTAAAATACTGATATTCAGCTGCATCCGGTTCGACTGGAAGCCGACCCCAACATAGTTGGGAAAAGGCTAGGCAGATGATGATATCCTAATAAAACTATAAACTAAAACAGGGCATCAAAATATTCCTCCGCATCGCTGTCGACTGACGTGCCCAGAAGGCTGGCAGCATTGCCATATTGCATGGCAATGCTAATCCTTTGACCAAAGTTGAGGCCAGCCTTCGGGTCACGAGACGTGTCGACCAGCCGCCTTGCAATATCTTTGTATAAGATTTGGTCACTCGGACCCCGAGTGTTTCGCCCCCAAACGGCTCGAAAATACAATTACTAATAAAGTTATTATATTTTCGCCGCTTGAGGGCCTCCGCAGCTGCAGCAGCAGCGCCAGCACAGCCTGCCGAGCTAGGAAGATGTGATGGCGCAAGGGTATCGACGCACATACCAGAGGCCTACCCATCTTCCATGGCATCAATGACATGCCATCTGGTCTCTTGCCATCGTCACGTGCCAAGCCGTTTGGTTCTAATACAGCTGGAACGCCGGCGGTGACAAGAGAACGACGGTATCATTTAAGTTGGCGTGCCGTGCTATACGGCCTACTTATATACCAATACCTTTAATCTAACAGGTGTTGATGTTTTATACGATTGCTTATAAGGAAAATATTAATGTGGCTTCCACACTAGGTCGAGCCTGTCTCACGGAAGTCTCAGTGCTTAAAAAATATAGGTATAGACTGAATTTTACCTCGAACAGATAAAAATGATAAAAAAACGAATTAAATTGCCGTTTCGTGTTATATCTGTGTGTGTTTGTGTGTATGTGAGAGCGTGAGTATATTATATGTATGCGAAAGCATATGTGTTGGGGGAAGGAGTGTGTGTGTTCGTGTTTGGTAATGTGTATGGCGTGAGTTGGTGTGCGAATTTGTGTTATTTCATATTTCTGTATTCCGTTTATTAGTCGTTCCGTACCGGTTATGTTGATTATTTCCTTCGGAGTGCGATCGTTTAATGAGTGTTACTGAATACCGTTATCTACCGGTTTATTTCTTCTTACGGTTAATTACCCATTTTTATGCTGTTGTTATGTCTCTCATTAATTCTAGGTGGAAAAACCTGTATATTCAACGAAACCGTTTTACTACTGCACAAGTCAAAATCGTTAAATAGAGGTTGAAAAGTTCAAAACCACAATTACACAAGTTCTAAACCCACAAATCCCAAACCCACAAACCCATGAAACCTAAACTGAAACCTTCAAACCGTCAACGTGGTTTTGCAATTTTTGGATAATTAACCTTAGGTGATTGTTGCTGTGCATAGTGCCAAGTATTTTTTATTTATTTCACAGTCTTGTCACAGTTCCACTGTTACAGTAGGTTATCCTGAGTAATTCAAAACAAAAATAAATGGGTTACTGTTAAATTTGTGTCCGTGCGAGATTATTGTCCATATTTAGCCTACTGTGGCGCGGGCGTGAACTGTCACCCCGCGGAGCTTGGCGCCCGGGGCGGGCGCCCCAACCACCTCCCCTTTTCGCCGCCCCTGGGTTGATACTTACAAGTCTCTGCTAGCGATGCAATGTCCTGCAGTGAGGATAAAGCGCTCGCTGATGAGGGCACCCCCACACAGGTATTGTACGTTTTCTATATTGTCTCCATAACCCAGCATGACCTATGGACAACATAATTTTTAAATTACAAGGTTAGTTGGAAAGAAGGTACCTACTAATCCGAAAGGGTGTTAAAGTACCCATTCCAGACGTTGCCCTACATTGTTACACTCTCATAGTTTTATACCACAATGTCTGGACTTTAAAAGAGACCTTGACCTCTGAGTTTGTTTTGGCTTTTCATCTCAGAACTAGATAGGAAATGTCGGTGACATCTAGTCTTAAAAATCATTACAGTGACTTGTAAAAGTGTCTGTAACAGATTTATTTACAGAAATAAATATAATTTATCGCAACAAGGCGGCGGCCTCGGTACCCCATTAGCATCGGCGCCCGGATGCCCCTAAGCATCGGTGCCCGTGTGCCTCTATGCATTGGCGCCCGGGTGCCACCTACTCCTCGAAGCCCGGGTGCCCCTACGCCTTGCCGCTCGGATGCCCCTAATCATCGGTGCCCGGGAGCCTCTATGCCTTGGTGCCCTTGTGCCTCCATACCTTGGCGCCCGGGTGCCATATACGCCTCGGCGCCCGGATGCCCGTAAGCATCGGTGCCCTTGTGCCTCCATACATTGGCACCCAGATGCCCCTAAAAATCGGTGCCCGGGTAAGGGGCACCCGGCGCCCTGGTGCCATCTACTCCACGAAGCCCGGGTGTCCCTATGCCTTGCCGCTCGGATGACACTAAGCATCGGCGCCTGGGTGCCGCTATGCCTTGGCGCCCGGATGCCTCTAAGCATCAGTGCCGGGGTGCTTCTATGCCTTGGCGCCCGAAAGCCTACGCCTCGGCGCCTGGGTGCCTCTATGCCTTGCCGCTCGGATGCCTAAGCATCGGTGCCTGGGAGCCTCTATGCATTGGCGTCCGGGTGCCCCTTATTCTTCGGCGCCTGGGTGCCTATTATGCCTCGACGCCCAGTGCCTCTATGCTTTGGCGCCCGGGTGCCTCTTATGCCTCGACGCCTGCGTGCTTCCATTCCTTGGCGCCCGGGTTCCTCCTACGCATCGGCGCCCGCATGCCCCTAAGCATCGGTGCCTGGATGCCTCTTATGCCTCGACGCCCGGTGCCTCTATGCTTTGACGCCCGGGTACCTATTATGCCCCGACGCTCGCGTGCTTCCATGCTTTGGCGCCCGGGTTCCTCCTACGCATCGGCGCCCGGATGCCCTGTACCCCTTACACCACTAGGTAAAGAAGGCCCCTTTTTATCTTGTAAGACTGTTTGGTATAATTTCTTCGGATGAACTGCTTCCTCTTACAATTGCCTGGTCTTACCATGTGAGGGAACTCGTACTGCGCCGCGTCAGTGCCTCCAATGATGAGCTCATCAGCGTTGTGATGACAGCGGTTACTTCTGCTCAGATCTCCTATTAACGCCACCCCTTTCTCACAAGGATACACATACTTCTCCTGGTATTCGATGCACTCTGAAATGATAAAAACATAATAATAAAGCATTTACTACTGGCATAATAGCGGGGAAACCCACTCCGGGTCTTTCAGACCCGCAACGGCGAAACCGGGGCTACACCTCTCCACACCCCTAGCCGCTCACACGTTTGTTGCCCTCTTCGCCTATGCACTGGCGGCTTTTCAGGGGGCCCAGCTAGTGAGCTGGAGAGTCACCGTCTGCCAACAGTTTTCAATTTTAAATGTTGAAAGGCAGACGCCGTTTTCTTCCGGCAATAGAAGTTATCCAGTCCACCTAACACCCCTTCCCATAGACCAAATACTTTTCACCATATTTTACAATAGTCTTGCACCCACCTGGGACGGTTCATGACTGTACTCCAATAGTGCAGCCGTGGATAGTCCCCGGTTGGTGCCCCATCCCATTTTAGATTAAAGTTCTCAAAGGGGCCTCTGCGCGTTGGACCGGTGTCCCCGTGTATGCTTTCCAAAGGACCGGACATCTTCCGCAAGGAAGATGAGCCGTGATCCCCAAAAAGAAGCATTTACCTTTTTTCTATTGAACTGCTTGTTGATGGTTCTTGTGGACCGTTTCTAAGTAACCGGGCAGTTATTGGCGAGATCTGAAGGATCTCCAGCCAATGGGGAGGAAGTAAAAAGTTATACTGCACTAACATCACGCTTTTTTCAAAAATTATCAATTTATGCTTTTGTTACGAATTCAGAAAATGGAGCTTCTAATCCTTGACCCCAAATATGACCTAAAATGTAAACACAGCTGATCATAGCTGAGGATGGATAGATTTTAGCGTATTTTTATAAAATTTTTGAACAGCTATTTCTCTTAAACTATTGATTTTTCGAGAAAGTATTAGTTTTTGGAAAAAAGGTTTATGTCAACAACTAAGTTTTTCGATACGGAGTGCGCGCTAAGCTCCCAAACCTTAGGGCTTATCGCAGTGGCGATTTGCAAGCGAGTTCAAAGCGAGGTAAGAGCGCAGCGGGATCCCCGCGAGTTCGCATCGAGAACGCATTTGGCTCCTTGTGAGTTCGCGGCGCGTGCCCTTAGAGTATCGTCCCAAAACAAATGCTCTAAAAAAAGTACATATTTTAAAAAAAAGTACTTACTATCAAAAGCTTTCTGGCCAGTCTTCTTAGAAGTCATTGACGCCGGAATGGATTCACACTCGCCGCTCTGGTCAATGTTTTCGTAATCGTAGACAGGTGGAATGTACGGAGTAGTAGATGAGACAGGAGTTCTGAAAAGAAAGTCATTTATTGTATGCCTTGATTTCGTAGCGTTTGACCCATAGTGGCATGGTAAATAGCGCAGACAGGGTCTAAGGCTACATATTCAGAACGGCAGCGCGTGCAGCGTGCAAGCAACTAGTTTCCGCTAAAGCGTGCGTGCGAGCGGGGCGTCCAAGTGTGTTGACCAATCGGAGGCCGCCATTCACACACACCACTTTTACTGGGAAATCTTGACACACTGAACAACATATCCGTTGTACACGCTCGTTAAAACGCCGAATACTGGAGCGTGCACGCTCAAAACAACGCCCCGCTGCACGCGCCGCCGTTCCGAATTTGTGGTCTTGGTTGGAGCTAACGAATCCAAGCAAGATACGCGTAAATAACTTTGCCGCTCTGAAAACAGGCTTTGAGCGTTTTGCTCTTCACTTCAGAGGAGCAAAGTTATTTGATACTTGTAAAATAACTTAACCATTCTAAAAGGCTAGACTTTGAGCGTTCTGGGGGCTTACTATGACCTCTTAAAGCAGGACAGAAGTTGCCTGGAAGTTGAACTGCCCTGCTTTTTTGTACTATGACATCGTTAGAGCAAGCCTGCTACGTTGACGTTTACGAAATCCGTTCACCTTTTTTTTGTATAGACTTTTCGTACCATGAACAAGCATAACTGTTCAACTTGGTTCAATAGTCGTTCACCTTTAGTACTGTCATGGTATGATTTTTAGCTATTCAGAAGCAGGCCTGCTTTTGAACGGAAGTTGACTGGCTGGCATTTGAGCGTTTTCATAAGAGGTCACGGTAAGCTCTCTATTCCTCACTTCAGAGGGGCAAAGTAATTTTACGCGTACTGTAACAAAAATATAGAGATTCCCCTATACCCCTCTGGCTCTCACATACACACGACGGAACACAGTAAACTGCTTGGCGCCGGACTTTAATGTGTCGGTGGTAGCTAGCCAGGCGGACCGTATAGATCCTACCACGTCGCGTGCTGTGTTTTGTATAATGTTACAACACGCGTCTATTACCAGCGTGCGGTGAGGAAGTTTTATATTCTACTGACATCTTTCTAGTCCTCGGTTTAAGATCCCGGGTGTCATACAAATACCTACGACAGTCGTTACGGGTAAACAGGAGCCCGAAAGTCTGACAACCGGCCTAACCTTAGGATATCGGTATTGACCTTGGATTGCGGAGGTCTGGTGGCAGTCGCTTTGTGTAAGGGTGCCTTTCCACCAAAGATGTGCTATGTAGCTATGCTGCGAGAATGAAAAGCTAAGCTACGAAACTATGTGACCGTTTCCACTGATGCTAAGCTATGTAGCTGTGCGAGGAAGATGCGCATCTCGAGCTATGCATCATATCGACGATAGGGAAGGCACGGGGAGTGGCGGGCATAGTTACACTACTCGCGACCATCCTCAGCACGCATCCATAGCTCGAATCCATAGCAGGCATCCACAGCACGCATCCTTCCATATAAAAAACGTAGCTTAGTTGAATCAGTTTCCACCAGTGCTATGCTATGTGGACCAATGAATATGATTGGTGGATATCAAACGCATCCATAGTAACGTTACATAGCACATCTCTGATGGAAAAGCTCCTTAATACTAGTATTTAGCTGCATCTGGTTAGACTAGAAGCTGTACACAACATAATTAGGAAAAAGGCTAGACAGAATCTGGATTGAAAACAATTGGCTCACCTTCTCGTGGTGGTAGCTCCTGGGTTTGGTGTCTTGCTGTCCAAACAGCACACGATTGGGTCTACGTTATCGAACGAGCATATCTGTTGAAACAGAAAACCATTATAAATATGTCGCAGAATCAACACAGAGGCACAACTATTAGAATCACTATTGATTATTGTTAATGTAGTACAACGCCATCTATTATCGTTTGTCGGAAACGTCAAGCAGTGTGCTTGGGTGAGGTCGGTGCGGGGCGTGGTATGTTTTGTTTGACGGTAGTCAGCAAGCTGTCAGCTGTCGGCTGTCAGCTGTCATTCTTTTTGACATTGGATACATTTGATTGGAGAGACGTGACTTTGGAGTGAGACACGAGGGCGAGAGGTCGTTTTGCCAGCCTGCACGGAACGGAACTTACCGCGTTTCCGTACTTTAATCTATTTCCATCGGTTTGATCATTAGAGTTTTTCTTATTTTGCTATCGAGAGTGAATAAATAGAGGACTATAATCAGTGTTGTGACTATTATTTCCTGCCTACACCAAGTCGAACTTGGACTCTGATGACGAGGTGCCCCCAAAGGGTGAACTACCTTCGTTAAATACATCATTGTAGAGATCAACGATAACATGGCACGCCCCTCCATTGACATTGCACGTAAAAATGTGTGAGGAACAATATTAACAACGCGTCATTCAACGCAGATGTGTGCTGCAACTGTAGGACAAACTTAAACAAAAACATGTTACAGTCGCTCGACAGATTTGACGTCGCTAATTAACAATATGGTACCGTTTGGAGGTTTGTATCTGATTATAGTAAGTTGTTTTTTTTTCTATTGTTCTGCTGTTGATGGTCCTAGGGGACCCTTCCTAGGTAACCGGGCAGTTATTGGCAAGACCTGAAGGGTCTCCAGCCAATGGGGGGAAGTAAAATACTTAACCTAAGCTAACTACTTGTACTACACTAACATCATGACTACCTGCAACAACAGCAATAAGGGCGACCCCTAGTGGGACTCGAACCTCGGCTCAGGGCGTTGCTAGCGGGGGCTTAGGGAAGGGAGATAGCTTGATGAGGGCTGAATTATCGGTGTGACTGCGGAGTCTGAAGAGACGACCGGCACTACAACGGGAGAGCTCGGTGGATCGTGACCGGCGGCGGTGGGACGTCGCGACGGGCCTCGTCGGCGAAGACGATATGCCGGACGGCGGCGGACGTTGTGTAGTGTGCTGGTCGATTTACTCGCCTCCTGGAGGAGGGTAATTTCGTCATCGGGTTCTAAAAGTGTGATAGTAAGTTGAGGTAATGCTTTAGGTTATAATATTTACTGTGGCTATACATAGACTAGGAGACGGCAAGCACGTGCCAAAAGGTACCAGATAAAATTCTAGGTATACCTACGTCGTCAATTATAGATTAATAAAACATTATTACAAACAATTAATTAATATAGATTACCAAACTTGATTCTTAATTGGTTGAAGTCCGTTCAATACGTTGTAGTATCACCTTCATCGTCATTTTCACCTACTGGCCATTTTTTATATACTTATTACATTTTTAACATTAACAGTTTCAGAAGTCAGTGCAACTCTACACTGAAACAAATAGAAGCCACCGACTTCTGAAACTATTAATTTTATATTATGGTAATTATTTTACTCCTTTTAGTTTTTCTTTGAAGTCGGTTTTTACTTTTTTTCAAAGTTTATTTTAAAGTAAAACGATACCACCAGGTAATAGTGTTGTATCACTAGTTAATTCACTTCTGACTGCAACAATTTAATTTAGTATTTTAATTGAACAAATCTATTAAACAAATCTACAATCTAACACGAAAATAAAAAAATGAACATATATGTTACGGCTAATAGCCGAAGTGCGGCTACACCTAGTTTTAGCCGGGTACAATTAGGTGCAGCCGGCCACATGCGGTTAAACTTAAATCTATCCTACTTATCTTCGGTTAGAACTAGGTTTAGCCTTCATCATAGCGGCTAGAACTAGGTGCAGCCGCACACCGATGGTTAAGGGTAACCCCGACACGGATAGGTTAGGTTCGAAGGGGATGACGGGGGCTAGAGTGAGCGAGCGAACGAAGCCCCCGTCATCCCCTTCGTGTTAGGTTACTTTAAACCCTGCAGACAGAAATAGGAGCCCGCACAGCGGGGCTCCGTCGACTTAAGCTCCACCTAGTTCTAACCAACTGCTACTGGTTGCACCTAGTTGTACCCGGCTAAACCTAGGTGTAACCGCCATTCGGCTTTTAACCGTAACATATACACCAATACAGTACCTACCTACTACCGGAAAACATAAGTAGTAAAATAGAGTAAATAAATCAAAAAATAGATCAAAAGCGCGGTTAGTATCATGAGTTATGATGAGTTTCAAATACTAATAGTTACCTATGTAACTAATGAATGAGTCATTAACATGCGAGATAACTGTTTATAAGTTTCTGTACGTCTAGTATCTACATCAGCATAGCACTACGATCACTTAAATTTAATACAGTGGTATCGTTAAACTTTAAAATACACACCGTACCACCACGGGTACGGCCAGGGGTACGGTGGGTATGCAGTGGAATAAAAGTGTCTATTATTCGACAACAATAGACATGTTGACAGTATCAATAAATTGCAAATCTAATTATTCCGCCAGTTAGAGTTTTGAAAAATTATGGACATGTATTTTTTCTTTTGTTAAATCTATGAATATTAGGAAAGATAAAACGCATCAAAACTCGATAGTGGGGGCTTGTGACGTCAGAAGCAAGTAAAAATTGTACTTGCTCGTGACGTTTTGCCAATTTTAAAAGTGTCGTATCTTTTTTTGTATTATAACTTTCGTGAGACACATTCATATTTATGATTAATTACGGTTTACTCACGTGCATTTTTTCGGGATTGCCCGACTAATAATTAATCATAAATGTGTCGTATCTTCGTCAATGAATGATGGGCACAAATGTATGGAGTCTGGTACTGGCACCAATCGGAATGAATGATACACCGTTGGAAAGGTATTTTTGTGTAGATTATGAATAACCATGGCGCTAGTCCCGATTCACTGTCCGATCGAAGTAAAAAGTAAGTGCTTGAAAGTTTATTAATTTTTGTTACATCCTATTAAGTACACATACTTTTATTGTCATTTTTCTCCATTTTGGCATTGTATTATCATAATAATAATTATTAATATTTTTCATTATCTGGGTAAATAAAACAAGTTCGACGTAAGTTTTATCGTTTATTGTATGTAAGTATACAGGGTGTAAAAAGACCCATTACATAGCCAAAATCTACGCAGTCTGTACATCAAACTAAATTGCATTGACCAAAAATAATTGCTGGGAAACGACTTTTATTTTAAGGCATAAAAACGTGTCCGAGTTGTTTAATAAATAAATCAGCCCTAACTGAAAAAATACTAAACCGATTTTGTTGTGATTTCCATCCGTTAACTGAATTTTATTTAGCTCAAAATCTGTGCAAATATCATCAAAATCGGTCAAGCTAAATGAGAGATATGATTTTAAAAATTCTATTTCGAACTAAATATCCAGTATCTTCTGAAGACTATTTTTCAAAACAGACTGTTACGGGTTTGTTGCCGTAGTAGTTTTTTGTACTCTTGAAAAAAGCTATCCAACGATGGTAAATTCATTTTGATTGGAACCCAACCAAAATGAGTAGGTACCAAAACGCCCATCATCCTTTGGTTTGCGTAACAAAAGAAAAAATACGAGCCATATATTTTTTGATAATCTAACTGACGCACTAATTACATTTTTTCATTGAAATACAATATTTTCTGACATAAATTTTGAAAGAAAAATCTACAGATCTAGAAAGATTAAATGCTATGAAAATGACAATTTTTGTTGCTACGTATGTATGGACGGCGTTGTTATCAATAGTTATTGAACTTAGGTTACACGAGTATGGCTGTGTATTCAAAAATGTACGACTGTCTCGTACAATGTTTGTTTGTTTGTAATTATTATTTACTAGCTGTGCCCGCTACTTCGTTCGCGTGGAAGTCGGGAAACAACGTTGTATCGCAGCAACTAATTACTACTTTCGCATTTATAATATTAGTTAGGAAGTTAGAATTAGGATTAGGATTGTTGACATTAGACACCTGTATTTTTCTACGATCCATGTTACCTATTTCTATGTTAATTATTGTAATAGGTATTGCACCGTTTTAATTAAGTATGAATAAATAAAATGTATTTTGTAATCATTTTTTTAAATCTAATCACATTTATTTACAAAGCTCATCACCCACTCTCAATATCGTGATAATTTGTACCCTATAACCTGACCCGCTCTTTAACGGACATTTTTGCCAAAGGGGATAGAACCTTTGTGGCATGGCCCCCCCGCTGCCATTTTGATTTTTTTTTCAAGTTGCGGCGCACGATTACACTAACAGATATGCGTAGAGGACACTAAGGGCCGTAAGATCAATCGTAGTTTAAACCACGAAAGAGAGTTTAATCTCCCGTCTTCGATTGTTTCCTAAGATCAATGGTAGTTGATCGACCATTGACAGTTTAAACTAACGATTTTTTTAAACGGACCCAAGAGTCCGGTTAAACTCCCATGTGTGGATCAAACTGTCTGTTGGCTGTTGTAAAATTACGTTTTACAATAGTTTGTGTAGCAGGTACTAGTTTTTTTGTACCTATTCGTTGAGTTGTGAAGTTGTTTTGTTGCTCTTAAAATGGAAAGTTTTAACAGTAATTCAGATTTGGATATCGAAATAATATAGGAATTGAACGATAGTAAGATAGATGATATTATATAGATCTTTTAGTAGGCCGTATGTTGTTCGAAAAAGAGACAATCGTTGATCAATGGGATAATATAGAATTCATAATATGTTGTTTTCGTGTCTCGAAAGCTTCAGCAAGAGCCATTTTAAGTGAAATCGAAAGCGAAATTCGTCATCCTACCGCAAGCTAAATATTTATCTAGGTACTTGATTAACAATAATGTAGGTAGGTTAAGGACTTGTAGCTCTGGATGGTGTCGATTATTTATTACATCAGTTTTTTTTATTTTCCTATTCATTTGCATAATTATTTTTTCACTAATGTATTTAGTAACTGTTTCAGAAATCGCAAAGTTAGACTCCCTTTTTTTAAAAAGTTTCATTCATTTTTTAAAGTTTTAATATTTTCCACAGCAAAAACAAACAAACAAATACCACGCACCGACCACACACAACAAAGATAAGTTAACGGGAAAAAAAGAAAAATGAACAAAACGTCAAAACTCTAATGTCAAACAGAGTAAACATTGCCATTATTTCAAGAATGAATGAACAAAATTCGAAAGAACTAATGAATGTTGCCATATGAACAAGACTAATCGAAGTTTAGCTGATCTGTTCACATTTTCCACTTGATCTTACAACGGTAGATTAAACCATCGATAAAACTTTATCGATAGATTGGTAAAACTGTAGTTTAAACTGCTTTTGATCTTACGGCCCTTAGACAAACAAAAAATATCAGCGATATGGTGCCCTAAAGTGTCACGTTGCCGAGATATTTTGACTTAAAGTTTTTTTATTGCATTTACACTTTGTAACTGGTAAATATGTGTAGAAGACACTCAAACAAATAAAAAATATTCAGAGATATGATGGCTTTATGTGTCACGTTACCGAGATATTGTATCGAGATAATCTTGAAAAAAAATCTTTGAGTCCAAATATCTCGGCAACGTGACACTTTAGGGCACTATATCTCTGAATATTTTTTGTTTGTTTGAGTGTCCTCTACCCATATATATTAGTCTCATCGTGCGCCGCAACTTGGAAAAAAAATGAAAATGGCGGCAGGGGCCTATGCCAGCTTCCATAGAAAAATGTTCGAACCCCTTTGAACTAAATCTTTTCAGTAGTATTGGCGTGAAGCTCCGACATACAAACAGACAAACAGTCAGAAATTCAAAAAAATGTATTTTTGGCATCTGCATCGTTTTTAATACACGTAGCAAACATTTTCGTCCAAAAATATTGAATGTAGGTACAGTTTTTGCTTCGTTACGATTTTATTAGATTATAAATTATTTTATTACATGTATAGATATGTGACAAAAAATCGTCCCTTGTTACTCGAATTTAGATTCCCATCAAGTACCTAAGATGTAAGATTTAAGAGAAAAAGCAGAAAATGCTGCTTGGTTCACATCGATAATTCAGCCCTCATCAAGCTGTCTCCCCCCCCCCCCCCCCCCCCCCCCAACCTCCCGCCAGCAACGTCCTAAGCCGAGGTCCGAGTCCCACTAGAGGTCGCCCTTAGTGCTGTTGTTGCTAGTAGTCATGATTTATTTATTTATTTATTTTATTTTAATAACAACGGTCTTGGACCAATAACAGTAATTAAAGATAGAGAAATGAAACGTAAAAGCATCGTAAAATAGACATATTTCATGAATCTCTCTCGCAATGCTTCAGACATACTAATAAAATCTTCTTCCAATCATCCGCAAACAGATCACAGTTCGTATTATAATCCAAGAGTTCGTTGAGTGCGGTGAGAGTACGAGGTATTGACGATTTAGCTCGCGCTACAGTGCGACATGAAGGCACAGCAAAAAGCTTGTGCTTCCTATTGCGCTGGTAATTGTCCGGTACAAAGAATCGAGCCAGCTCATTATGCAGATCTGGTGAATCAATGGACCCGCGAAAAGTTTTACAAACTGTTGTAAGATCACATGATGTTAGTGTAGTACAAGTAATGGGTGATTCATTTGGAGGTACTTTTTTCAAAACTAAAAAAAATAATAAAAAACAAATTTATCGGGTTATCTTTATTATCATACAAAAGAACCATTCTTGACATTTATTTTTTAAAGATAATTTCTTTCAAATGTTGTCCGTAACTGCGGTTAACATGGTCCATTCCGCAGTTCTAATTTTCGATGACGCGTCCGAGCATTTCGAGTGGTATTTGATGAATAACGCGAGTAATGTTGGCTTCCAGTTGCTCAATCGTACTCGGCTTATCAATATAGACTTTGGACTTTACATACCCCCAAAGGAAAAAGTCTAATGGTGTGATATCACAGGATCTAGGCGGCCAACTGACCGATCCGAAGCGCGAAATTAACTTTTCACCAGATTGTTTTTGCAATAAAGCCATGGTTTTACGTGCTGTGGCACCGTGTTGTTAGTACCAAATGTCCTGGAGATCACGGGCTTCAAATTCAGAAAACAAATAGTCCGTTATCATGGCACGATAATCAAACGAAAATACGTCATCGAAAATTGGAACTGCAGAATGGACCATGTTAGCCGCAGTTACGGACAACATTTGAAAGAAATAATCTTTAAAAAATAAATGTCAAGAATGGTTCTTTTGTATGATAATAAAGATAATCCGATAAATTTGTTTTTTCATAATTTTTTTTTAGTTTTGAAAAAAGTACCTCTAAATGAATCACCCGTTAGTTAGCTTAGGTTAAGTATTTTACTTCCCCACCATTGGCTGGAGACCCTTCAGGTCTCGCCAATAACTGCCCGTAAGGACCAAATACAGCAGACCAATAAATAAAAACCGGTCAAGTGCGAGTCGGATTTGCGCACGAAGGATTCCGTACCATCCTATCCGAATGATTAGGATCTAATATTAACTAATATTATAAATTCTATACCATTAACCAACCCCAATAGACGCAGTAAAATGCCTGTGTGCCCTCATGTTCCGTGCAAGACCTCCTTCACAAGGAGACAGTACAAGGTAGTAAGTTGTAAGCTATACAACGCCATAAACAAGCACGTCAAAATTACTTCCATTAGCAGACACGAACTTAAAGGGAAAGTTTCTGAATGGCTTCAACTATTAGACTATCAGAAGACTGAATACCTTCTGGCATACATCGCATAACTCATACAATGTTTCTAAAAAAACTCTCAAATACTCACACCATACACACACACAAACACACAGATCACACACATCTGTTAAACTTAAATAAAATTAAATGTTAGATTATAAAATAAGAATTACCGAAAGTTTTCCTAAGATACGTCTACTGCAGCGACATCCAAACCAATGTATTCGTATTTTATTAAGTGATAGGTACTTCCTGCGGCTGAACACTGTTTCCCAAAATACAAGCACAAGCTTAGTTTGGGAATCAGTAGCAGTACCTTTTGTACAATACATTTATACGATGCATATGTTAGATTACTCTAAGATCAGATGAATGTATAACTGGCGACAATAAAGATCCACTGAATCGAATCATCCTGAAATTTTACATATACGTTGTCAGGTGTACAGAAACGAACACAAGGTACCTTTCATCCCGAAAAAGTGCTATTCCCGAGGAAAACAACAAATAACGTTAATAGATGGCGCCACGTGTCTTTCGAATCATGATAGGATTATGTTATTATAGAAACTTTAGTAGTGTGTTAAGAAATGATTGTCAAATTCTAAATTAACGCAAACGAAGCCGCGGGCAGAAGCTAGTTTTATATAAAAACGGCAAAAAAAATCAAGTATATTGTATCGGAGCCCCCTTAAATATTTATTTTATTCTGTTTTTTAGTATTTGTTGTTATAGCGGCAACAGAAATACATCATCTGTGAAAATTTCAACTGTCTAACTATCACGGTTCATGAGATACAGCCTGGGGGCCTACTTCCTTTTTTTTTTTTCGTGTGAAAATCCTCATAGATACCCTTCGTCTGGGGAAGGCGAAGGGTTATGCCGGACACTTACCGGCTGAAAACCCACGGTGTTCCTTCTCCTGACCCTTGGCCGAGGTCACGGGATTCGCAGCTGCATGCACCGCAACCCCGGCAGGCCTCGGTCCGCCAGCCCCTGGCAGACCTCTCCTTCTGTGGGGCCTTGCTCCACGTCCTCCTGACAGGCGCGCACGGAACACATGCGCGCCGCCTTCTCGGGCCTGTTACTGGTCGGGCGACGGGTCCCCTAGCCCGTCGCCCGCAGGCCACTGGGGGCCTACTCCCTAAGTCCGTCAACAAAATTAGTTGCCCGTCCGAAAGTAGCCCGAAACGTAGGAGTGAACAAAACAAGTGTCAAGTTCAACTTTTTGGACGGACAAAAACACATCGGTAGTAGGGACAACTGTCAAATCGTGTTGTCATTCATTCTTAGTTCGGACCCCGAAATAATCGTATGTCCGTAGGTGATAGGGAGTAGGAAACGCTCGTGACTAAGGCCGAAACCACGGACTTCGTGCTTAGGGAGTAGACCCCTTGGTGACAGACGGACAGACGGACGGACAGCGGAGTCTTAGTAATAGTAGGGTCCCGTTTTACCCTTTGAGTACGGAACCCAAAAAAACACTAGCAGCTCGTCCTTGTTGGCGGGTGCGCAAGCGCATTGACGTGGTCTTTCTATACGTTATTTGGTCTGTGGTCTTATTGACAATACTATTAAGTAGAGGTTTTACCTGCGGGTTTTTCCTGTTTTTGATGTCCTCTATGGCTGACTGGCATCGATTTAAGTTTGTGCAAATACCGGTCACACCACCTTTGACGCATCGCTCGCCTGCAAAAATAGCATAAATAAAAAATACAGAGTTATGGACAGACAGACAAGCCGACACCTTAAATGTAAGCGTCAATGTACAGTCGGTCAAAAAAGTGGTCTATCATTCTAAGGCTGAGCATCCACCAGAGCTGTGGTAAGCTGCGTAGCGAGGTATGTGTTTTGTAAGCACTAATAGAATCACTTCATTTACCTAGCTTCGCTCTGCGCAGCTCGGGTGGATATGGGCTTAGCGGAGCGAGGTTTTTGTTCATACAAAACAAGCGAGAAATGCGAGCGAGGGATGTGTTGCGAGGAATGTGTTGCGAGAAATGTGTTGCTAGGAATGTGTGCGAGGATTTGAAAATATGCGCCTCCCAATCAGTCAATAGATGGTGTTGGAAGAGGTAGATGACCATTTGTACACATTAACACATTACGCATTACACATTCCTCGCACAGCTCTTGTGGAAAGGGTCACACCGTTTCACATCCTCGCTACACATTTTCGCACCGCACATTTTCCTCGCACAGCTCTGGTGGATGTCCAGCCTTAGGTTGAAATTCATTTGCGCTTATAGCAATAAGACCTTTTTTCACTCGAAAAAATAATCTGTCAATTTACTAATGCTGTCTATAGGATGCATTTTATGCCGGCTGTACACACTCGCCGAGCCGAGACAGCCCGAGACTTAGTAGCTGTCCTTTACTATTTGATGTAAAAGTTAAGGATAGAGATAGCGTCTCGGGCTGTCTCGGCGAGTGTGTACAGCCGGCATTAGAGACATTTTGCGTTCCTATAGTTTAAATTGACGTCAACCTTAACGATATTTTCATTTACTAGAAAATCTTGTCAAGACCACTGTTAAACAGCGACAAAAATATTATCCAGGGTATCTATAAAACAGACGTCCATACACGTCCGATACTTGCCTCCGATAGTCGGTTCCGATAGTCTGATCAGACTATCTGAAGGCCTCCGCTTCATACATTTGTTTGAACATGAATTACACCTACAATTAGACTATCGGATCGGATGTCAGAATCGTAAGCATCGTCAGGGCGTCGTCGTCGTACAGAAAAAAATCGGACACGAGAATCGTACGTGTATTTCATGAATCTGATCAGATAGTCGGATCCAGCTCCCGGAAGCAAGTATCGGACGTGTGTTTTGACCCTTTTGTGGGCCATGACCCACAAAAAAGTCTACGTAACTTTTGTCATATTCCCAACGTATTTTTTTTTATTAACGCACTTAATTAAATTATTTTAGTTCGTTTTTCGGAGTAGTTTTCCAGTTTCGTCTCTTACGACTCTCTTGGCCGGTCGGACGAGAATAATATTCTTAATCCGTCCACAGTCGGTATTACGTCACTGTTTTTAAAAGATACGGCAAAATAAAAACAAATTAATGGCCGCGACCACCTCTGGTAAAGGTCACTCCGTGCGATACCGTTAACGCATAAAAAAGTCATTGACACACAGTTCTGCGCAAGAGTGCGAGAAATGGGGGCGCCACTAGCCAAATAAAATAAAATTTTACTTAAAAAATAACTTTATACAGGGTTTTAACGAATTCGTGTAATTCCTTAAAACCGGATGATTGGCCTCGCACGGGAATTAGCATGATTAAAAACCAAAAAATAAAAAAATCTTTTTTTTCATGCGGTAGGGTAAGTGATCGTATCTAAACCACCAAATATGGATTCAGTAAAAAAATGAGATTTTTTTTTTGCAATAAAAATATTTCATGCAATTAGCTCGTGGCTAAATAATTACAGCCGCATAGACCGATCTTCCGGGTTAAGCCACGCTTGCCGAGGTTGGTCTGTGGATGGGTGACCATTTACCATAGCGAGTTTCCTCCGTGCCTCGGAAAGCACGTAAAGCCGTTGGTCCCGGCTGTCATTTGTAGATCTTTGACAGTCGTTACTCTTGGTCAGAAGCCAGAAAGTCTGACAACCAGTCTTACCAAGAGTATCGTATTACCCAGTTACTGGGTTGTGGAGGTCTGATAGGCAGTCGCTCCATGTAAAATACTGATATTCAGCTGCATCTGGTTCGACTGGAAGCCGACCCCAACATAGTTGGGAAAAGGCTAGGCAGATGATGATGAAAAATATTTCATGCGCTTGAACATTTCGATGCCACGCATATATGAATGAAAGCACGGCGACGTGGGTGGCAGGCACGACTAACGCGATATCGCTCTTTGCATTAAGTTAACTCGGGGCTCTAAAATGACTCAGAAATAGAAAACTAAGATTTTATTTTCAATTTTTTTTTGCAGTTGATTTTCATAAATTCTCTTTTAGGGTTAATCTGTGTCACCAGTAGATCACGCGGTTTGAAGGAATTACACGAATTCGTTAACACCCTGTATTATTGCTATACCCTTTTCAACGTAAGGTGTCCAGGGCCCCAATTCTCCTAAAATAAATCTTGATAAAACGCAACCGAACCAAGGCCGAACCGTTCATTCAGACAGTTCTCAATTTCAAAAGCTGTCAAATCGTTTGACATAAAAACAACACCAATCATTTTGACAGTTTTAGTAAACAAAAACTGACTGACGATTGTAGTAAGTTGTAGTTCGTTTGCGTTTGGCAACAATTTTGTTATTCGAATTCGCCCTCGGGTGCGAAAAGGGTTAACGGCAATCAAGTAAAAACATATTGGCAAAAACAAGAATGTGAGTACCATGTAGGCTAGCTTTATACACGAATTTTATAAAATTGTTTGGCCAGGTTTCAGTATTTTTTGTAACCTACGCAAATGTCCGGCTGATTGGTACCGTCGTGCGTCGGGTTGTTGAGCTCCCGATAATAAGGTTGAGCTACACGATGGCTGATGCATGTGTTAGATTATTCAAATATTATGAAACTTAAATTGTATTTATTTTGTGTAAGTAAAAGGTTATTTAAAATTTAATTTGCATTACCATAAACATTCAGTAGACAGACATGTATTTTTATTTATGGTTTTGTTGTGACAACTTCCGTTGTAACAAAATGAATTTGAGAAATTCTTATTGTCACAATTTTTAAACCAAAAATCACTAAACATAGTATCAAAAAGAAATAACATTAATAATGGTTTGTTTCTAACAATTTTTTGTACAAAAGATGTTGTATTGTTTAAAAGTACATTTCCGTTTTAGAATATTTTAATGTATAACTAAATATCAACCTAATCATATTAAATAATACAAAATTAAAATGTAAAGAAAACAATATGATTTATCAATATTACAATGTAATTTCTAAGCTTGATATTAATAGTAAGTAATGTTTTGACTCTTCATATTGTGTCAGGTAGACTACTATTTATAGACGAGTAATCCACAAACCGGGCCACTTTTTAAGCAACTGTCGAACGGTACAGACCCTACTGGTGTCCCATGGCCGTATATATTAAGTTGCTAAAAAGTGGCACCAACAAGGAGACTCGCTAGAAAATTAGTATTCTGTGAGGCGGAAGCCCTGTTCAAATTATAAAAAGTTAAGTATTCACTTTTTTATGTTGTTTTATGTGCCTGATATTTTCATATGAATAGTAATTTCTATACTTATGTAATTTCTGTGTAAAATTTATCATAGGTAAAACTATATTCTTATTGAAGGTAAACCTCTGTAGGTATTTGTGAAAATAATTTAAAGCATTAAATATTAAGTAATGTGATTGAAGTGATGTTCTAAATTCCTAAAGATTGGTTGTAAATAAATAACAGTTAATACATTATGAGATTTTAATTAATTTCCTACAAATAATCTACCCACATAATAGGTTTATTTCGCTTCGCTTAAAATGGGTTCGATTCCCATGGCGAATTTTGACTTTCCATGAATTAAAGTTTCCTCAGTTCCCATTTTCTTTTACATGCGTACCGTCAGTTGGGACAGGTCAACTCAAATCTGCTATGGCTCTTTCCTCAAAAGGCTATTCCAGACGTTGCCCTACATTGTTAAACTCGCAGTTTTATACCACAATGTCTGGACTTTAAAAGAGATCTTGACCTCTGAGTTTGTTTCGGCTTTTCTTTTCAGAGCTAGTCAGATAGGAAATGCCGGCGCCATCTAGTCTTAAAAAAACATTACATTGACTTGTAAAAGTGTCTGTAACAGATTTATTTACAGAAATTAATATCATGTCATTTCAAGACATTTGTTTTTCATTTTATTTAACTTATCAATTATTGACACTTATTGTACGTACCTACTTTGGGTTTCCCGATACATAAAAGATGATAATAAGTTTACGGAAAATTAAAGTCCAATTCACGTTATCTTCTTGTTTTTCCCAGAACAAAAACCTGTACTTGTAGCTTGTATCTGTAGCAGTAGTACCTCCATGTTTTCATTTTTATTTATGTCATGTCTTTTAAAATAATTTTCGTGTGATATTTTGTTCTTAGTATAGTGAAGTGAATGTTGGTCTTATTTTTATTTTATTTATTTACTTTAATTAAAACGGTCTTAGACCAATTACAATAATTAAAGATAGTAATAAAAAACGATACATACATACAAGGACAAGAACAAAAATTAAAAAATAATTCTAATAAACTCTTTCATAAATCCCTTACAGTGCTTCTGACAGTATATTCTTTCACTCGTTCATGATGCATTCCTCTCGCAGTACTCCAGACATTCCGACAAAATCACCCTCCATTCATCCGCAAACATATCAAAATTCGGTCTCGCGTCCAGGAGAGCATTGAGCGCAGTGAGACTTCGCGGTACGGGTGATCGTGAACGAGCCACAGTACGACTTGTCGGAACAGCAAACAGTTTATGTTTTCTGCTCCGGCGGTAATTATTTGGAACAAATAATCGGCACAACTCGCAATTAAGATCCGGTGCATCTACTTTCCCTCGGAGGATCTTGCACATCATTATTAGTTGGTCACTAGATCTTCTAACCTCTAATGAGTTGTACCCCAGGCAACCTAAAAGGAATTTGGTTGGATACATAAAAGGGTAGTAACCATATATGCGCTTGTATAGGTACCTTATGAAAGCCTTTTGTACTTTTTCTAACAAGAGTGCATACGTGCTCTCGTGTGGATGCCATACACATGCACTTGACTCAAGTTTGCATCGGACCAATGTGCTGAAAATGAGCTTAATCACCCCTATGTTTTGGAAGTCGTTCGAATTCCGAAGAACAAATCCTAATCGTCGGAAGGACTCTTTAGCCAGTGATGTGAAGTGATCGTGGAAAGTGAGCTTTTGGTCGAATGTGATACCCAAATCTTTAACTGTAGTAGATTTTGAAATAATATTACAATCTAGTTTATAAATAAATTCAATGGGCTGTCGCTTCCGGCCGAAAGTCATTTGGAAGCATTTACTGGAATTGAATTCCATTCCATTTTCAACGCTCCACTGAAATACTGAATCAATGTCTCGTTGGAGCAACAAACAGTCCTCCTCATTCCATCATAATCTCTAGAAACAGCTTTAAGTCATCCGCGTAAAGAAGACACTTCGCGTATTTGATGACTGTGGGAAGATCATTTACCATGAGGATAAAAAGAAGAGACCCGAGAATCGATCCTTGACTCACTCCAGAACGCGTGTGATAGGGTCGAGAATCGTACGGCCCGAGTCGAGCAAACTGCTGGCGATCGCGAAGGTAATCAGCGAAGAAACGAAGAAGGCCTGGGGAAAGACCTAGAGCGCTAAGCTTCTCCAACAGTATATCGTTGTTAACCCTATCAAACGCCTTCCGGAAGTCAAAATAAAATACGTCTACTTGCCCTCCACTGTCAAGTCGGGTGGAAATATAATCGACAATAGTCAGAAGGTTCGTGTTAACAGACCTCCTTGTTCTAAAGCCGTGTTGCTCATTACATAAGAATGGCTCGACTTGCCTATAAATTTCAGAATGTAAAATACGCTCAAAAATTTTAGCCAATGTTGACAGTATAGCAATCGGGCGATATTCTTCCACAAATGACTTTTTTGAGCTTTTAAGGATGGGAATGACTCTAGATAGCTTCCATTGAGAAGGATAAGTTCCGGTTTTAAAGCCACGTTAAATATGTGACAGAGTGGATAAATCAAACATTTAATTCCTTGCTTGAGAAACCACGGGGGAATGCTATAAGCGGTCTTGGAAGAAGAGTCATGAAAGTAGAATAAATGCCGTGGAAATGCGTTCCTTGCGAAGTATGTGCGGTGTAACTTTGAATGATAGATTGAGAAATGATGTGACGACAAAGTTGCGGTTTAAAAGATGATGTAGTTATAAAAATTGAAAGGTAAGCTTCGGTGGTTTGGGCATGTTGACAGATTGAGTGAACGGCGATTAACAAAAGGAAAATATAAGGCTGGAAACGCCAGTAGAGGACGCCCTAGAAGGACATTTGATGTTATTCTTCAAAAAGGACAGGTGCGTAGTACTCTCAACCGGCGTGTATGACAAGATGTATGAACGTGGACGAAGCGAAAGGAGTATGTAAGGATCGTAGCATGTGGCGTTCTACAGTGTCCGCCCCAAAATGTGATAGCTTTGTAGACTTGTTAGATGTCTGAATACCTATTTAATTTGTGACCATATTTTTCATTTTGTTTTTTTGTGTGATTCCTGCACTTAAGTCTACATTGCTCTCTCATAACTATTCTAAATCATAACTGTACCTGCTCAAATTGTTAAAGATATGTATTTTAAAACAGTAACCATGGAGTTTCTTGCCGGCTCTTCTCCATAGGAAACGACTAATTGGAACCGTGCACCTAAATTCGACTTTTCATACGCGCCTGTACTGGTAGTGAAATAAAAACTTTTGATTTTTAATTTTGTTATCGAATTATTTCGTCGTATTAGCCCGGCTGGTATTAAGCTGGGGGGCCCCACGCAGGCTAGGGCCCGAGTAGCAAACCACCATAATTCGATAGCCACTTAAACACTGTATACTACCTCACAAACAAAATAAGTAAACAAGGTAAATCTAAAAATAAACATACCTTCATAAGCCGCATCACTTAACACAACAAATAAAAATAAGAAAACAACTTTAATTATCATGTTTATAAATTCAAGAACACATAAACACTATAATTTTTCGATCAAAACAAAGAATTGCTAAAAAAGTTTAGGTATAAATTAAATGTAACACGTCCGTGCGTCAGTGACAACTGACGGTGACTAAAGAAAATAAACAAAGTCATAATTGTTGTAAAGACTCGTTCATAAAGCTCTGTTCAGATCGTAACAATAACAATCCATTACCGTCCCACTGCTGGCCATCAAATCATTGTTCTCCTCACTGGCGTGCTTAGGGTTCAAAGTTAGGGCAAGCCCGGTAGATTTTTAGGAAACAAATCGTTATTTTGCGAAATCACACAATTATTATTTTCAAACTAAAAAAAAAGAAAGAAAAATAGTTAAAAATATTGTTTATGTAAACCTGGCAACGTAGCACCACACGGTGGCTCGCTAAACATTTTATTTATTACAGTAGGTATCATTTTTTTTTTTATATTGGACTGCTGTAGATGGTCCTAGGGGACCCTTCCTACGTAACCGGGCAGTTATTGGCGAGACCTGAAGGGTCTCCAGCCAATGGGGGGGAAGTAAAATACTTAACCTAAGCTAACTACTTGTACTACACTAACATCATGACTACCTGCAACAACAGCACCAAGAGCGACCCCTAGCGGGACTCGGACCTCGGCTTAGGGCGTTGCTGGCTTAGGGGGGGGAGACAGCTTGATGAGAGCTAAATTATCGGTGTGACTGCGGAGTCTGAAGAGACGACCGGCTCTACCTGGAGGAGGGTAATTTCGTCATCGGGTTCTAAAAGTGTGTGCCTGGGCCCGGCGAACAATACTTATGACAGAGAGGGACTGTAGTCGGCCGCTGCGGCGACTAGGGGGTTCGGATGGAAGGAGAGTCTGTCCTACCCCTAGAGTGTTATTTTAAAGCGTGCCGCCAAAAACTCGCGAAGGAGGTCCTGAGTGGAACGAGCGGACGAGGCCGAAACGCAGCGATTTGGGGGAGGTGGCGAGCGAAGCGAGTCGGCGATCTCCCGAGCGTAGCGCTGGTCGAGTGTGCGAGCGAATTGCATGCTTGCTTGCATGATGGCAAAATGAGCCATCTAACAAGTGTAAAGTGGCCAACAATACAGTTGACTAATGAAACAGTGGCCAGCAGACTAGTCGGCGTAACAAAAAATTACAAAATGTAATTAGGGACTTTAATCATTCGGTGTTTTAATTATTCGGCGAAATGAAAAGTAGCGAAAGGTTGTCGGCCAGGTAAGAATCGGCTAAGTAATAATATTTTTTATTTTAATATTTCGATATTCCAACAGGGAACCTTAAATATTCTATGCGAAACAAGTATTTCCAACTAAAAATTTACTCTTATTTACGTTACTAATACGTAACAAATGTCACAACATTCGTGCTATGCCTAAAGAAGTTAATTTAGAGAGGGGCAAAATTTTACAAAAAAAAAGTAAAAAAAGTTTTTTTTTTCATTTTTTTTTTAATTTCTTTAACGCTATGTTCTTGATTAACATATACCTATTATCTAATATTAAGAACAGTGTGAACAAAAAAAAAGAAACAGTAAAAAATGATTACTACCTATGAACGCATCTTTATAATGAGTAATACAACAGGTTTCTTGTAATTCCGTACGCGTCGACTTGACGTAACCGGCTTGACCATCTAATCAAAATGCTAAATTAAAAGTAATTAAATAATTATCAATGCCTTACAGCCAAAAAGGGGTAACCGCCAATTTACAAACTTTGCAGGAGAGTGGTTTAAAGTTCGTTTCATCATCATCTTCCTGCCCTTATCCCAACTTATTTATGTTCGTCGCAGCTTGTATTTTTCTTCCATACATCTCTATTAGTCGTCATCTCAGTAGTCGCCCTCTTTCTAGTCATATCATCTTTTACATTATCCATCCATCGTTTCTTTGGTCTTCCTCTACTCTTATAACCATCCACATTCACACTCAAAACTTTCCTCACGACACGTTCTTCATTCCTCCGCATCATCATACCATGATAACCGGTTTCCACACAATTTCTCAGTCACCGGCGTTAATTTCAGACTTCCTCTTACATACTCATTTCTAATTCTATCCATTCGCGTAACACCATAGGTTAAGGGTCAAAATACACGTCCGATAGTTGCTTCCGGGAGCCGGATTCATGAAATACACGTACGATTCTCGTGTCAGATTTTTTCTGGACGACGACGACTCCCGGACGATGCTTACGATTCTGACATCCGATCCGATACTCAATACTCAATAAGTTTATTGCATTCCACAATGTAGACTTAGGTGTTAACTTAAAAAAAAATGAGATCATTATCTGTCGGGCACAGCAAAAATATTAGGAGAGAGGAAGCTTAATATACAAAATTATTAATATCAATATACCTATCTATCTAATTTAATTTCCTTACAAGGAAGTTTAGCATTTTAAAAAGTTTATATTATAATTTATCCTTTAAATATTAATTAAATTATATATTAATATAATTTTGTTTTTTATTAATTCGGAATAACAATGAAACTTGCACTATGTATGAAGGTAGATATTTACTTACTTAATTTATTTATACTTTATACAATTTTGTACTATATTAAGCCTGTTTATGTTTTAGAGTAATTATTTGTTTATCTATTTATGAGCGTGTAGGTACGCCGTACGACATTTCATACAAATTTTCAAGTCTTTGTTTTTCGTAATGACTGAACCGATTTTGATGAAACTTCACACACTTATGCAGGATACTTAAGTCTAAAAAGTTAATAGAAAACATTTTCGAAATGTCTTACTTAAAAAAAGATGATTGGAAATTTCTGTTTGTATGGAAAATTTAAAATCGGTCTAATTTAACTGTAACACTATTTTTCGAAAATGTTTTCTACTAACTTTTAGTCCTATGTATCCTGCTGATGGGCATGAAGTTTCATTAAAATCGGTTCAGTCATATCGAAAGATAAGGACTTGAAAATTTGTATGAAATGCCGAACGGCGTACACGCTCTTAAATATTAAGATTGCACGTTTATTGCGCTTAGTTATTTAGATTATAGTCTGATCGTACGTGTAATTCATGTTCAAACAAATTTATGGCGCGGAGGCCTTCAGATAGTCTGATCAGACTATCGGAACCGACTATCGGAACCGACTATCGGAACCGACTATCGGAACCGACTATCGGAGGCAAGTATCGGACGTGTATTTTGACCCTTAACTGACTGCAAAGAGCGATATCGCGGTAATCTTGCCCGCCAGCTGTGTCGCCGTGCTTTCATTCATTTATGAGTGGCATCGAAATCTTCAATAAAATAAAATAAATATTTTGCAAAAAATAAACTTTTTTTTCTTAAATCCACTATAGCAAAGAAAAAAAGTTGTTTTTTTTTTAATCTCTCTCAATCCCGTGCGTGGTCAATCTACACTGATCACTGGTTTTAAGGAATTGCACGAATTCGTTTACATCCTGTATACTTAAATCAATTTCGCAAAAAATGGCGCTTATCCCTTTTTGGCTGTTAGACATCGTTACTAAGTTGACATACTGCGCTTTTAATCACTTTGTTGATAATAATCACAGTACGGAAATTTCCAAGAGCATCAAAATTATCATCAGTTACCCCGGAAAGTCTACGGGGTAATCAAAAGGATTAAAAATGATTCAACCCTACCATTGTGACTTTTTCAATGTCATACGTACTTTCAGGGTAGTATTTAAACGATCGAATATAAATTCAAAGTAAGGATGTCAAATATACTGATTATGGCGTACTGAAATACTAAGTGGGCGAAAGACTGAGGGCGAACACAAATATCGAAAACGGCGACTTAAAATTACGAATTTGAGGTACTAGTTATTCAAAACGATCAGTATAATAATTCTTAAGCGAACAAATTTCACTCACATTATTGTTGTATGTTTGTAAGGTTGTTTGGGTTTCCAAAAGAGCGTCGACGGAGCCCCGCTGGGCGGGGCTCTTATTTCTGTCTGCAGGGTTTAAAGTAACCTAACACGAAGGGGATGACAGGGGCTTCGTTCGAACCTAACCTATCCGTGTCGGGGTAAGGAAATATATACTTTGCCCACTCAGTATTTTTTTCGCCCAAATTAGTATTTAATTCGGACACTTGGAATTTTAGTTGCTAGCTTAGATTAACTGTTTCCCACTGCTAGTAGCTCATTTTACGAATTTTAATCATTCATTAATTATCGCCAGTTAAGTTAATTTTTCGCAAATATATTTTAATGCCGCTCGGTTTAGTATTAAAGTATCTCATTAACAGTCTTCCATATATTTTATTTATTCGCCCGATTAATAATTCCCCTTTTTAATCTAAGACGCCACTGACATACGGTGAAGGAAAACATCGTGAGGAAACCTGGACTGAATGGTCTGAAATCAACAACCCGCAGTGAGCAAGCGTGGTGATCAATGCTCGTTCCTTCTCTGTATGAGAAGAGGCCTTAAGTGGGACAGTTACAGGCTAGTATTTATTTTTATATTTATAAAAGTTCTTCTAACAAGCAAACAACTTCCCAAATGGTAAAAATGGAAGACTTTTCTAGGGTTCCGTACCAAAATGATAAAAAGGTACCCTTAGTGTGCGTCCTAAGTGACGGCGCACCGCGCAAGCGGAATGAACGGCGCATTAAATAAATGTTCGAAACGTTTGAATTTTGATATCGACATAATTAAAACCAAAGTAAAATAAACGAAACACTAAACACGCGCGTACGCGTCAACTTTCCCGCGTGCACTAAGGACAGGTATCGACGGTAAAGCCACGGTAAAGCCGTTCCGCAAACCGCAATACGCTCGTGCGCCGTCACTCAGAACGCACACTTAGTGTCTAAACACACTATGCTAAAGATACGCGACCGAAGTTCGGCATGATTACGCCTGCAATGCTTTTTAAATTACCCGAGACACACCAGGCTGAAATTACGTCGCGTTTTACCTATATAAAAAACATAGACGCCGAACGTCAATCGCGTAACTTCGGCATGGTGTGGCGCCACACTTAGAGCGTCTGTTCACCGCCGCCGTCACCGAGAACGAGATGACGTTGCCGAAGTAGCGATACATACATTACTATGACCGCGTGTACACCGCACGTCCCTCATCCAAGCGCCGTCATCTCGGCCACCAAGATGTTAGTAGTTCGGTGCTACCGCTAGAACTCCGCCGAGATCGTGACGGACCGAAATGCCGGCAATACAAAACGCGTCTGCTCTTGTCCACTACATCCGAGATTGACCGTTGACGACGCCAGTGCATGGATTTTTGTCTTAGGCCTCATTTACGGAGACGCGGGGCGTCGCGTGCGGCGTGGCGTCTCGCGGTGCGTCGTACGATTTTTCTGTTTACTTCGCGGCGGCGCGTGCAGCGGCCCGCATCATCACACGCGCAAACATAAACATATGGCAATGTACGATGTTGTTTATGAAGATGCGGCGCGTGCGACGCCGCGGCCCCGCCGCGGTTGACGCTACGTTTTACAGTGGACGGAGAATTGCAGGAATAGCTGGTCGCAACGCTGCGTGCGCCGCCGCGATAAACGTCGCGTGCGACGCGGCGATGCCACCCACGGGTTCCGCCTGCATTTCAAGCAAACGCGTGTAAAATCGCTTCTCCGTAAACGCTCTCATATAACGCCATATGTTTGAATTCAGTGCGGGCCGCGCCGCACAACACGACGCGGACGCTCCGCGTCTCCGTAAATGAGGCCTTAAAGCGTTTGTCCACCGCTGCCGTCACCGAGAAACGAGATTATTTCGGACCGAGTTCGGAACGACGCACGTGACGACGACCGTGTGTCCACCGCGACCAATCTCGGTGGTTCCCAACAACTACTCTAAGTGTGCGTCCACATTGCCGGCCTAGTGCGGTTGCGACGACGGGCGCGAAATATCAAACATATGAAACCGTCGCTTGCGTCCATAGTGAAGTGACTTAGGCGAACGCCTAGCGCGACGGGCTCGAGCGAGATAGCGTGCGTAGTTTTCAAACGTTCCTATGCGCGCTTTATGGCCACACTACGCGCCTGGTCCGCAAGCGACCTAATGCGCGGATGGCGGGGGTATCAAACCGTTTCGGTTTTATCGCTCGGCGTCGGCGTATGTGCTTCTGTTTTTGTTTTGTTAAATATATGTATATCCTGACGTATTTATAAGTGTGATTCAATCTAAACTAGCTATATGGCAAAGTAAACATCTACACCACAGTAATCGCACAATAATAAGTTTTTTTTTAAGTGTCTGTATATCTTGACGTATTTATAAGTGTGATTCAATCTAAACCAGCTATATGGCAAAGTAAACATCCACACCACAATAATCGCACAATAATAAGAAAGTTATGGAGCGAATAAATTTAAAAAATCACCATTAACTCGTCTGCTTTTATTTATTTCGTGCACACCATCTCTTGTATTCAACACCAGCTCAATCTCCATCTCAAGATATGACTATCTAATAAAATACCATATCCTCGTCCATGGTTTGCAACACCTTAACGCTACAACGGCTCGCACGTCACTGTGGCCACCGCACGTCTCCGCCGTCGCGCCCGCCACAGGCCCTAGACACCGCGCGTTCAGTATGGACGCACACCTTTCGAACAAATTCCGCAACGCTGGCAGACACTGGCCCTGGCGGGCCCCGTCTACTATGCTGACATCTCTTTGAGGCGCGCGTGGAACACAACGCGCCGTCGACCCGGGCCAGTGTGTCTACTCCTTAAGCATGAAGTGCGTGGTTTCGGCCATAGTGGTCAATCAGACTGCACTAGACGGTACAGGGGCGGGCACAGGCACTCGGGTCTTGGCGTTTGCGTGTTCACAGTAGTGCCGAACGAGCTATCGTACGCACTACACGCGCAGTCACCTAACAGACGCTATATCACTGTGAACGATACGGGCAGACTGAGCCATTAGAAACACCCGCGCCACCGCGCACGCGCCCGCCTCATGCAGGCGCGCGACTCGCGGGCGCACTGTGAATGCAACTGGCGTCTACATACATTTGATTTACACGCGCCCGCGTTAGCACCCGCGCCGGCCTCCACTCTGAAATACGGCTTAGTTACGAGCGTATCCTACTCCCTATCACCTACGGACATACGATTATTTCGGGGCCCGAACTAAGAATAAATGACAACACGATTTGACAGTTGTCCCTACTACCATTGTGTTTTTGCCCGTCCGAAAAGTTGAACTTGACACTTGTTTTGTTCACTCCTACGTTTCGGACTACTAGGGACTGGAAGTTGTCCACAACATAATTAGCAACAAGGCGAGTCACAACATTAATATTTAATTATTATATATGTTAGTTATTAATAGTGATGACTATTATTGTGAGGTCATGAGTTATAAGGATAAATTAAAACAAAAATAAATCTGTTTATTTCTATTAATAATAACTTAGATTTTGAGGACAACTTGGAATCTACATTTCTAAGCTATGTATGTTTGTTATGTACTTAGTCGCATTCTTTTTAACCTCCGACGCAAAAAGAGGGGTGTTGTAAGTTTTTTTTTTCATAAAATTGAGGTTAGAATCGTTTCTGATGGCATGCGGATAGCGTACAATATTATCAATCCCTTTAGGGGTTGAAAAATCGGGTAAAATGTTATAAAAACGAATGACATTGATACATATCATAGTTGGACCCTCTGAGAACATGCATAAAAAACGTCATCCGTTTTTAACAAATTTTTTTACGATTTTTGAAATAAGCGAGTGAAAAATCGAAAATTTTCACCAATTCAACCTTTAATTTCGCAAAAACCGTCTAGCAGAAACGGATGACAATTTTTTTGTAGTATCTCTACACAAAAACAAGAAGTTTCCTCAAAGACGCAACCGGTTGTAACACGATATATATTTTTTCGATTTTAAAAAAGCCGTTCGCGCTTACCGTCCATACGTTTCGGATGCCAATTTTTTATTATTATTTTTTTTTTTCTATTAGACTGCTGTAGGTCGTCCTAGGGGACGGTTTCTACGTAACCGGGCAGTTATTGGCGAGACCTGAAGGGTCTCCAGCCAATGGGGGGGAGTAAAATACTTAACCTAAGCTAACTACTTGTAAACTAACATCATGACTACCTGCAACAACAGCACTAAGGGCGACCCCTAGTGGGACTCGGACCTCGGCTTAGGGCGTTGCTGGCGTGGACATAGGGGGGGGAGACAGCTTGATGAGGGCTGAATTATCGGTGTGACTGCGGACTCTGAAGAGATGACCGGCTCTACGACGGGAGACCTCGGTGGATTGTGATCGGCGGCGGCGGGACGTCGCGACGGGCCTCGTCGGCGAGGACGGTATGCCGGACGGCGGCGGACGTTGTGTAGTGTGCTGGTCGATTTACTCGCCTCTTGGAGGAGGGTTATTTCGTCATCGGGTTCTAAAAGTGTGTGCCTGGGACGGCGAACTTTACTTATGAGAGAGGGACTGTAGTCGGCCGCTACGGAGACTAGGGGGTTCGGATAGAGGGGGGCAGTGTCGAACTAACGCTTGGAAATGCGTTTGAGGTATTGCCTGATGGTTGGCATTTTTAGATCGAGGTGGAGTTGGACGTTACGCATGAACCACGGGGCAGCCGCGGCTCTGCGCAGCACTCGATTCTGGAGGGTTTGGAAGGATTTGAAACGCCAAGGCTTAACGTGTGCGAACACGACGCTAGCGTAAGTCAAGATGGGGCGGATGCCCGTCACGTAGATTCTCAGCTTATTTCTAAGTGACAATTTACTGCGTGCTCTAAGGATGGGGTGGAGGCGACCGACAGCGAAAGCGGCACGAGCGCGCACCGCTTTGATGTGGCCAAGCCACGTTTGGGAACGTCGCTGGTGTACAGCGTGAACAGAAGGGTTTTTAAACAATAGTGAGTACGCGTACTTTAATGCTACCGCCTTTCAATTCGGTTTCTAAACTTTTTTTTTTACATTTTGACCCCACCCTTTTTCTCCGATTCCGTCCATTTTGGGGTTATGAGGTACTAGACAAAAAAGTTTCCAAATTGCCTCAGGAACTCAAATACCAAGAGTCATCCGGTTGCTAATTTCAGACTGAAATTACGCACCATTGCTTTAAATGTCTAAACACACTATGCCGAAGATACGCGACCGAAGTTCAGCATGATTACTCCTGCAATGCTATTTGAATTACTGACGACACATTATGCCGAAATTACGTCGCGTTATAGCGTACAGCCGAACTTTGGTCGGGCGTAAGTTCAGCGACAATTCGGCGGCAACGTATTCTGTAGAGCACACATTATACGCGACCGAAGTTCGGTTAGGTTACCGACGAAGATCCGGGGTGGGGAGCAGCGGGAGGCAGGCATGCTGCGCCCCGCGTGTCCGCCCACAAGTTTGCGCAATTGAATTTCTGCCGCGTAAGTTCGGCACTTATGGTGTGTCATATCAGCCGAATACGCACTCCACAATTATTCAGTACTCCCGCTAGTAATAATAATGTTTCCGAAAACAATCCGTTGTCCAGAATGTGCAGTCATGTGCAGAATGTGCAGATACAATAATGCTCTAGAGTAGACTTGTTTTTTAACAGTTTTAACGAATTTAGAAATTCTTTGCATAAATTGTAATTAACTTCTCCATATTACATAATGTATAATTACTAAACTTGAACTGTCTTTATAAATTTAACCTTTACTGTCACTAATGAAGCATTGAACGTTATGTACGGTAATAATTGGACTTCAGATTTATGTATTGTATATTGTCGTAGCTGTGCTGAATTGTATTAGTCTGTAGTCTGTCTCTGTACTTACTTATTGAAATAAAATAAAAATACGTCGGAATGTAAAATCAGCCGCGGCACTTCGGTCGCGTATCTTCGGCATAGTGTGTTTGGACACTTACAGACAAAGTTGTAAAGTGTCATGTGCCTGCAATGTCACCAGCACACATGCCCTTCAAACCGGAATAGCAATGCTTAGCAGCAGAAATCGTCGTATCCTACGAATAGGGGCGTAACTGCATAATAACTACTTCTCAGGAGACACTTTTTTGTGTTTAAATCAATTAAATATGAACAAATATGTATTGGTGATTTCATATAATGTGTATTGGTATCTTAAAGTTCGGCTAGGATTATTTTCAACTAGCTTTTGCTCGCGGCTTCGCTCCCGTTAATTTACGGATCCCTAATTTTTTGATCCCAAAATATAGCCTATAGCACTCAGGGATAACGTAGCTTCCTATTGGTGAAAGAATTTTTGAAATCGGATGAGTAATTTCGGAGATTACCTCCTACATACAAACAAACAAACAAACAAACAAACAAATTCTACCTCTTTATAATATTAGTATAGACTAGCTTTTGCTCGCGGCTTCGCTCCCGTTAATTTACGGATCCCTAATTTTTTGATCCCAAAATATAGCCTATAGCACTCAGGGATAACGTAGCTTCCTATTGGTGAAAGAATTTTTGAAATCGGATGAGTAATTTCGGAGATTACCTCCTACATACAAACAAACAAACAAACAAACAAACAAATTCTACCTCTTTATAATATTAGTATAGATTTATTATGAATTAAAAATCTCGTTTATTGTATTGTAGATGTTAATCAATGGCAGCACTGATCGTGACAGTCATGACGTAGTCTTAGGCCATTGCGGGAAGAGAATACCTGGCGTAGCATATTATTATATACAGGGTGGAAAAAATCAATGGGCCCTGAAGGGAAACCACTTTAAATCCTTAAGATAGACTATTTCACCTGAAGGAAACATTCCTTTATTTTTAAAAAGAAACCAAACTGCATTCACAGATTTCTCGACAACCTTACCTAAACCGGGAATCGAACCATCTAAAAATTCAAAAAATTAAACACTCGCTATTTTATATTGTCAAATGGAACGTTCTATTTTTAAACTTTTCGTCAGAACGCCTCGTCTAAAGCCTGGCGTCGACTACAGCCGAAACGCGTCGAATCGAGTCGAGTCGCATTTGTTCCGTGTGAGGCGAAACGGTCAGTAATGGCACGTCGTTAAAACATAAATTCGCGTGACAAGCGATGCGCGCGAGTGATACGACTCGGCGCGTCTCTGCTCGTCGCTGATCAACGCAGTTTTATAGTAAATGTATAGGAGGCGAATTATTGCGGTTCTATTCGACTCGACTCGGCGAGCCTAGTGGACGCCAGCTTTAAGAGGGAAATGTGCATTGAATTATTATTACCAATTAAACGATTTTCTTATCTAAGTCTTCAACAAGGTACTTAGAGATAAATTAGCAAGCTTGTACTTCATAGAATGTCTATAAAGGTAAGGGTTAAAAAAAAAGTGGCTTTTACTTATTAAAAGTGAACAGTTCTAGTCTAAGTAAAGTTGATTAAAGCCCTTGTGTACCTACTAAATATTAGATTTAATGGATATCTTGTACGACAAATGAGTGTAAGACCTAATGTTTCTTGGAGAAATTTTATCTTTAACATTGACTGTATCGACTAGTGAAATAAAATAGCGAGTATTTTTTTTTTAATTTTTAGCTTGTTCGATTCCCGGTTTAGGTAAACTTGTCGAGAAATCTGTGAATGCAGTTTTGTTTCTTTTTAAAAATAAAGGAATGTTTCCTTCAAGTAAAATAATCTATCTTAAGGATTTAAAGTGGTTTCCCTTCAGGGCCCATTGATTTTTTCCACCCTGTATATAATTGTATAGATAAATTATCTTTTTATTTTATACGTATTTTGTCCCTTAAATCCTTATTCTCTGTTGTAAGTTACTTTATGCCTTTTATCTGCGGAAATGTCGAGGTCACAATCGCCTTAATGTCATTTTTATATTTTTCTATTTATTTTTATGTCATAGGAATTTGTGTATAATAACTATTTTACCATTACTGGGAACATGTGAATGTAGTGATTATAGAATTCCAATATTTTATTCGAAACAAAATCTGAATTTTATTAATCTATTTGTTTTTTTTTCCGCCGAATAATGGCAGAACGGCGCTAGCACGCTCTTCCCGCGCCCACGCGCCCCCACTACTTGCGAAGAAAGAGGGCGCAACCTGGACTGAAAACCTGATTATTTGATAACCTGTACCGTTTTTAATTGTTTTGTTGAACTGGTTATATGTGGTATGATGAGCAGAATTGAATTATGCAATAAAAGAAGAAAGCCCCTATGTTCGTTAGGGCACTATTCGTAGGATACGACGAAATATGTATGGTGGTAGAAATTCCCCGGACGAACGCTTTCTTAAGGACTTCTATTACTACATTTACGGGGTAATAAGATGATCACTTTGCTAATTAACAACATTTCAAAACTGACACGACCGGCGCGACCTAACAAAAATACCGTTTCTTTATTTTCGTGTCCTGAGTTCAAATATATATTTTTTATATTTATTCATTTCCTCATTTCTGAGAAAAAAAATGAAAATCAGAAAAACATGTGATGACGTCACATAACCGGTGGAACGAGGAATTACCTTCCCCTATGCGTTCCAATGTTTTAGATGAAAACATTTAATGTCAAACAAGACATGCCAATGTCACTTATGAAGTTAAACAAGACAAGTGTTATATGACAGTGACATCTAACTAACAGTTTTTTGACGGCTCACAGTGAAGCAAAGGTTAGATCGCCATTCCACCGTATGTATGACGTCATTTGGCGCATACGTCTTTTTAGAATACGCCGAATTTCAAAATTGAAATTATGAATGAAAAGTACATAATTTCGAAAAACGGAAAAAATACGGGTGCTCTGGATTTGGATTTACTTTTATATAACGTAATAATACGTGCAGGTTAAAAATATGAAATGTTGTCAATTGTACACGGTATTAATATTAAACGGTACTGTTCAGTTTCGTCAAGGTTTTTACCGGGAAAAAGATGGTGCACGTTTACGGAGGCGATGACTAACTTCATTGGAATACAAGTATGCAAATAAGTACAATATCTAGCTTTAATTCCACCAAACAAGATCGCTAGTTTGGATGCAGTATGCAGTATAATTAAGTTAAATTAATTAATATAATTGCGCGTGACAATGTAAACAAAAAAATAAGTTACAATAATTATATTATTTTAAGGCGCTTCCCCCACCGAAAGTGGCGCCACTTCAGAAAAAAAGCATTATTTCTGTCAACACACAACATATTGAAATTTCGTACGTACAACATTTTGGTCAAGTATTGTAGAAATTTTCGAACTTCAAAAAACAACACTTGACACCCTAGGTTAGAAGTTTTAGTAATTAATGCTAAAAACGGCCGTTTTTGGTACTTATCGCAAAAACTTCGAATCCAGAAGCTCTAGTGTTGATATTTGGTGTTCGAAAATTTCTACAACACTTGACTAAAATGCTGTACGTACGAAATTTCAATATGTTGTGTGTTGACAGAAATAATGTTTTTTTTCTGAAGTGGCGCCACTTTCGGTGGGGGAAGTGCCTTAAGGAAACATCAATAATTTGAAGTAAGCCGAACTGTCAAAGTCAACTGACAGATCCAACATTCAACACTGTCAATTACTTTTGCTGAAGACAGCTCCGTGGACGGGCGCATCACTTACGTATCGTATTCAATTATTATTTTGTTGTTAAGTGAGAAATACCAAAATCAATAATTGTTATAAAGTTTTTGTTTAATTATTAAATTCACTATATTTGAACTAAATTGTTTTATTTGCTTTTATTATATTATTTAATAATTATCAATATTTTCAACTTAAACAACAAAAAACAACAAATAAATCCCGAAATCCCAAATTTAATTAATCAGACTCCTTATCGTTGTGTCCATGTATGAATGGCTCGAATCACTTTCATTATCTAGTAGTAGTAAAAATATCGTAAGAGATTTCTTCATTATATTTATCACGTGTATAACGAGATAGTTCGGACCACATGAATAAATAAACCGAACAGAATGAAAGCTTCCTAAAAGAGTTCAAAATTCTTACTTACTTTCATAGGGCTGTCTACTATTTCATGACCGTAAGTTATGTACCTAGTAATAGAAAAGGCCAAATGAAATCTTACTAAGACGGCCTACAAATACTTTGGTAGATACTATTCTACAAACCTACTAAAACAAAAATACGAAACAAATAATACGCCAACATAATTACTTACAAATAATAATTCTTATGGGAAAGCCGTCGTCTTAGAGTGCGCGCAAGATAAGTCTGCGCGCGGCCGAAATCGGAACTAATCATGGTCCACCAAAGTGTGTGCTGTTTTATCAATTTTGATAGTAGAACTACCTGATTGTAGGAATATTTAACGGGAAAATTATGTTTAGCGATAAAAAAGTTAAGCTTAAAAAGCGGTAATTTGAACTTTTGCGATCATGGCAACGTTTAGCACGCCCTCAGTCGCGCGCAGAGTTATCTTGCGCGCACTCTAGTTATTTTGGATATTATCTACTCGTAACTAAATATTCTGTAATAAGCATTAAACATGTGTAGGTATAAGTAGATATAATTAACTGACAAGATCCTTTGGCAATACAAAATAAGAAGTCTCCTTGTTTTTCCTACCATTATTTGTACACATACACACAGTACAACAGTTTGGCATCTTTAAAAACAATTAAAATAAAACGTCCGCGTCTCGTACCTCTGCCGCTGCCGGTGTGACACCCCTTAACTTTGTCCGCGTACTGAGCCGCCTCAAACCGGTTTGTACGGGAGCGGGCGCCGGCGCACTCCCCGCGCGCCTTGTCAGTGACAGTCACGCACACATAAGCTGTGCGTGCAGTAGTGTACCTACGCACGGCGTTTAGTATGAAGCTTTCATTCTGTTCGGTTTATTTATTCATGTGGTTCGGACACGTCGTCATTGTCAACCCTCCCGTGCCGCTCCCATACCTCAGGCACTGCCACAGTTAAGCGCTAGACGTATAGTGAGGGGATCAGAGATGAAAAAAAAAAGTTTTTTTATAAAACTGATTTATTCAGTGTAGTTAGTTCGGCCACACAACACTTTCTATCCAGGGTACATAGTTGGCTACCCTGGTGTAAATGCCAGGCTCCCCGAAGCCACAAGCTTTGCCAAACGATGTGACTCCCACCACAGTGTACATACAGTGGATCTTTTGACTTTTAATCTGAATTGGACCGCCGCTGTCACCCTGAAATCAAAAAAGAAAAAAAAATACTTTTTGAAACTTGGTAACTAAACTGGGATACAACGAAACTGATAATTGTAGTAACGAAACTGGTATCGTAAAGCATTGTACACATGGAATAAAATGTACCTTTTGAAACTTGTAACTAAAAATTAAACTAAATTTTTTAATGAACTTTGTAATGAGTTCTCACTTTTTTTTCTGTTTGACTGCTGTAGTTGGTCCTAGGGAACCATTTCTACGTAACCGGGCAGTTATTGGCGAAACCTGAAAAGTCTCCATCCAATGGGGGGGGGGGCGGGAGTAAAATACTTAACCTAAGCTAACTACTTGTACTACACTAATATCATGACTACCTGCAACAACAGCACTAAGGGCGACTCCCAGTGGGACTCGGACCTCGGCTTCGGGCGTTGCTGGTGGGGGCTTAGGGGGGGATGTATTTGGGGGGGGGGGGCAACGGTTGATTTTGGGAGGTTGTACAGCAACCAATAGAGCAGAACAATAGAAACAAAAATTCAACCGTTTGGCAGTAGCCCGCCAGGCACAAGACTCCGCCTGATTGGAGGATCCTACCATTGGTTGGAGGAACACCACACTTCGTTCCTACACACTATTATTACTCGTTTCACTTTTGTAGCTGTTGGTTTTCCTATGAAAATAAATAAACTGAGAGATAACGAAAATGATAATTGCAGTAACGAAACTGATATAGTAAATTATTGTACACATGGAATAATTGATATTACACTATTGGTTCCTCAAAAATGTCATTAAAGTCAGACTTTGGTTAAAACATGAAAATAAATCATAACTCGAAAACTACAAAAAATCGCGGAACATACATGGGAGTACTTCTAAGGCCGCTTGTACACGCTAAGAAATTTCACCGCGTCTACTATAGATAGGACCAATTTATCATGTACACGACAAGAATTTTGTCGAATCTAGGCACGAAAACTTCTCGTGTCTACTGCAGACAAGACGAATAGGAACGTGTAAACGATAAGATTGTTTTCGGGCAGTTGTGCGTCTGTCCACGCAAACAAACGTACAAAAACTACCTGAACCACCTTACCCTACCCCGCCCCCCACCGCACCGCAGCAACGTTCACACGTCGTGTCTAGCGCAGGCAAGATTATTTTTTTCTTGATCAGCGCCGAAGTAGTGTACACAGTTCGTGTGCAGAAACGACACGAATTCTTGCATAGGCCCGGCGACTTTTCTTAACGTGTACAAGCGGCCTAAGTGTACTCTACCTCTGGTTTACCTCTTACCTCTAGTTTGACACGTTTTACCTCTAGTTTGACATTGAATCGCAATTATTAATGTTAATTTAATTCTATTATTATTTCTACACGAGGCTGTAAAATGTGAGGACCATGCAGCGTATAGTGTTACACTTTCATTATTAATATTTGGCTGCCTATTGTCTATCGGTATGAGTCTGTCATGCTCACTAAAATGTCTTGCTGATGGTGGCGTTGTGCATCGGGTCGTTGAGTTCCCTGCAACATGGTTGAGCTGAGCGACGCCGATGCATGCGTCATGCTCGTGAACGGGTGCTGTCTGTTGGGACTGGTCAGCTCGTAACTGCTATGGCAATCATTTTAAAAGGCTAACTTTCTCATTGCTTTTCATGTTGTTAACTGCATGTACATTAATCTGCATTGTTCTCACATTACTACAATGAAAATTGTCAACCCATTTAGTTTTTTTAAAAGAGTGTCTATGGAGTTTCTTGCCGGTTCTTCTCCAAAGGACCTACTACTTGGAACCGAGCACCTAGTGTTGACCTTTTGAAAGCACCAGGGATCTGGTCTACTTGAAATAAAAACTATTTGACTTTGACTTGACTTTGACTTCCGCTTGACACTACTTTCTGGGACTCGGTGTATAAGTACCTAGAATATCGCTAGTCCATGACTGGACACATTGTATACGTATGACTCAAATTTTTGGGACTCTTGTAAAGGGCTTGTTATACTGGATGCGTTCTGCGTCCTCCGGTCCGGTCAAATCGAACGCAGCCCGCATCCTATGTGAACTTCATGGTCAGGGCAACCGGTCAGTGATCCGGGCACGGTCAGCGATCTGACGGGCAGGGCAAACAGCGGCCATTTTATATTTTATTGCGTGTAGTTGTGTTTGTATCGATTTTTTGTGTTCGGTAAACATCAAGTATCGATGTTCAGCTATTGGTGTCATTATCGATGTCATCATTGATGTTTTTGCAACATCGATCACCCCTGTGAACTGCCCGAACCGCCGCCCGTCGCCCGCCGCCCGCTGCCCGTCTGCCCGCAACCGGGCAGCCCGCTACCTTCCCACCCCGACCGCCTGACCGGTGCGTTCCCTACGTTCTTTGCTTGTGCTTGCATAGTCAGATCGTAATTACATAAAATATACAACCTACCTTATTTTTACTTTTTACGAAAACCGAGACACCCCAACAAGATTTTCATCAGAACTGCCTGAATATGTGATTTTTTTAGTAAATCTCCAAGTTACATCGTAGTTTATGTCGCGTTAAGTTACCCTGGTAAAGTGTGAAATGTCTGAGATGTGCTATGCAGGGGTTGTCTAATACACGGAAACTGAGCGAGCGGACCATCTCAAACCTCAAGGTGTCTATTTCCGTCAACTGTTATGGGTAGAAACCTACTAAAACAAAATTGAAAATGAAAAAAAAAAATGTGGTTTAAAAACTATGTCAATCGATTCTCCTAGTGATTCTGAACAAACTAGTTTCACGTTTAGTATGTATTAAAACTAAGCTTGTATACAGGCTGTAAGGGTAAACACCGTTATCCTTGAAACCAGTGGTGTGGTTTCATTTATAGAACGTAAAATCAGTGAAAAATAACAAACTTTTTTTTATAAAAATTTTAATTTTTCCTCAAAGGCATTTCACCCTATCCGCGGGGGCTACAAGCTACGGGAGGGGGCGCGGGGAACTCGCCGCGTGGCCCGACGCACGGCCCCGCACAGTTCACTACCCCAGTCAGTCAGCTGTCTCGCTAGCGAGTGCGTGTACGGCGCGTCGTAGCGCCGCCGCGCCGCTCATTTCTCGCGCGTGTATACTTTTTTTTTTTTTACTCGGTCCTCTGTTTTTATGTTCACGTCAACTACCCATGGTTTGAGAGATAACGGTGTTTACCCTTACATGCTGTATAAAACGCAAATGGTGTTCACATAGGATGCGGGCTGCGTTCGATTTGACCGGACCGGAGGAAGCAGAACGCATCCTGTGTGACAAATCCTTAAAGCTGTAGGTACCGGGCAAGTATCCTTATGTTGGTTTTCAGACTCGTCTGGATCCGCTCCTCTGTCTCCGTAGCACATCTGAGTCTTGGCATCGAAGCCTTGCAACAGGTAAGGCTGTGGCGTAAACTTCCGTGAACACTCAGCCGTTGAGAATTTGCTTAAAATCACCTGAAACATGAAAAAAGTATCAGAAAATGGTGTCGTACTTTCTAGCGGTGACATGACTTCATACGAACTTCAGTGTAATGTCTAAAATATGTACGAAATAGTACGCTAAATAACAAAAAAAAATACTATAAAGACTTCGCAGAAAACAATAATCGACGTGTCACCGCCAGGAAGTATTCTTTCTAGCGGGCCCTATATATTTCACTAAATAGTATTCCACTTTTAGACTTTGTTATGGGCCAAGAGAAATGTACGGAAATTGTACGTCCTAGTGACTAAGAAATTCCCAGAAAGAGCTATAAATCAAATTTGTAAGGACAAATTTCAATTTTTCTCGTAACAACAATGAAATCATCTAAGTAAACAAATTACTACTATATGACTACTACGTTTTCTTTTTATACCTGAAGCAATGTTTATCCGTAAAAAATGTACAGAAATTGTACGTTCAAGTGACCAGGAAATTCCCTGAAAAATCTATAAATAACCTTGCTTCAGGTATAAAAAGGAAACGTAGTAGTCACAATAATTTGTCTACTTAGATGATATCATTATTGTTACGAGAAAAATTGAATTGTCCGTACAAATTTGATTTATAGCTTTTTCAGGGAATTTGTTATGTCACTAGGACGTACAATTTCCGTATATTTTTCTTGGCCCATAACAAAGTCTAAAAGTGGAATACTACTTAGTGAAATATATAGCGCCCGCTAGAAAGAATACTTCCTGGCGGTGACACGTCGATTTTTGTTTTCTGCGAAGTCTTTATAGTACATTTTTTATATTTAGCGTACAATTTCGTACATTTTTCGTACATATTTTAGACATTACACTGAAGTTCGTACGAAGTCATGTCATCGCTAGAAAGTATGACACCAGAAAAAGGGTGTTAAAAATAGCCTTTTCCCTACTATGTTGTGTCTAGCTTCCAGTGTAACCAGATGCGGCGGAATACTAGTATTTTACTTGACTTCTAGTAATTGTATAAAAAATAGTTCTTAACTGTCGCATTAGGGTAAAACCTGTAATGATAGTTTAATTTTTTACAAAATAAATACAGATTAAACATGACAAAAGTCGATAAAAATATTTTTCATTACTCATACTCGGAAAATAGGTCTGAAGTTGCCTGAGGAGCGGGTTGAAAGTAATACGTTTCAGCTCTAGGGATCGTTTTCAACTGACAGCTGTCAAATTATAAAAAAAAACTAGTTCCACATTTCTATTGAACCATGTTCCAACTTTCTATACAGCCACTCAATTACAGCGCGATATAAAATTGTAATAACATAAAGTTAAGTATTTTATATAAATATAGAATATATTTTTTTAAATAACTATTAGTTTAGTTTCAACTATTTCTTTAAAATATCATAGTTTTGTTAAATTAAATTATTTTTTTCAATGATGAAAATGAAAAATAGTTACTGAATAGCTGGACGGCCCCAGAAAAAAAAACAAAAAAAAATAATTTTTTTCTTTGGCTAATTCATGTTTTTATTTTTATTTTCCTTGTATTCGCAATGAAAAGCACAGTATTTACCTCGGGTTAAGTTTTTTTTTTTTAATAAAACGTTGCCCCACACTAAGATTTCTCTTGTATCGTGGGTGCGTTTACCGACACAAATCTCACAAACAAACGCCCAGACCCGAAACAACCATCTGTAGGCCATACAAATTTTTGTTCCGTGTGGGAATCGAACCCACGACCCGTAGCGCAGAAGCCAATCGCTTAGCCACTGCACCAAACGTGTCGTCAAAAAGTTATTTAGTCCCTCGAACTATTGACGCCCCCGCTACGGTCGGGCGCCAAACCCCGCTTCGGGACTAAATAAGTTAGTTACTTTCACCCCTAGGGTAACAATGTACCAGTGGCGAAGGCTCCATACAACTCGATTCCTATCGGCTTCCCTTTCGAAACGAGTAGTTAGTGGAATTCACGCATCACACTTGAACAAGGTAAGCATTTTTTGGTCCGGCTTCCCTTTTAAGAAAATTCACCCATCGCCACTGCAATGTACTATTGACGAATACCTTCTGTCTTGTGTGGTGCCGAACTTAAAGAACAGCACTACCCCATCACTTTCCGTGGGTGTCGTAACAGGCGACTAGGTAGGGATTCACTAGAGCAGTCTTTCTCAAAGTGGGCAATAACGCCCCCTTGTGGGCACTAGAGGCATACAGGGGGGCGGTAAAGGGCGGTAAAAGTAATGATTGCGATTGTGATTTTTAAGATGTGGTAAAGTTAAAAATATTAGGGGGCGCTAGAAAATAATTGATGATTCTCAAAGTGGGCGGTAGATGAAATAAGTTTGAGAACCTCTGCACTAGAGGATGGGCAGCAGCGTTCTCTGAGTACTTTAACAACCATACTGCGATCGACAACCCGCCTGCCAAGCGTGGCGATTACGCAACCCTCCCCCCTTTGGGGGACGCCTATGGGCCTGTCCACATCTGCACGTCACTACGTCGTCAACGTGGAACGGTGCGGTAACGCGGCACGGTGCGTTGACATAACGTGCAAATTTACGTTACTGTATAGTAAAAATGCACGTCAGGATCATTGTTAGATTTATCGTTGACCATGTAGATCCTGAATTTTAATAAGAGAAACAGTGAGGTTTTATTTAAAGCATCGGAGCACATAGACGGCGACTAACTCGCGGACGTGGAGAGCGCGGGCGGAGCGCATATACGTGTGCGCTTGCGGCTAGAGGCGGAACGTGTTACGATACAGTAACGTAACTGTAATGTAACAGACGGCCCTAGGATCTCCTGAGAGCACGTCTGCTACACCAGTTGTAAAGAATGTGTAGAGCATTCAATACCTAGTACGTAAATAACAAAAAAATAGAAATGGTTAGAGAAAAGAGGCAGGACGGCGTCACGTCCCTTGCAGCAGTCAGCGAGTTCCTTCTTGAAGTTACGGCGTTCGCCAATGGCCCACACAGCCATTTGACAGAAACCGGCGGCAGCAAGCGCGTATTGACGGCTAGATACACGGCGAGAGTGCTTAGGCAGCACAGTCCCAGCGTCGTGCAGGCACATTTCTGGTGATGCGCTTCCTATTAAACAACGTTGCTATAGACTATCTCCTCAAAAACAAGCAGCTTTGATCAATGAAGTCGATAAAATGCTTGAGCTTAAGGTTATCGAAAGATGTGATAGTCCTTGGTTGTCACCAGTCATTATAATCTCAGGCGAGAATTTTGCACGTTATGTCAACGCACCGTGCCGCGTCACCGCACCGTTCCACGTTGACGACGTCGTGATGTGGAGATGTGGACAGGCTCTTAGTCCAGCAGTGGTCGGCTTCCGACTGAATGATGATGATGAATACCTTCTGTAAGACATCAGCAACAGATTCCGAGGTATTGTACTGAGTCAAGCCCCAGCCTGTGGCCAGAATCCGTGTGTCGTCCACCTCGTCACCGGTGTGAATACAAGCAGGAACCGTGAACTGATCCAGTTTTATCCTGAAATATTCAAACAATAATTATAATTAACCCCTCTGGGAAAGGCGTTACCTCACAATGAGATTAATGTAACACCAGAGGGAACATTAGACTAGCTTTCTACAACCCCATCATATAATAAAAAATGTGTCATGAGGTCTACTGAAAAGCTTACAAACCGCAGGGCAGCTTGTGGCGAGCTGTTGGTGAGTGGTGACACTGCGTACCTTATTGCCTCAGGGAGTCGGTCAGGGCCTCGTATGCAGTTTGCCTTTATTGACTGGCTGGAGTGGAACCCCAAGAGTGCCCGCAGGACTCTCAACTCTGGCTTGCCTTTATCGGCCGGCCAGAGGGGGGCCGCCAGAGCTATATGCTCGGGGGTGGAAGTGTCTAAAGGCGTAATAGCGGGGAAATCCACTCTGGGTCTCTAAGACCCGCGACGACGAAACCGGGGCCACACCTCTCTACCCCTCTAGCCGCTCAAATGTTTGTTGCCCACTTCACCTATGTACTGGTGGCTTTACAGGGGGCCCAGCTAATGAGCTGGCGAGTCACCGTCTGCCAATATATTTCAAACTAGCTGTTGCCCGCAGCTTCGCTTGCGTGAAATTTTACATTATAGAATACATACATTATAGAATTTCTGACCAGTAACCTAAATATTGAATTCCATGTTTCTTACTTCAAAAGTACCAGATTTCTCATACAAACTTACAACACTTATTTCACCCCCTTAGGGGTTGAATTTCCAAAAACCCTGAAACACGTGTACGTTTATTTCTGACCAGTAACCTAAATATTGAATTCCATGCTTCTTACTTCAAAATTACCAGATTTCTCATACAAACTTACAACACTTATTTCACCCCCTTAGGGGTTGAATTTCCAAAAACGCTCAAATACGTGTACATTTACTCCTAACCAGAAACCTTAATACTTAATTTCATGCTTCTTACTTCAAAAATGACGGACTCGCATACAAACGTTAATCACCCTTTTCACCCCCTTAGGGGTTGAATTTCGGGAAATCCCTTCTTAGTGGATGTTTTCGTCACGTAAGGAACCTACTGTCCAAATTTCATATTTCCAGCTTTAGTGGTTTAGGCTCTGCGTTGATGAATCAAATGTCAGTCAGTACCAGTCTCTTTATATATAAGAAGATTTAAGCTTGAAAGGCAGACGCCGTTTTCTTCCGGCAATAGAAGTTATCCAGTCAGTGGTGAAAAATATCTGGACTATGGGGAGGGGTGTTAAGTGTAACACCCCTCCCCATAGTCCAGATATTTTTCACCACATTTTACAATAGTCTTGCACCCACCTGGGACGGTCCATGACTGTACTCCAATAGTGCGGCCGTGGATAGTCCCCGGTTGGTGCTCCATCCCATTTTAGATTAAAGAGGCCTCTGCGCGTTGGACCTGTGTCCCCCGTATGCCTTCCAAAGGACCGGACATCTTCCGCACGGAAGATGAGCCGTGATTCCCAAAGATAATTATAATTATATTAATGCTGAGAGGCATGTGTGTGTTACGCGAATGGATAGAATTAGAAATGAGTACGTAAGAGGAAGTCTGAAAGTGGCGCCGGTGACTGAGAAATTGTGTGGAAACCGGTTATCACGGTATGTGATGCGGAGGAATGAGGAACATGTTTACAAAGTTTTGAGTATGAATGTAGATGGTTATAAGAGTAGAGGAAGACCAAAGAAACGATGGATGGATAATGTAAAAGATGATATGACTAGAAAGAGGGGACTACTGAGATGACGACTAATAGAGATGTATGGAAGAAAAATACTTGCTGCGACGACAATGAATAAGTTGGGATAAGGGCAGGAGAATGATGAAATAACCCGGCCAAATTGTCGGGATTCGGCGATGGTTCGCGTCGTTCCCTCCGCTCTGTCGGTAAATTAGCACACATCAGTGGGTTTTGGATGGCAGACTGACAAGGCGCCTGCTGCGCCTGGACAGGAGCAGCCTGCGAATGGTGACTGGAACGATAACCGGACACTGCTCACTAAACAAACACTTCCACACTCAAGGCATAACGGACAGCCCTCTGTGCAGAGCATGTATGGGGGCCGAAGAAACGGACGCACACGTGCTCCTGGAATGCACAGAGGTCACCCGAATACGAGAAAAAACCCTTGGTGCACCGAAATCACTCGCAAATATTCTGAGCGGACTGAGAGCCCTAATCTGCTTCTGGAAGGAGGTGAGCTGGTTGGAATGATGGCCGCCATGGCCTACGTACAATGGTCCACTTAAAGGACTAAGTGCGGAAACCACATCTTCTAACATAGAGGGTTTTGTCGCGACAAAGTTCTTGCAACACTTCCGTGTTGATACGTGCCACGTCGGATGTCTTGTATTGTGGTGGAGTGGAGTAACGAAAACTCGAATTTATTGACAACTAGCTGACCCAGTGATACAAACACAAACATGGTGCCTAGATAAAGATAAAGAATAATTTATTTGGACACAGTACAAAGAGACACAACAGGTAAAAAATATGATTTAAATTAAAAAAAAGTCTTGGGTATGTGTCTCACAGCTGGACCAAAAATGTGTCCAGATCAGCTTAATGTCAAGCACTATAAGTACTTGACGCTGGTTTTCGTCTGAAACCTTTGTGCTCCACGGATGTCAGTCAGCGGTCATGCCCGTTCACTCAAACCAACATGTGTGTGTATATTTTGTAGTGTGTGTAAAGAAAGAAAATAAATAAACACGCAATAAATAAAGAACAATCTAAAAGTGTATGCAATATTAACTAATATTTAATATGGCAACATTTTGTTGCGTCGATATCGTCGCTCACGCAGGCTTATGTTATCTGTGCGCGCAACTGTCAAATAAGTATTAGATCGCATAATTAATTACGCATTAGATGTATTGGACTCGTTGTCATATGCACACACACATTGAAGACAGATGTTGGAGGGGCGTGCCATGTTATCGTAGTTGATTCAAAACCCTATGAAGTTTTGCCATATAATATGAAGTACTTTTTCTGTTACTTACTGTTTCTTAGTTTCAACTAAGGCGATATCATGGTATTTGTTTGGAGCATTGTACTTAGGATGTTTGATAATTCTCTTCACTTTATATAGCTTTGATCTGTCTGCTGTTTCGCTTCGTGTTAATGCACCAACGAGGGCGAAGTAAGGACGTCTGAAAAAAAAAAACATTTTAGAAATACCAAGAACCATAGTAGTTCGACGACACGATTGGCGCGGTGGATTAGGTTGCCGACTGTCCCATTTTAGTCGAGATGTCCCGATTTGAGACTCTTGTGTCCCGATCTGAGACATTTGTGTGCCGATTTGAGACTAATTCGTCCCGATTTGAGTCTTTTTTCTCGATTTGTGACTATTTCGCCCCGATTTGAGAGTATTTTTTCACGATTTGATAAACATGTGTCCCGCTTTGAGAGTGTCTCGATTTGAGACTCTCGTGTCCTGATTTGAGACTCTTATAACACAATTCTTTTGATACACTTTATAATTTGATATTCAAGAGCGGGGGGCCTCCTAACACAGGTTATTTTTTACTTAGAAGGAGGTCACTGTGTAGGATTTACTGCAAAAGTGTACAAGATTCTGAAATAAACCTTATTTTATTTTTCATTTTAATTTGCGACTGTTGTGTCCCGATTTGAGACTTGTGTCCTGATTTGAGACTGTTGTGTCCTGATTTGAGACTACTGTGTTCCGATTTGAGTCTTTTGTGCACCGACAATAGCCCTGGAGGGCTCTAAAAAGTTGATGGTGTGTGTACACCGCCAACTCGCACCGACACACAGTCGGCTATAAACGAACATTAACCGGTAACGCCCCGCCGTGTCGTCCCAGGACGACACCCGCTTCAAGCGACTTTGAACTCTAATTGTAACGCAAATTAGAGTTCAAAGTCGCTTGAAGCGGGTGTAGTCCTGGGACGACGGCGGGACTTTGGCGGGGCGTTACCGGTAAAAAAAAAAAACTTTATCTTGTTTGCGTTTAACCCTAGTCGCACCTCATGGTAAGAGCGGACACGGTTTAAAATGGAGCACACGAATCCAAGCAACAGAAATATAGAGGAATTCCCCTATACCCCTCTGGCTCTCACATACACAACAGTAGCTAGCCAGGCGGACCGTATAGATCCTACCACGTCGCGTGTTGTGTTTTGTATAATGTTACAACACGCGTCTATTATATAGAGGCAATCCCCTATACCCCTCTGGCTCTCACATACACAACAGTAGCTAGCCAGGCGGACCGTATAGATCCTACCACGTCGCGTGCTGTGTTTTGTATAATGTTACAACACGCGTCTATTATATAGAGGGACTCCCCTATACCCCTCTGGCTCTCACATACACAACAGTAGCTAGCCAGGCGGACCGTATAGATCCTACCACGTCGCGTGCTGTGTTTTGTATAATGTTACAACACGCGTCTATTATATAGAGGCAATCCCCTATACCCCTCTGGCTCTCACATACACAACAGTAGCTAGCCAGGCGGACCGTATAGATCCTACCACGCCGCGTGCTGTGTTTTGTATAATGTTACAACACGCGTCTATTATACAAGGTTAGTCGGAAAGGGGGTACTAATCCGAAGCCCACTTATAGTATCGCTGATGACTGTTTGAAAGCAAGTGTTAAAATTTCAAAATTCTATATATATTTTTTTAAATAAAATGATTTTTATTTTAGTTTTTTCAAATCTCTTAAACTATTGAGTTTTGGGAAAAGTTGTAGAACAAAAGTTATTCATTATTATGTGTTATTTAACACCCTTTCGGATTAGTACCCCCTTTCTGACTAACCTTGTATAGAAGGACTCCCCTATACCCCTCTGGCTCTCACATACACAACAGTAGCTAGCCAGGCGGACCGTATAGATCCTACCACGTCGCGTGCTGTGTTTTGTATAATGTTACGACACGCGTCTATTACCAGGCGTGCAGTGAGTAAGTGTTATATTCTAGCTTATGTAACTATGATAAAACTTACCCTCCATTAACATGGATGCAGTGCCCTGCAGTAAGGATGAAACGCTCACTTATAAGGGTACCACCACATCGCCATAATAGTTCATTAAAACTCTTTCCATAGCCAAGCATTACCTGCAGACAACGTAAGAGTTTTTTTTAAATATAATAGTTTGTCAGAGTCGTCACGCAGTGGGTGCCGGAAGACGGGCGTCGTCGCCGAGGGAGGCCTAGGAAACGCTGGCATGATGACATAGTGTGCGATTACAGTGGCGCGGGGCGGGTAGCGGGAGCGGGTTGCGGGTCGAGTGGGTGGCGGGTCAAGTGGAAAACGCACATTTCCATGGATGAACACAGTAGCAGCGGGGCGATTGAGCGGTCCGGACGTACCTACCTCGTGCGTGCATCAATATTAGACAAAACAATAGCTCTACAGTGAGGGCTAGAGCAGTTCGAAGTGACTTTACTGATAACTTTAATAATTATGACAATGTACTGGCGGCTTTTCAGGGGGCCCAGCTAGTGAGCTGGCGAGTCACCGTCTGCCAATATATTTCAAATTTAAGCTTGAAAGGCAGACGCCGTTTTCTTCCGGCAATAGAAGTTATCCAGTCCATTTAACACCCCCTCCCATAGACCAGTTTTATTTTTACCGTACTTCACAATAGTTTTGCGCCCACCTGGGACGGTCCATGACTGTACTCCAATAGTGCAGCCGTGGATTGTCCCGGGTTGGTGCCCCACCCCATTTTAGATTAAAGCTCTCAAAGGGGCCTCTGCGCGTTGAACTTGTGTCCCCGTGTATGCCTTCCAAAGGACCGGACATCTTCCGCACGGAAGATGAGCCGTGAACTGAAAGAAATGACAATGAAAATAACTAACAAAAGTTAATTACTATCAGAATCTCCGCTTTTTATTTTTATTTCTTCCCATAGTTGTTTAATTACTTGTCGATTCGAATGATTTGAATCACTAGATTCCACAAAGTTGGCCGAGCCAATACGGCACTTATTAAATCTTCAGTCGTCATCGACATGTCCGAACAAATCGAGCGGGAAACGCAAACTGACTTGCGTCCACCCGCCCCGCTCGCGACACCCGCTTGTCCCGCTGCGATTCCCGCTCGCCCGCGCCGCCCGCACTTGGTGCAGCTTAGTCGAAAGCTATGTGTTTGCGTTACCCGCCAGCGGATTCCGCTGCCACTGTAATTTCACACTTAAGTGTTCCACACTATCGTGGCGATTGCTTTTAGAAAAAAAAGGTCCCACTTTATATAAGCACTAGCTTCCAAATAATCTGGCATTATTATTATTATTTCCAATATCGCACGAGGTAGGTACGTCCGGACCGCTCAATCGCCCCGCTGCTACTGTGTTCATCTATGGAAATGTGCGTTTTCCGCTTGACCCGCCACCCGCTTCCGCTGCCCGCCCCGCACCACTGTAATCGCACACTTAGAGTCGTTTATGGGAGATTGACCAGAGAAAGCAATGCACAGGGATGAGTGGAAGGCTATGGGGAGACTTTGCCCAGCAGTGGGACAATGCAGATTGAATAAAAAATAAAATAACTTTAAAAAAAAGTCTTAATGAAAAACTAAAAAGGGTACAATAATTACCATATTATTAAACTAACAGTTTCAGAAGTCGGTGCAATTTTACACTGAACCAAATTGAAGGCACCGACTTCTGAAACTGTTAGTTTTATTACTTCTCTTACTTATACAATGTGTCCGGTTATGGACTAGCGATATTTTAGGTATAGTGTATTTGCGTACTAAAATAGTCGTTATATATAACGACTATATTAGTACTCAAATACATTATACACTAGGGTCCAATCCACTTATATTTTTTTGTTGAGATATTTTGTACGTGTGTACAAAAAAAGTCATATCTCTCAAAGTTTTGGTCCTACTGAGATAAAAGTAGGCTTATTCGGAGGCTTATAACGCGACATAATTTCGGCATAATGTGTCGTCAGTAATTCAAATAGCATTACAGGCGGAATCATGCCGAACTTCAGTCGCGTATCTTCGGCATAGTATGTTTAGACACTAAGTTATACAAAGGGTAGTATTACGCGGGTGGTGCAGTGAGGAAAAATAGATTGAGAAAAAGAATTGTTACCATATGAGGGAACTCGTATTGCGCTGAATTATTGCCTCCTATGATCAGTTCATCAGCATTGTGATGACAATAGTTACTCCTGGCGAAGTCACCTAGAAGAGACGCTCCGCGCTCACAGGGGTACACCAACTGTTCCTGATATTCTATGCACTCTGTTATGAAAATAAATTACTTTTTAACAAAAAATAAAACAGACTAAAAAAACGGAATATCCGATCTGTCCCCTCGTTGGTAACAAGGAGACAGATGAAAGAAAGAAATAAAGAAAATACGTTTATTTGCGGTAAACATGACGCAAAAAGAAAATAAACACAAAAACCAAAAAATAAGAAGGTTGAGGGAAACATGCGTCATATCCACGCAAAACGACTATCGCTCAGCATTATGCTGCGACCCTATGCAAGACAGAGCCCCAGCGCTGGTTTTCAGCAACAGCCGGCGCCGACGTAATGACGTCGTTCGGTGCAGCAAACAATTAGATCGAAAATCCAGACAGATCGAAACTTTTTCATTTCTATTTGTCCAGAAATAATTCGTTCGATCTGTCCGTTCGTCTTGGTCTCTTGGGGAATCTTTTGGGGAAAGTGGTACAACAAAAGTTACTCATTATTATGGGTACTTTAACACCCTTTCGGATTAGTACCCCCTTTCTGACTAACCTTGTATAAAGAAGCAAGGTTCAACAAGTCATTTTATAAAGTTTACTTTTTAACTAAATAGATGAATAAATCGAAACAGCAAATAATTAGGCTGGTTAGCAATTTATTTTTCATTACTCATACTCGGAAAGTAGGTTTGAAGTTGCCTGAGGAGCGGGTTGAAAGTAATTCTTTTCAGCCCTAGGGAGAATCGTTTTCAAATGACAGCTGACAAATTATTAAAAAAAAACTAATTCTATTTTCACATTTCTATTGAACCATGTTTCAACTTTCCATACAGCCAGTCAATTACAGCGCGATGTAAAATAGTAATAAAATAAAGTTAAGTATTAATTAAATAACATATTTTTTAAATGACTTTACTTATTATAATTTAGTTTCAACTATTTCTTTAAAATAACATAGATTTTGGCAAAATATTTACCATTTTTTCAATGATGAAAATGGAAAATAATGGCTGAATAGGCAGGACAAAGAAAAAAAAATAGGCGGGTAAGCGGCAACCCGATCACTCATTTTTTCTTTAGCTAATTCACGTTTTTATTTTTCTTTCCTTGTATTCGTAATGAAAAGCACAGTTTTTACCTCGGGTTAAAGACTTATTTAGTAGGTTGGGCAAACTAGTTCACTTTACTGAACTAGTTCACCAAATCTCGCTCAGTAAAGTGAACTAGTTCATCAAAGTAGTTCTGTAGTTCATTTAGCTCCTTGAATCAGTACGAAATTAGTTCAGAGTTCAAGAGCTATTAACTCTTGAACTCTGAGCGAGAGCCGAGAACGAAATGAACTACTGAACTGCTTTAAGGAACTATTAATGCTGATAACTAAAACTTTCAATTGTAAGAGCGCAATATTTTTAATTATATGCTAGTTTAATAGTTAACCGCTATGTAAAAAATCGACTTCCCTTGATACTTATACTTCTTATTAGACAACTCGCCGAGAAAGCAATACTAATAAATGCGACTGGTCATGTGTGTGGGTAACTGAGTAAGCTGACGAATCGAGTCTCGCTCATGGCTCAGTAGTTCTCAGTACGGCTCACGGCTCCCGGCTCACGTCAGTCGCTCGCTGTGACTCGGAACGCGGAGGGAGTTAGTTAAACTACTGAACTAAAACGCTTCACAGAGGTGAACTAGTTCATTCGGCTCACCTAAAGTGAGCAGTTCATCTGAACTACTCGCTCATGAGTTACACAAGTCTAATAGCTACAAGTTCACACGCGTCCATCTTGACGACTGACCGTGGCGCACCGGTGTAGAGGATAAGCTGCATGCGTCTTATGGCAATCAATATTGCATGCGCTTGACGCAAGATGAACACGAAAACGCACTGGTGTAGACATAGCAAAGATATTGATTTTGAGTGGTGTTGTCACACTTACTGTCGAATGCCTTCTGGCCTGTCTTGCTAGGTGTCATTGAGGCATCCAGAGCTTCACACTCGCCCTCCTCATAATCTGGATCCTCTGTAGTTGTACTTACAGTTGGCCTGCAAGCAATCATTAAAAGGCGTGAATTAAAAATGATAAATGATATTTATTTCTGTAAATAAATCTGTTACAGACACTTTTACAAGTCAATGTAATATTTTTTTTAAGACTAGATGTCGCCGGCATTTCCTATCTGACTAGCTCTGAGAAGAAAAGCCGATACAAACTCAGAGGTCAAGGTCTCTTTTAAAGTCCAGACATTGTGGTATAAAACTATGCGAGTGTAACAATTTAAGGCAACGTTTGGAGTGGCCTTTTGAGGAAAGAGCCATAGCAGGTTTGAGTTGTCATTTTTTTTTCCGTTGTGGAATTCCTCATGGTTGTCCTCCGCCCTGGGATGGGCAGAGGGGTCTGTCAGACTCTTACTGACTAAAACCACCCCGGTGTTCCATCTCACACCTGCGCCGGGAGTCCACGGGAACTAACGATACTTCCGCAACCCCCGGCTGGTGCCGGTGCTCCTCGGGTTAGCGGGAGGAGTGAGGGGTTAGACTCCCCCCGCGCCGTCTAAGAGGGGCGCGCTTGGAACACTTCGCGCCGCCGCCTCGGGTCCTGATGTGTGGGGGGCGACAGACTTCCCCAAGTCTGTCGCCCCTGGACCCATTTAGGGGGGCTGGAAGAGGGCATTGTCCGCCCTCCGCCGACGCCCGGTGCGTCTGCTGCGGGCCGGGTGAGTGGAGGTGATCTCCCTCTCCCCTTCCGCATCCTCCTTCTGCGACATGACCGTGTCGCAGAAGGACACCACCGCGTCTCAGGACTCCTCGCTGTCGACCATGGACCCGGGCACAGCCGACAGGTCGCTGCCTACTCCTGAGACGGGCACGGCGCGGCTCCTCCCAAGCGGCACACTCTGCCAGCGTGTGCCACGCCGTGTCCTCCCGGCAAAGGTTTGAGTTGACCTGTCCCAACTGACGGCATGCATGCATCAGACACGCACGACACTGCACGGTAAACGAAATCTTTGTCCTGCGTGTGGCCAGGAGCGTGCTATCACCCGCATGCCACCAGATCCGCGCGCGGGCGACAATACGCCTGACAGAAAAAGGGCCCTGAGGGCCTTTTCACTGTCATGCGGGTTCGTGCCGGAGTGCGTGCGTCACCCGCATGCGTGGCGCTCGCAGTTCACCTTTTCGTGCGTGTTTCACGCATCACAATAAATACATCATATTTATAATTAATTACGGTTTACTCACGTGCATTTTTCGGGATTGCCCGACTAGTTTCTTGCGCGGCTCATTTCATACGTTTCGATAAGGCTTCCGTACTAGCGAAGGAAAAATATTTCGTGCCGCAAAAATGCGTGAAGCCATCGAAATCAGCCGTCATCCGAATTTTAATAGAGATGGTGGTTGGACACTGCCTCCTGCCTGGAAACCAGCTCTGAAGTCTACTTCATATAAAAGTGAGTTAAGTCTGGAGTGTGACACAGTTAGCGCGGCATGCACCGGCACTCTTTCCTCAAACAATTCGGACACGACAAGTGACGAAGACGCACGAGCAATACCGAAACAGAACGCGCCCCTCTCGTCGCGAGCGCAACGCTACGCGGCGCGGTGCAGCGTCAGTTCGACTCGCGACCTCGCCGCGTGATCAGCTCTTGATTAAGGGCTCCGTTTGGGTCCGAAACTAGTCGGGCAATCCCGAAAAATGCACGTGAGTAAACCGTAATTAATCATAAATATGAATGTGTCTCACGAAAGTTATAATACAAAAAAAAAAAAAAAAAAAAAAAAAGAAAAAAAAAAAAAAAAAAAAAAAAAAAAAAACGCAACGATTGAAAAAGTCAGTCTCGCCGATTTAAAATATTTAAAAATAGCAAATTGCTCTTTTACCAAGAAAAAGTCGAGCAGCTATAGCGAATGGTGGCAGAATAGCCCCACAGTACGTTATCCGTGTGAAGGAGCGTGCGCATCGGCCCTAATTATATAATATTTGTCCGACGTTGTGTAGTCATCAAGTGACAGTAAAGACGCCACATCTAACATTACCGTGGCAACGTAGACGTTGCTAAGCAGCAACGTCTAAGATGTAAATGCAGCCCTCCGATTCGTTCTCCAATATTTTCCCGCACACCCTACTGGCCGAATTTTTGCAGCAGTGTCAAAACATCATCCGACTTATTTACCTATGACATTTCAGTTTTTGTATTTCTATATTTTTAAAGTTTTTGTAAATATTTTTGTATTTAGGTATAAGTGTATATTTAATGTTAAGTGGCAATAGCGATGCGGAAATAAGTGCCAGTCAACCTTCCACGTCGCTGGATATCTTGGTCAGATGTCCCCATTGTCCCCAAGTGCGCTTTTTTAAAGGTAAGCGGGGTTTGAACGTGCATTTTGGGAAGGTCCACAAACCCCAAAATGCACCCCCCAACC